>OX451380.1:4042225-6442225 GCA_949629185.1 Apamea crenata | reverse complement strand
GGAGATCTTCCAACGGTCATTTGTTCTGCGAGCAATGTGTCCAATGCTATGTATACCTAATCATCTGCCTAGCCTTTTCCCAACTATGTTGGGGTCGGCTTCCAGTCCAACCGGATGCAGCGGAATACCAGTATTTTACATGGAGCGACTGCCTATCTGACCTCCACAACCCAGTTACTGGGTAATACGATACCCCTTAGTAAGACTGGTTATCAGACTTTCGGGCTTCTGACGACCCATAACGACGAAAGATCCATGATTGACAGCAAGGATCAACGGATTAACGTGCTTTCCGAAGCACGGAGGGTATGTGAAGACGGTCACCCATCCACGGACCAACCCCGGCAAGAGTAGCTTAACTTAGCCATAACCTCCTCTACCTACAGTATCTATATAGGTAGTATATGGACATGGTTTCACAATAAAATTAATTAGTTAGCTACCTATCAAGAGTTAATTACAAAATCTACTCCACACCAGAGATTTCTGTACCTACAATTCCCACAGATTGTCATTACATTCAAAATAAGTTATGTTTCCTCGAATTACACTGAAATTGATTCTTATACCGTATAATTATTTAATACTAGCAGTACCCCGCGGTTTCACTCTCTTCTCGGTAATGCTCGGTTCCCGTCGGGCCTTGTTTCGAGACCCACCGCAGTGCATCGCATCGTGCGTCCGCGCTATTAGGTACTTCGTTTTCGGTAAGCATTTCTTTCTTTTTTTTCTTTTTGATCAGCTCCTAAGAGTTGTAGCGTGATGTTAAGTAGCCTATAAACTTCCTCAAGAGTTGAGCTATCAAATTAAATAAAAAATTAAACAAATCCGACTGTAAGTTCCAGAGATTAGCGCGTTCAAACAAACAAACTCTTCAGCTTTATTATCCTACTAATATTATAAACGCGAAAGTTTGTATGGATGAACGGATGGATGGATGTTTGTTACTCTTTCACGCAAAAAGTACTGAACGGAGTTGAATGAAATTTGGCACACAGATGGTTTATAACTAGGATTAACTTTTTATTCCGATATTACCATGGAATCGAAACTAATGCGGGTGAAACCGCGGGGCGCAGCTAGTAAAGTTTATATATTATAATTATTACATAGATTATTGTGTATCGATCTGTGTTACGTATGTTTCCTTTATAGGTATATACATTAGCCTCATTCATTGATACGAGAACGCAATACAATTGTTGCGCCATTTTAGTTTAAAGTCTATTCAAACAAATGTTTCAAATTGATGTTATTTCAAGTTAAACAAATATCAAATTTATTTTAATGGTTATTAAGTTGATTTCAGAGTGACTAGCACTATTGAAAAAGTTATAAAAATGTTTGAAGTTGTAGCGTAAACTGAACTTTATTGTGTAAAAATTAAAGTTATTTTTCCATAAACTCGTACTTGTTTACATTTTTGGCAAGTAAATCGCGAATGCAGTTTAGATACGGCTACGATGTTTTTAAATAAGTATTTTATTTGAATATATGCCTTTTGTTCCTTTAGGGTTTTCTATTGATATACTTTGTAGGTCAGTATATGGCTAGGTAAGTACTGAATTTTTTTAATCCCCGACGCAAAACGTCGGGGTGTTATAAGTTTGACGTGTCTGTGTGTGTGTGTGTCTGTCTGTGGCATCATAGTTCCCAAACGGATTAACCGATTTTGATTTTGTTTTTTTTTTGTTTGAAAGATGAATTAGTCGTGAGTGTTCTTAGCTATCATTTATGTTTGTCAGGGGTTTTTTAAATTTTAAATTTATTCTTAGGAACCTCGTCAACGACATTGGAGTAAAAGAAAGAGATTCAGAGATTTGAAAAAAATTAATGACTCGGGAATCGACCCAGCAAGCAATGTTCTGTTTTTTTTTTAACCTGTCTTATACATCATCATCATCATCAGCCTGTTACAGTCCACTGGACAAAGGCCCCTCCTATACATAATTATAACAATTAATGCCACATTTTCGTTGTTTGCTTTTTAGTACGACGATTCGTTGTCTGTCAGTCAGTCTCGGAACTGTTTTTTATTTATAGAAGATAACAGTTTTACTCGTAAATGACAATTAATTAGCATCTCTGTCAGTCCCGTATAACTGTAGCGTGGAGGACCTTGCTCACAAGTTTTTGGTCAATTAGAAATAATTTCTGGCCTTCCAAAGACCTCTGATGTAAGGATTATTATGTTAACATCTGACAGTAGCATTCTGTAAAGTTCACTGCTCACCTCACTCAAGTGAGCGCACACGATTCGAAAGCGAACTCATTTGTTTTTAAAGTAAATCACCGCGGATTCACAAAGAGATACCGGTCGAATTTCGAAGTGATGTTTACTTGCCAAACCAATTTTGTCAACAAATAATTGTCAAAAACTACCTTTACGCCAAGAAAATAAAGTTAATTTTCCATTGAAGATTATCTCAAATAGTTCATAAGTTACACCATGCAATGGAAATTGTATCACACATAGAATAAATTAGAGTGTATTTTTCATTGCATCGTCATTTTCAAGTTCAGGGCAAACCGGCCTAGTTTTAAATACATAGGAAATAATTTAAATAGTGAGGAAGATAAAGTATGAGTTGTTTGTTTCATTAACATGTTGACTTATATACTTTCCGGGTAAGTAGAGTTGCAAGTCATTGACATCAGCTGATTAACGGCCTTCTAATTAAAGTCTAATGTAGATATGCCATAATCAATCGTAAGTAGTAGGTGGTAGAGTTCTCTGTCTCGGAAAGCACGTTAAGCCACGTTAAGTTGTTCGTGGATCTTTGACAGACACGGGTACTCAGAGCCCGGAAAGTCTGACAGCCAGTCTTGCAATGGGGTATCATGTTACCCAGTAACTGGGTTGTGGAATGTGGAAGTCAGATAGACAGACGCTCTATGTAAAATACTGGTATTCAGCTACATCTGGTTCAACTGTTGGGTTCTTGTTCATAAGGAAGGAAGTCGGTTAAAAAGGATGGCTGTTCCTTCGTGGGACTTGTAAAATCGTACAGGCTAATGGCTCAGGAGTTAACCATGAACACCCTCGCTGCGCTCGAGAGCACTATAGAATCGTTGGTTACGTTAGTGATTCTATATAGATATGTATGGAGCGCCCATGACATAAGACACTGCTTTATCCCCTCGGAGAATAATCTACAACAGGGAAGACCTCTTATCGGAAGTGACAAGATTCGCAGGTGAGATAACGTTACTGATGACAACTAGTTATTAAATACTGGCGATTCGTCTCAGGGAGTCTACCAGTTGCACGTAGTCCGTAGTTTCGGCCGAAGTTAGGAACGTTTCCTTCTCCGTATCACTTATAAGATAAGTTCGGTTTCCGAGTTTCGGTTTTCCTAAGAATTAATGGCAATACGATTTTGACAGTTGTCCGAATAATTGAATTTCACACTTGTTTTGACGACTCAACTTCTTTCGGACAGGCCCGTATATTCGTTGAAGGACTTAGAGAGTAGACCCTCAGTTTCGGACAAGTGTAATCTACTTTTAATGTTTAAATTCATATAAACTCCAGGAACAAATTTTCTAAAATAACGGTGAAGAGCTAAGGCACAACCACGTCACTTTTCGTATTGTTTCGTGTGTCACACACAGACACTAAAAGCGACTTTGTTTTATACCTACAATAAATTTATTGATAGATTAGACAAGAAAACATGACCCATTGCCCCTATTTTTTACACATTCGACGAGAAGTCAAAGGTGTAAAAAATTCGGGGCACCAATAAATTAATTGAAAGTTTATATTTTGACTGGATGTTAATTATTTTTGTCTCGGATAGGTTTCTATCAGAGACAAAAATAATTAACACCCAGTCCCAAAAAAAAGAAAGTGTAAAAACCACCACGACAGTTCTGTCGTGGTGGTTCTTAAACTTTCTTTTTTTTTGACAGGTGTAGGTATATAATGTGTCAAAATGACACTTATACCTACAGGTTAAAATATTTTGAGATAAACAAAATAGCCAAGATTATTTTATGCTATATTATCTAGACAGGCAACGAAATAAGGAACTAATTAGAGTGTACTAATTTTGACAGTTCGTTGACATTTCGACATGAGCTGCAAAAATAAATTGAATATTGCATCCGGTGTCAAAATATTACGTGCAACTCATATAAGTAAGTATTTGACATGTCTAAACTAATAAAAACATTTGTTTTAAATATGTTCCTGGTTTGAATGTATTGAATTAGTTTTTATAATTCATAATTTTAAATTAGTTTTAAGCATCACTTCGAAATTACAACGATGTCTCGTTGTGAATCCGCGATGATTTACTTTAAAAAAAAATGAGTTGGCTTTCGAATTGTGTGCGCTCATTTGAGTGAGGTGAGCAGTGAACTTTACAGAATAGCACAGTTTAAATTCAACACAATTTAATTTTAATTAATGAATTTTCTCATGCTAGATTTGCATCTAATTTCGTGCATCTAACGGTAGTATATCTATCAGATAATTGCATGCATTAAATTACAGAGAAAGGCCGCAATTTGTATCGATAAATCTACAAGGAGAGAAAACATGACATTAAACGACTATACGTGAACGGTTTCCAATCCTACTAATATTATAAACGCGAAAGTTTGTATGGATGGATGGATGGATGTTTGTTACTCTTTCACGCAAAAACTACTGAGCGGATTTGGATGAAATTTGGCACACAGATGGTTTATAACCAGGATTTAAACATAAAATACTTTTTATCCTGATATTCCCATGGGATCGAAACTTATGCGGGTGAAACCGCGGGGCGCAGCTATTTCACTTATAATAATGAATGCCAATGCCAATGGAAACCCCCTTGTTTTAAAGCTATTTATGGAAAACCGTAGGGGTAGGAATGAGTTTTTAATAAATTCAAACTGCCACTAACCTGAACCAGTGGTAACGGCCAAGACTTATGAGTTGTATGTATGTCGTGGGTTCGAACTTCAAACCAGAGCAGGCACTTTACTTTCAGAAAATTTAATTCATCACCACTGCTCTCAAAATGGTAAGGGAAAATATCGTGAGGAAACCGCCATGTCATAGAACCAAAAAATTCAAAGACATGTGACATCTATGCACTGTTTATGTTGCTCCTGACATGTTTTGTCTGTGCATCACCATAAGGTTGACTGGTAGAATGGCCTCCGCCTTTTTTACATAAAGTTTTAATAAAATTTGTGCATAAAGTTTTAATAAATAAATCTACAAGTGCTGGAGAGTTTATTGCGCCACTACTTCTTCCCAGCTAGAGCACTAGGAAGTGGTGACAGGTGGCCATTTTGGGGGACTGTTCTATGTCATTTTGTCGTCCTATAAAATGCTGATCCGTAGCCTAAGTTTTGTATAATGACTTATGATTTTTATTTCTAGTTCTTTTCCGGATAATTTAGTTAAGGATGTGTGATCTTTCCAAGAAATTCCGATGTTATTTTAACTTACTAACTTGTAAGCAGTGGTCCTTCATTTTGGCTTCCTGGTAACCTTATTAGTAAGTTGAAAATGTATTATTAAGTATTCGCCAAATCGTTAAGTTCAAATAAGGTAGTAAACGAAACCTTGGGTAAACACAGATTACTAGGAAGTATTTTCTAGTCATTTGTGGTTTAGACATCAGAGGTTATTTATTTAATCTTTTCGCACAAAAAGGTACAACGCGGCATTCTCTCCCAGTCAACCAAGGGTGGTGAAGAGATTAGATGGAAGGTGCTTTGGTTGAGCCAAACAATGATAAAAAAAACTATTAAAATAAATAAAAACGTACATATTATTTACATAATTATATACTTATAATATATAATAGGTTAATTTTGCTAATCCGTTGGGTTTATTCATTATGAAGATTTGTATCTACTTTCAATAGACGGATTAGCATTGGTTGGAACAGAACTGTTCTTTTCTTATACGGTCCGTGGAGGCCGCGGATCAGCAAGCGTAGTGTGGGAAGCCTCCCAGCTAAATGGGCCTCACGAAGGTGAGGGAGATGACCTCAAAAAGATGGCTGGGACAGACTGGATGCGGAAGGCGGAGGACAGGGTGTTGTGGCGTAGTCTGGGAGAGGCCTATGTCTGGCAGTGGACTGCGATAGGCTGAGTTGATTGATGATTTAAGTATAGCCACCGGAAGAGTCTATTTTAATGCAACCAATGTCCATGTCCATTTGTGTCCAATTTCTACAACCCTATCTCCAACAGTGGCCGTCTTTCAGCAAAAATTATGGTAATCCAGTGTGATTTCATTAACGACATTTTACCATCCGGGTCGAACAGATGAGCCAACTTATGACGAAAAAACAAACTCGCCACGAGTCTTTATTCATGATTATAGCTATTAGTGGTTACCGCCCAAATCAATTGATTTACACGTTTTTGGCCATGTTTTCGAGGTCAAACCTTATAAAAGATGCTTATAATGATGATAGATTTATTGAAGAGACGGTCCTCAAAGCGTTAAGAACTAACAAACTTTGTCAAAACATCCTGTATTGTATAAATACCACCCTTTATGTTATTCTGTAAAGTTCACTGCTCACCTCACTCAAGTGAGCGCACACAATTCGAAAGCCAACTCATTTGTTTTTAAAGTAAATCATCGCGGATTCACAACGAGACACCGTTTGAACTTCAGTGATTTTTAGAGAATCAGCTCAATCAGCATTGCGAGTCTTTGTAAAATTACTGGTCAAATGTGAGTTTGCTTTACACTACTGCCTATTTCTTCGGGAAATAAAAGCACAATAGACAGAAATAAAATACATTTATTTGCAGAAAAACACAAACACGACAAAGAACAAATTCACATTCTCGCAAAACGGCCATCGCTCAGCATAATGCTGTACACTTATGAGGGTGCAGGCAAATTGCTGGTTTTCAGCAACAGCCGGCGTTAATCGTGTGAATGTAACGTTTATGTTAAATTAATGGAAACTCATACCATAAATTTTACTCGTAAAATCGGTTATCTGTCTAATTTGCCACACCCTTTGAACGTTAATCAAAATCATAAGCTGTTACAAAAAATATATATTTGTTATAAGTACCTACTTATCTATAATATAAAATCTTGTCGGTTTTTGTGCTAAGGACGCACGCACACGTATACGCGTATACGTACGCATTACATAATTATGATAGATGGTCCAATAAAAATATTAATAAAAAATGACAATGTAAGTAATTATTTATATTCTTGCACGTCATTGTTTTTTTATCCGAGATAGCCTTAAGCCATCATTTAAAATAGTGCTACTAATCCTACAAATAATATAAACGCGAAAGTTTGTGAGGATGGATGGATGTTTCTTACTCTTTCACGCAAAAACTGAACGGATTTGGATGACAGACAGTTTATAACCAGTATTAACACATAGGATACTTTTATCCCGATATTACCACGGGATCGAAACTTATGCGGGTAAATCCGCGGGGCGCTGCTAGTACGTAATAAAACCCAACCAAACATAAAAAAAAACAATCTTAGTAGCATTCATAAATCATTTCCTTTAAAACAAGGGGTTTCCATTGGCATTCATTGGGCTTCGAAAATCATCATCTGCCTAGCCTTTTCCCGACTATATTGGGGTCGGCTTCCAGTCTAACCGAATGCAGCTGAATCCCAGTATTTTACAAAGAGCGGCTGCCTATTTGACCTACACAGCAGAGTTACTTGACACAATACCCCTTGGTAAGACTAATTGTCACTGTCAAACTTTCAGGCTTCTGACAACCTGTGAAACTTGAAAACGCTTTCAACAAACAATATTCGCGAAAAGATTTTAAATCCTCTCTTTTATATTTTAACATTTCAGCATAACATTAATGTTTCTTTTTCTTTGTAAGACAGGTTGTCTTGGTCAGACTTTCAGACTTCTGACGAGATCTATGAATGACGGAATGATAAACAATGACCCATAATATACAATGGACGTCCATTTATTTAATTAATTACACAATAACGTGTGCTCAAAACTAAACGACACCACGTTTACCGATAATTCATGAATATAATATCAAATTGAGGACAACACGCGTCTATTGGGTAGATAAACGTTATTTACATAAACGTATCTTACAAATATTAACGGGCTTCATTAATTAACTTGATAATTTTCAAGGATGACCTAAATACCTTTTAGTGGCGAAATCGGAGCTTCTAGAAATCACGATAATAGCTACTCCCGTCGGCGGCAGTCGTAGACGCGTCGACTGCAGCTGCTGACACGTCGACGGCTGCAGTTGTCTCTCAGTTGGCAACGTGCCGTTCGTATACGTGCTCAGACACATAATCAGCCAATAATATTCCCACAGTTTTGACACAGGCCTCCTCTCGGTGAGAAGGAGTGGGCCGTAATCTACCACGCGGGCCCACTGCCCAGGCCTGCCTCCCAGCAGTGAAAACATTATAGGCTGACTACGCTATACATTTCGCAGAAAAACTAAACAAACGTACAGACATGACTAACACATAACCCCATTTATCCGAAGTTGGGTAAACGTGTCAATAATGACACGCGACAGTTTACAACTGGGTCGCGGTCAGCATTGTTTACAAAACAAATCATGAATTGTGATTAATTGTTTACAAAAATATCACTTAATTAGACCATCTGTTATTTGGATTGGATTCGGAACTTCGGATTTGTCAATCACACTAATATTCTAAAGGCGCAAGGGTGTGTGTTTGTATGTTTGTTACTTCTTCACGCATAAACGGCTGGACCAATTTTGACGAAATTTGGTATGGACGTAGCTGACACCCTGGATTAACACATAGGTACTTTTTATTCTGATATTCTCACGGGATCGAAACATATGCGGGTGAAACCACGGGGCACAGCTAGTGGAAGATAATTTCGAAAACATTATCGATATGTTTGTATTTGTATAAAGCCAGGAAAGTGCAGTTGTAAATGGGTTTTGCGGATTTACTTTCGTTATAAAAAAGACAATAAATATTTTATGTTTTCTAAGTAAGATTTACGATTGTTTTATTTAGTATATCTGTTTTTTATATTAATCTATGTTAAGTTTTGCTTCCAATGTGCATCGCCTAAAAACAGTCAGGATGTAAGTATTTTTGTCCTCACATAAACCACTACTGAGAATAAAAATCTATTTCGGCACATTATAAAAACAACTAAAAATATTTGCTGTAAATAAGTCTATTACATATATTAAAAAGTAACGGAAATAAACAGGTCTGACTTCAGAACTTAATTCTAGAATATTCATCTAACATGTACAAAATAAAATATTGACTACATTCATTAAATCGTTTTTTTATTGATTCCATGTCGGCGGTTTTTGTTCAAAAACTATTTTGTAAACCATTAATCATTAATTCAATAACAAGTTAAATTAAACTAGTATAGAAAACTGCTGGATCAAGTCTAGGAAAAACTTTTAAAAAAATGGACGTTGAATCTTTAATCCTATTGATTCTTCATTCTTTTTATGACGTTACTAAATGATTCAGCAGGAAAGGCAGAGTTGTACCTAAATATAGTACAACCACATTTCGCCAGTTACGCGAGCCTGTTGCCGTCATCCGGGTTCAAATCCTGACTCCAAGCTGCTGAAGAACCAATCATTCGAAGACATGTGACATCTACCAATCCGCACTGGGCCCGCGTAGTTAATTACAGCCCACTCCCTCTCGAAGGGAGAAAGCCTATGTCCCATCAGTGGGAACATTATATGTTGATTATGTATGTATTCGTACCAAAAACGTTTCGTTACGAATATATACTATATTCCTAACGAAACGTTACGAATATAGTAAAATAAGTACCAAAAACGTTTCGTTACGAATATATACTATATTCGTAACGAAACGTTTTGCCAAGAAGCCATTGCGCAATTGCGTAACACACTGTCAATAGCAATGGCTTTAATTTTGACAGTTCAATAACATTCATTGCGTTATTTACGTTGTTGAGCAGACATTATTTTTCGAACATAATGAAGCAATGGATTAGCAATAACCTTCAAAATTATTCAGATTGATAAAAAAAAAACCCCAAAGATGAATAGATAATTAGAATAAGGATGATGACTGTGTTAAAATGTAACATGTAATGATTGTTTAAAATTAGCGATAAACGATCAATCAATATCAATGATTTCAATAGTAACTGCTAAGTCATGATGACTGAAACAAAGTTTTTGTTAAAGGTTTTTACGGTTCAAAATTTTACAATTCTATTTTATTTATATATATTATATAACCGTACTATATAGCGTGGGCTGTTATGTTTCAGGGGTCAATGAACTGCTTTTGTTTTTTTTTTTTTCATTACCGACTGCGGCCATGCCAAAAGGAAGGTTATGTATTTCCACGCCTGTTTCCATGTTCATATATCAATATGATACTACCAATTATCTGTGTGAAATAAAAATAAGCAATTTGTGATGGTCGTTAAAAATGGGATGTTTTTAATGCTGTCAATTTTTGAACGCGGACATATTGTATGTTTTTTATAAACTAGTTTTTTTTATTTTATTTAACTGTTACTTTTCATAACAGTTTTATTTTTATGTTTATTGTACCCACGAGTTTTATAAATTACTCCGTTAGTCCTGGGTGTCATTTGTAGATGCTCGAAAGTCTGACAACCAGTCTTACTAAGGGGTATCGTGTTACACAGCAATTGGGTTGTGGAGGTCAGATAGGCAGTCCCCTTGTAAAATACTGGTATTCAGCTTCATCCGGTTAGACTGGAAGCCGACCCCAATATAGTTGAAAAAGGGCTAGGCAGATTAGTTAGGTATTATAGGTTAACTAATGTCGTAATGTTCATAATCTTTAATGTTCATTCTGACTGTACATTTTTATCGTTTTTTTGAAGAGTTGGGACTTTTTGAATCGTGTAGAGCCGGGATCGGTGAGAGTAGGGACGAACCCTGATAATCTTGCAATCTCAAAATGCTATCTGCTGGGGAGTTTGTTGCGCCACTTCTTCCCAGCGAAAGCACTAGGAAGTGGTGAAGGGCGGGCGTTTTGGGTGACTGTCTTCTGTAATTTTGACGGTCAAAAAGTGCTTGTTCTCAGCCTAATTTGAATAAATGACTTTTGATTTTATCAAGTTTTTTCTTCAAGGCAAGCCAATGTGTTTTATTAGAAATGAATCATCACACTGCTAATTAGCATACTATAAACAGAAATGATCAGGAAGACAAAGTAACATTTGAAGCAGGTGCCGAATCGAAGGTTATTGGCAAAATTTTACGCGGAATTTTATGCATGTTATAATAACAAGTTCCTCCTAAGCCGGCTTAACTGATTTTGATGCGGTTTCTTTAACTACATAGTTATTGCCCTCATAAGGAGGGGCCGATCTGCTTGCCCGAAAACCCACTATGAGGACGCTATGCGGCCGATCTGGTTGCCTACAATCACACAATGACGAAAAAAAGGGTCATATAGATTTTTTTTAATTACCTAATCAAGTCTTTTATAATAATATTAGCTGCGCCCCGCGGTTTCACCCGCATAAGTTCCGATCCCATGGGAATATCGGGATAAAAAGTATCTTATATGTAAATCCTGGTTATAAACCATATGTGTGCCAAGTTTCATCCAAATCCGTTTAGTAGTTTTTGCGGGAAAGAGGTACAAACATCCATCCATCCACACAAACTTTCGCGTTTATAATATTAGTAGGATGGAGGTTTATATACTATATGATTTTATTTCTGTAAGTGCAGTGTTTATGCATTGGGTAACCAACATTTATAAGTGTATTTTTGTTAGCTGATTATTTTAATTGTAAGTACCTATCTAATGCGTTTTTCTTATATATTTTTTTACCATTGTCCTTATTTTGGTGGTCTGAATGATTTCTAAAAGTTTGTCCACCTATTTTAATGGGACCTTATAACTGTAGGGAACAGCTGATTTTCCTAATCCTTTAGATATTTCGTGTACGAATGAATAATAAGTAATATAAATAAATACGAATCGGTAATCAGTAATTACATAAGTACCTTATTTCTTTGTGTTGATTATATCATATTATAAATAATAGTATAAAAAGTGTTCTTGACTAAAAATAGATATCTTGTGAACGATATAAAAAGCTCAGTAAAAACCATTTGACTGGCATTGATTTTGGCTAGTACAATTCCACTGATCAACGGCTTCATTCGAAACAGTTGCGTATCGAGTTATCAATCCATCACTCAGCCAAAATTGTTGAAGTGCGTGATTCCCAGTAAGGATTTTTTGTAGCTGTCCGGAATTTGGCATTGTGGGCGGTAAATGATGATACTCGTAATAATATACTCGCTTCTAAAACCATCTCTAGACAATTATTCCATGGATTAATAGATACACCGCCAAAAACAACGTACAATTCACACAGGTTCAATAGAACCAAAAATTCGAAGACATGTGACATCTACCAACCCACACTGTGGATGAGTGGATTACAGCCCACTCCCTCGAAGGGAGGAGACCTGTGTCCCAGCAGTGGGAACATTACAGGCTGAATATGCAGCCTAAAACATAATATTGCTGAATATAAGCATAAAGAGTGGACTATTTATATTTTCTTATAAAAAAAATAAAAATAAAAAATAACTGACTGAAGTGTCATGACGAACGTTTTTGACTAGTGATGACCTAGGGCACTGAAACGTGGTCGCTCATAATGGGCCTAATTAGAAGGCTAAAAGTTATCCAAAGGGCAGAGAAGTGGGCTTGGAGATTTCCTACGCGATAGAATCAGAAATGAGGAGATCCTCAGGAGAACCAAGGTAACTGACGTAGCCCGAAGAATTGCCAAACTTAAGTGGCAGTGGGCAGGGCACATCGCTCGCAGAACAGAAAAGTTCTGGAGTGGCATCTCAGTTAATAGAATAGAATTTTATTTATTTGTAAGAATGTAGTTTTACATAGTATGGTGTTAATTTTTTGTTTAAGTTCTATACATTCTACCATAGCATATGGTGTACAAATATTAAAATGTCATTTTATATAACGAAGTACAATTAATTATAAGATATAATAATTAAAAATATGTACAATATGAATTATTATAATTAGTTAGTGGTTAATTTAAAATCAATGTCGAAATTAAGTACATGTCATCTTGGATTTTTACAATATTCCATATATTCACCAATGTCATAAAAACAATTATTCAGTAACCAACTTGTCAGCTTTTTCTTGAACATGGGGATAGGAAGTTCCTTAAATGAGTTTGGTAACTTGTTATACACCTGAATGGCTAATGGGTAACACGATAGTCTTGGTAAGACTGGTTGTCAGATTTTAGGGCTTCTGACTACCCGTAATACCCGTTACCCGTACCCGTTTTGTATTTTGTGTTTCGCGAACTGTGTCCAAATAAACTTTTTTGTTTCTTTCTTTCTTTGTCAAAGATCTATGAATGACAGCCGGGCACTACGGTTTAACGTGCTGTCCGGGGCATGGGACAATACAGTACCTCAACAATAACTATGTTAATTAAAAAAATATCTGAAGCTCTTAATGAACAAAACAAAAATAGTCACAGTCAAATCATTTTTTATTTCAAATAGGCACATAAAAGGCACTTTTGAACGTCAATTATTAAATTAAATTATTTAAGTAAACTAAAATATTTTAATTTAATTAAACTAATAAACTACCTTTTGGAAGGGGCGAATAGAATAAATTTATTCTAGTCGCCCCTTCCAAAAGGCAGTTTTCGTATGGAGAAGAATGGGCAAGAAACTCCACCGTTACTCTAAAACCGCAAGTCATTCTATTATTCGCAGATGGACGGAAATAGATAAATCTTTGTT
Organism: Apamea crenata; assembly: GCA_949629185.1. Classification (NCBI taxonomy): domain Eukaryota; kingdom Metazoa; phylum Arthropoda; class Insecta; order Lepidoptera; family Noctuidae; genus Apamea; species Apamea crenata. The sequence continues at coordinate 6,428,428 of OX451380.1, read as the reverse complement.
TTGATCGTAATTCTGCGCATTATCCGTAGCAAAAAAATTGATGTTTTTAATCCTAGATGTTGCTAAATGAATGGAAAGTTACCGTTATAAATATTATCAAAACTGTTTTGAAAACAGATTAATTTATACCAACTTTCTTGTATTATATCTATAATTATATATAATTTTTTTGCATGTAGTTTACTTTTTTTAGCTTTTTCGAACAAACATCGGCGGCATACATGTATTGTCAATACGCTGTCTCATTTCAAACGGAAGGCCTTCCTTTGCACTGGGACGAGGTCTTGCCATTAAAAATGGTCACAAATCCAGATTCCGGGCTGCTTTTCATAGTAACTGTATCTCGTTGTAAATCCGCGAAAATTCACTTTAAAAACCGAGTTCCCTTTCGAATTGTGTGCGCTCACTTGAGTGAGGTGAGCAGTGAACTTTACTGGAGGAAATTGTTTACAAAAACTTTTGGTAACAAAATATCAACGACTACTACCTACAAAATTAAATTAATTGCTTATATTAATTGAATAATAATATCCTTAATGCAATCTAAGTAACTCAATAAATTATCAAACGGGCATTAATTACGCTAAAAATAGAACAGACTGGTTTTATTTCGACAAAAACATTGCGTCGAGAAAATTCTATAAAAAATAACATGTAGGAAGTAGAAGATTTGGGCAGAAGGACCAGTTAGTATTAAGACCAGTTTTAATGTAGGTACCTACGGTAAAGTATACATACTCAGCCTATAATATAGCTGGGTATACGGCCTTATAGATGCGTGGTAAAACTGTTCATGGCGTGGGAAAAATGCTCATGCCGTGGTAATAATGCTCATGCCATGGTAATAATGCTCATGCCGGGGTAAAAAAGCTCATGCCTGGGTAAAAATGCTCATGCCGTAGTAATAATAGCCTGAAACACAGGCCTACCTAGTTCAGGCACATAACATGTGTGAACTTTACGTAAAAAGCCAAAATTGTATTCATTATTTACCTTATGATTGATGAATAAACATAATTATTATTATGCTCATGCCGTAACATGGTAATAATGCTCATGCTGGGGTAAAAATGCTCATGCCATGGTAAAAGTGGTTATGGCATGGTAAAAATACGTATGCCGTGGTAAAAATATTAGCCAGTCAGCAAGATGATAGCGGGACTGACCGGGCACTTATGTTTTGGCCAATGAGCTGTTTCTACTGAGATTTCATTGCATATCAGCGCTGTTGCTTTGCCACAGTCATGACGTGCAGCCGTCGACTATTTCTGCTTTGTGCTCGTGATTAGAGACCCATTTTGTTTTTATTTTTCCTTATTATTAGAATTAATTATCTTTTTGTATGTATGTATGTGTCTGTGAGAAATAAAACTATTTTTTTTAAATTGTTTCTTAATATGTAAATGGTATTTCTGTACATTTTATTTTTGTATAGGTACTGCTATTATAATATCCGGTTCACCTTCGCTGGGTGCCATTTTTTGTGGCCGTTACAATAGGTATGGGTAAGTGTAAAAATATTTTTGTATACCGTAATATATTTGTAAGTTCATTTCCGTTTTTATTTTGGGAAGTGATTATTTAATTTTACGGTACACGCATCATTGTTAAGTACCGTATCTACAGTTTTTTGAATAATTTCTCAATCAAAAAGTTCCTCCTTCTCATAAGTATCTAAATTTTGTCACGAAAACTTAGATGGTACCTACCTAATATTTTTTTTTGACGTGACAACGTCTTATAAATCGATGAACGCCGGCTGAGTGTACGAAAAAGGATGACTCATTGTCCCGTTACGCTCATTGTACGCATGCGCGTTTGCAATAATTTCATCAATGTTTTGATAAGACGTTGTCACGTTAAACTATCATCCGATAACCAACTTTACAGACAACCTATTTTTACTTTAGAAGGTACACTTACAGTAACACGTAAAGCTAAAGCACTCGGAAGTAGTCGGAAGTGGTGAAGGGCGGGCGTTTTGAGGGACTGTCGTATGTAATTTTGACGTTCAAAAAGTGCTTACTCTCAGAAAAGTTTAAATAAATGATTTTTGTTATTTTTATTCGTTCCTCTTTTTAGCGTGTCGATAGAAAACGTAATTTGTGTCAGCCCAGAACTTAAATAGCTGCATATTTATTTGCGTGTTTCGAAAACACAATCCCTTGTTCAAACAGCAGATGATCCCTTTACCTATTAGAGTATCATGAGATCAAGGTGTTACACAAAGGCTTTGTTAATTACTAAAAACGGTACATTAGGAGACACAAGAAAGCATTGCCTGTTGTAAACTGAATATGTTTGTTATCGTGAGGTCAAGAACAAGACTGTCTTATCTTATAATCGAGATAATTAAATGCTAGAATAATGACTGTTTAAGACCAATAACATCGGAATATAAACAATGCGGATATCGAGTTTTCATATGCCTTTCTGATGTCTTCCTAGCCTTTTCCCAACTACTTTAATCTAACCGGATGCAGCTGAATACCAGTATTTTACATGGAGCGACCGCCTTTATGACCTCCAAAACGATATCCCTTGGTAAAACTTCCGGGCGTCTGACTACTTGCGCCTGTCAATGACCTAAAGATTACAGCCGGGACCAAACGGCTTAACGTGTTTTCCGGGGCATGGAGGGGTTTCCGTATGTAATGAATGGTCACCCATCTACGAACCAACCATGATCAAGCGTTGCTTAAACATGAAAATCGACCTGTGCGGCTGTTATTGTTTATTATACTTACCTATCAATAGATTTACGTATCGTGTTTTATAGTAAGTTATAAACCATTATTAATAGCAGGTGTTATTCTAATAACAATTAATAAACAGTTAACCACAATCATTTATTTTCAATATTTATGATTGATAAACAGAAAACAAATTAGTTACTCATTCAGATTTCAATAAATAAATACGTTTACAGAATGACAGGAAGGCCGTCTTTGTTGATAATGTTAAATGATAGATATTTATTTGATTGATATAATTTTTACAATTAAAGTTCAAATACCTGTGATTAATAACCCTGGAAGCCTCCCGTAACAAAATACTGTCGTTACATTATCTCGCAGTGAATGGAGAAGTGGCTAAATGTAAACCATGATACTATGTATATTGTCCCGCTACGCGTTTGTTAGTCTGACAGGACCGACCAGTGTCATAAATTATCACTATCCTATCATATTTTGCGGAGAAAAGGACCAAAACTGGCCGGTCATAAATATAACATCACGCCGTATTCCCCAAAAGGTAAGGCAGGCAGAGGGGTTCCTACTTCACAGTTCACACCCACATTTGAAGTCCCCATGTAATAGGGAGAAAATATGTGAAGGGGGGACATTGTCTTATTAATTTAACGTCAACGACAAGTGGAATTTATAAACAAAATAACATACCTAATAATTCTATAATGTTCCCACTGCTGGGACACAGGCCTCCTCTCTGAGGGAGAGGGAGTGGGCGGTAATCCACCACGCGGGCCCAGTCGGGTTAGTTGCAGGTAGAATGTATAAAAGTTTTAAGTATATTTATAGATGAAAGGTTTTATCAATAAAAGCAACCTGCATTACCAATTCGGTGCTTTCATACGATTCTAATCAAAATTAGAAATGTTTATTAAATTAGAAAGCGCACTACTTAAACAATTTATGTCTTGGTCTAGACTGATCTCAATACAATTCTAGTCCCGTCTTAGCATCCCCATCGGATGAGCATCGGTGCTTAGGCCAGACTAAGCACCGATGCTCATCCGAGGGTAATAAAAAATAATAATCTGTAATCTTCCACTGCAACGAACTGTGATTAACACAATTCTTCACCCATCATTAACATTTTATATTCTACAATAACAACAACACTTTTTTGTTACATCGTTAAACAAAACTAGTTTTTCTATTAAATTGAAATCAATTTTACGCTTGTTTTGGTGCGAAATTCTTTAATTACGTTTCTTTTTAAGATAATTATGAGCTTCATCAGCTATTAGTAACTGGCCAACTTCTGCCCGCGACTTTGCCCGCTAAAAAAATACCCTATGGCACTCGGTAGTAGTGTAGCTTTCTGCAAGTGAAAGAATTTTCGAAATCGGATCAGTATTTTCAGAGATTACCGTCTACATACAAATTTTACCTATTTCTAATATAGCTACGCCCCACGGTTTTACCCGCATAAGTCTCGATCTCATGGGAATGTCTGAATAATAAGTATCCTAGTCCTAATCCAGGTCATGGTGTATCCATGTGCCAAATTTCATCTAAATCCGTTCAGCCGTTTTAGCGTGAAAAAGTAACAAACAAACATACAAAAAATCCTTTCATTTCTATATAAAATATATAGTTGTATGTGGTGTATGTAGATCACGATGAGTCATTCAACACAGAACACTTAAAAGAACAGTTACAGGGTAAATAAAATAAATTTAAAAACAAGCGCAGATTTTTAAAAACGTATCAAAATAAAGTGTGATCGAAGTCATGAGAAGAACCATCATCATCCACCATCTGCCTAGCCTTTTCCCAACTATGTTGGGGTCGGCTTCCAGTCTAACCGGGTGCAGCTGAATACCAGTATTTTACATGAAGCGACTGCCTATCTGACCTCCATAACAAAGTTACTGGGTAATACGATACCCCTTGGTAAGACTGGTTGTCAGGCTTTCAGGCTACTGACGACCCGTAACGACTGTCAAAGATCCACGAATGACAGCCGCGACCAACGGCTTAACGTTCTTACCGGGGCACAGAGGGGTCCCGGTAAGTGAAGATGGTCACCCATCCACAGACCAACCGTGGCAAGCGTAGCTTAACCTGACCAATCGACCCGTGCGGCTGTCATTACATAGCCACAAGCCCCTCTAGTCAAGAGTCAAAAGAAGGACCATTCAACAATAAAAATAAAATGTAGGAAGTATAAAAAATCTGCGATCTGCAACCCATGAATAAAAAAAAAACAACTTGGCTATTAAGACCTAAATATAAGCTTAAATAATATAAAAAAGGACAGCATAATAATGTAAAAGTTCCATAAAATATAAATCTTATTTTATGAGACTATAGACACGGGTTTGTGATAATTTAATAGTGCTTAGAAACAAAATAAAAATAATTTAATCAACGCCTAGTAAACTTCTACCTATACAATTTGCCAATTAAATAATCATGGAATCTTCTTGTTGTTTAGGGTTCCGTGCCTTGTACGCACGGCGACATATAAAGCTAATTCCCAGTATTGCACGAAAAGCATAAACAATGCGAGGTCAGCTAAAATTGGAAATGTACATATAGCTTGATAAGTCGTGTGTACCGCCCTATTCAAACTTTATGGCGGCTCTGATGTGTACCAATCGCTGCGCAGTACCTCACCCCTCACCCCCAATGTCCCGTGAATTTGTTACTGCGCAGCGACTCGCCTCGTGTTTTGAGCCGCAATAAAGTTTGAATCGGGCTGTAAAGGCAGAGAGAATAGGTAAAAAGCTCGTCCACAAAGACCAATTTTTCAAGAACCGTTTATACTTCAAGTTCTTATCTCAAATCACTAAATGCGTTCAGCGCTAAACTTTAAACATCGTTCAGTTTCAGTCAATCGTCCAAATAATTTTATTATTTGCTTGAATATGTGTGGTCGAAGCGGGCTTTGGACTCATTCACCAACTGTTAAAGAACTTCCCGCTGGCCATGATTTGAGAACTTGCTACGGAGAGAGTTTAAAGCACCACATACATTAGGTACAAAATGCTGCGGAATTGCCTAAAAGTCATGTGTATTTAATTTCATCACCACTGCTCTCAAAACGGCGAAAGAAAACATCGTGAGGAAACCGGCGTGTCGTAGAACCAAAAATTCAAAGACATGTGCCATCGACCAACCCGCATTGGGCCCGCGTGGTGGATTACGGCCCACTCCCTCTCACAGAGAGGAGGCCTGTGTTCCAGCAGTGGGGACATTATAGGCTGATTATGCTTTATGCATGGCACTGAAAAGGTACGGGACCCAGAGTAAGCGATGGCAACGCACAATCGACCACCTTTTGTCCGACTGTAATAAATAATTAATAATTACAGATTAAAAATAAAATAAAATTCGCAGTAGATTATTTAATGGCTTGGCAATATTTATTTGTACGAAAAAAACGAAGGTCGCCGGTTTTCTATTTATGCTAATGTTAGAAACTGCTTGACTGTTTCTGATGCGACTTTAGCAATGTTTATAATAACTTTAACGTATTCTCTATGACACAATGGCGTAGTTTGAACTGTCAAAATACCTTGCCGTCAACCAGACACGATATTGAAGTGGTTTGCGCGTGGTAAGATTTCGCGGCAAATAATACAGAGTTGGGGTCCTGGAAAGTAGTCCAAAATTAGACGTGCAGGCATAGTCACTGGTATTAAATACCGGTGGTAATACAATCTTTGAAATACATGTCTTAATACAACACTATAAAAGACACACACACATACATACATGTACGATCCAGCCTGTCCCATACTGCCCTCCTTAGCGTGTAGTCGCAGAGTTTATAAGTTTTATGCCCTAATTTATTAAGGCACAGGCAAGTCCGGTTAAGCAAACGACAACCTCCGAGAATGACCTGACAGATCCCATTAAAAAAAAGATACTGTTTATATTGTGTCGTGTTTTCTAGTGTGAACTTCGCAGATCGTTATTTTTTTTTCATCCCACTTAAAAATGAAACTTAAGTTACTGTTTATTTGTTTATTTATTTTATTGGTTCACCAACAATTATTGTTACATCAATACATAATAAAAAGAGCACAAAAAAATCATACTAGATATTAAGAGGTAAACACCACATGCAATATATAAAAAGAACAACTTTAAAAGTAAACAAAAAGACCAGAAATAATTTTGTTTTTAGTTAGTTTTGTTTTAGTACTGTTATTAGGTATTATAATTATTCTAATGATGTAATTAATAACACATTGCTATGCGAATTTATATTTTTTATTTGCATAAGATTAGGAGACCGGTTAAATAATAGCAAACAACTTTTGGTAAAGTGATTAAAAATAACTCTCTTTGTTTTTTTTATCAAGTTTTTAAATTAGAATTGTCGTCTTAGTTTTTGTAATTAATTATCTTAAGGAGTTTTTTGGTGAACAAGTATTTTTCATTTTAAAGTAGGTAGGTAGGTAAGTGATGTATTTCTTTGTATGCTCTTGTATAGAATCAAATTCTTCTGAGTTAACACACAGCTGTGCTGCTGGGGAGTTTGTTGCGTTAATACACTCCCGGACTCCTAAATCGAGCCACCTAGCATAATGAGTTTATATCATCCATAACTTTTTTTAAATATACGAATAATCAAAAAGTTCTTATGCAGTTTTGTAGCTGGCATATTCAATATTAGGCTCATCTATTGCTGTTCTGAGTTTGAATACATTCTTTTTTTAAATGCACTTAAATGACCTAAGTGTTGATTTTGCCTTTGTACAGTCTAAGACATAATATGTTGGATTTTTAAAGAAAATATGGTTTAGTCAAACAAATCTGTTTATACAATAACTTGTATTGCCTCCTAAAGCATTAATGACAGCATTCATGCGATTTGGCATCGAATTAATTAGTGTTAAAATCGCATTTTGAGGGATGTTCTCCCATTCCTCTTCGATAGCAATTTTCAGTTCCTGTAGTGTTTGTGGATCTGGATGACGAGCTCGAACGCGTCGCTTTAACTCGTCCCACATGTGCTCAATGGGGTTCATGTCGGGACTTCTGGATGGCCACTCCATTACGGTAATACCAACGTCTTGGAGATAATTTTTAACGATTCCTGCCGTGTGGGGTCGGGGGGCATTATCATGCATAAAAATAAAGTTTGGGCCTACAAACTCGGCATACGGCATTACATGAGCCTCCAAACATAGGCGTATATAACGGTCAGCATTTAGTGATGGCATCCGAGGCCCAGACACAAACTCAAGTGCAGTTTGCCTGCGGCGGAAATGCCTCCCCAGACGGTCCACGACCCACCGCCATAACTTACTTTCTCTTCTATACAACACTGCACAAAACGTTCTCCCTGCCTTCGGTAGACCTTCCTCCTTCCATCGTTACCATGAAGCATGATCTTTGTCTCGTCACTAAAAAGTACCTGGCTCCATTGCCTTTGCGTCCAGCGTGAATGTTGGCGCGCAAACTGAAGACGCGACATTCGGTGAGCACGCGCTAATTTAGGCCCATTGGCAGGCTTATGCGGTCTTAGTCCACGCTCTGCAAGTCTTCTCCTCACAGTACGAGCACTAATAGAGACTCCATGAAAGTCTCGAAGCTGTTCCTGGATCTGAACTGAAGTTAGGTGACGATTTCTCAAACTGGTCGCAACCATAAATCGATCTTGTCGTTCTGTTGTTACCCGAAATCGTGGTCCACGTAAACGACGAACATATCCCCCAGTCTCTAGGAACCTGGGTACACTCTTTGAACAGCGCATCGGCTTATGTGGAGTTGTGTACTTACGTTCCTCTGGCTTAAACCGGACTGAAGAAGAGCCACAGCTTGAGCCGCTACTTCAGGCGAAGTATCCATAATTTCAACCCAGAAACGGTTTAAACATTAACTAAAGCAATTAAGGAACTTTTTCAATCTGTAGATACGAAGAATTCAATAATCAAAGCTCTAATTTTCAATTTCTGTTTTGTTCAGGTTACCTAAAAAATTAACAACTGAAACTCTTAATTTGTTTTTCGAGATTACAATTTTAAATTTAGAACTAATTGCATGTCAACTAGACGACAAATATGCCAGCTACAAAACTGCATAAAAACTATTGGATCATTCATGTATTTTTTTTAAGTTATGGACGATACTAACTCATTAGGCTAGGTGGCTCGATTTAAGAGTCCGGGAGTGTATTTCTAATCCGTTAGGTACACAAAATGTTACAAAAAACTAGTTATTATCCCTAATCTTTATTGATCATATTGATTGGCAACGATAAGTCTAGCAAAAAACTAATAGGTAAAAGGAATGTTCGTGGTTGGGTATCATGGTTTGTACGTTCAAAAAACTGTATCTAATGAACTGATGACGCACGAAGATCGGTCAATCAGAGATTATTGTACTTTTTTTTAACAAAGTTTTCTGGGTAAAAAATGCGACTAAAATAATGGAAAGTTTCTGCTTTGTAACATACAATATGCAGTCAGAACTCTTTACATGATCTATAATGTTCCCACTGCTGGGACACAGGCCTCCTCTCTGTGAGAGGGAGTGGGCCGTAATCCACCACGCGGCCCCAGTGCAGGTTGGTAGATGTCACATGTCTTCGAATTTTTGGTTCTAGGACATGCCGGTTTCCTCGCGATGTTTTCCTTCACCGTTTTGAGAGCAATGGTGATGAAATAATTTACACAAAGTAAAGCGGCTGTCTAGGTTCGAACCCACTACATACAACTCGTAATTCGGGGCCGTTACGACTGGGCCACCATTGCTCTCAGAACTCTTTACATTAGTTTAAATATACCTAACACTAGCGACTTCGTCTGCGTCAAATTTCTTGCTCCCCGACCCACCGCGTCGCATCGCATATTAGTTGGTTTTCCCGTTCTTTCTTACTTTTTCTTTTTGCTCGGCTCCTAAAAGTCTTAGCGTGATGTTAAATAGCCTATAGTCTTCCTAAAGAATTAGGCTATCAAATGTAAGAATAATTTTTCAAATCCGACTGGCAGTTTCAGAGATTAGCTCGTTCAAACAAACAAACAAACTCTTCACCTTTATTATTATTATAGATTACAAACATAACCTACAACACACCCATATATCACCAGTTATGATTAAGTCCCATGTAACAGGCGAGCCTTTTGGTACAAACCCAGACACCGGGCTACTAAACTGAAAAATTGCTGCTGGGAAACCCCAACATCACTGCCCGACCTGGTAATCGAACCCAAGACCTCACACTCAGCAGCAGCGCTTGCCACCACTAGACTAACAAATCAGTCGAGTCGAGGCAGAAAGTTGCTTCAGTAATTTGCCATTTTTTTCAGTACCTTTAAAAGTGGTCATAGTGAATAAGGGCCCTGGGGGGTGACCACCACCTCTTACAGCAGTATTATTATAATCTTACTTCCGTGTGTGAAAGAGATGGAGCTATACATTCCGTATAGCTCCATCCTTTTCCCACACGAAGTAAGATTAAAATAATACTGCTTTAAGAGGTGGTGGTCACCCCCCTGATAATAATTAAGATCATGTGACAGGCAATCTACCAATCCATTAATTATTATTAATTTTATTCGATACCGGATCTATTCGTAAGGCGTCATTTAAAAATTAATTGCTACAACCTACGTCATTCTATGTGTTATTAATCCATATGAGATTAGACGCAAAATAATTTAAAAATAAAGCTTCTGTGTTTGGAAACCCCGTACTTTATGACGTCTATACCAATCTATACTAATAATAAAGCTCAAGAGTTTGTTTGTTTGAACGCGCTAATCTCCGGAACTACCCGTCAGCTTTGTATTTCTTTTTTGCATTTGATAGCCTAATTCTTGAGAAAGACTGCTGTACCGGTACAGCGTACTTATAATTGTTTGCTGCACCGGACGACGTCATTACGTCGGCGCCGGCTGTCGCTGAAAACTAGCACTGGGACATCTTGCATAGGGTCGCAGCATAATGCTGTGCGATAGCCGTTTCGCGTGGATGTGACGCATGTTTCCCCCAACCCTTTATTATTATTATTTTTTGTGTTCTATGTTCTTTTTGGCGTCATGTTTACCGCAAATAAACGCATTTTCTTTCTTTCTTTCATATATTAGTTACTTTAACAGTGTAGGGACGTAATCATTACTAATATTATAAAGAGGGAACGTTCGATTGACCCGTGCAGCTGTTATCGTCTGCCACGAGCCAAGAAACCCTGACCATGCCACTCAAAATCAAAGTCACGGCCAATGGCTGAACTTTAAATCAGTTAGAGAGATCGTGATGACACATCTTTGTGTAATAAATGTAACACAATAATATCTCTACTAATATTACCATCATCTGCCTCATCTGCCTAGCCTTTTCCCAACTATGTTAGGGTCGGCTTCCAGTCTAACCGGATGCAGCTGAGTAGTATTTTACATGAAACGACTGCCTATCTGACCTCCACAACCCCTTTCGTAATTTTTCATTTCGTGTTACTTTTACTTAATATGTGAGTTACAATAATAATAATAATATGTACATGTATATTAAAAATGAAATGAAAAAGCCATAGGGCATCAAAAAACTCTTCCGTCTTTCCGAAAAGTGCCCAAAAGGCTGGCAGCATTGCCACGTTGTATAACCACAATAGGCCAGTTCTAGGCCATGTCTCAAAATAAATACTTTTAATGGAAATAAAACCAGCCGCGGATTACCAAGGCTGGTTTTATTTCCGTTGCAAACCATTACCTAGGCCAATTTAAGCCATTTTAAGCCTGAGAACAACTTTTTTTGACGCGCAAAAACCTACTTATAGTGACTCAACAAAAACATCATCACTGTCTTTTTAGGTATTTTATGTATGATCATTTTGATCTTTATTGTGATTACTATAAGGTTGATAATTATAATTCCATGGTCTGCTGTCAGACGTAAAATAACTGTAACAGAAAGTCTTGCTGTTTAGAAGGTATACAGGAAATTAAGGCCTCCAGAGAGGGCTTAAAAAACTTAAAAACTAAGCGACTACACGCTAAGGGGTAAAGGGGTAAAAAAAAAAACGTCGCAGTGCTGCTAAATTGTTATTGTTATCAGCTTTTTCCAAGCCTATGTCGTAGTCGGCTTCCAGTCTAACCGGATGCAGCTGAATCCCAGTATACATGGAGCGACTGCCTATCTGACCTCCAGAACCCAGTTACTGGGATAACACAATACCGGGTTCCGGGTTCTTTGAGAGGGAGTGGGCCGTAATCCACCACGTGGGCCCAGTTTGGGTTGGTGGATGCCACATATCTTCGAATCAACGTCTCTGTTCTAGAACATGCCGGTGTATAAACTACGATTTGATAGGTCACTTGTTCCATCCAATGATGCTCTAGCCTGCCTAAACAATTACATTGGCTCGCTTAAATCAGCTTTTTACACTACTGTTACCTCTTAAATTGCTATTGTAATGCCACTATTCTTCCACTATTCAGTTTTGTGAACTTAAAGCTGCATTATTTGTGCCCATTTAAGAGGTATAAGAGCGGCATAGCATGCTATACTGCTCTTGTACTGATTGATTGTACAGCTTATAGTACTAACGTTACCTAGCAGCCTACTACTATAACCCCTTCTGTGCTACTTGGGTTTCCTCACGATGTTTTCTTTCATCGTTTTTAAGAGTAGTTAGGACGAAATTGAAAACACAAAGTATACCTGTCTGGGTTCGAACTCACGACCTACAAGTCGTAAGTTGCGACCGATGTCGCTACGCCACCATCCGTCAATCTAATTAGCGTCCCTAATTATATACTTAAAAAATATGAGATAGCAATTTCGCCAACCAATAATTATGAAAAATACTGCACCACAAAGAAACAAAAAAACTAGACCTTTAACGGTTAGTTCTAGACTTTCATAAAACAAATGTCTGACTTAAAGATTAGCTGTCTTATTAAATCATCGTTACATTGTAAATTAAAACAACTTTCAGAATGTACAACCCGTTACTTTAATCTATAATCAAAACTGTTTCTATTCTGCGTTCGAGATTTAGTTCCCAAACATATAAACAAATATGAGTTATTGGAAAAATAACTTTAGTACCTAGGACATTAAGTTCAGTTTACGCAACAACTTCAAACATTTTTAGAACTTTTTCAATAGTACTGGTCACTCTGAAATCAACTTAATTCTAACTGGAAGAAGGTTGATATTTGTTTAACTTTAAATAACATCAACTGAAAACATGATTTTGAATAGACTATATGTCAGTTCAATCACATACCAGTTATAGAGCAAAAACTATCTGATAGACAGATTGAACACTATGACCTGGGTCACATTACTCAAATTATTTCAAACAGATCACGCTTCGTACAATAGTTTTTTGTTTTATATTATTAGGTCGTAAGTAACTAAGCAATGAGTCCTACCAAGGGGTATCGTGTTACCCAGTAACTGGGTTATGATGGCCAGCGGGCTTACCACCAGCTCTTATGTAGCTCGAAGTTAAATTGCACTGCTTTTTTGTTCTATGACTAAGTACAAAAAAGTAGTGCAGTTCAACTTCTGCCCTGCTGTAAGAGCTGGTGGTAAGTCCCCAGATACTCAGTCACTCCATGTAATCAGCTGCATCTTGTTAGACTAGAAGCCATCTCCAACATAGTTGGAATAAGTGGCTGGGACAAAGTGGATGCGGAAGTCTGAGGGCAAGGTGTTGTGGTGTAACTTGGGGTAGGTTATGTCCAGCAGTGGACTGCGACAGGCTGAACTGATTGATTGCGATAGAAATCAGAATAAAGTTAGCTTGGAATCAGGATATTATAATGCTGAATTTAAAATAAATATATCATTGGCATGGTTCGCAAAAAATAGCTTAGTCAGCAGGACCCGTTCCACATTGGTAGGAAAATATTATACGGTGGCAAGTATCACAAAATGTATTGAAATATACTAATTAACAATTTATCCGTTCATCACATTCCTTAAATGAGCTACTAAAAGTTAATTCGATATTTTTATAGTTAAATCCAAGATGGTGTCTATGCGGAATTTGACATTTACGAGGATCATTTTGTCGTGTTAATTGTTAATTTATGGTAAAATAATTCACGACTCGTTTGTCGACATTTTGTGATTAAATCAAATCCAAACTTGAACGGAATGGATTTTTCTGAAAAACTCATTGAGTTGGTACCTTCGTAAATTATGCCGTGAGGAAAGTTTTGAGTATGTATGTGGGTGGCTATAAAAGTAGGGGACGTCCAGAGAAACGGTAGATGGACTGTGTGGAAGAAGTTATGGCTAGAAAGGTGGTGGGGACTACAGAGATGACGACTCAGAAGAAAAATACGTGTTGCACCGATCCCAAAGAAATTGGTATAAGGACAGGAGAATGATGATACTTTCCCACTGCTGGGCAAAACCTCCCCCAAATCCTTCCTGGGGGCTTACTATCAGCTCTTTTAACAGGGCAGAACAACTTTGTACTTAGTCATAGAAAAAAAAAGCTGTGCAATTCGACTTCTGCTCGATAAGAGCTGGTGGTAAGCCCCAGGAACTGTTATTTATTTAAACTTTTCGCACAAAAAGGTACAAAGGCGGACATAATGCCTTAGGCATTCTCTATCAGTCAACCAAGGGTGGTGAAGAGATTAGATGGCAGGTGCTTTGGTTGAGAGGGACAATGATAAAAAAACTATTAAAACTATGTACATAAATAGGTTATATACACATACATACTATTACTATAATATATAGGTACTTATAATATATAGATATATTTACAAAATCAAGGGAGAGAGGTGATAAGATGACTGATGATGAACTGTTTTAATGTGTTAAACATAGTTTCATTTAATTTGACATCAACACAATACGGTAAACTATGATTAGGTAGATCTTAGGTACCTACTTAGTTTTAATACCAGGAAAACTAAAAACAATCTAACTAGTATTCTAAGAAAATGTATAATTATCATGTAATTATAAACAATTACAAGTTTCTCACATAATAATTATTTGCACAGTTATTTTATTGTTATGACTACAAAAATGCATGCATGCATGTGTTGGATCATTTAGCTCCCCTTAAAATGGTTGAGCTGAATGATGCTAATCTATGCGTCATGTTCGTGAACGGGCGCCGTCAGTAGGGACTGGTCAACTCTTTGCTGCCATGGCTTATTTTGATTTAATTTAATATTTGAATTGTTTTTTTTTTTCTATTTAAATTTCTATTTTAATTTCTCACATGCATAATTTTTAACATAAATGATGTAACCAATACTTTGTAACGATTATTATTGTGATTTAAAAGTGTTCATGGAGTTTCTTGCCCGTTCTTCTCTATAGGTAGGTACCTATGGAGAAGAACGGGCAAAAAACTCCAAAAAGATGAAGCTAGCTGCCCATTCCAAAGCGTAGTAGGCACTACGCTTTGGAATGGGCAACTAGCTTCACCTTTTTGACTGACCGACCCTTGAAAATTCAAAAATGCCTGTAATTGGTTTAGTGGAAATAAATAGTTTGAGTTTGAAACATAAGCACGCCTTCTTCCCATGGACCCTCATGCAGGCAGAAACTACAGAACATCACCTGCTACAATGTTTCAGGCACTGTAAAAATTTGTATTTTACATTGTTCTCACGTATAGAAACGACAAGAATAATGTACCCAGGATTTTGTAATAATATCTTGATTTAAAAGAGTGTCCTTATAGTTTCTAGCTTCAACTTTCTGACTAACTGACCGACTATTTAATTTTGAGAATTCAAAAGTGCCCGTAAATAGTTCAATTGTAATAAATGCTTTGAGTTTGAGTGGCGTTTCTCCCCTATAAAGGATTAAATATTGTGTTTAAACTATACTAGCTGTGCTGCTTCGTTGGTGTAGTGGTCACAAGCGCTCTGTTGATTCCCGGGTCGGTCAAAGTGTTATTGGGTTTCACCATCTGGTACTTTTCAGTAGCAGCTCGGAGGCTGGGTATGGCAGACAGCGTTTCGAGGAAAAGTTGAAGGATGATGACGAGTTTCTTAGAAAACAACCAATTTTCTAGAATGTAAAAGAAGGCATATTTTTATCAACAAAAAAAAAAACAAGACGAATTGAGGAAAACATAGGAACTACATTAAAATATTTAAAACTGGGTCTAACGACTGGGTTTTTATTAAAAAAAATGTTATTATGCTAATATCTGTTTTTTTTCCTTCAAATACATACCTGATATACTAAATTAGTTTATCGAACTTAATTCAAAATTCTACAGCTTTAGAAAATATTGTGCCACATTCTTTCATTCATCTCTAAGTGATCAGATAGGCAGTCGCTCCATGTAAAATACTGGTATTCAGCTGCATCCGGTTAGACTGGCAGCCGACCACAACATAGTTCGGAAAAGGGTAGGCATTGCATCATTGCCACGTTGTGTGGCAATGCTGATTCTTTGGCCAAAACAATAGGCCAGCCCTCTGGTCACGCGATACAAAGTCTCGAAATACAAAGTGGGCAATAAAATAATAATAGTAATACAATGCAGAATTGCTTCGCATAATTAATAATTAGAATTAATAGTTTGTACTAAAAGCACTATTAAAATACAGGTAGCTATTTAAACGTTAATATTTATATAACCATTAAATAACTAATTAAGTATTAAGTACACAACACTTTACTTCGGAATATTCTAGAATTTTATGTCAATAATGTGGCTGAAATAGATTTAATTAAATTTAAAATAAATGCACGGCTCGGCAACTGCCCGATGATTCATGTCGGGCCGTTGTATATTATGCTAGTTGCGCGGTAAACTCCGCTTGTGAGATGCAGGATTTTGTGTGACGTCAGTATGACACACTCAATTTTCTGACTTGTAATATTATATGTACCAATACACCTACTTGTGCGTTTTTACTCCTACGTTTAGGCAGCGCCTTACATACATAACATACATAATCAGCCTATAATGTTCCCACTGCTGGGACACAGGCCTCCTCTCGGTAAGAGGGAGTGGGCCGTAATCCACCACGCAGGCCCAGTGCGGGTTGGCAGATGTCACATGTCTTCAAAGTTTTGGTTCTAGGACATGCCGGTTTCCTCACAATGTTTTCCTTCACCATTTTGGGAGCAGTGGTGATGAAATAATTTACACAAAGTAAAGCGCCTGTCTGGGTTTGAACCTGCCACCTACAACTCGTAAGTCGCGGCCGTTACCACTGGGCCACCACTGTTCCTTAATTTACGTCTAAGGGATATGGGCAGCAGTGTTCCCATGTCTGCCAGAAACAAGACAATGCGATGACCCATCAGTCTGCAAACCGTTTGATTATGCTAATGACCCTATTAAGCATTAATTGATTGTATTGGTTGATAATTACGCTTGCATGGCTGGTCTAGTGATCGCAGTAACTAATGAGCGCGATCCTATTTTTTAACCCTGCAGATAATTGCGTAATATTTTAATAGTAACAATGGCTTTAATTTTGACAGTTCAACAACATTCATTGCGTTATTTATGTTGTTGAGCAGACTTTTTTTTCGAACATATGAAGCAATGGATTACATTTTTTTTAAAACCCTCGGATTATGATCGAAAGTGTGTTAAGTTTTTGATAGTAGCCTGGAGGCCAGGTTTATGCTCAGCAGCCTATAAAGTTCCCACTGCTGGGAAACAGGTCTACTCTCTGTCAGAGGGAATGGACATAATCAACCAGGGGGCCGAGCTCTCAAAACCGGTGAAGGATAACCTCATGAGGAAACCGACTTGTCCTCGAACCAAAAATTCGAAGACATGTGACATCCACCAACCCGCACTGGGCCCGTGTGGTGGGGAAGTTATGATGAAATTTGGTATGGGGATATTTTGAACCCTGGGGTCGAAGGGCGAAGCCGTGGGCGGAAGCTAGTATATTATAAACACGACAGATATTAATGGATGAATCATAAAATCAGATATTGTTGCTGAGTTGTCCTTAATACTATATACCAATCACGTCTGCGGAGTTTCGCTAGCTAATTTAATTTGACCCTGTATTTATGCTCATGACTGTGCGTACCTATGTAGGTAAAGTACATAGCAATATCTCTTCTTAATGACTAAACTCAACCAGTTTTACAAGAATAACGTTTTCCACGTGTCTACCCAATGCTGACCACAAGATACTTGTATATACAGTGAGTCCTATTTTCTATGTAAATATGAATGGGCGTATATGGTTAAACTGGATTGCCAACTCTAGTACTTCTGAATAATGCGACATCTTTGATAATAATCTACAGTACTAATTCTCAGCCTAGTATGAATAAATGACGTTTGATTTTTATTTTTAATCTGACATCAAGAGATAACCAGCATGTCTTAGAAACAAACAATCCGCTTTGGGCCCGCGTGGTGGATTACGACCGACTCCCTCTTACAGAGAGGAGGCCTGTGTCCCAGCATTGGGCTATTATAGACAGCTTATGCTAATGATAAACAAGCTATTCATCGTTTATTTAATCTTCCCCTGCTGGCCATACAAATAAAATAAGTGTCATGAATTAAATGTAATACTAAGGTATCGCATAAGGAAATTTTCCAGCTGTCTTGTACGATTTCCTCGCGGAAAGCAAGAACGTCACCGAGAAGAATATGCATGTCACTGTCTTTGAAAACATGATGACAGTTTGTAAATTGTCTAGAATTAAAGAAAAAAAGATGATGTAATGACGAAGATGTATTTATAGATAAGTATCAATACTAACATAATTGTAAGCTAATATTGTTGCTAATATATACTAACAAGAAATGGATTTTAATTATCCGAAATAAATTATTCTATTCTAATGAAAAAAAATTATAATAATAGAGTCCGAGAGGTGTGTGTTTTGTTATTAAATTTATTCGTCATTGTGTCAATTTTTATTATTGTGTTTTTCATTTTTTTTTTATCGGCACCTTATTTTTATATTATAATCATGTGGGTAGTTTGGTTATCATCTAATAGTGTACTTTTGTGTGTTGTGCTGTCTTTTTTGTGTGCGCCAAATAAATGATTTATCTATCTATCTATCTATCGAGAATGCTGAGACATGTTTAGAGGATGAATGAAAGGCGACTAATGAAAAAAATATTTGAAGTGAAAACTTCTTTTGGCGCGTTGGTACAGGATGGTTGGTTTGGTACGGCAAAATCTTGTGGGTTCACGTCACTAACATCTAGCTAGAAGGGTGATCACTGTTATTTCATAGTTTAGGTTTTACTTCTGCCAGCAGTCCCCATAACTGCCTTTTTTCTTAGTTAACGGATTTTAAATACATTCTTCGCTGATGGGATAACTTTTCGTATACCAGTCCGTAGGGAGAAGCTCAAAACTAATATTATAAAGAGAAAAGATTTGATTTTATCTATGTCGTATGTTTGTTTGTTACGGTTTCACTCTAAAACGGCTGAACGGATTTTGATGAAATTTGGCACATTGGTAAACCATGACCTGGATTAGGACATAGGATACTTTTAATCCGTCAACCCGGTGGCTAGGGTAAAATATTGCTATTCAACTACATCCTAGTCTATAGCTGGAAAAAGTCTAGGCCGATGATGATTAATGTTTCTATCAGGCTGTGCGATTCCTGAGTCATTCACTCTTAGAACTGTTTAATATGCAATAGATATTAAGTCAGGTCAGGAAATACGATCATTGTATTAAGTAAGAAAACCAATTGTGCTCATCCGATCCATGTCGGGGAATCCCGGCTGTTTCGCGGGAATGACGCTTACGCACTGGGTTGGTTAATGGATTACTAATAACGGTTGTAATGAAGAATAGGTGCTTATTTTTTTTTTGTGTATAATTTAAAAGTAATAAGCATTAATAAATATCATATGGTTTCCGGCTGACGTAGACAGAACAATGGCGACGAAACTATGCCTACATGTATTAACATACGACATAATTTAATGACACATCATTTGTATAAAATGTCAATGACATTAAGGTTCAAATTGAAACGATTAGCACTTGGCAATCAGAGTATTGTGTCATCGGTATTTGGAAGAAAAGAGCTAAAGATGACTTGCTTTTTTTTACATAAAATATTCTTATACAATTTCAATAAAAGTTTTTGTTTCCGCCTGATTCTATAAATTATAATAAAAAAACACAAGTGATGAAAAAAGACGGTGTTTTATACGACTGGAGCCGAGTATACCGTGTCAGCGACTCGAGCTTGACAGTTCAGTTTCGTGTCAAAACTTCTTTAAGCGCACTTTGCGTTCAACTAAACAAAACACGCTAGAATCTACATATTATTTTCAATAATAGCCACGTAACTTTACCCAGAATTAGGAACATTTAAAATTCAACAATATTAAATTCTGCCAGTGACTTGCAGTGACACAGAGAGTACACCACACCGGTTAACATACCTACCGCTTATACCACACAGAGGCCGGGGTTCGTTTCCACGGTATTATTTATTCAACATCCGATAAAAAACAACTTATTTTTTTTTTGCCGTTAATTTTGCTGGGCAAGGATTACCAACTGATGCCATTTCTATCATTTCTGGTATTTTTATCTGTTTGTCTGTTTAGATTAAGCTAAACCGTCAAAATTCGAAGACATGTCTTTTACCAACCCGCACAGGGCTCGCGTAGATTACAGCCCACTCCCTCTCACAGAGAGGAGGCGTGTGTCACAGCAGTGGGAACATTATAGTCTGATTATGACCGGGTTTTTTAAAACCAACAGAAGAACAATTCCCATTATTAAAAACGTTCAAAATCTAGTCGCAATCTCATCTCAGCGACAATCAATGTCATAAATTTGTCAAAAAGTAAGGGAAAATAGAGGTATTTTTGACAGATTGAGACTGAGATCAGACTGCGAATGTTCTTAAAATTACGAGAATTGCCCCTGTTAAGAACAACATTCAATACCATTTTATTTTTTATCGTGTACCGTATAACAGTGTAAACAGTACCGATAAAACAGCACAAAAGCAATTATCTGATGACGTTCGATATCTTGCGACAAAATCTCGCTGTCCGTGTCATTATAGTAGGCACCTACGGTCTTATGTCACTTTACTTATGTTGATATTGTTGGTAATGAGCTATAAAGTAAACATTTATTGTTTTAATTTTTTTCATTGTTTATTGGTTGAACTTTACGCCTTTGTGTGGTCCGGGAGGTTTATTGTAACACCAATTACCAGCTTATGCAACACGGCACATCGGCCGTGTTGCAGTCATTCTTTGAAACTGCTACAGGAACTGTCAAAGAATGACAGTTATAATTTAAATATACAGATAATAATTTAAGTTGGTACTTCAGCTTAGTAAATTTAATAAACCGCCAACCCGTACTCGGCTCGCGTAGTGGATTACGGGTTACAGCCTCTCACTGAGAGGTCTGTGGCCCAGCCGTGGGAACACTATAGGCCGATTAGGGTAATTTAATAAAGTTACCTAGTCGGCAATTCATAAATATAAAGTATAATTTCAACCGATTAAAAAATAAAAAAAGATACTTAATATACCTAAAACTAAGATAGCAATTGGACACTTGACTAAATTAACTTAGTTTAAAAGACACTAAATATTCGCGCTAAGGGTACCTTACCTACAGCGTAGTAACGGTGTCAAAGGTTGCCCTAATCTATTTGAGTTCCCTATTTATTGAAACTCGTTTTTATCGAAAAATAATATTAAGATTAAAAATTTGCATATTTCGTTCCAAAGTAAACGATTAGCTGATTAGTGTAAACGTCGTATATCGTTAGCTTATGGGGCAATATTCTGACGTAGATTAGTTATATTAGAGTAATCAAGTGATGTTTTGACGGTAATTTCGTAAAACGGGTTTGACCATCCGTGAATGATACTACTACTTACTAATCAGGGTTCGTGAAAATCCGATATTTACATATAATAAATATCAAAATATCCGATTTTGTTTTTTTTTTTTCAATTTATATCGGATATATAATATGTAGATATTAAAGTGTATATTAAATGACGGGATTTTCTTCCGTAAGTGGTTCGTAATGTATTTTAGTTCCAGAATATTACGTTTGTATTTGATTATTTGACGTTTTTATCATAAAAGTAATAAAAAACTTGAGTATTTTATAAATAACAATCAGTTTACAAAAACAACACTGTTTTTTAAAGTTACGAGATTTGCCCCTCTTATGTTATAATAACAAATGACCAACACTGCTATAATAACAAATGACCAAATTTTCAAAAACTGGCGTGTATTTTTTTTCCGTTTTCCGTCAAAACTTAGGAACCCGATCTTGATGATATTTACCAAGCAGGTAGCTTGATACTTAAACAACACAGTCAACATTATACCGTTGACTTACATCATTAAAAAAAAAAAATGACAATAACAAAAATAATCGTACGAATCGGACTCGCTCACGAAGGGTTACCACCGTACAATATTTAAAAATATTTTTTCGAAAACAGACATCTCTTGTATGGAAACGCCTTTAATATTAAACTTTATTTTATTTTTATTATTTGTTGTTATAGCAGTAATAGAGACACACTCTGTGAAAATTTCAACCGTCTATCTATTACGGTACAAAAGATACAACCCTGTGACAGACGCACCGGCGGCGAAGCCGTAATATGGTCCCGTTAGCACCCTTTGGGTACGGAACCCTAAAAGCCACAATATCATAAACAAAGTCGCCCAACAAAAAAAAAAAAACAATTTAAAAAACATTTAATGTCGACCAAATGGTATAAAATTAAAGACATTTGAATATTTATTCACGTGTTTTTGTACACGATTGGTCAGATTTCCGGTTCCTTGTCCCTTTAAATGCGTGCGCGCTAAAAACAAATATAAAACTGTACCCACCGGTTCTTTTTAGTATAACATACCTACAAACTCACGCCATATTCCCATGTGGGTAGGCAGCAACTACAGAACGGTCCTGCTACGATTATTACATACTCAATTTACTAAGTTCAAAAAAAAAAAAATTGTTTATTTGTACACACACTAAACCCAAATAGTACAAGGAGAAGTCTCAGGATTAAGTTGTACAGCAGTGACACAGTTTAAGGTCGAAACATCTGACTTCTAAACTAGGCAAGAAGCCTGTATCTCAGAAGCCGAAGTTGGCATCCTAGTCGTTTTATTGGGTTCGTTTCCCAGATCAGACAAAATGTTATTGAGTTGGGCAGCCCGGACAATAAATAAAGATGGATGGCGACTGTGTGTTTTATGTTTCAAATAAACATGGTCAGTAAAAATACATTTAGTTTCATATTATATTTTATTGGAATTAAAACCCAAAAAACCCATGTTTAAATCGGATTTGTTTAAACTTTCTCATAACTTTAATTAAGTATATTTATATTATAAACACAAATGTATTTAAAAGAAAGTATCTTCGTATTTCCCAGTGATATCCAAGTTTTATAGTGAAAAGTTTATCCTACTAATAATAATATTATAAACGTGAAAGTTTGTATGGATGGATGTTTGTTACTCTTTCACGCTAAAACTACAGAACGGATTGGGATGAAATTTGGCACACAGATGGCTTATAACCAGGATTAACATATAGGTTACTTTTATCTCGACATTCCCACGTCATCTAAACTTATGCGGGTAAAACCACGGTGCGCAGCTAGTTATAAATAACATTATGAAAAAATTTCATGGACTTAGTTAAGCGTATAACACATCTATACAAATAATAAAGCTGAAGAGTTTGTTTGTTTGAACGCGCTAATCTCGGGAACTACCAGTCGGATTTGAGAAACTATTTTTTCATTTGATAGCCTAATTCTTGGGGGAGGCTATAGGTTTTTGAACACCACGCTAAGGCCCTTAGGAGACGAGGTAAAGTCAAAAGGCCGCTAAGCAAAAACGAAGCGACAGCGCAGGCTGGTGATGCGATGCGACAGGGTGGGTTGGAGGAACAAAAATTATAGCATATAACAACAACAAAGCAATACGTTATTTCCGCGTTATTGCATACAACGAAAAAAAATGCGCTATTTCCACGACCGCGTCCTTAGTTTGCACAACTGCTTAAAATGACAGAGTGAATTTTATTTATTTATTAGAAAACCTACAAGCATTAAAGTCATAAATATTTTATTAGACTAGTAAAGCGACATTAATGTCATTTAAATGAAACACAATCGTTTCAATAACATTGTTATGTTAACATAAAGCATAATTCTATGAATAAGCGCCGTATATTGTTTTATTATTCATTAATTTGACTTAAAACGTGTAAAATAATCATCTAGTTGAATGAATTAGTATTAATAGGGAATTAGTACAATGGTCTATGTACTCCTATTGTTTCCTCATGTCTTTATAAGAACAGATGTATAAGCTATATTACTGTAGTTTCATCAAAATCCGTATTTTTTTTTTTAACAAAAGGATGTATTTTTGTAGCCGTTGTTAAAAGGGTATATTAATTAAAGGGTATATTAATTAAAAACCTTTAATTAACTTTAAATTGCCAAAAAATGCCCGGACAAAAAATCCAATTTTAACGACATCCGCACACTACATCCGAACTCAGTCCGTTCGAATTTAGAACATTCCCAATTCGGATTGAACTCGGATCTTGAATTCGAAAATTCGGATCGGACGTAGTGCGAAACCGCTCTTAGGCTGTGTAGTGTGTTCACATATTATCACGTAGGATTCGCGCGTCGCTGCACATTGTTTAATATGCATCTCTTCAGATCTTTACAAGAACGCACGTTTGCTTTAATTCGTAGAATCTCGATATATTATATCAAATTGAAATGCTATAAAATAGTGAAGTTTTGTCGTGTAAGGACTTATTTTTCAATCATCTGATAACTTTATTCGAGGAATAATTTTGAAATTTTGACAGTTATTTCATACGATAACTGTCAAACGTCAATTTTATTATAAAAGTTATCTGGCGATGGAAAAATCAGCAATCAATCTTAGTAATTAATTTTAGATAGAAATGAGATTTATTTGAAAGTACATTACTTCCAGCTGTAGTACATTACAGATGGTCCGCTTTTTTAATAACAGTTTCTAAAACAATTCGCTAAAACTAGCATGCAAAATGATTGATTACATTGATTTTTGAGTATTTTTTTTCTCCATCGATATAATTGCCGTACGGCGTTCCAGTGTGAGGATAAATAAATAATACCTAATGTATGTATGTATAGTTACAGGTATGTTATGTAAAGTGTGTGTAAGGACAGCTACTACTTCATGAAAAGGTATTGATCTGTAGCACAATTTCACTTTGTTGAATTGAAATTAATTGAATGTGAACTGCGTTGAATTTTCTGTTCAGATTGATCTGCGAACATTAGTAAAAATATATTTCGGTTCTACACGATGTTTCACTTTACTTCGCCCGACCCTTTTAGGTATCACACAGGTAATTTGTTGTTTTCGTTATTTTGTTAGTTTTTTAACCCTTCGTTGATCTACGTGAGACACAAGGGGTATTTTTATTGTTTCGAGACACAAGGGTTTTTTTTATCGTTTCTGTAATTACGGTATTCAACCAGAGGGGCAATTCTCGTAATTTTAAGAACGTTCACAGTCTCAATCTGCCAAAAATACCTCTTATTTCCTAAAATTTTTTACAAGTTTTTGACATTGATTGTCGCCGAGATGACACTGCGACTACATTTTGAACGTTTTAAACTACGAGAATTAGCCTTGTGATCTCAGTCTCAATCTCTCAAAAATACCTCGTAATTTCCCTATATTTTTTTCAAGTTTTTGACATTGATTGTCGCTGAGATGAGCTTGCGTTACTAGATCTTGAACGTTTTTAATTACGGGGATTGGCCTTCAGTAAAAATGTTCCTGTTTGTGCTTCCTGTGCGTGTCTTATTAACATATTTGTCTTTCTTCCTTTCACCATCCTCGATAAAAAGCACATTTTTTTTCAAGTATTATTATTTATCTCAGCGATTGATCTGTTCACTAACGAGTAACTGTAACTAAAAGCAGACCATGTCTTATAAAACGGCTTTGTATCGCCGCGCGGAAAAACCCATAACCCAATACGAAATAAATATTTTTTGTATCTTTTTTGTTTGGCTATAAGTAGTTTTATAATCTGTTATTCACGAGTGATCGTTGCGTTATCCCACTGCTGGGCAAAGGCCTGTCTCCATGACTTCCAGCTCTTTCGATCCAGGGCTAAAGTGGACCACTGGTCGTTTGTTTTGTCCAGCTCGTCCCGCCATCTTCTACGGGTTCGAGTATTTATTTTTTATTTTATTAAACCGTAGAGGTAATCTTACATAAATATTAGGTATAATAAAAATACAAAAAAAAAAAACTACAAATGTAATGGCCACTTCTAAAAACACGATCATCATAAATAGCTTACAATAAAAACAACATTATTTCTTTATTATGCCAATAATTTTTTTTTTTTTTTGTAGAGCTAGAAATAGCTGTATAATCTATTAGTTGAAGAGTATTTTTTTATTTAACTCTACTGTAGGTTAATCTTACATAAGCATGACACAATAGGTAATAATATGAAAAAAAAAACACAAATGTGGGTAACATTTGTCTTTTAGGATTCCGTACCTCAAAAGGAAAAACGGAACCCCTATAAGATCACTCCGTTGTCCGTCTGTCTGTCCGTCTGTCAAGACCCTTTTTATCGGGAACGCGTGGAGTTATCAAGTGAAATTAATATCAAATACTCAGGGCTACAATCCCCCAACACAGTGAAAAAATCAAACTTCTAAGTCAACGCAATCAAAAGATACGGGCGTGTATGTTCCGTTTATGCCGCATATTTTGACACTCGCAAGGGAATCAAAACCTATAGGGTACTTCCCGTTGACCTAGAATCATGAAATTGGCCAAGAAGCAATGTCATGTAGCACAAATAAAGGAAAAAAACCGAAAACCCTAAATTTGCACAACTCGCACTTGACCGGTTTTTTTATGGTCGCCTAACTACGTCAAAACTTCTACAAACATAGATCATCATCAGAAATAGCTCACAAAAAAAAAACACGACCATTTTAGTTTATTTTTTTAGATCGAGCTATATTAGCGTCATACATAACATGTTGTTCAAGAGTATTTTTTTTATTTTACCGTAACCGTATCTCGAAACATTATAATAATAATATAAAAAAATGTAACAAATGTTACGCAAGCCGTCATAAAACGTCTCTAGAATTTTCTAAGCCACGGTCATAAGAAATAGCTCACAAAAAAAACATGGCGAGCTCATTATTAAACAGCAATCAACATAGTTTTTTTTAAAACTGTAAATAGCGGAGGGGCCTTTAGCTAAATAATAACAGCCGCACAGGTCGATCGATCAGGTTAAGCTACGCTTGCCGCGGTTGGTCCGTGGATGGGTGACCATCTTCACATACCGAAACTTCTCCGTGCTTCGGAAAGCACGTTAAACCGTTGATCAACGTTGATGAATAGAGTATCAAGGGGCTTTCTACAGTCGTAAATTGATCAGGAATCTCTTTGATTTCACTTTATTTATAATAATTATGTATGTCGCAGGCAACTGGTTTAATTAGCCGTTTAGTTAACCGCCTAAACGGCGGCCGTTCAACTAACGGCCTGAATGATATTCAATAAATTATAGTTTAGGTTGGAACTGTAACCAATCACGCGCGAGCCGATATGGTCGCAGTAACTAAGCCAGCGTAGCCCGACCAAATGGGTTAGGTTAGAACTGTGACCAACCGCGTGCGAGCCGAGAGAACGAAGCGAGGCGAGCACTACTTCTAAAGGCTAGGCGGTTGACTAAACGGCTAATTTAACCAGTTGGCTGCGACAGACCATGGAAATAAGCATTTTTCATTATGAACACATTAATGAACTGTTATTTTTTTGATAAATTTCACACAAAGTATAAAAAATAATACCTTGACGTAAATCACCCGATATGCATGCATGCGTCTTTATACGAGTTGGCAACGTCGTATTTTCATTCATAAGATTTGGCGGGCTGAAACTTGCCAAAACTACGTTTCTTTGGTTTTTCTCAGTTTTTCTGAGAGGTTTTCGTTGTGTGGCTAAAACCAACTGTAAAATAGGTTAATAAGTATTTTGGAAATAGATAAAATTTCATTGCAAGCGTCTAACGTGCTCTGCGAGTTGGCTTTGGCCTCTCGTACGCCTTCCACAGGGCCAGTCTTCTTTCTTTCTTCTTTCTTTCGATGTTCGGATCGGACCGACACATGGCCGAACCGAATATTATTGAAAAATGCGAAAAAACTTCGGATCAGCTCAGTTGGGTCGGGACCATAGTCAATATTCGAAAGAGTGTAGGAGTGTAGGATCGGGACCGACCGAACCAAATAGTAACTTCTTAGCAGGAAACGGCCGATACTGCTTCGGAGTAGACCCCCAGGTTCTCGAGATATATTAACTAACATAAAAAAATCCCATCGTACTAATATTATAAACGTGAAAGTTTGTGAGGATGGATGGATGGATGGATGTTTGTTACCCTTTACGTAAAAACTACTGAACGGAATTTGATGAAACTGATCAGAATAACACAGGATACTCTTTATCCCAAAATTCCCACGGGATCGACACTTATGCGGGTGAAACCGCGGGGCTCTGCTAGTATGATAATAATATTGTATTCCGTTTGGTACTTTATCTACCTACTAAGATCGGAATCTGAAACGAGTGTTATAAAGGCCTTTTAAAACAAAATTAAAACCTAATTTTCTTTTTTTTTGCTGATCTAAGTATTCCCGAGGTAATTTAAAGAAATTAATAAAAATAACAAAATTATATCCTAACTTAACTAAAATTATACACAAACTAAAATATATAGCGTCGAAAAATTCATCCGCATCGATGTCGACTGTTAATGTATCCAAGAATTTCTTATTTTGAAAATTTATAAAATATTTTTATTCTGATCGTCCTAATTGTGTGCGTACTTACTAAATTAGATGAAATTATACAAATCATGTAAACAAAACCAAAGGTCAGATTAGGTCAAGTAAGATAGGCAGTGGTAACAAAAGCAATTTTAATTAAAAATATATTTAAAGAAAGAAAGAAAAAAAAAATTATTGATAAGTTTCTTTTTTCATTGGATTTTTCCAAAACAAAAAATTGTTTACAGCTAGACCAGTTACTGGCCAAGAAAGAAAAGTTTATGAAGCGGTAAATAATTATGAACCGTTTGTATGTAAATATTATATTTTCCCACGGAATAAAATAATTTATTAAGATAATAGTAGCAATTAAAATGCTTTTTAGAAACACAACTGGGTAATTATAATTTTGCACAAAGGTTTTATTTCTAACTTCTAGATTTTTTTTTTGTGTCACGATAACTGCTAAAAATAACCCATTTTTAACCTGCATCAAAATTAAATCAAATCGAAAAAAATCAAATATAATTGGCGAAAAAAAATCTGTAATTTATATTTAAGGGAAAAAACTGGCTCCTGTAAAATATCGACTGGTACCCCAGGAGCCACAAAATCCTTTACACACTCAATTAAGCACATCTAATAATATTTAATTGTTTGAATTGCCACTTGGCTCTCTTCCTCCCTCCTAAATTTTGCTGTGCCCGACAGGGTCCATATTGATCTTTTACCTTGTATATACCATCTATTTAACACATATGGAATGCAATAGGTAAAGAATTGAGTATCTATACACAGCCAGCGTCCATAAATAAATTCACATTAATAACTAATTAAAACAAAAAAAAAACTTACTCTTCGGCTGTCTTCCGATCTGTCCCTGCTTTCTTCTTTCAAACAAACGGTTAATAATCGCATTCTTCCTGTTATTGAAGTCCACATCGTCGTTAAATCTATTGTTGAATAATTCACACTCGGCAAGATTCTGCTCAAAATTATCGATTTCCGATCTCCTGTCACGATTGTTCGGCAACTCTTTCAATTCACTCGTGTTCACAGTCGAATACTTTTTGCTTCCCTTATTGCTCCATATTTGCGATAATTCCTTCATTTTTCTAACAAAAAACACGCGTTAACACCACAAGTATATCAAACAACCAATGTTTCTGTTAACTAATTGACTTATAATTTGTATTTAATAGCACAAGTTTAATTCCATAAATAGTACGTATTATTTGGAACGTCAGATGGTCCCCAATGTCAATCGTTCAATAGGCAAGTTCAGTTTTAAAAACTGATATTTAAATCAATCACAAAATACGTTAAAAATATTTTTTTAACATCAGTCACATCTCTAGTTCTTTCGATCACACACTATTTCGAAAATTCGAATGCAGTTCGGTTTTCGTATTTCGAAATCGCGCGCGCTAAGAAATAAAGGTCATGCACGATGCACCGTGGGCTGCAGTAAACTTGTGTCTAACAAGATCAGCGGTTGAACTCATGCTTATATAAATTTCGCACGCTCGCCTCTGCGGAGCGGTGACGTATGTAAACCAGTTTTTTTTTAATATATAATACTCCTTTATCTTAATATGCTTCTGATAGGTACAAATCAAGTGAATAGGAGGTCATAGGGCATTCATTTGTATTAATTGAATTGCACGTGGAAAAAATGTATTATTATATTTGTTAAAAATAAATAAACAAGGAAGAGAAAACTGCTTTTACATCGAAATTTAGAATAACAAAGTCAAATCATTTTGAATAGGCTCATAAAAGGCCCTTTTGAACGTCAAAACGCAATAAAAAAAGCTAATTTAGTACCTTTTAATGTATATAAAAATACATACGCATTTCCCTATATTTTAATTATGCAACAAAAGGAAAACCGTGAAAAAAAAATTCATATAGGTAACAGAAAAAAAGGTAGTCACAAATAATGTTTTCCAAAATAAAATCCGTTTCCTTATGTTTTTTACAAAAAAAGAGAAATCCATTAAAAAAAAAGCACATGGGAATTTTTTTTTTGTTATCCTACATTTTGTCCCTATGTTGGGCAAAGGTCTTCCCTTGTTTTTTCCAAACCTCCCTGTCTTGCGCGATCTCCGGCCATGTTGGCCCTGCAAATGTTACCACAAAAAAGTTAAAAAAAGTATTTTTTAATGACTTCCGTGTTTATTTTGCTAATACCCAACATTTCTCAACTAAAACGATCGCTTTACAAATGTCAATGTCACGCATTCTTGACACTACACTATTTCCTATACGTAACAGCGCAGCGGTCAGTATCGAGACCGAAGTGACT
Source organism: Apamea crenata (assembly GCA_949629185.1). Lineage (NCBI taxonomy): Eukaryota > Metazoa > Arthropoda > Insecta > Lepidoptera > Noctuidae > Apamea > Apamea crenata. The sequence continues at coordinate 6,397,599 of OX451380.1, read as the reverse complement.
CATTGATTTAAAAGTATAGTGGCTAAGCAATACCGGCCGCACGGGTCGAACGATCAGGTTAAGCTACGCTTGCCAAGGTCGGTCCGTGGATGGGTGACCATCTTTACATACCGAAACGCCGTACCTCGGTAACCACGTTAAGCCGTTGGTCCCGGCTGTCATTCGTGGTTCTTTGATAGTCGTTACGAATCGTCAGAAACCCGAAAGTCTGACCACCAGTCTTACCATGGGGTATCGTATTACCCAGTAACTGGGTTGTGGAGGTCAGATAGGCAGTTGTTTCATGTAAAATAATGATATTCAGCTGCATCCGGATAAACTGGAAGCCGACCCCAACATAGTTATGTTTTCATTACCTATTAAGTTTTTTGAGAAATAATAATATATAGAAATTAAAAAAAATTGGGAAAACGCCGATGATGAACCTACGTAATGAGTACGTTCGGAGATAGCTTAAAAATTGTGTTTTAAATTATTTATAAAGTGTAAACTAATGAGTGACATTTTTTTAATGATATATTTTTTTTTGCAAAAATCTCTTCACCATCTTAAGAATGTACTCTCTATCTATCATCTATCAAAGTCCACTGCTGGACATAGACCAGTCCTGGGTAGCGCCACAACTTCCGGATTCCGATTCCAGTCTCGTATTATAATCGTGTCTGTAATTCTTTATTTTTTCATTTCTTTACGACACGGTTGGCGCAGTGGCTGAGCGATCAACTGCTGCGCTGCGTGTCGCGGGTTTGATTCCCGCACGGAACAATTATTTATATTGCCTACAGGTAGTTGTTCCGGGTCTGGCTGTTTGTGTGTTGAGTTTAAATGTTTGTGAACGCACCCACGATACAGGAGTAATTCCTAGTGTGGGGCAACGTTTAAAAAAATAAAATAAATAAATAATTCCGTATACATCGGGTGCCAAGAGAACTCTATCCTTCGCTGTCCGTCTGATGGTTATCAACGAGCTGTATCTCATGAAGCGTAACAGGTATACAGTTGAAATCATAGAGTGTGTATTTCAATTGCCGCTATAATAATAAAAATAAAATAAAGTTAAAAATTATAGGGGGTCTCCATACAAAAAACTTATTTTTGTCGACATGTTTTGCCTTGTGGTACGGAGCCCGTCGTGTGTGACTCGCACTTGTTTTCTTTATTTCTGTCCCAGATGTCTTTAAAGATCTTCTTACGTTCATTTTCATGCGTGAATGCTGATTTTTGGATACTGGGTTCAATGCCCGGGCACTGGATTTTTCCATTACGAAATTCTCAGCCTGGGGCGGAGTCCGGGCCTTCACCGGGCTTATTATCATAACAGGCGTAATTATACTCTGGACTAATATTAATTAAAAAGAGAAAAGATTTGATTGTTTGTATGTTTGTTTGTAACGTATTCACGCTAAAACCGCTGAACGGATTTGGATGAAATTTTTGCAAATAGGTAGACCATGACCTGGATTAGGACATAGGATACTTTTTATCTCGATTTTCTTACGGGATCGAGAGTTAGGCGAGTGAAACCGCGAAGCGCCCGCTAGTATACTGTACACAGTAGGATACACCTCAGTCCACCCCTTTGGGGAGTACAAGTAAGCGTGATGTTATAAAACGATATTTTAGGCCAGGATTAATTACTTTTTCGAGTACATGTGTGATAAGGATAAATTGTAGCGACATCTATATCGCCACATGTGAACTAGACATCATACTGACGTCACGCGAGACCCTGCATCGCGCAAGCACAGTTTACCGCGCGATTAGCATACATACAATGTCCCGACATCAATCGTCAGGTACTAGATCCTCCGAGGATCCTTCCGTTTCTATGGATGGTGAATGAACTTACACTCTGTTTCTTATTATAAACTGATAAGTAGATAAAAGGATAATTATATTAAAAAAGTGATTATTTCCGTAAAAGGAAAGTTGTTTATGTGTGTTGTTTGAGTATTTTAAGGCTTGGCCTAAACGAAGGCCGGTGTAGCTCCGGTTTCTATACGTCATTTACAAAACCGGAGAATATTATATTCCGGCTCGTGCCCTTGGCCCCCTTATTATCCCACAACTCGGCAAAATTTAAGACACAACAATTGTGATTCGCACAGGGAGAACACAAACTAAATAAAATAACACAAACATAGAAAAATAAAAGAACACCAAAAAAATAATGTACAGACGCCAGCACATCAAGCTACTAATTTCTCTAATAGATTTTAAACTTTATCGCTAAAGCATTAGGTTCAAGGTTGATTGGGAAAATTTGACAGTTTCGGGTAGCTTGACCCGCTGGTGTTTGTACAACATGTCAGCTTTGTTTATTTTATTTGTGGTCCCAAAATACTACTCAAAAATAATTATCGTATCTATAGGTGCAATCCTCAAGGAGGCTCTCCAAAGTATGTCTTACGAAGAAACAGAGAATTTACTTGTGTTAAAGTAATTATAGGTATACAAATATTATAATTATGAAATAGACGTGCCCATCAATCGCATGCCTACGCGCACGTATATGCATCCGTTTCCTTAATGACATGCTCTAAATTTTCTTAATAACACATTGAATTAAATGTTTTAATTTGGTGCATCTATTCAATGGCGCCGATTCCCTTGTTCACAAACTAAACTAAATTTAAGTTCAGTGCACCTTTTTCTTTCTATCTCATTTAAGAAAAAGACAGAAGATAAATATTATTTTAGTCCTGTCAAATTAGTCAGCGCCTGACGTAAATTGACATATTTTTAGTTGTCATTTTTTTAATCTCGTCTAAACTGTCTATGGAGTTTCTTTGTTTGTTTTCTTCGTTTTTTGTACATACATTGTAGCATCGAATACTCTGGAGGAAATTGAATTGTATTGTACTGTATTATCATACTTACTACTTTATATCTTTGTATTAAGTGGACTATAAGTTATTATGAGAAATAAATTTCTTTAAACCGAAAATGGTCGCGGTCAATGTCAATGGAATAACTTAATAAATGCTGAGGTCATTGTTCGCATAATGCTAGGTGTGCTATAACAGCGGGGTAGTTGCGTAACACACTATTAGTAGCAATATATTGGTTTCATTTTGACAGTTCAACAACATTCATTGCGTTATTTACGTTGTTGAGCAGACACATTTTTCGAACTTATGATGCAATGGATTAGCAATATCTTTCAAAATTGTTCAGATGGAGATTGATAGTGTTTTACGCACTTAGAATGCTGTTTTAGGAATGTGGAGTATTTGTATGTTCAAAAGTTTCATTATTAGCTATTTGATGATAAAGTTAGTTTCAAGTCCGCGTATTTGTTTCCTTGTTTCTCTTTTACTGGTTTCCCCAACCCACCCCGTCGCATCGCATGGCATCGCCTGCAGTTTTTCCTTTTGCTTGGCTCCTAAGGATCCCAGCGTGATGTTGAGCTGATCTGAAGATGGAGACAGGAGGTGGATTGTAGAACTCTTCAGTGGCTACAAGTAGTTGTTTTTTTAAACTACATATTTTTATCATCAAAACACAAGATTACCTTCTAAATTCATCGGATTTTTTACATATTCTTAACACCTCAACATTGGCGCCGATTCCCTTGTTCACAATCTAAACTAAAAAGTTCGGTGCGTCTTTTTCTTTCTATTTTATTAAGAAAAGGACAAAACATAAATATTAGTTTAGTCCTGTGAAATTAGTCAGCGCCTGACGTAAATTGACATATTGATAACAGCCAATTTTTTAATCACGTCTCTGCGAAAGGGACATTTTGCGAAGGGACATTTTGCTACCAGTAGTCATTTTGAGAAGTGGTCATTTTGCGACAGAGCCGTCTAAACTTGTCTATGGAGTATCTTAATTTGACAGGACTAAACTAATATTTATCTTCCGTCCTTTTCTTAATTAAATAGAATGAAAAAGATTAACTGAACTTAAATTTAGTTTAGTTGGTGAACAAGGGAATCAGCGCCAGTGTCCTCTTTGGCTAGTTAAAATAAAATAACAATACTTCGTTTTTATTATTACGTTATTAGGTAGGTATACCTACTTGAGAGCAATACATAATGATTAGGGAGTATCTACATAATTTGTTATAATGACTTTTTTTTTTTTTTTTGTGGATGGGAAATCATCAAATGACCCCTCCCGCTCTGGGTGGAGCGGAAGGGAGTGTCAGACTTTTACTGACTAAAACCCACCCGTGTTCCTTCCTTAGCCCTTTCTGTTCCAGCAGTGCGATTCTGTAACCATCTCACCGTGAAAACTCAGGTGAAGTGAGCGTGAAGTGAGCTGTCATTTCAAATAATGCTAGGGATTGACACTATTGACAAGTCGCATCAAGCTCACTTCACTTGAGTTTTCACGGTGAGCTTTTTACAGAATCGACCGGCTGGGCAGCGGTTAACCTTTCGGAAAATCCCGCCGCCCCGGCAGGCTTCGGCCCTGTGGGGCCCCGTCCTCTGCTGACATCTCTTTGAGGCGCGCGTGGAACACAACGCGCCGTCCGGCACGGGCCTGGTCCTGATCGGACGGTGAGCTACCCATTACCTACTCACCGCCCGCAGGCCCGCGCCTACGGTGGCCGGGAGTCGTCACGCGGCTCACGACGCCCGGAGCGTCTACCGCGGCGGCTGACGTTATGCGGCGGCGTTATAATGACTTGTGTTAAACAAAATCTGCATTGTTTTAACTTTGAAGTGATGGGAAATATGTATTAAAATTACTTATTACGTTGTCGAATAAAGTTAATTTAGACACCATCATTATAGCTTACCATGGTCTGGTTGCCTCTGTCTTAAGATACAGAGTAGTATTCTGGGGGAAATGCAGTGAACGAGAAAGGGTATTCAGAGCCCAAAAATATTGCAATAAATCAATGACCGGCATTCATTCAATAGACAGCTGTATTCCTATGTTTAAATCCCTCAAATTATTGACCTTTCCTGCACTTTATATTCTGGCGGTAGCATTATTTGTTAAAAAGAACCTAAATCTTTTCGAAACAATGATAAATCATTCTTCAAGACCCCAATACAAAGGGCTACTAACATAGAGGATGTTTCAAAACAGCATTATTATGAAAAAAATATTATGCATATGGGACCAGTTATTTACAATAAAATACCTTACGACATTAAAAATTATACAACTCATTTTTTCAAAAAGAAATTAACGAAATTACTAGTTGAAAAATGCTATTACGCTGTCAGCGAGTTTTTAAATGATAGCACCCTATGACAATGCTCAATATTATTTCAATTTATTAATTTGCTATATCCTTATTTTGTATAAATGCATGACCATTATTTATCCGGTGAATTTGATTTTCAAGAATATGACATTAATAACTGATTACCTGACATTATTGATAAGTTAGATTTGCAATTCAAATGATTACATATCATTTATGACATATCTCTACAATAATTATCTGACTGAAGCATTCATTTTAACATACATTTTTCGATTATTTAATTATTTTTTACTGTTGACATTTTTAATTATTTTTTTTAAATTAATTTTAAATTGATTATAACTTATTCATATTTGTACGCCGTCATCGGCAAAACATAGTGTACCTACCTATACATATATTTTAATAACAACACTTGTTTTTACACCAACTATGTTTTACAAATAAAAACACTTTGACTTTGACGTTAGAAATCTGGGTTTTTCTTGAAATAGAACTAGTTACATCATTTATACAATAAAATGTGTTTTTTTTTTTAATACTACTTAAGATTAGACCGACTGGACCGGTTGTATGTGAGCGAACGAAGTCACGGGCAGCTTTAGTATCTACAGCGATCTAAAGACGTATCCTACTAATAATATTATAAGCGCGAAAGTTTGCGAGGATGGATGGGTGTTTGTTAGCCTTTCATGCAAAAACTACAACACGGATTTTGATGAAACTTTGCTGTAACATAGCTTATATATCAGAATAACACATAAGATACTTTTTATCCCGATATTCTCACGGGATCAACACTTATGCGGGTTAAACCGCGGGGCGCTGCTAGTAAGTAATATAATAAAGCTGAAGAGTTTGTTTGTTTGAACGTGCTAATCTCTGGAACTACCGGCCGGATAAAAAAAAACGATTTGCATTTAATAGCCTAATTCTTAATGAAGGCTAAATGCTATTCGGAGCAAAAAGAAAAAGAACGCATATCGAAAAGGAAGTAATAGCGTGGGCGGGCGGGTGATGCCAAGCGACGCGGAGGTTCAGGGAACAAAATAAAATCACGAGGATGAAATCTCGGCCCGTATTTGAATAATTTAACTGAATTTGAATTACCTAATTGTAAACCTGTTTAGGTACCTTCAACATCCTTGTGTTTACTTTATTTTAAGTCCCAATTTAGATTGAGGTTTTTCAAAATTACCCAGTAGGTACACACGGGTACATATCACACGGCTACATTATTCTTTATTCCACGCTTTTACTGGCAGCATCTATAGACGAATTGTTGTTGCCGGCCTACACAATGTCGCTGATTCCCTTGTTCACAAACTAAACTAAATTTAAGTTTCTAAATTTTAATTTCTAAATTTAATTTCATTAAGAAAAGGACAGAAGATAATTATTAGTTTAGTCCTGTCAAATTAGTCAGCGCCTGACGTAAATTGACGTATTTTTAGTAGCCATGTTTTTAATCACGTCTAAACTGTCTATGGAGTATATTTATTCTTCTGTCCCTTTCTTAATAAAATAGAAAGAAAAAGATGCACTGAACTAAAACTTACTGCATAGCTTGATCTGTCGCCGTGTGTACCTACATATTTGTTATTGTAACGTAGGTAGGTAGAATTTCCTTTTTTTTTGCTTTGTGGTTTTCCGAACACTTCTTTTTATTAATTCAATATCTGTAGTTAGCAAACATGTAAATTACATGAAAGGCAAAAGTGTAGGGTGAACTCATCTAATTCTGTGACTCGCCTAATTCGGTGATATTTGGTTTTGAATTTGAACTTTATCACAGAGGCTTAAGGTTGTATTTCAAACCATTGATTTCACTCGTATAGCCCTATGATAGCGCTCAAACCAAATATCACCGAATTAGGCGAGTCACAGAATTAGATGAGTTTACTATATCCATAGCAGAACCACATGTTCTCAGTTAAGTTTAGGTCCCATGGAATCATGACCTCAGGGACGATGTAGACGTTGGAGAGAGAGCGCAGGGCTCTAGCGGTCCGGAGCGATATGTTGTCCCGTAGATTTGCGCGGTGTACAGACCAAGTAAAAGTAACACTTTTCAAGGCTTATTGCTAAAGTTTGGTATTCCGCTGCATCCGGTTAGGCTGGAAGCCGACCCCAACATAGTTGGGAAAAATGCTAAACTGACGGACACATTATGGCCCTTGTACAGACGCCAGCAGGTCAAGCTACCCGAAACTGTTAAATTTTCCCAATCAACCTTGAACCTTAATGCTTTAGCGATAAAGTTGAAAATCTATTAAAGAAATTTGACAGATTGTAGTAGCTTGATGTGCTGGCGTCTGTACATACACGTTTTTCTTGCCGTGAAAAACTACGGTTTATTCGCCGCGTGCAGGCAAGATCGTCAGTGTTGTATGGAGCACTATGGAAGCTTGTTTACAGACACGTTTCTTCTACGGCGCGATTTGTACTCCGTACCGTAAAGAAACTATGCCGTGTACCAAGGGCCTTATACGTTGCGATGCGGCCCGCCTACATCTGCACGGTTTATTTTACTGGGCTGGATACAGTTCAAATTCGATTCGAGCTCAACGAAAAAAAAAAGTATTATCCTGGTCGGGGAAGTCCTCCTTATAATTTTTTTCTATTGAGCCAAATCTCTACGACCATTCCTTCAGCGGTGTTTGAAAGATTTTTTTTTTTTGAAAAATCAAGTTTTATTTGAATATATCTGAAACAATTACCGCGTTGCGATGCGGCTATAATGCGCGCTTAGCTTTAAGGCACCCGCAGACAGGCGCGTCCCAACGGTGCGGTGCGATTCTGGTTAAACAACAATATCCATCGAAAAATCAAATCAAAATCAAGCGTTTTCATTTCAAATCGAGTTGAATGGCCTGCAATAGGAGAGGCCTATGTCCAGCAGTGGACTGCTATAGGCTGATTATGAACAATTTCCATGAAGTTTTCATAGACATTCTTGTACTAGAGGTACGCGCTGTCGCGTCGCGCCCGTCTGCGGGAGCAGTTACTCGCGACTCGGCGGCCCCTATGGCTACGTATCGATTTTTTCAGGCTGAAAACTAGGTCGTGTCTATTGCCACAGTCTATTATAGCCCGTAATACATGGACCGTGTGGCCTAATGGATAAGGCGTCGGACTTCGAATCCGAAGACTGCAGGTTCGAGTCCTGTCACGGTCGAATTAATTGTTTTACTTCGTTTTATATTTTGTTATTAATTGTTTTATTTACGAGTTGGAAAATAAGGTTTTGTTGGCAAATGAATTACAGAAGTAGATGGGAATGCAGAAAAATGATTTTTATTTTACGCAGAACCAGGATTTAGGTAAGTGTAATTACGCCCGTTTTCACGAACACTAGGTGACATCTAAATGCTCAATGTGATGCGTTATAAACATCAAGCAATTTAATAATAATAATATATAATAATAATAATAATATCCCTGGACATTTCACACAGCACCATTTGTCCCAAGCTAAGCAACCTAATGCTTGTGTTATGGTAACAAGATGGCTGATAAACTACTTATATACAATTTTTTTTTTTTGTAAATACATACATATTATAGATAGAAAAACACCCAGACTCGGAACAAATACATGTAAGTCATACAAATATTTGTTCCGTGCGGGAATCGAACCCGCGACACGCAGCGCAGCAGTCAATCGCTTAACCACTGCGCCGACCGTGCCGTCAATTTGCCGATGCGTAGTACTTAGACCACTCTTAATGGTTGCCTATCAACACATTTTTAATTATATTGACAGACACAGAAAAGTGTCAAAAAAGTAGATTTCGAAGCTAACGAGTTGCCTACTGAGAAACGAATGGTGATACAGGAGTAGATAAAAAATCAGTTGATCCATGTCGAGTTATGCGAACATAAATCTATGGATGAACAGATTTTTTTTTCACAATTTCAGGTTTGGTCCCGAAGTAAAAGTTGTTCATAATGATGAGTACAATGACCCCTTTTAAGGATTAACGGTATATTGCGGTGTATCGCGAGCTGACTGGACTGCTTGTATGTGCATCGCTGCTGCAAACTTTCCACATCGGTGTTGAGCTTGTAGCAGGGATTTGCATGAACTAGGTATATGGCAGTGTTAGATTAAGTGTGCACGTTAAGTTTACTAGTTATTATAGTTATTATAGTTGTTAAGAAATATTGTTACTAACATTTATTTGAGTCCTTTGTTACTTGTTATTGAATATAACTAAATAATATTATTTCAAATCCGATTTGATTAAAACTCGAAAATATTGGGAGAGTCCAAAGTATGATTCATAAAATGACTTGCGCTCTTAAACGTGCTAACTTTTAAGAGCGCAAATTATTTACTCATTCTAAGTAAGTGTGATATTGACCTTTCTTTATACCAGAGTATACATCTGTGAGAACACCTTGGGGTCTACTCCGAAGTGCAAATTGCGAATGTTCGGATCGGACCAACACATGGCGGGAAATATTATTGAAAAATGCGAAAAAAGTTCGGGTCGGCTCAGTTGGGTCGGGACCATAGTCAATATTCGAAAGAGTGTAGGATCGGGACCGACCGAACCAAATAGTAACTTCGTAGCAGGAAGCGGCCGAACATTCGGCTGATACTACTTCGGAGTAGACCCCCTGTTTTCCTCGATGGGGTATGTAGGATCTAATACACCCATTTAATTACACATTTAATTTATTTATTTCTTTAATGACCAATTACAAAAAATAAAGAAACAGTTTTTTTTTAGAAATTATTAAAGAGCCAATCTTTCAGACGGGCCAAATCACATCAGAAGGCCAATTCTCGTAATTTAAAACGTTTAAAATCTAGTCGCATTCTCATCTCGGCGACAAGCAAATGTCAAAAACTTGTCAAAATGTAGGGATATTAGAGATATTTTTGACAGATTGAGACTGAGATCAGACTGTGAACGTTCTTAAAATTACGAGAATTACCCTTCTGGTGTAGGAACAACTGTCAAATCGTGTTGTTGTTCATTCTTAGGTCAGGCCCCGAACTAATGTTATGACTGCAAGTGATACGGCGGGCGCAAGAAAGGCCCGTAACTTTGGACGAAACTACGGATTTCGTTGCCTTTGTCGAGTTGACAACCAGTTACTGGGTAAACCATAGTATTAGTAATACTGAATTTGCGTAGTTCAGCTTATGATTCATATATGACTTGCGTATTAGTGTTAACTTATTTGATTACTGTACATAAAATTATATAGACTGATCTTTGTACCTGAAATATGATAATATTATGGCGAAAAAATTCGTAATGATTTGCACAGTAATTTATCTGATTATCATCATTATTTTGCACTTAACATAACATAACCAGCATATAACGTTCCCACTGCTGGGACACAGGCCTCGTCTCGGTGAAAGGGAGTGGGCCGTAATCGACCACGTGGGCCCGCAGTGCGGGTTGGCAGATGTCACATGTCTTCGAATTTTTGGTTCTTGGACATGCCGGTTTCCTCACAATGTTTTCCCTTACCGTTTTGTGAGCAGTGGTGATGAAATAATTTACACAAAGTAAAGCGCCTGTCGGGGTTCGAACCTACAACTCGTAAGTTGCGGCCGTTACCACTTGGCCACCACTGGTCTTCTCTTGCACCTATCCCAATTTTTTTTCCTTTTGCGTTCGTCGCAACATGTCTTTTCCTTCCACACTTCTCTATTAGTCGTCATCTCGGTAGTCACCCCCTTTCTAACCATATCATCATTCAGACAGTCGAGCCATCGTTTCTTTGCTTTTTAGGGTTCCGTAGCCAAATGGCAAAAAACGGAACCCTTATGGATTCGTCATGTCTGTCTGTCCGTCCGTATGTCGCAGCCACTTTTTTCCGAAACTATAAGAACAACACTGTTGAAACTTGGTAAGTAGATGAACCGCATTAAGATTTTCACACAAAAATAGAAAAAAAAAACAATAAATTTTGGGGATTCCCCAGAAACGAAAAAAAAAACGAAAAAACGCAAACTGAAACGCATTTTTTTTTTTCATCAATCTCATACGTGGGGGTATCTATGGATAGGTCTTGAAAAATGATATTGAGGTTTCTAATACCATTTTTTTCTAAACTGAATAGTTTGCGCGAGAGACACTTTCAAAGTGGTCAAATGTGTCCCCCCCCCCCCCCTGTAAATTCGAAAATAAGAGAATGATAAAACTAAAAAAAAATATATGTACGGTCACCAAAGGAGATAAGTAACCAGGGCCGTCGGAAATAGTTGAAGTTTGGCAAGAAACTGATGGATGTTTTCGAATGAAATTTAATTTCATTAATAGAAAACAAATAGTTTATTTATCAAATTAAATTTCATTAAATAATATCCAACGGTTTCTTACTAAACTTCTACTATATCCGATGCCCTGGTTACTTATCTCTTTTGCCGACTGTACCATGTAAACTTCCACCGAAAATTGGTTTGAACGAGATCTAGTAAGTAGTTTTTTTTTAATACGTCATAAATCGTAAACCGCAATTTACCTTTCATTCAATCAACTCAATTATAAAAATAAAAAAAACCGTAAATTTGTAGTTACGCACCTACTTTGTACGGGACCGTCGTCGGTACGCGAGTCCGACTCGCACTTGACCGGTTTTTTATATTCACTTTTTTAGACATTTATTTACTCACTACATCATCATTATCTACCTAGCCTTTTCGCCACTATTTTGGGGTCAGCTTTCAGTCTTACCAGATAAAGAGAACATTTACCATAACATCATAACTCAATTCCCCGTATAGGCCTCAGCCTATACGGGGAATTGAGTTGTAGGTGTATACCTCAGTTACACCTACGTCCACGTGAATTGATGGACATGGGTATAGTGTGGAGGTCCGATAGGCAGTCGCTCCATATAAAAGGTATTTAGCGCATCCGGTTAGACTGGACGCCGGGACCAAAACATGGTTGTGACAATGATGATGATTTAATTTCGGGCAAGCCAATTTCCAGCGCAAAAATCCAGACACCAGGCTGCTAATTATGTACCCAAACATGTCTGAATGGAAAAATCCAACACATTGACCGACCACGGGGCTGCAGTCTCGTCATTCATAGCGATCGCTTTACGACCGAATTCGGTCGCAAAGTCCTGTCACTCCATACATTACACCTGTCAATCCGGGACTTAGCGACCGGATTCGGTCGTAAAGCGATCGCTATGAATGTCGAGACTGCAGCTCCTGGAGATCAAGGGATTAACGACACTTATTCAGCTCTGTTCAAAAGCTGCGTGCTGCGACGCGTACGCATTCCATACAAAATCGTTGTTTTTTTATGAAGAAAAGCTGAACAGAGCTGAATAAGTGTGGTATGGTAAGTCCCTAATAATTTATTTCAATCTCAGATTTGATGCCAATTGCCACTGCATCAGACGCAGACGGCTTGAGAAAAACCTTTTTTGCAATAAAGTTTTTTTATTGAAATACTCGTATGCACAAGGATTCCTCTTGTCCTTAAGTAGGTACTAAACATACTCGTAAATACATATTAATTTTCCCTAAGATAAGATTGTGTTATTTACTTAGGAACCACTTTATAAAATTTTATTATAAGTTGTTTTAACCTAAAAAGATTAGCAACCTTTGAGCTATCCTTCAGCTTACAATAAAATCTGTTTTGTCGATCATGACTCAGATATACCGATGTCTTTCTTGTATTGGATAGTTCTGAAGTGCGAGAGGGACGGACATAGGTTGGGAATCCAGAAGGTTACTGTGGTTTTTACTATATTCGACATGTAGTTAATATATATTATTATAGTTTAATGGAAAACTACTAACATGTTTGTTATTAATTGCAATATAGGTATTGAATGCATAATGACGTCAGAGTAAGTTCGAGAAAAAAAGGAAATGTGTGGAAAAGATACATGTACGAGTATGAGTCATGGTTTTTACTTATCATGTGCCTAACCTTTTCCCAACTACATATGTTGGGGTCGAGTACCATTTTAACCGGAAGCAGCTAAATACTGGTATTTTAGTTAGAGCGTCTGCTTATTCGACCTCCACAACCTCGTTACTGGGTAACACGATACCCCTTGGTTAGGCTGGTTGTCAAACTGCCGGGCGTCTGACTACCCATAACGACTGCCACAGGTATCAGTTGAAGGCACATTGCCTTCAACTGAAACCTGTATGAAAATGATGGAAATGTTCACAAGCATGAAGTAAACAATGTTCTTAGTAATCTTAGTATAATTACTGGGGTTTCCAAATCATATTTATAGTTAAAGTTAGGCTGTGTTCATAATAAAATTAAATTTGTCATAAAAAAAATGCAGAAATAAAGACAGAAAATAATTCGGTTAAAAAAAATCTCCTCTTTTTTTAAGTTAGTTAAAAAAGAATCCAAGGTTATCTAATAAATACTATCTATTATTAGGAAAGAAAGATTTACTAAATCGTGATTAAGAAATTAATGTTTGTCTTATGATATTACTAAACCAAACACACACATCACTCGGAGAACAGATGGCTGATGGGGCCGAAAGGTTCTGGAGTGGCGACCGCGTACCTTGCACCTTGTAGGAAGACGTAGCGTTGGAACGTTTCCCACAAGGTGGACCGATGACCAGCCGGTCGATTCTGTAAAAATCTCACCGTGAAAACTCAAGTGAAGTGAACTTGATGAGAGTCGTCAGTAGTGTCAATCCCTAACATTATTTGGAATGACAGCTCACTCCACGCTCACTTCACCTAAGTTTTCTCGGTGAGATGGTTACAGAATCGCACTGCTGGTGAAGGCCGCAGGAATCCGCTGGACGAGAGAACGATTCTGTAAAAATCTCACTGTGAAAAGTTAGGTGAAGTGAGCTTAGAGTGAGCTGTCAATAGTGTCAATCCCTAGCATTAATTGGGGGGAATGACAGCTCACTCCACGCTCACTTCACCTAAGTTTTCACGGTGAGATGGTTACAGAATCGCACTGCAGAACCGGTCAAAGTGGCGGTGCTTGAGCTGGAATGATGATGACTAAACCACTCGGAAAGTCCAACATTCAATTAAAAATCATTTGTAATAATTTGCTTACCTACTTTCAAGAATAAAACACTAAGATATGTCAAGGCAAACATTAGTTATTTAAAGACTGAATATAATTATCTATTTGTCGATATAATTAGCAACATTGCAAATTGGTTTATCCAGTTATGTATTGGTTTGCAATACTGGGTGGCTAAATGGCTAATAAAACCAACATTGTGGCCAAGTAACAACAGCGGTACGGGTCGATCGATCTGAGGGGCAATTCTCGTAATTTTAAGAACATTCACAGTCAGAAGGCGTATTCTCGTAATAAAAACGTTCAAAATCTAGTCGCAGTCTCATCTCGGCGACAAACAATTAATGTCAAAAACTTACCAAAATGTAGGGAAATTAGAAGTATTTTTTGACAGATTGAGACTGAGATCAGAAGGCCAATTCTCGTAATTTAAAACGTTCAAAATCTAGTCGCAATCTCATCTCGGCGACAAACAAATGTCAAAAACTTGTCAAAATGTAGGGAAATTAGATATCATTTTTGACAGATTGAGACTGAGATCAGACTGTGAACGTTCTTAAAATTACGAGGATTGCCCCTCTGACTGTGAACGTTCTTAAAATTACGAGAACTGCCCCTCTGATCTCAGTCTCAATCTGTCAAAAATATCTCCGTCTTCCCTACATTTTTGACAAGTTTCTGACATTGATTGTCGCCGAGATGAGATTGCGGCCTTCAGGTTAAAAACGTTGGCTACGCTTCCCGCGGTCGGTCTTTGAATAGGTGACCATTTTTACATAGCAAGACCCCTCTGTGCCTCGGAAAGCACGTTAAGCTGTTGGTCTCGGCTGATATTCTTGGATCTTTGACCGTCGCGTCGTTAGGGGTTGTCACAAGCCCGAAAGTCTGACACCCAGTCTTACCAAGGGGTATCGTGTTACTCAGCAGCTGGGTTGTAGAGGTGCATCCGGTTAGACTTAAAGCCAAACTTGCCCTACTTACTGCACCTCCTATTTCAATTTGTCGCAAATTTTCAATTTCATCCTGTACTTGTACAAGTTATTATTATTATTTTAAGACTGTTTTCTTTTTAATTATGTAAATGCTAGCTACGTCCCGCGGTTTCACCCGCATAAGTCTAGATTCCGTGGGAATATCGGATTAAAAAGTATTCTATGTGTTAATTCTGATTATAAACTACATGTGTGCCAAATTTTATTCAAATCTGTTCAGTAGTAATAGCGTGAAAGAGTAACAAACATCCATCCATCCATCTTCACAAACTTTCGCGTTTATAATATTAGTATGAAAGTAGGGCTTTTATCTTTTCAATTATGAAAATAATATCGTTGAAATTGAAATAATGATATACCTACACAATTGTGAGTACGCCCTAAGGTTTAATTTCATAATATTTACTTCGAGAAGGCGGTGGAAATTTACTTGACTCTGAGACCGTGACGAAATGTACTAATATATGTAATAAATATGCTCTTGTGGCGTTTTCTATACTGTCATGGTCCAATTAATTCGAAGGAACAGCCTCTTAGCCAACGTGCGCTAGGAATGGAAAAGTTAATGGAATGCAGGAATTGGAAACTGATAAGTCATGTTTGTCGAAGGACCGATGGCTGGTGGAGGACAAGTCCTAGAGTAGAGACCGCGTATCGGCAAGCGTAGTGTGGGACGCCCCCCAGCTATTTAGATAGAGCGATGAACTTAAGAAGGTGGCTGGGACGGACTGGATGCGGAAGGCGGAGGTTAGGGTGTTGTACCGCAGCTTGGGAGAGGCCTATGACCAGCAGAGGACTGCGATAGGCTGAGCTGATCGATTGAAGTTAAGTTAGGAGCAGTGGTGGGCCAGTTGGTTACGAGTTGTAGATCGTGAGTTCGAACACGGACAGGCGCTCTACTTGGTGTAAAACATTTCATAACCACTGCTCTCAAAACGGTGAAGGAAAACATCGTGAGGAGACCATGTTTGCACCATGCACCATCCTACTCCATCCGCTTAGTTTACGTTTATACATATTTTATTTACTAGTATTCTTGTTAACCTTTTTATCTTATCTGAGTGACAATAATTATGCTACAGTAAGGACTAGATTCACAGTGATAGTGCGCCGGACGTGGTCTGAACTCACGACCTCTTTGCTCGCCAATACTCACCAGTAACATATTACTATAGTTGGTCCATCTTTACCGTCCATAAATAGTACATTAGTGACTTATGTAATTCATTACTGCACGAGGTACCGAGGGTGCTGGACGCCGTGCATTAATACGACTTAGAAAGAAAGAAAATAAAAAGTATTTATTGCTACTCGTAGAGGAAGATCACAAACTAAACTAAACACAGTCAAAAATAAAATTCAAGTTATATAACAAAAAAACCGGCCAAGTGCGAGTCGGACTCGCGCACCGAAGGTTCCGTAAAATTTAAAATTATTAAAAATATTTTTATAGGTAAATGATATAGCTAAAAATTTACGGTTTTCGCAATTTTCATGATTTTGAGTTCACGGGAAGTACCCTGTAGGTTTTGATTCCCTTGCGAGTGTCGAAAATTTCTGGCTGCTATTTGTAAGCTGTGGGCTTAGGGCAGGAGAATGATTAGCCCAATTTGTTGGTTCTAGGAAAACGACGTGAACTTTTGCATCCGGACCTTGTACCCCGTAGACAAGTTAATTAATTTATTAACTTCTCTTACATAACTTTAAATATGTTTAACTACATATATACCGCCGTCTTGCTAATTAAAAAGGTAATCTTCACACACTTACAACGTAACCACTTAATGGAAGAAAAACATTGGGTTTTACTTAATTAGTTTATAACGAGTAAAATAAACTAACATTCAACGTAAAATTAACTAAAAATCATGCAATTTCTGAAGAATGACGTTTGAAGACGTAGAATATCCGCCATTTTGAATTTTCAGTTACGGCAAATAGTTTTAAAGTAATTCTGTATCAAGAAAAAGAAAATCCATTCATTTCTTGAAATCAGTTCAAGCAGTTCTATGAGTAATCATCTACCTACTTTGCCTTTTCCGAACTACACTTGGTGGCTGGGGTCTATCTGCCTTCTGACCACACGCCGACCGAGACCGACGACGTATAGCCGTACGTCACCGACGACAGCCGAATGCTGTGTTCGTAAATACACGGGCGTGGTCTCGCTCGCACACCACCCGCGACCGCCAGGTGTGACGGAGGCAACGAATGTTTTGTCAACCGGCGGCGTGTCGGTCATCCGTCGTGACGTCACCGAACACTGTCGGTAGCGTGTGGCGTTTTAACGAGATCGTAGCCTTACCGAATGCAGCTGAAAACCAGTATTTTACATGGAGCGACTGCCTATCCGACCAGTCAGACTTTCAGACTTCCTTCCAGTTTTGGCGGAATCTTTCTACGTAATGTCAGTAACTATTTAGTAATCTGTGCCCGGACGACGTGCCGACGTTTGTGGCGAAGGAGCTACCCAAGAAATGGCTAGTGAAGTACTTTTTTAGGGTTCCGTAGCTCGAAAGGAAAAAACGGTACCCTTATAGGATCACTTTGTTGTTCGTCCGTCTGTCTGTCTGTCAAGACAATTTTTCTCAGGAACGCGTAAAGATATCAAGCTGGAATTTATATCACATACTCAGGTCTACTGGCCCTTGGAGCTGTGAAAAAATCAAACTTCTAAGCCAACGCAATCAAAAGATACAGCCGTTTATGCCGCAAATTTCCGCAAATTTTCGACACTCGCAACGAAATCAAAACCTACAGGGTACTTCACGTGAACTCAGAATCTTGAAATTTGGTACGAAGGAACGTCTTATAGCACAGATAAAAGTAAGATTGCGAAAAATTTTTAGTTACATCATAATATAATAAAAATATTTTTAATAATTTTAAATTGTAAGGAACCCTCGGTGCGCGAGTCCGACTCGCAATTGGCCGGTTTTGTTTTAATAAAAATATGTATGTTTAGATTAAGGTGAATTTAAATTATGATTAATTTATTATCCATGGGCCTGGGTCGCCTGAAATAAATGAATAAATAAATAATAAATAATTTTTAACATGAATGATGTGACCAATACTTTGTAACCATATTATTGTGATTTAAAAGAGTGTCCGTGCAGTTTCTTGCCCGTTCTTCTCCATAGGTACCTACTACGCTTGGAATGGGCAACTAGCTTCATCTTTTTGACTGACCGACCTTTCACAATTTAAAAGTGCCTGTACCTACTTAATTGGTTTAGTTGAAATAAATAGTTTTAGTTTTTAGTTGAGATTCCGCCAAAACCGGAGACGCACGGGCTCGCGAACGATGGAAGGAATGAAGGGGGGCTTTTACCCAGGATTGGGGCGGTGCAGTAAAGTTTACCGTAACCCTCAAACGCGGTACAATTCCACTCCTTTGTATGGGAATTTCATAATCACAGCAAAAACCCGATACACGCTAGATTATTCATAATTAGTCTCAAAGTTTATTTATAGGAATTGTAAGTGCTTATTTATGCACAAAACCAGATCTGACCAGTTTTAAAAGACATACGAAGTTCACAAAATGGTTTTCGAGATAGACTTTTTTACAGGGTGAGGGGCTTGTAGCTAAGTAATAACAGCCGCACGGTTCGATCTATTAGGTTAAGTTACGCTTGCCGCGGCTGGTCCGTGGATGGGTGACCATTTTTACATACCAAGACCCCTCCGTGTCTCGGTAACCACTTTAAGCCAATGGTCCCGGCTGTCATTCGTGGATCTTTGACAGTCGTTACGGGTCGTCAGAAGCCCGAAAGTTTGACAACCAGTCTTACCAAGGGGTACCCAGTAACTGGGTTGTGGAGGTCAGATGCTGTTTAGCTGCATCCGGAGTTGGGAGAAGGCTAGGCAGATGCTGACTTTGTTACAGTGTCCGTATAGGAAGGACATAGCTCACAGAATAAGCAAGCTGAAGTGGCAATGGGCCGGCCATATTAGCCGTAGAACCGATGACCGTTGGGGTAGACGTGTTCTTGAGTGGAGACAGCAAATCGGCAAACGTAGGTTAGGACGCCCTTTTTTTTGGGTGGGAAATCGGGATCCCTTCTTTTCGCATAATATTCTTTTTCCTAATATACTTTGGCATAACGATTATGGCATAATTTGTTTTGCCATAATAATACTTTGCCATATTTTCTTTTGGCATACAGTTTAAGTTGGCATAATTATCTTGAAGGCTAATTTGTGTTGGCATAAATTTAATTCGCATAACGTTACTACGCCTAATGATTATTAGCATAATAATATTTAGGCATGCAATTAATGGAAATAACGGAAACAAATTTGAGTTATTTTTACGTATTTAGTTTGGATTTCCTCGTTAATGATTTATTATACATAACATTATGTAACTTAACTATGTATTTTTATTTTAGGTGTATATTTTTAGCAATCGCTTGTAAATATGCAAGTTTCGAAGTATATTCATCTTTTTTACTAATATTTTTTTCAATCCTATTGTGTTTGTCCGTGTATTTTTTTTTTTGTATTGGTGATGTTCCGACATCAAGATTATCTATTTCAATGGTTTGGTGTTTTATTTTGGGAATTGGGGCTCCCCGACTCGGACAGGTTAGGTTCCTTCAAACCCTGCAGACAGAAATAGGGGCCCTCCGTCGACTACGCCTTATTATTATTGTTATGCTTAGTAAAGTTATGCTTTAGAATGTTATGCTTCATAAAGTTATGCTTTAGAATGTTATGCTTAAAAAATGTATGCTTTAGAATGTTATGCTTAATCTTTATTATGATTAGAGAAATTATGCGTAAATATGCGTAAGCTGTTATGCGTAAATAATTTATGCGAAAATATAATTAGGACAAACAAAAGTATGCCAAGTTATATTAGGTCTTAAAATTTTATGCAAATGGATAGGGAAACCTGGGAAATCATCATAATAATTATAATGAAATTATGACTTCTCCCGCTCTGGGCGGAGCGGGAGGGCGTGTCAGACTTTTACTGGCTAAAACCCACCTGTGTTCCTTCAGTTGCCTATGCCAGGGGCCACGGTATCTCTTTCGAACAACCTGCGACCCTGGCAGGCATCGGCACAAGGTAGGACGCCCTCAGGCTAGGTGGAGCGACGATCTTCGCTGTAATACAATGCAGGTGCGTCTTTTTGTGAATCGTTCTAATATTATAAACTTGAAAGTTTGTATGGATGGATGGATGTTTGTTACTCTTTCACACAAAAAACTACTGAACGGATTTGGATGAAATTTGGCACATAGGTGGTTTATAACCAGGATTAACATTCATAGGATACTTTTTATCCCGATATTCCCGCGGGATCGAAACTTATGCGGGTGAAACCGCGGGGTGCAGTTAGTCTTAAATATTTCGTATTAAGGATTCGGACCTAAAAATACTAAATATGGAGATACGAAGCCCGAAGTCAGCTTGTGTGCTGCAAAGCCGAACACACTGGTGTAGGTCTCCCGCCTACACTACACCACTAAGGCGGAGGACACCGTGAAGTACGTACGCCAGAAGACGAGGTACACGCTGAGGGTGCAGTTACTGGAGTCGCACCGCAACGTCAACTTGAATTTTTATCTGCCCGTCGTCATGAAAGAAGACTTCTGGCCGGAGGACGTGGTGTTCCGTCGCTTCCGCGGTCAAGGACCACAGAACAGCACAAGAACAAGCTGATGAAGTACTACTTTATAATATGTAAAAATATGTATGTTTAGATTAAGGTCGCATGAAATAAATAAAAAATGCTACGATTCGTAAGCAAAACGATTCGTTTTTGTTTATAGGAACCGAGCATTACTGCGATGAAGAAAATGCAAGAAAGTTTTTTTTTTTTTTAAAACGTTGCCCCACACTAGGAATTTCTCCTGCGTCGTGGGTGAGTTTACAGACATA
Source organism: Apamea crenata (assembly GCA_949629185.1). Taxonomy (NCBI): domain Eukaryota; kingdom Metazoa; phylum Arthropoda; class Insecta; order Lepidoptera; family Noctuidae; genus Apamea; species Apamea crenata. Next base: position 6,376,524 of record OX451380.1, on the reverse strand, counting down.
TAAACTCACATACACAAACAGCCAGACCCGGAACAACTAATGAAATGTAGGTCATACAACTATTTGTTCCGTGCGGGAATCGAACCCGCGACACGCAGGGCAGCAGTCAATCGCTTAACCACTGCGCCAACCGTGCCGCCGAAGTTAAAAACTATGTATACCTATAAGTTAAGTAATTGTAAGTAAGCAATTGATATATAAATAAATAAATAAGTTAAAACTAAAAGGCTCATTTATTCTAAAATAAGTGTGCATCATCAGAAGCCATAAAAGTTTTTTAAGGTTCGTTTATTTTAAAAGGCATACATCATTATAAGGTCAATCAGTTTTTAGAGTATTAGCAAAATATTTCCTGTTTTAAAAATCCTACCAATATCATAAACGCTATAGTTTGTATGGATGGATGTTTGTTACTCTTTCACGCAAAAACTACTGAACCGATTTGGATAAAATTTGGCACACATATAGTTTAAAACCAGAATTACCACATAGGATACTTTTATCCCGTTATTGCCACGGGATCGAGACTTATGCGGGTGCAACCGCGGGGCGCAGCTTGTAAAATATAAATTGAAAGATAGGTCATCTTATGTTGGTTGTAAATATATTAATTATTTAAAGTTATGACGCACCTCTGGACGTAAAATACGCCAATTATTTCCGAGTTCCGTAGTTTTGTTATTTACAATTTTGATTTATTAACTATCAGGTACTTTCCGCATTTTATTATTTAAGTTTTCTTTCCAACTTTCACTTTTTGACTTTGTACCGGACATAAAAATAACCTTGGTGGTACTCGATTATTTTTACAATTAAAGTATTCTGGGCACGTTTCCGGATGACAGCGCTGTGGACAAGTAGGTACTTCGACGCATAAGTGTCATTTTGTTTTCGCATTTATTTGTGTAGTAGTTAACTAGTTTTATTTCTTTGATTTAATTTAGGGCCTAGTGTAAATAGTTGTGTGAAAAGCATAAGGTGTTAAATTTCTACATTTATATCTGTAATTTGTGCTTTATTTCTAAGGATTACAAGAAAAACATCAGTTTGAAAACATTTGGTACATAATTTAAAAAGCCAACAGTCTTAAAATAATAATAAAAATATGTACAAGTAAGTAAAAAAGGAGGGGAAATAATCAAAGGGCATCAAAAAATTCGTCAGCATCGCTGTCAATAGGAAACGTGCCCAAAAGGCTGGCAGCATTGCCACGTTGTATGGCAATGCTGATCCTTTGCCCAAAATATAGGCCAGCCCTCCGATGACGTGAAGAGTCGAGAAACCGCTTGGCGATGTCTCGATATACTTACTAAATGGGCACTCGGACCCCATGGCCCCTAATATTATAATAATAATAATATCCCTGGACATTTCACACAGCACCATTTGTCCCAAGCTAAGCAACCTAATGCTTGTGTTATGGTAACAAGATGGCTGATAAACTACTTATATACAATTATTTTTTTGTAAATACACACATATTATAGATAGCAAAACACCCAGACTCGGAACAAATACATGTAGGTCATACAAATATTTGTTCCGTGCGGGAATCGAACCCGCGACACGCAGCGCAGCCGTCAATTGCTTAACCACTGCGCCAACCGTGCCGTCAAATTACTTACATGGGGCATAAAAATAACGTGCGAAATGTGGGGGACCCTTCGGGGAATACCTGAATATCTCATCCCTGCCTCTGGGCTGGATTGAGGTCAAGAGTGAGCCCATTGTCAATAAAAATAAAAAAAAACCTATGTTGTTATGTTATTTCAAAAACCCAAGTCGTAAAATGCGTAAGAAAATTTTCCATTCAAAATATTATTATCTGACCAGATCCTCCATTATAAATCGATGCGTAATCTCGAACCATTTCTCTTATAGAAGGGGTCAATTCAATCTGTCTGGTGTCAGAGCGGAATGGCGAACTTTTGGCAACAAAAAAAAAAGGGAAAAATATTCCATTCTAAAACTGACGTTTATTTCCTGACAAATCAATCACCGCTTGGCTCACCTTAATCTGGACGAAATCTACCATTATAATTAGATCCCTTTTTACATAAAATATGTACTTTAATTAGGGGTCAGTATAATTTGGTTTTACCGCTTGGCAGAATAAAATTGCTCTCCGTTTTTTGCACAAAAAGTTATTATCGTATCAAGGTGATTTAAAAATAGCCTTCCATGCTATAAATATTCCATAGCTGTAAGTCTTTGTAAAAAATAAGCTATAAATATTCCATAGTTAGTTAAAAGAGTCTTGTACTCTGTCCAATCGATTAACCGTTTTTTGACTATCAAACTAGTGAGCAATTATATATTTTTTGTCAAACTGATACACGTACTGTAATTTAATGTCTGTAAGAAGTCATAAATAAGATAATTCAATAAGGTAAGGCAGTTTATATATTTATTTAACTTTTACGTAATCTGGAATAGTTACATGCAGCTACTAGCTTCATTTTTCTGACTGACCGACCACTTGACAATTCAAAAGTGCCTGTAATTGGTTTAATTGAAATAAATGCTAACCCCCTTATTACAAAACAAGGTTTTTCTTTAGATCAGGTTTAAACCACGGAGCCAGTTATTGAATTAAATACCTAACTGTTATAAAAATTCCGTTCTTTATACAAAACTGACAGTTTAGTTCGGTGCTAAGTTGTCATTTTAGTATTAAGAACTTTAGAAATAAAGTTCGAAACACAAATACTGGCTCAATAGCTTAGGCTAGAACTAAAGTTAGGTTTTGTTTTGTAATAAGACGGTTAGAGTTTAAGTTTGCAACGGCAGCTGTCAAAAAACGGTTATCCTAATGGACAGACCAACCCTGAAATCGTGAAAAAAAAATCTGTTGATCCATAGATTTATGGTCGCATAACTTGACATAATCAACTGATTTTTTTTTACGATTTCAGGGTTGGTCCCATAGTAAAAGTTGTTCATAATGATGAGTATTGTACTCATCATTATGAACAACTTTTACCACGGGACCCCTTATAGGGATTAAAATTTCACGGTGTACAAATAACACTCGAAAGACGGCACCCTCCTTTTTGGCAGTCGGGTAAAAATACTAGTCTACCTATACTACGTTCGTGATTTAGATTCCTGGATAGCTATAAGGAAAAACAACTTGAATTCCCCACATAAAGTTCATTTTGCGCTACAATTTAAAACATTTTTATGACTATTTCAATAGTAGTAGTCATTCTGAAATCAATTTAATTTACACAGGTATAAAGTTGATAATCGTTTAAGTGTATATAACATTGATTGGAAACATCCCAATCAAAGCTTTAAGGCTCCCGCAGACAGGCGCGACGCGACTCTAGTAGAACAATTTATATGAAAACTTCATGGAAATGGTTCTACCAGAATTGCGTCGCACCTTCGCGTCGCGCCTGTCCCTGGGAGCGTTTAATCGCTTAGTTGTGTTAAAAATAGTCATTTAAATAAAATGGTACTTACGGTTAAATGTGTACATCATGATGACGCCTCTCCTTTCTTCTTATTTTATAATAAAAATAAATTTTAATAACTAAAATATTAATATAAAAAATAATATTTGGAATAAGAAAAATATTAAATTTTAAAAGATTCTCTCTACTTTGGTATTATGTTTATATTATTTTTCATGTATGTTACTGCAATTAAAAGTTTTCACACTGTTCTCCGCGCTCTGCGTGGGAATCCTGTAACAAAACAGAAAAAAAAGTTGAAATTAAAATAACAAACAAAAAATATATTATTTTAAAATAATATTAGGAACCTACAATGACTTTTGTCACGAGCACGAAAGGGTTGGGTGTGTAGAATATAGGGTCCAATAAAATTAGCTAGCGAAACTCCGCAGACGTATTGCTTTTTAAATGGACAAGGTTACCAAATTAAATATAGGTAAGCGGTTTCTTTTTATTCCCTGAGTAGAGTAGTCCTTTCACTACTTTTGCGCAAACATAATAATATAAGGTTATATTAAATTAGCTAGCTAAACTCCCCAGACCCCATGGGCATTGATATATCTAAACATATTAAACAAAAAATAATAATTTGATGTGGTTTTTGGTGGGATCATCGACCGATGATTATTATACTATGTCAAATAAATTGATTGTTTATCGAGGTTTTCGTCAACCAATCATAAATAATCAATAGGTTTCATTTTGACAGTTCAACAACATTCATTGTGTTATTTACGTTGCTGAGCAGACAAATTTTTCGAACATATGAAGCAACGGATTAGCAATATCCTTCAAAATGATTCAGATTGAGATTGATTGTGTGTTACGCGATTATGGTGCTGGATCGAAAGAGTTGGAAGTCTTGGAGACGCATTTGCCCAGCTGTGGAATGATGCAGGCTAACAAGAACAGTATCACATGAGTGAAGCCGCAGGCTGCCGGGCGCAACTTTAAGACTGAACCCTCAGGGCGCGAGTTCTGCTCGCACTTGCCCGTTTATTCTTCATAAGTAGGCACATACCGATTCACATTAATATTGTCCACAGTTTGTTAATACTAAAATGTACGTCAAATGCACCCGGAGCCAGCCTCGGAAGAATTAACTTTCATAACTTAGTCCTTTAAAAAAAAACTACGAACTGATTTACACACACACACTGCGGCAAAGAACGGCACCCTAATTGCGTAACACACGATCAATCGGAATCGGTTTCATTTTGACAGTTCAACAACATTCATTGCGTTATTTACGTTGTTGAGCAGACACATGACACATTTTTTGAACATATGAAGCAATGGATTAGCAATATCCTTCAAAATGATTCAAATTGAGATTGATTGTGTGTTACGCAATTAGGGTGCTGGTTCAGTTCGCGATTTGCAGCGATTCAGCTATTTGTAGGTAACAGTTTCTACAGGCGCTCAAAGTAAAAAGGTAAACTATCAACCATCCATTTTTTTTCCATCAATAACTTTTTTGACGTTATTTTTTTTAACTCTATAAAAAATGCAACAAAGGAAGGCTCTATAAGGTACAAGTCATGATATGGCTAATTACATTTCCTATAATTCATAGGAAATTCATATTTCATTACATAGTCCTATAACGTTCCCACTGCTGGGACACAGGACTCCACATTAGCCCCCCCTCTCACTGAGAGCAGTGAGAGGGGGGGGCTAATCCATTGTATAATTATTATTTTTAGCCGTCCCCAAATCCTTCCAGGAACTCTTCTCATCATATGTCCAAAAAAATGGTCTGCTCAACAACGTAACGTGAATGTTGTTGAACTGTCAAAATTACTTGGGGCTTGTGGCTAAGTAATACCAGCCGCACGGGTCAATCGATCAGGTTAAGCTACGCTTGCCGCGGTTGGTCCGTGGATGGGTGACCATCTTTACATACCAAGACCCCTCCGTGCCCCGGAAAGCACATTAAGCCGTTGGTACCGGCTGTCATTCGTGGACCTTTGACAGTCGTTACGGGTCGTCAGAAGCCCGAAAATCTGACCACCAGTCTTACCAAGGGGTATCGTATTACCCAGTGATTGGGTTGTGGAAGTCAGATAGGCAGCCGCTCCATGTAAAATACTGGTATTCAGCTGCATCCGGTTAGACTGGAAGCCGACCCCAACATAGTTGGGAAAAGGTAAAGCAGATGATGAACTGTAAAAATTACGATCGTTGCTACTGTTAGCGTGTTACGCAATTATCCTGCATTATTCGAAAAGGGGTCTACTCCGAAATATTATCGGCCGAATGTTCGGCCGTTTCCTGTTACGAAGTTACTGTTTGGTTTGGTCGGTCCCGATCCTACACTCCTACACTCTTTCGAATATTGACTATGGTCCGACCCAACTGAGCCGATCCGAATTTTTTTCACATTTGCACTAATATACGGTTCGGCCATGTGTCGGTCGCACGCACTTTGCTCTTCGGGGTAGACCCCCAGTTAGTCTAGAGGTCATCGTGATTTATAAAAAACGCGGGAATAAATATTGGCTTGTGCAGATTATTATGCTACCTAATTTCCTAAACTAATATTGCCTCATTATCTAAGCAGGTATTTCTACTTGTATTGAACTTATTGAATGCTTTCAGGCATTGCCCCATGCCGAAAACGACGAAGTTTTTTCTCAAAAATCTATTTCAAGAAGGTCAATCGAAACCGGTTCATTACGAAGGAACCAAGCTAAAAATAACCCACACACTTTTAGCCTGGTAACTTTACTTCGGGTTTTTAACATACAAAACACAAACTTATATTGGGATATTCTAATGCTGCGTTCTCACGGCCCGCTTTCTCAGGCCTAAAGGCCAATTCCCGTAATTAAAAACGTTCATACATAAGCTGCCTATAATGTTCCCACTGCTGGGACACAGGCCTCCTCTTGGTGAGAGGGAGTGGACCGTAATCCACCACGCGGGCCCAGTGCGGGTTGGTAGATGTCACGTGTCTTCGAATTTTTGGTAGTAGGACATGTTTCCTCACGATGTTTTTCTTCGCCGTTTTGAGAGCAGTGATGAAATAATTTACAAAAAGTAAACGTGAACTGTCTGGGTTCGAACCTACGACCTACAACTCGTAAATCCGTTACCACTTGGCCACCGCTGCTCACTGGCTACCACTGCTCTCTCAAATGTTCAAAATCTAGTCGCAATCTCATCTCAGCGACGATCAATGTCAAAAAGTAGTAATAACTGTTTCAGATTGAGATTGAGATCAGACTGTGAACGTTCTTATAATTACGAGAATTTCCCCGCATTGCAGATCGCGCCAGGTTAGGCCGACGGGCCGTGCGAACCGTAGCCTATCATGAGCCCTGCGGTGGCCTGTCGTCAAATGACCGATCAGTCGGGAGTCGATAAGTACACAGGCACGTTTCTTTTGGCTTTGTTTATCAAATCACGGGCTGCGACAGGCTTCGACAGACGTAGCAACGCCTGGCGCGGCCTGTCAGACCGCGGCTTAAGCATGGTATCCCAAAAATATATATAAAAGTATTAAGTGTCGATGGTTTGGACAAAAAGGTGCATGCCCCTTATAAAAAAAAAAGAAGAAACGTTGAAAAAGGTCAGTGTCTTGGTAATGATATTCATACTATCTACACGTATATGAATATCATTGTATTGTACATGTAATTAGACAGACGGACAATGAAGTGTTCTTATAAGAATCCTAAAAATAAAGAGGCGTACGAAGTCGCAAGCAGTTTATAATAAAAAAAAAAAAAGGTCAAGCCAGCTGCTACCATCCCCTTTGGTAAGACGTTCGGGTTGTCAGACTTTCGGGCTTCTGACGACCAGTAACGACTGTCAAAGATCCAAGAATGACAGGCCGGTACCAACTACTTAAAATGCTTTCCGAGACACGGAGTGTTCTCGGTATGTAAAAATGGTCACTGATCCACAGACCGACCGCGGCAAGCGTAGCTTAACCTGATCGAATGACCCGTGTGGCTGTTATTAGGTACTTAGACACAAGCCCCCTCTAATTATGTAAATCAAACAGTGCACATAATCTCGAATATTGATTTAATAAAATTCTTACATATCAGTGTTTGAGGCGCTCCCAGACTTAAGCAAACATCTTGAACATAATGGGTGCTTCATGTTGACTGACATAATAAAATAAAATGCGATTAAAGTTTAAAACCTGGATCTAGTATTTTTTAACTAACTCATGCCCGTGACTTCGACCGCGTCTTTCTTTTTAGGGATCCGTACCTCAAAAGAAAAAACGTAACCCTTATAAGATCACTTCGTTGTAAGTTTGTCTGTCCGTTGGTCAAGAGCCTTTTTCTCAGAAACGCGTGGAGTTCAAATCGCATCAAGTTGAAATTAATATAAAATACTCAAGGCTGCAAATCCCTTGAAGCAGTGAAAAAAGCAAACTTCTAAGTCAATGCAATCAAAAGATACAGGCGTTTATATTCCGAAATAAACCCCTAAGGGATACTTCCCGTTGACCTAGAATCATGAAATTTGGCAAGAAGCAATGTCATGTAGCACAAGTAAAGGAAAAAATCCGAAAATTGTAAATTTGTGGTTACATAAAAAAAAAAATCCCGTGATAAACTATTTACATAACTACAGCTAAAACAAACAGAATAAAAAATTGTGTGTGAGACTGAAAGTCAATTAAAAGTCATCACTTCTAAAAAACAGATTGGAAAGAAAGAGTGTGAACAACACAACACAGCTACCAAAAAAGAAAGAGAAAAAATAAAACAATATAACATAGCTCAAATTAAATTAATTCTGCCCGTGACTTTGATCGTGCTTTCTTTTTGTAACGTAAAATATCCTACGACACTTGACAATACTATCAAGATCCTACAGCAGTTCACTGCTGGACATAGGCCTCTCCTATTGCACGCCATTCAAATCGATTTTCGGCAACCCTCATCCAGCTGCTACCAGCCATCCTGCGAAAATCGTCGCTCCACCTCGCCTGAGGGCGTCCTACCTTCCGTTTACCGATTCGCGGTCTCCACTCAAGAAAACGTCTACCCCAACGGTCATCGGTTCTACGGCTAATATGGCCGGCCCATTGCCACTTCAGCTTGCTTATTCTGTGAACTATGTCGACAACATAACACTACAACACGAACAATCCTACAATACTGTAGCTTCCGATTAATGAAACAATTATTTCGGAATCGGATCACTAGTTTCAAGATTACCCCCTACATAGAAACTCACAATTTTTTTAAAATATTTTTTAGTTTTTTTTTCTAATATTAATCATACTATCATCATCATTCTCCTGCCCTTATCCCAATTTCTTTGTGGTCTTCGCAACATGTCTTTTTCTTCCACACTTCTCTATTAGTCGTCATCTCGGTAGTCACCCCCTTTCTAACCATATCATCTTTCACACAGACCGTCCATCATTTTTCTGATCTTTCCTGCTCTTATAGTCATCCACATTCACACTCAAAGCTTTCCTCACGACATTATCCTCATTCCTTCGCATCTGAACATAGTTCGAAAACGCAGTCTGAAAATAATTCTATTCACAACTTACTGTGGTCGTACCCTAAGGTTTAATTTCATATTTACTTCGACAGGGTGGAAATTTACTTCGACTCGGAGACCGTAACGAAATATACGTTTAATTGATCATAAACCCATGAAAATAATAGTTAAAGAAGATTAAAAAGTTTAGTAATAGCTTACTTACCTACCTTGGCTTAGATATCAAATTTTATCAACGACACTATCACAAGTTAGCTCTAACAAAAAACATAATTAACACAAACTTATAAACAACAAAATCTTATCACTATACTAATAGTAACTTTTATTTTTTTACCTCAAATCAAAATAGCTATCTTCTGACTGATTTGTCTCGACACTGAAGATTTGTCTCGACACAATGATTCCTTTTTATACTTAAATATTCTTAATGTACCCACAATTAATTTAGTCAATTTTATGGCTGAAGGTAGATTAGAAAACATAAAGATTACTCTGTTACACAAAACTAAAGGACATCATTCATAATATATGTCGAACATAATTATAATACCCAAAAATTAAAGTGTCAGCCAGAAAGAAAAATTACTGCTGTCTTATGGGAAATCACCTCTAGAGCACATCACCTCGACATGTCCTATGATGTCCTTTAGTTTCGTGTAACAGAGTAATCTTTATGTTTTTCAATCTACCTTCAGCCGTTAATTATACTCGTATGTTTTAATTGGCTAGACCAAAATAACAGCTGCAATCATAATATTAATGTCATGTTGACAAAAAAGTTGACCGCAGCTGTCATTTTAGTCGAGCAAATTAGACATTTAAGAGTTTTATAAGAAATAATGTTTAATTTAGTATCACTATCGTCTTCTAGATAATGATATAGAAGTATGAGGAACAGGGTGTAAAGTTCACTCATCCTCCATTCCATAGAAAAGGGAGGATCCTCCGACCAGACGGGTGTGGTGTCTAGCGGGCAACTGCTCAACGATTGATGTTGGGCAGTTTGTATTATATGCTATGATAATAAATTAAATATTATTTATATTCTGGTATTTATTACATATTTAATACTTCAAGCACACAGCATTTTCTACCAGTCAACCTTTGAGTGATGCGGTAAGAAAAACAGTGGTCGGTGCAATCATGAAAATTGAGGAATAAATATTTTAAATATAAAGATTGATTGATTTTAAATATAAATATAAACCTATTAAAACTATAAATATAATAAATATCTACCTAATTACATATAAATATAAGCACAGATAAATATATTCTGGTATTTCACATCAGACACGTATTATTATGATCATTGAATGGCTGAATGACTATAAAAATGCATTTTATTGTAAATTAATGATTAAAATTCGAAGACACGTACGTGTCTTCTACCAATGGACACGTGTGGTCTACGGCCAACGGGGTAGTTGCGTAACACATATTCAGTATCAATGGCTTTTATGACAGTTTAAAAACATTCATTGCGTTATTTATGTTGTTGAGCAAACAAACTTTTCGAACTTAAGAAGAAATGGCTTAGCAATATCCTTCAAAAGGATTTGAATGTGATTGAAAGTGTGTTTCGCAATTATGGTGTCCCTCTCATAGAGAGGAGGCCCGTGTCCCAGCAGTGGGAACGTTATAGGCTGATTATTTAAGGGTTTTTTAGACCAAAGGTTGTGCAAGTCATCACAAGGGTAATTCTCGTAATTTTAAGAACGTACACAGTCTGCACCCTAATTGTACCGTAACACACGATCAATCGGAATCGGTTTCAATTTGACAGTTCAATAACATTCATTGCGTTATTTGCGTTGTTGAGCAGACACATGACACATTTTTTGAACATATGAAGCAATGGATTAGCAATATCCTTCAAAATGATTCAGATTGAGATTGATTGTGTGTTACGCAATTAGGGTGCTGATCTCAATCGGTCAAAAATACGTCTAATTTCCCTACATTGTGACAAGTTTTTGACATTTGTTTGTCGCCGAGATGAGACTGCGACTAGATTTTGAACGTTTTAAATTACGTGAATGGCCCCTCTGATAGCTCACGAATGGAATGAAAATTAGTCAGGGTCGCCGTCGCCGAGAGGAGGCCTGTGTCCCAGCAGTGGGAACATTATACGCTGATTATACAATGCTTATGCTATCACCCACTGTGGAGACCGCGAATCGGTAAACGTAAGGTGGGACGCCCTCAGGCTAGGTGGAGCGACGATCTTCGCAGGATGGCTGGTAGCAACTGGACGAGAGTTGCCGAAAATCGATTTGAATGGCGTGCAATAGGAGACGCCTATGTCCAGCAGTGGACTGATGTAGGCTGATGATGCTGTCGCCGGATACGGTGAAGAGGACTGTAATATGTATGTAATTATAAACACCGACCTATTTTATCCAGTATTTTGATTTCTTGGTAAACTCATAATACATACAGAACATCTGTATTAAAAGGTAAACAATGCAGTAGATTTTATGGCTCGGGTTTTTACAATGTTACACTCAATAAAACTAATATCATTTTAAGTGTCCTCTCAGAAATAAAACTAAGTTAAAATAAAAAGAGAAAGAGGATCTCATTACTTACGTCGTGTTTCACAGACAGGTCAAATGCAGACATTGGTGACGCAATGGTCATTTGGTCAAATAAAATGGCTTTAGTATTTATTTGATAAATATTCATGATGGTTTTTGCCAATTAGTGATACATAACTTAACGAAATTATAGATTACTAGCTGCGCCCCGTGGTTTCACCCGCGTAAGTTTCGATCCCGTGGGAATTTCGGGATAAAAAGTATCCTATGTGTTAATCCTAGTTATAAACCATCTGTGTGCAAAATTTCATCCACATCCGTTCAAGAGTTTTTGCGTGAAAGAGTAAAAAACATCCATCCATCCATCCATACAAACTTTTGCGTTTATAATATGTATTAGTAGGATAGTAGGTTCTTCCCATTGGTAATTCCCATTTGCGTTCCTAAAAATGTTATTCAACATTCTATTAATGATTGCGCCTGTTTTTGTGGACCTCCAATTATTAACCTAACCTGATCCATTTGGTCGGGGTACACTAGCTTAATGTAAATACTTGCATGCAATTCGTGAATGGCAATAATTTTAAGTTCCAAAAACTTGCACCGTGTAAAGGGTTTCAATGGTTTGTATCTTTAATATATCCCCTCTTGAGGCTGATTTTTCAATCGACCGATAATTTTTATTCGTGGAATATAATTGAATAGTCTGACGGTTTTAGTATGGAAGAACTGTCAAAAATTCAAAATTATTCCTTAGATAAAATTATCTGGCGTTGGTTGGCCCTTATAAGACTAAATTCAGACAACTTAGGGGCGATTCCCGCATTTTTGTCTCTCTCTCGTATTCTAATCTCAAGTCACAATCTGTATAAATTACTTTAATTTATCTACATTTTTTTTAATGAGATTGCGATTTTAATTTTAATGTCTTAAAAGTATGAGAATTGGTGTTCTGAATTCAGTCAATTAAGGCCCTTTGTACAGATGCCAGTACACCAAGCTACCCGAAACTGTCAAATTTTCCCAATCAACCTTGAACCTAAAGCTTTAGCGATAAAGTTCAAAATCTATTATAGAAATTTGACAGATTGTAGTAACTTAATGTGCTGGCGTACACACACTTTTTGCACATGAAAAACTACGGTTTGCCGTGTGTAGACACAGTGGTCAGTGTTGTATGGATCACTATGGAAGCTTGTTGACGTACGCGATTCGGATCTTCGGACGACGAACGATTTACTTCTTCAAAGTAAAGTGTTTTATACGAATATGAAAATTATTCTTATAACAATAAGGCTAACATGAAATCCATAATTATTTTCTCTTTTCCCAACTATGTTGGGGTCGGCTTCCAGTCTAACCGGACGCAGATGAATACCAGTATTTTACATGGAGTGACTGCCTATCAGACCTACATAACGCATTTATGTATATTGTATTAACTACACAATATTATAACCTAGTTATTTTTACAGTAGATAAGTAATTTCCTAAATGCCAAGAGTTTTAAAAGAGTCAATGTCGTCTTATTAAAAAACAACAATTCTAATAATAAATGTAGATAGATAATGTTATGTTAATTAGTTCAAGATCAACAAATCACTCTAGCTTTTTTGTTGCAGATAGCTTGTTTATTTATTATTTTATATTACTAGATAAACGAGTAACTTATTAAGAACATTGTGAGTTGGTGATCTAACGTGGTGGTCCATTGTAACCCAACCCGTCTAGTGTACAACTAGTAGCCTGTATTGTGGGGAGATAGTACTCCCCATATAATAGGGTAGATTCCTGGGTAAAAAAATTATAATTATATTTAGTCCATCAGTTATTCTTCTCTCTTTGTCATTTTTTGTTTGATTAACAAAAGATAAAATACGGGTCCAATATTTTTTGATAATCTAACTGACGGAATTATTATATTTTTTAGGAATCTAGCCTATTCAATAAAAAGCAACTTAAAATCCGCAATTAAAAAATTACAGGCTGATATTAGGGCCGTTGTTTCAATCGGTTGGTTAACTTAACATACGTACGTCAAATAATAACGATTACGTCCTCGTTAATATTTGATGTAAGGCAAGGCCATAATTTTGTAATTGTAATTTGGAACAACGCTTTTTTTTGGTTTGACGATAGTTAGCGCTATTTTTGACGTATACGCGTGCGTCAAGTGGACGTGAATCAACCCGTTTTTATCGCAATTAAACTTATTAAAGGGAAAGAAAGCGAACATTTGCTAAAAGAACTTCCTTGCCTGTCCTACTTTAATATTATAAACGCGAAAGTTTGTATGGATGGATGGATGTTTGTTACTAATTCACGTAAAAACTACTGAACGCATTTGTATGAAATTTGCCACACACATAGTTTATAACCTGGATTAACACAAAGGATACTTTGTGTACCACGGGATCGAAACTTATGCGGGTGAAACCGACGCGCGCTGCTAGTAAGAAATAAACAATTGGAAAAACGTTCTGACTTATTTTCTGATTGCACGGTACTAATATTTTTGCTCACACCAACCACAAAATATACGGCCCATGCTAGGATTAATATCAGGCCAATCAATAGTGCAACAGATAAGGTTCAAAAACACGATGTCTTTCTCGCTAGTCCACTGCATAACCTCAAAATAGTGTTTTAGACCAACGTCTAAAGGACTATTTATTAGCATTTACAGAGAAAGTGATGATAGTTCCCTACTACTCCTATGCATATTAGTACTGCCACATAATCGACCTATAATGTTCCCACTGCTGGGACACAGGCCTGCTCTATATGAGAGATAGTGGACCGTAATCCACCACGCGGGCCCAGTGCGGGTTGGTGATGTTACCGTTGGTTTTCCTTCACCGTTTTTGAGAGCATGTGATGAAATAAATTACACAAAGTAAAGCGCGTGGCTGCGTTCGAACCCACGACCTACAACTCGTAATTCAGTGCCGTTACCACAGGGCCATCACTGTTCTGGTACTGTTAGTATTTCCATTATTGTAGTACTAGCAATGCGCCCTTGCTTCCCAAGATATTTACGACTTGACAAAGCATCGAGACTTCTTCATAATTAAATACATAAACCTCTCAGAAAAAATTTCTGAATTGTGGTAAAAACCACATCGAAATCCGTTGTTTTGAAGAACAGGCGGGCACACAGACAGACAGGAAAAGCGACGTTTTGTACTTATTTAGAACGAATAAAAATTATCTGACGTTGGAAAAATTTGCCCCTAAAGATACACATATCTAGGTCGTCTTCTCGTTATATTTTCGACTTGAGGACTTAATATACAAATCCTCATTGCTAACCAACAATTAAAAAAAAAAAAAAATTACTTACACTTCTCCAAAAGAATTAAAATCCAAACAAACACAAATATCGCTCATTGTCCACAAGAACTTCCACTCAGTCTTACACGAATTTTTAAAATAATTATCCCGAACAACGCCCAAAATAATTATTTATAATTTTAACTATCCCAACGACGTACGTTTTGTCTCTGGAGTAGTTCATACGGAACGTTTCGACCCGACCGCTTCGAGTTGTTTAATACGTTATCGGGGGTACAAAACTTAATGTAATGTAATGATAATTGTTAATTGGTAATGTAATTAATATATTATATGTAATATGCTTCTGGGTCCGTCGGTGGACTGCGTCGTTGGTTTAGTGGTCACAAACGACTGCTGTGGGCCTAGCCTAATTCACGAGCGTGCTAATGTTTGATTTTGCATAGTTAAATACTAGTTTCGCACGTAATATATTTGACTACTAAAGTTCTAGTTTAATATTTACATAATTTAAGAGCTAACAGTCTTAAAATAATAATATCAGGGGCCATAGTCCTGTCATATTTTTGGTAGGCAGTCCACCCAAATCAATAGTCCAATATTTATCCATATCCTGCAATAGTCCTACCACCAACCGGGGATTGTCCTTGAGTAGTGCATAAAATCAAAATCAAAAGTCATTTATTCAAATTAGGCTTAGAATCAGCACTTTTCGAACGTCAAAATTACAAAAGATAGTCCCCCAAAAACGCCCGCCCTTCACCACTTTCTAGTGCTATCGCTGGGATGAAGAAGTGGCGCTACAAACTCCCCAGCAGCACAGCTGTCTGTTCAATTAGAAAATACTGGATTGTATACAATACTAGGTATGTTAAGTAATTAACATTACAAGACAGAACATTACATTAAATTATTTGCCATTTGTCAGCTAGCCACGCCAATATTCCAACAAATATAATAAAAACCTCAAGTAAAAAAAAAAAAATTAAAATGTAAATAAAAACTTACTACCTAAATACAAGCCTCCAGGCATAAAGTGCGTGACAGCTTACATATATATGCATTGCTGGGTTCTGTTCACATACTGTCACTTAAAGTCACAAATGATAAACTAGCTTTGCGCCACAGCAGAATTACCGTAGGACATTACGTGTGAAAATAACTAAAATAGAATAAACGAGCTGTATCAACGTCAGTGTATTGTCTTACTTTCCTGACGGCGTATGCAGCCGAACTGAGCCTTCCTGCTAGACTTCATATATGAGGTCCTCACTGAAGTTTGGCATCTACTGTTAGTCCTAGAAAAATTGCCGAGCCTACAGTTTCAAGCACCTCTTTATCTAAGACGATATTAGGTCCTAGATTTGTAACATTCGGTAAGGCGAACTTTACACATTTCGTTTTCTTGGCATTGATAACTAGGTTATTTGACGTAAGCCAATCTAACTATTAAGAGTGCACTGTTTACGTCGTCAAAATCTGGTCTATTCCTGTCTACTTTAAAAATAAGAGAGGTATCCTTTAAATGGAATGGTAAATCATTGATATATACTACTAAGAACAAGAATGGACCCAGTATTGAGCCTTGCGGTACACCTAACTGAACTAGTAGCCCGGAAAATTTCACACCATTAACATCTACACATTGGAACCTATTATGTAAACAAAAAATTATTACACCGTTTTGGACACCGTAATGACGTAGTTTACGCAAAAGCGTGTCATGGTGCACGCAATCAAAGGCTATGGAGAGATCACAGAAAACTCCAATAGCATTTTGCGATTTCTCCCATGCGTCAAATATGTGTCTCAGCAGAGCAACACCCGCATCTGTAGTTGAAAGACCTTTTGTAAAGCCATATTACTCATTATGAAGGAGGCTATTTAAATTAAAATGCCTCAGCAACTGCTTGAGTACTAATTTTTCAAATATTTTGCTAAATACAGGTAAGATAGAAATATGTCTGATATTGCCAACGTCATTTTTATTACCTGGTTTAAATGATGATAATTATGACTACTACTCTTCATGAGGTCGGCAGGTACTCTTGTTGGGGTCGGCTTCCAGTCTAACCACGTGCAGCTGAGCACCAGTATTCTACATGGAGCGACTGCCTATTTGATCCACAACCCAGTTACTGGGTGACATCAGTAGCGATGCTGCATCAATGCAGTCATGTTTGCATCGATGCAAAAGCGATAATGAATCGATACTACACGAATGTATTGCCACTGAATCGCTTCTATCGCGCGTTGCAAATGCGCGTTCCCAAAGTAGCGATACAGACGCGCGTGAAAGAAACGCGCTACTAGTCGCTGAAAAGTCGCCGTGAGCGACCGCCTTAAGAGGCCAGCTTATAATTGTTTTATTACCGTTGTGCTGCCGACCGTACATAGATTAATAAATGCAAACTAATTGTTATTCTATATATAGAGATTATTAACCTTTTGTGTGACTAGTATTTAAAAAAATATTTACTTTAAAATTATCGATTTATTTTATTTATAGAATTTCTTGATATTTTTTCTATAAATAGAGGGTTACGCTAGATAAGTGTACTACGCTACTACGATGCTGCGTAGACTATTGTATATGTATACGCCTAGGAGGCTACGAACATTGCTACATTTTCGTAGACAACGCTACGCTTTGAAACAACTAGCTTTGCTACGCTTTCGTAGACAACGCTACGCTTTGAGACTACTAGCTTTGCTACGCTTTGGTAGACAACGGTAAGTTTTAGAGACTATGAACTTTGCTACGCTGTCGTAAGCTCCGCTTCGCTTTGGAGACTACGAACTTCGCAACGCTCGCTCTCGTAAGCTTCGCTACGCTTTGGAGACTACGAGCTTCGCTACGCTATCGTAAGCTCCGCTACGCTTTGGAGACCACGAACTTCGCTACGCTTTGGAGACCACGAACTTCGCTACGCTTTGGAGACCACGAACTTCGCTACGCTTTCGTAGACAACGCTATGCTTTGAGACTACGAGCTTTGCTAAGCTTTCATCTGATGGGGCCGAAAGGTTCTAGAGTGGCGACCGCGTACCGGAAGACGGAGCGTTGGAAGGCCTCCCACCAGGTGGACCGACGACCTTGTGAAGGCTGCAGAAACCCGTTGGATGGGAGAAGCACAGAACCGGTCCAAGTGGAGGTGCTTGGGGGTGGCATATGTCCAGCAGTGGACGTCGTTCGGCTGAAATGACGATGTCAATACAATAAATGTTTGACTTTTCAATCGTCGTGATATTGCCGATAGAATGTCACTTTGTCTAGGCAATCAGGTAGTCTATAATCTATCATCTTTCGTATAGTTTGTCCTATAACAGACCTTCAGATGTCTTGTTCAATCAACTCAGCCTATCGAAGTCCATTACTGGACATAGGCCTGGAGATGTCTTCTTATTGATATAATAATAAGTTTCAAGATCATCAGCCTACAGCAGTCCACTGCTGGGCATAAGCCTCTACTATTGCACGCCATTTAACTCGATTTTTGGCAACTCTCGTCCAGCTGCTACCAGCCGACCTGCAAAGATCGTCGCTCCACCTAGCCTGAGGGCGTTCTATCTTACGTTTGCCGATTCGCGGTCTCCACTTAAGAACACGTCTAGAGAACGGTTATTGGTTCTACGGCTAATATGGCCGGCCCATTGCCACTTCAGCTTGCTTATTCTGTGAGCTAGGTCGACAACTTTGGTTCTCTGTCGGATCACCTCGTGGCGGATTCAATTCCTCAGAGAGACTCCAATAATAAGAAGTTTACGCAAACATAATTAGGTAGATACATTTTTGATGTTATGATTTAATTACCAAGAACACATCTTGTTATCATACTTTCGGGCCAAAACATTAATTAAAATAATTATATTTTGGAAAAAATAACTCCCACATTTTTTAGCACGTGAGTGTCTACTTGACATTTTAATCTAATCAATAAAAAATAATAATTATTACTATTATACGTCAGACTCGTGCGGCT
This sequence comes from Apamea crenata, assembly GCA_949629185.1. Taxonomy (NCBI): domain Eukaryota; kingdom Metazoa; phylum Arthropoda; class Insecta; order Lepidoptera; family Noctuidae; genus Apamea; species Apamea crenata. The sequence goes on along the minus strand of OX451380.1, from coordinate 6,357,763 downwards.
GTTATAACGTGCTCGTGGCAGTAATAACCGCCGCACGAGTTGAACGATCAGGGTAAGCTACGCTTGACGCGGTCGGTCCGTGGATGGGTGACCATCTTCACATAGGACAGTGGTCCTTAACGTTAAGCCGTTGGGACCGTCATTCGTGTATCTTTGACAGTCGTTAAAGATCGTCAAAAGCCCGAAAGTCTGACAACCAGTCAAACCAAGGGTCGTAATCGTATTATCCAGTAACCGGGTTGTGGAGGTCACTTAAGGATCTAAAAAATTAATTGAAAACATTTTTGAAAAATAGTGTTGTTAGCCAAAGACATTAAATTATTTATTTCTTAGCTAAATTACAACGATTTTAAATATTCCATAGAAACAGAGATTTCTAATTTTCTTTTTTTAAATAAGACATTTCGAAAATGTTCTTAACTAACTTTTTAGACCTACGTATTCTGCTTATGCGTATGAAGTTTCATTAAAATCGGTTCATGCATTTCGAAAAACAAGGACTTGAAAGTTTGTATGAAATGCCGTACGTTGTAAACGCTCTTTAGTCGGCTTTGGACAGTATTTTATTACTTGTGCATGAATTTTTAATAAATAAAATATAAAATATGCTGCGCTGACATACAATTTTATAACAGCAAAAATGTGCAACCTGAATTGATACTTAGTTATACAAAAAAAAATATGTTAGGGTCAGAAGACAGACCAGCAAAATATTCGAACATGTTTTAGCTGACAAGTTTTGAGTGAAAATGTGCGCAAGCATACACCAATACACCAGATGACCAATTCTCGTAATTAAAAACGTTCAAAATCTAGTCGCAATCTCATCTTAGCGACAATCAATGTAAAAAACTTGTCAAAAATGTAGGGAAATTAGAGGTATTTTTTTAAAAGATTGAGACTGAGATCAGACTGTGAGCGTACTTAAAATTACAGGAATTGCCCCTCAGGTAATTCTCTTGTAACTACACTATATTTGTTCACGTTTAATGTTCACAATAATTAATGTATGCAAAATATTCTAAGACATTTTAAAAGAGTAACGGTGGAGTTTCTTGCCCATTCTTCTCCATACGAAAACTAACTTTTGGAAGGGGCGACTAGAATCCTTCCTACTTCCTACTAATATTATAAACGTGAAAGATTGTATGGATGCATGGATGGACGTTTGTTACTCTTTCACGCAAAAACTACTGAACGGATTTAGATGAAATTTGGCACACAGATGGTTTACAACCAGGATAAACATATAGGATACTTTTATCCCGATATTCCCACGGGATCAAAACTTATGCGTGTGAAACCGCGAGGCGCAGCTAGTCAATTCTATTTACTGTAATTTTTGACGTTCAAAAGTGCCTTTTATGTGCCTATTTGAAATAAATTACTTGACTTTGATGATGATGATAAGTTACGGAAGAGCTGTTCAATGTCAATCCTGTTGAAAGTCGTAAAAAAATAATACGAAACGCTTTGCAAGCGATTGTCACTTGTCCCTTCTGACCCTCTGGTGGCCCACACGGCCCCATTACACATGCTTATGATATACATTTTTTTCTCAACACGTGTACAGGTCGTACAGAAGTAGCTTTATGAAACGTGCGGGTAGATACGAAGATACCAGGAGTCAAAGGTGGCGTTGATGTAGCGCTCTATCGAGGACGAACGAATGATAGTTGTGTGCTGTGGGTTTGCTTAACTTTATTAATTATTATTTTGATAACATTTAAGTGCAGACGCTAGCACATTAGGCTACTACAATCTGTCAAATTTATTTGATAGATTTTCAACTTTTACGCTAAAGCATTAGGGTCAAGGTTGATTGGGAAAATTTTACAGTTTCGGGTAGCTTGATGGGCTGGCGTCTGTACATAATTGAAAAAGCTAATGTTCTCAAAATAATATTTACAAGTATAAAAAAAAAACCCAACTATGTTGGGGTCGGCTTCCAATCTAACCGGATGCAGCTAAATACCAGTATCTTACATAGACTCATGCCTATCTGACCTCCATAACTCAGTTACTAGGTAATACGATACCCCTTGATAAGACTGGTTGTCAGATATTCGGGCTTCTCATGAGCCATAACGACTACAAAAGATCCACGAATGACAGGACGAACAGAAGGGTCTTGGTATGTAAAGATGGTCACCCATCCACGGACCAACCACGGCAAGCGTAGCTTAACCTGATCAATCGACTCGTGCGGCTGTTAATACTTAGCCACAAGCCTCTCATTGTTATTACTAAACACGCAAAATGTTGATATATAATATACTAGCCGTTGCCCGCGACTTCGTCTACGATCCAGGATGAAAAGAAGTTAATGTCCTTCTCCAGGTCATGATCTATTCATGTGCCAAATTTCATCCTAATCCGTTCAGCCGTTTTAGCGTGAAAGCGTAATAAATAAACAAACAAGCTTTCGCTTTTATAATGTTAGTTAGGATACCCTGCCCACCCCTTCAGGGCTGCTGGCGTGATGTTACATGGATAAAACTTAATCTGCTTACTTAAGTACATAATGTTTGTTTTATTGAGCGCAAAACTAGTGTCATCAGTGTCAGTTTAATTTGTAAGTAGATTATTGAACATCAATAAATTACTCATACAAACACTTTATAATAACATTGTACAGCAAACATAATTATAAACATATTCTTATTTACGTATCAAATCAAATCAAATCAAAATATTTTATCTAAGTATATCTATCTATAATATAAAAATGGATCTTCGAAATGTATGTACGCCCATAACTTTCGAACGACTGTACCAAATTGGATGATTTTTGGTTTTATGTATTCGTTATTGTTAGGACAAGGTTTGTATTGGACCCGGTAGGTGGCGCTGGAGTAGTGTAGAAGTAGGGTAGGAGTATGATGATGATATGATGGCCATTTTGCGTGGATGTGACGCATCTTTTACCCCAATTTTTTTTTTTGTGCAATCTTTTTTGTTTTTTGTTCTTTTTATGCGTCATGTTTGCCGCAAAATAAATGTATTTTCATTCTTTCTCTCTTTTCTTTCTTACTTTTTTTCTTTTTTGCTCGACTCCTAAGAGTCCTAGCGTGATGTTAAATAGCCTGAAGCTTTCCTCAAGAACTGGGCTGCACGAGTCATGTATAGTAGGTATGTACACACGGCTACACATGAAGCTACGCATTTCCAGTTGTAGCTGACCTCTCATTGTATAGGTTTTTCGTACAATCAGAAGTCAGTTTATACTGGTTATGTATAGCTTGATGTGTAGCCGTGCGTACATGGCACGCGCGCATTGCATAGATCAACACTTTTCCATCGCCTTGCAAAAATTATAGCGTAACGCGACAGAACACGAGCAACGTTCATACTCAGCTGTACTCATTCACACAACATTCTTAGAGCATTAGTTACGTGGTAGTTAAATATATTCAATAAACCATCATCTTTGGCTATCCTTGACTTATCATTCAAGCTAACATACAAGGTGTGTGCGACCCATTCAGCAGCGCATACATGGGGTATCAAATAAAATTATTAATGTAAGGTAATCTTTGCACTCTCAGACACAAAACACGACTCAACCTGCCATCATCCCGCTTAAAAATACATACTACAAGTCCTCTGGTAATGTCAGTAAAAACATATAATGTGCTATCAGAAACAATAAGAAAAGAAAAAAAACTCCATTTATTCGTAAATAAATTAAAAAAGTTATTACTAAAAAAATCTTACTATAGTGTCGACGAATATCTAAATGATAAATCTCTAAAACTTGAAAAATAAAGTCTTTTGCAAATTTAATTCTAATGTTAATGTTATGTCTATGTTTTCAGAATAAGTTGAATTATTATAAGATACTTAAATGATAAGTCCTCTCCAAATTTTATTCATAATATCTTTTGCTGTGCCCGACAGGGTCCACGATTGTTACCTACCAAATAAATGTTTACCACCTAAGCCTACATTGTGGAATGCAATAAAGTATTGAGTATTGAAACTACCAGTCGGATTTACTGACTGGTAGTTTCAGAGATTCATCATTTCAGCCCGGAATCACCTACTGCTGGAGTATAGGCTTCCGCCACTTTCTTCTGCCATACTTCCCTGTTCTGTGCCTCTCTCATCCAGGTGCTTCCCGCAACTTTGACGATATCGTCACCCAGCGCGCTTTTGGACGGCCCTGGTTTCTCTGGCCTAACCTTGCCCACCATTCGGTTCCTTTACTCCAGTTTCAGAGATCAGTGCGTTCAAACAAATTCTTCTGCTGTATTATTAGTATATATGGTGCAGGCAGAGGTGCAAGTTTTCGCCGTTTTACTGACACGTTCGTTTCGAGGTCGCAAGTGAATGACGACTGCTGATCATTGGGTCCTAGCTTCGACTCCCATTGTGCACATGCAGTGACACTTTGTAGTTTTTCCATTAGGAATTTCTCAGGAGCAGCCCGGAGCCTGGATCTTGCAATAGGCCAGCTCTTGTTACATGGGTCTTTAACTATTTAATATTACCTTAGGAAAAAAAAGAAGAACCATGACACAACTATGAACAACTATGAACTATGTACATATCATTATGTATTTTACTGTGTGTACATAAATAATAAAATAAATAAATAAGAAATATTTATGTTGTAATTAACATAACATCACGTCTTGTTTCCTCGGAGGGTTGGGTACACGTGTACCTAAAGTACCACCAACCCACATTTCGACAGTCATGTTTTAAGTCTTATGTAATAGGGGACGAGCGTATTGCCGTCTTTTAGGCACAAATCCAGACTCCAGGCTGCTACTGAGATATTCCAGTAAAAACCAATAACTTTTTGCTCGACCTGGGAATCGAACCCAGGACCTCATGCTCAGCAGTAGCACTTGCGATCACCAGCAGACCTACGAGGGAAACAACAATTTGTATTATTTTGGGAAATATTTATTTCTTTTTTTATTTATTGAAACGAAGTTCTTTGATGGTAGGAGTCAAAATTAAAATACAGGATGGCGTGGCGGCTGAGGACAATTTAAAATTTTTCGCCATTTGAAATTTTCGCAGCACTTTTCCTGGATTTTCATTTTGAACTTCGTTTCTGCCGACCCCACACGTTTTTGTACTATAAAACCTTTAATATATCTTATAATTATAATGCCAAAACATAGTATTTAATAAAATAATTATCTTATCACGTTATTGCTGCAACATTACTTCAAGTATGTCAGTGGGACGATCACTGGATGAATTAGATAATATAAACTATATTTTTTTGGGAGCAGATTTCGTAATAAGCATAATTATTAAAGATAAGTAGAGCATAGTATTATGACTGGGAGTATGTGTAGACATAATATCCACCTGACCTTCGGTCACGCATTTATTTCAATTAAACCAATTACAGGCATTTTTGAATTGTCAAGGAGTCGATCAGTCAGGAAGATGATCCTATGACGAACGGGCAAGAAACTCCATGGACACTCGATTAAATCCAAATATTGTTACAAAAAAAATTCAACGTAGACTAGCCAAGCATGCAGGAGTATGTCATAGTGCACATATGTGTGTGCGCCAACTCCGAAGGCCAATTCTCGTAATTTAAAACGTTCAAAATCTAGTCGCAGTCTCATCTCGACGACAAACAAATGTCAAAAACTTGTCAAAATGTAGGGAAATTAGAGGTATTTTTTGACAGATTGAGACTGAGATCAGACTGTGAACGTTCTTAAAATTACGAGAATTGCCCCTCTGGTCTCTCTTCCCTCACTCTCAGTCCGATTGGATGGCAATCCGACACGACAGGAGAGAGACCCTTAAGGATGATTTCCACCAAGCGGCTCGCATCGCTTCGGATCGAAAAAAAAGATAGTCGAACGGATGCGACGACAGCCGATCGCGTCCGACAAGATGTCGACGAATACGATCGGCTCCCTGCTGTGGCTAGCGAACGTATCCGTTTCTGCGCTTAGTCAAATAGTTTCATTCCTACTGTATTGACATGCCGAAAGGATTCGAACGGAGCCGATCGCACGTCGCAGCATACTTTCGGCTACGATAGCGTGTCGCGGAAAACGCCCGCGGACAAGCTGCTGAGCGCGGCTTCGTAATATACACTTTAAATACTGTGTACACGACTTAATATCGTTTATAGATTGTAAAATCGGATGTCACGTGATCAACAGAACTGTGAACGTTAATATCTCGGAAACGTGACTCTACGTGGTTATGTCTTATTATGTTTTCTGTTTGCATTGATGTCAGCTATCAATTTATCAAGGTCTCATGGATGGCCATCATTTTGAAAAAAAAAAAAAAAATGGCGCGACAGTAGAGGTTATTAATTGTACTGTCAATACTAAAGTTATATTTCTATTCGTCGTATAAAAATCCCTTGCCGTGCCGCTAGAGGATGCAGGACCTTCTGTGTTCCTGTTTGCAGGGTATGGATGCCAGTGTAGGCACATGCATGGCACATTTCAGTAGTCTCTAGGATGGGCAGCAGCAGCATTCGATCACTTAACATCACGGCACACTAAAACGATCATCATACTCAAGGATAATCAGCCTATAATGTTCCCACTGCTGGGACACAGGCCTCCTATCGGTGAGAGGGAGTGGGCCGTAATCCAACACGCAAGCTTAGTGCGGGTTGGTGGATGTCACGTGTCTTCGAATGTTTGGTTCTAGGACATGCCAGTTTCCTCACGATGTTTTCCTTCACCGTGGCCACCACTGCTCGAAACACGATCACCCATCCTCAAATAGACCGAGGCAAGAGCGGCTTAACCTCCATAAAATCCACATAATTACTTCATTAAAATGTTATAACCTATTATAGTTATAAAAATGTAAACAAAGGATAATAAAAAAAAACAATTTCTTGCAATAATTTAATTTTAATACGTTAACCTAACCATTTCTTATGAACTAGATTTAATTATAACGTAATTACAAGATAACTCACTAACCTTTGGCGTTAAACTTAAACTACGGTAACTTTATATAACTATGATTAGTTTTAATTATATAACTAGCATGGTGATCAGGAAAATCTTGGCAAATTAGGTAGGTTTTTTGCATGACATGTGACGCAGAAGCCATGGAATATTAATGAAATGCAATGGAATCTTTATGATTATAAACCACTATGGTACATAATGTTTTAAAATCATAAATCATTATGGTGGTCTTTATTATTAATCCAAAACGAGTCAAGCAAAAAAAAAAAAAACCAGCCCAGTGCGAGTCGGACTCGCGCACCGAGGGTTCCGTACAATTACAATTTACGATTTATGACGTATTTAAAAAAAACTACCTACTAAATCTGGTTCAAACCAATTTTCGGTAGAAGTTTACATGGTAATGTACATCATATATTTTTTTAGTTTTATCATTCCCTTATTTTAGAAGTTACAGGGGGGGGGGGGGACACATTTTACCACTTTGGAAGTGTCTCTCGCGCAAACTATTCAGTTTATAAAGAAAAGATATTAGAAACCTCAATATCATTTTTTAGACTTATCCATAGATATAACACACGTATGGGTTTGATGAAAAAAACATTTTTGAGTTTCAGTTCTTAGTATCCGAACCCCCAGAATTTATTGTTTTTTTTTTCTATTTTTGTGTGAAAATCTTAATGCGGTTCACAGAATACATCTACTTACCAAGTTTCAACAGTATAGTTCTTATAGTTTCGGAAAAAAGTGGCTGAGACATACGGACGGACAGACAGACAGACAGACATGACGAATCCTTAGGGGTTCCGTTTTAGCCATTTGGCTACGGAACCCTAAAAACACAGTTTATACAGGGTTATTGGAAAAACACAAACAACCTAAGTTTTCCTTGTTCTATCTAACCCCGCTCCGGCCGCTGCATTTTGTACTAGACACGGCATTTTGTTTACCTAACTAGCGCTTTTTATAAAAATAATCACATATTTTGAATTTAATTTTTAATCTGTCTCTTAAATATTTTCAGGAGAAATATCATTACGGCATGGCATTATGGCACATGGCATTATAATATGTGTAGGTATATTTAATATTTTAGTTTTAGACTTCACACATTCATATTTTTCTCTTCTAGTTCTCACACACTATTGTCTATATTTCTTTTTTACTTCTCCTTTCGCAGGTCTGCTGGAAGAAATTTCTTAAGAGATAAGCAGTACCTTTGTACTCGAATTATAATTATGTCATATAGTATTTTACTGTCTGTACATCCTACTAATATTATAAATGTGAAAGTTTGTATGGATGGATGTTTGTTACTCTTTCAAGCAAAAACTACTGAAAGGATTTGGATGAAATTTGGCACACAGATGGTTTATAACCAGGATTAATATATGGGATACTTTTTATCCCGATATTCCCACGGGATCGAAACTTATAACCGCGGAGCTCAGCTAGTTATAAATTAGTAGGTTGCGGGGCAGTCGAAGGATCCTTTCTTTTTCCTTTTCTAGGTATAAGTAGGTACCTACCTACGCAGTGTTTTTTTTTTCGAGACATTAACACAGACTTTTTATTCCGATATTCCCATGGTATCGAGACTTAAGCGGGTGAAACCGCAGGGCGCAGCTAGTAAATAATTAAATAAATAAATAAAATAAACATCTAGTATTTGTTAATACAAATAACATCAACATCAGGACATATACAAGACTCAGCAGTCATCACAAATACCTCAGTTCTACCTAAATCTAATACCCAATCTTATGTCCCAAACTAGCAGCAGTTCTTCTAATCCAGTCCACATATGAAGCGACCCTGGTGTACACCCCAGGTCTGGCTCTCCTGGCACATCCTGACCCCCAGGAGACCACGCCGTGCAGCTGCCATCTGCTGGAGCCCATGCAGGCCAGGGGACCGCCTGAGTCTCCTCGACAGGCGTCAACGCCACCTGACAGGATACCTGTGGAAATATGAGAATCTTTAAGAGGCTGTGGTGGCTCGAAGGTCTGAAGGTCTTCTTCATCAGCGTTAGAAACTTGGTGAGTATTAGTATAGCATAATCAGCCTATAATGTTCCCAGTGCTGGGACACAGGCCTCCTCTCTGTGAGAGGGAGTGGACCGTAATCCACCACGCGGGCCCAGTGCGGGTTGGCGGATGTCAGATGTCTTCGAATTTTTGGTCCTAGGACATTCCGGTTTCCTCACGATGTTTTCTTTCACGGTTTTGAGAGTAGTGGTGATGAAAAACTCATAAATCGTGGCTGCTAAAGGAAAATCGCTCTCATAAGGAAAAATCTGGTAAGTAATCATAGAAATAACAATGCTAGTTAGTACAATTCTCGGTACAGTGAAACAATTGCAGGTTATTATTATGTTTATATCTAAGTACAGAGGGGCCCGTGGTTAATTAATAACAGCCGCACGGGTCGGTTGATCAGGTTAAGCTACGCTTGCCCCGGTTGGTCCGTGGATGGGTGCTCCGTGTCTCGGAAAGCACGTTAAGCCATTGGTCCCGGCTGTCATACGTGAATCTTTGACAGTCGTTACGGATAGTCAGAAGTCCGAAAGTCTGACAACAGTCTTCCCAAGTATCGTATTACCCAATGCAGGAACTGTGATAAGGAGGTCAGATAGGCAGTCGCTCCATGTAAAATACTGGTATCAAGCTGCATCTGGTTAGACTAGAAGCCGACCCCAACAAAGTTGGGGAAAGACAAGGCAGATGATGATATCTTACGTAGATCATACTTATCATCACGCTTTGTTCCCCGAAGGGTTGGGCAGAGGTGTACTCATAGTAGTACCATCCACGTTTCGCCAATTATGTTTAAGTCCCACGTAAAAGCAAGGCTATTTACATCTAGAGGCCTCGAATCCAGACTTCCGGATGCTGCTGAGGAAATCCTAATGGAAAAACACAATAACACTATGCCTAGCCTGGGAATCGAACCGGACACACCGGACCACTAGACGAACGAGGCAGACAGGCAAATGATTAACGAGACTAAAATATTACAGCAGTGTTTTCCCATTTATTCTATTTTTTTTTAATATATAAAGACTTTGCCCCACACTAGGAATTATTCCTGTATCGTGGGTGCGTTTACAAACATTTAATTTAAACTCACTTAGACAAACAGCCAGACCCGCAACAACTACCTGTAGGCAATACAAATATTTGTTCCGTGCAGGAATCGAACCCGCGACACGCAGCGCAGCAGACGATCGCTCAGCCACTGCGCCAACCGTGTCGTCAAAATAATCAATAACGCCTTGTAGTTCTTAATAGCAATCATTTGCGTTACTACAAATATCTATTTTCATGTTGTAACCAAGATTCAAACTTAACTGCAATAAAACCACTGACCTATAATATATTTAATATACAAGTACGCTGGACATCATACTATCGATTATCGATGATAAAACGAAGAAATATTTGATTTTCGCCATTTTGGCACTGATAACAACGTGAGCGTCTGTGGAACTAATATTTTTGACAAAATTCGCTTAATCTCATGATAAAAATGTTCTACTTTTTTGTGTATTATGTGTTTACTACGAGATTGTAGTTAACACAAAATACACAAAAAAGTCTTATTCCACGATTTAGAGCACCAATATGTCACCACTTGGCAACTTTCAATTGCGTTTTTTTCGTGAAATAACGAATGCAACGTTGAAATGCGACTAAATAACTAAATACAAATAAACCTATGGGTTCGAAAATGCTATGTTCATAACAACATAAAATTTAATTAAAAAATAAAGGAGTAAATCGCTTTTGAATAAAGCCGAGTGTATACTTTTGCTCGTGACTGTACCAAAACAACACGACAACCATTTGCAAAAGTGTGTCAATTTTAGTTCCTGAGACGCTCGAGCTCGCGCTTTGAATCGGCACAAAAAACAACTGTCGTTTCGTATGGTATATTTAGTCCAGCGTACCTGTTTATAAGAGGTCAGTGAATAAAACCCGACTTCATCTTTTTGAGAAAACTGTCCATTTTAAACCCACCTGCACAGATCATAGAGTCCAAGATAGCCTGTTGTCTTCCACCGAGTATCTGGCTCTTCCTACAAGTTGTAAGGTCTAATACTGGCACTGCAGCCGCTCTCAGAGTTGGTGCGAAGTTCTCTGTGTTCTCTGAAAACAAAGATAGGGTTGAAGAGTGATGAAAGTTAGTCTGTTAACTGAATAGGATTTACTATGGCCCGACTTTAACTAGTACACAGTGGTGCCGATTCCCTTATTCACCAACTAAACTCATTTTAAGTTTATTGCATATTTTTCTTTCTATTTCACTTAGAGAAGGACAAAAGATAAATAGTATATTAGTTTAGTCCTGTCAAACTAAGATACACCCTAGACAGTTTATACGTGATTAAAAACATGGCGACTAAAATACGTCAATTTACGTCAGGCGCTGACTAAATTGACAGGACTAAACTAATATTTATCTTCTGTCCTTTTCTTAATGAAATAGAAAGAATAAAATGCACTGAACTTAAATTTAGTTAGTTTGTGAACAAGGGAATCGGCGCCAGTGTGTTGCTTTAAAACTTGAATTAGCAGCGCCTGTAGATTTTCTTTTAGCAATGTTTATGCCATCGCTTTTGCCATGCATATAAAATTAGATTTTAGAACGGTTTTCTTAATAGTTTTTTTTCATACCGTCATCACAAACTATAAACACGGTTACTTGGTTAATTTAAAAATATCGGTAACTACCTGCGGCCCACGGTTTCACCCGCATAAGTTTCGATCCCGTGGGAATATCGGGATAAAAAGCATCCTATATGTTAATCCTAGTTATAAATCATATGTTTGTCAAATTTCATCCAAATCCGTTTAGCAGTTTTTGCGTGAAAGAGTAACAAACATATATAACATATCCATCCATACAAACTTTCACGTTTATAATAGATATTAGTAGGATTTGTCGAAATAATTATCAAACTCGTAAATTATTAGGGAATAACGATCAGGCGCATGTAATGGTCCCGTTAGAAATATGGTAATTGATAGCTGAGTGAACTCTTATCCTGACGCGGCCACTAATATACCCACTAATACCTTTACTTTTTTTCCCAGCAATTTCTCTCTAAATGAGTATTGTGGAACAGTGTATACCTGCCTGGAACCCCCAGCCGCTGACTGAACACCACTTCCCAGCCGTGACTCCATCATCAGGTAAGCATATAGGACGCACGTGCGAGTTGAACTGCACGCCACTGCCCGACCGGGAGACCAGAATCACTGCTATGTCGTTACTGTGGGGGCCGTCTGAAATTATAATAGAAAGACGTGATATCACTCAATATTAGATACTGTTTTTAAGATGTATGCAATTCAAATGCTGGTGGAGATTTGAAGACTTAGGACCAAAGAACCCGTTTTAGTTGAGCTGCCTCAAGGCGGCGATTAGCACAATCTCGATTCTCGACGTTAGTTGAGATCAAGTCCTCTAAATATTTAAGTTGAAGTAGTAGTAACTTGTGGACCAGGTTAAGGATACAACAATCCGTTCCATCACTAAAATAACTGATGTCACTCGGAAAGCTGCCACGTTTAAATGGAATTGGGCCGGACACATCTGCCGCATGTCAGACGATCAATGGTCCAAGCTTTCGACCCAGTGGGTCCCGATGAATGGCAAATGACAGGCGCAGACGGAGATGGCAGGATGAGCTGGACTCCTATAAAAAAGATTGTTCCTTGGCAGCTCTGGACAGAGAGAGGTGGAAGGAGAGTAGGGAGCTCTTTGCCCAGAAGTTAGAAATTGCACACACATGGCTAGTAAAAAATAAAAATAAAGTAATAACTTGAAGAGTGCCAGTCTTATGTGTACTCGAGGAGACTTTGCTATGCTGTTAATCAAAGGCACCACGGTCTTAGGTTATGTCCTCATGAACTCGCGTACATGCTGCGGTCGTGCTGTCCGTCATTTAAACCTTCTGTCTGATGATATGCTTAAGCTGATAAGCTCGGTCGTGGGTAACTACATAAGTAAGATAAAAGTTAAGGAATTCCATATTTAATTGATTCCCTAATGGCCAATCCTCCGCACGAACCGTGCATACTACGCGCATCTCACGTTCCTACACGTGCGCAGGTGTGTGTCTGCCTAATAATAATTAATAGCCTTGCTCTCCAAAAAGGTTACTTACTTTTCCTGAAGTCCGGATGTCGCACTACCTTCTCAGCCAAGAACCGATGCTCGTGCTTATCTTGAACCTTCAGACGATGCTCTCCAACTACTATTCGAATGTGTTCCAGATTTAAGGGTTGCTGAAACATCAGAAGTATTTTGTTTTTTACTAATGACGAGACTATATTTTAGAACGTTTTTAAATCTCTTGGGGGCTGATTTTGCCAACGCCACATAATTTTATCAGAGGAATAATTTTGAATTTTTGACAGTTCTTCCGTACAAAATCTGTCACACGTCAATTTTGATCCACGAATAAAAATTATCTGACGATTGAAAAATCAGGCCTTAAAAAACTGACACAAGCGAGACTAGAACCCGTGAGCAATAACAAAGACATGCGCATTGTAACCGTTGAACTAGAATAAGCTTTTATTAAAATTGGGGGTAAGTATAATCAATCTTTATTTTTATGTAATTTTCTCTCGTCACAAAGGTTAACACATGAAGGTCACATACAAGAACAAGAATGTACGAATATCAAGAATGTCAATAATTAGCAGAACCCAGAATTTAATCTAATTATGATAAGTAAATTGTATGCTTTTGAAGCGTGTATCGCAAATAAAATTAGATGGTTTTTTAGGTTATAAAAAAGCAACACACTTTGTCAAAGCAGTGCGCGGCTGACAGCACCAGCCTCTCTGCGATGACAGCGCCCCCGCAGTGGTGTTCGAAGGTCAACTTGTCCACGTCCAGCATCTGAATCTCCACCTGAAATTAGTATTACATTTAATGAGGCATATTTATATTTAGAAGACAATGAAGCTCGAAAGTCTGGCAACCAATCTTGCCAAGGGAATCATGTTACACAGTAGCCTTTGTGGAGGTCAGATAGGCAGTCACTCCATGTAAAATACTGGTACTCAGCTGCATCCAGTTAGACTAGAAGCCGACCCCAACATACTTAGGAACAGGCTAGACAGATGATGATTGATTGAATGAGATATGTTTATAAACGGAGGAGACAGTTATAACGCGACCGCTGACACGGGGTAATGGAAGAGGAACACATTTTGCGCTTACCCGAAGTTACACGGAACTAGGACGGGCCCGATTCGTTTTCGTTTGCTGACAAAAGACCATTGTATAAGCTATTCCATAATAAGATCTCGATAATTGTGAATATCTAGCTGTGCCCACGACTTCGTTCGTGTGCATGTCGGAATTTCATGGGTTTGTTTTTTTTTTGCGCGGAACCCGAATTATTTTGCTAAAATTAAATTAGCCTAAGTTACTCTTTACAACATCACCCATCTGCCGATGAAAGTCCCGTCAAAATCGGTCCAACGGTTTCGGAGATTACCCGGAACAAACAGACAGACATAATTTTTTAAGTTTGTATTTGTAAGCGCCGTGTAGTACAAGCTGTTATTTTGACAGTACTAACAGACAATTCAATTTTATTTATTTGTATGTGTTTATGCATTTGTATGTATAAATATAGATGAGTATAGTCAACTTTGCAGACTTGAGAAAAATTCAAGCCTATTAAGATATACGAGAGTCACTCCTGATAAAATACTGAAATCCTATTCACCCACATCTATTTCGACTGGAAACTAGAGAAAGCCGACCCTAACACCATTCAACTGAACTGATCATCCTCAAATCACCAAATCGTCGCTCTTAATTTCTTTTAAACTCCTTTGGAAACTCTCTTTAAACTCCGTCCGTGGAGTTTCTTGCCCGTTTTTCTCCATAGAGATCTACGTTTTTGGAATGGGCGACTAGCTTCAACTTTCTGATTAACTGACCGACTATTTAATTTTGAAAATTCAAAAGTGCCTGTAAATGGTTTAATTGAAATAAATGATTTGAGTTTGAGTATAAAATAAATTATTAAGAGCTCACCTCCATTGACAAATTATATATTCAAAACATAAACACCATGAAAACCTCATTACAAAAAGTGAAAGTCGCCATAATTACGCGCCGTTCGTTTTCGAACGTAACAAAGTCTGTCAAGTCAACTTGACATTTGGCGTCCTGTTTGCGCGGGAACGAAACAAAGATGGTGGTTATGCAATATGTCATCTTTGTACACTTTTTGGTTTTGTAACGTAATTATATTTGTAGATTATTATTATAAAATGGGTTGTTTTGTGTGAGTAATGTGTTCCTTTTTTTTAGTTTGGATGTTATTGTGTTGTATTTTTGATATAATCAGCAAGTTTTCATTCATAAATCACTTATTCAGAGTTATAGTTTGCTTTATTATAACCAGTATTGTTTAATTTTTAAGTGTTTCGACATTTATTAATCGAATATATTTTTTATAGCTTTAGGTCTACCTAAGCCTATATAACATAAAAAATGGTAGTAAGTGCGCATTTTTTTTCGAATATTTGGGATACCTTTACAAAAAAAATTCAAACAAAGGACATTATATGCAATTGCAAGTTTTACGTTACACGATTTGGGCAGTGGGTACTTAAGGAAAAATGTGAAGTACTTGAAATGGGCGTTTGTGGGAATGTCAAATCAATCAATATTTTGTCGGTTATTATTATAATTTTTTTTGTGCTGGACTATACCTGGAAACCTTCTGGTTCCAGTGATATTGTTGGTCAATATTCCAACTTTTGACGTTATTTTACGAAAACAAGTTTTAGGTGTTATAATTTAACTTTTAATATTATTTTCGCTGTGCCGTTGCATGCACCCATAAGCATTATGTTTTGTGTGCGATTCATTGCGCACTAATACCTAAACAGCGATTTTGCACACTAAAAATATTTTTTTTTCTCAAATTCGATGTACAGTCACGAGCAGAAGTATGTATGCACTCGGCTTTATTCAAAAGCGATTTAGTCCTTTATTTTTGTATGAAGTTTTATGTTTTTACGAATATAGCATTTTCGAACCCATAGGTTCATGTAATGTGTCATATTTCAACGTTGCATTCATTATTTCACGAAAAAATCGCAATTGAAAGTTGCCAAGTGTTGACATATTGGTGCTCATGACTGTACAGAATGCGTAGATGACGGCTTCGTGATGGGTCTTTTTATACACTGTATTTACTCGTCAGCACTCATAATCAGCCCATAACGTTCCCACTGCTGGGACACAGGCCTCCTCTTGGTGAGAGGGAGTGGGCCGCCATCCACCACGCGGGCCCAGTGCGGGTTGGTGGATGTCACATGTCATGTCTTCGAATATTTTATTCTAGGACATGCTGGTTTCCTCACGATGTTTTCCATCACCGTTATTTAAGTACAGTGAGTACTTAAATAACGGTGAAGGAAAACAGTTAGTTTCAAATTTTAATTTCTTTCTTCAGAAACGAAACTATACTGGTCTGCGTATTAATGAAACCGATTTAAAAATAGAAAAAAAAGATCGGCTGGTGAACTCAGCCGATCGATTCTGTAAAAATCTCACCGTGAAAAGTTAGGTGAAGTGAGCTTAGAGTGAGCTGTCAATAGTGTCAATCCCTAGCATTAAGGAATGACAGCTCACTCCATGCTCACTTCTCCAAAGTTTTCACGGTGATATGGTTACAGAATCGCACTGCTGTTTGGTCCTCAAGATTTACTGCGTTTACAGATTTATGTAACATAACATCACCCAGATAGAGACAGATGCGCACTTATTGTACCCTACACCCCCATTCGCTAGTTATGTTTAAATCTCATATAACAGGGGGCGAGCGTATTGCTATGAACCGTGCACAAATGAACTGGGGGCCTAAATATGAAACATATTAAAAATCGTAAAATGGTCACAAACTGACAATTCATAATAAAATCTGTATGCAATTCATATCACGCAATTCACCTGTTTGACAGTTTTGTATGGAAATTCGTAAAACGGTCCAACAATATTTACACCAAATATGATTGATATGAAATGAATTGTAGGCGATTAAACTATTATAACCATTTAACGAAAATTAGAAGAATTGGTAATGATCTGTTGGGAATTCAGGAAATGAATAGCTTTTAGAGGTATTCCTGAATAGCCATTCCTCACAAAAGTTATTTATAAGTAAATTATCTCCAGATAAGTTCCCGTAGTATAACATAAAGTAACGAAAATTATAATTTTCCGACACTTTATAGCAGATTCGCTTATGATTTATAAATCATACAAAAACTATTCGAATCCGCAAAAATGCGGAAGATGCGGACATGCAGTCGTATAACCAATTAGCTATCATGATGTCCTAAACATTACTGATTTCGATCTCTTTTTGAAACGGAAGCAGATCAAAACATAATTTAAAGATGGATAAGACTACAATGATAACTTTAATTAATGAAATAATAAAACCAGCCTATTATTGTTCCAGTGCAAGGCCTCTTCAATAACAAATCTCTTCTTATGCAGAGAAGGCACGAGCACCCATTTTAAAACAAATAAAAGGATAAGATTTCAGTATTTTTCATCCAGGAAAAACAAAATAGTAGGTATCTCAAAAAATTTCGGTGTTATTACCTACCTACCTAATATTATTTTTTTAAGTTTTAAGATATGAATACTCACTTGCCACGGAAAAGCCCCATAGGGAGTTTCAGTCCCACCGACGATCTTCCCAGTCCTCCTCGGGTTAAAATCCACTGTCCTGGTACCACACTGCACTTTTTCCGCCTTTCCTGGCTTTGACACTAAGTTCTGATTGAAATAATTCGACGAGAAACTTGAAAAGGCCTTAGAAGGCCTCGTCCTGTTTTTGTAATATTCCAAGTGGTTGACTCTACTCAGGAAATAATCGCATCTGACAGTACCAAATAGGAAAAACAAAGACAAAATGTATTTCAGCATTTTTTCGTTTCTAAGCTTCACCCGTAACCTTCAAAACCGCGACTATTTTATAAAGTTACTGTCAATATTAAAATTAATTCGAAATCCTTAAAAGTAAAATTGTGAAATCGAAAATCAAAATCTGAGGCGTCCACACATTATGGCGGCCGAAAACTAAATGAGACATTACTGGTCCGTTTTTATTTTTTTTAAACATGCATTGGTTGAGGCTTCGATTACAATGCCATGTGTGACATACACGGTAATGTGTGTCACTAGATCGATCTGTGGATGCATCTTTTGTTTTTTTTTCGATGTAAGGACTTTTGTGATACTACTTAGTCATTGTATTTTTTTTTTTTTGTATTTTATAGGTCAATGAATACCTATCAATCTATGCAATTGTGCAATGGTATTGTATTGAACTTTGAAGGCGTCTTTAGCTCTATTATTGGCAGAGTTGGTCCTACTCCACTTTTGCAATTAAATCAGTTTTGTTTTTTTTTTTTTTTTTCACTAGTTGGTACAGGATGAACTAATCAGTAGGACTAAAAAGAAAGCCTTGGTGTTTTAACAAGAAATACAAGAGGGTCAATTTCCGTATTTTGAAGAACGTTCGCATTCTAATCTCAGTCTCAATCTGTCAAAAATACAATCACTTTACATACATTTTTGACATTGATTGTAGTTGAGATGAGATTTCGACTTGAATTTGAATGTTTTTTATGTACGACAATTGACTTCTGTTCACACAAACTACACATTCGTCTTGGCTACAAGGGAATCAAAACTGTCGACTACAACTACCGATCTCGTCGCGATAATATCTCAAGATATATCACCTCAAAACAAATCTCGTATGTCCGCCGCCCGTTCAATGTCGACCTCAGCAAGTACTACAGCAATCATAGTAGTCGCATTCCACGCGCTCATGTTTTCCATTTATACTGAAAACTAGATTTTACAATGGATTTTCTATACTTGTGTTGTGAGCTGACTTTTCTCAAAAATATGAATGATGTAATTTTAATGCGGGATACTTAATTATCTTCCTATGGCAGTCTTGATTATTGAGAAATCAGCACTACAAACTACTAAGGAGAATTATAAAGTTGATGATTTATTTGCGGTCGGCGCAACATGTCTTTTCCTTCCATACTTCTCTATTAGTCGTCATCTCAGTAGTCACCCCCTTTCTAACCATATCATCATTCAGACAGTCCATCCATCGTTTCTTCGTCTTTGATATTGATGATTATCAAGAAAATAACTGTTTTTGGAAAATAAAATCAATAGATAACCATAGTTAGGCAAGTATCATTTTTCATAATCATCATAATTTTTTTCCGGGGTCGTCCAGGACCGCGGAAACGCAAGCATTTCGTTTGAAATAAAATATAGCTTTGTTCACCTTTGCGGTGGGCAATATCTAACACAATATTCTCTGTGC
This sequence comes from Apamea crenata, assembly GCA_949629185.1. NCBI lineage: Eukaryota > Metazoa > Arthropoda > Insecta > Lepidoptera > Noctuidae > Apamea > Apamea crenata. The sequence goes on along the minus strand of OX451380.1, from coordinate 6,338,422 downwards.
ATAATAAGAACTAATGCCGCCATCTTGTTTTTTCAATAAATTTCACAAAACAATTGCATAAATTTTACCTTTATGTGTTACCAAATGGCAATAACCTTGGCTGTCAACTCTGAAGCGACACTCTCAATGCTGTTAGATTGTGTTACGTAATTAGGGTGCAGGGCCTAGTTTGGAGGTTAGGATCAGCACTAATCAATCTCAATCTGAATCATTTTGAAGGTTATTGCTAATCCATTGCTTCATAATGTTCAAAAAATGTGTCATGTGTCTGCTCAACAACGTAAATAACGCAATGAATGTTGTTGAACTGTCAAAATGAAACCGATTCAGATTGATTGTGTGTTACGCAATTAGGGTGCCGATTTGTGGAAATACACTCGTGTGCTTTCTTATTGTGATTGGCTTGTAAAATGTAGTTTTAAGTGTCAAATAATAAATATTTTTATTTTTTATAAAATATGTTTACTAACAGCGCCCCCCTGTCAACATCATTCGAGCGCCGAAAGATTCTTGTAGTTTTGTCACAGGTCAGAAATAGTTACAGTTGGAAAAAAGGTGGTCCTGCAGGTTTAACTGACAGTCTAATAAAAAAACTTTGGACTAAACTAATATTTATCTTCTGTCCTTTTCTTAATGAAATAGAAAGAAAAAGATGCACTGAACTTAAATTTAGTTCAGTTTGTGAACAAGGGAATCTACTGACTGGGAACATACTGATGAGTTTGTTTATTTGTTTGAACGCGCTAATCTGTGGAAATTCCGGTCGGATTTAAAACTATTTTATTTTTGCATTAGATAGCCCAATTCTCGAGGAAGGTTATTTATCATTACGCTATGGCCCTTAGGAAACGAGCAGAGAGAAAAAAAAGTCAGAAAGATCGTTTAGCAAAAACGAAGTGATAGCGCGAGCTGGTGATGTTGTGTCGGGGAGAAAAAAAAAATTCACGCGGAAGTAGTCGCGGCCAGAAACTAGTTATCAATAAAAAATTAGAAGCTCATGGAAAAATCAAGTTACAAATCTTCATTATCTACAAAGTTATTTAGGATAACATTCAAATACTAATTAACTAGTAATTTTCCTGTTCATAATCCACATTATTCCGTTATTTTGTGTGTACATTCTAATGACTTATATGCATACAATTTTCCATTCATGAGAGTATGAATGGAAAAGTTTGAACGTTGCTCTTTGCCTCTACGAGTACAAACTAGTTTTGTATATATTGTAGGAAAGATGGTACTGTTAGCTTGTATCATCCCACTGGTGGGCAAAGGCGTCTCCCCATGACTTCCAGTACTAATGTAGAAAAGTTAAAGAAAGAAAATACGCATATTTGCGGTACGAACAGCAGAAAGCACTCAAACAAAAAAAAAAGAACAAGTTTGGGGAAAATATGCGTCACATCTACGTAAAACGGTCATCGCTCAGCATAATGCTAAGATCCTATGCGAGACAGAGCTCCAGCGCGCATTTCCAGCGACAACGTTGACGTGGTGACGTCAACCGGTGGTCCTTTGATTGTCCAGCACGCGTAGCATGACATATAAACGGGTGTTATCAACGGAAGAATACACAAAATGGCAGATTGTAGACAGATTTCTAAAGAAATCTGTTATTTTGTCTATTTTAGCGTCGACAAAACCCGTTACTATGGTGGTCAACTGGTCATGCTACGCGTGCAGCTCGTCCCGCCATCTTCCACGGGGTCTGCGGCAACGCCCTCTAGCTGTTTCAGGGCTCCACAGTGTTTATTTTGGCCCATAGCTCATTACGCATGCGGCAGACGTGGCCAGCTCAGGCCCACTCCAACTTTGCGACTGTTTGAGCAACGTCAGAAACGTCTGTATTTTGGAGTGCAGTGTAGAAATGAAAGATGTAGAAACCTTAAGTTAAATTGTTTCTTTGCCGGTGCCTAAAACATTATCATATTGTTTCTAAAGAATACCGTGGATAAAAAGGCTCGAGGCTAAATAATAACAGCAGCACGGGTCGATCGATCAGGTTAAGATATGTATATCAGCACATGATTCTAGACGCCCTTGCGTTGAAATTTTTCGTCGGTAATTTAAAAAAAAAATTGCTCTTCCATACATTTTGACCGCGTAGGTACTTTTCTATAAAACGACTGTTTTTTTTTTTTGATAACCGACGATAAATTTCCACGCTAGAGGGTCTAGAATCATGTGCTGAATTCATGGTTTCAGTTTGCGCGTCGATGTCCCTGCCATCCTGTATAATATGTTTATGTATATAATATATCGGTTGCTATTATTTGCGAGAAGCCTAAACGTTTCCTAAAGTCTATTTTATTTTAAATTCCTATGTCATTGAAATAAGTATTATAATTCGTCATAACAGCTGCTAACATGCTTGACTGCAGAAAAAAACAAATCAGAGGCTTGTTCTGTTTGATTTTTATACGATTACTTACTGACCAATGCTTGCACTGACTGGACAGGTCCACTTAAATCTGTGCAATCATGGTCCTCATATAATCTGACCAAGATTATTTCTAGAGTTTAAAATAAGCTTTTACCCTTGAATTTGTTTCACCATTTCTTGTCAGGGATAGGAAATGTCGACTCCATCTAGCTTATTTCTGATTTTAACAGAACGTGTAAAGGTTATTCCGAGATTCTATTTACAGAATAAACAATTACATTTCTTTTCACTTCTCTACCACCCTAAGTTACCTTTAGACAAAGTTTTTGGTCCTTCGAGCCGAATCATGTCCAAACACGATTAAGATCTACCAACATGATCCGGGTTGCAAATACGCAAGCGCCACTCTCCTGTCACTCCTTTAGCTGTCAAAAAAACCAGTGACAGTAGTCAAAAATATCCTCAATGACAAGACAGACAACCAAAAAAACACAAACAAACAACAAAACACAACAAACAAACACACAACAACAAACACAAAGACAAAGTTGCGCAGAAGGACCATTCTTGTCAAATATTTCAACGCATTTCATAACTAGTTGAAACCAGACGGAATACCGCCATCTATTTGACCCAGTTCCGTTATTTATTGTACATTAGCATATTATCTTCTTCTCGTAACTTTGACCTATAATAATTTTGCAAAGGACATATTATGCACAGATGTGTGGCGTATGGTTAGAACGACAACTGGTTATGAATATTTATTAGTTTTTGTTTTTAATGAGACAGTAAGTTGGAGGATTAAATGGTGTTTGAAAAAAAATAGAACAAAAAAGTTATAAACGAGAAACCCTATAAAATGAAAAAATTAACCTTGAAATTATGACCCTACGTAAGTACGTATGAAATTTTTTGATTAAATGTTGTCCCGTCGGGGGACCGCTGCTATTTTAAACTTTAACAGAACGTTAGGCTAATAATTAGAGCGGTCCCCCGACGGGACGACATTTAATCAAAAAAATTCATACGTACTTCCGTAGGTTCATAATTAAAATAAATATGTGTAAGATAAAAAATAGTAACAAATAAGGGACCTCTCATATGCTTCGTTGGGAAGACTGGAAAAAACAACTACAGCCAGAACGAATCTGTCGGCATGACCAAATGAAAAACGGTTCGAATAATGTTGTTTCAATGCTGAAATTGCCTTGTATGCTATCTTTACTAAACACACACTTAGTAATCCAAGGCCAAATGAGGTGATTTGTAAAATACTCATTAATAACTTTGAACTAACTGGAGCAGAGGGCTCGCCTCATGTTATTTCATGATTCAACTTAATTTGATTTAAAATTTTGTTTTAACACTTTTTTTTTAAGTTTTTTGACTTTGATATCCAATATCTGATGATCACTGGTGGCTCAGTGGTAACGGCCGCGACTTACGCGTTGTAGGTCGTGGCCGGGTTTGAACCTAGACAGGCGCTTTCCTTCGTGTAAATTATTTCATCACCACTGCTCTCAAAATGGTGAAGAAGAACATCGTGAGAAATTTGCAGACATGTGACATCTACCAACCCGCACTGGGCCCGCGTGGTAGATTACGGCACTCCCTCACGGGCTCTCGGAGAGAGGAGGCCTGTGTCCCAGCAGTGGGAACATTATAGGCTGATTAAGCTTATTATATCCAATATCCGGCAGCTGGATGAGAGTAAGATCTCTTCTCTTTTATCTTGCCGGTGACGCTCGATTCCAATTTCAGCTTGAATCGGGCGGGACTGCTGAGCCGGACCCTATGTCCGGAACCCTAATTGATGGTGGCATTATACCCTGTCCATTAGGTTAACCGTTTTTTGACAGCTACCTTAGAACGTATAATTATATTTCCAGATTACGTAAAAGTTAACTTTAAAATGCGTAATAAAATTAATTTATAAACTGCCATTATTGAATTATCTTATTAAGGACATACTTATACATACCACTGACCACTTGCAGGATTGTCTCTCCATCTCCTTTTAATCCATCCAAAGGTTGTCTGTAAAAGATCGTTTTTATAAATAAGACCACCCATTGGGTCACCCTATGTAAAATTTCGACAAACAAAAAAAAAAAAAAAAATACAGATACAAATCTGTAATTTTTATGATATATATTAAATATATCATCACGGGTGAAAACAGGAAATGTAGTAGAAATCTTAGGATCAGTAACAAGCACGATAGAAAAGAATACATAACGTATATATTAAGCACTATGCACTTTTAAAAAAGTCAACGTTCAGCCGATTGCGTGCAGAATAGGTTTTGATGGTAAATGGGTCAAATGAGAACTCTTTGCAAAGAATATTAAAGTCCTTACTCGCTCGCACCATGTAAGTATGAGTTTTCTTCCTGTAGCTAGAAGAGGAAAAGGGAATGGAGATCGGCGGATCAAATCTAACTGATCTCTGGGGACATTGAAACGCAGTCCATGCCGAAGATCAGGACAGTCAATCTCATCTATATAAATAAAAATGAATCACCGAACTTCTGATCGACTGCACCAGTGCACCGAATTGAACGAAATTTTGTGTGTATATTACAATGTGTTCCTGGATGGTCTGAAAACACAATTGGACCCGGTAGGTGGTGCTGCTGTCGGTATATGATGACTCAACCGGGCAGGACAACGTCTTCCAGGTCCGCTAGTTACTTAGTTAGATATCATTATTAAATTAAAAGAAAAGTGAAATCTACTAGTCGACGACGATTTATGAGATAATTAAGAGTACTTATTTTATCTGTCTAATTAGTATATTAGTAATTATATATGTCATTGTACGTCTTATGTAGCGCAAGGTGACGGCTCATAGAAACGGTTACATCAGGGTAAACCTAGTTTTAGTGACCTAGCCTAGAAATATTAACCTTTTTACGAATCAACAAGGAAAAATTATATGCAATTCTGATTTAACAATTATTCACTGTCTTGGTCAAAGGTTAGCGACGTGCCAAAAGACATGATGCGCAGGAGTGGAGGTGCAGTCGACCGCATGTCTGTTGTGACACCGACCTTGCTGGCATAGTACGAAGATTCAATAGAACCCGAGGTCAGCTTATACTGTTTTTTTTACGGACGTGCAGCGTACCGTTCAGTCACTCGTATTTACCTACATTTTATTTGTTTAGTTAGTCCAGTCATTTGGTTTGGTAGTTAAGAGCGTTCATCCCCCTCGCGCCGCCATGTCAAATGAGTCTGAAAGGTTGTCAAAAAACTTTTCGTTCTTTGGCGCCATTTTTATAATATGGCGGCGCGGCGCGGAGGTAGGTACTAATGGAATTATTGAATTGGAATTTGTATAGAAAGGAATTAAGAATTGCTGTTAACGTAGTAGGGGTAGCTCACTGGTTAGATAGAATAATGGTAGAACATTTCGTAGGAGTCGCGGAATCGAGTCCAGCAACGTTTGTTAATTTTGATGCATACAAATTAGAACCATGTCCCTTGCCACCAAAACACAATTTAAACATAATTATATACAAATAAATAAAATTGAAGTGTCTTTTTAATGTGAAAATAACAGCTTTTTACTAAATGCATATGAAAGTATTATATATACGGCACTTAAGAATAACAAAAAAAAACACAGACACAGAAACAAAAAAAAAATGTTGTTTGTCTGTCTGTCTGTTTCTTTGTTCCAGCTAATCTCCAAAACGGCTGAACCGATTGGACTTTCACTGGCAGATAGCTGATGTTAGAAGGTGTGACTTATGCTACTTTTATTTTAGAAAAAAAAAAACATTATTGTTTTCCGACCTGCACGCGAACGCAGTCGCGAGAACAGCTAATCAATAATATTAAATCCTCAAACTATTAACATATGTACATACATTACAAACACAGTTACGTTACATTACGGTTATCACGCTATCGCTAAATGTCACCGTGTCAGAGATGGTAATCAGCCCATTGTGTAGAGGATCCTCCTTATGGGAACCTGTTGGAAAGGTCTTGTAACGGTCGGGCTGCTTCCAGGTAAAGTGGTCTTAGTAATGTGGTTTTCATAACATCACGCTTGATTTCAGCGAAGAGGCAGAGGCAACCCACATTTTGCCGTTAACCAAGCAACCCGGGAATCCAACACTGATAGCCTAGACAAGTGGCAGTTCAAAGCTTTTCATATTACTTTCAACAAGATTGTCCTAAATATGATTGACGTGTAAAAGTATTATTTGTACAAACGTACTTATAAAAAAAAGGTTTTCAGTTTATGTCAGTTCTAATACACTGGCGCCGATTCCCTTGTTCACAAACTAATCTAAATGTGAGTTTAGTGAAATTTTTTCTTTTTATTTCATTAAGAAAAGGACAGAAGATAGATATTAGTTTAGTCCTATCCAATTAAGATACTCCATAGACAAGTTTAGACGTGATAAAAAAATTGGCTACTAAAAATACCCCAATTTACGACAGGTTCTAACTAATTTGACAGGACTAAACTAATATTCATCTTCTGTCCTTTTCTTAATGAAATAAAAAGAAAGAGAGGCACGGAACTTAAATTTAGTTTAGTTTGTGACCAAGGGAATCTGCGCCATTTTCGACTTTTCCCTCTGGAAGAGACGAGGCCTGTGTCCCGGCATTGGGAATATTATGGGCTGATTATAATGATAAAATGTCACTTTATTTAGCCATTAGCAGTCTCGCATGCTTCAATATAAATGCCTCTGCAACTTGCGCACTTATAGAAAAATGTTACCACATATCCACCTCCCTCTGTCCAGAGCTGCTAAGGACTAATCTTTGTAAAGGAGTCCGGCACCCTAATTGCGTAACACACAATCAATCTCAATCTGAATCATTTTGAAGGATATTGCTAATCTATTGCTTCATATGTTCAAAAAATGTTGTGTCTGCTCAACAACGTAAATAACGCAATGAATGTTGTTGAACTGTCAAAATGAAACCGATTCCGATTGATCGTGTGTACGCAAATAGGGTGCAGCTCATCCCACCATCTCCATCTGGGCCTGCCGCGATGTCACTTGCTATTAAGCGGGGACCCACTGGACGAACAGTAGGGAGGACTTTGCCCAGCAGAAATCATAATTATAATTGTTTATTGAAATAATTGATTTACATAAATATTTACAAAATTGGGCCTAAAACTAGAGGTAGGGACGAAATAATTCGATTCTACCTGAACTAGGGATAAACATGTATCTCACTCAAGTGCTTATAAGTATTACCTAAAATTCCTACAAATACTTAGTTAATAATTTATCTGCTTTAATTATGTGGGACAGTATACACTAATAAAAAGCACATACTCGTATCAAACACATTCCCGTAATCTTCATTAGCTGATCGTCGTAGGGCCCTAACTACGCAGCATATTTACATGGGCGCGTTACTTTCTCCATCTAAAACCACCTATCTGCTAATTCTAATAGATACTTTTTCAAGGCATGCACAGTCTGTTTAATACCGTAACAGTAAAACACATCACAACAGAACAGACCTTAATAAGTGCTAAATAATTTAATTTATGTATTTGTGAACTCCATTGATATAATATCATGATTGTATTACATTTGTCACGCACAGAATTTCAGTGATTCATTGGCAGGGGTTAGTGACATTTGGAATGAATTCTATTATTTTTGGTCTCATTTTTTTTAATTAAAAAGAAGCAACCAACAGCTACATTATAAGACATAGAAGTAGAAGTATAAAAAACTTATAGATAATATTGCAGACAACAATGTATGTGAAATAATAATCGCTAGGATAACGAATACATTTTTTTAAAACTAATAAATTAGCTATCGTGTTTAAGATATATAGTATAATATAAAATAATGTATATGGGTTTAGGAGCCCTTGGCTAAATAATAACAGCCGCACAGGCTGTGGATGGGTGACCATCTTTATATACCGAGACCCCTCCGTGCCTCGGAAAGCACGTTAAGTCATTGGTCCCGGCTGGCATTCGTGGATCTTTGACAGTCGTTAAGTCAGAAGCCTGAAAGTCGTAGTAAGTATCGTGGTACCCAGTAACTGGGTTGTGAAGGTCAGATCGGCGGTCGCTCCACTTATACTGGTTTTCAGCTGCATCCGGAAGAAGCGGACCCAAAAAATTTGTTGGGAAAAGGCTGGGCTAGACGATGCAAATAAAAAAAAAATGATGAAAAAAAAAATGATGATGATGATAAATGATGATTAAAATTAACTTTTGATTTATTGTATTAATGGGTTCTATTAAAACAATGTCGAAAATCAAGCTAAATCCAACACAAAATTATAGAATTACAAAAAGGTAGTACCTACGCACCCTATCGTAATTCCATACATGTTGTTCCACAGTGGTAATTTCATATTATTTGGCATGTTACAAGCCAAAATCGACAAACAGGTGTTAAAAGTATTTGATCCTAATATTTCCTACTCAAAGTGTTTGACGAAGTCTAGCGTGCGTCGCAATATATAACGTCATTCGAATCTTCATATCACTCCCAGTCTAGACAGATAGCCCAGCTGCCGTCTTACTGACTAACATGGCGCTGTGGTCTCATATGCTTTTTGGGCGGTCGCACCTTTGATATTCCTGTGGTCAAGCAAGAAAATGGAACAGAAAAACTATTGGCAGCTAACTTCAACTTTCTAACTGACTAGCTGATCGGCTCTTTAATAATTCCAAAGTGCCTGTAAATGGTTTAATTGAAATACCTATATGTTTTGAATTTGAGTTTGACTTCGATTTTGGCTAGAAAAACTTATTTTTATTCACTTTACCAACAAAGACTATCATTAGAGGATATCCCAAGACGATAAGGTGGTTCTTAACTATATTACAGACGCCAGCACATCAAGCTACCCGAAACTGTCAAATTTTCCCAATCAATCTTGAACCTAATACTTTAGAAATAAAGTTGAAAATCAAAAAGATAATTTGACAGATTTTAGTAGCTTGATGAGCAGGCGTCTGTACTTACACACAAAAACAGCTGACTGACGGGAGAAGTCGTCAACTGTTGTCAGTATCAACGTCAGTCTACGTTGTCTTTAGGTGTCAACAAAATGTTGCGCACCCCTCGCTATCCGCCGGCATTGTATTGTCAAACATGAGATGCGGTATCTTCACAACAGTTAACTGAATATTCTGCTAAAATGTCACTGGGGTGTTGCATGATTCATAATACTTCAATGGTGATATACAAAGTAAAGTGCCTGTCTGGTACAGACGCCAGCACATCAAGCTACTACAATCTGTCAAATTTCTTTAATAGATTTTCAACTTTATCGCTGAAGCATTAGGTTCAAGGTTGATTGGGAACATTTGACAGTTTCGGGTAGCTTGACCTGCTGGCGTCCGTACCTACGTAGTAGGTCACGACTGCTACCAATGGACCACCACAGCTCTCAAAACGGTGGAGGAAAACATCGTGAGGAAACTGACATGTTCAAGAATAAAAAATTCGAGGACATGTGACATCTACCAACGCGCACTGGGCCCGCGTGATGGACTACGGCCCACTCACTCTCACCGAGAGGAGGCCTGTGTCCCAGCAGTGGGAACATTATAGGCTGATTTTGCTATGTTTTGCACACGTACTACAACGACAACACGTGGACGGGCGCTAACTTGTATGAAAATGAATAGTTTATTCACAAGGACAATCCCTCATAATTGAGGGATTGGGGACGGACACTTTTTTATACAGGGTATTTGGTAGAAGTACCAAACAGCCTGTATAAAAAAATCTTGTAAATGAATACGGAACATTATTATCAACGTCTGTCCATTACAAAACAGCTCGCCAGCATCGATCTTCGATACAGTTAACTCAATACGAAATGTCACTTGTCGCATGATTCATCCTGATTCGAAAGTAGGACATATTTTTATTATTAACATTTATAAATTGTGACGTCATGTATCATGTCTCCCAGGCGAAAACGCGATTAAGGGTTATTTTATATGTATATGCTAATTAATAACTGCCGCACAGGTCGATCGGTCAGGTTATGCTACGCTTGCCGCGGTTGGTCTGTGCATGGGTGACCATTTTTATATTCCGAGACCCCTCCGTGCCTCGGAAAGCACGCTAAGCCGTTGGTCCCGGCTGTCATTCCTGGATCTTTGACAGTCGTTACGGGTCGTCACTAGCCCGAAAGTCTGACAACCAGTCGTACCAAGGGGTATCGTATTACCCAGTAACTGGGTTGTGGAGGTCAGATAGGCAGTCGCTCCATTTAAAATACTGGTATTCATTCATGTATTTTAAGTTTATAACCTTTTAATTTAAAGAAAGAAAGAAAATGCGTTTATTTGCAGTAAACATGACGCAAAAAAGAACACAAACACAAAAAAAAAACAATGAGAAATGGTTGGGGGAAACTTGCGTCACATCCACGCAAAACGGCTATCGCTCAGCATTACTTATGCTACGACCATATGCAAGACAGAGTCATCGGTTATGAATAAACCCCATTATGTTTAGTTTGTGGTATTATCATCTTGTGTGAGTCCCAGTAAATACTTTTTCTTTCAATTCTTTATAAGTACCAGCATTAATCACCACGATGGCTTCAGCAGTGACCATCAGGCTCGCGTCTGCTAACCGTCGGGTCATAAGTTCGATTTGTGTTTTAGTTTTTTTTTTACATTACCTTATAATCGTTTATTTACTCAAACATGAGTACAATAGATACACACAAATTGTCAGCATAAAAAATGGCATGCAAATATTAATAAAATAAAGCAGGTATAATGTCACTCCGATATCCGATTTTCATTACTTAAAATGAAAAAAAAAGAAAATTTCATGATAATATGAGAACATCAAAAATATTACAAAAAATAAATTAGTAAAACATGATCAAAATCTCTCATCGAAGAATTCATTTGAATTATAATATAATAAGATTTTCCTGCGAGAAAATTTCTAAATTTCTTTTTGAACGCTAGGTACGTTTTCTGCTGATTGGTTGTGTCCGGTTCTTCCAACAATCCATATAGAAATACAGAATTACTAGGATATAGAAGTCGTAACGTATAAAATTACAAAGAACCTTCACAATAAGTACACCCATAACATAAACACTTCTGAACCATAGTATATGTATAAACTCATACGAACTCAGAAAGCGAAAAACAAAGTGACTCACTCAAGGAACACTATCGCAATCTGTTGAGCAATTTCTGAGATGAATGACAAAAACTTTCTCTCAACTTTTATCGATTAACTTGTATTGTTTAATAATCGAGCCGACGACCGGGAAGAATGTCGGTTACTGGGTCATTGGGGGACAGACAATGGTCCGTATGGCCCATTGTGTGCATGACGTGGGAGGATGGGTCATTAGCTTTTTAAAATTATAGCCATTGTAGTTACAGACACAACACGAGGAAAGAGTTGTTGTCATATGTTTTTCTTTGAATTGCGGACTGTTTTTTGGGGGGTCGCACTTTTGGTATTCCTGTGGCGAATACGTATTTATTTTTATAAATAATAATTGATTTACCAACAAAGAATAATGTCCCCACTGCTGGGACACAGGGCTCCTCTCGGTGACAGGGAGTGGGCCGTAATCCACAAAAACAAGACAAAGACTATCATAAGAGGATATCCCAAGACGATAGAGTGGTTCTTACCTATGTACTTTTTTAATTTAGGTTACGCTGTCCCACTACTGAGCTTAAACCTCCCGCAAACCCTTCTAGACATCGATTTCTAGAGCCACTTCAATCCAACCCTTGCGGTACGCATCTAGCTCGTTTCACTACCCCTTCCTGGGCCGGCCTCGACCTGTCCATCCTCAGGCACCCACCGTGTGGAGACTGTTCCCTGCACTTTTCTGTACTTAATGTAGGTACTTTCACATAGAAAAGTTACAAATCATAACACAATGACTTTAGGGTTATTCTTGCAAATTCATAAAAGGAAAAATGAAAAAAATGTCAGTCATGTGATCATGTCGCGACTTCATTGGTTTCACGTCATCCAAAAATTCCATCGCGGGTAGAACTTGGATGAGACTTGCACAGGAGCGTGGGGATTGGCACATGAAGAGAGAGGACTATGTTTGGCAGTGTGTGAAGTCGGGCTATGGATGATAAATGAACCCAACAAGGTTTTCCCTAGGTTGGCAATGCATTAGGGTGGCATGATCTTTTTATCTACCTAACTCAATAAACTACTAATAAAAGTAAACGAATATGACATTGGTCCTTATGTTAAAATTTTAGCGCAACCTTCACCTGAGATAGCAAACCTACTTGCTGATTTGTTCCGACATTAATAATGTGTATTATATTTGTAGAGGTAGTTTAGAATACCACTGTGGATAAAAGCCTCTAATAATCTAAGGGCTAAATAAATTTTTATTCGTGGAATAAAATTCACGTCTGACAGATTCTATAATTATGAAAGAATTGTCTAAAATCAGCCCTAAGATTAACTAAACAAAACAAATACATTACCTTCCTATGACGTAAGCTAATGACTTGTATTTAGATAAGTAATGGTTTAGAGATCATTTATTATTACGATTCATATAGAAAAAAGTATGTTTTTCTGTATACTTCTTAGACAGCAGGAGCTAAGTAGGTATATCTTATATAGAAAAGGAATGAACATTGATTCCTACTCTTGCTCAGCCGCTCATGGAGCAGTGGTCGCTAGATAGTAACGGCCCCGACTCAGGACGTGGGTTCGAACCACGAAACTTTACTAAAACGCTTTACTTCCTTAAAATGGTGAAGGAAAACGTCGCGCTCGCTATGTTTCGAAGCAAGTAGCTTCAACTTTCTGACTAACTGACGAGCTATTTAATTTTGACAATTCAAAAGAGCCTGTAAATGGCTAAATGCGCTGAGTAGATGTCACCGCACTGGGCCCGCGAGGTAGATTATAGCCCACTCTCCCTCTGGCCTGTGTCCCAGCAGTGGGAACATTATATGCTTATGCTTGCTCACTGCGTGGTGGCGATTTTCCACACGAAGTTTTTTTTTTTACTGTATGTTACCATTATCTGACGGCACAGTTGGCGCAGTGGTTAAGCGATTGACTGCTGCGCTGCGTGTCGCGGGTTTGATTCCCGCACGGAACAAATATTGGTATCACCTAGGTACATGTATTTGTTCCAAGTCTGGGTGTTTTTCTATCTATAATATGTATGTATTTACAAAAAAAAAATTGTATATAAGTAGTTTATCAGCCATCTTGTTACCATAACACAAGCATTAGGTTGCTTAGCTTGGGACAAATGGTGCTGTGTGAAATGTCCACGGATTTATTTATTATTTATTTATTATCATCAACTGGATCGCCTTTACCGAATTGTGTTGGAATCAGCTTTGAGTCTAACGGGATACAGCTGTGTACATCAGTACTTTACACGAAGCGACTGCCTATCAGATCTCCAAAACCCAGTTCCTGGATAATACGAAACCCTTTGGTAAGACTGCTTGTCAGAATTTTGAGCTTCTGACGACCTGTAACGACTGTCAAAGATCCGCGAATGACATCCAGGACCAACGGCTTAATTTGCTTTCCGAGACACGGAGGGGTTTTGGTCAGACTGCCTTCAAAACTACGAGACTAATCCCACACAGATTTTTGTCTAAGTAAAAAAAAATGGGTAAGCAACATCGCGGTATAGAACTCACTTCAAAATGATAAATTGATCAAATTATTGTACATTACCGTAACGGTCGATCAATGTAACTTTATTATAACAATATTATTAAATGATTGATGATTTTATGTCATAGCACATAACGGAGCTAGTTTTGCGGTCATAACCATCACGACTTAATTCTCAGAAGAGTAAGCAGAGGCGTAACGTTGAATAATAATAATCTATCTACAGTTATGACTATTTCAGAGAGGGGCTTGTGGCTAAGTAATAACAGCCGCACAGGTCGATCGATCAGGTCAAGCTACGCTTGCCGCGGTTGGTCTATGGATGGGTGACCATCTTTACATACCGAGACCCTTCCGTGCCTCAGAAACCACGTTAAGCCGTTGGTCCCGGCTATCATTCGTAGATCTTTGACAGTCGTTAAGGGTAGTCAGAAGCCCGAAAGTCTGACAACCAGTCTTACCAAGGGTTATCGTATTACCCAGTAACTGCATTGTGGAGGTCAGATAGGCAGTTGCTCCATGTAAAATACTGGTATTCAGCTGAATCCGGTTAGACTGGAAGCCGACCCCAACATAGTTGGGAAAAGGCTAGGCAGATGATGAGCTATGACTATTTCAGGATGGCTTGATTAACATATTTGTTTCTTACTGCATTCCGCATCGCATCGTCTGCCCGCGCTATTACTTCGGTTTCGCTTAGAGTTCTTCCTGACGTGTTTTCTTTTCGCTCCTAGGGGCACTGGCGTGATGTTAGCCTTCCTCAAGAATTAGGCTATCAAACGCAAGAAAAATATTTCAAATCTGACTGATAGTTCCAGAGATTAGCGCGTTCAAACAAACAAACTCTTCAGCTTTATTATTAGTAAATAGATTATCAAGGGGTCGTGTCACCCAGTAACTGTGTTGTGGAGGCCGTCGCTCCATGTAAAGTACTGGTAGCCGAATACCAGTATTTTACATGGAGTGACTACCTATCTGACCTCCACGCTAGTTACTGAGTAACACACGTCTTAGTAAAACTGGTGGCTGGTGGCTTTACTGCTGCCTGGAAGTCTAACAACCAGTCTTACCAAATGGTGACACATTGCGTAACTGGGATGTGGAGGTCAGATAGGCAGTCGCTCCATGTAAAATACTGGCATTCAGCTGCATCCGGTTAAACTGGAAGCCGACCCCAACATAGTTGGGAACAGACAGACATGATGAATGGCTTGACTGACATATTTGATTGTTATTACTGCCGCTAAGTAACGTTGCTGTCTGCTGGTTTGGATGGCAGTGGTGTCAGTCTGTTTCCAGGGGGTCTACTCCGAAGTAGTATCGGCCGAATGTTCGGCCGTTTCCTGCTACGAAGTTACTATTTGGTTCGGTCGGTTCCGATCCTACACTCCTACACTCTTTCGAATATTGACTATGGTCCCGACCCAACTGAGCCGATCCGAACTTTTTTCGCATTTTTCAATAATATTCGGTTCGGCCATGTGTCGGTCCGATCCGAACATTCGAACTTTGCACTTCGGAGTAGACCCCCAGGTGTTAGAAGCACATCAGACATCAGCTTCGTCTCGGCCTCCTTAATCTACGATGATTTTGGTTTTGCAGACGGTGACGATTAGCTATCAAGTGGGCGAACTGCTAAAATTACCATCTAAAGTAAAGGTACAGTATTTTTATCTAACTAATCGACGCGCGCTTCATTTGTGTTGTGGTAACAAAAACGCTGTGAATGTTTGTGTAAGCGCACCTCTCGGTACCGTCCGAGATAATGGCGAATTCGGCAGTGTGTGTGTGTAATGTGGTGACGCTAATCGTCTCCACGCATGCATTCACAGCGTCTTTGTACACTTGGTAACCACAAGTAAAGCGTGCGTAGATTAGTGGGATAAAAATACTGTACCTTTGCATCTTATGATCATTTTAGCAGTCGGCAGTCGCCCACATATTGGTTCTGGGTTCGATCCTTGGAATCAGGCAGTGTGATAAAATTCTTATTTTCTGCATGGAAGGTGATGTTGGAACTTGTGACATATTCTCTGGTGACATACTGCCTTGCAATTGAGCGAGGCTTAACCGGGCGATTGCCATTACAATAGAAAAAAAAAACCCATTGTGTCTCGCGTGGATCCACGTTCAGTATACGAAGGGTTAATGCTGCATAAATAAAACCAAACGAATAAACAGCAACAACAAAATACATTTAATAAACTTATAACATAGAACTTTCAACTTCTAATCCTGAATCTTGAACACGGCCTTAGCAACAGAACCCTTCTTCAAATCTTCTAGAGCCAACTCGTACTCTGACAGACGGTAGGTCTTCACTCCCAGCTTGTGGTAGTCCAGATACCTGAATAAAAACCATTGTTATACTCTATGGGATTTATTTATAAACGATAATTAAAGTTAAGTGACGTTTGAACGTCAAAATGTATGGTTAAACAATCGCTAATGAAGTAGTGATTAGCGATTGTTTAATTATGCATTTTATTTTAACCTTTACTGATATTCAGCTGCATCCGGTTAGACTGGAAGCCGACCCCAATAGCCGAATAATAGTCGCTGGCTCCACAAGTGGCTGGGCCAAGAGATTAAAGAAACCAGACACGAGACACTGGCAACGGTGGCTGTCAATTTTTTTCTGGTTGGAAATATCCCACCAGACAAAAATTGTCAGCAACCGTTGCCAGGGATCATTGCGTCCGTGTCCCACCCTTTAGGGACTAGGTACTCACACTTATTCAGCTCTGTTCAGCTTTTGTCCCTAAAAAACAACGATTTTGTATGGAATGCGTACGCGGTCGTAAAGCTGATGAACGGATGCGTACGCATTCCATACAAAATCGTTGTTTATAAACGAGCTGAATAAGTGTGAGTAGACCCTTATTCACCATTGAGAATGTCGAAGAAGGAAGAAGAAGGCTTACCTGCTGCCCATAGCCTTGAGCCAGCTGATGGCGCTGGGGAAACTGAACGGATTGATCTTGACGCCGATGACTGTCAGCTCTTTGTTGTAAATGTCGAACGGGTTGATGCTGAAATAGAAGAAATTGTATCAAATTAATGAAATGTGATGATGAGTTATTTATTTAGTCCAGGGCCCCAGGGACCCCATCCATTAAGTTAACCGTTTTTTGACAGCTGTCTTTAGAACGTACATTTTCCAGATTACGTAAACGTTACATTTAAAATGCGTATTAAAATAAATAATAATAAACTGCCTTATCTTATTGAATTATCTTATTTATGGCTTCTTACAGACATTATAACACCGTACGTGTATCAATCAATGTATTGTGTGTTGCTGCCATCACTAGTTCCATCTGTCAAAAAACGGTTAAGTACCTAAACAAAACGGTTTACCTAATGGACAGGGTATAAGGGACAAGATGATGATTTAAATAGTCCAGCACCCAGCGTAACACACTTTCAACCACAATCCGAGGATTTTGGAATTTTCTAATCGATTGCTTCATAGATTTGAAAAATTCGTCTCCTCAACAACGGTAATAACGCAATGAACGTGTATGAGTTGTCAAAATGAAAGAAGTTGCGATCAATTGTCATTTTATGTGTGCGCTGGGATGTGAAGGTCATATTATAAGCAGTCGTTCCGTGTAAAATGCTGGTATTCAGCTCCATCCGGTTAGACTGGAAGCCGACCCCAACTCAGTTGAGAAAAGGCTGCTGGAAAAAGGTAGATGATGAGTTAGTTAAGTACAAGTAAGTGTCCTTACGTGGTGGTGTGTGTGGGCGGACAGCAGCCGAACAGCACGTACTTGCCGCCCTCCTTTAGGTAGTTGAAGCTCAACTCCATCACCTTGCCCACTCCTGGAAATATAAGATTAAGTAAGAAAAATGAAAAAAACCGGCCGGAGTGCGAGTCGGACTCGCGCACGAAGGGTTCCGTACCATTGACTAGGTAAACAACAACAGGTACAAAAAAAACGCGTTTGTTTTATGGGACCTTAAATATTTATTTTATTTTGTTTTTAGTATTTGTTGTTATAGCGGCAACAGAAATTCATAATTTGTGAAAATTTCAAGTGTCTAGCTATCGCTGTTCTTGAGATACAGCCTGGTGACAGACAGACAGACGGACAGACAGCGAAGTCTTAGTAATAGGGTCCCGTTTTTACCCTTTGGGTACGGAACCGTAAAAAAGAAAAAAAAAATTGCTGTGCCCGACATAATAATTGATTCTACTGATTTATACTTACCACCTGTATGTGTACAGACGCCAGCAGAACAAGCTACCAGGAACTGTCAAATTTTCCCAATCAACTTTGTACCCTAAAGCTTTAAAAATAAAGTTGAAAATCTATTAAAGAAATTTGACAGATTGTAGTAGCTTGATGCGCTGGCGTCTGTACATTAGGGACGCAATAAAGATTTAATTGAACTCCTTGTGAAAGATTCCGGCTTAACAAGAGACCGACTAAAATTGGATTATTTTAGGTCGAAATCGAAAACGAAACAACTAAAACAGCGATTTGAGTTCACGTGACTCAATCATCAACTTTCAACGTTAATATCTCGGAAACGTGACACTTTTGGAGCTTGGTCCTGTTATGTTTTCTATTTGCATTGATGTCAGCTATCGATTTAAATAGGTCTCATGCGTGGCCGCCATTTTTAAAATGGGTCGACAGAGGTATACCTCCTGTCAGGGGAGCAATGAATGCTTATGCGAATCCCGCACCCCCGGCCATAGGCAGAGGTGGAAAGCTGCGGTGGTTTTAGCCGGTAAGAGTCCGGCATACCCCTCCGTCACCCCCACGATGGAGGAAGTCCATGAGGATTACCACCGCGAAAAAAAAAAAAAAGGTATGCATCGGAACTTCAAAGCCCTTTAGACCGTGCACGTGCTCCTGACGTAAGTAGGTACCTCTAGATATTGCCACTCGTATTAAGTATGTAGTTGAATTATACGCAAAACGGCGGCCATTTGCGCAAATGTGTCAATTTTAGTTCCTGAGACGTTCAAGCAGGGCGCTTTGAATCGGCACAAAATACAACTGTCATTTCATAGTATATTTAGTCCAGGGGTCTTATAAAATTCAGGTCAGTGATATAGACAAATAATAAGACTAAAATGTTACCTGTGCAGTCAATGATGACATCATAGGTGATATTCTCCTTAGCCTCCTTAGCTAAAACGTCAGGAGTTACGAGTCTGAAGCCAGTATCTGAAACAATCAAATTAAAACATTCAAGTTTTTGTAGAAGAAAATGACACGAATTGAACAGGACTCCTATACTGCGTTCAAATTTTAGTTTCCAAATATTTTTTTTGTTTTTTTTTTTTTTTTGTAATAGCCACACACACAACAGTTTACGCTTTAACAGCAAATATTTTTATGACTTTTTTCTATGGCGCGGATTCGCGCCGTGCCGTAAATAAACCGTGCCGTATATAAAGGGCCAAAGTGTGGGCAGAGCTTAAACGGAATAGAGCTTTGCAAACAATCAATTCATTGTATTAGTCAATCCTTTTTGGGGCATGTTACAATTTTTTATGACAATCAAGTTAGCGGTCCAATAATGATAGAGTATTCTAACTAATGTTTCAAATTGATGTTTCTTGATTTCAAATTAAACAAATATTTTTTTTTGCTTTCAATGGTAATTAGGTTGATTTCAGAGTGACTAGCACTATTGAAAAAAATATAAAAATGTTTGAAGTTGTAGCGTAAACTGAGCTTTATTGTGTAGGTAAAGTTATTTTTCCATAAACTCATATTTGTTTACGTCTTTGGCAAATAAATCGCGAAAAAAAAAAAAGCGGTGGTCACATAATCTGCTTATGTGACCACCGCTTTTTTTTTTTTTTTGGATGGGAATTCATCAAATGAGGGGTCATTTGATGATTTCCCATCCAAAAAAAAAAACCTGCCCGCTCTGGGTGGAGCGGAAGGGAGTGTCAGACTCTTACTGACTAAAATCCATCCGTGTTCCTTCCTTAGCCCTTTCTGTTCCAGGGCAGCGGTAACCCTTTCGGACTATCTCGCTACCCTGGCAGGCTTCGGCCCTATCGGGCCCCTCCATTTGCTGACATCTCTTTGAGGCGCGCGTGGAACACAACGCGCCGTCCGACACGGGCCTGGTCCTGATCGGACGGTGAGCTACCCATTACTCACCGCCCGCAGGCCCGCGCCTACGGTGGCCGGAAGTCGGCTGTTGACTCCCGTCCAGGGCGTCTCCTGAGGCGGTTAGGGGCGTGAGGGCGCCGAGATTGCCTCTCCCTCACGCGCTCCGCCTCCTCTCCATTACTGCTTCGCAGAAGGAGGTAACGGCCTCCCATTCACTCTCGCTCCGTACCATGGCCTGGACCAGGGCCGGACGCGAGAGATCGCCGCCGCCAATTGCCGCCACGAGGACACGGCGGTGCTCCGCCCAAGCCGGGCAGACCTCCACCGTATGCTCCACCGTGTCCTCCGGGCGATCCACACAGTGGTGACACCCTGGGGTTTCCTCCCGCTTTATCCTGAACAGGAACCTCCCGAAACAACCGTGTCCGGTGAGGACCTGCGTCAGGCGGAAGGTGAGGGCGCCGTGGCGCCTCTCTAGCCACTCCTCAAAGAGGGGACTTATCGCCGCTATTGTGGCGTGCCCAATGTGATCACCGCTGCCATCCCATCCTTGTTTTCTAGCAAAGCATTGCAAGTAGAAACTTATGTTCTTGTTTACGTAACATATAATTATCAAATCTTACCCAATCTCTTTACGATGTCCAGTCTGGTGAGATTCATCTCGGAGACCGTCACCTCCCTGTGTCCGTGGTGGTGCAGGGTGGTGATCCAAAGGTTACCTGGCAATAAGATGAGTTCATCAAGATGTGCGAATACAACAAGATGTAAAAAGATCCATCACGTAGCCATTATCGCGCATAACGCATTCTGTACATCGAATGAACATCCATAGGCTGCCCGCCCACGTCCGATAATCGGTGAGTGATTTTTGTAGGGGAAAAATAGAACGTACTGATGGCAATAGTGCAACGCACGCGTCCTACAAAAAGTCGGTCAGAAATAAAATCGGTGCATCCCGACCGATCCGATTGTCGGTGAAAAATTGAACGTTCGGAAATGTATGCGTTAACGCACACTACTCACCAACAGTCGGCCGTATGCACTTGCTAGAGAAGGACGTTGTGCCACAAACGGATGTGTAAACTGTACGTTGAGTCGGTCACAGGAAAAATCGGCCCAATTATCGTTGCTCCAAAAAGTCTGACGTGGGCGGGCAGCCTTAGGCGAAAGAGACAGCGTAAATGTATTATTAAGCATAACTTACCAATGATACCAGCGCCGAGAATGAGGATTTTCTGTCCTACTTTGAGGGGGGAGGCGCGGTCAAAGCCGTGGGAGACGCAGGAGTAGGGCTCACAGAGACCAGCTGGAAACAAGACATGATCATTATTAGTAAGTAGTTGTTGTTAAATGATTAAAATTATTTAAACAATGTTCTTCTTTCTTCGATATTTTATATTGTTTCAGCCCAGTAGGTGGTCACGTTAATTGCGGCATCAGTGGCATTCATTAAGTCATCCAATGTGCAGGTGAACGGGCACTTAGGGCACTCCAGCAAGTGGGGCATGGTCTGATTAGAGGCACCGCACTCGCAATGGGTATTGGATGGGTCAGTAATCCCCCATTTCGACAAGTTGTGTCTGCAGCGCCCTACTTGAGCACGCAATCGATTGAGAGCTTTCCATATAGGTCACTGCAGATCACGGCCGAGAGGCAAATGTGCCTGGGGTTTAAACAATTGAGTGTTATATGATTTTTAAAGTTATTTTGTCGGAAACAAGCAGGCTGCCACCGGATGGTAAACACCTTGGGGCCACCACTACTATCTACCATTCAACAAAATCTTTACCTTGTTCAGTGGTAATCTCATCAGGTAACGCGAAGACCTGGTTCTGTGGGGCCCTCACATACTGCGCCCATCCGCCATCCTGCCAGATGCCGATCGTACTGTTAATGCCAGCTGTTTGGCAGTACTGGTAGTCGCCCTTACGGCAGAAGTCACAGAGGTTACAGGACCTGGAAAAATAAACCATCAAGGATCATTTGCCTAGCCTTTTCCCAACTATGTTAGGGTCGGGTTCCAGTCTCACCGGATACAGTTGAATACCAGGATTTTGCAAGGAGCCACTGCCCATCTGACCCCTCCGTGGCTCGGAAAGCATGCTAAGCCGCGGTTGCTCCCGACTCGGTGTGGATCTCTGACAGTCGTTACAGGGTGGTCAGAAGCCCGAAAGTCTGACAACCAGTCTTACCAAGGGGTATCATATTGCCCAATTACTGGGTTGTGGAGGTCAGATAAGCTGTTGCTCCATGTAAAATATTGGGTGGTCAGCTGCATTTGGTTACACTGGAAGCCGACCCGTACATGCTCGTAGTTGGAAAAAAGCTGGGCAGTTGACTGCCATCTATAGATGCTGTCGGCACGGCGATTCCGTGTTTGTGATTTAGAGGCATATAAAGAACTATGTGATGATGATTTAGAGGCATGAAGAACATAGTGTAAAGTTCTCTCATCCTCCATAGAAAAGGGAGGATCCTCCGACCAGACGGATGTCGTGTCTGGTGTGCGACTGCCCGACTGTTGATATCGGGACGTTGTTTATTATTATGCTAGTCGTGCGGTAAACTCTGCCTGCGCGATGCAGGATCTTGCGTGACGTCAATGTAATACGAAGTTGGTATGAGACGATATTACCGCCACAATTATATGGCTAGAAAGGGAGTGACTACCGCCATGACAACTAATAGAGAACTATGGAAGAAAAATATATATTGCGCCGATCCTAAATAAATTGTGAAATCGGCTGGAGAATGATGACAACGAACTAGAGGTTGGTATAGCCTAAGTTCTTCTTAGCCTATTGATGGCAAAATATTAAAACAACTTTGGCCCAAAATTCAGCTGCGCGAACTCCGCTCACTGACGCAGTCTTAAGATCATCAAGTGCACAGGCGACAGGACATGCGGCGCAGGATGAAATATGGGCCATTGTCTGCTGTAGGGAGGTGCCGCATACACACTTGAGAACTCGGCCATCCGTGAACCATCTGTGGAGATTGTCTTTGCTCCGGCTGACTTGGGTTCGAAGTCTATTCACCTAAGATTGATTTACAGGTAGATAAGATACTTACTTGTTAGGGTCAATGACGACCTTCTGTCCGACTTTGAAGATGGAGTTTTTGCCGACTGCGTGGATGACACCTGAAGACTCGTGTCCAAGGGCAATGGGGCGGGATTTGATGGCTGGGAACTCACCCTGGAAAGAAAAATTAATATTATAGTATAGCGTGGCATAAGATATGACGGCACGGTTGGTGCAGTGGTTAAGCGATTGACTGCTGCGCTGCGTGTCGCGGGTTCGATTCCCGCACGGAACAAATATTTGTATGACCTACATGTATTTGTTCCGAGTCTGGGTGTTTTTCTATCTATAATAAGTACTAGCTGCGCCCCGCGGTTTCACCCGCATAAGTTTCGATCCCGTGGGAATATCGGGATAAAAAGTATCCTATATGTTAATCCTGGTTATAAACCATCTGTGTGCCAAAATTCATCCAAATCCGTTCAGTAGTTTTTGCGTGAAAGAGTAACAAACATCCATACATCCATACAAACTTTCACGTTTATAATATTAGTAGGATGTATGCACAAAAAAAAAATAATTGTATATAAGTAGTTTATCAGCCATCTTGTTACCATAACACAAGCATTAGGTTGCTTAGCTTGGGACAAATGGTGCTGTGTGAAACGTCCAGGGATATTATTATTATCTTGTAAATTTCTGTAACAACTATTTATGGTACCTACCTGTGTTAACAAATGAATAAATTACTTATGACTCATGACTTATGACAGTGAATCAAAGCCAACCTTACTATAGATAGGAAAAGGCTAGGCAGATGATGATAAAATTTGTTTACCTGAATGATATGCAGGTCAGTGCCGCAGATTCCGGAGTAGTGAACCTTCACGATGACGTCATCATCGTTGATGATCTTGGGCATGGGATAGTTCTTCTGGTAGCTCAGGGAAAGCTTGCTGCCGTCAAATATTACTGCCTCCATGGTGTTTGTTTACTGTAACAAAAGATTTTAAATGATTTATTTAATGCTTCGAAATCGTTAAGGCGCAGTGTCGTTGCTGCCCACGGCGAAGTACAGTACCTATACCCTATTGCATATACGAATATTGGTTTTCAATTAATATGATTTCCACTCAAACGAATATCAACTTAATTGGAGTGTAAATTAAGTTGATTTCATTACTTATGACTTGAAAGTCATAAAAAGGTTTGAAGTTGTAGAGCAAACAGAACTTTATGTGTGGTAGTTAACGTTGTTATTCCCATAATACATAATTGTTTACATGTTTATACACAATAAAGTTCAGTTTACGATTTCAACAATTCAATTCAAAACAACTTCAACAATTTTTATGTTTTTTGTTCACTAGTACTAATTCTGAAATCAACTTAATTTGCTTCATAATAAAGTTGACATTTGTTTAACTTGAAATAACAACAATTGGAAACATGAATTTGAATAGACTCTTAGGTAGGTATGTACTACATGTATAATTCCTACGCAGTGATGGAAATTGCGCCTTACAGACACACAGCTGTTATATAACGTTATAAAACATTGTGTAGCACGATAACATTTTATAACAGTGTGTAACGTTTTGCTACAACATGTTAAGAATGTTATATTATAAACGCTAACACTGGTTCAACTCGTTGTATAACATCGTGTAACATCACTAACAATTTATAACATTTGTTACAACTTGTTAAAAAAAAGTTAGACAGCAATTAATGCTATGCAACATTCTCTAACGTTATATTTAACACTCCTATATTTATAGCTACACTAGCTGCAATCCGCTGTTTCACCCGCATAAGTCTCGATCCCGAGGGAATATCGGGATAAGTATCCTACGTGTTATTGTGACAGATGTATATTAAGCTATACTACTGTAAAGTTTCACCAAATTCCTTTCAGTATTTATTTGAGCGAAAGAGTAACAAAGATCCATCCATCCATCCAGACACACTTTTGCGTAGCTTTTTTGTATAGAAATTAAAGTTATTTTTCCTTAAACTCATATTTGTTTACATTTTTGGTGAATAAATCGCGATAAATAGCCTAGGCTATAGGCTATTTATCGCGACATATTCCTCAAGACTTGGGCTATCAGAAATAATGTTTTAAATCCGAGTGGTATGTACCTACTTAGTTCCAGAGATTAGCGCGTTCAAACAAACAAACTCTTCAGCTTTATTATAAGTATACCTAGTAAGTAGTAAGTATATAAGAGTACATAGATGTAAACAAGACACGTTCAACTTTGCACACGATTCTATGTACATAAGTAGATGACAAGTTTTCCTCATTTATCACGACCTTGAAGGAAAATATTACGATCTAATACTACACTATAGGTAGTACGTACGAATTAAATTACGAAACCATGTTTACTTTGGAATTTTCTTATTTATGAGATTAATTAGGTAAGTAAACCCACTTAGGGCTGATTTTACAAACGCCAGATAACTTTATTCGTGGAATAATTTTGAATTGTTGACAGTTCTTCCATACAAAATCTGTCAGACGTCAATTTTATTCCACGAATAAAAATTATCGGTCGATTGAAAAATCAACCCATCTTTTTAAAGATAATAACACTTACCTTACCTACACATAAATAAATAATTAATTAGAAAGGTACTACATTTCAGTTTGAATGTCGCAATTTCACACAAAATAATTGTGTTTCACTCAAATTATTGTTTAAAATACTCACAAAGAAAGAATAAATCATTTTCAGTTTTTAATTTTAAAAGCTCATTGGATACCTACACTCGACGGTAAATATTTTTTGTTTTAACAATTATCATAAAATGGGACGCGATCCTAATTTTTTTTTTTTTAAATCATACAATCTTAACACAGGCGAACTAAAATTAAAACATTGTGCACAAGCTAAAAAACTACTGTACAAAGACAGAATCAATGACAGAAGCAAAAAAAGAAGAAAATATATTTTTTTAATACTTAATAAAAATTTTGCTAAATAGAAAATATATTAGTAGGTATTTACCCGACTCAGGTATCAAAATAAATCCTGTGCTGAGACGTGCAGCCAACTTTGCTACCACTGAACGAATGATCATGACCGAGAGATTGAACTTGAACTTTTTATCATTCGAGATAATAATATAATTTTATTATTAATTAGGTATTATATAATGAGAATTATTTAGAATGCCGGATATAAAGGTCTACACTTAATTTTGTTCATTTTGACTTAATAGGTCCTACAGTCGTTTAGTTGTGATTGTGATACATGGGTTAACATACAGGTGTTCATTATATAATTATATAAGTACTTAATAATGTTAATTCCATGATCAAGTGGCTGGCGGGCATACAAATTATTAAATAACTAGCAGTGCCACGCGGTTTCACCCGCATAAGTTTAGATCCGGTGGGAATATCGGGATAAAAGGTATCCTATGTGTTAATCCTGGTTATAAACCATCTGTGTGCCAAATTTCATCCAAATCCGCTCAGTAGTTTTTGCGTGAAAGAGTAACAAACATCCATACATCCATACATACAAACTTTCGCATTTATAATATTAGTAGGATTAATGATATGAGCAGGAAGGATATAATGAAAATAAGATTATAAATTCTTAATATCATGCGAATATTCGCACCAGCCGGTCTCAAAAATTGATCTGCTAAACTTTTCCCAACAATGTTGGGGTCTGTTCGCCATCCAACCGGACAGACAGAATAGCTGAATACCGGTATATTACATGGAGCGACTCCCTTTCTGACCTCCACTTTCCAGTTACTGGGTAACACGATACTTCTTGGTTAGACTGGTAGTCAGTCTTTTAGCCTTAAAACGAAGTCTCAGATCTTGAGTCTTGTCTTGTGATCTTGATCTCGAGTCTTGTTTAAGATCTACGAATGACAGCCGAGACCAACGGCCTAACGTGCTTTCCGAGGCACGGGGGGGTGTCGATATGTATAATGGATGGTCACCCATCCACGAACCAACCGCTGCAAGCGTAGCTTAACCTTCGATAAACCCGTGCGGTTGTTATTATTTAGCCACGAGCCCCACGCCACCACCACCACCACCACCAACCGGTCTAAGTTTTCACGGTGAGACCTTTACTGAATACAGTAAAAGTCTCACTCTGAAAACTTAGGTGAAGGGAGCGTAGAGTCATTCCACCTGATGAAACTTAAATATACACATAAAAGATAAAATCATCAAGTAAAAAGTTAACAACACTTTCATAAATCCCTCTCAGTATTTCTGACATGCCGACAAAATCTTCGTCCAAACAGATCGTCTGTTGGATAGATACACAGATGTTTACCTACCTAATACTATGCGGTTTATCAAAGAGCATTATTTAATAATACGTGCAAGATAAGGACGTGCGTAGGTACGTCTTATTCCGAACGAGCTGAAAACATAATAGATAATATTACCGTGACATAACCTTTGAGCTATACTTATCTGATTAGAATAACAACATATTTATGAGCTTCTGTAAACGCTTAAATAATTGTAAAGTCATCATTTGTTGACCGAAACGTAAGTAGGTAGGTATATCTAGTGTTATCTATGCTAGAAGATGAAATTAAATATGATAAAAAGATGAATTGTTTTCTTTGGGGTCAACGACCGTAGCTACTTGAAATATCAGGGGCTTACCATCAGCTAATGTTAATGTTAATTACTTTTAATTGATTGATTGTATACATACCTGGTATTGTATACCATCAAGTATTTTCTAACAGAACAGACAGCGGTGCTACTGGGGAGTTTGTTGCGCCACTTCTTCTTCCCAGCGAAAGCACTAGGAAGTGGTGAAGGGCGGGCGTTTTGGGGGACTGTCTTTTGTAATTTTGACGTTCGAAAAGTGCTGATTCTCAGCCTAATTTGAATAAATGACTTTTGATTTTTATTTTGAGCTCTTATAGCAGGGCAGAAGGTGAACTGCACTTGTTTTTTGTTCTATGACATAGTACAAAAAAGCTGTGCAGTTCAACTTCTGCCCTTCTAGATGAGCTGGTGGTAAGCCCCCAGTATCAAATATCAGTTTTTTTTTCTGTTGTTTAAACTTCACATACTTACATGAAGGGTCAAATTTAATTAGCAAGCGAAACTCGGAAGACGTGATGGGTAGGTATTGATATTTAAACACGATAAAATAAAGAAAAAAACGTAGGTAGACGATGCAATGCGATGCGGCGGGTCGGGGCCGTCGGAAGCCGAGAATCACACTAATATTATAAAGGCGAAAGTTTGTGAGTGAGTGTGTGTGTGTGTCTGTATGTTTGTTACTTCTTCACGCTCAAACGGCTAGACCAATTTTGATGAAATTTGGTATGGACGTAGCTGACACCCTGGATTAACACATAGGATACTTTTTATCCCGATAGTCCCCCGGGATCGAAACTTATGCGGGTGAAACCGCGGGGCGCAGCTAGTGTTTTATAAAAATGAGGCTGTTGTTTTAGTATAATATTGTGTAGGTATCTTAAGACTTCGATGCGAACGGAGTCGCAGACAGCAGCTAGTTTAGTAAGTAATAAATTGCATTGCAAATGAATCTTTATACAGCACCCTATCAATACGTAACACACTATCAATCTCAAACTGAATCATTTTGAAGGATATTGCTAATCCATTGCTGCATAAATGTTCGAAAAATTCGTCTGCTCAGCAATGTAAATAACGCAATGAATGTTGTTTAACTGTCAAAATGAAACCCATTGCTACTGATAGTGTGGTACGCAATTACCCCGCTGGGTGTAATAATGGTTATTTTACGTACTTAAATATTTTAAACTATTTAAACACTTTTTAGAGTAGGTAGAGACGCCAGCACATCAAGCTACTACAATCTGTCAAATTTCTTTAATAGATATTCAACTTTATCGCTAAAGTATTAAGGTTCAAGGTGGATTGGGAAAATAAGACAGTTTCGGGTAGCTTAACCTGCTGGCGTCTGTACCTAAAAAAAATAATAACGTTTATAACTCATTAAATTGTTTGCGTAATTATTCAAGATCAATTATGCACGTGACGTCACAACATATGTTATACTACACGTCAGGTGGGGAAAATTACAATATTTATTTTTAATTATTCTTAGCAAGTGTTTACAGTGGTGTTTTGGCAGGTGTTGCGATGGACGGGCAGAGGGAACGAGTGACGCGGACAAAGTTGCCGGCAGAAGCTAGTCAAGTCCTAATCTATTCAACATTTTTCTACGACGAATAAATGATAAGATAGCAAGCTACATAGAATCTTGCACATCCGCGGTTCTTTCCCGTTTCATTACAAAAATATAAATAAGAGATAAGAAATCTTACTAAATGATAAATGATTTATTTTCCGTACGTAGGTTTGCACAAACACTATTAGGTATACGTCAATCATATTTTAAAAACTAGATGAGGTCGGCGTTTATCTGACTACTCTGAGAAGAAAGACCGAAACAAACTCAGAGGTTACAGTCTCTTTTAAAGTCCAGACATAATCTTGGTCAATCATGTTGAGACCATGTAGATCGATGTCTGAGATGGTCTTTTGAAGAAAGAACCACACAGATTGAGTGGACCTCCATACTAATACTCTAGACCAATCCTACTAAATATTAAAATATTATAAGCGCGAAAGTTTATAAGGATGGATGGATGGATGTTTGTTACTCTTGCACGCAAAAACTACTGAACGGATTTGAATTAAATTTGACACACAGATGCTTTATAACCAGGATTAACACATAGGATACTTTTTATCCCGATATTCCCACGGGATCGATCCCGTGGGAATATCGGGATAAAAAGTATAAGTTTCGAAACTTATACGGTGAAACCGTGGTGCGCTGCTAGTATGCAACTATGTACGTTTATAAAAATATAACTTACTTACATATACTTCGGTCGACAGCTGATATCAGAATAACTAACTTTAGTAAATACTTTAATACTTATGTTATGAACAAAATTATGTAAGTAAGATAACTACACGGATGTATGAAATAATACGATAATAATATAGAAGCGACACGGACGGATTTCACCAATGTTTCTGACGCGATCAGCACATGTAGGGGACAGTGGGGTAATTGAGAACGGCGGGTAATTGGGAATAGTAAGTTGTAGTAATACTTTCCCCCGCACTACACCGCTCCGCACCCGTTCAACAGACGCGTCTAGCCCCCCTCAGTGCGTACGCGACAGTTGAACGGGTGCGGAGCGTTGTAGTGCGGGGGAAAGTATTACTTACCTAGCTATTCCCAATTACCCGCCGTTCTCAATTCCCCCACTTTCCCCTACTCCACGTTACCGTGGAATGTGCTAATGCACGTCTATTCTTTTCTATTTTTAATTATGGCAAGTAATGCCGATGTCAACTAGGTATTCTGCCAATGTTAAAAGTGAATTTGAAAAGCTTATTATACACTAGCTCCATTCCGCGGTTTCACCCGCATAAGTGTCGATCCCGTGGGAATATCGTGATAAACAGTATTCTATATGTTAATCCTGGTTATTACCATCTGTGTACCTTTCATCCAAATCCGTTCAGTAGTTTTTGCGTGAAAGAGTAACAAACATCCATCCGTCCATACAAACTTTCACGTTAGGATTAAAAGATAAAAATCTTCGATGATAGGTACAGTTGAACTGGATTTAGATCTTGTGGGGGTTCAACAATATTCGTATACACAAACGTTGTTGAGCAGACACATTTTTCGAACATGATGCAATGGATAGACAATATCCTTCAAAACGATTCAGATTGCTATCGAAAGTGTGATATGCAATCAGGGTGATGCTTATAGAAGACCCAACCTTTTGATTGCATGAATAGACCTGTCCAGTCCAGTGCCTCTTTTTAGTTTCTGTTTATAGGCACAAAGAGTTTATAGGCACATCTAGTCTATTTAAGCTTTGGCGACACCCATGAGGTGATAAGCAAATAGGAAAACCATGCTGTACCGATCTCAGTCAGACTTTCTGTCTTCTGACTATCCGTAACGACTGACAAAGATAACTATGTGTATGACCAACTTTAATTTTTTTTTAGGTTATCCCACACTTTGCCAATGCTGCGCAAAAGCCTTCTTTAATCCGACCCAACCCTTGCGGTACGCATCTAATCTGCATTCGCGACATATTCGCCAAAAATTTAAACAAATATGAGTTTATGGTAAAATAACTTTAATTCCTACACGATACAGTTCAGTTTACTCTACAACTTCAAACATTTTTATAACTTTTTCAATACCTAGTGCTAGTCACTCTGAAATGAACTTAATAATCACTGTAATAAAGTTGATATTGGTTTAACTTGAAATAACGTCATGGTCGCCTGGGTCGGCTCAGCGGCACCGTCCATCCTCCCACCTACCCCGTGGAGACTGTTGCCCAGCGGTCACTGTGCATGCGGCTGACGTGACCCGCTCAATCCCAGTTCAGCTTGGCAGCCTTTTTGCCTACGTCTAGAATCCCCGTTTTGGAGCACAGCGTGCTTCATTGCTCTTTGGCAAACCCCAAGGAGAGCAAAGAGAAGCAGAGAGCAGTGGTGGCCCAGTGGTAACGGCGTTTCGAGTTGTAGGTCGCGGGTTCGAACCCAGACAGGCGCTTTACTTTGTGTATTTTATTTCATCACTATTGCTCTCAAAGCGGTGAAGGAAAACATCGTGAGGAAACCGGCATGTCCTAGAACCAAAAATTCGATGACATGTGACATTTGCCAACCCGTACTGACCCCGCGTGGTGGATTATAGCCCACTCCCTCTCACAGAGAGGAGGCCTGTGTCCCAGCAGCTATAGGCTGATTAAGCTAAACCCCAAGGCGAAGTTTGTACCAGAACACAATATGTATATTATACCTACATGATTATGTATGAGTGCAGATTTGCACTCGCGACATATTCGCCAAAAATGTAAATTACAAATATGAGTTTATGGAAAAATAACTTTAATTCTTACACAATAAAGTTCAGTTTACGCTACCACTTCAAACATGTTTGTAACTTTTTCAAAAGTGCTAGTCACTCTGAAATCAACTTATTACCATTAAAATAAAGTTGATATTTGTTTATCTTGAAATAACAGAAATTTGAAACATAAATATTTGAATAAAGTCCTACAATCTACACACTTCACAGTGACTCCACAAACTAATATGCTGTGATAGAGTTTATCACTGTTATTGCTTTGTTTACCATCATACAAGTACTCCTTATCTAAAATTAGCCGCGTATTACCGCGGCTTGGCTTATTAGTTCACGTCATAATCAAAACAATAAGCCGCCATGTGCGAGTCGGAGTGTACCGTACAATATTTAGCACGACCATGTTTCTTGTATGGAAACCCCCTTTAATTATAACTATACTAGCAGCGCCCCGTGGTTTCACCCGCATAAGTTTCGATCCCGTGGGAATATTGGGATAAAAAGTATCCTATATGTTAATCCTGGTTATAAACCATCTGTGTACTAAATTTTATCCCAATTCATTCAGTAATTTTTGCATGAAAGAGTAACAAACATCCATCCATCCATCCATCCTTCCATCCATCCATCCATACAAGCTTTCACGTTAATAATATTAGTAGGATTTTATTTATATTTTCGGATTTTATTTATAACTAGCTGACCCGGCAAACGTTGTTTTGCCATATAAATTATTTCTAGCTGCCCGGCGCTACTTCGTTCGCGTGGTGTCCTACCCCCTACCCTACCCAACTCCTACCCTACTCATACCCTACTCCTACCCTACTCCTAACCTACTCCTACCCTACTCCTACCCTACTCCTACCCTACTCCTACCCTACTCCTACCCTACTCCTACCCTACTCCTACCCTACTCCTACCCTACTCCTACCCTTCTCCTACCCTACTCCTACCCTACCCTACTCCTACCCTACTACTACCCTACTCCTACCCTACTCCTACCCTACTCCTACCCTACTCCTACCCCACTCCTACCCTACTCCTACCCTTCTCCTACCCTACTCCTACCCTACTCCTACCCTACTCCTACCCTACTACTACCCTACTCCTACCGATGTTAACCATTTGTCATTATTTCTGAACGCACGCATAAATATTTGAGGAACTTCTATTCAAATCTGCTTAATACACTTTTCAACCTTTTTAATTGATTAAAAAAAATACAGACAAAAGTTTATTCACCCTTTTTAAATAGTTTACACAAAATACATTTCTGAACGCATGCATAAATGTCAATCACAGTATTTGACAGGATGACAGGAGGAAAACAAATGTTTGACAGGTACGAAACAAAGGAACATAATTAAATGGAAAATGATTCATTTTCATAATTATGTATTCGTCAAGTTTTGATTGTTTTTAAAATGTATTCTGCTATTCAGGGCGGAAACAAATCCAACGAAACAAAAACCATGAAAATTGATCCAGCCGATCTCGAGTTATAAGTGTTGTAACAAACCCGACTTTCTTTTATATTATATAGATTCGGTCGCCAAGTCCCGGATTGACAGGTGTAATGTATGGAGTGACAGGACTTTGCGACCGAATTCGGTCAGAAGCGATCGCTATGAATGTCGAGACTGCAACCCTAGGTAACCTTTTAAATTCGTTATCTGATAGGAAATTTTGTAAAGGTTGTAATACTTATCAATGTACATACTTAGTTCTTGCATTAGATTATCGAGTGGAAATAATAAAAAGGATCTACAGATAAGTAGGTGTGTGGTTAATGCACTTTAAACAAAGTACAAAAACCACAACATAATTACCTATTTGTCTGTCATGTTCCTTATGAGTTGATTGTTGGCTGACTTGTTAGGTACAAGTTTTAGTAGTTACCTATATAGTTTGTTCCAAAATTATCCGAAGAAAGTACCTATAAACAAACCCTGTTCAGCACCCTAATTGCGTAACACACTATCAATCTCAATCTGAATCATTTTTAAGGATATTGCAAATCCATTGCTTCATATGTTCGAAAAACGTGTCTGCTCAACAACGTAAATAGCGCAATGAATGTTGTTGGACTGTCAAAATGAAACCCATTGCTACGCAATACGTGTGCGTGTACGTGTGTTACGCTATTACCACGCAGCTTAAATTCTTCCGCATTCTTATATAAAGAAAGAAAATATATATTATGTTTATTTGCGGTAAACATGACGCAGAGAAATAACACAAAAACAAAAAAAAAACTTGGGGGAAAAATGCGTCACATGCACGCAAAACGGCCATCGTTCAGCATAATGCTACGAGACAGAGCCCCAGCGCTGAGTCACTCAATAAAGAGAATTACACATTATTCTGTATTAAGAAGGTTTTAGAGCAGAGTGGTGGCCTAGTGGTAACGGCCGCGACTTACGAGTTGTAGGTCGTAGGTTCGAGCCCCGACAGGCGCTTTACTTTGTGTACATTATTGCATCACCTGCTCTCTCAAAACGGTGAAGGAAACCATCGTGAGGAAACCGGCATGTCCTAGAACCAAACATTCGAAGACATGTGACATCTACCAACCCGCACTGAGCCCGCGTGGTGGATTATAGCCCACTCCCTCTCACCGAGAGAAGGCCTGTGTTGTGTCCCAGCAGTGGGAACATTATAGGCTGACAACTTTTCCCAACAATTATTGTTTGAATAATACTATTAAATTGTAATTGGAAAACCATCGACTCAATTGTCAGATGAAAAACGTGCTACGCTTGCCGCGGTTGGTTCGTGGATGGGTGGCCATCTTTCCATATCAAGACCCTTCCGTGTCTCGGAGAGCACGCTAAACGGTTGGTCCCGGCTGTCATTCGTGGATCTATTTAAGTCATTACGGGTCGTCAGGAGCCCGAAAGTCTGACAACCAGTCTTACCAAGGAGTATCGTATTACCCAGTAACTGGGTAGTGGAGGTCAGATAGGCAGTCGCTCCATGTAAAATACTGGTACTCAGCTGCATCCGGTTTGAATGGAAAGTCCCAACATAGTTGGGAAAAGGTTAGACAGATGACTATGTCAGATGAAAAGCATCTTTTAGGTCAATAATTAAGTAAATAAAACACTACCTACGAGGCACTTCAAATTGGCATCCACAGGCACGTTTGAGGATCCATTTGTTTACATTTCCGTCAAATACTTTTGGGACATACTATAGAACGTAATCGACTATTAAGTGAAGAATTCATTAACATTTTTATGAGCAAAACCGCACGTAATGACAATTAGGATTTGATTAACTGATAACGTTACTTTGACACTTCAGCAGAGGTTTGCCAGCGAGCCATGGAGCGCAGTATCCTGGGTGTTCGAATTTCTGACCGTATAAGGAACACAATACTGCGCGCAAAAACCAAGGTAACGGACATTTCCCAGAAAGCCGCTAAACTAAAGTGGGACTTGGC
The DNA here is from genome assembly GCA_949629185.1 of Apamea crenata. NCBI lineage: Eukaryota > Metazoa > Arthropoda > Insecta > Lepidoptera > Noctuidae > Apamea > Apamea crenata. The sequence goes on along the minus strand of OX451380.1, from coordinate 6,302,926 downwards.
CGGACATGTCTGCCGCATGTCAGATTACAATTGGGCTAAGAGACCCACCGATTGGGTCCCACTAAACGCACGACGCCATCGCGGCGGGCCGAGACAAAGATGGCGGGACGAGCTTGACTCCTACCGTAAGGACTGACCGGCACTCGCAAGACAGAATGATCCACACCATTCTGTCTTGATAGATAGATTAGATTAATAATATACCTAGCTGAAGAGTTTGTTTGTTTGCTAGCGCTAAACTCTGGATCTGACAGTCGGATTTAAAAATTCTTCATGTACCTATTTGATAGCCCAATTCTTGAGGAACGCTAGGGCTGCTTTTTCACCAGAGACGTGCTATGCGTGCTATGGTTGCGTTTGATACCCACCAATCATATTCACTGGTCCACATAGCATAGCACTGGTGGAAACGGGTTTAGCTAAGCTATGTTTTTTAAACGGAAGGATGCCTGCTATGGATGGGAGCTATGGATGTGCGAGTGGTGTAGCTATGTGCAGAACAGAGAACTCCCCGTGCCTTCATCGATGCATCGCATAGCTCGAGCGGCGCATCTTCATAGCACATCTTACTCGCTCCGCTACACAGCTAGCATTAGTGGAAACGGTCCCATAGTTTCGTAGCTTAGCTTTCACATCCTCGCAGCATAGCTCATCTCTGGTGGAAAAGCAGCCTTAGACTATTAGCAGCCGAGCAAATAGAAAACGAGTCTGAAAGAACCCTAAGCGAAAACTAAGTAATAGCTAAGGCAGGGGTTGCGATGCGACGGGGTGGGTTGGTGCAACAAGAAATTTCACGCAGACGGAGTCGCGGGCAGAAGCTATATTTTATGATCGGTTTTAAATAAAGTTCCGCACTTTTGGTATCGCGGGTGCAAACAGTCTGACCCGGAATATCTCCTTTATTAGGTACGCCGTACACCACCAACGCAACGGCTGAAAGCAGACACAGCTTCTTGAAATCGACAGCGTCTCTGTCAGGAAACCCGGCCGATCCTCGTTGCAACTGCCTACTTACTACCTACCACCAAAGAAGTGTCTACCTGCAGGGTGTAACCTTCCGTGGTCCACTTGGAACTCTCTGAACCGTCTCCGGACACAAGTGGAAAGATGTAAGTCCAACCTAGTGAAATGGGGTTACCTTGACGGAACGGCGGTAGGGTGTGATTGTGGAGCTATGTCACAAACCATGCTCCACCCCTCTGTGTCCCCAAACATGCAGTCAAAGTGACCTCTGCGCTGCCACCGTCAACGCCGTTGAAGTGGCAAAGTTTTGGGAAAACAGCATTTAAAATACAGTCGTGGCAGCGACACGAAGAAGGTTAGGTACAGACGCCAGCAGGTCAAGTTACCCGAAACTGTCAAATTTTCCCAATCAACCTTGAACCTTAATGCTTTAGTGATAAAGTAGAAAATCTATTAAAGAAATTTGACAGATTGTAGTAGCTTGATGTGCCTGCGTCTGTAGTTCTGTACATACCTACCCTACCAAAGTGTAGGTAGGGCAGTACAGAACAATCGAGAAGGAACTTGCGACCCGCTATAGCACTATGGCGAAAGCGAATAACTAAGCCACTGCGTCAACCATAATAATATTATATTATAACTTTTCGTCATTTTGCTATTGTTTGTGCGTAATAATTGAAATAATAAGAGGCCAGGGAAAGTCTGATTGCCACTAAGAAGTCCCAATCCGATTTTGGTCACAAAGTGAGCCTTTGAAGGAAACAAATAAGTAAACTAGGTAGGTTTTTTAACGAAATTGTTGCCGACGAAAAAGTAGTGCGAATCTATGAATGACAATTAAATGTGTATCTATTCATTCGTACTTACCTATTCAAGTGTGCTGATACAATGCCAATAATAGTAGAAAAAAATCAAATCAGGGTCGTCTAATTTCATCATAGGTCGGCATCACAGAGCATGTAACCTTTGGTCGGCATTTTAATACTGCCATCTAGTAACTTTATGGAGAAACAACTTCGCTTTTATCCTGACATCTATTATCGAGTAGAAGTACTATTTTGTGCAGATAGATACCGTTTTACCGACACATGACACAGCAAGGCGTGGCCATGACAACGTCAGTCATTCATAAATTAATGAGAATTGTGAATTACTAGTGAATGAGTGTGACCAGCTCTAATGATAATTTATAAATATCAATTAATGTAACATAATTTGAAAAAAGTAATACTGGTAAAAATCAAATTAATCAACTTCAACATGGTTTACCATTTACATTTGAATGATTAGATTTTATTTATTAATTATTTAAATGATTTATATTTTTTCACGTGGCATCACGAAATATTTCTAATTCTCATTAGCACTCGAGTCGTTCATTCACATTCAAACAAACCAATCAAACGGAATTAAAAAAAAACTGAACTAAGTCTTCTGTTGTGGTGTGAGAAATGATGCGTGTTCCGACAATGGAGTTTAAAAATTACATTTATTTAACAGTATTACTGTGTTTTACAACAATTGGTGAGTAAAAACAGTTAAATTAAAGCATAATTTAGTATTTTCGCAAACTAAAATGGCGTTGTTTTACGTATTTTTACTAGTCCACGCCTTTTTGTTTGGTACGTTTTCAACTGTTTGTCCGATTGTTGATTGACACACCCTATGATCGTTGATGATTATTTCAGAATTATTTGTATGAGCAATGAACGTCAACGTGTAATCGACTTAGTAGTTATTTTAGCTTTTGTTTCCATCAGCCAGTACATTCTATTTTACTTGACATATTTTTCGACCTAGGTTTAAGTTTTCGTTAAACTACGTGTTCTTGTTTTATTTTCGTAAATTCTTAGACGTCCGTTAAAAATGTTAAAACAAACTAATTTTTTTAGAGCAGTGAGTTTGTTCAACAATTCATCACCATAAGTACTTACAATTTTTTTTAAAGAAATCTATTGAGATGAATCTCTTAATAAAAAGGTTCAATTAGATCCGGTCATTTCTGGTGTCGTGATCTAGTGAATTGATCAATAAATTATTTGATTTAAGTAAGTATCTTGATTAACTTGTCACATAAATAAAAATCAATAGCATTTCAATTCAAACTAGGCTGGAGAATCAGCACTATTTGAACGTCAAAATTACATAAAAAGTCCCCTAAAACGCCCACCCTTCACCACTTCCTTGTGCTTTAGCTGGGGAAAAGAAGTGGCACAACAAACTCCCCAGCAGCACAGCTGCCTGTTCAGTTAGAAGAACTTGATTCTATGCAATAGTATGTAAAGTTATTGCTTAATTATTACAACAGTAAATTATTCATCCAACTACACTAGGTACTCAATCAAATAATAAAATTAACTTGTCACTCAGTTTCGGGGTTTGATCACCAAGTCACATTGTTACGTTTTTAATAAATAATTCTCAGTAGGAGATTTGTGTATGGTTAGTGGCAATATTTAGTTCAATTATTCTTAACTTGCTAAAATGTAAGTGCACATACAGTTGATCACCATCTCACCAAGTAAACTGTTTCGGAGGTTGGATACTTAGGTCACCGATCATACTTCTGTGCCTACGTCCTCTGGGAATCCTTTCATGATACTGAAATAAACAACAGTTTTCTGTTTATCCATGTTAGAATACTCCATTATTTATTCTCTTATTGCTGTGCACCCTAGAAGATATTTTTTGAAATTTTGACCACCTGTATTCGTTAACCATAGGCAGCAACAATAAATTATCTCTATCTTAATAATGTACTTTTACAGCATCAGCACAAAGGACTCCGACAATATCCCACATAACTCAGGAACAAATCAGGGACATTGGTGGTCAGGTCGACTTGGACTGCTCCGTGCATTATGCTCAGGACTTCCCTGTTATTTGGGTAAGTTATTATTAATTTATGTAATTATTCTATACTAGCAAAGCCCCGCGGTTTCACCCGCATAAGTCTCCATCCCTTGGGAGTATCGGGATAAAAAGTATACTATGTATTAATCCTTTCATCCAAATCCGTTCAGTAGTTTTTGCGCGAAAGAGTAACAAACATCCATCCATCCTTACAAACTTGCGCGTTTATAATATTAGTAGGATTTGTTAAATTATTTTTCTGGAAGGGTGGGTGTTTTTGGGGTTCTGTCTTTTGTAATTTTGACATTCAAAAAGTGCTGATTCTCAGCATAATTTGAATAAATGACTATTGATTTTCCCCTGTAGTAAGTTCTATTTTATCTACACTATAAACAGGTAAAGTTTGTAAGTTTGGAAGGAAAAAAAAACAGGTGTTTGCCCAGCACTGAGACACAAAAAAGGCTAACAAACTCAAACTATTTATTTCAACTAAACCAATTACAGGCACTTTTGAATTGTCAAGGGTTGGTCAGTCAAAAAGATGAAGCTAGTTGCCCATTCCAAAGCGTAGTAGGTACCTATGGCGAAGAACGGGCAAGAAACTCCATGGACACCCTTTTAAATCACAATAATATGGTTACAAAGTATTGGTTACATCATTCATGTTAAAAATTATGCATGTGAGAACAATGCAGAACATTAAAAGCGTCAGTAATGAAAAGATAAAAAAAAAACAATTGAAATAGGTATTAAATTAAATAAGCCATGGCAGCAAAGAGTTGACCAGTCCCTACTGACGGCGCCCGTTCACGGACATGACGCATAGATTAGCACCGTTCAGCTCAACCATTTTGAAGGGAGCTAAATGATCCAACACATGCACCACCATCAGCGAGACATCAGAGTGAGCATGATATACTCTCAGCCGCCAAGGCACATTCAAGTCAATGAAAGACAGTGAAAAATAAACAAAAATGTCTGAATTCACTAAATATGATCAGCGTAATATATTTTATTTATTTAGGGACAAAAAAAAGTTACACGTTACAATTTGTATATCGGAGCTAAGTATATTTATTTAATAAACGTATAACCCACACTATTGTCCACGGATTCAATTAATAAATATCTAAAAGAGGAAAGGACGGACGGGCACATATTACTTTGTGAATTAAAAGAAAAAAGAAAAGCAAGTTATGAAAGGTTGTCGGTAAGCAAAGCTATAGCCATTTTTTTAAATTTTGCAGGAGAAAATGCAAAAATATCTGAATCGGTAAAGTGTGTGTTATAGGTTACTAGGACGGACTACAAGGCGACGGAGAGGTGCCCGCTCACCGGCGCGCCGGTGAGCGGGCACCTCACAAACGCCGCGGCGTTTGTTTTGCACTTCTCAGTGTGAAACAGACGAGGAACGCGCACCTCTCGCCGTATAATAGTTCTAGGTACTACGTAACATAATTTATTGGAAAGCTCGTTACAATCAAACTTATTATTACAAATGCCATGCAGCATCATGGCCATGAGGAGCGTACGTCTGGACTCTAAACTCAAGAGAGTGTGCCGTTTGAGTAGTTCTAAATAAGATATTCTCGAGTGATAAAATTTATACTGCATGTTACGTAGGAATTTTTTCTGAACCATTTCAAGTCTATGTGAGTATTTGTCGTATTAATCTCTGGAGATTAGCACGTTCGAACAAACAAACAGAAAAAATCTTCACCTATATTATTAGTATACTTACAATAATTTTTATTTTACTTAAACATTGTGTCATACATGATACATTGAGGCAGCCTCAATAAGTAACAAAAGTACTTGTGTTGGATATACATAGATAGATTCCTACTAATATTATAAACGTGAAAGTTTGTATGGATGGATGTATGTTTGTTACTCTTTCACGCAAAAACTACTGAACGGATTTGGAACAAATTTGGCACACAGGCAGTTTATAACCAGGATTAACACATAGCGTACTTTTTATCCCGACATTCCCACGGGATCCAAACTTATGCGGGTGAAAACGCGGGGCGCAGCTACTCTATAACAAAGTCATCATCATCAACTGTGTAGCCTTTTCCCAACAATTCTAAATATAATAAAAAATAAAGAGTATTTATATGAGATTATACTCGTATATACATAGATATAAAAAAAAGACTTACTTTAATATTCTACCGACAGCAACAAGAAATCTTCTTCAAAACTGTGTGCTTTAACTTTACCCAAACACAAAGGACTACATCTGATGATGGTTCTCTTGGAACTAAAACCTTCTCTATTTAAACACTGATTTAGAATAATATTCCTACTACAAGAGTCTAATAATATTGACATAGGTCGTTTTTAGGGTTCCGTACCCAAAGGGGCCCAGCACGACTCATTACTAAGCCTCCGACGACGGAAGGGCAACCTTCCGTCCGTCTGTCAGTGGGCTGTATCTCATGAACCGTAATAGGTAGATTATTGAAATTCATAGAGAGTATTTATATTGCTGCTATAACAACAACAAATAATAAAAATAAAATAAAGTTAAACATTTAAGGGGGTCTCCATACAAGAAACATTTCACACAGTTTATTTTTAAAGTAGTTACATCTGTTTTTTTTTTGTAACTTTTGTGTCTAGTACTTATATTCTTTATTAAGTTAATAAGTATAAAGTCAATGAAGTTATGACGATTAAGGCCTACAAACTAGTAAACTCGAGGGCTTTACTAGTAGCCCTCAAAGAGTTCCAATATCCACCTTTATCATTAGTGAAAGAATTTCACTAATGGGGGATTTTAACTAATTAAAGGAAGATGGGCATTTTGGTGAAGAGTGTATATATGTGTGTGTGTGTGTGATATTTTAGTGTCGTTGAAAAGGTATTTTCTATAGGAACAATATTTACTTCTACCAATTCGTTGCCCGTTCGGAGTTATCCACCGTATGAACATGACTTATTTTGCACAAATCAATATGTTTTTTTTTTATTTTTTTTTTATTCTTCAGACCATTTTATTAGACCAACTTAAACACAGCGCCCTCTCGTATACTTTTTAGACGCTCACGTAGAGTTACCACTGCGCAGCTACCCTGGTAGCTGTAACGCTCAACCGGAAAAATTAACGAAACCGACAACAAAACAAGCGCTAAAGTACCTATTATACATAAAAATACCTTTCTAGTCATATGTACATAAAATATTGCTGTTGTTTGTTTAAACTCATAAATTTTACCTCTTTATAATAAGCAGCACTGTAAAGTTTCATCAAAATCCGTTCAGTAGTTTTAGCGTGAAAGAGTAACAAAAATCCACCCATCCATCCTCACAAACTTTCGCATTTATAATATTACGTAGGATTTGTATAGAAAAGAAATACGGAACCCAGGTCTCTTACACAATTGTATGACTTTAAATTGTACTTACAAAGACTAAATTGCTCTTCATTGATTCAAGGGCATCTATGAATAACTTGATTCTAGTGTTGTTTTAAAACTGTGTTATAATTTAAACAGACACATTTCGCAATGTTTATTGCGACGATTTTTCGAGTTATCGCCGCGTAAAACCTTCATATTATGAAAATTTCTAATGGGTTTAAGTATGCGCCATAATCGTAGTCTCCAAATGTGCGTTAAAAGGCGCGTCTGGCGCTCCTTGAACACAATTTTTTTGTTAGCCTTTATTGTGACTAACTGCTGTGCAAAGGCATCCTCTTTTTACTTCCAAACACAACTTTCCTTGCACCCTAATTTTTTATTTTTTTTTATTTTAAATTTTTATATTTATGTTTTATTAGCCGGTAATGTCCCACAGCTGGGCAAAAGCCCTTTATTTTCATTTAATTAATTAAAATTTTACTTTGCAGGTAAAATACGATCGTTTCAAGACAGTGGAATCCATCCCTCTGTCCAGCAATGCTGGTCTGATCATCAAGGACTCCCGGTTCTCTCTGAGATTCGACGATGCTACTGCCACTTATACACTTTCGGTAAGTATTCTTTAATAAGCTACAAATAGTCTGAAAACCACTTCGTGTTCCCCAGTAACTGGGTTGTGGTGGCCAGATACTCTGGAAACCACTTTGTGTTCCCCAGTAACTGGGTTGTGGTGGTCAGATAGTCTGAAAACCACTTTTTGTTCCCCAGTAACTGGGTTGGGGTGGCCAGATACTCTGAAAACCACTTTGTGTTCCCCAGTAACTGGGTTGTGGTGGTCAGATAGTCTGAAAACCACTTTTTGTTCCCCAGTAACTGGGTTGGGGTGGCCAGATACTCTGAAAACCACTTTGTGTTCCCCAGTAACTGGGTTGTGGTGGTCAGATAGTCTGAAAACCACTTTTTGTTCCCCAGTAACTGGTTGCGGTGGTCATATAAGCAGTCGCACCATTTAAAATACTAGTAGTCAGCAGCATCCGGTTTGATTGGAAGCCGGCTCCTACATGGTCGAGAAGGCTAGGCAGATGATATAATTATCAAGCTCATGGGAGCGGTGGTGGTCCAGTGGTAACGACCGCGAACTAAGAGTTGTAGGTCGTGGGGTCGAACCCAAGCAGACATTACTTTGTGTAAATTATTTCATCACCACTGCTCCTAAAACGGTGAAGGAAAACATCGTGAGGAAACCGGCATGTCCTAGAACCGAAAAATCGAAGACATGTGCAGCACAATCAGCCTATAATGATGTGCTGAATCCATGGTTACAGTTTGCGTCCATGTCAACCTGTATGTCCTAAGGCGTCCCCTCCCGTTGTTTCGTAGTTACTAAACTTGATTTAAATTCTCTTCCAACAGATCAAGGACATTCAAGAGAACGACGCCGGCTGGTACCAGTGCCAAGTACTAATGTCGATCAGTAACAAAATAACAGCCGAAGTCGAGTTACAAGTGCGACGACCTCCGATCATTTCCGACAACTCGACGCGTTCGGTGGTAGCTAGCGAGGGAGAGAGTAAGTAGAACAATGTTTTTTTTTGCAACAAAAATTATGAACTTTATGTTGGCGATATTTACATGGTATTTAACACCCTTTGAAGAGAAAAAGAGAGAGAAGAGCCTGTGGTAACGATCCTGACGTACGAGTTGTATCCTTTTAGGTTGTGGGTTCGAAACCAAGGAGGAGCTTTACTTAGTGTAAATTATTTCATCACTACTGCTCTCAAATAGGTGAAGAAAAACATCGTAAGGAAACCGGCATGTCCTAGAACCAAAAATTCGAAGACATGTGACATCTAACAACCCGCAATGGGTTCGCTTGATTACAGCCCCCCCCCCCCCCCTCCCTCTTGAAGAGAGGTGGCCTGTGTCCCAAAAGTGGGAACATTATAGCCTTATTATGAACACCTTGTGGGGATGAATTTTCAAAAATCCTTCCTTACTCTCACTCACGTTACACAAGAAACTCTTGTACATTTCATGCTTCTGAGGAAGAGTAGGTACTATCGATACGAAATGAAGAAGGCTGTGCGTTGTCCGACAGTGAATTAAATTACGATTTTTAATAAGTAGATCTTTTTTTTACTTCAACATAAAACATAATCTAAGCTGGATTTGTGAAATTAATTAGAAAAAGAAATTGGTGTTGCCAGAAAAAAAACTAAGTTTTATTTACGATCTAGCCAACTAGGATCAACCTATACTTCTAAAACACGCCTAATTATCTACTTGAATAGATAATTATTTTTCATTTCATTACGATTGATGTTGTCTTCAGGTGTCCAAATGGAATGTTACGCCGGTGGGTTCCCGCCGCCGAAGATCTCCTGGCGTCGTGAGAACAACGCCATCTTGCCGACCGGAGGATCTATCTACAGGTTAATATCTATCTATTTATCTAGCGTGTATTGTACCAATGCTGGGCAGAAGCCTCCCTCTTCCTTTTTCACATACGTCAGTACTTTGCTTTACTATTGACTACCTTGGTCTCGTGGTCGCAAGCGCGACTGCTGAGTGGGTCCTGGGTTCGATTCCCGGGTCGAGTAAATTGTTATTTAGTTATTCCATTGGGAATTTCTTAGTAACAGCCCGGAGTTTCGAAGTTAGCGGTGTGGTACCCCCGTGCCTTGGAAAGCACGTTAAGCCGTTGCCCCTGCGCCTGCGTTCTCTCTCCGGTCGTGTCGGATTGCCGTCCCATCAGACAATGAGAGAGAGTGCATTTGTGTCTGCACATACACTTGTGCACTTTAATATCTCCTGCCTAGTCTGCCTCAAGAATTGGGCTATCAAATACAGAAAAAGATTTATTAAATCCGATTGGTAGGTAGTTCCAGAGATTAGCGCGTTCAAACAAAACAACTCTTCAGCTATTGGTATATTATACACCGTGTTCCGGACGATATACATAAACTTCGACCAGGTGTCCAGACCACGGAAACAAGCATTTTTCATTACGGACACATTCATGAATTCTTATTTTTTGTTTTTTCATACAAAATTAATTACCTTGACGTAAATCACCCGATATGCACGCCTCTTTATCTCTTTATCCGAAGCATTTATTAGATTTATTATTTTCATTGCACTAAGCGGCAACATAGGTCAAATTCATTACTTAATTACTGCATAGCTCAATTAAATTTCATATGAAATTACAAATATCTTTGTAACGAAGTCTTTTTAATTAATACTTCCTATGATAGATTTGATTTGTAAAAGCTATAGAAGCGTTTGCAAAAATTTATACATAACTTGAAGAACACAGTGTATAGATAATTATTAATCCATCCTTCTTTTTCTAATTACAGGGGCAATATCCTAAAAATCGCAGCAGTACATAAGGAAGATCGCGGCACATACTACTGTGTGGCTGAGAACGGAGTGGGCAAAGGAGCTAGAAGAAATATTAACTTGGAAGTGGAGTTTGCTCCTGTTGTGACTGTACCAAGGCCGAGGTTGGCTCAGGTAAAAATTTTCAATTCAAAAAAGTGTCTATATGTATTCACTTCTAACAAATTCATCACCACTGCTCTCAAAACTGTGAAGGAAAATATCGTGAGGAAACCGGCATGTCCTAGAACCAAAAATTCGAAGACACGTGACATCTAGTAACCCGCACATGGGCCCGCGTGGTAGATTACGGCCTACTCCCTCTCACATATAGGCCTGTGTCGCAGCAGTGGGAACATAATAGATTGATTATGCTTACATTTATGTGCAGTCTATACATACGTAACCTCACGAATTTATCCAATGGAGGCAAAAACTACTGAACTCCACGCACTCCTTTATTCCATACTTATTTTATTGGATTTTTCCATCAGGAATTTCTCAGAAGCAGTTTGGAGTTTCGATTTTTGCCCGATTGATGGTGAAGGAAACATACAAATAAACATTATTTCGTTTTATGTGCTTATCTCATTTTACTGTATTATTTATTTCAGGCTCTACAATATGACATGGATCTGGAATGCCACGTGGAAGCGTACCCACCGCCCGCTATAACTTGGCTCAAGGATGAAGTACAACTGTCCAACAACCAGCATTACAGGTACGCCTAATATCTTACGCCTTAGTTCTATTGGGGTATGAGAAACAGGGTGTAAAGTTCACTCATCCTCCATAAAAAAGGGAGGCTCCTCCGACTAGACGGGTGTCGTGTCCGGCGGGCAACTGCCCGATGATTGATATCGGGATGTTGCGTATATCCGTATAGACGGCACGGTTGGCGCAGTGGTTAAGCGATTGACTGCTGCGCTGCGTGTCGCGGGTTCGATTCCCGCACGGAACAAATATTTGTATGACCTACATGTATTTGTTCCGAGTCTGGGTGTTTTTCTATCTATAATAAATAATTATGTATTTACAAAAAAAAAAAAAAAAATGTATATAAGTAGTTTATCAGCCATCTTGTTACCATAACACAAGCATTAGGTTGCTTAGCTTGGGACAAATGGTGCTGTGTGAAATGTCCAGGGATATTATTATTATATTCTAGTTGCGCGGTAAACTGCTTGCTTGCTGCAGGACTTTGCGTGACGTCACTGTGATGCGTATATGGCGATGTAGATGGCGCCACGGTACAATATGGCCTGTCCGAAATTTGGTTGAACCAACTGGTGACGTGGGGCGTGGGTGAGTGGGAGAACATGCGCGATAGTTCGGAAAGCCTGTATTTAAAGTTTAGACTGGTCATTGATTCGCCGGCCGTACTTACACTTGAACATGTCATAAAGTTTGTCTTCCCGAAGAGGTAGGCATATATGTTCACTATATGCATGTCATGATGTCTGCATTTTGCCTGTTATGTTACGGGTAGTCAGGAGCCCGAAAGTGACAAACAGTCTTACCAAGGTGTATCGTATGACCCAGTAACTCGGTTGTGGAGGTCAGATAGACAGTCGCTCCATGTAAAATACTGGTATTCAGCTGCATCCGGTTAGACTGGAAGCCGACCCCAACATAGTTGGGAAAAGGCTAGGTAGATGATGACTAACGGCAATGAAAAACCAAAATGAGTTGATTTCGCGCACGCGCGGTTGCGCCCTATTAGTTATTGTTAAGTTTTTTTAATTTAATTTTTTTAAATTACGTTACTGGTCTGTTAATTATTAATACATGATTATAAACCATTATGATAGTGTTATATCTTAGCTAATAATCTGAAAACTGCAGTGCGATTCTGTAACCATATCACCGTGAAAACAGTGAAGTGAGCGTGGAGTGAGTTGTCATTCCAGTCTAATGCTAGGGATTGACACTATTGACAGCTCACTCTAAGCTCACTTCCCCTTTTCACGGTGAGTTTTTTTACAGAATCGCTCCGCTGAATATCAAATGAAAAGCGATTCATTTATTACTAAATCAAAAAAGTCTGATTTCAATAATATAAAGTCCGATTTAATTTAAAAAAATAGCCATTTTTTTTACGTCACGATCACCATAGTGTTTTACAATCTTCTATTAGTTTCATCAGATATTGTAGTCTGTCTTTGTGTTCTTGTGCTCGGTCAGAGTCAGGAATGGCCCGAATTGCATCGATTTCTGGTTTGGTTTTATATTCGTACGTTGTTTTACTGCATGGTATCGATGCCGGACCGTCTTTGGGCCGAGTTCCGGAAAGTGAAAAGAAAAAGCATATAAACAAAAATAGCTATTGTGTTAATACAATAGCTATTAGAATAGCTTTTTCAGGTTTTAGCCGATTTCCTCCGACAAAATTATCTGGCTTTGGAAAAATCAGCCCTAAGCAAAAAAATAGTTTTCGCTTGCACCAACTTTACTCCAGACAGGACGTCAAGCCGTTGGTCCCGGCTGTCATTCGTGGATCTTTAACAGTCATTACGGGTAGTCAGAAGCCCGAAAGTGACACCCAGTCTTACCAGTCAGATAGGTAGTCGCTTCACGTAAAATATAGGTATTCTGCTGCACCCGGTTAGACTGGAAGCCGACCCCAACATGGAAAAAGTCTAGGCAGGTGATGATGATGATAATTAGGTATGTCTGTGGTATTGTGTACCCAGAAGCAAGTACAGCCGGGTTTAAGTAAATCAAATCAAATCAAATCACTTTTATTTGTTAACACAGGTAAAGAAATACAGATCTTGAGTTTGGTGAACAGAACGCTATGTTATGCCAGGAGGCGTACAAATATGGTGTGCATCTAGCTCAATATTACGAATTTACATTTCACAATAAAAAAAAAAAAAGATGTTTGATAATCATGCCTATTTAAAATTTCAAAATAAATTATAACAGATACATAATATTATTTAAAAAATTGACTGATGTCAGATTTAAAGGAGGAATTATTTAGTTATGTATGTCAAAAAATAAAAATAAAATAAAGTCTAAGTCAGAATAATTGAAAATGTCAAAAATTATTAAATGTCAATATTAATAATAAATTTCGACTACAAATTAATTCATCCTTTAAGTTTCTTTTCGTATAAAATAGAAACAGCATTATACTGAGTCATCATTGAAAAAATCATCCAGTGTGTAGTAACATTTGTCACTAAGCAAGCTATTTAGTGCCTTTTTGAATTTTATTAATGGCAAATTTTTGATGGCATCCGGTATTTTATTATAAATTTTTGGAGCGTTGCCGAAAAGGCTTTTACGCATTAAGGCTGTTTTACATTTAACGTTACATAGTTTGTTACAATATTGAGTACGCAATGGATTTCTTCTGACTGCCGATAAGCTGACAAATAAATGCGGGTTTTTTTTTACAAACAATGCAGTTTCCATTATATACATTGCTGGCAGTGTCAATATTTTTAGTTTTTGGAAATACGGAATACAGCTATCTGTCGTTTTTAGACCACACATAGACCTCACACAGCGTTTCTGCATCCTAAATACAACCTCCCTATTAGCCGACTGCCCCCAGAAAATAATACCGTACCGTAAAACAGAAGCTACAAGTCCATGGTATGCTACTAGCAATGTCTCAATATTAACCTTTTTTGAAAGTTGGAAGTAAACAGGATTTTATTCAGAACTACATCGTCATCTGATGACACAGTAGCACTCAGTAGTTAACATGCATAAAATGCGTAATGAAGTTAACATTTTCCTTATATATATATCTATACTAATACTAGCTGACCCGGCAAACGTTGTTTTGCCATATATAAATTATTTCTAGCTGCCCGGCGCTACTTCGTTCGCGTGGTGTCCTACCCCCTACCCTACTCCTACACTACTGCTACCCTACTCCCACCCTACTCCTACACTACTCCTACCCTACTCCTACACTACTCCTACCCTACTCCTACCCTACTCCTACCCTACTCCTACACTACTCCTACCCTACTCCTACACTACTCCTACCCTACTCCCACCCTACTCCTACACTACTCCTACCCTACTCCTACACTACTCCTACCCCAGGGTGGAGTAGTGTAGGAGTAGGGTGGGAGTAGGGTAGGAGTAGTGTAGGGGTGAGTAGTGTGTGTGGGGGTAGGGATGTCCTACCCCAGGGTGGACATCCCTTATCACTTAAGGGTTTGAAAAAAAAAAAAAAAATAGATAGTAGCCGATTCTCAGACTTACTGAATATGCACAAAAAATTTCATCAAAATCGGTCAAGCCGTTTCGGAGGAGTATGGCAACGAAAACTGTGACACGAGAATTTTATATATTAGACTAAAGCTGAAGAGTTTGTTTGTATGAACACGCTAATCTCTAGTCGGGGGTAGTTTAGAGAAACAAAAAGAGACAAAGTTCATAATTTACTTAGATACATACTAGCAGCGCCCCGCGGTTTCACCCGCATAAGTGTCGATCCCGTGAGAATATAGGGATAAAAATATATATAGGTAAGCCGTATTACGGTAAAGTTTATCAAAATCCGTTCTGTGGATTTAGCGTGAAAGAGTAACAAACATCCATCCATCCTCACAAAATTTCTTCTCACAAACGTTCCAGTCAACAATTTCAATACAACAAGATGTCTGCAAGAAAATTAAGCTCTTAATTTTAATGAAAAAATCATGTTTACCAAAGCAGTGTGTCTGTAGCAGTGTGTATCTTAAAAATAAAGAATTAATGGGCTTAGTAACAGGAATAAAAAAAAACTCTTTCTCACAAATAGTGATAAAAAATTGTCCAAAATGAGTTGATTGTCTGTTAATTATTAATACATGATTATAAACGCATTATAATAGTGTTTTTTCTTAAGCTAAAAAAAAACTGAATACCAAGTGAAAAGGAATTCAATTATGTATTACTAAATCAAAAAAGTCTGATTTAAATAAAAAAGTAGGATTTCAATATAAAAAAATGACATTTTTATTTATTCTTTAGTTTTTATTAAATTAATTTACAATCTTCTAATAGTTTCATCACATATTTTAGCCTTTCTTTTTGTTCTTGTGTTCGGTCAGACTCAGGAATAGCCAGAACTGCATTAATTTCTGGTTTATAATATTCGTACGTTGTTTTAGTGCATGATTTCGACACCGGATCATCTCTGGGCACAGTTCCGGAAACTGAAAAGAAAAAGCATATAAACTAAAATAGCTATTGCGTTAATACAAGGACTCCTAGGAGTCGTGAAGATATGCAAAGACTAGCTGCGCCCCGCGGTTTCACGCGCATAAGTTTCGATCCCGTGTGAATATCGGGATAAAGAATTTAGATTTGGGAAATGACTATTATGATTATGTAACAGTTACTGCGCCACCTACTCCTATTTTGTTTTGTCGCAAGTATTCGAAATCAAAATCAGGGTGTTAAAGAAATTGCATGCCATAGCTTAGCGGTAGGTTCATTATCGATAAAGGAACTCAGGAAAAAAAAAACATTGAAAAATTATTGCAAGATCAACCTAGTTTAGTACCTACTAACTTAAAGTATCAATCGTTTAGAATTAAAATTATTTTATTTGTTTAAATCTTTTAATTACTTAGGTACAGACCCCAGCACATCAAGCTACTTTACTCTTCAACTTTATCACTAACGTATTAAGGTTCAAGGTTGATTGGGAAAATCTGACAGTTTCGGGTAGCTTGACCTGCTGGCGTCTGTACCTACCTACTTTTGAACGCGTTGTGACTTTGTCCTTCACTTCTCGCGTCCGAATACTAAGGGCCGGCGCATTATTGGCTACTGAAAACGGCTGGCGACAAATGGCGCAAAATGTGCGCTCCTAACGCTGATGGTATGTAAATTACCATTTTCCCTTCGTACTTTAACGGGCTTAGGACCGTCAAAATACAAAACCTACAAAAAAGATTTTGTTTGACTAGTATTCAACAGAAATATGAGTAGGTATTGTAAAGGAAGAAGAAATAAGTACTTGGAATTGTAATTTACATACCTAGTTACCTGTCCTTCACCCGGCGTTATCGAAGTGTTCGGGCGTAGGTATTTCATTGCGTTCGATAGTAGGTAGGTAACTCTTGGACATTATTAATTATTAGCATTTAAACAAAATTTTTAAACTATTCTTTTAATCAATTCTAAACGATTGCTATTAAATTAGTAGGTACGAGTACCTACTACATTAGGTTCATCTTATGATAATTATCGTTTTTTTTTTTACCTTTTTTAAAGATATTAATTTTTTATTTTTTACGGGTTCCTTTATCTATACTGAACTTTCAATTAGCAATTTCTTTAACCTGTATTAATATTTATTAATTGATGTTTTTAATCTTGGTTGCTAGTAATCGTGTACCAAACGGATCGCGACAGTCATAAAAAAAGAAACCCCCCAATAAAACTAATTGGTGATCTCTGCACCTTAATTTCGTAACACACTATCAATCACAATATCAATTATTTTAAAATATATTGCTAATCCATTGCTTCATATGTTCGAAAATTATGTCAGCTCAACAACGTAAATAACGTTGTTGGAACTGTCAAAATGAAACCCATTGGTACTGTGTGTTAAAAAATAAGAGATTACTTAGTTAAACTTAAAACTTACCTGTACAAATGACAGAACAAACCACCAACAGTATCAACGTTATGCTGAACAACTTCATCTTGCAAGTTATACCGAATTATATGATCGCATGCTCCTGCTGTTAGTTAATATATAGCTGATATTGTACTTAACCCGGCAGCACTCACTAGGTACTTACAAACACGAATACTCGTTGCCGGGTAAAAAATACCACAGAATTTAAATAGCATAATCTAAGAAAATATTGTTTACTTATAGCACTGTGTGACCTAAACCCGCACTTAAGTCACGTTGTTCTGTGACTTAATTTGCATTTTGCACAGAAAAGTGTGACTTAAGTGCGAGTTTAGGTTACAAGTGCTATAAAACAGTATACGATACGTGTGACTTAAGTAGTATTAATGCACGGCGATAAGCATGGACTACCTAAGTCACACGTATCGTAATGTACTATTTTTTTATTTATTAAGATGTACTTAATAGTTTTATTGATATTATTCACAATAAAGGGGCCCGTGGCTAAATAATAACAGCCGCACAGATGGATCGATCAAGTTAAGCTACGCTTGCCGTGGTTGGACTGTGGATGGGTGACCATCTTTACATACCGAACCCTTCCGTGCCTCGGAAAGCACGTCAAGCCGTTGGTCCCGGCTGTCATTCGTGGATCTTTAACAGTCATTACGGGTAGTCAAAAGCCCGAAAGTGACACCCAGTCTTACCAGTCAGATAGGCAGTCGCTTCATGTAAAATACAGGTATTCATCTGCATCCGGTTAGACTGGAAGCCGACCCCAACATGGAAAAAGTCTAGGCAGGTGATGATGATGATAATTAGGTATGTCTGTGGTATTTGGTACCCGGTAGCGTAGCCGGGTTGAAATAAACAGGATTTTATTCAGAACTACATCCTCATCGGTATTCTGATGTCACGCAGCAGTCAGTACCTACGTGTATAAAATGCATCATTTAGTAAACATTTTCCTTATATATCTACATATACTAATACTAAAGAAGAAGAGTTTGTTTGTTTGAACACTCTTATCTCTGGAAGTCGGGGGTAGTTTAGAAAAAACAAAAAGTGTCAAAGTTCATAATTTACTTAGATAGGTACATATTAGCAGCGCCATAAGTGTCGATCCGTGATAAAGTTCATAATTTACTTAGATACATACTAGCAGCGCCCCGCGGTTTCACCCGCATAAGTTTCGATCCGTGACAAAGTTCATAATTTACTTAGATACATATTAGCAGCGCCCCGCGGTTTCACTCGCATAAGTGTCGATCCCGTGAGAATATCGGGATATAAAGTATCCTATGTGTTATTCTAATGTATAAGCTGTATTTCTGTAAAGTTTCATCAAAATCCGTTCAGTGGTTCTTGCAAAAGTAACAAACATGCATCCATCCGGAGGCGGTGTGACAGAGGTAGCTTGAGAATTATTATAGAAAGAACCGTCGCCGACTTGCAAATTGCACTTTTCTTTTAAAAATCTTAAACAACAAAATTGACTGTCCCGATCTCCTGCATAAATTGCATTTCAATGTCCCCCAGAGATCAGTTAGATTTAATCCACCTATCTCCATTTCTTTTTCTTCGTCCAATTATAGGCAAAACTCATACATGGTGCGAGCGAGCAAGGACTATAATTTACCACCAAAGCCCATTCTGCACGCACTCGGCTGAATGCCAACTTTTTTAACAGCGCGTAGTGTTTTATTTTTTAGTTTAATTTTTCCCCATGTCACTATTGCCAAACATGGCGTCTTAATGTATCTATTTAATGCTTTGCTTATTTAATTCATTTTATTTGTATTTTTATCGTGCTTGCTACTTAGTTTTTAGTGATCCTAAGATTTCTACTACCTTCTCTATGTCTACTCGTGAGAACCTGTAATTGGCTCTGTGTCGCTTACACAATTGTTATTAATTTGGTTTAGCTGCTGGTTCTCCTACTTGTAAATAAATAAATAAAAAGTTCATAGTTTGACAATTTTGATCAGAATATTTTTTATTGTTGTTTTTTTTTCTAAAAAAATGTCTGCAAGTCGGGGTACAATAATAAGACAATAATTTTACATGGACATTGAACAGACGCAAAACTGAACTTTTAATGCATGGTGGCAGGGCATGGACGCGCAAACTGTTACCGTGGATTCAGTACAAGATTAATATTGATAGTATTTTAATTGGCTAAAAACTGAATACCAAATGAAAAGCGATTCAATTATTTTTAACATAAAAAAGTCTGATTTAAATAAACATTGACATTTACGTCTTGATATTTATTAACCATGTCTGCAAGCTTCTACTAGTTCCCTTAGATTTTTTAGCAATGCTTTGTGTTTTTCTGTTCGGTCAGACTCAGGAATATCCAGAAGTTCATCTATTTCTTTTTTATGGTATCGGTACGTTGTTGTACTGCATGGCAGATTTTCAAAGGTCCCGAATACTGTAAAGGAAAAGTATATAAATTACAATAACAAAAATAGCTGTTGTGTTTATACAAGGACTCTGGGAGTACTTAGATACGAGTATATCGCGTGAAAAGTGTCCCTATCTACTGAGAAGAGTGATTTCACACATCGTGTGTATTGTTTCCATGGCAGCATGCCACATTGTGTATCAGAGGTGTCAAAACGGATTAGAAACGCGTCCATCTTTTGACGCGGTAAGGCGAATCTAACGATTTAAATATTTGTGATAAAAAAGAATGGCGTAGTTCCACTACACCATTGTTTAGCTGTATTTTACGTCATTCGCAGATCTTTGACAGTCGTTACGAGTCGTCAGAAGCCCGAAAGTCTGACAACCAACCAAGGGGTATTGTACTACCCAGTAACTGGGTTGGGGATGTCAGATAGGCAGTAGCTCCATGTAAAATACTGATATTCAGCTGCATCCGGTTAGAATGGAAGCCGACCCCAACAAAGTTGGGAAAAGGCTAGGCAGATGATGATGACTAACAGTAGGAATGAATTAAGCAGACAAATCTAACATTATTGTAGCGAAATAAAAGAAGGGATACCTTCGCTAGAATACGATTTTAATTTTGAACATAAATAAAAATAACACGATAATAAAATACAAAACTTAGAAAAACAAACGACGAATATAGTGAGTAAAAAAAAAAAACAAGAAATCGGAATGCCTTTGGTGTTTGTACCATAAATATTAAATTTTTGTGTATTATTGTTACGCGTCGACTAGGATTCCTTTGCAAACGTATCGTATTTCGAAATAAAATAAATAAAAATACGTTTTACATGGTAATTTCGGCAACAGGTCAATTCGTTGTTCAAAAGCAAGATAATTAATTAAATGATCGCCAGATCTAAGTTTTAGCGTTAGATATATTATAAGAATAAATGGTTGTAGGTACCTATATTAATTTTAGGTTACTACTAAAGACAAAAACTACGAAATATCTGTAAATCCGGTCCTAGGCTCCACAATGACGATCGTAAGAGTAAGACTTCTCGCTGGCCGGAATCCGAATCTTCCCAAATTGGAAGCTTCTAGCTCGCTAACGGAAACGTGAAGAAAAGCCGTACGTAGGTATAGAGGAGCCGAATTAAGATCGGCATATAAAGAAAGAAAGAAAATACATTTATTTGCGGCAAACATGACGCATAAAAAAAAGAACAAACACACAAAAAAGAATAACAACAACAACATACAACATTATATAATCTTCGAACGAATCTACGGAAAATAACGTAAAATGATGATCCGGGATGCAGGCAGAATATTTTTATAACAAAGTACCTACCTGAAGATAAGTTATCTACCAAGTCTGAATCAAGCAACGTGACTCGCCACGTGACAAGTTTTAGTACTGCACAACATGCTTGAATTGAGTTTTTCAAAAACTTACTATTTACTTTAGGATAAAATATAGAAAACGAAAAGAACTTTCGAATAATCAATTGAAGGGCTAACATACCCTCGAATCCTGTGATTCACCACACAAAAACTGGTCGTTTAAACCGTTAAATTCAATTCACACACATACTTTCGTTGTGAGACCAAAAGAAAAAACAATTATATACGTCGTGTTTCAAAAAATACTTCAAATGAAAAACCCCCGTAGGAAAAAAGGCACGACACTTTTACATTCACAATTCAAAGGAATTTGAAGAAGAAACCTTTCCAGTTGAAAATGAGGTTGAATTTATCATAAAAGAAGGTCGATTGTGACACAATTTTAATGTAGCATTTGCTAATGCTGCAATATGAAGCAATGGATAAGCAATATCCTTCAAAATGATTGAATTCAGATTGTGATTGATAGTGTTTTACGCAATTAGGGTACAGGAGCTAATCAACTGCTTCATATAGTTCATATGTTCAAAACATTTGTCTGTTCCTCAACGTAAATAACGCAATGAATGTTAAAAAACGGCACGGTTGGTGTCGCGGGTTCGATTCCCGCACGGAACAAATATTTGTATGACCTAAAAGTAGTTGTTCTGGCTCTGGCTGTTTGTGTATGTGAGTTTAAATGTTTGTGAACGCACCCACGATACAGGAGAAATTCCTAGTGTGGGGCAAAGTTTAAAAAAAAACTGTCTAGATGAAACCCATTCCTACTCTCAGGTCAACTAACAAGCAAGAGATTACTTAGTTAAACTTAAAACTTACCTGTACAAATGACAGAACAAACCACCAATAGTATCAACGTTATGCTGAACAACTTCATCTTGCAAGTTATACCGAATTATACGTTCGCACACGACAGCTGTTATGTGATGAATAGGTAGTATTTAACCCGGCAGCACTCGCTAGGTACTTACGACCACGATCACTCGCTACCGGGTAAAAAATACTTCGGAATTTAAATAGATTAAGAAATGAGACGTACTTCGTCATCATCTGCCTAGCCTTTTCCCAACTACTTTGGGGTCGGCTTCCAGTCTAACCGGATGCAGCTGAATACCATTATTTTACATGGAGCGCCTGCCTGTCCCACCTGCAGCTGTGCGATTCTGTAACCATCTCACCGTGAAAGTGAGCGTGGAGTGAGCTGTCATTCCAACTAATGTTAGGGATTGACACTATTGACAGCTCACTTCACCTAACTTTTCACGGTGAGACAGAGCCCAGTTACTGGGTAATGCGATACTCCTTGGTAAGACTGCAGGTGGTCAGACTTTCGGGCTTCTGACTACACGTAACGACTGTCAAAAATTCACGAATGACAGCCGGGACCAACAGTTAAACGTGCTTTCCTAGGTACGGAGAATTCTCGGTATGTAAAGATGGTCACCCATCCACAGACCAACCGCGGCAAGCATAGCTTAACCTGATCGATCGACCAGAGCGGCTGTTATTATTCAGCCACGGGATCCTCCATCCGGCTCAGAAAATTAATAATAAAATTATGGTACTTATACTAGCTTTTGCCCGCGACTTCGTCCGCGTGAAGCCACTTTCGTACATTTTTTTTCCGTAATAACCATCCTACGTACGTCAAGGAATATTCTAAAAAAAGAATTAGCGAAATCGATTCAGCTGTTCTCGAGATTTGCGCTTAGCAACACATTCAGCGATTCATTTTTTATATTATAGAAGATAATTATGTGATACTTTGTGGTATTTTGTACCCAGTGGCGAGTGCAGCCGGGTTCAAGTAAACAGGATTTTATTCAGAACTACATTCTCATCTGATGACACACAGCAGTCTCGTAATTAATATGTATAAAATTCGTAATGAGGTTAACATTTTCCGTTATACAGGGTTAATGGTAAAACATTAACAACCTCTCAGGAATATATTACTAACATTATAAACAACAACTTTTGTTCTATGACTTTGATTAATTCATCAGACTTTTATACAATAATAAAATATTTCAATTCAACGAATTGAAATATTCGATTTTTTCTGTTACGAACTCTATGCGAAGCAAAAGAAAGCGCTGCTTAGGTAAACAAACTGCGGCGGGGAGCGGGTTTAGATATAACAACGAATTTCAGCGAAACCTTGAAGGTTTGTTTTTGGTAAATGTATTATATTTTGTAAAAAGTCATAGAATAAAAGTTGTTGTTTATGATGTTAGTAATCCACTCCTGCAAGTTTGTTAGTGTTTCACCAATACCATGTATATCTTCTATACCTATAGTGCCTCGGACAATGACGTATTATATATAGACACGTTATCAACCAACATCTCGGCGTTAAAAACGGCGAAAATACTAGATAACTACTTATACGCGTAAAGAATGGGAAAGAAAATATGACACCGTACGGCGGGATGCCTGATGCTAGAGGGAGATAAATAAACATCTTCAGTTACGTCACAGGATAAGTAATTGTCAAATTACATGCTCATTGGTCGAGCGCATGAGTGACGTAGCCGGCCGCCATTAGACGCAGCGTCGTACAAAATAAAATAAAATAATGTAGTTTTGTAAACTTACGCGTGAAATGACACATTTTTGTCTTTAACTTTTGGGGTATAATTTGTACATCCTCTGAAAACACACGACGGCATGTTTTCTTTATGTTTTGCATAGGTTTTCACACACGATATTAATTAAAAACTAACATAGCGTCGCGCGACAGGTTGGTGCGTGACTAAGCGCAATGTGGCCAATTGGCTTCATTTCATGTTGCCATTTTAGAGTGCGGACAACGTATCTATAGTTTTATACATCATTGGCCTCGGAAAGCACTTTAAGCCGTTGGTCCCGGCTGTCATTCGTGGATCTTTGACAGTCGTTACAGGACGTCAGTAGCCCGAAAGAATGACAACCGGTCTTACCAACGGGTATCGTATTACCCGGTAACTGGGTCGTGAAGGTCAGACAGGCAGTCGCTCCATGTAAAATACTGGTATTCAGCTGCATCCGGTTAGACTGGAAGCCGACCCCAACATAGTTGGGAAAAGGCTAGGCAGATGATGATCTATACTCATAATAAAGCTGAAGAGTTGGGCAGAAGTTAGATTACATATTATAAATAAAAAGGTTAAGGAAGCCCGCGAAATTAAATTTTTTCTAACGTTTTTTGCAATTTGCTGGTCAATTTCTGGTTGCATGTTCACCAAAATATGATTCGTGACCGTACCAAATATGTATTTACAGAATTAGAATCATCAATACAACTATCTGAGTTAGACTTGGCCTTAAAACACGATGTTATCATGAAATAATCAATTCAATAGGGTAATTTAAATTGAGTTGTATTGATGATTTTAATAATTATAATTATGTAAATACATATAAATACATAATATTATGATCAAAGTATGATTCGCGGCCGTAACTAATATTTATTTACATAATTATATTATTTTATTTGTATTCTTTATTTCAATGTGTTTCCATTAAGTATATCCATATAAATTATATTTTTGAATATTAGAATATAAAAGGATAAAAATTAAAAACATTAAAAAATAGTAGACCACCGCTGCACCGGCTACCGGCAACTAAGCTACCGGTGGTCAGGGCTCTAGAGAGAGGAACCTCCTGACAATGCGAGCCGTGTCCAGAAGTACCGATACTATTATATTATCTTCATAAGTACTTCAAATTATAAATGCGAAACTATATCTGTATGCCAAATTTAATAGAAATTCGTTCAGCCGCTAAGGCGTGAACACGTAACAGATCGACAGATATACTTTCGCATTTATAATTTGAAGTACTCATGAAGAAAGAAAGAATAAAATTGATTTGGACACAGTTCGTGAAATACAAAATTAACAAAATAAAAATAATGTTTCAAACAACAATGGTGCCTCAGACTGCGACAAAAAGGTTAATTTTAGCATTCATGCTTACCGGATTGTCTTACGCTGACTTTCTAATGAACCTTTAGGGTCAAGTGACGGGAAGTACACACAGTTTCAACGTACCTATTACATACTTTTTGTCCTTATCTATATATATAAAATTCAAAGTCCTGACTGACTGACTGACTGACTGAATGAGACATCAACGCACAGCCTAAACCGCTGGTCCAAGAGACATGAAATTTGGAGGGTGTATTCTTCGTGAAGAGTAGGTATCCACTAAGAAAGGGTTTTTCGAAATTCCACCCCTAAGAGGGTGAAATGGGGGGATTTCGTTTGTATGAAAAATCTTATCCCTTGAGTTAATAAACTTGAAACTTGGCACGAATACTTATCTAAGTAAATTATGAAGTTGGGCATTTTTTGTTTTTATAAACTAACCCCTAAAAGGGGATTGGGGGGTTTCAAAGTTTGTATGGAATAATTTTAGCGCGCGGTCCGATTTAATCGAAACTCGGTATGTATACCTAAAATTGAAAGGAAAGAATAATGTGTATCAGGATTTTTCGAAAATCTACCCCTGACGGCCTGAAAAGGGGTAGTCAATTTTACAGGGGAGGATTTTACAACGTGGCTTGATTAACTCGAAAATTGGTATAAATAATCCTTGAGTCAAGTTAAGAACACACCCCAAATGATTTTTCAAAATTCCATCCCTGTGGGGGTGAAAAGCGGGGCTACAGTTTATATGAAAAATCTTATTCGTTAGGCTAATAATCTTGAAAATTGGCATGAATACTCGCATAAGTAAGCAATAAAGTTTATCATTATTAGTTTTTCAAAACTACCCCTCAAAGGGATAGGGGTGTTAAAGTTTGTGTGGAAGAAATTGAACGCGCGGTCCGATTAATTCGAAACTCAGTGTACTGTGTGTGTACTTAAGACTAAAAATAAATAATAACACGTATGAGGGTTTTTCGAAAATCTACCCCTGACGGGGTGAAAAGGGGTAGTTAATTTTACAGGGGAGGATTATAATAAGTGGCTTGATTAATTATAAAATTGGTATAAATAATCTTTTAAACCGACATCCACGCGTGCGAAGCCGCGGGCAGAAGCTAGTAAATAAATAAACTAGTCATCATAAAATACATATCATTACAAGAAAAAACACTTACGAATTTCTTTCTCCCCCAGAATCTCACACTTCGCGACTGCGGACGAGTTCACAGACACGACTATCAGGGTCATCACAATTGAGAAGCGTCAGTACGGCCTCTTCAAATGCAAGGCTCAGAATAAGCTGGGGACTGACGAGGGACAGGTGGACTTAGTCGGTGAGTAACACTGAATCTTATTGTTATAGGTATAGAGACGGATTTGATTTGGTTTTTTGAGTTGCATAAATGGGAAAGGATTTTTTTGTAAGTTTTCTTTTTTATTTTTTTAATACAATATACTTACTCAAATTCGTTACTTAAAATAAGCTTCCTTTGATTTTGACAAGCATAATTATATTTTTGTAAGTATTTAGTATTTTTTCAGACTTAATTTCAAAATATTTTAATTTTTGGCAATAATTGAGTCTTGCAATGTTGAAATTCTATGTTTACTTGATAATTACTTAAACTGCGTATTTGTTGAAATAAGGTACTTTAGCCGCAGGTCTGTGGTATCGAAACCAGCACATAATTGCGTAATACACTGTCAGTCTGAATCATTTTCAAGAATATTGCTTCTGAAATCTGACATACAGTTGTTTACCTAGTTTGGGTTTCAGAGGCTTCACAGGTTTTTGTAACTCTAATTTATTTCAATAAAGATTTATTATAATATGGTCGAAAAATTTGTCTGCTCAACAACGTACAGACGCCAGCACATCAAGTTACTACAATCTGTCAAATTTCTTTAATTATTTAATTTTCAACTTTATGGCTAAAGCTTTAAGGTTCAAGGTTGATTGGGAAAATTTGACAGTTTCGGGTAGGTTGACCTGCTGGCGTCTGTACCTAAATAACGCAAAGAATGTTGTTGAACTGTCATGAAGGCATTGTTACTGTAAGTGTGTTACGCAACTACCCCGCTGTATCAACTGGATTCTTATTCTATTGAAACTACGTACATATCTCCTACGTTAGTCCAGCCGATCGATTCTGTAAAAATCTCACCGTGAAAAGTTAGGTGAAGTGAGCTGTCAATAGTGTCAATCCCTAGCTTTAGTTGGAATGACAGCTCACTCCACGCTCACTTCACCTAAGTTTTCACGATGAGATGGTTACAGAATCGCACTGCTGCTCAAGTTCAAAACGTTACCACAGACGTACGGCACAATACAGAGTGAGATAAAAGTTATTCGATCAATTAATTAACACCCAATATTATAACAAAAACCAATAATACCAGCCAGACAGCGTGGCAGGGACATCGCAGCGCAACATGTTACCATGGATTCAATACGTGATTCTGAAACCCCTTACGTTGACACTTATCGTTGGTTATTAAAAAAAAATTGCTGTTCCATACATTGTAACCGTGTATATTATTGTACTTTTCTATGAAACAGCTGATTTTTTTTTAATAACCAGCGAAAATTTCTGCGCTAGGGGGGGCATGTGCGAATTCATGGTTGCAGTTTCAATGTCCTTGCCACCCTTTAATAGGCTGGTATTATTGGTCGATGTCCCTGCCACCTTGCATAACATTTTCCCTGCGGTGGGACAATTCCCATTGCGAAACAAACGCCGCATTATACGAAGAAGGCAGGAGCATTGATTTCCACGCTTTCTTAACGAGGGTTGGCGATGTCGAACTTACATAAAACCATTAATTTGATAATCTCACTCTGTACCACATTTTCTCCATACTCCGCATGCATGGCTGCTATTCGTCGCATGCTACAACATACGTCTTGTCTCTAGAATCTATAATCCCGGTGTGCCCACCGGCGTGTGGTACCGCGCGTTACGCCGGCGCGGCTAACATCGCGCCGTCTGAGGCCACCCTTATGTCCATGTTCGCTGTTTACATCGTTTATGCTGCGAGGAGGTGAGTCTTAGCTTATAATTATGTTTTATAGTAGACATTATTCTCACTGTGTTGTCACGACAGATAGGCAGCTGGTTCAAAGTTGTTTAACCAATTAGAGAAACAATTAAAAGGCCATTCAGTCTCTCGTGGATCCACGTTTGGCACGGGTTAGAGCTGTTGCTGTGAACAGTAGAAGGATCTTTTTGGTACAGACGGCAGCACATCAAGCTACCCGAAATTCAAATTTTCCCAATCGACTTTGAACCTTATGCTTTAGCGATAAATTTGAAAATCTATTAAAAAAAATTGACAGATTGTAGAAGCTTTATGTGCTGGCATCTGTACGTGGTCAAAACCGGAACTAACGCTGCCATCTTGATTTCTGTGACACACTTTGATTTTGACAGTGACGCAAAGTCAGAGGTAAAATAACTGTGAACAGGGTGCTTATCCGTGATGATTCAAAAGTGCAATTTTTTATGTTTGTTTTGTTTTCTGCCATTAATATCCTATGAGATGCTAAAACAGTCGTCCATTGAAACAAAATGGGAACACGACACAGTGGGAATGTTGGCTCTAACGACTTTTTTTTATTCGTAATCATTTGGCGTTTTTACAATTTCTAACGTGACAATATTATCGTGGACGTCCACGGCATCACGATAAGACAGGGAAGTAAAATGTATGGTAATATATGAAGATGCTTTCAAAGGGTTTTGAAGGTCCGCGGCATACCTGTGCGCCATTTTTTTTTTTTTTTTTCAAAATGTTGGCCATTTATGAGACCTTTATAAATCGATAGCTGACATCAATGCAAACAGAAAACATATAAGACCAAACCCCGTAGTGTCAAGTTTCCGAAATATTAACATTCAAAGGAGAATGCTTAGGCTCCATAGAAAAAAAACCCAGCTCCGGGGGAAAAGAGTTGTATCTCAAATCATCAATAATAATAAGTAATAAAATAATAACCGGTTATGATTAAAGTCGTTGAAAATACTATGTATACATTTATTGTAACAGAAACTTCGAGAGTTTGACCTCATAAATAGTCAGCATTTAAAAGCATCGACACGTGAAAATACTATTGTTAATAGCGATACTATGATATTGATTTGATAGTTTGAAGTTTGTTTGATTATTTTAAAAATTCAGAGGTATTATTTCAAACATCTATGCAACAAGATTTAAGCAAGGGTAAAAAATTGGGCCACCATTTTGAAAAAAAAAATGGTGGATAGGTAGGTAGGTATGCCAGGCTCCTTATAAAAATCTTCAATCCCCTTTCCGTCCACGATAACATTATAACGTCCACGTATTTCCATACATTTCATGGACGTGGACTTGCGGGATAATATCGACGCAAGAAATTATAAAAGCGCTCAATAGGTGTATTTATGATTCCAAAAATACTATATTTTTTGCATGTTTGCAAGAACATAGCTTTTTGTTTTGCTTCATAGACTAAATATGTTGATGTAACGTATGTATTCAAGTTTGTAACTATTCATTTTCTGAGTAGACATAAGAGAAGCTTACCAAAATGCGATCAAGTAAATAAAATATAAAAAAATATTATTTGTTGTGCACGCGTGTGTGTTTCTGCAAATTGGTTTTCATTGACCAACGGTGTGTTTTTGGATTAAGGAAAGTCTTTTTGCACATATTCATAAATATTAAGTCATCGAGTTTTGAAGACATTTTTGAAAACTACTTTGTTCCTCTTTCTAAGTAAAAATGTCGTGTCTTAATAAAGTTTTCACTGTACGGGGTCAAATAAAATTACCTAGCGAAACTGCAGACGTATTGGGTATTCGATAGTTAATTAACTTTCTTTTATACTGATATTTCAAGTGACTATACTAACTGCGGTCGCTGACCCTTTTTTTTTTGCGCGGTGGAATTCCTCATGGATTTCCTCCATCGTGGGGGTGATAGAGCGGTGTACCGCACTCTTAACGGCTAAAACCACGGCGTTGTTCCACTTTTGCCTATGGCCGGGGGTGCAGGATTCGCATAAACTGTTCTGTCCTCAACGGTGTCTGTGTACTGTTTCTCAGCGGGTCCCCGAGCAGCCATTCCCACAATGGTCGCACCCCCTCTCGGGTGGCGCGCGTGGAACAATGCGGCGCCAACTCGGGCCTGTCTGGTCGGACGACGGACGCCCCTAGTCAAAAGAATTATCAAATTAATTTAATTTGTTTTATCATATTTAGATAATATTAATACTTACTTACCCATCACGTCTGCGGAGTTTCAATACCTTATTTAATCTGATCCTGTATATATATATATATATATATATATATATCCTATATACTGGATGACATGTCAAGTCATACATTTCCAGTATATACTGGTCTTGCATTGTATAGGTTTTCTGTACAATGCTAGGCGAGCTCATACCTGATTTCCAGATTGTTCACCTTGTAGAATATGTTGGGGTAGGTCCGGCGCCGGATAAGACCGTACGATTAAAATTAACGTATAATTTGGCAATTTTGTTTAAGGCGCCAATTTGCAGGTTTTATGTTGATTAAAATATGATACGCGACCGCAACAAATATGTATTTACAGAATTATATTCAGTAAAATCATCAATTCAAGTCTCTAAGTTCAATTACCCTATTGAATGATTATTTCATGAAATCGTGAGAGGCTAATTCTAACTGAACGAGTTGTATTGGTGGTTCTATTGATTACTAGCTACGCCCCGCGGTTTCACCCGCATAAGTCTCGAGCCTGTGGGAAGATCGGGATAAAACATATCCTACCCACGTGCCAAATTTCGTCCAAAAAACGAAATCTTTTCTCTTCATAATATTAGTTTAGATAATAATTCCTTTAATTACATATTTGTTGTAGTCGCAACTCATATTTTGAATAAAATACGACCTGACACTGAGCTGGGGGCCTAAAAAGGTCACTTTGGCAGAATCATAATAGGTTATCAATATGAATCATATAAAAAATCGTAAAATGGTCAAAAACTGACAATGCATAATATGATCTGTGTGCAATTCATATCACAATGAAATAACATTTAAACTGTAGAAATAAAAAAAAAAACAATTTGATTAATAAAAATTGTAATGAAAAATTTACCGATAATATTACGGTTTTTATTTTTTTCATGCGGCAATGTCTACACCAAATATGAAATGAAATTGTAGGAAAATTAGAGGAATTGCTAATGATCTGCTGGGAATTCAGGAAATGAATAGCTTTTAGGGGTATTGCTTAAAGTGACCTTTTTAGGCCCCCTGCACAAAACGAAGGAAAATTTGAATTTTGCAGGCTACTTTAGCACTTCCCCTTTAATGCTGACAACATTGTATAATGAGCTATTTTATTCAGCCCCGTCACTAGGGGCAGAACAGAATGGCGCAGAATTTGATCCGTACGGTCCCAGCACCGAACTTAACCCAACATACCTTATACTGTACAAACGCCAGCAGGTCAACCTACCCGAAACTGACAAATTTTCCCAATCAACCTTGAACCTTAATGCTTTAGCGAGTTTTTTTTTAGATAAAGTTGAAAATCTATTAAATAAATTTGACAGATTGTAATAGCTTGATGTGCTGGCGTCTGTAAAATCTTGTGTGAATTTCTAACCAACTGTTAATCAATGTTTCCAGAGTCGCCAATGCCGGACATTAACTACCCCGGACTGCGACCGGACCCGTTGGTCTACGGATCAGCCCCAAAAACTAACACACCACATATCCTATACATGCTGACATATCTGTTCTTTATACTAACTTAATCCTTGTGGGAAGCAATGTCGTGTCTGTTATATTTATATAAACTACGGCCAAATTCTCAAACGACAATCTTAAGTCGTTCTTAAACGCGAAAAGACTCGCCTTCTATTACATGTGACTTAAACAAAGCTGGTGAGGGTCAACTGAGACAGCTAACGGCGGCTTAGGATCTTATTTCGCTCTGTTCAGCTTTTGTCAACGATTGTGTATGGCATGCGTACGCATCCGTTCAGCTTTACGGATACGGATGCGTACGTATTCAAACTCAAACTCAAACTCAAATCATTTAATTCAACTAAACCAATTACAGGCACTTTTGAATTGTCAAAGGGTCGGTCAGTCAGAAAGATGAAGCTAGTTGCCCATTCCAAAGCGTAGGTACCTATGGAGAAGAACGGGCAAGAAACTCCATGGACACTCTTTTAAATCATAAAATTCTTACAAAATATTTGATTACATCATTCGTGTTGAAATTAACAATGTGAGAACGATGTAGAACAGACGTGCACGTTAAAAGCGTCCGTTATAGAAAACATAAAAACAATTCAGAAATTAAAAATTACAATAAGCCGTGGCAGCTAAGAGATGACCAGTCCCTACTGACGGCGCCCGTTCACGAACATGACGTATGGATCAGCACCATTCAGCTCAACCATTTTGAAGGGAACTTAATGATCCAACACACACGACACCACCAGCGAGACATTAGAGTGAGCATGACATACTCTCAGCCGCCAGGGCACATTTAAGTCAATGAAAGACGTACCCAGTAAATGGTAGCTTGATATAAAGTACATAGTGCTCACACAAATTCATTCCATACAAAATCATTGTTTTCTTTGGACAAAAGGTGAACAGAGCAGAATAAGTTTGGTTATAGTACCTTAGCCCTTTCCCAGTGCAGCTAATACTTCACTTGTGTTAAAATCAGTGGCGTGTGAGAATTTGGCAGTCTGCCAAAAATTTGCTCTTTGGGCAAAAAATGACATTTTGATTTTCAAAATGACACGTTTTTCCCCCGTCTGGGATACCTTGTATTGTTTGTAACGTGCCAAAGTATGTATGCCATCTTATGTATTTCATGATCGATGAACTTTTTTTTATTTAACATTAATAATTTATCTTGAGTCTTTCAAGTAAGTGATGAAAAACAGCTTTTACAAGACAATAACTGAAAAAAATAACCACTGTTTATGCAAATAATAAAACGCACAGTAAAATTATATCGATCGTCAACACGCTAGATTTTCCTCACAAAGTAGACATTACCATAGATACTAGAGTAATATCAAGTATAATAGAAGTAACTTGTAAGAAAATTGCTAGCACAAAAGTAATTGTCCGTTTAAGACTAACAAATGCACAATACTGCCCAGTAAATTGTATTAAAAATATCAGTAGTAATAATATTTCGGATAGTCTAGTTGGTGGCAAGTGCTACTGCTGTGCATGAGGTCCTGGGCTCGATTCCCAGGTCGCGCAGAGTGTTAATGGGTTTTTCTATCTAGAATTTCTCAGTAACAGCCTGAAGTCTGAGTTTGTGTCCGTTGGATGGCGATAGGGTATTACATGAGACACATTAAACATAATTGGCGAATTCTGGGTGTGCTTTAGGTACACCTCTGCCCAACCCTTCGGGGTAACAAGGCGTGATCTTATGCTATGCCAATGATAACAACTTTATAAGTGAACAATAAGATACTTTGCTATGACTTGGCAACATACACTCAAGTATTAACTTGACAAATAACTGCACACAATATGTACAATAACTATTAAAAAAAATTAATAAGGTATTATACTTGTTGCATTTAGCATGGCACTAGAGGTCATTGACCCACCTACATTTTCTTGCATTTTTATTTATTCAAAAGTTGAAATAAAGTCTGCTAACGTCCTGAATCAATATCTATTGCGATCTTCTAGATGTTCCAATAACGAAGAACCATACATGGTTTTTTACTCCATCACCACTGCTCTCAAAACGGTGAAGGAAAACATCGTGAGGAAACCGGCATGTCCTAGAACCAAAAACTCGAAGACATGTGACATCTACCAAACCGCACTGGGCCCGCGTGGTAGATTACTGTCCACTCCCTCTCACAGAGAGGAGGCCTGTGTCCCAGCAGTGGGAACGTTATAGGCTGATTATGTATACATAGTTTATTGTTTGGGTTCCTACAGAAGAGATATTAGGGAAAGGGCAGTGCCAGCTAATATCGCGCGACAACTATAGTTAGCCAGACTTGAAAATCACAAAATTCAATTTTGAATCTCAACATGAACTTATGAATATTCAGGCCTATTTTCTTATTTTACTAAAAAGCCATTTTAATACATTGATACTCGGAACAATGCAGTTTTCTGTACAGTGAACCGTTTTATAGAAATAAGCAAACTTTATACCTTAAATATAGTCAATATAATGATGATAGAATTAGTACCTGCAGATAAATGTCATGTGTGTAACTTTTATAATATTTTTATACTGAACGTAATTAAGACTCACAGAACTATGCGATGCTATAAATAGCTATATCTGGCAGCAAAATATCTTCCACCCACCATATTTATGCTCTACTTTCATTTTGCAGCAGTAAAAGAAAAATATTTTTCTTATGTTTGTAATATCCATAGCATCGTATAGTTACTGTAAGGGCGTTATTACACCTACACGATCGACATTGAACGGTGATAATATCACCGAAAAAAGAAAAGAGAGTAAGAAGAAGACGAGAGAAGAGTTAGACCGACTCTTAAACGTAGAGTTCTACTTGACAAGAATAATTGCACCGCACATGGTTCAAAATCGCTTGACAAATCACATGAGACCTGAGTTTGATACTTGTCAAATACTAATTTGCTATGAAAGCGCATAGCAACCCACTGAGACTGATAGTACAAGCAGGAATCATCGATTTTCCTGAGATCGACGTGATCGGAGCATTGTCGCGACGCCGATCGTGTGGGTGTAATCACGCCCTAAGACTTATACATAAGAGTGTGCAACCATACATAATTATACCATTTATATATTCCAGCTTTTTTGTAAACATAATTATGAATTCGGTGTAATTTTGAAAAAAACGGACTTGCAATTTTATGTCGTAGGTACGGCAAAAATCGCGTCTTTTTATTAGATTTTATTTTTGTAGTTCATGTGAGTTTTTTCTTTTTGTAAATTGGTGATTGTGTATATTTTTATTTAAAAAAAAAATTATGGATTGTAAATGTAATAGAAAATTCAAAAATAATTATTTCGAAATGGAATCTCGATCAAGCATTTTTAAATGTAAACTAACATAAGTTTGTAAAAGTGTTAGTATGTAAGTATAAATGATTTTTTTTAGTAGTTTAGATCTAAATTATACATTCCGAAACTTAATAATTATACAATTTGGATACAAGATACAACTTAAGAGAATTTAATCAAGAAATAATTTGCTGTTAGTTCAGTCAACCAATTGGATTTAACTTACATGAATCTTATTCTACGAAATTCCCTCAATGCTGAAGATAGCGACCACATACGACGCGTCTCCAAGTTATGCGGTCTTCTGCAGTGTGGAGCGCTCGGTAGATGCTGCTTCCAACAGTCTTCTTGATCGCGTCTAATCATCTTGCCGGTGCTCTGCCTTGAGTACGTATTCCTTCCACCTGGCCCACACAGTATCATACCAAGGGGTATGGGTAGGGGTCCAGACCACTCTCAGGTGAACGAATACATACCCCTTGGTAAGACTGGTTGTCAGAATTTCGGGCTTCTGATTACCCGTAACGACTGTCAAAGATCTACGAATGACAAGCCGGGACGCTCGGGACTAATAGCTTCGTGGTTCCGAGCCACGGAATCTTGTATCCAAATTGTATACTTAATGTATACAAATTGTATAACTGATTTTTTCAGTCTTATGATATTTCGACTTGTATTACAATATTCCATCCAATTGTAAGACTTTAATGTTAGTAAATAATTTCTACACCATTATTTAGGAACTTTTGGCATTGCAGAATTTACTGATGTAATTTTTTTTTTTAATTATGAATTTTGGACTTTTTTGATGTATTTTGTTTGTTTGTTTGATGACAATTGAATGCAAGTTTTTGAAGATATTTATAATCACAAGGCTGTGGCGCCATCTACATTGCCACTTGCGAACTACGCATCACACTGTCGTCACGCAAAATCCTGCATCGCGCAAGCACAGTTTACCGCGCAACTAGCATATATACAACGTCCCGACATCAATCGCTGGGCCAACCACCAGACACAACACCCTTCTGGTCGGAGGATCCTCCCTTCACTATAAGGTATGAGTGAACTTTACACCCTGTTCCTCATACCTCTATACAGCGAAGACCCTCGATATTAATATATTTAAGGTAACACAGAGAGTGACAAAGTAATATGACAGTTAAGCTGTTAGACCTCTTTGTAGTTTTTACCATTTTTAATTCATCATCTGCCTAGTCTTTCCCCAACTATGTTTGGGCAGCTTCCAGTCTAACAAGATGCAGCTAAATACCAGTTTTTACTGTATACATGCCCCCACAACTCAATTACTGGATAACACGACCCCTTGGTGAGACTGGTTATCAGACTCAGGTTACTGACTTGCAACGATAGTTAAAGATTTACGAATAACAGCCGCGACCGACGCTTTCCATGGCATGAAACGGTCTCTGTGTGGAATAGATGGTCACCCATCCACGGAGAGGCAGTGAAAACCGTAACCGATGAATTCATTGCAATTTGCCATCAATTGTCATGTAAACATTTGACTGACTTTTCAACTTGTTGTGTCATGCTTTTCCCTTTTATGTAGTTTAATTACTAAACGGTACCGACAGATGTTATTATTTGTACGTACCTACTTAGTGCGGTTTAGAAGAATTGGTTTATCAATTCATTACGATGATACTTCGCTATCTATATTTTCGGTCAGACGATCAATGGGCCAAACTTACGACCCAGTGGGTCCCGCTTAATGGCAAACGACATCGCGGCAGGCCCAGACGGAGATGGCGGGATGAGCTGGACTCCTTTCATAAAGATTGGTCCTTGGAGTGGTACTTGCCCGTGGTCCCCCAGTCTAGTTCCCCTTGGGGTACCACGAGCAAATATGTTTGCCCGTGGAACCCCTCAAGGGGGACAAAGGGGTACCTTGGGCAAATTATTTGGCCCGTGGTACCCCCGCTAACGGCTAATGTTTTTTTTTATGTCAAATTGAAATGTTTGGAATGGGGTATCACGAGCAATAAAATATATTTAATAAGGAGATTGTTATTCAGGGGGTTCCACGTGCAAAAATATTTGCTCGTGGTACCCCAAGGGGAACTAGGCTGGGGGACCATGAGCAAGTACCGCTTACCTTGGGCAAATTATTTGGCCCGTGGGACCCCCGCTAACGGCTAATGTTTTTTTTTTATGTCAAATTGAAATGTTTGGAATGGGGTATCACGAGCAATAAAATATATTTAATAAGGAGATTGTTATTCAGGGGGTTCCACGGGCAAAAATATTTGCTCGTGGTACCCCAAGGGGAACTAGGCTGGGGGACCATGGGCAAGTACCGCTTGGCAGCTCTGGACAGAGAATGGTGGAAGGAGAGTAGGGAGGCCTTTGCCCAGCTGTGGGACATTCGCGGCTAGTAAAAAAAAAGTTTTAATCATAGTTCAAATCGTCAAATAATCCACATAAAATAATGGGAATTTTGAATTTTGTGTGGATTATTGATATTTGGACAGTGTAAAATAACTGTCAAAAAGTATGAGTACATACACGATAACCACACACCTCTGGCTTTCCCTTCGAGAGATACAGGCGTGAAGTTATTGATATTATCGGTAGCGAAGTGTAATTTGGTGGTGAATTGATAATTAAACATGCTTATGTGTATTTATTTAAGACTTGCAAAGAATCTCAGTTTATTGTATAAGTAATATCCCAATGTAAAGTGCAGCTTTTTTTGTTTGAATAAAGAAAATTTTGAAAATACTACTGACTTTTTTAAACCGCCTTGACCTACCTACACACTATAAAATATGATATCAATTATTGATATCGAAGTAATAGATTTTTGTCTATGAATTGTCTGAAAACAAATTAATCTAATTACCTATAAATATTTTTATAAACAAAAAGATTTAAAAAGAACATTTAAAAATATAAAAAATAGTAGCCCACCGGTATCGGGAGCAGGGTCCAAGCTACCGGTGG
The DNA here is from genome assembly GCA_949629185.1 of Apamea crenata. Taxonomy (NCBI): domain Eukaryota; kingdom Metazoa; phylum Arthropoda; class Insecta; order Lepidoptera; family Noctuidae; genus Apamea; species Apamea crenata. The sequence continues at coordinate 6,265,010 of OX451380.1, read as the reverse complement.
TCAGGGCTCCAGAGAGAGGAACCTCCTGACAATGCGAGCCGTGTCCAGAAGTACCGCTTTCTGAATCAAGCCCTTGATCCAACTGCCCAACGAGAGCCTCCAGGTGTTGGTCGAGGCTCTTGGCTATTAGCCATTGGCTGTCACGACTATCGGCACAATGATCGCCGAGTCCACATCCCATATGTCGACAACCTCGCGAGCCAAGTCAATTATTATTATTATTAGCTTAGCTTTTGCTCACGGCTTCGCCCGCGTGGATGTCTGAACTACCAAAATAAAAAGTATCCTATGTCCTAAGGTTATTACCCAGGTCATGGTGTAGGTACCTGTATGCCAACGGACAGACAAACATAGTTACTTTCGCTTTTTTTTAATATGGTACCTATAGACGCAAAAATAAATACTTAGGTACTAATGGAATATAAATAGATAAAAAATAAACCAGATACTATTTAAAATATTTATTTTTGGATAATAATCATTACAATAAAGTTTACTTACAAAATATGTAATTACATTTTTTTTACTTTGTCGTTAGTTTTAACATCGTGCATGTCGATTTTAACACGCTTTTTATGTCTGGTCAGAAAAAGGCCTATTTGAGACATTACTATTTTCAATCGACTTCACAAAAGGAGCAAGGAGCCTAGACAAAGTGACATTCTATCAACGATAAAGTTGATGGAAAATTCAAAACATAAGCTACCGAAAAGCTTATGTCAATCCTATTGATAGTCGTTGTAGAAAAATACGAAACGCTTTGGAAACGATTGTCACTTGTTTAGGCCAGTAAGTTATTAATTTGAATTGTTTTTTTCATGAAAATAAGACGGTACCAACACCGTACTGCAAGTTGGTAGGTACGGTAACTAGTGAAATATGTGACATCGAAGGAACACCAAAAATATCTGACGTAACAAGCGACGCCAAAATATAGGATGCTACCAGATACCTATTATTGCCGAGTTGTTCATAGTAATAATATGCTCGTGGCTGTATTTACATGATGTTAAAACTCAAGTGACAAAACGGGAGGAAGACTGAAAAGTGCCCCATTTTTACCCGACTGGGTCGGAGCCTAAAAAGAGCGTAGTATGTTTTTGTTACTATTGCCCTAAATAATTAATTACTTAAAACTACACTTATTTGAAATCGTCATTTACCACATAATCGTTTTCTAATTAAAATATTTATTATAATAATTAGGTTTTGGTAACATTCATTTTGCTGTACCTAACGTAATTAGCTAGGTACATATTTATTTATAGCACTGTGTGACCTAAACCCGCACTTAAGTCACGATTTTCTGTAACCTAAGTATATCGTCCATTTTTACACAGAAAACCGTGACTTAATTGCGGGCTTAAGTCACACGAGCTATAAAATAGTATACGATACGTGTGACTTAAGTTGTCTATTAATGGACAACTTAAATCACACGTATCGTAATTACTATTACAATAGTTTTGGTTTTTCAAAAAGAATGAAAACTTGTATTTTGAACCCTATTTTAAATGAGACCACGTTAAGGAACACCTAGCGAAAAATTCCCTTTGCATGTGTACTTAACCCCAAATTATAGAGCGTGAATCAGAAATGCGTGGTCATAATAAAGCCAACATTCGCAGTGACTTATAAAAATCGCGGCAAGTTATTTTCGCGCACTGGATTTTCAACGCTCTGCTTGGCGCCAAGAGTTGAAAATCTAACAGTGGGGTTTTTTGACGCGCTGGGATGCGCTCTGTTCGATTCTCAATGCTTGGCTCAACACCGCGAGTTGAAAATCCAGTGCGCGATAAAATCCCGCCGCGATATTTTTACGTCCCTGACAACCTTGAATAATGGTTTTGTACAGACGCCAGCAGGTCAAGCTACCCGAAACTGTCAAATTTTCCCAATAAACCTTGAACCTTAATGCTTTAGCGATAAAGTTGAAAATCTACTAAAGAAATTTGACAGATAGTAGTAGCTTGATATGCTGGCGTCTGTACATTGCATCTATACCTACTCGACCCAAATGACAGCTAATTATTTCGGTCCATGGAGACAGTTGCAGTTTCATGGTCTGGACCACACTTTTAAATATGACCACACATTTCTGATACACGGTGTAGAAAAAACATTAATATTATTATCCCTTCCCTTAGCCATTGAGTGATTTTTAAACCATCACCATAGTGCACAGTTTAAAACTATAAATTGAAAAAACAAAATAGGCCTCTTTGACACCTCTATGGATAAATGAGTGAGTTATTCACCAAATTATTTAATTATTATTGAATTATTTCTCTAAGAGCTGATTTTTCCAACGCCAGATAGTTTTATTCAAGGAATAATTTTGAAGTTCTGACAGTTTTGCAAACAAAATCTGTCAGACGTCAATTTTATTCCACGAATAAAAAATATCTGCCGCTGGATAAATCATCCCTAAAAAGTAATATTTTTCCGAGAAAAAAAAAGTTGCGTGGTCTCATATTCCTACAGGCTGCTGTTTATTACATTCCTAAGTCAGTTAAATTTAAAATCACCTTTTCTTACGAGTACTGTACAAGTTATAATTAAAATCACCATAATAAAGATAAGATCCGCCATAGAGCGTAGACCGCCAGGATGAAGAAAATGAACTTTGCTATCTGATGCAGATAGTATAATCTGGAACAAAAAATCTTGCTTAGAACTGTGTTTATTGAACTCGTAATTTCGGGCAACAGTTTATCACGGGGTCTACAGCCTAGTGTTTCATCATCGTTACTCATGGTGCCATATTCATTTAGGTATTGCGTTCCTAAGGCAGATCACACACTATAACGCGCCACGCGTCGGGGCGCGGGAAACGGAGTAATTTTTTTTTTTTTGGTTTGGCATCTCGCTTTTTTTTTGGCAGCCACAGGCAAGATCGAACCTCATAGGTTGAACAACCTATGAGGTTGGCTGCTTGCCTGTGGCTGCCTCAATAAATTAAAGATTCCAGCCAGGGCTTAAAAACTAAGCGACTACACGCCAAGGGCACCCCTTGTGGGGTACGGACCTCGGCTTAGGGCGTCGCTGGGAGAGGGCAGCAAGGGACACGCTGGATCGGAATAGTCAAATCCCCCGCGGGAATCGTGTTTTTATTGAATTTGTATGTAAAATAACACGCGCGGGGGTTGTCTGCGCCCCGTCGCGTGGCGCGTTATAATGAAAGAAAGAAAAAAGTATTTATTGCGACTCGTATAAGACGATCGTTGATTGTGCTTTAGTGTATGTTGTATCCACCTTTTAATGTACCGTCCGGGAAATTTGTTGTTAAGCAAAATGACACCCTTCGTGAATTTGTCGTGTTACAGCCGTTTCGGCTAGTATAATAGGCTGTCAAAGAATAAAAATGAAGTGATATGACTAAACGGACAATTTAAATTGGTATAAGTCACTATGGTTAACAATTAATTTCTCTGACAATATACCTAAAGGACGTTATATTAGGAAGTCTGTGTAAAGTTTCGCTAGTTAATTTAATTTGACCTTGTATTTAAGAAATAAATATCCTTACCATGCTACGTAGTTATCGAAGCCCTCCGAACCAAGACAAAACTTTTTATTTTGATAGAAAAATAAAATGTAAGTAGGTATACCTTTTCCACTTAATCCTGGCTGCTGGTAGCGTGTCATCGCTCTCCTTGAAGAGAAACCTCCTTATGCCACCCAGGTAGTCCTGGAAGTACTCCTCCCAGTTTATGTCGCTCATGCTGAAGGGATATATCTGAAATATGGTAGAATCTTAGTTACAAGAAGTTGGTGGAAAAAAATATGATTATGCCTTCGAGTTAAAAAGACGTTAATAATTACGTATGAGGACAGTATTGCGACGCTGCCTGGGAGGGGATATCTCCAACAGTAGACTGAGGCTGCGTTTATTAAAAAACTATTTAACTTTAAACAACGTTTTAAAACAAACTCCTTTCTACGCTTGTAGTATTATTCGCCTTTTGTAATGTCAGATACCTACTAATACAATACTTTGGAAAATTCTCATTCGTTGAAATTAAATGCAAAACCAGTCAGAGAAAATAAAGTTTAAGGGGCCTATTAAATTGAAGATAGAGATCATAAACAGCCTATAACGTTCCCACTGCTGGGACACAGGCCTCCTCTCTTCGAGAGAGTGGGCTGTAATCCACCACGCGGACCAAGTGCGGGTCAGTAGATGTCACATGTCTTCGAATTTTTGGTTCTAGGACATGCCGGTTTCCTCACGATGTTTTCCTTCACCGTTTTGTGAGCAGTGGTGATGAAGTCATTTACACAAAGTAAAGCGCCTGTCTGGGTTCGAACCTACGACCTACAACTCGTAAGTCGCGGCCGTTACCACTGAGCCACCATTGCTCTTGAAGATAGAGATCCCAAGTCCTAATTCAAGGTCAACTTTTACAGGGTGAATCATAATATCATCTTACATGCTTATCGGCTTCAGAAGTCTTCTCCCAAAGCTCTCGCGTCCGACTGTTGCAGAATTTGATTTCCCTCGTGCAGAAGTATGAGAGGACTGCGGAGAACTTGTGGATCTTACGGTATACCTTCAGCATCCTAGAAGAAAAACAAAAGACAAATAAATAAGAAAGATTTATTATGTTAGTTAGACTTGTATAAAGAAAAGAGTAATAGAAATGTAGGGTTAACAAACACCCATGAAAATAGTTTGTTAGTCGTTGCGGAGAGAGATCAGGTGCAGACTGCAGCTTAACGTGCTTTCCGAGACACGGGGGTATCAAATCGCCTACTTCTAAACTTCGGACTGTTACTAAGAAATTCTTAATGGAAAACCTATAATAACAGTTGGTCCGACCTGGGATTAAATCTCAGGACCCCACGGTCAGCAGTCACGCTTGCAACCACGAGACCAAGCGAGTTTAACGGTAGTTAGGGCCATTTTTGAGGTATACGCGTGCGTCAAGTGGACGTGAAACAACCCGCCCGAGGCATCATAAAAGAACTTTAGAAAAGTATTGATATTATGCTGCATCTGGTTAGACCAAAAGTCTATCCGACCTAGGAAAAGGCTAGGCAGATAAAATATATAGGTTGGCGTAGACACTTACTTTGGCTTTTTTCCTAAGCAGACAGCTAAGCCATCGACTAGCGCAGCGGGAAATAGGTGCAAGAATAACATGTAGATTTTGTTCATGAGAGCCGATTTCGTCAGCCTTAGCGATATGAACCTGTAATGGAGAGAAGGTGATTATGTTGCAAAATGAAAATCAAAAGTCATTTATTCAAATAAGGCCGAGAATCAGCACTTTTCGAACGCCAAAATTATAAAAGGCAGGCCCCCAAAACGCCCGCCTTCACCACTCCCTGGTGCTTTCGCTGGGAAGAAGAAGTGGCGCAACAAACTCCCCAGCAGCACAGCTGTCTGTTCAGTAAGAGAATTAAAGATTCTATACAATAGTAGGTAACAAGTTTATTTACATACGATAGTATTAAGTAGGTACTGCAGGTGAGTAACGCCTCCGACTTACAAGTTGTAGTTCGTAAGCTCGTAAGTACGAACCCAAGGAGGCGCTTTACTTTTGTGTAATTTATTTCATCACCACTGCTCTCATCACGGTGAAGGAAAACATCGTGAGTAAACCGGCATATCCTAGAACCAAAAAATCGAGGACATGTGCATGTGACATCTACCAACCCGCACTGGGCCCACACGGCCCACTCCCTCTAACAGAGAGGAGAACTGTGTCCCAACCTGTGTAGAAACGTAATCTACCACGCGGACCCAGTGCGGTTGGTAGATGTCACATATCTTCGAATTTTTGGTGCTAGGATATGCCGGTTTCCTCCCGATGTTTTCCTTTACCATTTTTGAGAGCAGTGGTGATGAAATGAATTACACAACGTAAAGCGCCTGCCTGGGTTCGAACCCATGACGTACAACTTGTAAGCCGCTGTCGTTACCACTGGGCCACCACAGCTATCAACAGTTGAGAGCAATGGTGGCACTGCGAAGATTAGCAATAATATCCCACTCACCACACAGCCTCGGAGAAGGGGTAATAGTGTATCCACTGCATGTTCTTGGTCATGAAGTCACCCCAAGTTATCCTGTTCTCCACTGAACTGACGTAGTTGAAGATCGGAGGTTCTAGCGGTGGTGAACTGAAATGAAGGCATTCGATTAGTAAGCTGTTAAGTTGGCTAAGCTTCATAACTAAAAGAACCGCTGAGGAGGTCCCATTGAACGTTAGGCGACATCGCGAAAGTCGCTTTAAAAGCGTTTCATATTTCTGTAAGGACTTGCACAGAAAGGGAATTTTGTAAGGAAATTAATTATCTGAATGAGCCAACAGGCGATAAGCAGGTGTGGTGAGGGCCTAGACAAGTGACAATCGCTTTCAAAGCGTTTCGTATTTCTGCAACGGCTTTCAACAGGATTGACATAAGGATATCGGTAGCTTATGTCAGTCCCATACATTTTTGACCTTTACACTGTTGTCACTGTGTCTAGGCCCTCAAGGCGAAGATGGAAGGAAGTGCTTGATTCCTGTCCAAAAAATTGGAAAACATTAGCAGAGGACAGAACTGAAGAAGGAGGTGTGATTGTCTATGCCTGACGAAGGAAGGGTTTGATTAGCAAGAAATATATTTGTGTAATCGACCGTTTACTGCTTTATAGGGCGTGCATGGAGAGGTAGGTTATAGGTTTTCCACGTTAGCTGCGCGGTCCACGTTTTCATCAAATACTTTAGCTCCTCCGGAGCGACTCCCTTACGTTAGCTTTATCCATTTGTCCGAGTACTAAAATACGTACCTTTCTTTGTAAGCGTTGTGTACACTACGTGCGGCCACCATCAGGCAGTTGACCACCAAGTCCACAGGCACTACGTCTGCTGACACCACCTCGTCGCACTGCACCGTCCGTAGGATGCCGGTGGCTGGAAGAAGTATGACGTTTGGTGAGAAAAAAATAAAAATAAATGACGATCATTCAAAAAGAATATAGCCCATCACATGATTATTTGAAGTTAGCAAAATAGCTGGTCTTTGGCCAAAGGACTTCTAAATCAGAATCTCGAGTCCTTCATTAACTGCCGCCAGTAACGAATTATAGAACTCTTTATAGCTAATCATAATCGGCCCATAGCTGTGCACTCGCCCAATCACTCGATATTTTATGCTTCACTAAGCCTGAGACCAGCGTACCCTGAATCAATTAATTCAGCCTATCGCAGTCCACTGCTGGACATAGGCCTCTCCTTGACTGCGCCACAACACTCTGTCCTCCGCCTTCCGCATCCAGGTTGTCCCAGCCACCTTCTGTAGGTCCATCTAGCTGGGTGGGTCAAACACTAGGTTTGCTGATACGCGGTCGGCACTCATGTACTCCACCGGCCATCGGTTCTTCGACAAACACAGCCAGCCCACTGCCACTTCAGTTTGCTTAGGTACTCTCCAAGCTATGTACCCTACGTTTATCAATACTACAATTCCCTGTCTCTACTGACTTCTATAAAACAATGTTAACTCAAAAAGAGTTATGTTAGGAATTTAGAATACTATGAACAACTTACCACTACCAACGGTGACTCCGGTGGGTCCGTACATGTTGTCTAGCCATCCCTTCAAAGGTTCCTTCGCTGTCGATATTACTGCAAATAGATTGTTATTATATTACACGTGAGTTTGATACACAACCTTTTAAATCAGAATTATCACATTCTTATCCAAATTCTGTCATTGCCAAAAGTCTGACTATTGGCCATGTAAATGGGACTGGCCCACTGATCTCTAATAAACAAGTACGCTGGACTAAATATAGGTACTATACGAAATTGATGTCGATTCAAAGCGCCCCGTTCGAGCGTCTCAGGAACTAAAATTGACACACTGTTGCAAATGCTCGTCGTGTTGTATTTGTAAGTCTCTGATGATTTAGGTCCAAATCGTGGAATCTACTTTTTTGTGTTTATTACGAGATATTTAGAACAGAGTTAGAGTTAGAGTTTTAGAAAATGCACATACTCTCATGATAAAAAATGAGAGTATGTGCATTTTCTAAAACTCTCTATCAAAAATATTAGTTACACTACGAAAACTATTACTTCTTCGAATACTTGGCCTTCCCGCCGTTTTTATAATTTTTGCATACATTGACTTACCTTCAGGAGGGAGGAGTGATTGTATAAAGAAGTGAATGGTGATGAACTTTTGCGCCGACCACAAATAAGATGGAACTAGCATAAGAGGATTGACTTACCTATAGCCGGCCTGAATATACCTATAGGCATGCCTCCCGCACTCACTCGCAGTTCCTTCTCCGCTAAAGCTTTTGTGAATGTGTAAGTGTTTGGCCACGGTCCTAGTATCCTGAAGATGTACAGAAAACCATTTTAATTAACATGGTTTAAGCAATCTGACGATGTTAAGCAGACATCTGCCAACGTGGGTTACGCATTACAAAACCCGTGTTCATTTCTCCATCATCCTCCTAGCGTTCTCCCAACTATGTTGGGGTTAGCTTCCAGTCTAACCAGATGCAGCTGAATTTCAGAATTTTACATGGAGAGACTGCTTATCTGACCTCCACAATCCAGTTATGGGGTAACACGATCCCCTTATTAGGACTGGTGGTTAGGTTTTCGGGCTTCTGACGACCGTTACGAATAGTCAGAAACCCGAAAGCCCAACAACTTCCTGTGTAACGTGCCTTCCGAGGCACGGAGGAGTCGCGGTATGTTATGGATGCTCACCAATCCAGGAACCGACCTCGGCAAGCATAACTCATTATGGCTACACCTACTTACAAATATAAACTAGTTCCCTACACCCTCAGAATAGCTGGAATGACTGTACTTAGCGGGGTGGCTTAGTGACATGGGTATAGCCTGGTAATGATAGAGTTATCCTAGGATATAAACATGAGCGAGCAAACGGCTGATTAGAAAAAAAAATACTCACTTCGGTAACATTTTATTGATCTGGTTATCCGAGAGCTTGTCAATCATCTGGTGTAGCTGTTCACAGTCAGCGTCACATGGATAGAACTTCTCCTCGATTTCAGAGAGATGAGAGTTCGAGTATGCCGTCGATATGTGCATTAGTACCTGGGGATAAGGTTTAATTTTGATTAAACTACATCGGAAACTTACAATACACAAGTGTAACAGGTAATGGGATTTTTTCTGGACTGTCTCGGCTAGCTGGTTTTGTGTCTAGGTTCGATTTTTGGGTCGAGAAAAGTGCCAACGTAGAGACAAATGACTACAGGCTTGCTCCCTGCTGGAATATTCACATAATCAACCTATAATGTTCCCACTGCTGGGACACAGGCCTCCTCTCTTCGAGAGAGAGTGGGCTGTAATCCACGACGCGATCCCAGTGCGTGTTACTGCACTACTAGTGGAAATAATGTGGCAGGATTCTTTGCTATAAAGAATAGATGAACTTACGTCTAATTTCTTCATGTCCCGAGCCAGTCTGATTAGATGGAGGGGCGCTCTGACGTTGGTGACCAGGGCCGCTCGGAGGTGCTCATCGAACTTGACTGTCGCAGCCGAGTGGAAAATTATGTTCACCTGCAATTTGAAGGAGGGGATACAGTTAAAACATTGATAATAATGTTGAACATAAAGTGGCAAAAAAGTTATCGGTGTACACTGCAGTTCTTTTGAATTCTCTTCACCTGTGGGGTGATTCCGTAACACAAGTAAAATGGCAATTGATCACAATGGCTTTTACTTTCATTGGATTAGCAATAGGTATCCTTCAAAATTCTCGGATTGTGATTGAAAGTATCCTTCCTAGGCTCCTATGAAGAGATCAAGTAAAGGACAATGGAAAATAATGTAGGTATGGGTCCAGTACCCAAAAAAGTTATTGACTTACTTACACAAAAGTTAAGTTCAAAAAGTTTTTAGAAGTATACATTAATTTTAAAAAGTGTCCCTTATTAGCAGGTCAATAAGTTTTGAGAAGACAAGTTAAAAATTTCCCTATAGTAAATCAATTTAATTTCTTCACATATCTTTTTTAGGACAATAAAAATTAACATAGTTCATAATGCTACAATTAACAAAGTATTCTCTTTTCTTTTTATTTGATTTTTATTTGTAGCTATCTGAAGGCAAATTCTCGTAATTTAAAACGTTCAAAATCTAGTCGCAGTCTCATCTCGGCGACAAACAGATGTCAAAAATGTAGGGAAATTAGAGGTATTTTTGACACATTGAGACTGAGATCAGATTGTGAACGTTCTTAAAACTACAAGAATTGAGCCTGTGATGTATGATGTATTAGAAGGACAATTCTCGTAATATAAAACGTTCAAAATCTAGTCGCAGTCTCATCTCGACGACAAGCAAATGTCAAAAACTTGTCAAAATGTAAGGAAATATGTAAGGGCGTTTTTTTGACAGATTGAGACTGAGATCAGACTGTGGACGTTCTTAAAATTACGAGAATTTGCCCCTCTGGTGTATGGTGTGTCTTTTAGTCTGTGCTAAACAAATGTATTTTCTTGTGTCTGGGTACGGTCTTACCCATTCTCCATTGCAGACAGATTAGCTCGCGTCCGCACGGTCGTACAAATATCGCGGCGGGATTTCATCGCGCACTGGATTTTCAACTCTCGGTGTTGAGCCGAGCATTGAGAATCCAACAGAGCGGATCCCAGCTTGACAAAAAAACACACTCTTGGATTTTTGAACAGAACGTTGAAAATCTAGTGCGCGAAAAAAATCGCCGTCCATGCGAACCTGAGCTTAGTGAATTGATAAGTGTAGTTGAACCGAAGTATGACACGTTAGCCTTACCTTCTCAGTAAGCATCTCTCTATCAGTTAGGGTAAGCCCAAGTCCAGCTGCTTCACAGTCTGCTGGCACCACCACTACCTTATGCCGAAACTTCGGCACCTCTTCCTTTAGCCGGTCGAACACCTGGAAATAACAGAAGGACAATATTATTAGTCTGTGATAACTGATTACCTTATTACGGGGAAACGGTTTTGTCTTATACAGGGAAGGACAGAGCATTGATCTTGACACCTCAATTAGATGGTACCTACACTATGGCTCGCTTGCACTAAAAATCACTAAATGCGTTTAGCGTTAGACAAATGTTAAATATAAATGTAATGTGTGTGTGTGTGTGTGTCCGTTGCACGTTTTTTTTTTTTTTTTTTGAGGATGGGAAATCATCAAATGACCCCTCCCGCTCTGGGTGGAGCGGAAGGGAGTGTTAGACTCTTACTGACTAAAACCCACCCGTGTTCCTTCCTTAGCCCTTTCTGTTCCAGGGCAGCGGTAACCCTTTCGGAAGATCCCGCCGCCCTGGCAGGCTTGTCCGTTGCACCCTGGACTGTCAACTCCGGTTCCAACTTGCTGGCTGGATAATATTTTTGCCATGGCATGAACACTTTGAAATTCGAACGGTGTCTCGTTGTGAATCAGCAATTATTATGAAACTTTAAAAACGCCATTTGGTAGCGAAATAAAAATGCACCGTTTTAACACGAATAATAATTTGATAGCATTTTTTTTAATTGCATCAAGATATAAAATAAGTTAAAGCAAAATTTGGCTTAAATAAACAGAGAATAAAAGAAAATAAAATAAAAGACGCAAGCAGGTCAACCTACCCAAAACTGTCAAATTATCCCAATCTATCTTGAACCTTCTATTAAAGAAAGACACATTATACCGGATGGTAGGTAAATGTTTTAGTATTTGTTTTCCGAACCTGGGAATCGATTGATATCGGTTTTTGTGACTTCTAAATTACTTAAACTTTCAAAGGAATATTATCTTTTATAGATGAACCTAAGTTATCCCGATAGAAACAGTCCTGAAGGCCAATCAACGTTCAAAATCTAGCCGCATTCTCATCTCGGCGACAAACAAATGTCAAAAACTTGTCAAAATGTAGGGAAAATAAAGGGATTTTTGACAGGTTGAGACAGATCAGACTGTGAACGTTCTTAAAATTACGAGAATTACCTTCAGGTTAAAGATCAACTCGTAATGAAACGTTAACCCTGCAAGAACTAATAACTACTATTAATAAATATAGGTGTTCACTTTCGAATTGTGTGCGCTCACTTGAGTGAGGTGAGCAGTGAACTTTACAAAATAGCAGCACTTTGATATGGTTGGTTAAAGACTGATGGTTACTACTACAAGACAAGACAATGTTTGTCAAAATACTTAAGTCCTGTCTCATTGATGGTTGGTGCAAATATTGGCAGCGCCGATTCCTTTGCAAATAACCCTTGACCGAGATGTGTTTGTTGGTAACATAAGCCGCTGAAGGCTACAATTATAACCATTTGCGTACCTTAAAGTCCCTCTTGTGAGTTACCTATTATACATGTATGGGTCATGGGTCAAATAATTATATTCTTATTTCAGGCTAGCAGAGCGCCCCGCGGTTTCACTCGCTTAAGTGTCGATCCCGTGGAAATATCGGGATAAAAAGTATCCAATGTGTCATTCTGATGTATTGATTTTTAATGACACTTTACAGTAATATAGCTTCTAATACTGTAAAGTTTCATCAAAAAAAGTTTATGCGTGAAAGAGTAATAAACATACATCCATCCATCACCCATCCGTCCTCGCAAACTTTCGCATTTTTAATATTAGTAGGACTTTTATCTATGGTATGTACTCGTAAAAGACGGCACGGTTGGCGCAGTGGTTAAGCGATTGACTGCTGCGCTGCGTGTCGCGGGTTCGATTCCCGCACGGAACAAATATTTGTATGACCTACATGTATTTGTTCCGAGTCTGGGTGTTTTTCTATCTATAATATGTATGTATTTACAAAAAAAAAAATGTATATAAGTAGTTTATCAGCCATCTTCTTACCATAACACAAGCATTAGGTTGCTTAGCTTGGGACAAATGGTGCTGTGTCCCCCCCGGTGGGTTCCCGCATTGTCGAGGCGGGGGGGCTCAGTAGCCGTGGTGAGCTGGACCACGGTGAAGCTAACAGGAACCCGAGGAGCGGCCGCTCGTCTAGGCTGTGCGGAAAAGCCGACGACGTAGCGGCCGGCGGGTAGGTTGCGGTGCCGCTTGGGCGACATCGCAGCCTACCTGAGGCGGGCCGCGATGTCCCCCGTGAGGGAGACATCGCGGCTGAGGATTGGAGGCCGCGGCGGGAGAGGAGTGTCGGTGATACGTTGCCGCTCCCCCTACCTTCCGCGGCCTTGACGGGGCCGCCACCGTTCGATGGCGGACGCGGTGGGGCCGCAGGGGAAGAGGAGTGTCGGTGTGTCGTTGCCGCTCTCCCTATCCTCTGCGGCCGTAGCCCCCCATCTTGGGGGGCATGCCGGGCCCGCCGTTCATGCGGGCGTGGGGGCCAGCAGGCAACGGGTGCGGGGGCACCGTTGCCTGCATTGCACAGGCCTCCACCAGTGTTGGACGGGAATGGCTAGGTGCTCCCGGCCATTCCCGTAGCCCCCCTGTGTGGGGGGCATGCGGGGCCAGCCAGACCATCTAGGCGGGCATGCGCCGGGAGGGCTATGGAGGTAAAGGCTATGCCTATTCCCGTGGCCCTCCCATCACGGCGAATGAGGGAACACCGCTGAGTTTTAGTGGGTATACTGTCATTCCGACAGGGAGTCCCACATACCCCGTCTCGTCCCCCGCGAGGCGGGCATGCGGTGCTGTGTGAAATGTCCAGGGATATTACAAAAAAAAATATTATTACAAAAATATTACATATTATTACAAAAAGAGAAAATTGTTTGTTATCCATGTAAGCCATATGATAAGCAGGTACACACAGGGCTTAAAATACCTACAACTAGGTTACATTAGTACCTATAAGTTGCACGTGAGCCTCAAGCTAGAGTGATTCATAATCGTTGTAAAGTTAAGTAAGTAGTGATTAGCGACTGTTTAACCATACATTTTTGATGTTTGAACGTCACTTAGGTTTAATGATCGTTTATAAATTAGTCTGTATCTTGGGGCTCGGTGTTTGATTTCCAGAGAAGGGACGAGAGAGATCTTAGGAGAGAGGATTAGGAGTGTGATGGTGCGAAATTGTATGTGTGCTATTAATAAACAGTTTAATTGAATACTCAAAGGCCGCATTCTTGCAAGTGATCGAACCCGCATCCTTGTGCTTGAACATCGGCTCTTAATTATAGACCCACACGACATATCCTAAAATAAATAAATAATCAGGAAGCTACCTTGAAAATAAATTACTCAATAATGTAATAAATATTGAGGACCCGTAATTTCTCCAAAAAAAGCATTTAATTACGATTTCCGTTCTCCTGAAGGTGAACTTTGTCATAACTTTTGACAATAATTATCTGGTTTGCCTAAAAAGGAGCTCATCTCCCTCACCTTCGTGCGTCTGCCCGTAAAATGGCAAGGTCTTGGCTGTAACTGTCATGGCTGCCATTTTTATAGGTTAAACTTGACCTTTGCAATACGTTTTGTTGAAATGAAAATAAGTACATACGGCGGCATTTATTTCAAGATGACATGTTCACTTTTGCTCGCCTTAATTAGGGCTGATTTTTCAATCGACAGATAATTCTTATTCGTGGAATAAAATTGACTTCTGACAGTTTTTGTGTGGAAGAACTGTCAAAAATTCAAAATTATACCTCGAATAAAGTTACCTGGCGTTGGAAAAATCAGCCCATATACAAAATGACTTACCCCGCGTTCTAACCAAAAGCTATAGTCGCGCGAGTAGTTAAGACGTACAGATGCCAGCAAATCAAGCTACTACAATCTGTCAAATTTCTTTAATAGATTTTCAACTTTATCGCGAAACCATTAAGGTTCAAGGTTGATTGGGAAAATTGACAGCTTCGGATAGCTTGACCTGCTGGCGTCTGTACAAACGCGACTGATTACGCGAATTTGTCATATTCGTAATTATAGGTAAAAGAGTGCGACGATCGCCAAATCGCGCGACGATCGCTTTTATTTAGAACGCAGCGATTCTAAAGGTCGATTTAGACCTAATGACCGAATGCACATTCTACGAAATTCCTTTGTGTAAACAGCGATGGTACATTCCTTCGTTGGTCTTTAGTAAAGTCATTTGGTTCGAAAAAAATAGGTTACCTGGATAGTTTTCCGAAAGTTTTGAAAATGGGTAATTTTATAGATTTTATGTGCTCTTTCCGAATTTCAACTTTGCCACCGCAACTTTGCATATAAAGGTTTTTATCGTAAAATGAGTCGGAAAGGAGATATTGACGCCGATTCCCTTGTTCACAAACTAAACTAAATTTAAGTTCAGTGCATCTTTTTCTTTCTAATTTATTAAGAAAAGAATAGAAGATAAATATTAGATTAGTCCTGTCAAATTAGTTAGCGACTGACGTAAATTGACGTATTTTTAGTAGCCACGTTTTTAATCACGTCTAAACTGTCTGTGGATTATCTTAATTTAACAGGACTAAGCTCATATTTATCTTCTGTCCTTTTCTTAATTAAATAGAAAGAAAAAGTTACACTTAATTAATTAAATTTAGTTTAGTTTGTGAACAATAAGGGAATCGGTGCCATTATTAATATTATAAAATTACCCATTTTCAAAACTCCCGGAAAACTTTCCCGGGCTAACAAATGGTTGTACTACTTTTCCTACTAAAATCTCAAGAAGATTAACAAGAGAATGCTCTAGCTCTTGTTCTGGTTCGTTTAATCTAAATCCACCTTGAAACAAATGCTTCTTTGCAATTTTGAAACGTGATTCTAAGTTCGCTTGAGTGATCGAATGCAACTAGAATCATTTTTCTGCCAGCCTGTATTATTATTTTAGGGTTCCCTTTTGCCAGAACCAGAGACTAATCTGACAGGTGTAGGTAATGTCAACCTTCTATACTAAAAAAACGCAAACATAAAAGACCTCAATGTCATATTATTCTCTGGGATTAAAAAACGGACTATATGTCCAGAAAGCCAATTTCCGTAATTAAAAACGTTCAAAATCTAGTCGCAACCTCATCTCAGCGACAATCAATGTCAAAAACTGGTCAAAAATGTAGGGATATTAGAGGTATTTTTGACAAATTGACACTGAGATGAGACTGTGAACGTTCTTAAAATTATGAGAATTGCCCCTCTGGTTTTTTACCTACCTTCGTATTCGTAAAATGGACTCCAGCCTTTATTTTATTTACTTGAGTTACGAGTTGAATTAAAATCTTTTTTTTTTTTTCAAGACATTACTTACAGGGTCATCAAAGATTTCCTCAATCCTGGTATAGATGTCCTTGCCCCTCTTCTGCCGCACCAGAAGGTACAGGTTCTCCACGCCTGGACAGCATCGGAGAAGCTTCTCGACCAGGATCTTGCCGAGGAAACCTGGGAAGGTCAATTGGGTAAGTAATTTTGGCAAACTATTGGTTAAGCGGATATACGCTTGTAGTTTGTCATAATATACGCTTCGCTGCTTCAGCCTCACCCGCGGGGTGATTACGTAACACACTATCAGTAGCAATGAGTTTAATTTTGACAGTTCAACAACATTCATTGCGTTATTTCCTTTGTAGAGCAGACCAATTTTTCGAACATATGAAGCAATGGATTAGCAATATCCTTCAATATTATTCGGATTGTCGCCTTTGGATGTCGTTACATTTATTATGAATCTTTATTTATTTATGAAAATCGTCTACTTTTAGAATGTTTGTAATCATAAATAAAATTATCACATATAAAATTATTAATAGCACCATTTATCACTTAGTTAATTTATATGTCATGGTTTCATTAATCCATTTTAATTCTTTTACCTATTGTGGTATAGTAATTTTATTTTTACGTGGGTCGTCTTCACATACAATTATATAATGTATGCAAAATATTGTAAAACATTTTAAAAGAGTAACGGTGGAGTTTCTTGCCCATTCTTCTCCATACGAAAACTACCTTTTGGAAGGGGCGACTAGAATCAATTTTATTTTAATTTAATTTTTGACGTTCAAAAGTGCATTCTAAGTGCCTATTTGAAATAAATTATTTGACTTTGACTTTGTTAAGGCATTGACTGCCACCGCGGTCACCAGTGACCGCCAACAATAGATTTTCTATTGTGTCTGTTGTCTGGCACTGAACGTGTAAAAAGGTTTCCAAATGTTCCAAATGTTGTTTTTTTTTACTTAGTATACGACGTTTTTAAATGTCTTTCTACCACTACAATACACTTTTTAACCGACTTCTTAAAAAAGGAGGAGGTTCTCAATTCGTCTGTATGTAGGTATATGCGTGTATATATATATTTTTTTAATAATATGTTGATTGATATTTTCGTCAACAATTGTGAACCGATATTGAAAATTCTTATGGTAGAGAAAGCTTACGCGGTGGTCCCATATGAATTTTAAGACTTTGCTTAGGAAGTTTTTGAGTTATTTTCAATAATACGTATTTTTTCCACTTAGTGTGTTGATGAAGTTATAATAACTTCCTGTCATCGCTATTTACATAGCAAGCAGTGTACACGAATTTATGTGGAACTAAAAGGTAAAAAAAAAACAAACGACTACCAAAAAACAAAAAAAAATCGGAAATCGGTGGATCGGCCTTCCGCAAATTAAAGTTAATTTTCACTTTGTAGTGTTTTAGCAACAAAGATAGCATGGGACTTAGTGACTTTAAATTGAGTAGCGTTTGAGAATTCGGCCGTAAGTCCCTTATTCTAGAAAGATAAATATTGCTCTCAAAATCTGATGTCAATTAGCCAGTTTGGTTGGTGGTTTTAGTCAACCAATCAACCAAATAAATAACATTAGATTTGTCAGCAAAACTTTTAAAATATGTATTAATAATTTCATTATTTATGTACACTTCAAAGTAGCTAACATCTGTGTAGCCCTGGCTCTTGTATGTACTAGAAGTTCCAGTCGGGGTTGCGGTGAATGTACAAGTATCTCCCGGGCCCCCGACTCATGGTACTAGAAGGAACAGTGGGGTTTTAGTCGTTAGGGGTCCGACATAACCCTCCGTTCTTCCCAGACGGAGTGTGTGAGTTTTTCCCCACGGAAAAAAAAGGTACTTGGAGTTACAAGAGCCAGATTTCAAAAACAGGATATACAAAATACAGCAGAATAGTCTTACCTGTAGCGCCCGTGATCAGAACGTTCTTCCCATTATAAAACTTTTGAACTTCCGTCATATTTTCATATTTATTGTTCATATTCTCGTCGACACTGTCGATGCACTGGGCACAATAATTTATTTCCTTGTCATTCTTTATTAAATTTTCGTTGATGGCATCACTGACAGAAATCAGTTGGGGGGCAGCCATCTTGGATTTGGTTTTCTACAGCAGTTTTTTTTTATTGCATTTTTCTGAAACAAAAAGAAAATGTTATTAGTTCCTGAGTAATATTGTAAATATAATTTACTAACTCTAATTATCATGTTTTCCTATATTCCTATCGCTATGACAGTACCTGAAGGCCAATTCTCGTAATTTAAAACGTTCAAAATCTAGTCGCAGTCTCATCTCGGCGACAAAAAAATGTCAAAATGTAGGGAAATTAGACGTATTTTTGACAGATTGAGACTGAGATCAGACTGTGAACGTTCCTAAAGTTACGAGAATTGCCCCTCAGTTAAAAATTTATAGTAAAATTCAGCCTCGTAGGTCGTCTAGTGGTAGCAAGCGCAACTGCTAAGCGTGGGGTTTTCGATTAGACCACCGATCAAAGGCAGGCAAATTAATATAATATGTATGTTATTAAGTTTTTTCAATTGTTGTTCAAAAAACCCAGTAGGTAATTCGGTTGTGGACGTCAGTCGCTCCAAATAAAATATTGGTATTAAGCTTCAGCCGGTTAGACTGGAAGCTGACCCCAACAAAAAGGAAAAGGCTAGGCAGAGAGAGACTCCAAGATAATAGGAACCCAGATCCTAGATATAATAGATCCTACTTATCCTACTAATATTATAAACGCGAAAGTTTGTATGGATGGATGGATGTTTGTTACTCTTTCACGCAAACACGACTAAAGGGATTTGAATGAAATTTGGCACACAGATAGTTTATAATTAGGATTAACACATAGGATACTTTTTATCCCGATATTCCCACGGGATCGAAACTTATGCGGGTGAAACCGCGGGGCGCAGCTAGTGTAGAATATAAAGAAGTGCTAAAAAAATTCATCACAAGAATTACCCGTCAAAATAAAATTTAATTAGCTATGCAATAAAAGGCGGGCGATGTCGCGTGGTCAACTAAGTATACGTCCAAATATTTGAACTGTTTATATAATACTTAATTATGTAAGTAACCGTGAGGGTTAGTGGGTCGTGGTGTGCATAGATTACGTGTTCCGACTCGCAGTGGGCGAGGTGTGATAGGAATTCGCGGCTATTGCAAATAATTATGATGGCAAGTGATAGGAATTGATGCGGGCGGAGATGACGAGGTGTCGTCAGAGATACGCGTTCTAAGAACATTTCTTTAGCAAAACGTAAAACATCGCGCTTGCGTTCCGTGGGGAAGTAGGTAGATAGTGATTGCACTCGGCAAATGGGCATTATTATAATTTATGACGTGACAAATTCGTGAAAAATTCGAAGACATGTGACATCTACCAACCCGCACTGGGCAAAGTCCTTGTTTGTGATCTTTTTACGATGTCTAAAATACATAGGTTTGACTATGGTCCCGACCCAACTGAGCCGATCCGAACGTTTTTTCGCATTTTTCAATAATATTCGGTTCGGCCATGTGTCAGTCCGATTCAAACATTCGCACTTTGGACTCCGGAGTAGACTCCCAGGGTCGTCGGGTACAGAGTGCGCGCAAAATAAGTCTGAGCGCAACGTTTGACTTCAAGATTATATCACGGCTAGCACTTTTAATCACTTTCGGCATAATGATAGCAATTACCTATTTACTTAAGAAAACACGGAACAAAACACACTCTGTTGAAACCTGAAATAAACGTAAAGATGGCGGCAAACGCGTATTTTTGATTTAGGCCGCGCGCAGACATATTTTGCGCGAACTCTAGTTGAAGTTTAGTAAGAAACCGATGGGTTTTATCGAATGAAATATAACTTGATAAACCGCAATCCAACACGCTGGCACAGTGCGGTTGCAGATGTCGAATATCTTCGAATATTGTTTTTTTGTTTTTTCCACATGATTTTATTCTTCACCGTTTTGAGAGCAGTGGTGATGATATAATTTACACGTTGACAATACGAGTATAATACACCAGGTTGACAGTCTGCGGGCCATTTAGCACCTTTAAAACTTACTACTTATATATTTTTTGGAGCAGTGGCAATGAAATAATTTACACAAAGTAAAGCGCCTGACCGAGTTCGAAACTTCGAACCTACGACCTACAACTTGGTACTTAAGTCGCGGCCGTTACCAAAGGCCAAAGGCCAAAGACCAAAGGCCAAAGGCCTGGGTGGATGGCTTCCATGCCATTGTGCGCAAGCGTCTCGCGTCGTTACTGAGCAGAGTCCGGAGTAGCACTAACAGCATCCTTCAGGTCATTGCTCATAAACAGGACTCAAATATCCTGAAAGAATTTATTCGTCTGCAAATTTTATAACTCTTGCATGTATATGGACTTAGTCTGAAATAAAGTTTTTTATTATTATTATTAAAGGACCACTGCTCAGTCTCTTTTATATTAGACATAATCTTGGTCAGAACATGTGAGGGGCATGTGGATCCGTGTCTGAAATGGTCTTTTCAAGAAAGAACCGGACAGACTTGAGTGGACCTGTCCAGTCAGTGCAAGCATTCGTCAGTATCCGCGACCGTTGGTATAATAATATAATGGCAAACACTCAAGTATATGACCCGAGTACGTGAATCATAATTTGAAATCATAAACAATACTGACATTGTCCTAGTGAGATACTTTCAAAAACGTCAGTCGAACTGAATTGTTACAGTAATAACAATTACATACCTACAGTTTGTAATTCAACCATTTCTTCAGAAATGCAAGTGAACTACATACAGAAGGATAACTCCGGGCAAAGATCGAAAATATTCCCGTAATTTTAAGAACTTTCACGGTTAGAAGACCAATTCCCGTAATTAAAAACGTTCAAAATCTAGTCGCTATCTCATCTCAGCGACAATCAATGTCAAAACTTGGAAGAACTGCCGATCGATTCTGTAAAAATCTCACCGTGACAAGTTGGGTGAAGTGAGCTTAGAGTGAGCTGTCAATCCCTAGCATTAGTTGGAATGACAGCTCACTCCACGCTCACTTCACTTAAGTTTTCACGGTGTGATGGTTACAGAATCACACTGCTATGTACTTTGATTGTATTTTTGACAGATTGAGACTGAGATTAAAATGCGAACGATCTTAAACATACGGGAATTGTCAATCTGTTCTGACGTGTAAAAGAATCATAAAAAATCTACTTACAGAAATAAACATTTCATTTAGTGGTTCTTCATAGGAAAGTTTTCGACGTATTGAATGGGCCTTTTCAACTAACCCACACAGTGGTTCAATTCAATCATTTGTTAATGTCACACAAGCAGGTCGACACAGTCTGCCGATCCCACTTAGCTCGTCGCTTGAAGTTTGACTAGTTTTTGCTAAGTATATGAATGAAATACTACAGGACTGGAACTTGTTGTAATGTGAAATGGTTTTTTTTTTCAGTTCGGTATTTTTATTGGTGAATTAATCGTAACCTATTTATGACTGACTAGCTGTTCCCATCGACATTGCTTGCATGTATTTTTTATTTCATCACTTTTTAATACAAATCTCCAGGATGCAATGTCCTTCGTCCTTCCCCAGGATGCCATCTATCAAAAGACCAATTCTCGTCACTTAAAACGTTCAAAATCTAGTCGCAGTCTCATCTCGGCGACAAATAAATGTCAAAAACTTGTCAAAAATGTAGGGAAAATAAAGGTATTTTTAACAAATTGAGACAGATCAGACTGCGAACTTTATTAAAATTACGAGAATTGTTTAGGCGTGAAAGGTAACAACACAACGTACGGACAGAGTTAATTTCAGATTTATAATAATATAAGCTTAAGCTAGGAATGAAATAAATATAGTATTAGTAATTTAGTATAGATTAAATCAGAAACAACGCACAGTCTAATTTAAAAACCTCTGAAGATAATTATTAGAAACATACTCTTTTCCGCGAGGTTGAGACATGTTATATAATACCGGTTGACTTTTTTACGGTCTGGACACAGGGTATAAAAGGTGAACGGAGTAGACGTAAGTAACAGAAATCTTTTTTTTTTTCAAAAACCTAAAATTAAATTTACCTATCAATAAATAGTAAGTACTATTACTTATTTGAAGTAAACTTTTCATACTAAAACAAAAAATAAGGAAATAAATCGACAAATAATATAAACATTCAACGTAGAGGCGGTAGCCGCGGAAATTATCAATGACTTTGTAGGGGCATTCAAACCATATTGGCATAAAAAACCGATCGGTAGTTTTTGAGTTTATCGCGTTCAGACAGACAGACTCTGGACTCTGTTTTATAATATTTGTAGTGATAACACTTCGATCCAATTTCTATAGCAATGCTACTTGAATGAATGTCAAGACATTATGTCCACTAGATTAAGGGGCGTTCATACCAGAGTTATATAAAATTAATATTATTTAAGTACTAGGGCGATGCGAAGCCCTTTTTCATTTGATGGTAAGCCTAAAGGGGTCTACTCCGTTATGCACGAAGTTCGTAGTTTTGGCCGAAGTAACGGGCTTTTCCAACTCCATGTGACTCACGGACATAAGATTACTTCAGTTTCCGAACTCAATCAGGGTTATTTTTATACTGAGCCCTATCTAAGTAACTCTACTATACCCTGTCCATTAAGTTAACCGTTTTTTGACAGCTGTCTTAGAGCGTAGATACATGTTCCAGATTACGTAAAAGTTAACTTTAAAATGCGGAATAAAATTGATATATAAACTGCCTTATCTTATTGAATTAGCTTATTTATGGCTTCTTACATACATTACAATACCGTACGTGTATCAATCATTGTATTGTGTGTGCAATCACTAGTTCCATCTGTCAAAAAACGGTTTACCTTATGGACAGGGTATAGATCCCTACAGGAATGTCTTCTGTTCGCTAAAACAACAATAAAAACGTCAAAATAAACACAACTTTCACTCCACTATGATTGTATGTGACAATTAAGTAATACTGCAAAATTGCGTCGTTCGCATTCTCAGCAACTTCGATAACAAATCACGTTTAGAAGAAATTGAGGTCATGACATCAATTTGCTTGGTCAGCGATTTGACGAAGTATGGTGCATTGGTTAAAGAGCCTCAACTTCAGCTTCGCTAACACCTTCATCATCATAGGCTGGCATTAGGCTTTACAGCTGCGGGTGGGCCTTAGCTTACATAATCAGCGTATAATGTTCCCACTGCTGGGACCCAGGCCTCCTCTCGGTGAGAGGGAGTGGACCGTAATCCACCACGCGGCCCCAGTGCGGGTTGGTAGATGTCACATGTCTTCGAATTTTTGGTTTTTGGACATGCCGGTTTCTTGACGATGTTTTCCTTCACCGTTTTGAGAGCAGTGGTGATGATAAGGGCTTTATTAATCAGGGGAAATATATAACTGATTCTCTAACTTGTTATCCTTCTAATGATGGACACTTCTTTTAAGTATATTTTTTTTTACTTTTTGCCCTTTTAATGATGCCAACTTTTTTAAATGAATGAACCTCCTGTCCTGCCCTTTGTGTCCCAAAACATGCAGTCAAAGTGACCTCTGCGCTGCCACCGACAACGCCGTGGAAGTGGCAGTTTTGGGAAAACAATATTTCAAATACAGTCGTGCCCGCGACACGAAAAAAAGAACATTGAACTATTACAACATAATCTGCATTTGCGACATATTCGCAAAAAACGTAAACAAATATGAGTTTATGGAAAAATAACTTTAATTCGTACACAATAAAGTTCAGTTTACGCTACAACTATAAACATTTTTATAACTTTTTCAATAGTGCTGATCACTCTGAAATCAACCTAATTTCCATTAAAATAAAGTTGATATTTGTTAAACTTGAAATAACGTCAATTTGAAACAAATAAAATTTGAATTATAGGTATGTATTTGAATTATAGGTAGGTACCCTTGTGTTGTTGTGGTCACAGCTTTACTCTATACTCTATATGATGTAAGAGAAATCCGTTATAAGCCGGCAGGAAAGACTCGCGGAAGCATTACCAGCTGGCATGTGACATCGCCGAGCTAAAACTATGTTATTTCATATAAATTTATGCTGATTTTGAACAGACCATACGGGTACTGCTCACCTACGTGAGCAGTACCCGTATGGTCTGTTCAAAATGCATCTGATGGAAATGTAAACAAATGAATCAGACAACGTACAGGATGCCAATTTTTTGTAACAGTTACAATGTGGGTGATTTGATTTGAATACTTGAACTCGAAATTCTAATTTTAAAAAAACCTTACAGTTTTTAGTTTGACATTTTATGTTAATTTTATAACCTCAATTATATTTTTTTTTTATTGTTTTCCTTTTGTGAGAGATTGCATAAGAATTTAACCTGAACAGGGTTTGTGTACACTTTTTTTAGGTATATGAAAAGTCAGCACATGCACCAGACCCGTATGATTCAAAATGCTTTTAATCTATTAACAAGTCATTTGCCAAAATCTTGCCAGTCTGTCAAAGTTGGAATGTCAACACGTTTTATTGCTTTTTGTGTTCTGTCTTTTCTTTCTTACTTTCAGAATCAGAATCTTTATTTGTAAACACAAGTAGAGTTACACAGCGTGTGAGATGTTACAACACATAATATGTTGTTTACATATTATGTTCTCTATGTTTTGCCATTAGGGGTACAAATATTATTATCAATTTAAATTCAAATTAAATTATTTTTGTCTTGCCTTTTGCTGATTCCTCAAACACAGGAACTCGAACCTAGCTCTGGAGTCAAGGTTGCACATTTTTTATGTAACCTGTGTTTATTTCCACGTGGCCGTAACCTACACTGACTCTCATAATAGAGCCCAGAGGGTTTTTGAGCAAAGGTTGAGAGTTGAGTAGGTGCGGCATGACAGAACAACGAAAATATATTTGAATTGTTTTTGATACGAGCCCTGTGGTCAGGAGTCCACTTTCAGATTTCAAAAAAGGGCCAAAGATAAAGTGATCTTCATAGCTGTTGATTTTAGTATGATATACCTACCCTTGTAACTAAAACACAGCAACGCTTGTCAGCAGAAATACCCACATACACTTTGGCATCTTATAAAATAACGTCTATAGTAACGTTTACGGGCTGGTAATCTTTTTCGTTTTGTTTTTGTGGGTCATTGACCCACTCAGTAAGTTAGCAGGTAGGTACAGTCGAAACTTGCCATTGACAGTAAGTACAGTCACAAGCATAAATACCGTATAGCTACGCAAAATTAAAAAAGGTTGTTCTTGTGAAATAAAAACAACTTTAAAAATCATGTGAAAAAAAAAAACAGCAACTTTGAGAAAATACCTATTTCCTAAGGCCACTTCAATGCGCCACGCGACGGGGCACGGGAAAAGGAGCCAAATTCCCCGCGTTTTTATTGTTTTTGTACAGACGCCAGCACATCAAGCTTACCGAAACTGTCAAATTTTCCCAATAAACCTTGAACCTAATGCTTTAGCGATAATGTTGAAAATTGATTAAAGAAATTTGACAGATTGTAATAGCTTGATGTGTGTCTGTAGGTACGTAGAAAATCACGCGCGGGGGCGCGTTATCTGCGCCCCGTCGCGTGACGCGTTGTAGTGTGTATAATCCGCCTTTTAGTATGATTTTGATAATACTACGTTCGCGTAATCAACCTTTAATGTTGCCACTGCTGGGACACAGGCCTCGTCGCTATAAGAGGGAACGGGCCGTAATCCACCACGTGGGCCCAGTGCGGGGGGACTAGTCAAATAATTAATAGTCAGACCACATTAGTCAGACTTTTATTGATCGGGAGGATGAAGTTTGCATACCAACAAAATCGCGGACAAACTGTTCAAAATTCAAATAACTGTCAAAAATTCCAAAATGACCGCTCTAAATACAAACAGAAAAACCGTTTGCAAATCCACCTCTCTCTTTGCCGTGCCGAAATAACACATAATTACATACATTTCTGGTTCAAGTTCAAGTGTCCATTATGTAAGCCGTTGGATTTCACCGTACTTTCGTAACTATTACGGCCGATACTTGGCCCGCCGAACATTGGTATAAGGACTGGCTGGGCGATATTAATATTGTGGTTTTGGAGTGGTTTATGATCCATGGTGTGAGGTGGCATGGGCCATGCTTCTGGCATAGTTGGCCGTGACATAATACGAATAACATAACATCTATACTCCTGCGAGTAGGCAAAAGGTAAAAGATTTCTAGTTTTAAAAGATTTACTCCAAAAGTATTCATGGATCTTTAATGGTGCTACGAACACAGTTCTACACTACTGCTCTCGAACCAGTGAAGGAAAACATCGTGAGGAAAACGGCATGTCCTAGAACCAAAAATTCGAAGACATGTGACATCTGCCAACTCGCAGTGGGTCCCTAGTGGGCCCGCGTGGTGGGTTACGGCCCACTCCATCTCACAGAGAGGAGAATAGAATACAATGATCTTTATTATGTACACCATATAAATTACAGACAAAGAAAAATAGAAATTTTACAAAGGGTGACACAATGAGCGGTCAACGGATAACCTTTGGATGCCTGGAGGAGGCCTGTGTCCCAGCAGTGGGAACATTATAGGCTGATTATATATTATGTAGCTCAACTCAGAACTTGAAGAGCTCAACGACTAAGTGGCTGTTTCTAAATCATTAATGAGCAGGCTATTTTAATGCAATAAAATTGCAAGTCCGGCTAGTATAATGATACACATTGTTTCACTTCACACTCACATAGGCTAAGTATCGCAAGTCCCCTACATATCGTAACTCATTAAGTATGCGGGCTGCGTTCCCGCCGCACAAGGTTAGTGAAATGGGGCGTCAGATCGATTCCGCGCCGCTAAGGACGAATATTTTGTGTGATAAGTATTGGACTATTGATTCTTCATGTTATTTAGGGGTTTGTGGCTAAGTAATAACAGCTGTATGGTTAGATCGATCAGGTTAAGCTACGCTTGCCGCGGTCGGTCCGAAGATTTGTGACCATATTTACATACTGAGATCCTTCCGTGCCTCGGAAAGCACGTTAAGCCATTGGTCCCGGTTGTCTTTCTTGGATGACTGTCGTTACGGGTCGTCAGAAGCCTGAAAGTCTGACAACCAGTCTTACCAAGAGATATCGTATTACCCAGTCACTGGGTTGTGGAGGTCAGATAGGCAGTCGCTTCATGTAAAATACTGGTATTCAGATGCAGCTGAATACCAGTATTTTTGAATACGGTTAGACTGGAAGCTGACCCCAATATACCTAGTTGGGAAAAGGCTAGGCAGATGATGATGACTAAGAAGAAGGTGAAGACAACCTCGTTCTTGTCTAAGTAACAACGTTTAAGGCTAATAAAAACCACCTAAAAAGCCAAATAAGGAGTACACCCACGGGTGACTTTGATTTTTGCGTATTTACGCGGTTTGTGTCAATGTCAAAGCTCTAACTACCAGTTACAGGAAACGGATGTCGTGTGTCACTTGCCTTACCAAGAAAGATGCATACAGAGAAGAAGGCATTTATTTCGATAAAAGCGGAGCTGGACAAATACATTTTCATACCTACAGAAACTGTAGGTTTGCTCACTACTGACAAATATATTCCCAGGAGGAAAACAATATTTTTATTCTGGAACCTGGTCTACCGTAAAAAAATAGTACAACAGATAAACTATTTAGAAATAACAATAGTGTAATGTGTGTGTATGTGTGTGTAGTGTGTGTCAATAGTGTAACAAACTTCGGTTTTGTAAAACAAAAAAAATAAATTATTACAAGCTTTTAATTAACTTGCCTTGTTAGTTATTAGTATGTATTGGTCGAATCGTTGAAACTGCCCCGTTGTTCTCGTAGTTGCCAACGCAACTGCTGAGCGTGGGGTCCTGGGTTCGATACCCAGGCCAGCCAATGCGTTATTGGTAGCGTAATGCTGTTGGTCCTGCGCCTGATCTCTCCCCGGTCGTGTCGGATTGCCGTCCCATCGGACTATGAAAGTAAAGGAACAGAGAATGCACCTGTGTTTGCGTACACACTTGTGCACTATGATAGCCTGGTGGCTAATCTCCGTTGAGGTTGGCCACCGTGACCGTATCGGTCGGAAGGCTAATATTATCATTAGTCGAATCTATCTCTATCTATCGAAATAAATACCTATATTCCCAAAAGAAAAACGATATTTTTACTCTGGAACCTACCGTCAAAAATTGTACAAAAGGTACACTATACACAGTGTGGCGATTAGGTTATCACATGAATCAAAACCACTTCTTCTTATTCTACGGAGTTGTTTAGATACTGATTCTGTTTCGGTTTTTCACAAAATAATTGTACTCACCAGACCTTTATTTTTTTTTATTTTTTTTTGACTTCTTATGCTTAATGAGGTAAGACCAGTTGGTTTCATTAACATTTGCTTAGGTATTATTGATAATATCTCGAAAGAAGTTTTTCTCTCGAAAGATCTTTTAATTAGCATCAATCTTAAAATCTTTACGCTTGTGCATTGACGTCAATCTTAAAATCTTTACGCTTGTGCATTGACGTATTTATAACACAATGTTTGTAATAACATAACTTATACAATGACAATTAACACGGTTAGTGTCCGTGAAGGGCGGTGAAGATTGTGACAGATTCCTGACAGAAATTGGCGATTTCCTACCTTTTCTTACTACGTAACTTACTAATATAGCACTCTATTACCCTAACGGGTAAGCAGATGTGGACCTTATAGTACACCCACATTCACCAGTTATGTTTAAAAGACCCATGTCATAGGGGGCGAGCCTTTACCACCACACGGGCAAAGATCCAGATTCCAGGCTGCTTCTGAGAAATTTGAGATGAAAAAATCCAATATCACTTTGCTCGATCCGGGAATCGAACCCAGGACCTCAAGCGCTTGCTACTAATAGACCACAGAGGCAGACTACAAATTAAAATTATGTACCTAAATAGACATTCAGAACCCAGCATGTATGTGTATTGAATTGACGACACGTTTGGCGCAGTGGCTGAGCGATCAACTGCTGCGCTGCGTGTCGCCGGTTCGATTCCCGCACGGAACAAATATTTGTATTGCCTACAGGTAGTTGTTCCGGGTCTGGCTGTTTGTGTATGTGAGTTTAAATGTTTGTGAACGCACCCACGATACAGGAGTAATTCCTAGTGTGGGGTTTTGTTCAAAGTTTTTTAAGAAAAAAAAAAAATGTAGCCTCGCATAATCTCTATCGCTCTCACATGGGCTGTCCTGAACCTATGTTGAATACTGGTTTACCTCGTGGATTCTAAATGACCTTCTCAGAAAACATAACATTTTTTCCTGACACGATTGGGCAACTGTGAAACTTTCTACTCATCTCACAAGGTGGACAACGAGGTGTCGAAATATATGACTAAGTACAATAACTGGTAAAACCCAGTCAGAACTTTGTAGATAAACAAGAATGGCGGGAAAAGTTCTAATTGGTCTAAATGATTGGGTAATGTAGGATTGTGTATTGTAACTTTTTCTGTAGGTTTTCTCTTTTTTATGCGATCTCTGGCCATGTTGGCCCCAAGTACATCATTAACCACGTGACTCCTAGATGCGTCCAGTGGGCGACGATATTGCCCACCTTCCGAGTGCAAGGGGCAAAAAAGGGAGGCTTTTGCCCAGCAATGGGGTAAAATGTAGGCTAACAAATATTTAAACACATTTCATGTAAAAAAATAAAAAGGACACATTAGTTTGTATACTAATTATGTACCAATATATTCACATATCTATTGTTGGTACATAAACTTATCATGTACAAACACAATGTTAAAAGAAAGGTACTTAAGTGAAACAATTTACACGTCAAAGGTGCGAAATTACAACTAATTTTGAATTAATTACATCATAATTTTTAGTGCGTAACTGCAAACTAACTTCGAGTTATTTATAAATAATTAATGTAATATGTAATTTGAAATATAGGGCATTTCATTTATGTAATTAGGTATCCTAATGGCAAGTGAACAAAAGGTTTAATATTAACTAGGGCGCTTGTGGCCCAGTGGCGACGGCCGCGACTTACAAGTTGTAGGTCGTAGGTTCGAACCCAGACAGGCGCTTTACTTTGTGTAAATTGTTTCATCACCACTGCTCTCAAAACGGTGAAGGAAAACATCGTGGGGAAACGGGCATGTCCTACAACCAAAAATTCGAAGACATGACGTCATATCTACCAACCCGCACTGGGCCCGCGTGGCAGATTACAGTTACAGCCCACTTCGTCTCATAGAGAAGAGCTCCATTTATAATGTAGTCTTCTCGTCTCGTATAGGCAAGGACTATTATGAGGATAGCTTATGCCGTGGTAAAAATATGTGCCAGCCAGTCAGGTGGTAGTGGGGCTGGATGTTCAGGGTGCGCCCCACGAACATTTAAGTATGTACCTATTGCTACTCGTGAAGGCTATGTTTTAAGGCTAAACTGCAAAATATTTTATACCTATCCTAATACATTGGCGACGATTCCCTTGTTCACAAACTAAACTAAATTTAAGTTCAGTGCATCTTTTTCTTTCTATTTCATTAAGAAAAGGACAGAAGGTAAATATTAGTTTAGTCCTGTCAAATTAGCGCCTGATGTAAATTTACGTATTTTTAGTAGCCATGTTTTTAATCACGTCTAAACTGCCCATGGAGTATCTTAATTTGACAGGACTAAACTAATATTTATCTTCTGTCATTTTCTAATTGAAATAGAAAGAAAAAGATGCACTGAACATAAATTTAGTTTAGTTTGTGAGCAAGGGAATCGGCGCCATTTTATATCCTAAATAAAACTAAGAAACTTATCTTCAGCTATGTTAATTAACCCGACAGTTATTTGTTGCGTGTGTACAAAGATAATGGCCAAATTATTTTATATGGCCATTTAATTGTTAATAAGATAAACAATTTGATCATTTTAATAATATACTTCAAAGTATGTCAAGTACCCATGTACTCGTATTTAGTTAGCAATACGTACGTCTTCATACTCTTAAAAATAATAATCTAACCACTGGGTGGAATGAGTAATACCTATTTGAGTAGTTTAATAATAGAGAACTGTCCTGTGGGTCTAGTGATCGCAAGCGCGAGTGCTGTGCGTGGGGTCATGGGTTCGATTCCCAGGTCAGGTAAGGTTTTTTTTTTTATGTAATACTTTATTGTACACCAGAAAATACATAACAAAAAAATACGATTATTAATACAAAACATACAATGGCCGGCCTAGGCAATGGGTTATTACGAATTTCTCATTAACAGCCGGAGTTTGGAAGTTGATGATGTGATACCCCCGTGCCTCGGAGAGCACGTAAAGCTGTTGATCCTGCGCCTGATATCTCCCCGGTCGTGTCGGATTGCCGTCCCATCGGACTATGAGAGTAAAGGAACAGAGTGCGCCTGTGTTGGCGCACACACTTGTGCACTATAACATCTCCTGCGTACGTGGCTGATCTCCGTTGAGATAGGCCACCTTGACCGAAATCGGTCTGGGGATTATGGAAGAAAAAGATATGGTGCGCCGACCCCAATAAATTGGGATAGTGGCAGGAGACTGATGATGATAGTAGACTGGATGAGTAACTAAAACTTTTCATTTTTCAAGTGGGCGTGGTTGGAGAAATCCGAAACAATGAGGAATAGCGAAAAGTACTTAAAGGAGTCTCGTGCTCGATTTCGATTAAAACTAAAACTGCATCATTGGATTTTTGAAAAATCAATTTTTCTAGCCAGGAATCGAACCCGTCGATTTTTATTTAAAAAAAAACACACACACACACACTGTATTATTACACCGTTCGATAGTGTCCCTAATAAGGATTAAATTCTGGGAAGTAATGACATACGGCAAACTCAAAAAACTTTACAGGAATTAACATAGGCCACTTCTATTTAAAAATAAAAAATAGTTATTGTTTTCCGATATCCACGCGAACGATGTCGCGAGCACAGTTAGTAAGTAATAATAATTATAATGTAAGAAATTCCTTTGTTACAGTAAGCGGGCTTTGTTATAGTATAC
The DNA here is from genome assembly GCA_949629185.1 of Apamea crenata. NCBI lineage: Eukaryota > Metazoa > Arthropoda > Insecta > Lepidoptera > Noctuidae > Apamea > Apamea crenata. Next base: position 6,232,814 of record OX451380.1, on the reverse strand, counting down.
TATCAACCGGGCACAAATCAAAACTCTAAGATGCTAGTAAAAAAAAATGAGAATTTCCTAACACAACTAATTTAAAAAAAAACTTAATTACACCGAATCGGATATCGGACGCAGGACCCCGACCTAAGCCCGAGGTAGACAACTATCAAAATTGTGAAATGTATTTAAATAATTAAATATATCGTGGTAAGTATTCAATGCCATACCAAAGGTATTTGACCATTTGATAAATGAGGCAACCCTCAATGCCAAATGCTGTTGAAAGTAATCCCAGGTCATCGGAATTTGATAGTTCATCTATTAATTCCTCATGGCTATACTATCGTACTATCTAATTTATTAGACAGGTCGGTAACAAGGACACTATGATACCTACTTAAAAAATCCGAAATAATAAATAATTCAGGTATGCCTACATAATAAATAATGCAGGTATGCCTAAATAATAAATAATGCAGGTATGCCTAAATAATAAATAATGCAGGTATGCCTAAATAATAAATAATGCAGGTATGCCTAAATAATAAATAATGCAGGTATGCCTACATAATAAATAATGCAGGTATGCCTAAATAATAAATAATGCAGGTATGCCTAAATAGGCTCATTTCTGTCATGTCATCATCTGCCTAGCCTTTACCCAACTATACCCCCTTTATAACTATTTTCTTTTTTTTAATTTAACATGGAGCGGCTGCCTATCTGAAGGGCATTTTTTTAAGAACGTTTACAGTCTGGTCTGTCTCATTCTGTATAGAAATACCTAGACAAGTTTATGACATTGATTGTCGTTGAGATGAGATTGCGACTAGATTTTGAGCGTTTTTAATTATGGGAATTGGCCTTTATATCTCCATAGCCCAGTTACTGGGTAACATGATACCCCTTTGTAAAGCTGGTAAGGCTTATTTCTGTAAATTTAACCTAAAAACCCCCATGTAATCTAAAATCAAAATCATAAGATTTTTTTTATAGGTATTATCGATTCAAAATTGATTGATTTGTCCCCGTTTGACGGCAACAGGCTTGCCTTGGCCTTACATGGGACTTGTTTACATAACTGGCGAAATGTGGGTATACTATAGGTACATCTCTACCTAACCTCTCGGGGAAACAAGGCGTGATGATGATGTGTTGTTTAATTCGATCCAATTAACGTTGCGTTTACTTCATGCGTTCGTGCTAGGGTCACTGGGCTGACAATTTAGTTTAGGTATTACCATCGACGCACAAAGGAGAATGGAAAACAAAAAAAAGATTTTGCCTTTATGTAGATAGGGATTAGGGAAATATACAGTGGCATACACATACAGGGAAATATACATTATGATTTAAATTCTAGTGATCCAAATGTTCACACACACAGTCTGAAGATCAATTCCCGTAATTAAAAACGTTCAAAATCTAGTCGCAGTCTCATCTCGGCGAGAAAAAAATGTCAAAAACTTGTCAAAATGTAGGGAAATTAGAAGTATTTTTTGACAGATTGAGACTGAGATCAGACTGTGAACGTTCTTAAAATAACGAGAATTGCCTCTTTGGTCTCAGACATTGATTGTGGCTGAGATGAGATTACGATTCGATTTTGATCGTTTTTAATTACGAGAATTGGCCTTTGGCTGTAAAGTTTTTGGTATATTAACTTGACTTAATTAATCTGGCGCTTGACGAGTTAAATATTATCTAGTCTGAAACCCTGCAGACCACAAAAACACATAACCCCTTTAAAATCGTCCGCAATCGGGTAAAATCTATGTTACGCATGTCCTCAATACGAAAGACATCAACGCGCAGATCCCATTGACAAATAAGTCTTGTATTCAAAGAGTTTCTTAAGAGAATGTTGGCTTTCTGCCAGCTCCGTTGTTGCTGCAGCGTTAATATATATTGCAGGTTATCGCAAATAGATTATTTTGTATGGTTTGTAAAGTTTTTGTATGTCAAAATAACCTGTGGACTTTAGTAAAACCTACTTTTATGATTCAAATGTCAAAAAAGATGGAATAAGTTACGAAAAAAAAATTTGGGCATACTTGGTACGGCCCTAATTCATTTGATTTCACCTAATGACCCATTGACTGATTGACTGACATTCATACTTAATATTATTGCATCAAATAATAATTTATTCTCTCATAAAATAAACATAACTCTGAATAACCATACTCATTAGCATGTATTACAAAATTATACTCAAACATCTAATTCAACAGCCAAGACTCAAGAATGATATTAAAAAAGTGGGTTAAACTATCGCAACGAATTATCTAATACCGCGTAAATTGGGCAATGTTAAACTTGGATCGACCATACACTACATGAGAAAAACACGATAACATTGTACCTACGTAATACATAAGGAGACTTTCACATAACGACATAGGCCTAAAAAAAACAAATTAAAAAAAAATGACACTTACTTGACACTTGACAGCTAAAAAGTCCCGGCACACTTCACTTTTTATTTGAACACAGAACACCAAACTTTTTAATTTAAAATTAGGACACAGTTCTGAGTTGGAAAGCGCGAACAGTTTTATCCATGGCAAACCGTCGACTATCGCAACTACCAAAATATGAGGCCGAAATGATAGTTATGTAATACTGTTACTTGTATTACATAAAAATTGCCGACGGCTACAGCAATATTATGCAAAGAGTAACTTTTTAGGTTATAAGATGAATCCTGAGCGGGCTTTACGGATATGAGAAAAAAAAACTTTATTAAAAAAAACAAATTAAAAATATTTATATGTCATATTCAATTTGAAATTCGATTTTTCAACACCGCGAAGCCCGACACGGATAGCGCGGGAAATATTTAAAAAACAAAATACTTTTTAATATTTTCGTATGAGACACAGGTATTGTGTTTGAAAGTGCGATGGAGTATGAATGGGAATGCCACAGCTCGAAGGTGTAGTAATTCAGCAAATTGCCGTCCCCTCTACAGTGAAAGTGGGGATGACTGACTGACTGCCCGCTGCCTCGGACGTCAGCGGCAAAAAAAAACAAAGATTAATTCGTAGTGTTGATGAAAAAAATCGATTGTTGCCAAGGTTAAAAATGGGATGGTTTAAATTCAAAAAGGAGGTCAGTCAGTAGCTATGTAGCTGCGGTTAAGCAGCGGCGGTGAGGTTGAGAAATGGATGGGTTGTTGAGGAAAATTATGTTGATTATGAATGTTAATTCTGTGTGTATTGCAACAGAGTTTGAACAGTTATGGTAATAAAATATAATTTGATGGTTGATCTTTAAATCCACAGTGGCCTTACATTATGTTATTATAATTTATTTCAACCATTCCCTTTTTATGTTGGATACTATCAAAATGTTTTTTTATTGCTAAATAGGCCTGCACTTAACCTCGGTCACACTTGATGGAAAGTGATGGATGAGGTCTATGATGGAACGAGCGTGCCCAGAAGATGCCTGTTCTCTCTTGCTTTGAAGGCAGACGGGTTAAATGTGGAAGGGAACACAGATGTCAGCCGGCAGAGAGCTTCACACTTTGGCTGTGCGCATAATAAACATGCAGGAGAAGCGCTGAGTACGACTCGTTGGGATATCAACCAAATGTGGATGGTACGCTGCAGTACGTCTAGTTGTCCGGTGGTAAAAGGGCGATAGTGAGATCAGGTCGTGGAGCTACTGCGCACAATCTCCGAAGTACAGTCTGTAGAAAGAAAATACATTTATTTGCGATAAACATGACCCAAAAAAGAACATAAAAAACAATAAGAAATAGTTGAAATGCGTCACATCCACGCAAAAGGCTATCGCTCAGCATTATGCTGCAATCCTATGCAAGACAGAGCCCCAGCGCAGGTTTTCAGCGACAGCCGGCGCCGACGTAATGACGTCGTCCGGTGCAGCAAACAATTATTCATCAACAAGTATTAGAGCAATTATTTTTATTTTTAAAGCAAACAGTTATTAGGACGCTGTACTGGTACAGTGTACTTAAAGCAAAATAATACAATTTAGGTAATAGAAGACCTGTAGAAGATTTGTGGAAGACCGACAGGCAAGCAACATTACGCTGATCGCTGATGAACGAACGTTGAACGTCTCGTAGCTCTGAGCTCTGCGTTCCACCGAGTCAAGTGCAGCAAGCTGGTATTTTGCTGAGCCCATAAGTGGCTGCAGTATTCCACACAGAACGGATATACGGAACGGACCGCTTTGGGTATATGGGTAGCTGATTACAATGGCGCAGCAGCTATTAGCATCCTGCGCTACGAAGTCTTGGGTTAAATTCCTGCGCGGAAAAAAAATTGTTAGTATGGCCAAATTGTTTTCTCTTCTAATTGTAATTTTGGGTTATTCCGTATATCCTGATGACTCAAAATATACTTTATTTTCTACACGAAAAGGTATACATTGCTTTTTGAGAGTTCGCGTTGAGAGTATATTTTGAGTCACTCTTTTATAGTGTGCACGCAGCGTCGCGTCGCGTCGCGTCTCGGTGTGAACTGACCCTAAGGGAATGACCGAAGGAATACATTATTTACGCTTCCCTCGCGACTTATAAATAACTGCCGATAATGTACTATACCTAAGTTTTTCATTAGTAATTTGTTAGTAGCACTCCGGAGGGAGGTAGGAAAGTGTGATATTTATTTATATATGTACAAGGTGTCGTTATGCATCCTCGTCAAATCCAAGGAGGTAACTATGCTACTGAATCAATAATAAAATAAGTAGGTATTTTTTTTCTAATTTTAGGAAATCGGCATGTGTGGGACACGCATTTTAAAACGCGGCCTGTGTGAGACTGCACTGTAAATGCCCTTTTACACACACGAATAAAAACGCGGCCGTTTTTCGATACCATAACGCGATTCTGTTGTTTGAAAGTGGTGTATTCTGAAATACTGTCAAAATTAAATAACTAAAAAAAACAAGTATGTATTCGTTATTTACCAGGGATCGTAATTTTTATTTGATTATTTATGTCTTTCATAACAGCCTCCTCAAATTTGACGAGGATGCAAAACAACAGCTTGTATACTTTATTGTACACCACAAAAATAAATAACATAAAAAACACATCAAACACTACAAAACATACAATGGGCGACCTTATTGCTGTCTGCGATCTCTTCCAGGCAACCATGGAATGGACAGTGATTTTCCGGGACATAAAATGGGGCTCTCGTTGGTGCAAATCTTATGCATACAATACACTATATACATATCTAAAATTATAGATACATACATGATACTGAATATGTAAGCAACGAAAATAAAAGAAGACTGTAGACGATTGCAGTTAGGACAACAATATTACAACGATGATACCCCACACACACCAATCAACTCAGCCCATCGCAGTCCATGGCCTCTCCCAGGCTGCCCTCCAGTCCTCCGCCTTCTGCGTCCGACTTAAACAAATTATGCCAATAAACACTTTTATCTTTCTGTTACCTACACAGAAAAACATTATTCCCACACGACATTTTCCTATATTTAAATTTCAAACGATACGATACCTCAGAGCAACGCTCCATTCGAGCCACATATTTTAATTGATAACATTGACCGAAATTTGTTGTTTTATGCAATAGGTTTATCCAAATCAAGATAAAACCTTCACTCATGCTGTGACCGCTCGGAAGGCTATCGACTATGGTGATTCGTACTGAAGGTTGCAGTGCCCATGGTCTGCGTAACCTTTTCCTAACTATGTTGGGGTTCGCTTCGAGTCTAACCGGACTCTCGGGCTTCTGACGACCCGTAACGACTGTCAAAGATCCAATAATGACAGCCGGGACCAACGGTTTAAAGTGCTTTCCGAGGCACGGAGGGTTCTCGGTATGTAAAGATGGTCACCCATCCACGGACTGACCGTGGCAAGCATAGCTTAACCTGATCTATCGACTCGGGCGGCTGTTATTACTTAGCCACGAGCACCTCAGTTGGCTGGCTGGTTGCTTGGCTTTTGAAAGTCGAATAAAGGACAACCGACGTAAAATTTAAATGTAGGGACATTGAAATGACCGCGTAGGCATTGCACTTTTGTAAAAAACAGCTGAGCCATCCTGCACCCAAATTGCGTAACACACTATCAATCGCAATGAGAATCATTTTGAAAAAATTGTCTTTTCAACAACGTAAATAACTCAATTTATGTTGTTGAACTGTCAAAATTAAAGTCATATGGTAAACTAAAAAAATCTAATTAGTCCGTCAGTTAGATTATCAAAAAACATCGAACCCGTATTTTTTTCATTTGTCAATTATATAAAAAATGATGAAGATATCGCCCGTTAAAGTTCCGCGTGACGTCACTTGCTTGCGACACTTTTGCAAGCAAAGTGACGTCACGACCCACACTCCCAAGTTTTGACGCGCTTTATCTTTGTCATTTTTTGTTTGATTGACAAAAAAAAATACGTGTCCATTATTTTTCGATAATCTAACTGACGGACTAAATATAATAATTATTTTTTTACCCAGTAAACTACCCTATTACCCCGCTGTATAGTTTTTATAGTTTTTTGTGATCATGCAAGGTTTTTTTGATTAGGTACCTACAATATCTATTAGAAATTCTAAGTAAATCTCTAATTACCTTTAATTTACCTTTGACGTCTTTGTAATGTTTTGAAGGACGTACAAATTGTTAGCTTAAACCTCAACAAACACATTAAAATTACATTTGCAACAATAAAGGAACATTTACGCAAAGTTTTATGTTGTTTATCTAAAATGACTAATGTTTAACTAGTGATTTTCTCGGTTTTTTAACCTTTATATGGTTATTTACATTTAGGTGGGCTTGTGAATTGTGACTAAGTTTTAACAGCCACAGGGGTCGATTAATCACGTTAAGCTACCGCGGTTGGTCAGTGGATGGGTGAGCATCTTTAAATACCAAAGCTCCTTCGTGTCTCGGAAAACACTTTAAGCCGTAGGTCCCGGCTGACATCCGTGGATCAGCACACAGCAGCGTGTTCGTGGACAGGCCTTACCGGTTGTCAGAAGCCTGGAAGTTTGACAGGTCTTATGAAGGGGTATCGTATTACTCAATACCCAGTAACTTGGTTGTGGAGGTCAGATAAGCAGTCGCTGCATGTAAAATAGGTACTGGTATTCAGCTGCATCCGTTTATTTTATTTTATTTTTATTTTATTCAAGAGGAACAGCAAACAGCTACAACATATAGTATAAAAAAAGAAATACACATAATATTTTAACAATATCGTAGCCCACAACACTGTTCTCAGATTAACAGTGGAATATGTTTTTGGAGGTATGAGGAACAGGGTGTAAAGTTCACTCATCCTCCATTGAAAAGGGAGGATCCTCCGACCAGACGGGTGTTATGTCTGGCGGGCAATTGCCCAATGATTGATGTTGGGAAATTGTATCTATGCTAATTGCATGGTAAACTCTGCTTGCGAGATGCAGGATTTGCGTGACGTCAGTATGACGCGTTGTTCGCATGTGGCGTTGTAGATACCGCTACATCACTCCCCTCCGGAGACCGGAGGTCGATAGTTGGCTGAGTCTTGTATCTTGCGATGCTTGCCAGGCCAGCTGAGGTTCCAGTGAGTCGGAACCGGTTGTCGCATAGTTCACGGTGAGTCGGAACTGTCTGCGGAGATGCCCCAGTGAGTCGGGGTGGCGCATAGTTCGCGGCGCCGCTACATGTTAAACAGCTAATTAATTAAACGCTAGGGTAAAATAATACATAATAATATTAACAACTAAACTTACCTAACTATCATGCTTATACCCTTTTTTTTTTTTTTTGGATGGGAATTCATCTAATGACCCCTCCCGCTCTGGGTGGAGCGGAAGGGAGTGTCAGACTCTTACTGACTAAAACCCACCCGTGTTCCTTCCTTAGCCCTTTCTGTTCCAGGGCAGCGGTAACCCTTTCGGACGATCCCGCCGCCCTGGCAGGCTTCGGCCCTATCGGGCCCCGTCCTCTGCTGACTTCTCTATGAGGCGCGCGTGGAACACAACGCGCCGTCCGGCACGGGCCTGGTCCTGATCGGACGGTGAGCTACCCATTACTCACCGCCCGCAGGCCCGCGCCTACGGTGGCCGGGACTCGTCACGCGGCTCCCAACGCCCGGAGCGTCTCCCGCGGCGGCTGAGGCGTGAGGTGTTCTCCCTCAGCCTCACCACCACCTCCTTCGCTAGCATGACTGCTTCGCAGAAGGAGGTGACTGCCTCCCACTCCCTCTCGCCCCGGACCATGGCTTGAACCAGGGCCGGACGCGAGAGGTCGCCGCCGTTGCCGATCGCCTCTACGAGGACACGGCGGGGCTCCGCCGAAGCAGGGCAGACCTCCACCGTATGCTCCACCGTGTCCTCTGGGCGATCCTGGCAGTGATGACACCCGGGGTCTCACGATAGTAGCAATACAGAATCGTGGTTACGTCGGCGAAGGTATACGTCCAGAGACAGTTTTTTTGTGATTGTACCGATGACCCTTGGGGCAGACGTGTCGTTGAGCGGAGACCGCGAATCGACAAACGTAAGGTAGGACGCCCTCAGGCTAGGTGAAGTGACGATCTTCACAGGATGGCTGGTGGCAGCTGGATAAGAGATTAGGAAAATCGAGTTGAATGGCGTGCAATAGGAGAGGCCATGTCCAGCAGTGGACTGCTGTAGGCTGATGGTGATCGCTACTGAATGTCTGCAAAAAGCATAACATAGCTGGCGACCTACCCCTTCGATGAATACAGGCGTAATGTTATATTATCCGGCAACCTTGGTGGTAAAACCAAGATGACAGATCTTCTTGGTTTACCACTAACGATAAAAAACCCAAAGTTTACTTTTTTTCTGAAAACTTCATTCGGGTCAAGTCCGCGCAAAAACAATATTTCACGGAAACGTGCGTCTGCAAAATAATATAATGTTTATCTAAACTAATGCTTGTTTAAATATTATACCGGTCGACTTTTTTATCGTCTAGACAAAAACAGGGTATAAAATGTGAACGGAGTTCTGCTTTGTTTCAATCAAAGGATTGAATGTAAAAAAAGAAGTTTCTGTGCCATAGGCTTTTTACTCCGTCCACATTTTATACCCTGTTTTTGCCCAGACGGTAAAAAAGTCAGCCGGTATAGAGATATTTTTTTTAAACACAAACATAACGTTTTTTGATAAAAAAATCTTTCACTGATAGAAATAAAATTAACATCATAATTTATGGTACAGACGCCAGGACATCAAGCTACTACAATCTGTAATAGATTTATTTAAATGTTAGTAAATTGCTACTGTCGTGCGTGATACAGACGCGATGCAGAATTCATAGATAGATCCTATCGATACAATATGTAGTGACTACGTGTAAATGCCTGTGGACGCTACAGTTACAATAAGGGGGCTTAAAAAGGCCACTTTGGCAGAATCATAATATGATAACAATTTGAATCATACTTGAATATATAATATTAATAGAATAACCAAATGGAAGCATTAATACTTAATAGGATATAAAATAATTTGAGAACTTTAACCGAACTTAATAACTTGAGTTTAAGGAAAATTTATAAAGCGCTTTTCCTATCTCTACTTATTTAAAAAATTCGCTGTGCCCGACAGGGCCCATAATTGTTTCTATTATTTTTTTATTTTTTGTGCATTATGGATTGCAATAAACGATTTGAGATATTTTGAAAGTATCTGTCTCAATCTGTCAAAAATACCTCTAAGTCCCTACATTTTTAACAAGTTTTTGACATTGATTGTCGCTGAGATTAGATTTTGAACGTTTTTAATTACGGAAATTAGCCTTCTTTTCTGCGAGCAATGTGCCCTGCCCTCTGGCACTTAAGTTTGGCAATTCTTCTACACTTCTTTAATCAGAACAAGTTGAAAATGTGTTACGCAATTAGGGAGCTGCGGGGTAATTGCGCATCATACTAACAGTGGCTTCCATTATGACAGTTCAACAACATTCATTGCGTTATTTCCGTTGTTGAGCAGACGAATTTTTCAAACCTATTAAGCAATGGATTTGCAATATCCTTCAAAATTATTCAGGATGTGATTGACAGCGTGTTATGCTAGGCTGCTCTCAAAACGGTGAAGGAAAACATCGTGAGGAAACCGGCACGTCCTAGAACCAAAAATTCGAAGACATGTGAAATCTACCAACCCGCACTGGGCCCGCGTGGTAGATTACAGCCCACTTCCTTTCGAAGAGAGGAGGTTTGTGTCATTAACATTACAGGCTGATTATGAGTAGTGTGTCATGCTGCTCCGTTTGTCTCCGGCTGTAATTTACTTTTGCGTCCGTACCAATTAGTAAAACCTATTCTATCTAGTATTCTCAGTACCAACCTATTTACTTTAGCTGAGATCATCCGTGACTACTATTGTAAACAGAGTTAGCTAGAATTTAGTATACCTACCAAGTTTTTCCTATTTGCCAATTAAGCAAGTAAACATCGTAGGTAGAGTTCCTTGTTATCATCATCATCATTTATTTAGGTATTTTCCAGATCAAAAAATCCATTTAATTAGTACCTAACTAGCAGCGCCCCGTGGTTTTACCCACATAAGTTTCGATCCCGTGAGAATATCGGGATAAAAAGTTCTTTTAAGTTATCCTATATGTTAATCTGGGTTATAAACTATCTGTGTGCGAAATTTCATCCAAATCCGTTGAGTAGTTTTTGCGTGAAAGAGTATTATACATCCATCCATCCATACAAACTTTCGCTGTTATAATATTAGTAGGATTAGGATTACATACACAACTTAAACATTAGTGTTAGTACATACATAATAAATTACAAAGGTCTTAAAACTGTGGCATCTACATCGCCACATGCGAACTACACATCGTACCGACGCGACGTCACGCAAAATCCTGCATCTCGCAAGCAGAGTTTACCGCGCAACGGTTGAGTGAACTTCACACCCTGTTCCTCAATATATTTAGTACTAGCTGACCCGGCAAACGTTGTTTTGCCATCTACATTATTTCTAGCTGCCATGCCCGGCGCTACTTCGTTCGCGTGGCGTGGTGGCCTTACCCCTTACCCTACTCCTACCCTACTCCTACACTACTCCTACCCTACTCCAGCGCCACCTACCAGTGTGTATACAAACCTTGTCCTAACAATAACGAATACATAAAACCAAGAATCATCCAATTTGGTGCAGTCGTTCAAAAGTTATGGGCGTACAAACATTTCGAAGATCCTATATATAATATATATAGTATTTAGTATATATATAATATATAGATAGATAGATAGATTGCTTATTGGTTTACTCGCTTAAAAATTGTTCGTTATTGTTAGTGTAGTACATGGTGGCCAAATAAGAGGTATAGACTTTATTTTTTAAATTTTATTCTATGAAATATAAAAAATAAGTATTTTTATTTAAATATAAACAGTCTTATTCATAAAACTTTAATCAATTGCTAAGCAACTGATTAGCAAAATTCTTATTCATAATAGCTATTTAACGCTAAGAGGATGCTGAGCAATTGATTAGTAGCTGTCAAAATTAAACACCACCGGACCACTGCTAAGAGGATGCTAAGAGGCAACATGGCAGATTTTATTTGAATCAGCTGATCGGATCATTGCACTTCGAGGTTATTTTGTTCATGGTATCGAGTAGTGAGTAAATATGGTTTTCGACAACCTTTTACTGGATTTCCAAAACGATGTAGCAGAGTTAAATAATTTTGAAACGACGGAGGGAAGTAAAAGAAGGAAGACCTACAAAGCTCATACAAAACCGCTACGAGAATGATTACCTATTGCATATTCTTCATTCCGAGTACATATGATGAAAGGATTTATAGGGAAAGCTCAATGAGGTGGCTCAGTAGGTGCTCAGGAGGTTTGAAGAGAATGATTTCGTGAACAAGCTTATCACAGGTAGTGATTATTCAATGTGTTATCACATGTGCCCATGTGTTATCTTATGACGCCAGTTCTATGGTACAGAACAGAACTAAAGAAAAGCCACGTCGTGGCAGTCACACACAAATAGGTAATAAGAGACATTTTGTAGAAATAATTTATTTTGATACGTAATAATACTACATTTTTGTTCTATATATTCATTGTTTTTGTTTTCCAATACTCTTCCTCCAAAGGCATGGGTGCTATTCTTTACTCATGCCACTCTCATTCTTCATCTTTTTCACGTAGCATGGTTTCCTCCATCGCCGTCTTTGCGAGGTTGAACAGTATTGGTGCTAGGTATTAATAGTGGTTTTCATAGCAGCAGTCAAACTTGTATCTGTAAACAAGTATAATAATTGTTACTAAACGGCACTGAAACCCCGTTACAAAAACAGTAGAAAGTAATATCATATAGACACAAGTACCCACTTACATTTCTAAACGAGCAAATTCATGTTAGCAAGCTTATAGGGCATGAAAATACATAGTTATTATCGGCTACTGCTCTCACATTCATTTGGGCAGTTTTTATTAGTAAGTAGATATAAATTCAATGATAAATACCTTTTCCTGTTTACTCCAATTATTGGAGCTTATTATTTTCATTGCTACCATCGCAAACGCAATGATATAACATCATAAATTATTATAATCATATTCAAATTATTCGATGAAAATTTCTGACTTTTATCTGCCAAAGTCACTACAGATAAAAAATCGTAGTTTTGACAAGTTTATTCTAAAAATTCCGTTGTTTAGTCGACTATTTTGATTATAATCTGTGCCGAACGCATAATTTTACCTCTATTTCGTTTCGCAACTAATCACCTGCTAACTAGTCTTTATGAATAAAGAAAAGTTAAGCATTGATTAAGAGCTAAATAAATGGTTAGCTAAACAGTAGCTAATGAGTGATTAGCGAGATTTCTATGAATAAGGCTGATAGTATTTAGGGCCGGCAATTCAGTATGGAAAATAATCTCAGACAAATGTCCACCTCTAGCAGCATGGCAGATGTGAACCCTTTTCATTACGTTTTTCATGAAAATTTCACACATTTCCTGTGTTATTTCAGTGACTGTGTTTCAGATATTTTGTTTTAATTCTTGAAGGTTCAGTGGCCTGTTAGCATAGACACATCCCTTTAGATAGCCCCACAAGTGAGGAGCTGTTAAATCGGGGGATCCAATCAATGTCACCGTTTCTCGAAATTAATGGACACGGAAACGTTCTTTTAATTAGTATAGATATTTACATTATATAAGCTAACATTAAAATAATGATATGTACATGTGAAAAAATAAGCAAAAAATTCGTCCGTCTGTCCGCTGTCAACAGGAACAGTGCCTAAAAGGCTGGCAGCATTGCCACGTTGTATGGCGATGCTAATTCTTTGGCCAAGAAACGGGCCAGCCCTCTGGTCATGTGAAGAGTCGACTAACCGCTTGGCGATATCTCAAAACCAAGTGGGCACTCGGACCCCCAGGGCCCTAGTGTTTCAACCCCAAACGGCTCGAACATATAACACCCAATCAGGTTGGAATATTTTCGCTGTTTGAGGTTTTGTGCACCAGCAGCAGCCGCTTCAGCACAGTTCACCGTGCTAGGAAGATGGGATGGCGCAAGGGTGTCGACACATGTTGCACCCCGCACCAAAGCTCTGCCTAACTTCTAGGGCATTATGGTCATTCCGTCTGGTCTCTTCCCATCGTCGCGTGCCAGGCCGTTGGGTTCTAAAACAGCTGGCATCTCGGCGGTGACAAGAGCACAGAAAAACGTTCTCTTCAATGTCTCGATTGGGACTTGTGCCGTATGGCATGTGGCCCCGTCTTGTTGGAACCACATATTTCCTAAGCCCAACTGATTCACTTGATCTAGGAAAACTGCTATAATATCTGTTAATGTTTGAAATGTTAATAATTGGCTTAAATGATGATGAACGCACGCGTCCAACAAAAGATAGGCCATAAATTAAAAAAAAAAAGTGTGCGTTTCGGGACGCCCGACAGAAGTGATAATTTAAACTAATCTAAGTTGATAGCGCTGTGGTTTAGAGTGAGAAAGGAAAACCCTGCCTATCGCTGCCGTATGCGTGAGAGAAAGGGAAGCCAGACAGACTGGCGCCGTAACGCGTTACGTTACGAAGCGGTTTACCCTCCCTTAAAAAGTTATCACTTCAAAAAATCTGACCGATTGTAGGGCCTACAAAAAGTATGCCTTCGGCGAGTGCGCTTATTCCTTTTCAATTAGATAAGGCTTTTGCTCTGGGTAATGACATGATACATATATATAATTAGTGAACCCAGGTACCCTAAAACAACACGTTTTTCGGAAACGTGACGGCAAATGATTCTTGCAAAAGCTAATGGCACCGAAGAGCCACTTAAAAATAATCTGCAAAACAATATGGCGCCCTATCATTTGACAGATTATTTAACACAAACCTGTCATTTGAAAAATATAGAAAACTCTTCGTAATGACGGAAAATTCGCAGATCACGAGTTTTAATACGCTTTTAAGTTACCTATTTAAGCGTAGGTAACCTACCTAAATACTGATACGGAGATTCATATTTTTTGTCATCATGTAAGCTTGAGTTTCATGATTTATGTAGGTTCTGCATATAGCACTAGCTGCGCCCCGCGGTTTCACCCGAATAAGGGGGTCTACTCCGAAGTAGTATCGGCCGAATGATCGGCCGTTTCCTGTTACGAAGTTACTATTTGGTTCGGTCGGTTCCGATCCTACACTCTCCTACACTCAGGACCCTACTGCCTGTAATATGATGTTGAGATAAATAAAAATGTATGATTATGATTATAGCTATTCCTAATGTCTATAGCCCTTTTCATCAACTCGCCACAACACGCTGTCCTCCGCCTTCCGCTTCCAGTCTGTCCCAGACACCTTCTGAATGTCGTCCGTCCATCTAGCTTGGGGGCGTCCCACACTACGCTTGCCGATACGAGTCTCCACTCCAGGGGGTCTACTCCGGAATAGTATCGGCCGAATGTTCGGCCGTTTCCTGCTACGAAGTTATTATTTGGTTCAGTCGGTCGCGATCCTACACTCCTACACTCTTTCGAATATTGACTATAGTCCCGACCCAACTGAGCCGATCCGAACTTTTTTCGCATTTTTCAATAATATTCGGTTCGGCCATGTGTCGGTCCGATCCGAACATTCGCACTTTGCACTTCGGATAGACCCCCTGGACTCGTCTGTTCCAGCGGCCATCGGTCCTTCGACAAACATGGCCAGCCCACTGCCACTACAGTTTGCTTACTCTGTAAGCTATGTCGGTAACTCCGGTTCTTTTACAGATAATTTAATTCCTGATTTTATCCTGCAAAGACACTTTGAGCATAGCTCGCTCCATAGCGCGCTGAGCGTCCTTGAATTTGTGCACCAGCCCGACCGTCATAGTTTATAACTTATCAAGTGGGCACAAAAATGTCAAGTGTTTTAGGGTCCCGTACCTAAAGATTCCATCAATAAATATGATTCTTAAATGTGTAGAACCTAAAGAAGAAAGCAAGAAAGCATCTCTCATATTTATCAATTTGCCTAGCCTTTTCCTAACTATGTTGGGTTCGGCTTCCAGTCTTACCGGATGCAGCTGAATACTAGTATTTTACATGGATCTACTTCCAAGACTGGTTGTCAGACTTTCGGGCTTCTGACGACCCGTAACGACTGTCAAAGATCCACGAATGACAGTCGGGACCAACGTCTTAGCGTGCAACCCGAGGCACGGGGGGCTGGGTCTTGGTATGTAAAAACGGACACCCATCTACGGTCCAACCACGGCAAGCGTAGCTTACCCTAAGCGATCGACCCGTGCGGCTGTTAAATGTGTCAGCATTACATTTTTAGGCTGATAGACAAATAAAGTGGCTGCTGTATGCATTAACCTGTGGGTTGTGAGATACGTTCGTCTCTGCTTACCCACCACTTTCACTGTAGAATGGCAGAATGGTGACTTGACTAAAGGCGACAGCTGGCGTATTTTTTTTGCATTAAAATAATGTTTGGTTAGATGCAGGGTTGTTTCTTGATTGCAAAGTTGAGGAACTTTGCAAATTAAACAACACTCGCTAAAATAAAAATAAAAAGCTCTTTGTAACAAGATATAATAGAAATGCAAACAATTAAATCACTGTTGTTTGAATCATATTAATATAATCAATAACACATTCACTATGTTTTGTCGTCAACTGGAGATTCTGAAATAATTAAACGCATTCTTTATTATTGACGTAAGTTTGACACTTCTGACAGGAGAAGCTTCTTTGTTTCCTTTTGTGTATATATTCTCGATTGATAACAAGGGCGTTTTCGATTGGTCAAATATTTTACTCCGTACGTGGAAGCCAATGAAATTCTTCTAACGGTATAGAGCGACAGTGTAAGATGAACTTACAACAATTTATTCCAACTAAAACGTACTGTACGTTTCTTATTGATCCCACGAAATAATATTTTGGAAATTCATATCCAATTTGTATAACTATAATAAATTCTTCCTAAAAACATTTTATAACTTTAAATAACAGGTATGAAATTCTTACATCTTCACACAATTTGTTTTGAAGGGTTACAAATAACACAACAACATAAAATAACCAAAGTGTCAACAAAAAAATCTCGTGCAAAAAAACATCGGTTTTAACAACTTTCACTCAAATAGTCTAATCTTTTCAGTAAGGACGTTGACTAAAGATGCTGCCACGACAATATTACAGCGAACAAGACTTGAGAAAGCGACAAATCGACACTTTAAAAATCTTCAATGATCACGTCGTCGAAGTCAATGAGAACGCGGAATATCGAGTAGAGTTCGTCGCTGACGGTAAAAATATGAGCCTAACAGTGTTATTGGGACCCGAATTTCCTAATGAAAAGCCTTCGATATTCGTAAATCCGCCCATCCCTCATCCGTGGATCGGAGATAATTCGAACCAAGTCATAGGAGCTCCTGGTTTGTTGAATTACACCTTACATTCCGACTTGGGCCGTGTTGTTCAAGCTATTATAAGAGAGTTCCAGAAATCCATGCCGAAGTTGTCAAATTCTGATGAATCAAAGAGCAATGATGTGAGTCCGCAATCAAACTATAGCGGCCAGTCGTTAATGTTCCCGGAATTAAATGAATGTTGTATTGAGGAGCTGCAGGAGATACTGCAGAATACTGATTTACAGGTGAGATATTGAATTACATATATTTGATCTTGATACAGTATGTATGTATGTTTATTTGTATGTATGTAAGTATATTCTCATAATATTTGTTTAGTTTTATTATGTGAATAATTGTTTATGATTTTATGTATTTTTTTTGTCTCCTTTCCTCTTTCACACGCTGTCTACATCTCTCTATCTATTGTCCTATCCCAGGTATGCTGGAAGAGATTTCTTATGAAATAAGCATCACCTCTGTACCTAATTTTCTGTTCTTTTTTGTCTGTTTATACTCAAGAACACGTCTGCCCCAAGGGTCATAGGTTCCACGGTAAATATCCATACACTAATACAACATTTTTAACAAAATTTCCAGGACAAAATAATCGAAGTTAACCCTCAGCTTGTGGAACTAGACCTTGAAACGGAAGAGTTGATGAACAGCATCGAGCTTATAGCGCAAGAGAACATTGCAAAACAGCAAGCATTGGATGATTTAAAGACTGAAGTTATTGACCGGATATCAACTATAGTACAAATGAAGATGAACTTTGAGGAATTGAATAGGTCAGTGTGAACCATTATCATTTTGCCAGTAAACAACCCCTTTCTACCCATTCTAGCCCACCCGTGTCATCTTTCATGCATCTCATACACTTTTAAGTATACTGCATTCATTCTGACTACTGGTTTAGTAGTAAATTATCGTATAAATCCATGGTTGGTTTGGTCTTCTCTGACTTGCTGAAGGCTATGTACGCAGTACTTAGTGCCTAGAGTCTAGTGGGTCACCTTCACAAACGCTCTAGAATTTTCGCAGCCGACCACCCTGCGCGCTTGGCTCCTTTGTTAGTCGCCTAGCGAGTATCAAAGGATGTTAAGTCACTGGACTCTAGCTAGGCGCTAAACAAGGTACCTGTCAGCGCATACCTAGCCTTACTGTTCCCTTCATGCATGTCTCTCATAATTAATAATATTTAAACTTTATTTATCTATTTAGAAAGCACATGAAGTTAGCGGAGATGTATGATCCTCATCGTATCAGGGATTGTCTAAAAGAGGCTGCGTTAAAGGCTGATGAGGAGTCCGAGGTCATTGCTGAACAGTTCTTGACCGGTTTGTATTGAATTTGTTGCGATTTTAGCATTCCAGGCCACCTGGTGCTGAGATATTTTAAAACTTGCCCTAAATAACAAAATTATTACTTACAATGCCTGTTACTTTCTGATATAGTTTGTATATATATTATACTTAATTTATTTATTCCAAATTTTCAGGTAAAATGCCAGTCGAAACCTTTGTAGTGAAATTCGCAGAGAAACGAGGAATTGGCCAAGCCAGGCGGGCCCGTGAGGAAAGAATTGCTCACCAACTGGCACAACTTGACAGAGCCACGACGAAAAGCTAGAAGAAAACAAAACATTCCCACATGACAGCTGTCAATGTCAAAATTGCCGCCAATTTTTGTAAAGATGGCGTCTTTGTATCAAGATTTTGTTGTTGAATGTTTTGATGCGATGGGCAGTATTTATAAAACTGTGTTACGTATGGGATAGTGCAATGTAATTTGAGGAGTTTAGCAGTCTTCCTATTTTGTATGCGAGTATTGCCGTATTAATTCGCATAAATTTGCGTGTTTTGACTACGGATTCCTAACAAAAAAGGCTAGAAAAGGTAACATTTTTATAGTATTTGTATAGTTACCTCGTAAATACTTTACCACACTAAGGTTGAATGTCACTTGCACGTCACGAGAAATTTAAGGGAGTGTAGAGTGGCTATCAAGAAATGTTTCAGAAAAAATGGGATCCCATGACTTAGTAGCGCCATCCAACGTAATTATAGCAAAATGACACAATTGTCAAGTTTGACACATTATACTTTATTGCCAAATTTGCCAACCGTCGGAAAGTTGACACATCTAGGAAAATTATTTTTGACATAACATGACGTATGTAATCCCCGAAGGGTTCAGCAGAGGCGTACCCACATTTCGCCAGTTATAGATTATTTATTTTGGCTAAATCCTGGGTAAATTACACAATACTAACGAAAATAAACCGTTGTTAAGTCCAGTCGTTTTATCAGTAAGAGATTTACAATACTACAATGTGCAATTCGGCAAAGTTTCTTCGAAAATAATTTTCTCGGCACAACCATTTTGGTCGTATGAAACGACACATAGAACTAGATACCAGACTGAGCAATATTTGACTATCTAGTTAAAGCAGGTACATTACGATTCCGCTTTGTCCCGTCTACTGTAAGTTTATTTAAATGTCTTTGGTTTAAACCTAAATCAGTTTTAATTCACTAGGAGTTTTTGTCAAAACCGGTAAAGATTTTACGAGGTCGCCTATACTAAAATTATCATAATGCCCCATGTATTTTACTGTGTAAGTTAGAAAAGTTGAATGTAGAATTTTTATCCTTGCGAATGGAATAAATAAGTTGTGGCTCGTGGCTAAATCATAACAGCTGCACGGGGCGATCTTCAAAGTGAAGTAACGCTTGCCGAGCTCGGTCCTTGGATGGGTGACCATCCATTACATACCGTGACGAGACCCCTCCATATCTCGGAAAGCACGTTAAGCAGTTTATCCAGGATGTTATTCGTAGATCTTTGACAGTCGTTACGGGTAGGTAGTCAGAAGCCCGAAAGTCTGAAAACTGGTCTTACTATGGGGGGGGGGGGTGTATCGTGTTACCAGTAACTGGGTTGTGGACGTCCGATAGGCAGTCGTTCATGTTGGTCTCGTGGTTGGGTTTGATTTACAGGTCGGATAGTGTTATTCGGTTTTCCATTAGGAATTTCTTAGTAACAGACCGGAATTTGGAAGTTGGCGGTTCAATACCACCGTGTCTCGGAAAGCACGTAAAGCCGTTAGTCGAGCTCTCCCCGGTCGTGTCGGATTGCCGTCATCAGACTATGAGAGTAAAGGAACAGAGAGTGCACCTGTGTTTGCGTATATACACTTGTGCACTATTATATCTCCTGCGTACCTGGCTAATCTCCGTTGATATTGGCTACCGTGACCGAAATCGATCAGGAGGCTATTATTATTTGGGAAGAGCTAGCCACATGATCCGAGTGAGTGGAGTTGCCCCAAGTAGTAGAAAATAATTATGATAGCGTTTATGTACACGATGATATAAATCGCGAATCGAGATTTCTGAGTTGGAACATTGACTTTTATTGCCACTCGTAGCAAGACTATTTTAGTGCACCCACAATATATTGGACAAACTGTATATCATTGTAATTAGCGTAGTTAGAGTATTCATGTGACAATGTATGTGGTTGCAATAATTAATATTAATTAACAACTATTTATTACTATGAATAAGCTGTTTAATGTTTACATTTACACAATATTTAACTTTGTGATAAATTATTATTAAAATAATTCTCATTGATTTTGATGTTTTTGTTTCAACGCCATCTAGTGGGGAATAGCCGAACGACTTAATGCAAAAACACCAGGGTAACCAGCGAAATTCAATTTATTAAAATAATTATTTATTTTATACGTTTTTTGCAATTCGCAGTATCAGAAGGCCAATTCTCGCAATTTCAAACGTTCAAATCTAGTCACAGTGTTATCTCGGCGACAAAAAATGTAGGGAAGTTAGAGGTATTTTTGGCAGATTGAGAGACCGAGACAGAGATCAGACTGAACGTTCTTTAAATTCGAGAATTGCCCCTCAGGTTGCATGTCGACGTGAAAATGTTTCGCGGCCGAAACAAATATTATTTATTGATAGAATTATTCTCATAAAATTCATCAATTTCTAAGTTCACATTACATTAAGTACAAAAAACGTAAGTTTTTAAATTCGAGGGCTACCTAAGCATACCCCGTATAATATGCGAAGTTTGTATACCTACCTATTTCTCGAAAATAAAAATGAATGAAAAACAAAGTTATTTCTGCGGATGTAACTGCAAATATCAGAAAAAACAATTGACTTAAATAGCGGACTCACTTGGAAACATCATCATCATCATAATTTCAGCTGAAAGACGTCCATAGCTGGACATAGGCCTCCCCCAAGCACCTCCACTTCGACCGGTTCCGTGCTTCTCGCATCCAACGGGTTCCTGCGGCTTTAACAAGGTCGTCGGTCCACCTTGTGGAAGGCCTTCCAACGCTACGTCTTCCGGTACGTGGTCGTCACTCCAGAACCTTTCGGCCCCATCGGCCATCTGTTCTGCGAGAAATGTGCCCTGTCCACTGCAACTTAAGTTTGGCAATTCTTCGGGCTATGTCGCTTACCTTGGTTCTCTTGCGGATCTCTTCATTTCTGATTCGATCACGCAGGGAAACTCCAAGCATATCCCCCTCCATTGCCTTTTGGGTGACTTTAAGCCTTCTTATAAGGCCCATTGTGAGCGACCACGTTTCAGTGCCATAGATCATCACTGGCAACACGTACTGGTATGTGGGACGAGATGATAATGCGTAGCTTCCCGAATGCTGCCCACCCGAGTCGGATTCTTAATAAAAATTATTTTCTTAATAAAAATAGAAAGAAAAAGATGCACTATTTAGTTTAGTTTGTGAACAAGGGAATCGGCGCCACAGTTGGTATTAAGTATTTGTTGTCTCACAAAGTGGATGTGAATTCATTGATTAGCTTTCAAAGAATGGTTGTTGATTTGACAAACACAGTTTTATTTTCAAACATATGTCTGTTTTTCCGTTTTCCCAGAGACTCGGAATGTTTTTTTTTTTTGTTTTACTTTCAATGAGATGCCTTGCTGCTCTTGCTCGTTGGTTGAAAGCGAGACTGCCGAGGGTAGGGCTCTAGGTTTGATCTTCGGGCAGTGTCAGAAGTTTTCAGTTGGAAAATTCTCAGTAGAAACTTGATGTATAGGTAATGGGTTCCCGGTTAATGGCAATATGCTCGCCTCCTGCTAAGTACAGACGCCAGCACATCAAGCTACTACAATCTGTCAAATTTCTTTAATAGATTTTCAACTTTATCGGCACAGTATTAAGGTTCAAGGTTGATTGGGAAAATTTGACAGTTTCGGGTAGCTTGACCTGCTGGCGTCTGTACATGTGATTACTTATAGAACATAACTGACCAATTGTGGGTATAGGACAAAACCTCTGTCTGCACCTGGAACACAGGAGTGATGTTAAATACGGTAGGTGGGTGGGTATGCTCGCTGTAGCTGAGACCTTGTAGGATAATTTTATAAATGTTTATAGACATGCTAGTGAGTAGATAACAAAATAAAAATCATGTAAGTATACCTACTACATTTCTTATAACATCAGAAAAATAACGGTTTCTACCTTTTCGTTATCCTACTAATATTAGGTAAAAACGTGAAAGTTTGTATGGATGGATGGATGGATTGATGTTTGTTACTCCTTCCCGCAAAAGTACTAAACTGAATTGGATGAAATTTGGCACACAGATAGTTTATAACGAGGAATAAAACATAGCGTACTTTTTATCCCGATATTGCCGCGGAATTAAAACTTATGCGGATGAAACCGCGGGGCGCAGCTAGTTTTCATATTATAAACGTTTATTAAACTTTAGTCCTGTCAAATTAGTAAGCGCCTGACGTAAATTGACGTATTATTAGTAGCCATGTTTTTAATCACGTCAATGGACTATCTTAATTTGACAGAACTAAACTAATATTTATCTTCTGTCCTTTTCCCTAATTAAATAGAAAGAAAAAGTGCACTGAACTTAAATTTAGTTTAGTTTGTGGACAAGGGATTCGGCGCCAATAAGGCACTTGACACGCGCGGGGCTCCAATATGGTTGGGGAAAGACCACGAGATCTTCTTTTCATGTCGATGATACTTTTCTTCGACATTTTATATTGTTTGAGCCCAGTAGGTGGCCACGTTGATTGCGGCATCAGTGGCATTCATTAAGTCATCCAAGGTGCAGGTGAACGGGCACTTAGTGCACTCCAGCAAGTGGGGCATGGTCTGATTAGAGGCACCGCACTCGCAATGGGTATTGGATGGGTCAGTAATTCCCCATTTCGACAAGCTGTGTCTGCAGCGACCTACTTGGGTACGCAATCGATTGAGAGCTACGCAGATGATTAGGTGTCTTCTTCTCCTAATGATGATTCGTTTGTCTGGACAATTTAATGTTACTGTTGAGCGAATCTCAATGCCGCAACGGTTGAGCGATTAGCTTGCTGCATTTAGGGTCACGGTTTCAATTTCTTTAAGTCAAGAACTTTTTTCTCACGCATCGTCACAATACAAACTAATATTACAGTTTTAACCATCAAGCATTCTTATAAGCCATTTGCTTAACTCCTGTCCGCGACTTCGACCTCGTAAAATGTCTTGTTCACCACCACCCCGTCGCATCGCATCCCACCCCGCGCTATTACCTAGTTCGAGTTCCTAGTTCGTTTTCGCGTTGTTTCTTACTTTTATTGTTTTTGCTCGAGTTCTAGGAGCCCTATCGTGATGATAAATAGCATATAGCCTTCTTCTTCATTATTATAGCTAGTTAGCTATACCTACCTATACCTACTAGCTATTGCAAGAATATTTTTTCATATCCGGTTGGTAGTTCCAGAGATTAGCACGTTCAAACCCACAATCAAATTAAATAACTTTTCAGCTTTATTTTAGTAGTGTACCTAATCAAATCAACCAGCAGGAACCGCCGTTGGATGCGAGAAGCACGGAACCGGTCGAAGTGGAGGTGCTTGGGGGAGGCCTATGTCCAGCAGTAGACGTCTTCCGGCTGAAATGATGAATCAAATCAAAATATTTTATTTCATAATAAACACTCCTAGTTGCAAATTAAAATCATTTTGCGCTCCCATACAAAGTAATGCGTCACGTCTATAAGGGCACTTTAGAAACGCCAGAAGCTAGGTATATTAGTCACAAAAGATTAAGTACTAAAACGCGTGGGTTGAAAATCAGCTGTTTACCAGCGAGCTGCAATACCTCTGTGAAATAGGTTTATTGTCTAGTACCTACAGCCACGATTGACAAATAACACTGTTTATATCGAAACTGATGCAATTGTGTGAATGGTCTTATTTGCGCAGTGCTATCATAGTGTAACATTCGCTCATCGACACGTTGGTCTCTCCTGAGAAAAAAAATGGCCTTTTGAGAAAATGACGTTGTGCGAAAATGACCCAATAAACCCTGAACCTAATGCTTTAGCGACAAAGTTGAAAATCTGTTAAAGAAATTTGACAGATTGTATCATTGTAGTAGCTTAATGTGCTGGCGTCTATATCTTCAGTAGCGTCACTTATGGATAATGCGAATAATAAAAAGTCCCAATCACTAACAGTTAACACTGACCTCGATGCGTTATCACGTGATGTTATGATTATGATTAATCGGTTGAATGCCGTAATTACAGAAACAGTTAAAAAAACAATTTTGTAATATTTAGTACTCTCCACTACAGAAACAGCTACCTTACGTACATTTTTGTTTTATTTTTTTAAAACGTTGCCCCACACTAGGAATTTCTCCTGTGTCGTGGGTGCGTTTACAGACATATTATAAACTCACATACACAAACAGCCAGACCCGGAACAACTAATTGTAGGTCATACAAATATTTGTTCCGTGCGGGAATCGAACCCGCGACACGCAGCGCAGCAGTCAACTGTCGGTTAACCACTGCGCCAACCGCGCCGTCAAACATTAAAATATATAACCATATTCCAAAACTAATAAGATATAGCTACCATTTAAATTTAAAAAAAAAATTGGCTTTTCCAAAATATTTTTTACACGAGTGTTAATAAGTAAATAATTTTTTTTTAATAATAAGGTAGGTAGTTTTAGTTAGTTGTATAATAGAAATATTGTTATTGTTTTTATTTTATTTTTATATTGTTTATTATAGTACAAAATAATGTCCTTAGTATAAGTGTTTTCTATTGTTCATAAGTACTAGGTATATAAGTTAGGTTTTATACCCACGTGTACATTAGGTTCACATTGTATGTACTCTTATGCCACTAGTAGCGGCGGATGTGACGAACTTGTCCATAAAGGCGCGGGCCCACTGCGGCGCATGCTGTGCACGGGCACGCGGCGCATTTAGCTTTTTTTGTTTTTTTTTTAGCTGCGTGTATTACCTAATTTGTGTGACAACGTGGGTCTACGTTTCCACTGAAGACCCACGACTATGTATAATAGCGTGGCACGGCGCACGGAGAGGCTACGCACGAATTCATCGCCAGAAGAACTGTCTAGCAAAGTCAGTGCCAATGCCATTCTATGAGTACCTACCTCGATACGATATATACGAGAAACATGAAAAGCGCCCGTTCCACAAGGTGTATGACTGAAAAAAACTGCGCTGCGATAAGCGAGCTGTACATAGTCGTCGGTCATATTCATGTACTTCAGTGGAAACGTAGACCCACGTCGACAGCGTTGAGCTATGTTACCGCCTATTCGAGCAAGCACGCATGTATCAATGACGTCAATTCATGCGTAGCCTCTCCGTGGGTTGTAGTGGACACTGGACACAACCACATACATTTTCTTACAAAGCGAAGCTTAATACACGTGCGTGGCCTCTCCGTGCGCCGCGGTTAGCCCGCGCCTTTATGTACGGTCACCAAAGGAGATAAGTAACCAGGGTCGTTGGATATAATTGAAGTTTGGTAAGGAACTAATGAATATTTTCGAATTATAATTAATTTAATTAATAGAAAACCAACAGTTTATTTAACAAATTAAATTTCATTCAAAAACATCCATCGGTTTCTTACTAAACTTCAACTATATCCGACGACCCTGGTTACTTATCTCTTTTGGCGACTGTACATACCAACCATCTTTGTACCTACCATATCCGACGAATAAATGTCTTTGTCTTTGACATTGTGTCTCGCGTGGATCCACGTTCACTAAATCGGACACCCTGAAACCCACGAGATATGACGAGACTAAAGATCATGACACTACTATTACGATTTTTTTGTCAAGTGTTTGCCTACTAAGTAATATTACTAAGTAGGCAAACACTTGACAAAAATAAATTTCAATTTATATGAAGAATCTACATTTATTTGCATTGAACTTAAATATGCGTGTCGCGGGTTCGATTCCCGCACGGAACAAATATTTGTATGACCTACATGTACCTATTTGTTCCGAGTCTGGGTGTTTTTCTATCTATAATATGTATGTATTTACAAAAAAAAAATTGTATATAAGTAGTTTATCAGCCATCTTGTTACCATAACACAAGCATTAGGTTGCTTAGCTTGGGACAAATGGTGCTGTGTGAAATGTCCAGGGATATTATTATTATTATTATATTTAAGTTCAATGCAAATAAATGTAGATTCTTCACATTAACTACAAACAGTCTAGTCTAGCCTGTTCCCAACTATGTACATATGTTGGGGTCAGCTTCCA
This sequence comes from Apamea crenata, assembly GCA_949629185.1. Lineage (NCBI taxonomy): Eukaryota > Metazoa > Arthropoda > Insecta > Lepidoptera > Noctuidae > Apamea > Apamea crenata. Next base: position 6,206,322 of record OX451380.1, on the reverse strand, counting down.
GCCTAACCGGATGCAGCAAAATACTCGTATTTTAGTAAAACTGGTTGGATAATGAATACCTACGTAGGTACGGACGCCAGCAGGTCAAGCTACCCGAAACTGTCAAATTTTCCCAATCAACCTTGAACCTAATGATTTAGCAATAAAGTTGAAAATCTATTAAAGAAATTTGACAGATTGTAGTAACTTGATGTGCTGGCGTCTGTACCTGTAGAATCTAAGTATGCGTATCATTTGCTTGTGTAGTCCTTGAAAAAAATAAAGGCCATAATGAGATGACAAAATCAGAAAAATCGGGCATTTTTTAAATGATGGGTAGGTAGGTACTTACTCGATAACTAGACGAGTATGTAGGTAGTTGTTCAGTACAGCATCAAAAACTTCATTCGCAAAACAACCAAGAGTTCTGGGATTGCTATTCAGTTTTATTTTTGGTTCAAAATTCTCTTTTGTTTTACACGATTGTACAAAAAGAGAATAGAATATTTATTTGCCAGAAACATGGTGTTTACAAAGGTGTTCATAACATTGCATAGTGCTGTGTCTCACCGTTTTAACGGTATGCAAAATCGATTTACATTTTAATTAAGTTCTTACATAAATTTTCAATGTAGGTAGATCATTTACATTACATTAATTTTTAAATTTAAATATTATTTCAATTATCATATTATATACCTATAATTAAAAATGGTGTGTAGTATATATTATACATATACTACACACTTCCATTTTTACCATATAATTAAATAAAACAATACATTTAACATAGCTATCACTTATCTTAAATAATTAAAGCAACATTTCTGACAAAATATAAATACCTAATATAATATACAGGGTGGCAGGGAAACGCTTCCGAAAACGAAGACAGGTGATAGGGCTACTGATTCTCGATACGATACCATAAAAAAATGAGAAAAAAAAATGAACAATTTTACCTATTTTTTTTAGCATTTTTCGTACACTATGCTGTGAGAACAGTTAAATTAAACCATTATTTGCTATTAAACACATTTTTTTTCTTTACAACTCTAACGAGCAATGTATTCGTAAATAAATATCATCTGACGCTTGCGCGTGACCTCAAGTTCAAAGTGCGCGCGCGCTCGCCGACAGCTGTGCGGCTGACGACCCCAAGTCCACGTGACGCGCGAAAATAATCAATTTCAGGCGAAAGGTTAGTGGTATCCGTTTGCATAAAGGTTGTATATAATCTACGTTCTGGCTTCGGAAGCGTTCTCCTGACACCCTGTATAGATTGATAAAAATATATTAGGTATTTAATTCAATAAAGATAAATAATTTAAAACAATATTAAAGCAAAAATAATACCTAACAATAATATCATAACACAAATAAAATTTAAAGTTAACTATTACTAAAAACATAAATATGTACTTAATTATGTACTTTTGGGAACAACCTGCATCAATTCAAAAACTCTCTACGACGATGGTCGGCCGGATTGGTCACTGATGTACTACGCTGCATGGTTAGTATTAGACAATAGTATTTTGCTGATACCCGTTGTAATTTTATTTTGTAGCTGTTACTTGTTACTTTTTACCTAAGTACCTACTTGAGTGGTTAAATGGTACTTGAGTGGTCGATGATTTTGGTGCACGGTAAAACTCTCATGTTATTAGGTGCTTATGTTGGCACCAACTTAAATATTGTATATGCCTGTCCTACTTAATATTATAAACGTGACGATGGTATGGATGTCTGGATGGATGTTTGTTACTCTTTCACGCAAAAACTCCTGAACGGATTTGGATGAAATTTGGCACACAGATGGTTTATAACCAGGATTAACATATGGGATACTTTTATCCCGATATTCCCACGGGATCGAAACTTATGCGGATGAAACCGCGGGGCGCAGCTAGTATTTTAACAACATTAAATAAATAGGTATTCCAACAGTTTTTTGTTCTGCTCATTAAGTTAACGTTTTGTTCGAATTCGAAAACAATATAACCTTAGGAGATGGAAGGTCAACAACCGAACTTTGTTCTCTCTACTTTTTACATTTAAGCGAGACAATTGCGTAACACACTATCAATAGCAAAAGCTTTCATTTTGACATCACAATGACATTCATTGCGTTATTTATGTTGTTGAGCAGACAAATTTTTCGAACATATGAAGCAATGGATTAGCAATATCCTTCAAAATTATTAAGATAGAGATTGATAGTGTGTTACGACTTTAGGGCCCTGGAAAGGAATTATCACAACAAACTAACAGTCTCAAAATTCCAAATAAACCGGCCAAGTGCGAGTTGGACTCGCGCACCGAGGGTTCCGTACAATGACAATTTACGATTTATGACGTATTAAAAAAAAACTACTTACTAGATCTCGTTTAAACCAATTTTAGGTGGAAGTTTACATGGTATTTAGTTTTATCATTCTCTTATTTTACAAGTTACAGGGGGGGGGGGACGACACATTTTACCATTTTGGATGTAGTGTCTCTCGTGCAAACTATTCAGTTTAGAAAAAAATGATATTAGAAACCTCAATATCATTTTTGAAGACCTATCCATTAGATACCCCACACGTATGGGTTTGATGAAAAAAAAATGTTTTGAGTTTCAGTTCTAAGTATGGGGAACCCCAAAATTTATTGTTTTTTTTTCTATTTTTGTGTGAAAATCTTAATGCGGTTCACAGAATACATCTATACCAAGTATAGTTCTTATAGTTTCGGAAAAAAGTGGCTGTACCATACGGATGGACAGACAGACAGACGGACATGACGAATCCATAAGGGTTCCGTTTTAGCCATTTGGCTACGGAACCCTAAAAAGCAGTCAGCAAGCTTGCTCTCTTTCCTTCTGGGAAGAGGAATGGGAATGGGAAGCGGTCACAGACACAGACAGACATAACAAATTAAATTTCTATTGAAGAGGCCTTTGTCCCGCAGTGGGACCACCATGACAGGCTGATAATCATAATTCTGCTAACACTATATAAACAATAATTATTGATAACAGAATCGTAACAATCTAAAAATAGTTAAGTAGGTAGGTACTGATAATCATAAGTATTGCAATTAGCGATTACACTTCGGTGTCATAAAATCCCATTTTGTTTTATCATTTTCGTCGCATGATGAAACACGGCTTATCGATGCGCTTAAGCGAATCGAGACAGTCTCAGTTCGTTCACAGACGCGGGTAGTGTAGCCCAATCATGCTTAGAATTGTGGTAAAAACATTAATTCGTGATTTGCATTTAAAAAAATCAGTAATAATAGTTTAGTGGCCAGTGTCTCAGTGCTCCATGTAAGATCCATAAACAAATGGCGGGAAAATTGATTGTTCTTTTGTGCCTCGTTGTGTTAAGCAAAGGAATTGATATCAACAGCCTCAAGTTGGAACAGGTTTTAATATTAAGTCGTCATAATGTTCGCACACCGTTAGCGGAAAAGCTTGAATCATACTCGTCAAAATTATGGCCGAAATGGAATGCTTCTGCGGGACATTTGACGGAAAAAGGTGCCCAGCTTGAAGGTTATATGGGCCAATACATAGCCGAATGGCTAGATAGCGAAGATTTTATAAAAGGATGTCCTAATGAAGACGAGGTACTTATTTATGCGAACACTTTACCACGAACAATAGCAACGGCAAAAGCATTCGCAAAATCTGCTTTCCGATCCTGCAACTTAAAAGTACAACATCACGAAAATTTGGAGATTTTCGATCCATTATTCTTGCCTATATTTCACAACACTACGGAGGCATTTAAAAAACAAATTAGAGAAGAAATGGAGAATAAATTAAATGAAGTAAACCTCACACAGTCATATTTGGAACTGAGTAGAATTTTAAGCTTAAATACTTCGAATATTTGCAAGGAATTACATTTGTGTCAATTACATTTACGTCAAAATGAAATCGTGATGGAAGATGGAGAAGAACCCAATGTAAGTGGACCACTGTCTATCGGAAATTTAATCGTTGATTCATTCATAATGAGTTACTATGAAGGAATGCCAACATCTGAAGTCGCATGGGGTCAAATCTCGACTGACGAGCAATGGGAACTCTTGACAAAAATCAGTAAAGAAAACCAGAATGTCAGATTCAATTTCACGACAGGATCAAAAGACATAGCTGAACCCCTTATAAAATACATGTTCGACATTTTCAGAGACGAAACTCCAAAATTTACTTTGATAATAGGTCACGATTCCAATTTGAACTCTGTGATCAGCGGATTAGGTTTCAAACCGTTTGTTTTGCCGAATCAGTTTGAGCCGTTCCCGATAGGCGGGAAAGTCATATTTCAAAAATGGAGTGATGTGTCTGGTCAATATTTGAAAGTGGAATACGTTTATCCTTCTACTAAACAGTTGAGGAATGGCGAACCGTTGTCATTATTGCAGCCTCCTCAAAAAGAGTTACTGGAATTCAAAAGTTGTCAGATCTCCCCGTCTGGATATTGTCCTTGGAATGAGTTTATGAAATTAAATGTCTGACTTCTGAGTTCCTCTGACCTCTGAGTTTATTTCGGCCTTTCTTCTCAGACTAGTCAGATAGGAAACGCCGAACTCGTCTAGTTTTAAAATATGATTGACTTGTAAAAGTGTTTGTACTAACCCACTTACAAAATAAAATCATTTAGATAGGTATCATTTATAATTTCTCTATTCTAAGTAATATTTTGTTTAATTTTGTTGTGTGCATACCTACTACATATTTAGACATTCTTATCGCCAAAACGAAAAACTGAAATCGAGTAGGTATCCTCCTTTTTGCAACTAGAATATAATATAATTATTTGCTTTAAAACATGGGTCATTCACTATAGTACCTTGAAATTTTGTTAATTATATAAATTGAATTCTAGTATTTTGACAATCATTTGAATAGAATTTTAACATTGGAATTCTATTTTGTGATTTGAATTGTATTTTGACATTTTAATTGTATTCTGATATTTTGATCTTATTTTGACTATTAAGTACCTATTTATTACTTGCATTTTGACTGAATTGATTTTAATTGTATTGAACTGTTAATTTTTATCTGATATTTGTGTTTAAATTTATTTTTTTATTACAGCATCGTATTATTTCATTTAAATTTTGCATGTCGAATCTTGGGCAGAACGTAGGTATGGCTCGACTTGAATTCTTCACGACCTTATTAATTTGTACTTACCTGCATTCTAGCAAATAAATAATTTGATATTGATTTGATTATGGTATTATTAATAGAATTGTGATCTTACATGTTTTGCCATGGACTGGCATACAAATATTTAAACATGTTAAATGTAAAAAATCATATTACACACATTACAGCCTGTTGGTGAGGTCACTTGTACATTGTCTGTGTTATTAGTTAAGTAATAGCATAACATTAGAAGTATATATTACAGTAAGTAAATAGTATGTATGTGTATTATAGGTTTTAAGCTACTTATGTATTTGTGTACGTTTTTTTATTTAAAATTCAATACTTAATAATTTTAATAGTTTTTTATCATTGTTCGGTTCAACCAAAGTAGGTACCTACTGCCATCTAATCTCTTCACCACCCTCGGTTTACTGGAAGAGAATGTTTTTTGTGTGCGAAAAGATTAAATAAATAATAAAATACCTATGTTAAGACTATTGTTTTGTGATATGAAAATAAAGGAATTATTATTATTATTCATTTGTTAAAATTATTATTCTAACATGTCTAATAACGCTGGTGAAATCTTAACAATAATATATAGGTAGGTAGGTACATAAAAAAACTATGGAACGTAACATAATGTAAACTCAGTAGGTAGCCATATTTAACTGAAACTGTTAATTCTTTGACAATAAACACCAATCTATATATAATATATAAAATTCAAAGTCCTGACTGACTGACTGACTGACTGAGACATCAACGCACAGCCTAAACCGCTGGTCCTAGAGACATGAAATTTGGAGAGTGTATTCTTCGTGAAGAGTAGGTTTCCACTAAGAAGGGGTTTTTCGAAATTCCACCCCTAAGAGGGTTAAATGGGGGGATTTGGTTTGTATGAAAAATCTTATTCCTTGAGTTAATAAACTTGAAACTTGGCACGAATACTTATTTAAGTAAATTATGAAGTTGGGCATTTTTTGTTTTTATAAACTACCCCCTAAAAGGGGATTGGGGGGTTTCAAAGTTTGTATGGAAGAATTTTAGCGCGCGGTCCGATTTAATCGAAACTCAGTATTTTTACCTAAAATTGAAAGGAAAGAATAATGCGTATCAGGGTTTTTCGAAAATCTACCCCTGACGGCCTGAAAAGGGGTAGTCAATGTTATAGGGGAAGATTTTACAGCGTGGCTTGATTAACTCGAAAATTGGTATAAATAATCTTTCAGTCAAGTTATGAACACATCCCAAATGATTTTTCAAAATTCCACCCCTGTGGGGGTGAAAAGTGGGGATAAAGTTTATATGAAAAATCTTATTCGTTAGGTTAATAATCTTGAAAATTGGCATGAATACTCGCCTAAGTAAGCAATAAAGTTTATCATTATTAGTTTTTCAAAACTACCCCTCAAAGGGGATATAGGGGTGTTAAAGTTTGTGTGGAAGAATTTGAACGCGCGGTCAGATTAACTCGAATCTCAGTATTGATACTTTCGACAGAAAATAATTAATAATAAGTATGTAAAGTTGTCGAAAATTGACCCCTGACGGGGCAAAAAGGGGTAATTCGGTTTTTAGGGGAGGATTTGAACTTGAAACTGTATGTTACATTTTCACGCCTAAACACATACTTTTTATCCTGGTAGCACGTTCTCGTGGGATAACTCCCGACAAGCACGCGGGCGAAGCCGCGGGCAGAAGCTAGTTACCAATAAGCCAGTTTATGAGGGAGTTCCCTTATTTAATTTAGCATATTATTGATTTTTTGAGTTTAAAGATTATTTATTTATTCTAAAAGAACATATATCTGCACTTAGCGAATAAATACTTAACTAAGGTAGGTGTAGTCCAGTGGCTAATCGTTTTTTTTTTTTTTTAATGTAGGTAGGTTCGATGTCGCATTTTGTGTGCCGTATGTCGTTAACTTAATAATTTTGTGTTGTTAGTGACGTACCTACTGCTTGAGTTTAGCTTTGAAATTGATAAAAGAGGATGTGCTCCTGCTATCTAGCGGTAGATGATTATAAAGTTGTACACCTTCGTATTTTATATTTTTCCTGCCATATTGCGTCCGCGGGGGCTGTTATTTGGTTTTGGTTTCTTAGACTGTGTTGGGATGTTTTTATGTTAGAGGATAATAATTATTGCGTGTGTATGGTTTTGTTAAGAATTTTTCTAATGACAATGCAGGAATTGAATGTGTAAAGTTGATGAATGCTCACTAGTTTGGTGCGTTTGTATAGTTGTGTGATAATCGTAGTTGAATAGAAGTTTAATTATTGTATTATGTGCTATTTGTAGATCTTTAATCGTAGACGTTGGTGGCGTATCCCCAGATTTCGATTAGGTAATTTATGAGTTGTAAATATACTAGCGAATTTTTTTTTTGGAATGTTTTTAATGTAGGTACCCATTAGCGATGTTATTTTTGTTTTTATGTAGGTAATCAATATGTGCTTGCCAAGTGAGTTTGTTGTCTAACTAACCCAAGTCCGAGGTATTTTCCACAATTACTTTTGATGATTGTTGTTTATAATGCGTAAGGCTGGGTGGTCAAGATTTATTTCTATTTTTAGCTGAGAATATTATGTACAATGTTTTTGATGCGTTTATGGTAAGTATAAATTAGAGCTAAACCAGTTGTATAATACCTATAAACAAGTCTTTGTCTTTGTCTACCTATTTACAATGGTGTTTATGTTGTTACCGAAGTAGAAAAGGCAAGTATCATCGGCGTACAAAGTTAGCTGTTCAGTTAAGCCTTAGACTTATTACGTCTTCACCGAACCACCCACGTTGAAGTTGTTGACACATACAGAGATGGAAGAGAGTCTTTAATATAATTTATGTAAATATCAAATCCGGCAGTTTTTTCAAATAAGAGGGGGGTTGGGAAGAGATCCCTGAGGAACACCAAATTCTATGGGAGATGCTCTAGAGTAAAAGCAGGTAATTTGGAATACGGTTGGTAATTTGGAATATTACAGTATTAGAGTTTCTAATAGCGACATCTATTAGAAATCACCTTTATTAAGTAGTTTGTGTACTATTCAATTCAGGGGGCGTGGCTTAGACTGCGCCATTTGGTCAGTGTTTTTGTAAATGTCATCCGAGTGAAAGTGCTGTTCTCAAAATTTTTCAAGTAAGTACTAAATCAGTTTGTATCTCGAATATTAATCATATTTATTTGTTTTCATTGATGCAGATCTATGGTTAGGCATTTATATTATTGAAATTAACACTTATTTTTAATCAAACTATAGACATACATACCTGACAGCATTTTGAGGTTAGGCAGGGTTATGTTGTTAATTTGGTATACGACAGGTGAAGCTAATTCGGAATGTCCCAAATTAACAACAAGTGAAGTTAAATTGGAATATTCCAATTTACATGCACTATTACGGTACCTACTTACTTGTACTTCTTATGTTGAGTGGACAGTGGGAGGAGATATTGGGTCAGTGGGACAGGGGACATTGGGACAGGGGACAGTGGACAGCGGGACAGTGGGACAGAAGATAGTGGATAGTAGGACAGTGGACAGTGGGAAAGTGGAAAATGGACAGTGGGACAGTAGGACAGTGGACGTGGTACAGTGACAGTGGACAGTAGACGGTGGACGTGGGACAGTGGACAGTGGACGTAGGACAGTGGACAGTGCGTCAATGGCCAGTGGATAGTGGGACAGTGGACAGTTGACGTGGTAACGTCTTATAAATTGATGGGCTGCACGCACGAAAAAATTACCGGGAATAACTGGGGCTGACTGGGGTTGACTGGGGCTGACTAGAGTTGTGACTGGGGTTGGATGGAGCTGACTGGGGTTGTGGCTGGAGTTGACAAGGTTTGACTGCAGTTGTAACTGAATTTGACAGTGGCGGTCAAACTTAGTCTACTACTCTTGTCATGACTGTACAATTAGTGTGGGTAGCTAAGAGTAAATAAATGCTCTTGTGCAGTTACTTTATGTAGCTCCTCAATAACCCACGTAAAATGATCGTCCGTAAACCATCTTTATAGACAACCACTTTTTTAAAATTACTTCTTGTTGAGAAACAGGATTCATTTAATTACTTGTCCAGTTTATGAATAATATTTTCAAATTTGTTTTAGATATGTCCACTCCTGCTAATAAATACAAAAAACGAAAGAAGTGGAGTCAAGAAGATATGGCTGCTGCGGTACAAGCTGTACGAGAAAAAAGAATGGGGTACTTGAAAGCGGCAAATACTTATAACGTACCTAGAACTACCGTATTTCGGCTTGCAAAACAAACAGAACTACCAATGGAAGATATTTTAACAAAAAAAATTGGTCGCAAGCCAGGCACCGACGACGACCGTACGACACCGGTTGCTATGTGTGTGATTATTGCAAAAACTAGAAGAGTCTAACCTAAGAGTTTACTTACGAATTATCCAGTTGATGCTAAAAGTTGATAATTTAAAAAATACCAAGAAAAAAAAAGGTGCCAAATAAGATGTAGAGTTAAGACTGATTGAAGTTTAAGTAAAAAGTTGATTATTTAAAAGAGGACTTAGATAAGAAAAAGTGGCTAAATAAGTTGTGGAGTTAAGACTGACTGAAGTTTAAGTAAAAAGTTGATTATTTAAAAGAGGACTTAGATAAGAAAAAGTGGCTAAATAAGTTGTGGAGTTAAGACTGATTGAAGTTTAAGTAAAAAGTTGATTATTTAAAAGAGGACTTAGATAAGAAAAAGTGGTTAAATAAGTTGTGGAGTTAAGACTGATTGAAGTTTAAGTAAAAAGTTGATTATTTAAAAGAGGACTTAGATAAGAAAAAGTGGCTAAATAAGTTGTGGAGTTAAGACTGATTGAAGTTTAAGTAAAAAGTTGATTATTTAAAAGAGGACTTAGATAAGAAAAAGTGGCTAAATAAGTTGTGGAGTTAGGACTGATTGAAGTTTAAGTAAAAAGTTATACAAGATTAAGAAAAAATGGGGCCAAATAAGACGTGGAATTAGACTATTTGAAGTTAAAAGTTTTAATGTATACTACTACTGTACTACTAATGTATACTATGAATGTATGTTCTGAATAAATAAATAAAAGAAAATGGTGAATGTTATTCGGAATACCTCCGACATTCCAAATTATATGAACGTGAATTTAATTTGGAATACGTACTTTATTCCAAATTATATTCACATGAATTTAATTTGGAATACCCTATTCCAAATTATATTCACATTGGGTTATCAGTGCCTTTCTGTCAATTTATGAATAAACCAAAGTTTATCCCATATAGAGAAGAATAATACTGTTGATTATTATTATGCTAATGAAACATTAGTTTTACTAACATTTTATGTGGTTTTCATTCTTATTTCTCTTAAGCCTTGGTAAATATGTTTTTTTTTGTAACCTGTATTCCAAATTACCTGCATTTACTCTACTCAGTGCGTTTCCTAGTTTAACATTAATTGTTTCCTATTGTCAAGGTATGAGGAGAGGATATTATACATTTCTCCGGTGATGCCAATGCTTTTTAGCTTTTATAATGGAATTTTATGGGATACCGTATCAAAAGCCTTTTTTAATTCTATAAAAATACCACACACAAAGTACAAAGTGTTTGATTTTGGTCGCAAACCGAATTTAATGTCATTATGGGCTGATTTTTCAATCTTCTGATAACTTTATTCGAGGAATAATTTTGAAATTTTGACAGTTATTTCATACAAAAACTGTCAAACGTCAATTTTACTCCTCGAATCAAAGGTATCTGGCGATGGAATAATCAGCCCCTAAGTGGGTACCTATTTATTATTATTTATTGTTTAACAAACATTGCCCCACTCTAGGAATTACTCCTGTATCGTGGATGCGTTCACAAACATTTAAACTCACATGTAACACAACCAGCCAGACCCATTGTTCTTGTGTCATTTCAACAGTTTATCAGAAAAACTTGCAGATGATTAATTTTATAATGTAATCTACAAGGAGGTTCCATTCTAAACACGAGCCTCCTTACACGACGCGGAACATTGGCATAATCAAACTTGTTTTGAAAACGGGTTATTGATCGTACCCGCACTACGATAAGTTGTTATTACAACACAGGAACGTTGTGGCTATTATTCCTTGGCATACATTCTTTGTTGCCTTTCAAGATACGTGAAGTAATGATATCGTTCCTCCAGGTTAGAAATATATATTTTGATTTCCAAATCCTTTTCCCAACTATGTTGGCGTCGGCTTCCAGTCTAACCCAATGCAGCTGAATACCAGTACCTATTTTACATGGAGCGACTGCCTACCTGAACTCCAAAACCCAGTTACTGGGTAAATACTCCTTGGTAAGACTGGTTGTCAGACTTTCCGGCTTCTGACTACCCGTAACGACTGTCAAAGATCTGCGAATGACAGCCGGGACTAACGGCTTAACGTGCTTTCCGAGGCACGGAGGGATCTCGGTATGTAAAGATGGTCAGCCATCCACAAACCAGCCGCGGCAAGGCCCCTCTATATCCAAATCGAATATACCTACGTACCTATATCACTGGATTCACTGGCGTGGTCATTGGCCCCCAAACTAGGCAAGCCTTCAGTGCCATCTCACAATGGAGTAAGCGGTGACACAAAAATCAGCACGTCCTTTTTAACTTTTACCGTAATTCATTCAACTCAGGCCTTTCACTGTCCACCGTTGTACTAACGTCTATCTGAAGCGCCTCACAACTCACAACACTGGTTCCGAATCCAGTCGGTCCTGTCGTGGTCCATCGAGCTGGGGGGCAGTAGGGTGTGATTTGAAGCTATGTCGTAAACCATGCTCCACCTCCTGTCCTGCCCTATGCGTCCCAAAACATGCAGTCAAGGTGACCTCAGCACTGCCACTGACGACGCCGTGGAAGTGGCAAATTTTGTGCCAACAAGATCCAGATGCAGTCGTGTGAGCGAAGAAGAAGAAAAAGCTGGGGGGGGGGGGGGTAGTGGCGTCCCAAGTGACGCTTTACTGATATGCAATACTCAAAGATTCAAAGATTCCTCTGCTCCGATGGCCATAAGTCCATCGACTTGCTAACTCTGCGGGGTAATTGCGTAGCGCACTTACAAGGGCAATGCCTTTAATTTTGACTTGTCATCAAAATTTATCGTGTGATTTACGTTGCTTAGCAGACTTTTACAAGGACATGGATTTGAAAAATCCTTCAAAATCCATCGGATTTTGATTGATAGTGTGTTACGCAACATCTTGAGTCCTAGAACTAAAAAAACATGTAGTAATGTCTACCAATCTGCACTGGGCCCACTACGGCCCACTCCCTCTCACAGAGAGGAAGCCTGTGTTCCAGCAGTGGGAACATTAAAGGCTGATTATGTAAGCTATGTCGGTAACTCTTGTTCTTTTCCGTATAACTTGATTTCGAAACCTAGTGTTCAGCAATAAGCTTATTGCCTCTTTTGCAAACTGATTTTATGACAATCGTTCTTAGAAATTAAGTAGGTAGGTACATAAAATTCAAGTTTCTATAGAATGGTTACGTTTTCATTGATTCGTTGGCTAGGCCATAAAATGGTTTAATCGTAATCTTAGTTATGAAAGAGCCAATCGTAAATAATTTCAAACTTCTTGTCTGGCCCCAGTTGTTAGCCATAGATTAAAGCTTTGGGCTTTAGTCTATGGCTAAGCGTTGATTGCCACCGATTTCTGAGGAAAGTATTATCCGAATACTTTAGATAGTAGCAGAAGGCCAATTCCCGTAAGTCGCAATCTTATCTCAGCGACAAACAATGTCAAACAACTTGTCAAAAATGTGCGGAAATTAGAAGTATTTTTGACAGATTGAGACTGAGATCAAACTGTGAACGTTCTTAAAATTACAAGAATTTCCCCTCTATTTACAAGTGACTGTCAAAGACTATCTCATAAGGTACTGACAGCTAATTTACATATACAATACTCTATCTACGGCCTATAGTAGTGTACTCCAGACCGTATTTCGGCCATGGCGGCCAATCTACGGGGACTAACCTTCGGCGCGAGAGATGTTAAAACACAGGCGCTCTCTCTTCCCTCACTCTTATTGTCCGATAGGGCGGCAATCCGACCGGAGAGAGATTACGCGCAGGGCCAACGGTTTAACGTGCTTTCCGAGGCACGGGCACACCGGCAACTTCCAAACTCCGGCCAGTTACTAAGAAATTCCTAATGGAAAACCCAATAACACTTTGTCCGACCTGGGATTCAAACCCAGGACCCCACGCTCAGCAGCCATGTTTGCGACCACGAGACATACGTAAGTGTTAACCACCAGTCTGACATGCTCTTTGGAAGAGACAAGGCAGGCCATCTGTACCTACTTGCTTGGCTTTAGGCCCCAGAACATCAAGCCTGTGTTCCCCGAAAAGGTGAAAGGGTATAAGCAGACGTAGATAATAATATTAATTACGCAGGAACACCATTCACCAATGAGTAGGTATTATTATCCCAGTAAGTCCCAAGTTGGGCAAAGTGGAGGTGCTTGGGGAGGGCTATGTCCAGCAGTGGACGTCTTCTTGGCTGAAATGATGAAATCCCAAGTAAAAAGTCGAGCATGTCGCCATTAATTAAGTAACAGGCATAAAAACGATCACACCGGTAAAGGCAACTGTACGGGATCAGCATTGCCTCAACTCGAGCCGTTCAGAATTATTTCTGTGAAACTCCATTCCTCAACGCACACTTATTTAACGTAACAACATCGCCTCGGCTCTGGATCAGCTTGTCAACAGCAGCAGAAAGCGATGACTAAAGTTACGACATGATTCAATAATTCGATTCATTTGAAACTCTTACAGGTTGCCTAGCAACAGATTTCTAACAATATTTACTAACACCGAGCTTCGCTTAAAAAACCATAGACAATTAGTGTAAAAAATCTAGATTTTCAAGACAAACGAATGCTCGAAGTTGTGCAGCTGGGCATAATTAGGATTGAAGAAAATGGAATGCTTCTTCTATTTATTTATTATTCATGTAACATGTTGGCACGCAGGTTTGCACGGTGTAGTGAACAAGTTAAAGTAGGTACCTACCTAACTCTTATTAAAGCTTACCTACTGCCAAGTGTTCTACATGTGTAGCCTTTGGACTAATTATACCCAGCGGGCCATCAGCGCCCTACGAGTGCAATATAATAATGGTTTCAGGATGCTGATGGGGTTGCCCCGTTTCTGCAGTGTATCTGCTATGTTCGCGTTGAGTCACGTTGATGGCCTCCATGCCATCATTAGACAGAAATCTGCCTCATTGCTCTGTAGAGTGCGGGCGAGCCCCAAATCCATCCTGAAAATCATAGCTGGGAGATGCGACTCTTCGATAATGCATAGCATTATTAGGAGATGTATCTCTCAGAGTAATCTTCTAACAAAGTAGGTAACCTAACTTATTTATTTATTCTTACCTATTTCTTTATTCTTTTTTGTTCTTACCTAGGTAGGTACTAATGGTAGTTCCATTACAGATCAGCGATCCAATGCGATAGCGAGGCCTTAGCCATAAGATTTCTGCTTACTAACCCACTATGGACGTTAGGTACTTGTCCGAAATAAAGGTTATTTATTAGTTAGGTTATTTATTTATTTATTCCTTCAAAAACAATAAATTTTGTGTAATTTTTCGAAAGACGCGCAGGAGACGCGGCTACGATATTCCTTTCAATAGAAACATCATTAAACCTACGCCATCTAGTGGCGAGTAGCATCATGATTATACTGCAAACAAGTACGCTGACGAGGACAATGAACTGTAACGACAAGGGCGTAGGTTCAGGGAGGTTCAAAAAAAAAAAAAAATTTCAAATTCCGGTACATTTTTATTGCATTATGGACTTTGATGAATAGAAAATATTATTATGTTGTTTACGACTTTTTAGAATAGATTTAACATAATTAGCAAATAATTATTGTAAAATCAAAATAAATAATTTTGTAATTTGCTGAGCTTAGACGCCCAGCGCCATCTAGTAAGACAGTAGAAGCACTGGTTTTCGCGTTTATAAGGTAAGCGACATACTTATTTGCACTTGAACATAAACTTATCCTAAGTTCTTCACTGATCTCCTGACTAACTATATTTCCAAAAAAAGAACTTACTTATAATTATGAGTCATAAACAAAACAGAAGATTTCCTTAAATTTATTTTATGAAAGCTTTTTTTTGAATTAATGAAAATTGGTCCATGAAGCTATATTCATAAAAAGCTTTTTGTGTTTGTCAATGTCAATTTGACATTATAAATTTCGTAATTCGAATGGTATCGCTTCGCTGCCTGTGGTGTTTTGTTCACAAAATCATTTTTTTACAGTTTTATTTTGATAGACAATGAATCACTTTTATTATTACGATGGTATGTATAAATCTAAGTGTGCTCCCCTCCCCACATCCTTGTATTATTACTGTGTTTTATACACTTACACAGTGAACAAAGCTTATCGTCTAATGACCGTGTTGCTATCTTGTTTACAAGGTATAATATGTCTAGATTATATAATTCAACTTTCCCTTTGTGTAAAGAATAGATCTGGTGACTTACATTCACTGATTTGGCTATCATTTTAATAATTGTAAGTCATATCTGATGTGAATATTTAGTTCGAAAGTTATAATATCCAGTGAGAAATGTATTTTAAATTCTTTTTAATATTTGTATTAGTGTTACAAGGGCACTGTGAAAAGAGTCTAAGGCTACAGCAAGTGTTGATACTTAGTAGGCATAATGTGCGCACTCCTTTGTCTAAAAACTTAGCAGATTTTACACCAAAGACATGGCCCATTTGGAACGAAACGAATGGCTATTTGACAGCCAAAGGAGCATTATTGGAAGGATATATGGGGGAATATTTTTCTTTATGGCTGCGAAAACATGGTCTATTGGACGCAGAGTGTCCTCATGAAGAAAATTTTTTTGTTTATGCCAATACTGCACAACGTACAATGGCTTCCGCTAAAGCCTTTGTTACCAAAGGATTTCCATCATGTAATGTAAAGATACATCACACTCCAGATGGTAAGGATCCCATTTTCAACCCAGTGATACACAACACATCGGGAATATTTATATTGGAAGCAGTGGATCAAATGCGAATGTTACTGAAATCATTACATTTGAACAGTTCTTACAAAGACTTAGAAGAAATACTCAATTATAGACAGTCAGAATATTGTTTAACAGAACACAAATGTGATTTTGTCACCGATATGAATAAAATATTTGTTAATGTTGGTTTCAAACCAAATTTGGAAGGCCCATTGAAAATCTCTAAATCAGTCATTGACTCTTTTATAATGGAGAATTATCAAGGATTTCCTGAAAATGAGGTTGCATGGGGACTTCTAAAAAATAATGATGAATGGAACTATGTTTTAGATTTAAGTAAAGGCTACCACAGTGTGATTTTTAACACAACTTTAATTGCTAAAGATGTAGCAAGACCGTTACTAAAATATATGAGAGAAATGATTTTAAATAAACAATATAAAATTACGCTATTAATGGGGCATGACGCAAACATCTATACGGTGCTAAAAAGTATGGATTTCAAACCATACAGTCTCAAAAATCAACATGAAATGACACCTGCCGGTGGAAAACTTGTCTTCCAGAAATGGCTGGAAGAAAAATCTGGTATTTTTTTCGCAAAGGTTGATTATGTATACCAATGTACCAACCAAATGAGAGAAGGCAAAAGTTTGTCTTTGGATAATCCTCCTGAGTTTACCTCTTTACAGTTGGAGGGTTGCAAAACTGATGACAAGGGCTTTTGTCCGTGGGATGATTTTGTGGGAATACTAAATAGTTTGGTTGAAGATTAATTTGAGATAATTTTATGTTCTTTTTTGCCAATGTACTTTAAGACTCAATTTGCATTGCTGTGCAACGGAATGGAAGCGAGTTTTTGTAACGATAATGTACAGACGCAGCACATCAAGCGACTACAATCTGTCAAATTTCTTTAATAGAATTTCAACTTTATCGTTCAAGGATTAAGGTTCAAAGTTGATCGGGAAAATTTGACTTTGAGTTTCGGGTAGCTTGACCAGCTGGCGCCTGTACGTAGCAAAATGAACTTTATGTCAATTGAGTAGCATACAAACTAAATACGAGCTTGAACTGCGGGAATGCTCGAGAATTCTTAATTCTTAAAGAAAAGCCGTTAATCATTACTTAACTTTAAGCAGCGTTTATAAATAAACCCCAATATGTTAAGCTTTACGTTAGTTAGTCACTAGACTAACCAAAAACTAACATAATAATAATTACGACTTACTAATATTAATGATAATGGTGTAAAAAAAAGACAACGTTGTAAGGGTCCTGGGGTCTTACCACCAGTTCTTATAGGAGGGCAGAAGTTGCACTGCACTGCTTTTTTATTCTATGACTTAGTACAAAAAATCAGTTCAGTTCAACGTCTGCCCTGATATAAGAGCTGCTAGTATTGTGGTAAGCCCCCAGAGGGGATGATCGACTAAATTAATCATTATATCTAGGTTCGTATTGTATACAGGGTTATTTGCAAAACACCACCAACTTCTTAAGAGGTCATTGTACTCATCATTATGAAAAACTTTTACTATAGGACCAAACTTGAACACGCGAAAAAAAAATCAGCTGCTCCCTACATTTTGACGAGTTATGCGAACGTAAATGTAGGGAACAGCTGATTTTTTTTCGCGATTTCAGTTTTGGTCCCATAGTAAAAGTTGTTCATAATGATGAGTACAATGACCTCTTAAGAGGTTGCTGGTGTTTTACAAATAACCCTGTATATAAATACTAAGTGATATTTTTATGTTATCAAGGTATTTACTTTAAAATGTGCTATGTATTAAAATCTCAGAAGAACTTTTTTTAGGCCATTTGATTAGAATGTTTTCTATGTCGACAGTTATTGTAAAATACTCAAAACCCTTGTGATATTTTTAGTTTTTAGTATTTTTTAAATTAATTACTGTTTGTTGTACTAACCAGGCACGTCAGAGTAGGTCTAGGTGACCATTATACAGTCATAATTTTTTTTTATTCAGTCATAAAATTTTACACTTTAAACACGTTGACTGCCAGGCAACAGACACAATAGAAAATCTATTGTTGGCGGACACCGGTGACCGCGGTGGCAGTCAATGACTTAATAACAGTTACCATTTACTTATTCAATAAATTTATTTTTTTACAGAAAACTTTGTTTGTTTTGCACTAAAAAAATTTTTTTTTCTCCTTCCTTGCCTTCTTCTTTGCCCCTACGGCTATAGTCTCCCTGTCCTTTAAGGGCTATAAAAACACTTGGCCAAGTGCGAGTCGATTTCGCGCAATAAGTCTGATTTACACGATACGAATCACCAACCAAATCTCATACCTACCATAAGTGTAAATAGACGAGCGGCACACGTCAACGACAGAGGAAACTGCAGCTGGACATGCGTCGACGACTGCCGTCGACAACGTGCCGCTCGTCTAAAGAATCGCGACATATTCGCTAAAAATGTAAACAAATATGAGTTTATGGAAGAATAACTTTCAATTCCTACACAATAAAGTTCAGTTTACCTACGCTACAACTTCAAAGATTTTTATAAATTCTTTATTTCGGACAACGTAAGATCCACTGTGTTGTAAATTCTTTATAAAAAATGTTAGTGCCATATTATTTAAAACTTGTATATCTGAGATCGCTTCATGTGGACGACACACAAGCGAAGGGAAAGTACTTCCCTCGTTCATCACCCCCACAAAACGTCTGCTGTTCTGCTTGACCTGCTGGCGTCTGTACATAGTCGAGGGCCTTACCAAAAATATAGGTAGTTGATATTTGCTTAACTTGAAATAAAGTCAATTTGAAACATAAATAAAATTTGAATTTAGGTACCTATTTGTGTATTTTACATGGTCGTAGACGTGTAGACAGCCACAATCTTTGGCCACGGAACTTTATAAAATAGATTGTTACGTTAACAGGGCAAGCTGTCACAAAAGATGACGTCAAAATTGGGCTATAATAGCAGGAATATCCAATTTCAGTATGTAGCACAAACAAAAATACCCAGATTCATGCGGTCAGCCACTTTAAGGATAATAACCCAATTTTTCCTACAAAATGAACAATCTTGTAAAATGCCGGGGTGACCATGTAACCGGACTATTCTAGGAGATAATAATAATAATAATATCCCTGGACATTTCACACAGCACCATTTTGTCCCGAGCTAAGCAACCTAATGCTTGTGTTATGGTAACAAGATGGCTGATAAACTACTTATATACAATTTTTTTTTGTAAATACATTCATATTTTATAGTAAATACATACATGTTATGGAAAAACACCCAGACTCGGAACAAATACATGTAGGTCATACAAATATTTGATCCGTGCGGGAATCGAACCCGCGACACGCAGCGCAGCAGTCAATCGCTTAACCACTGCGCCAACCGTGCCGTCGGAATGCACATGAATTGCTTTTTCAAACTGTCCTCTCGCTGTCAAGCAACAAGTTTTTTATAAATAACCATCACGTAACTTGAAAAGACATCAGTAACTTGATTGCAATGGTCAAGTAACGCAATAGAACGCGATCTAATAAGAAAGCTTCTGAAGAAGGTACAGACGCCAGCAGGTCAAGCTACCCGAAACTGTCAAATTTTCCCAATCAACCTTGAACCTTAATGCTTAAGCGATAAGGTTGAAAATCTATTAAAAAAAATTGACAGATTGTGGTAGCTTGATGTGCTGGCGTCTGTACAAACTGCAATCTTAGAGAACAAGGGTTGAAAGAAAAGAAAAAGTATTTCTTGTGACTAGCATAAGACGTAATAAAATAAAAAGCATTTTCTTTTCAATTTATACAATATTTCTAAAAAAAAGATTAAAATAATTAAGTACAGACGCCAGCACATTAAGCTACCCGAAACTAAAATTTTCCCGATCAACCTTGACCTAGATTTTCACATAGGTAGATTTTGACATATATTTTCAACTTTATCGCTAAAACATTTGACAGATTGCAGTATTTGGTAGTGCAGTTATTGTGGAAAAACCAGGAATACCAAAGGCATAGGATGTTAATTACATACATATGAAAACCAACAACAATAGGTAGGTACTTAGGTATACAAAAAAATAAATAAAATCCTGTTTGAGACCAAAAGCCTCACAACCACTGCTGGACATAGGCCTCTCCTATTGCACGCCATTCAGCTCGATTTTCGGCAACTCTCATCCAACTGCTACCAGCCATCCTGCGAAAATCGTCGCTCCAGCTAGCCTAAGGGCGTCTCATCTTACGTTTACCGCTTCGCGGTCTCCACTCAAGAGCACCGAGACCAAATGCCTTTTGTTTTGTTGCCCGTTGGAAATCCTCATGGGTTTCCTGCATCATGGGGGTGACAGAGGGCTATGACTCTTACCGGATAAAACCACCGCGGTGTTCCACCTCTGCCTATAGTGGGGGGTGCGGGATTCGCATAAGCATTCACCGCTCCCCCGAAAGGCCTCGACCCGCTGTTCCTCAGCGGGTCCCACCTCCCCGTGCGGCCATTCCTACAATGGTCGCACCCACTCTCGAGCAACGCGCGTGGAACACTGCGAGACGGAGACCTACTATAGCCTAGTAAAATTGAAAATAGTTTGGAATATCCGTAATTGACCCGAATTGATACGCGATGAAAAAGTTTTATTACTTACTTAATTAGTTTTATGTTATTGTGGTACTAGTAATAACATAAAACTAATTATGTAAGTACCTAATAAAACTTTTTCCTCATAACATAAAATTGATGGTCACTGTATTTCAGAAATAAATTACCTACCTCAGTATTGTGTTGTTGCAATAAACGAAATAAGTATATTAAATAGTATCGACTGTTAATTAATATTAAAATGTTTTGTTTAATTAATATTGAAATGTTAAGTTTAGTTTTGTTAATATTAAAAGGTGAAGCAAAGGACACGAACACAGGTAAGAACCATGTATTTCTAAATATCTGCTCATGTAAGGGCGCAACCAGACCGTGGTCCACACGCGGACTTCAATCCGTCGACTTTCATCATAAATTCATCACTATGTGTACCTTGTCCATTAGGTTTACCGTTTTTTGACAGCTGTCATAGAACGTACATACTTATTCCAGATTACGTAAAAGTTAACTTTAAAATGCATAATAAAATAAATACCTAGGTATATAAACTGCCTTATCTTATTTATGGCTTTTTACAGACATAATACCGTACGTGTATCAATCAATGTATTGGGTGTTGTTGCAATCACTAGTTCCATCTGTCAAACGGTTTACCTGATGGACAGGATATAACTTCTGCCCGCGAATTTGTCCGCGTAAAATGTCTTGGTAGTAACCCCGTCGCAGCGCATAGCTTGCCCGCAATATTACTTCGTTTTCGCTTCTGTTTTGTTTTTTTTTTGCTCGTCTCATAAGGGTCATATCGTGATGTTAAATAGCCTATATAATAGCCTTCCTCGAGAATTTGGCTATCAAATGCAAAAAGAGTTTCTTGAATCCGACTGGCACTTCCAAAGATTAACCCTACATACAAACAAATTTTACCTCTTTATATTATCAGAATAGATCTACCTAGCCTATTGCCAACTATGTTGGGGTCGGCTTCCAGTTATTTACATCGAGCGACTGCCTATCTGACCTCCACAACCCAGTTAATACAATTACCCCATAGTGAGACAGGTTGTCAGACTTTCGGGCTTCTGACAACCCGAAACGACTGTCAAAGATCATCTACAAATGACAGCTGGGTCTACTGTTAACTGACATATGATTTTGTGACTTGAAAGAGGTCACATATTGGGTGACGACGACATTCGATGTCGATCGACCGTGGGTCTGGCGGTACCCTACGGTCTTAGGGTGCTTACATAAAGACACGGTTGCCCGGTAAATACGAGTCAGTATCGATCGATGCGGATAAAATATATCTGTATTAAACGAGCCCTTCGGTACTGGAAGGAATCAAACTACGATACGATTCCTTTTAAGTTTATATTGACAGAACGTCTTTACATATTTCCGACTAAACTAGCACTGACTTTTCTAAACAAAAATAGACACCATTTCTAAACTTGCTTGACCGGGAACCCACTACATAACATATCACACCTCCGATAAAATAGGGTTACAACTCGAAAATGTCGAATTTTTAGTTAAATATACAGAACCACTTAAAATTTTCATAGATATCTGTTCAAAAATCGTTACATCTGTAACTGTAAAACTCGCCGCTAGGAGGAGTTGTAACGCTACATGAAGAATAGATTGATTAACAAATCTGTGAGTTTATTTTCGCTTTTCTGAAAATCCAGGTTTTTCGAGTTGTAACCCTATTTTATCGGAGGTGCGATATGCGCTCACACATAAGGAAACAGGTAAACCATTATGACCGTTTCTTTCCGTAGATCAACCTGCAGCGATCTGTACCGGAAAACCCGCTGCTTTATACAGGCTGTAAATAGACCCATCACATAGCCGTGAACTATGCATTCTTAGTCCAGTCATTATACATATACATTTGAAAAAGAAAATGAACCGAGAAAGCCAAATTTTGGATATTACGTGACTAGAAAAGCTTAAGTTCAAATTGTCGACCAAAATAACCTTGTGCAATTCCGCCATCTTGAAAAAACCCTTAAATTCGCTATTTACTTCTTTCTGGTGGAAGATATCGAAAAATGTTTGAAATAAAACTTGTAGAGCGTGTCCAGACCTACAAATTCGTTTTTTTAATTTTCATTTCCGACAAAAATTACGACCTCCAGCGCGCCACAAAGTCAGTAAAACTGTGCCCGGTTTTCATTTAGCCGCTCGCTCGGTTGTATCCACACGTCAAAATGGATGGAAAATGGTTCAGGGAATTATTGCAGTACAAAAAAAATTCATAAACCAGCCAAATTAGAAATCAAATACATGAAATTTATTTATTCAATTTTTTTTTATTTTTATTTATTTAATTTTTTTTTTATTTATTTATTTATTTATGGGACCTTAATTGTAGATCGTGAAAAGAGCAACAAAAAAGTATTCTATAAAAAAATTTGTATCTCAACGGGGAACCGAGTTATGATGAAAAAACTGAATTTAAGGGTTTTTTCAAGATGGCGGAAATTGCACAGGGTTATTTTGGTCGACAATTTGAACTTAAGCTTTTCTAGCCACCCCCCACGTAATAACCAAAATTTGGCTTTCTCGGTTCATTTTCTTTTTGAAGCCGATTTTTCCGACGTAATGACTGGACTATCTGTACAACAAACTAAGTAACATTAAGTACACAAAAATAATAACTGGGAAACGAATTTTTATTTAAAAAAAAAAAAAAATTAAAAAAATCTGTTTGCGGTAGTGCGCAATGTTACAAACGCAAAACATTGTGTTTATGGGTGCATGCAACGGTACAGGGGTCGTGGGGGTATTTAAAGTTGTGATATATAATATCAAAAACTTGTTTTCGTAAAAAAACGCCAGCAAAATAGTCCAGTACAAAAAAATGATAATAATGACGGGGAGTACAATTGATTCCGTGCCTTTTTACATCCGTTATAAGCACTCTTAGACTGTAAATTAAATCAAACACAAGTACTTTTACAAATCATATGTACCTATGTATAATTTCTTAATTAAATTTACATAAATTATAAAGGTCTTAAAAATCTAATAATAATTATGTACAAGTAGCTATATAAAAAAAGGAGGGGAAATAATCAAAGAGCATCAAAAAATTCATCCGTGTCGCTGTCAATAGAAAAAGGCACTTTTGTCTGAATTCCAAAAACTTGTTTTCGTAAAAATATGTCAGCAAAAGTTGGAATTTTGACCTTCAATATCTCCGTAACCATCAGGCTCCGTGACAGCATTGCCACGTTGCTGGTTCATCCCGCCATCTCCGTCTGGTCCTGCCGCGATGTCCTTTGCCATTAAGCGGGACCCACTGGGTCGTAAGTTTGGCCCACTGATCGTCTGACATGCGGCAGACGTGTCCAGAAGCGTAGCAGCTTTCCGAGTGACCAGTTATTTTAATGATGGAACAATTTTACTGTTCCAATTCGTTCCAAAAATAGGCCTATCTAAAATATACAGGATTATTGAAACATTCACAACTTTTCCGGACAGTATTACTAACATCATAAACGTTGTTGTTGTTTATGATGTGAGTAATCCAGTCCTGCAAGGTTGTTAGTGATTTACCAACAACCCTGTATGGTACCTACATAAAATACATCAATATTTACCAGTATTTCTGTATTTTTCTTGCTGGTTAAAAAATAAAGAAAAAGCGCCTGACAACTTTGAAATAACAAATTGCCTGCTGCCTTACTTGGACTGCCACGTTGGTCTAGCAGTCACAAGTGCCACTGCTGAGCATGAGGACCTGGGTTTGATTCCCAAGTCGAGGTTGATTCCAAAGTGTTATTGGGTTATTCAATAGCAGCCCGGTGTGTGCCCGGTAAATGGCAACAGGCTTGCTCCTGTTAACTTGGCACTTAAAAACATAACTGGAGAAATTTTGGTGTATTAAAGCTACACCTCTAGTCCCTACTTACATACATTTACATTGCTTAATAAGAATAACTATTTTTTCCTGCACACTCATAACTACACTCATCCACACTCTCCATATTTATTTATTCATTTATTTCAGGCGACGCAAGCCCATGGATAAATACCTTAACCTAAACATACATATTTTTATTATAAAATAGTACCTACGCACGGCTACACATCAAGCTATGTGTACATAACCAGTATAAGCTGATTTCTGATTTTACGAAAAACCTATACAATGAAAGGTCATTTGAAACTGGAAAATAATAGCTTGATGTGTAGCCGTGTGTACTTCACTAGATAGTACTTGTGCTGTTCTGTGGTACTTGCATTCCCCATACACATGGGTGTGCAGTTAAATACATTCACACACACACTCCTACATTCTTGAGTTGCACTCCCTTCTCCTCCCTTTTACTTTAAATATATGTTTAGGAAGAATACATATTTTATATAAGCAAGATACATACAAAATTAAGATATTATATAAACACAAATATGGCAAACGGACACACCTCAGAAGTTTTTGTTTATTTTATAAGATACCTTTTAGCTGATCACTGTCTCTTAAGATACAGGTCACCCTAGCTTAAGAGGCAGGGCTCACCCATTCCGGTACAGACCTTGTGGTTAAAGCATAATTATGTATATAAAACTTAAAAAATCTCTGTAATTTTTTGAGCAATAAAGTTTATTATTATATTATTAGGTACCTCTGCTCAACCCCTCTGGGAGTACATGCGTTATGTTATGTTAGGTTAAATTCTTATGCTAGGTACACAACACTCGCAGCGAGATGTCAAAATTTCGCGTGGGTAGATAGTAATGTAGTATGATAAGAAAAATGTAATGGTCTTCAATGTCCTGTTCATTCATTTTTATTTTATTTTAATGAAAAGAAGGAAAATGCCCTCTGGTAGACGAGATGTTTCAGATTCACTTATTCACTAATCACCGCAACAGACGGAATGTTTCAGTTTCATAGCCATTCTGATCACCGCAGTAGACGGGATGTTTCAGATTCACTTATTCACTGATCACCGCATCAGACGGAATCTTTCAGTTTCATAGCCATTCTGATCACCGCAATAGACGGGATGTTTTAGATTCAGTATTATACTGATCACGGCAGTAGACGGAATATTTCAGATTCACTTATTCACTGATCAACGCATCAGACGGGATGTTTCAGTTTCATAGTCATTCTGATCACTGCAGTAGACGGGATGTTTCAGATTCACTTATTCACTGATCACCGCATTAGACGGGATGTTTCAGTTTCATAGTCATTCTGATCACCGTAGTACCTACCTAGATGTTTCAGTTTCATTAACGAAAAGGACATTAAAAAGCATCACATTATTTTTAATAGTTAAATGGTTGTGTATTATTAGTAGGTAGTAGGTAGTATCACCTACACAATGTAGGTAGAGGTGTAAAAATTTAAACCTAAACCTGCGTCAACTTTCACATAGCATAGCATAACACTGTATTTTAAAATTAGGTCATGAATTCATGATATTAGGTAGGTAAATTATTTTGTATCATTATGTGACTACCTACTATTACTGAGAAATTCCGAATGTAAAATGGCGACCTGGGGTTCGAATCCTAAAAGGGACAATTGGACTGTCAAAAATACCTCTCTAATTTCGCTACATTTTTGACAAGTTTTTGACATTTGTTTGTCGCCGAGATGAGACTGCGACTAGATTTTGAACGTTTTATATTATGAAAATTGGCTATCAGGACCCCATGCTCAGCAATCGCGGACGTGACCACTAGACCAACGGAGACACTCAGCAGGAGTTCTGCAGTTGAAATCAATCAAAATCTACACACACAAAACCTACATGGGCACTTATGAAACGTCAGAAGCTAGGTACACGGTTCCAATTGGTCGTTTCCTATGGAGAAGAGCCGGCGAGAAACTCCACGGTAACTCTTTTTTAAAAATAATTGGCTTTTACAGCGTTTTTACATTACAGTAGGTATGGGAGGACAGCGTAGGCCTGTCAACATGTACCAGGTACTTGATAAAATATAAAATGGTCTACAGATCTAAAGTCTACAAGGATTAAATAATAATTGTATCTTACAGTTATGCAGCTGTAGCATCAGCAGGCCTTAGCGCGAAGTATAGCGTATCTACATTCTAAAGTAAATTCGAACGATTTTTGAATCTAAAATACAACTATCCTATAGCATTTAGGTTACAATTTATGCGGCAAACACATTAGTATCACCCATAGAAGTGAATAAGGAAAACAACGGCATGTGCTAGAACCGAAAATTCGAAGACATGTGACATAATATCAACCCGCACTGGGCCCGCGTGGTGGTTACCGACCCAATCCCCCTCACTGAGAGGAGGCCTGTCCCTGCATTGGGTTAACGGTTGATTATGTCGCGTATATTACGTTACGTTTACTTCATAGCCTAGTATCCGAAGAACTCAAGTCGACATAAAGTGCGTCATTGCTATACGCACAAAGTCGACGTCATAACCTAGTTATCCATCATCGTCTGCCTAGCTTAAGTCTTCTCTTAACTATGTTGGGGTCGGCTTCCTGTCTAACCAGACGCAGCTATATAACAGTACTTCAGATGAAGCGACTGCCTATCTGACCTCCACAGGTAACACGATACCCCTAAAAATCCCTTACCCCAGGGTAACTCGACCAATGATTCGGAAACGTCGTCAAACATCTCTTCAGGCTCCTGCGTTTTTTTTTTAACAATTCCTTTTCAGCTGACATTTTGGAAAACTGGCACCAGTTAACCTGCGAAAATACAAGGAATAAGATTACATAATATACTAATAATAATAGCCCACCGACCGATTTCGGTCACGGTGACCAATCCCAACGGAGATTAGTCAGGTACGCAGGAGATACTATGGTGTACTACGCACAAGTTTAGTGTCTGCGTAAATACAGAAAGAAAGAAAGAAAAACGTTTATTTGGACACAGTTCGTGAAACACAAAATACAAAATTAATAAAATAACAAATAATGTTTCAGATAACAATAGTGTGTGCCTCACGGCTGCGCCAAAAAGGTTCACAGGTGCACTCTCTGTTCCTTTACTCTTATAGTCCGATGGGACGGCAATCCGACACGACCGGGGAGAGATCAGGCGCAGGACCAACGGCTTAACGTGCTTTCCGAGGCACGGGGGTATTAAATCCAAACTCCGGCCTGTTACTAAGAAATTCCAAATGGAAAACCCAATAACACTTTGTCCGACCTGGGATTCGAAAGGGGGGTCTACTCCGAAGTAGTATCGGCCGAATGTTCGGCCGTTACCTGCTACGAAGTTACTATTTGGTTCGGCCGGTTCCGATCCTACACACCTACACTCTTTCGAATATTGACTATGGTCCCGACCCAACTTAATAATACCGATTGACTTCTCTCCTAATGGAACAATTGTAGAAGCTAATTATAAAAATATAAGCAGAAAGACTGGAATCCAGTCTAACCGGATGTCAGTATTTTACGTGGAGCGACTGCCTATCTGACCTCCATAACCCAGTTTCTGGGTGACACGATCGACCACTGGTAGGACTGGTTGTCAGAATGTTGGGCTCCTGACGACTCGTAACGTACTCGGTGAGCACGTTAAGCTGTCGGTCCTAGCTGTCATTCGTCGATACGAATGACAGCTAGGACCGACAGCTTAACGTGCTCACCGAGGCACGGAAGGGTCTCGGTGTGAAATGGATGGTCACCCATTCTCGGATCGACCGCGGCAAGCTTAACCTTGATCGATCGACCCGTGTGGCTGTCACTTTGCCATGAGCCAGTACCTAACAGTTCTCGTAACATCTAAGTACATTTATAAATGAAAGTCGCATAATTCCGATCGAGCCTGTCCCTTCATTTATTGAAGCATCCACAGGCAACCCCGGTTGAGCAGGCGACCACTTCATACGTTGAACTGCGAGATGCCATAAAAAAAAATGAACGTCGATTTTCATGCCTGTCAGTGTGATCGCGTTGTTCTTTTAAAATACGCAACGGATTTTGATGCACATTTCAGCATCATTTAGATAATTTATTACGGAAGGTTTTTGTTTATAATACATTTATATTTAACTTAGATGTTTCACAGACATCACGACGTTTTGACATCAGTAGGTACCTACATTGAACCCGAACAAAACAGCGGGGCGGGTCGCTAGTTAAATCATCATCATCATTTCAGCCGAAAGACGTCCACTGTTGGACATAGGCGTCCCCCAAGCAGCTCCACTTCGACCGGTTCCGTGCTTCTCGCATCCAACGGGTTCCAGCGGCTTTAAAAAGGTCATCGGTCCACCTTGTGGGAGGCCTTCTAACGCTCTTCCGGTACGCGGTCGCCACTCCAGAACCTTTCGGCCCCATCGGCTATCTGTTCTGCGACCAATGTGCCCTGCCCACTGCCACTTAAGTTTGGCAATTCTTCGGGCTATGTCGGTTACCTTCGGATCTCCTGCGGATCTCTTCATTTCTGATTCGATCACGCAGGGAAACACCAAGCATATAGTCCTCTTCATTGCCCTTTGGGTGACTGAAGCCTAAATAAATAAATAAGTGAAATGGTACTAACCTTGGAACAATGACATCGAATAATATCTGAAGATACCTCATGAAGACGTCAATGCCGTTAAATTATCACAAACTTCTTCTGTAGATTTGAACTCTGATTCTGGCTAACGAGCCATTCTGTTGCAGTTATAATTTGCGCTCGAAGGCTACAAATCGACGTCTTGCAATGAATATCAATTATTTTCAATATGATAATAGCTAAAAT
This sequence comes from Apamea crenata, assembly GCA_949629185.1. Taxonomy (NCBI): domain Eukaryota; kingdom Metazoa; phylum Arthropoda; class Insecta; order Lepidoptera; family Noctuidae; genus Apamea; species Apamea crenata. The sequence goes on along the minus strand of OX451380.1, from coordinate 6,176,813 downwards.
AAAAATATTATTTCCATGATAAACGTAAAGGAAAATGATTTATATATTGAACGTTGACTGACAGATAAAAACAAAAGAGTAAATTAAAAGAACATGCAAATTAAAAGTGAATGGTGGCACAGAAAAGAGTTTGTATATGCTTTCAACCTTTGTCAAAATGTACATTTTCGAAGGGCTTGTGGCTAAGAAATAAAAGTCGTACGGGTCGATCGATCAGGTTAAGCTACGCTTGCCGGGTCCGTGGATGGGTGACCATCTTTACATACCGAGAACCCTTCGTGCCTCGAAAAGCACGCTAAGCCGTTGGTCCCGGCTGTCATTCGTAGATCTTTGACAGTCGGTAGAAGCCCGAAAATCTGACAACCAGTCATAGCAAGAGGTATCGTACACCCAGTAACTGGGTTGTGGAGGGCATCTGGCCTCCACAACCTAGTTAGGCAGATGATAATATTACCGTTGTAGTTACAAGCACATGAGACATTTCAGCCCTGTCTCTAAGGAGGTAACGCATCTGCGATGCTTCTGCTTGATATCATATATTATCTTGGGTATTTGCTAACACAAGTTTGTATGTCATGTGGTCGCAGTGGGCAGTGTCCACTGTGACCACATGACGGTAAGATAAGATAAGATAACATTTATTTGTCAAAAAAAAAGTAGATACCCTCTTCGGCTTTAAAAAAATATTGAATGATCAAATGTAAATAACACTGTTTGTTTTTCTACCAGGAGCAGTAATTTTAACTGCAAACAGCCGAATTCTGACTTATGTAACGAGTAACAAGTCAGTTAACTACGATGGACAGGCCAGCTACACTTATGAAGACGGCGAGAGCATGTATTTTTCCTGCAAAAAAGCTGATAAATATAATATTCGTTTGAGTTCGGATCCTCTGCGCTTGGAATATTATAATGCAGAAGGTACACTAAACTTAAACACGGAGACTTGCATAAACGTTTGCATGTATCAATGCAGTGCGTCAACGATTAGAGGTTATGTAAAACCGCTTGAAATGAACCGTCAAATTTAGATTTAAGTACTATACCCTGTCCATTAGGTAAACCGGTTTTTGACAGATGGAATACGCATAACAATTATATTTTTTTTGGCAAAACTGATACAAGTACGGTATTATAAAGTCTGTAAGAAGTCATAAATAAAACAATTAAATAAGATACATAAGGCAGTATATATATTTATTTCATTACGCATTTTAAAGTAAACTTTTACATTATCTGTTTATTCTAAGACAGCTGTCAAAAAACGGTTAACCTAATGGACAGGGTATACATGTTGACGCTCGTGGCTTTGTGTGTCCTAACAACAATAATGACGTCCGAAACACAAATAAATTAAACGCGTATTATGAGTGAAAATAACCCTAACTCAAATGAAAACAAGTCATTCCTAAAAATACTATTAAACCTAGTAATTGCGACCAACTTATTCCCTAAAAGGCCTTAATTTATTGAGGCTTCCACAGGCAAGCTCGGTTAAACAGTAGACAACCTCATAGGTTCATTGCAAGATGCCATTAAAAAAAAAACAACTTGGAAGTAGTTCTCGCCGATCGTTTCCGCGGCACCACTTGCTTTGCTCGCTCGTCTGGGCACCCTGACACCCTGGTTAGGTTTGACCAACCAGTAAGGGTGCTCTACCTTAGTTACTGCGACCAATTCAGCATTAAAAGGCTCACTAATCGTTTATGGTGACTGCAGATAAGTTATTCTGTACTATGTCTACACGTGGGCAGCAGTTTTGTTAATCGTTGAGTGCAATAGCAGTTTTGTAAAACAGCTAGCGGTCATGTAAAACAACAATAAAACAAAATAGCTGTTTTGTAAAACAGCTAGCGGTTATGTTAAATAGCAATAAAACGAAAAACATTCCTCAAATCATAATCGCAACTCGAATTGCTCGAGTTGGTTGTGGTATCCGAGTTGGCTGTCACGAACACCTAGTTACTCCAAACTAGAATTATAAAAATTACATGTATTTTTTGTATTCTTTCTTTACGATCACACTCACAAACCTGTGACTTTTCAGGGATTCTTCTATTTAAAACTAAGCCTCGAGTTCAACAACAGCACATATTTCGTTCTGTCCTGAAATCGAACAATGATAAATATTACTTGGACTGCATACGCGCTGCCAGTGGTTCCCAAAGAGAATATCGTTATAGAACTACGTTCTACGAGTATACTCGTACGAAGAAACGAGATTTACATGCTGGTAAGTAATTTAAATGTATTAGAAGAAGTGATAATAAACACAGACTAACACGAATGGCACAAACATTAAAGTGTTTTTACAGATGCAGACCAGCAACCGATGATATTGTACGTTAATGGCCGCAAATTGACTGTCATTACAAACGGCAAGACATATGATGACTACTCATACAGGTATATAGATGGCGAGGTAGTCAATGTTACTTGTCGAAAAACCGACAAAAATATGAGAGGCAGTCTAAGTTTTAACAGCGATGAAGTAAATGCACAAATAGGCCCGGGTGAGTAATATCTAATTTAAGTAAAAATAATGTACCCCAGACCGAATATCCGCCATGACTACCAATCTCAGCGAAGACCAGGCTTCGGCGCGGGAGATATTATATTGCACTCTTATTGTCCGAGGGGACGGTCCTAATCAGTCACGAGCGGAGAGACCAGGCGCAGGACCAACGGCTTAACGTGCTTTCCGAACTCAAACTCAAACTCAAATCATTTATTTCAATTAAACCATTTACAGACACTTTTGAATTGTCAAAATTAAATAGTCGGTCAGTTAGTCAGAAAGTTGAAGCTAGTCGCCCATTCCAAAAACGTAGATCTCTATGGAGAAGAACGGGCAAGAAACTCGACGGACACTCTTTTAAATCAAGATATTATTACAAAATCCTGATTTCTGATTCTATATGTGAGAACAATGTAAAAAATAAACAATTTAAAATATGTATAACATTAAAAATAAGCCGTAATGCGTCGCGTCGTGTTGCGTCGCGTCGCTTCGTATTCGTCGCTCACGCAGGACACCGCGTTATAGTATAGTACCTATTGTTACGTAAGCTCACGCATCTAATCTGTACGATGCGCAAAAAGTAATAGACTAAATAATTTATTAATCAGTTTATTTAAGATAAAATTGATCCATAAATTATAAATTAAAAATACAGAGAAATAAATTATTAAATTAAATTATTACAATTATTATAGGTACTATTGTGTTAGTAATCTTATGCACTATGTAACTGTACTAATGAGTAAAAAAAAAATGTCTATGAAAATGTTTTCAGTGGTCAGGAGTCCGTTGGAAGAATATATTTCAGTAAATGTATCCGCAACAAGAATACATGAAAAAAAACTATATTTTGGCATCAACAACTCGGACGTACAAAAACCTAACGCGGTGCTGACATTCTTGTCTGATCTTCTTGAAAATGGTACTTCTTGAAAATGTTTTAAGTCAAAATCAAATAAATATTTTATTGCAAACAATTTGATTTTTTTTCCAAATGACAACGTAACTTTTATTTTCAGGTATTTATGTACGTGGCCTGCCTAAAAATAACATCATGTACCAGTATACAAATGATTTACAGGAATGGATTACTGAATATAAATACTCTGTGAACGATACTCTTAACTTAACATGTGTATCCACAAGTTTTGGCTATGTTGATGATCAGCGGTTTCAGTGGGTATTAAATAGTAGGTATTTATTCATTTATCTCCCTTATTTATTATACAAGGTGGGGCTAAAGAAATCACCCGATGTTGTTTTACTGTAATTTTTTTTAGCAATGAAAAATTTTAGTTCTGTTTGTTGATTATGTTTATATAATGAATTAGAATTATTTCCATTAAGGGCTAATTTTTCCATCGCCAGATAACTTTTATTCGAGGAATAAAATTGACGTTGACAGTTTTTGTACCATACGGGCTCGTTTTACGGCATTTTCCATCACTTGTGTCAGAACTTCCGGCGATAGATTCTCGCATTCCTATAGGATATTCTCTTTGGACTTCAAGAGTCTGCGGCTTGTTTATGTATACTCGTAAACCCGGGACTTCAAGTAACCCCGCAAAAAAAATTGGTGCGGTCAAATCGGGTGATCTGGCCGCCGGTCAGTGCAAATGGCCAAAGCGAGAGATTAGACGACACCACACGACGACGACGAAATTATTCCGCGTTCTTGAAGAGTATAGCGTTCCATGGCTTATTGTCGTATATTCAAATCAAATCAAAAATCAAATCAAATCATTTATTTCTTTGCAAACATGGGTATAGTACAAAGGTGTTTTTTTTTAAATAAAGTAAAACAATGTATATTACAAGCAGTGTATATTATTACAAGCTTTTATTTAACTTGCGATGTATATATGTACATATGTATGTAACTATGATTGTATGATGTTTGCCCCACCTTGTAGATATTATTTATATAATTATAATAATAAATAAATTTCTTTATTTAAAAAAAGTGACAACATGGTTACAGATATTACATTTACAACATACAGAAGTAGAATCTCAAACAGGATCCCTGGCTCCAAAACGTCGTACCTGTGACTTGGGAGTCAGTGTTCGTCCATTTTAGAAGTCTACGCATGTCGTTGGTTGCGTAAAAGAAAAAAAGACACAATTTTTAAAGATTAAGTACAAAAAGTACAAAAATAACAATCATGAATTGTGTGTCCAGGGGGGTGACCACCACCTCTTACAGCAGTATTATTTTAATCTTACTTCGTGTGGGAAAAGGATGGAGCTATACGGAATGTATAGCTCCATCTCTTTCACACACGGAAGTAAGATTATAATAATACTGCTGTAAGAGGTGGTGGTCACCCCCATGGTTTGTTGATGAGCAAAGTGGGAGAGTCAACAACGCGAAACTAAACGTGAACACCTGCGCGGCTACAGCGATCGCGTTTGGATAAACACGAACAGCATCCGCCGCGCGACTGAAGCTCCCGCTTCGTAATCGCTTTGGTCGCGCAGGTTTGGCCGAAGCTTTATGTTTTGCCAGTAAAATTACAGACCAGGCATTGTTTTAGTACGTTTCCACTTTTCATAAGACGCTTGCTTGTCTTTAATAAAACAAAAAAAAAAAACAATATTATAATCACACTTGTATTTCGCGAAGGCTTACTACGCTAGGTAGCCCGCGAAATTCACAATTTTCAACAACAACCCTCTAAGTTCATGTAATCTTATTGATTGATATTCCATGCAATAGTCATTCACTATGAACTTAGAGGGTTGTCTTGCTGATTTTAATGGTTATATTTCTGTAAAGTCATATAATTGTTACGCTTTCGAATTAATTATTTTAATCAACATTCACCACGACACGGACCTGCAAATTGCAAAAAACGGAAGATTTAATTTCGCGCGCTACCCTGGCACTTTCAAAAAAGCGCCTTAAGCAAAAACCCTTTATCCTTTCATTAATTTACCACATTTTTCTAGATGTAACCTCTATCACTACTGCACACTTGATGTTACCTGAGATGACGATTGCATCTAATGAAACGTTTACGAAGACTTTGGATGCAACCCACAACGGAAAAACCGTAAGCTGTGTTTATATTCCAAAGCCTCCTTTCAAAACAGAAAGAGTTGATATCATCCTCCGTTTAGAAGGGGAAATAGAGAGTAGCGAAATGATTTCAAGTAAGTGACCTTAAGTGTTCATACACACGAGCGAAACCAAACCAACCCTGAAATCGTGAAAAAAAAATCAGTTGATACATAGATTTATGTTCGCATAACTCGACATAATCTATGGATCAACTGATTTTTTTTTCGTGATTTCAGGGTTGGTACCGTAGTAAAAGTTGTTCCTAATGATGAGTACAATGACCCCTTTTAAGGATCAAAATTTTTTAATTTAATTTATTTATTTACTTCAGACACAGTGATCCATATTCGTGTTAGTATAATTCAAAAATTTCAAAACGTTCAAAATTTTACGGTGTATGTTATTCTGAAATTCTTCCGCCGACCTGGAGTCGGCGAAAGGATCTCAGAATAGCAAAATTAATAGCATTGGAATTGTAAGTGTGTTCCGCAATTTACCCCGCAGGTGTCAACCCAACGTAGGCATGTAACGGAAGCGGCTCAGTAGGCACCACCGCGGTGACGCTGGGGGCGACCGCGATGACGGCTAGGCCACGACGTCACGCCTAATTCATTTTTTTTCTCATTTGGAAAAATTCTTGTCTGAATGACAGCTGTCATGTACTGTACTGTGTAGTTCGTAGTGTGTATGTACTGTGTAGTGAGTTATAGGTTCGAACCCAATCAGGCGCTGTATTTTGTTTACTCGTAAATAATTTCATCACCACTGCTCTCAAAACGGTGAAGGAAAACATCGTGAGGAAACCGGCATGTCCTAGAACCAAAAATTCGAAGACATGTGTGACGTCTACCAACCCACTCTGGGCCGGCGTGGTGGATTATGGAATTTGATATCCCATATAACCTCGAATCCTTAGAAGTATCGCTCACCAGACCGCCTGTAGACACTTCACGTTCCATCATACACTTCTGATGGAACGTGAAGTGTCTACTAGTGAGAATCATCTGTGAACAAAATTCTTGACCACTCTTCTTCATCCCACTGTAGGTATGTGTTCACGAGCGTATCGCAGTCTTGCTACTCGATGCTCTCTCTCGAGTTTGGGGCCACTCGCTGGTCTTCGGGGTTTCAGATTTGCTTCAGCAAGTCTTCTTCTCATTGAATTAATGAATTAACTCAATGAATTAATATATGTGCTGTTGTCTAACTTAGCTTTTGTAACAAGACTCATCGATCAAGAAAAAATTTGAAAACAAAAACAGAAACAATAAAATGAATGGTAAAATTGTAATTCGAAAAGGATTCTTTTAGTTTTTAAAGCTCTTTATAGAAATTTCTTAAAAAAAGGTTCTCGACTATGAAGTTTTTATATACAAAATTAAACTCATTTTCGAGTCCTTTTTATTTCAAAAGTATATCTACTGTACCTACTTAAAAAAGTTATTCCAATTTTAAAAGTGTCATACTTAGTTTTGCAGGCCAGTGCATTTCATCGTCAAAAAATATGAGCGAGTCTTTTTAAAATAATGTCAATTTTATTTCAGGTACCACAAATATATTTTCCAAGTTTTCATGGCTAACCCTAGGTAGTTCTATAGGAGCTGTGTTCATCATCCTAGGTCTGACTGGCGTAGCTTGCTGGCACATGAAGACTAGGTATACTAGACGTAATATTGAGGTACGTAATATTGTGGTACGTAATATTGTGGTACGTAATGTTGAGGTGCGTAATATTGAGGTATGTAATATTGAGGTTCGTCATATTGAGGTATTTGATATTGAGGTACGTAATATCGAGGTACGTGATATTGAGGTACGTGATATTGATGTACGTGATATTGATGTACGTGATATTGAGGTACGTGATATTGAGGTACGTGATATTGAGGTACGTGATATTGAGGTACGTGATATTGATGTAAGTACGTGATATTGAGGTACTCACGTGATATCGAGGTACGTAATATTGAGGTACATAACTCATTACGGTGCTGCCAGGATCTTTTGGCTCTTAAATGACATTGGCAGGGTGGCGTTTTTGGTAAACATGGCACACGCGGTCGTGTGGTGTCTCCACCATGTATTACATAGTCGTGGGTTAGAGCGCATTCAGAAGAGTTTTTTTTTAAACATCAGATAAGCAAAATGGCTTGAAAAATTTTGCGTGACGTCACATGAAAAACGTAGAGATAATAATTATTTAATTTCCCTGTTTAAAAATCTTAATAGCAAAATAGACTTCACTACTTGTTAAGTTAGTTTAATCTTACCCTACCCTAAAAATATCCGCGTCACCATAACAAACAGCCGATCCATTCTCTAAGAATCTCGCTACATTTTTGAAGTGAAGTGCAACTAATATCGACCCCTTCATCACAATTATACACCGTGTTCCGGACGACATACATAAACTTCGACCAGATGTTCAGACAATGGAAATAAGCATTTTTCATTATGGACACATTCATGAATTCTTATTTTTTGTTAATTTTCATACAAACTAAATACCTTGACGTAAATCACCCGAAATGCATGCCTCTTAACTCATAACCGAAGCATTTGATAGATTTATCATTTTAATTGCACTAAGCGGCAACATAGGCCAGATTAAGAACCTTTAACCATAGCTCAATTAATTTTTATTAAATGAAATTACAAAGCCTTTGTAAGTACTACTTCCTTTGTTAGATTTCATTTGTAATAGCTAAAGAAGCATTTGCCAATTGTTGCGGCGGCTTATAAAGCCTTGGGGGGAAAATCGAAATTTTCTTTAGTGGACTGTATAAGGGGCGGTTCGATGATGCAAGTAGGTGCTGGTGGTGTGGGAAAATGACAATGGTACCTGCCTGGTGAGCTATGGTGGAGACTCGATGAGATAAAACTCCTTAGCCACGTGGCGGCGGCGCGTCCAGGATGTCACGTACTCGATATCGGCACTTTTCACAACACACAAAGCGCGCACTTGCACAGTTTAATCACAGTCTTCGTCCTTCGCGGTGAATTTTGAGTTCCTTTTGACTTGGGGTTTATTTTATGACCCGCAGCGTCGATAACGGTTGAGAAACTGGCGGTTTGATTTATAGCGCCAGCGTTCGCGCATTGCGAATCTTCTTTCTCGCTCTCGCTCAGGCATTATAAGAGTTGCGGAAGGGAGAGTGAAAGCGGAAGGGATTTTGTGTCGCACAGATACTAATAATGAGAGTTGCCAGTAATTAGGCATGAAACATGAACCATAAATAAATATATTATGGCGTTAACACCAATGTTTATGGATAACGTGAAGAACACGGTGTATAGAAGTCTTGGGACTGGGGGAGTTGGACAACATATATTATATATTAATTAACATATTTTATATTCTGTAAAAATCTCACCGTGAAAACTTAGGTGAAGTGAGTTGCCATTCCACTATTGACAGTTCACTTCACCTATGTTTTCACGGTGAGGTTTTTGCTCGGCTGTTGTCTAACTCCATTGTTGACGCCGGCAACAAGTTCAGCACCCTAATTGCGTAACACACTATCAACCACAATCTGAATGATTTTGAAGGATATTGCTAATCCATTGCTTCATTTGTGTTCGAAAAATTTGTCTGCTCAGCAACGTAAATAACGCAATGAATGTTGTTGAACTGTCAAAATGAAAGTCATTCTTAATAATAGTGTGTTACGCAACTACCCCGCAGCCGATCGATTCTGTAAAAATCTCACCGTGAAATGTTAGGTGAAGTGAGCTTAGAGTGAGCTGTCAATAGTGTCAATATTTATTATTAGTTGGAATGACAGCTCACTCCACGCTCACTTCACCTAAGTTTTCACGGTGAGATGGTTACAGAATCGCACTGAAGGCCTGCTGATTAGCCGAGTTTTAACGCGCCTCTTGCGGAGCGCGGATCACATATCTACCTCTATTACTTATAATATGATTGAGTTCAGTAGATAAAAATTAATGATTTTTATTTTTGATTTTCAGAATCTTTACGAAGATTTATCATTCCCGAATGACAGTCCAACACCACAAAATACGAATGAATGGGAAAATGAAAACGACGCGTATTACACTGAGATTCTATCAAACGGAGAAACGTATTATGAAATACCAGGAAGCGTCGAAAATAATATAGATCCTGAAGACCATTATTATACAGAAATAAAATTAAAATTTATGAAACGCAAACTTGTAGTACCTAGTCTAAAGTATGATGTGCCACCATGCCAATGAGAGCAGTGGTGGCCCAGTGTTAACGGCCCAGACTTACGAATCGGTCGTGGGTTCCAACCCAGGCAGGCGCTTTACTTTGTGTTAATAATTTCATCACCACTGCTCTCAGAACGGTGAAGGAAAACCGGTATATCCTAGAACCAAATCTTCAAAAACATGTGACATCTACCAACCCGCACTGGGACCGCGTGGGAGATTATAGTCCACACCCTCTCGAAAAGAGGAGGCCTGGGTCCCAGCAGTGGGAACATTGTACTCTTTGGAGTAACTAAATTAAATAAAACAGTTTCTTGGTTTTAAGTTTAAAAAACTTTTTAACAAAAAAATTAAACCGCCGAAAAAACTGAAAAGCAAAAAATAATAAACCTTTTTTATTTAACCTTAATAACTAAGTTCTTAAACTAATGTAAGTATACCTAAGTAATTTTGAGTCGGCGCCAAACTACAATAAACAAAGATCACTAAATTGTCTTAAATTTAAACGGCGGCACCGACTCAAAATTATTTAGTTTTACTTACATTACATAGTTTAAGAACTTAGTTAATGGTTAAATAAAAAACGTTCATTATTTTTTGCTTTTCAGTTTTTTCGGCGGTTTCATTTTTTGTTAAAAAGTTTTTATTTTATAATTTTTTGTGGCTATAATCTACTAATTGTTTGCCAAAGGGCAGGCATATGTGGCACTGAGTAGAGTAATAATACACAACTCAGCATTCAAATATGTGAGTGAATAATAAATCACCCCTATTTTCCCACCCTTAGGGTTGGATTTTTTTCCACCACGGACCAACTTTGGGGTTTATACCCTTTTCAATAAAAAAATAATTATCAAAATCGGACTACTCTGTAAAAAGTTATGCGTGGTCACACATAAAAAAAAAATACATATATATACGCGTCGACTTGAGAACATCCTCCGTTTTCTTCCTCGGTTAAAAATTCGATTCCAATTTATCCTAATTATATCTAATTTTATCTTATTTTATCTAATTTTATCTAATACTATATAACTTTATCTAATATTGACCAATTTTGTTTTTTTTTTTCACCAATTTCATCAAATTTTGTCGTTTTACTATGTGATTTATAATTTTTTTTTTTTTTGCTATTTCTTATAAATGTATAATATAATATTTTCTGGACATATCGTTTTTTATTTATTTTATTTTCAGAACCCCAATTTTTTTTAGTACAATAATAAATGGGAGAATCGATAACTTTCCGATTACCTATGTCAATCACTAGCGTATATGTAAAGTAAATGGCTTTGGCACAGCACAACGACAGCGACAGATGTTTTTGTGTGAGTAAGTTGTACGGTGCATAGTAAATGCACGCTATGTTTGATGAGTTACAGCTTATAATTGATTGTGTAGTATGTTCTGATTTATGAATTGAAAGTGTGTACGCGGCTTTGTATCTATTGCTTTTACTGAACTACATGTGTAGTAGTGGCGCGGTAGTGGAATCGTCTTAACTACATGGGGTCTGATACATTTTCAACTACAGGGCATATCTCCTTGTAACCTATATCTATGATTGCAACCAGTAGACGGGCGACAGTTGCGTTCAAACTCGCGGACAAAAATGTCTCTCAGCTGTCGCGTCGCGTTACTACATGCGCGCACTCTCATACTAACCCGTAGACTTGATGTGACAGACAAATTAGTAGCAGAGACAAAAGTTGCTTACTGACCTACTTTCGTCTCGGTTTTCCTTCTGGTCGCTACACCATAAATGACTCAATAAATGTAGCAGAAATATTTTAATGTGTTATTATGTGGTCAGGAAACTAAGGATAATATTTCCCACAAAATGAATAATACTGTGACTGTGCACCGCTAGTGCAGCCATGAAACATCCACATTTGCATGTATATGTATAATGTTACACATGTTTACAAATAAATATATCTTTATCTTATCTTTAAACCGGACTGTCCTAAGATAATATTCATAACAAAACTCAAAAGCATAAAATAAGAGAACTGTCCTCGCTCAGGTTTCCTGATAAAAGAATTCCATAGAATTTACAATCATCTTTGTAACTTTAGGTACCTACTTACTATCTTAAAATTTTATCAATACTGAAATGGGAATGTGCAAGCTATACTTGTAGAGTCACCTTCCCTTATTCACTATGACAAGTTAATGATTCCTTATTTCGAAACCACATCAATTCCTTAGCAAAATCACGACATTCTGCTAATAACGTTTTCTCTATGACACAGTGATCGACACCACGCGAAGTTGGCGTGGTTTGAACTGTCAAAATATCACACTTGACAACCGTACGTAGTTTGCACGTGGAAAGATTTCGCGGGGAATAATAATTATCATACAGAATTGGGGCCCAGGAGTGCTAGAAGATTGCTGGGGAAATTTAATGTCAGATTACACGGTAGCTCCAGTTCCTCTCCGGATAATTTCATTTCAGATCTTATCCTTCAAAAAAACTCTTACCATAGCATAACAAAACAGTAAAATATTAATATCGTTGTTCTTGTACACGGATATAGAAAATACGCGCGACAAGAACTCATAATTGGCCCCGACTAACTTACTGAAATGGTCTGTCAAAATGCTCAAATGATGGTTACTATAAATGATGGTTACTATAATTTCAATTGCGGTAACGTACTAACGTATCATAACAAATGACACGTAAATAATTGTTTATTAATTAATTATCCTTTAATGACATGAGTTCTAATGGATTATTTTATATTCAGTGTTATTGTGGTAATAATTAAGTGCGTTGCTGTCAAGTCATGCATGACAGGTAAGGAATTCAGTCAGTTTTTTTAGTCAATATAAGTACTTAACGCAAATGCACAGAGGTTAATGATGATGGGCAAAAATGTATGGAACCTGGCACCCTCTCCAACAGCAATGATTTTTACATGATTAGATATGTAGGTATTTTTACAGCAGTTAGTGTTTTTTTTTTAAATTCCGTAGCAGACCGCGCCATAATTACGTAAGAAACTTTCAACCACAATCCGAGAGCTTTGAAGGAAGGTCGTATTCCTTTGCTTCATAGGTTTATATTCGTCTGCTCAGTAACGTAAGTAACGCAATGAAACAATGAACACCTTTGTCTACCCGTCCGGGGGACATACATAGGTCTAATGCTATTTCGACAAAAGCTACAGGCTCTAAAATTACTATTACCGGAGCTATGGCAGACTGCAGTGAACGCTATCTAAATGGGTCGGCCATTAATTGCTATCTAAGTTGTGGCCGCTGAGACAGACCAAACCGACAGTCAACGCAATGTAGGACGCCGTCAGGGTAAGTAGAATGACGATCTTTGCGGGCTGTAAAACAAAGCTCGGTTTTTCTGTCAAACAATTCTTAGGAGCTGCCCAGAGTAAGGCAGTTGAAATTTAGCAGCGTAACATCGTGTGCCTTGCAGAGCACGCAAAGCTTTTGGCCCTCCGCCTGATCTCTGTCCGGTCGTGTCGGAATGACGTCTCACCGTACTATGAGACTGAGGAGAGAGTGCGCACAATTTGTGAACAAATTTTTTTATGCATTTGTAGCAATAAATTCTTTGTTTGGTTTTATTCACTACTCACAATATCTCCAACATAGCTGCCAAATCATCTCTGAGATAAGCACCTTTGGTCAGGAGTTTACTTTTGTCTTAAGTAAGTATACAAAATTGTGACTTATGTATTATTTCAGCACCTGGAAGACCAGTGACGAGGGATGTTTGGTCCTCTAGTTTATCCTCAAGCAAACCGTTAAATGTGGTAATTAATAAACCATTGGATTTAAGTTTTCCTGTATCTATATCTATTGGGAGGTAAGGAATGTTTACTAACTAAGTAAATGCTGTCGATCGGACGTTGGTGGTAAAATTTGAATCCTGAGCTGGCTTAGGGTAGTACGGAGTTTCAACAGGATAATAAGGCCGCTTGTGGCTAAGTAATAACAGCCGCACGGGTCGATCGATCAGGTTAAGTTACGCTTGCCGCGGTTGGTCCGTGGGTGAGTGATCATAATATACCAAGACCGCTCCGTGCCTCGGAAAGCACTCTAAGCTGTTGGTCCCAGCTGTCATTTGCGGATCTTTGACAGTCGTTACGGGTCGTCAGATGCCGCAAGTCTGATAAGCAGTCTTACCAAGGGGTATCGTATTACCCAGTAAGTGGATTGTGGAGGTCAGATGGGCAGTCGCTCCATGTAAAATACTGGTAAACACTGGTATTCAGCTGCATCCGGTTAGACTGGAAGCCGACCCAAACATAGTTGGGAAAAGGCTAGGCAGATGAATAAGGCCAGCTTATGCTGGGTTTATTACCACGTGCATGCGGCCTAAGAGGCCCCAATTCTGTGTTATTCCCACGAAATCTTACCACGTGCAAACCATGTCAATATCGTGTCTTGTTAACGGCAAGGAATCGAAATATCAACCGTACGGACAACATGTATTTTGACAGTTCAAACCACGCCACTGTGTCATAGAGAATACTTTATTAGCAGATGTCGTGACTCGTGATTAACTAAGGAATTGCCGTGGTGTTTCGAAGTAAGGAATCGTTAAGTAGTCATATTGAATTGGGGCCCTTTACTACTGATTTTGACGTTCAAAAAGTTCTGAAACAGTCTAATTTGCCATGTTTCTAGAAAATAAATAAGTTTGACTTTGAAATTTTAATTTATTTTCAGATGGTGATTTCTGCTTTATCCTTCAGAATATTATCAGTATTTTTGAATATTAACAAATTCTTCTATGTTTTAGCTGCCACAAACATGATGACCCTACTGTCAGATTAGAGGCTACTATTAGTAACTCCATGATGCATGTGAGTATTTTCTTATATTTTAAAACCGACTTAAAAAAGATGGTTAGCATGCATTCGGTGTGTCTTTTTTATTTATTTACTAGCTGCGGCCCACGGTTTCACCCGCATAAGTTTCGATCCCGTGGGAATATCGGGATAAAAAGTATCCTATGTGTTAATCCTGGTTATAAACTATCTGTGTGTCAAATTTCATCCAAATCCGTTAAGCAATTTTTGCGTGAAAGAGTAACAAACATCCATCCACCCGTACAAACTTTCACGTTTATAATATTACTAGCTTCTGCCCGCGGCTTCGCCCGCGTGGATGTCGGAAATTATCCCACGGGAACGTGCTACCAGGATAAAAAGTATGTGATTCCCCAGGATGCCATCTATATCTTTGCCAAATCAGAAGTTCAGTGGTTTAGGCGTGAAAATGTTACATACAGTTTCAAGTACAAATCCTCCCTAAAAAAGCAAATTACCCCTTTTCAGGCCGTCAGGGGTAGATTTTCGAAAAACCCTGATACACATTATTCTTTCCTTTCAATTTTAGGTATAAAAACTGAGTTTCGATTAAATCGGACCGCGCGCTAAAATTCTTCCATACAAAATTTGAAACCCCCCACTCCCCTTTTGGGGGGTAGTTTATAAAAACAAAAAATGCCCAACTTCATAATTTACTTAGATAAGTATTCGTGCCAAGTTTCAAGTTTATTAACTCAAGGAATAAGATTTTTCATACAAGCAAAATCCCCCCATTTCACCCCCTTAGGGGTGGAATTTCGAAAAACCCTTTCTTAGTGGATATCTACTCTTCACGAAGAATACACCCTCCAAATTTCATATCTCTAGGACCAGCGGTTTAGGCTGTGCGTTGATGTCTCAGTCAGTCAGTCAGGACTTTGAATTTTATATATATAGATTAGTAGGATAGGATGTAATGTGTTACTCATCTTTGGTTAGCATTGATATAACTGGCAGGAAACCTCAAAACACATCTGTTATAATTTATTTTTTATATATTTTTAGATCAATTATGTCACTCACAGCACGAGCACCGCGTGGAAGTGCATTGTTACGGGGTATTTGTACAATAAGACCATGGGACCAAATCGATTCTCGTTGTTCTTAAATCTTCATGTTAAGGGTTCAAGTAAGTGAATCTGATTTGTTGTAAAAATATCTACTATAACTGCTTACATAAATTAATCATACATAAACGCTTCAAATCAACAAATTTGTATTGTGGCAGTAGTAAAAATACTGTCACAATGCGTTTTGGCTACTCCGCAAGACCAACAGTTAAACAGAGCACCTGCCATCTTACCTCTACACCACATAATAAGCCTATAGCCTTCCCACTGCTGGGACACAGGCCTCCTCTTCCTGTGAGAGGGTGCTATAATCACAAGTCTTCGATATTTTGGTTCTAGGACATGCCGGTTTCCTCACGATGGTTTCCTCCAGCGTTTTGAGAGCAGTGGTGATGAAATAATTATTATTTATACAAAGTGAAGGACCTGCTTGGGTTTGAACTTGCGCCCTATACAACTTAAGTCGAGGCCATTACTACTGGGCCACCACTGCTCACAACCCACCACCCTTGGTTGACTGGTAGAGAACGTCTAAGGCATTAAATCCGCCTTAGTACCTTATTGTGTGCGAGAAGTTTAAATAAATAAAGACCATAAAATGATGCAGGTGTGATGTTATGTATTTTGTAGGTACTTGCGGTATTTGAAGAGAGCCCATTCATGCATACGTATATTAAAATACACATAACAATTAACTATTGTTTCCTATTATCAGAATCTGTACAAATCTTTTGTGAATGGAAATTATCTGTGAATGGAAATGTATTGGCGTTCAGTGTGGCGAATCTGTCAGCTCCTTACGACGGAGACACTATCTACTTCTACGAAGACGGCGAACGCGTGCTTGTAGTCTGCAGGAACCAGTACAGCACAGGCTCTGTGCATTTGAAATACTTTACGGAAGGTAAAAGCTAATATCAAGATTTTTTAGGATATCCAAGCTAACTTTTATATTTATTAATTTTAGGTACTGGTGAGTTGCCTATGGCACTGAAACGCAGGCTCATGGACATGTGTATTCTTCCCGTCTTAACCTATAGTGCCCAAACTTGGTCTTTGACTAACATCCAGAAGTCCAAACTCAAGGTCTGCCAACGAGCAATGGAGCGCAGTATACTAGGTGTTAAGTTAACGGATCGTGTTCGAAACACAATACTGCGCTCCAAAACAAAGAGAGGTGACGTGGCTCAAAAGGCTGCCCAACTGAAATGGGACTGGGCAGGACATGTCTGCCGCATCCCGGATAAACTGTGGGCCCAAATAACACAGAATTGGTGCCCTGAGACAGCGAGGCGAGGTCGTGGCAGACCACGTAGGAGATGGCGGGACGAGCTGGATAGGTTCCGTCAAAACTGGAAGGAGGACGCGCGGGCTCGCGAAAGGTGGAAGGAGTGGAGGAAGGCCTTTGCCCAGGAGTGGGACGACTCTCAGGCAGCGTAGGCTAACATAAATAAAATAACATTCACTACTAGCCTAATAAAAGGGGCCTCGTGGCTAAATAATAACAGCCGCACGGGTTGATCTTCAAGGTTCAGCAACGTTTCCCAAAATCGGTTCGTGGATCCTTTGCATACTAAGACCCTTCGGAAAATAGGCTGCCTTTCGTGGATTTTTGTCAACCGTCACAGGTGGTCAGAAGTCGGAAAGTTGACAACCAGTCTTAGGTACTAAAGGGTATTGTGTTACCCAGTCACTGGGTTGTACGTACTCGGTACTGGGCTCAAACAATATAGAAGAAGAGTACCATCGACTCGAAAAGAAGAAGACTGGGTTGTGGAGGTCAGATAGCCAGTCGCTCCATTTAAGCAGTACTAGCCTGCATCCGGATAGACTAAAAGCTGTAGAGAAGGTTGAAGCTATTCGTCCTTTATAGCGTCCATCTTTGTCTCGCACTGGGACAGAAATGACTTTATTTTTTTTATTTGCAGATGCGACCCCCATATTAGACTCTACGAAGGTTTTCATTCAACTACATTCGGAAAGCAACGGTTGGTACATCGACTGCGTGTACAACACTACTGAGCCTGCTGACACATACGTATACAGGGTGACCTTCGTTAGCAAGAAACGATTGTCCCATTTGAATGAGAGTAAGTAGGTACAGCAGATATCAAACGCTTAATTTTTTGATCATTTTTGTCTTTCATTCGACATCTTTCACTAAAAGTGAAACGTCGAAACACAAAATGAATGATTACTGAATTCTTTAGTGAACCGATCCAACAATGTAGGATTTCGGCACACATCGTCGCATCTTTCGCTCGCATGCTGAATGATCGAAAAATTAAATGACAGGAGTAGATGAACTTTCACTCCTATGTAATTTTGTCGGTGTCATGAATATTAAAGTGATAAGGCCGTCCATTGTCTGTTTCGTAGTAATAATCATATTTTTTATGTATTTTCTAGTGTACACTAAATATATATATAAATAAATAACATTCGCTTGAGTGAAGCGTCTGAAATAAGGTTTACATAGCGACAGAACGTATTTCCAGTGAGTAGGATCGAGATGTGAGCGCCATGACACACGTTTCCCGACGTATGAATATTACTTTCGTCAGCAATGTTATAAGTCGTTTGTAATAAGGGGAATGTTTGTCGAAGGACCGATGGTCGGTGGAGCAGGTGAGTCTTGGAGTGGAGACCGCGAGTACGCAAGCGTAGTGTGGGACGCTCTCCAGCTAGATGGACGGGCGACCTAAAGAAGGTGGCTGTGGTAGACTGGATGCGGAAGGCGGAGGACAGGGTGTTGTGGCGCAGCCTGGGAGAGGCCTATGTCCAGGAGTGGACTGCGATAGGCTGTGTTGATTAATTAAATAAGGGGCAAGCACAAAGCACACAAATAAGAAAGATGGGAGCAAGCCTGTTGCAAAACCAGCCACCAGGCTGATACTGATATATATCCAAGTGGATCTGGAATCAGATCTAGGGATATTTTTGGAACGAAGTTCTTTATTACGGCGTGCGGTAGGAGTAAACTGGTAGAAATCGTTGCGTAACGAAAAAGCGTTAGTAGTAGAAGTAGACAGAGAAAGTCTCATGGAGCTCTGTATCTAAGAGAGACAGATATTTGGTGGTGTTGCATGGTTTTCGAGGGTGCTAAAGCTGATAGTGAGGTCAAAATGAAAATCCAAGATGGCGGCTGCAATACATTTCAAATTTTGCATCATGAATATCGTTTTAATGGTTTTCGAGGGCCCCGAAGCCAATAGTGAGGTCGAAATAAAATTCTAAGTTGTGACAATGACTTTATGGGAGCTTCTAAAAACATATTACATGAAGGTCCTAATGGAGGTAATAAACAAATGAACAACTTATTTCAGGTAAACTCCTTACAAATGTAATGATACCTGGCAATTCTTCATCGCTAATCCTAGGCAGTTCTATAGGAGCAGTGCTCGTTGTCCTAGGTCTGACTGGCGTAGCTTGCTGGTACGTGAGGACTAGGAATGCAAAACACACTGAGGTACGTAACTGACATTACGAAATCGAGTTTTACAGTGAAAGAAAATAATTCCAGTTCAGGAAACCTTTGATTGGGTTTTGATTAAATAAATAATTGGCATCGAGCCTTTCGAGGACTAATAAGTGTCATTGTTTGTAGTCAACCTCGTAATTGATTTACCACTTTCGACAACAATTCTCAATAAATTAAAACTTATCTAAAACTTCCTTGAAACAAAGTGACTGGCAAATTGATCTGGAAAACCAAATATACGAATATCTTACCTTATTTATATCTATACTAATAATAATGCTGAAGAGTTTGGTTGTTTGACCGCGTTAATTAGTGCGTTCGTCGGGAAATCGGATTTGCAAAATTCTTATTGCATTTGATAGCACAATCCTTGAGGAAGGCTATAAGCTATTTAACATCACGCTAGGACTCTTAGGAGCCGAGCAAAAAGTAAGAATGAACGCTAAGCGAAAATGAAGTAATAGGTATTGCGGGCGGGGGAAGTCGGGGGAATAAAAACATTTAGGCAGAGGAAGTCGCGGGCGGCGGCGTAGTCTATAAATATTTATGAAAGGAAGAAAAATCAAGAAAGAAAAATATTTTATTTGGGACACACAGGAAATACAAAAAGTAAAAAAAGAAGCATTTAAAACTTGCAAATGGTGGTACTAATGGGTACACCATTAGTACCACTATTTGTAATTCATAATAAAGAGTAATCTATTCTATTCTGATCATTTTATGGCGTGCAACCTTGGGGTGGTAACGCAATTACGTGGTCCCTTATACACCAAACATTTTCCAATTATGTTTCATATTGACAAAAACTAATGACTCTTATTGCTTGTTTTCAGACCCCATACGGAGATATAACGTACAAAAATGACAATGAAAATGTCCCAAACAGAGAAACGTATCACGAAACACCAGGAAGCGTAGAATATAATATCGATCCTGAAGACCATCATTATACAAAAATTGATTACTCTCGTTGTAAACCCAAAATTGGTGAATCACAAACTAGGAATAGTAAAGTTTATGATGAGCCATATGCCCAAATAACGGTGAAGGGCAGACTGCAAGCGTTGCAAGGATTTTAAATATTTCTCTCTACCTGACCTCTCTATCTGACGGTTGTCTATGGACACCTGCTGGTATATTCTGCAAAAACTCTCATCGTGAAAACTTAGGTTTAATAAGCCTATCCTTCATTATCTTTTCAATTTAATACTGATTGATTAATTAAATACTGTTATAAACTTTATGCTTGTTTCATTTTCTCGCAATTAAAATAAAAAGCAGAGTGTATAATTCGGGCATAAATGAGCCATTCACCTCGACTTAACTATCCACTCGGATATAAACGTCTCGGGTGTAAAATGGCTTCTTTTAAGTACTAGTTGTAGTACAATTAAATAAAAAAAAATAAAAAAAATGTATATAAGTAGTTTATCAGCCATCTTGTTACCATAACACAAGCATTAGGTTGCTTAGCTTGGGACAAATGGTGCTGTGTGAAATGTCCAGGGATATTATTATAATCTAATTTTTTTAATATCCAATGTTATTTAAAATATGTACATTGTTTAAATTAATAACAAAATTAAAAATATTCCTTTCCATATATTTTTGCACAATTATTTCAGAAAATGGGCAGAAGTATGAATACCAGCATCTAGCCTTTCATTTCTTTTAATTACAGTCCATTGCATTTAACTTCTTAGTAATAGGTACCAAACACCATCTATCTACAACATAGGGGAAAAGGAAAGCCTTTCCCATACGTTGTAGGTGTTGACATCAAGGCTGCTATCGGACCTGGCTCTCGGTGTCTGTCTGTATTTCTCCACAGGGGTGGGCAGAGGTATATACTACTAGCATATTTAGCCAATTATGTCCCTGTTTTGAATTATGTCTCGAGTCTCGTGCAAACTCTGCAGTTTGGTAAGAACAACTTTGAGACAAAGGCTAACAGAAGAATGCAGCTGGGCTGGGCAGAGTTTGGGAAGCTTCGTCAAGTCTTCTCGTCGCGTATTCCGCAGAGCTAAAGACTAGTCTCCAATCAGTGCGTCCTGCCTGTTATGTCTTACGGAGCCGAAACATGGACACTGACGGTACGGCTGGTCCATAAAGGACATCATTCAAGTGTCGACCATTTTATACCAAAAAATTAACGTAAAAAAAGTATTATCTTCTTATGGGAAATAACGTCTTGAGCATTTTTTACTATTACAGCGAAAATCGAAAATTAACCCCCTGACTGCTATTTGAGATTTAAAAAAAGGGTTTTCAGCATAACATTGAAGAAAAACCTACCAACTTTTAATTGAATTTAACATCCTGAACATGTTTTAACCATAAACTTGTTATTAAAATATGAGTTTTGGCATTTACCATACCTACCGCTAAGAAGTTCCGTATGGAAAAATTCAATAACACTTTGCGCCAGCTTGGGGAATAAACTCAGAACCTTATGTAAAACCACCACGGCGGTTTTATTAAGCATGCGGGTGATAAACTGTTACAATATTTGCCAAGGCCCATAAGACGATATTTAATGTGTGAACTGGATACAATGCAAGGGATTGTTTCGAGATACAGTCAATATATTCTGTAGAAACCTCACCGCGAAAACTTAGGTGAAGTGAGCTGTCAATAGTGTCAATCCCTAGCATTAGTTGGAATGACAGCTCACTCCACACTCACTTCACCTAAGTTTTCACGGTGAGACGGTTACAGAATCGCACTGCAGGTGGAATGACAGATCACTTCAAGCTCCGTCATTCTGTCGTTTCACGATGAGATTTTTACAGAATTGAAAAGAGTTCCCGGAAGAACATGGCGAACTCTTTGCTCAGTAGCTTTTTCCATTCTTCTCTATCAGATGCTAATAGTTTTTAACCGACTTCTAAAAAAGGAGGAGGTTCTCAATTCGGATGTTTGTATTTTTTTTTATGTTTGTTCGCGCGTAACTCCGTCGCTTGCCAACCGGTTTGAAAAAATCTTTTTTTGTTGGATAGGGTATACTTTCCAAATGGTCCCATGAAATTTTTTTCGAAATCAGAGAAGCAGTTTTTGAATAATCAATAAAAATCAAAAAAATGATCACAACAAAAAAGTGACAAATAAAAACTTTTTTACAAAAAAAAAAAATAACCGACTTCCATAAAAACACTAGAAAGTGAAAAATAACTTTAATTTCGGAAGTCGGTGGCGAAAAACGAAATAAAAAAACCAAAGACACCGACTTATTTTACTACCGAGTTATTTTTCACTTTCTAGTGTTTTTATGGAAGTCGGTTATTTTTTTTGTAAAAAAGTTTTTATAGTTGCTCCATTTGGTTACAGTTTTACCTTTTTCTTTAGTTACTCTAAGTAGTTTTTCCTTGGTTTTCCTCCATTTTCTACAGAATGTATGCAAATGCAGGTAAAAAAACTAGTCAAAATCAAGAGCGGGAAGGGATGCATGTAAGGGAGTCCGAAGTCGGGATGAATATTTATTCAAGCACACTATTGATTTTATTGACAGCAAAATAAAGCTTTATAGTTTAAACAGCCGGCTACAGTGTTTTATGAAAACCTGTTGTCCGTGTTCCCATCAACGAGAGAGAAGTCGCGGAGTTAGAAATGGAGAACCATTATGAGGAAGTTCAGTAGTCAAGTGATGGTCGTAGCTTGCCTTAACGACTCACCACCAACTCAACTCAAAGCAAAGCATTGGCATGTGAGCTTTATATCGTGTCACGTGCAGCAACATCTCTGGTGAACGACGACGCGTGGACAACTACTGTCACATAATTGTGGAAATGTCACTGTACGTGACTTGATATTAGGTTCACATTCCAATGTTTTACTTTGAGTCGAGTTGGTGATAGTTGTTTCAGTGCAACGGCCATTCTTCAAACATATGACGTATTATTGCTGTCTATGTTTATTTGACTATCTGAAGGAAGTCATTATGATTCGATGTAGATCAACTCCTTCGGCTTCTGCTGGTACAATCGACGCGGAGGACAGCAACAGGCGCGGGCGGCGAGGAAGATTCCCCGCAGTCTGGGTGGGGTCTGGTCAGGCTGGTCGCGAGAGAGAGAACTTTGGGTTAGTTTAATCGATTTGTAGTAAGTGTAAAATATATAAAATCAATGAATAAATAAGGCTTAAGTACTATGTACCTACAATGAATCAAATTCTCGATTTGTTGTCAGCATTGTCTAGTAGATGTCTGAATCACTAGAGATATTGATGTTATCTTAATTTAAGTAAGTCCTAGTTTGTTTTAATTGTATTTAATTTATGTAACATTGAGTTTAGCAATTATTGTATTTATTTAAATAATTCAAAACGAACAGAATTCGAGAGTTCTTGTGGAGTTCCGGATGACTGACTGTTAAATATTCTTCGCGTTATCTTGGTAATATTCTAAGTATTATAAAGTCTATTTAGTTTAAATTACAAGACATAGGCACCGATTCCTTTGTGCACAGACTAAACTAAATTTAAGTTCAGTGCATCTTTTCTTTCTATTTCGTTAAGAAAAGGACAGAAGATAAATATTAGTTTAGTCCTGTCAAATTAAGATACTCCATAGACAGTTTAGACGTGATTAAAAACATGGCTACTAAAAATACGTCAATTTACGTTAACAATTTTTTGATAACTACAGAAGTAAGCGGCACACTGATAAAGTTTGTTGCAAATCTAACGAGACGGCCTTATATGCCAGAAGCATTTTCAGTATGGCACCGCGTATATACAATCACTTACTAAAGTCTATACTAGAAACTCCATCCATCGATGAATTTAAAAAGAAATTAATTTAAAAAGATTCTTGCTATTTAAATGTTATTTTATAGTATTCAGGATTATTTTACAGAGGATGTAAGGACATATTGTTGTTGATGTGACATGTGATTAGTGCACTAATTAATTATCTATTATTATTACTTTAACATTTATTTACAAATATATCTTGACATTCTCATTTAATAAGTAGGTACATGACATTTTAATCGTTTATTATTCTTGTGACATTATTATTTGCTAATATTTAATTATTATTTGCCACGGTGAAATTACCAAAATTGTGTTATATTATTGTTGCAAGTAATTGTATAACAATATTGTGATACAGTCAAAGTTTGAGATTTGCATGCCTAAAGGCGTATTAAGGTTGAACAATGCTCAATTTTTTTATTACCAACTTTATGTACCTAATTACCTATATTAGCAAATAATGATTAGATGAGAATGATTTAGCATTTTTATCCAAAATTGCAAACGGATCCAACGACATCCCTGACCTGCTAAGCAAAGTTGGGCTGTGCGTATGTTCTTCGTTTTTGCGTAAACCTCGTTTGTTCCAACAACAAGAACAACTTACAGACAAAACTCCTACATAATTAGGGCGAGCCGTATGTATAATGAAACCTGCCAGGAAGTTGACATAGATGTCTTTGATACTAGTGTGCCCAAATAAAAGAAGGCTCTTTGCAATCACTTCTTCGATAAGATAACATAGCCCTCGCATTATATACGAATATGAAGTATGTGAAAGTAACACTGTCTGCTACCTAGTACATAGTTAGTTGTTATTCTATGTGTGAAAACTTGTAATTGGCCATCATCATGTTAAAAACTTAGTAACTATTGTGTCTGATTATCATTCTGTAAGTTTTCCAAAAATAATACATTAAAATAAATGATTTTGAATTAGAAATATAATGTGTTCTGATAATAAAGCTATTTTTATTATTTCATTATTCATGTAAGTTCTTCTACAATTTCCACACGGATATTATCTGTTTTTAATTTAAAGCAGTAGATTTTTGTGTACTTGATAACAAAAATAATACTTTTGCTCGGCACAAAGCCACTCGTTACATTTCAAACTATTATTTATTGTTGATCATAATCTGTCAGGCGTTTTAACATAGGTACAATTAGTTCAGTTCGAATTTCGATTTAAAGAACAATTTGCGTGCCCTAGTAGGACTCGACTAGATATGAGTAGTTAAATAGTTTGAACATAAACTACTGTAAGTATAAAAAAATAGTATGAATGTAAAAATCCTAAAACAATGAAAAACAAACTATTGAAAAAATAGCCACAAACAGAACAAAAAAGGTATAAACGTGTAATCGAAAAAATCGTGTAAAAGAAAAAAAAACCTTGAAATTATGACCCTACGTAATTTTTTGGTTAAATGTGGTCCCGTCGGGGGACCACTACTATTTTAAACTTTAACAGAACATTAGGCTAATAAAATTAGAGCGGTCCCCCGACGTGACAACATTTAACCATAAAATTTCATACGTACTTCTACAATAGTTTTTTTTAAATTGTTTGAGGCTTTTTACATTCATACTATTTTTATTATTATTTTGTGTCGAGGGTTTTTTAAATTTTAAATTTAATTTTTATTTCATGGTTTTTGTATGGACTCCTTATTATTTTATTTTCTTGCAATTTAAGATTCAGATAATTCGGTGTTTAATCAGTTTTTTTGTAATTAGCCATTTTGTGGTGTCGGCCATCTTGGATTTGAAATTTACCATAGTGTATTAGTATTCTACTAGTCAAGCCCTTTCATTTGATACCCATATTGAGGAAGTTGTGAAAAAATATGTAATCCGCCATCTTGGACCGATTTTCATCAAACATAGCTAAGAACACTCCCGACAAATTCACCTTTCAAACAAAAAAAAACAAAATCAAAATCCGTTCATCCGTTCCGGAGCTACGATGCCACAGACAGACATACACACTCACAGAGAGACACGTCAAACTTATAACACCCCGTCGTTTTTGCGTCGGGGGTTAAAAACAGCATGCATAGCAGTGTTAGCTACGCCGTAGCAAAGTGTGGGCTACGGCGTAGCAGAATGAGAGCTACGCCGTAGCATACTGTGAGCTGGGAAGTGCCGTATTGTTTATTTAATTTCAAGCCGAGATCCGCATATTATAAAACTTCATTTGCGGTGATATATTTTAAGATAAAATTTTAAACAGCTGTGGATTTTTTGAATAATACATAAATAAATAAATTATACATATGTTCTGTCAGTTACCTTGGTTCTCCTGCGGATCTCTTCATTTCTGTCATTGGCATTCCATCACGTAGGGAAACTCCAAGCATAGTCTTCTCCATTGCCCTTTGGGTAACTTAAAACCTTCTAATAAGGCGCATTGTGAGCCACAACGTTTCAGCCCGACATAGCCCGAAGAATTGCCAAACTTAAATGGCAGTGGGCAGGGCACATTGCTCGCAGAACAGATGGCCGATGGGGCCGAAAGGTTCTGAAGTGGCGACCGCGTACCGGAAGACGTAGCGTTGGAAGGCCTCCCACAAGGTGGACCGACGACCTTGTTAAAGCCGCAGGAACCCGTTGGATGCGAGAAGCACGGAACCGGTCGAAGTGGAGGTGCTTGGGGGAGGACATCCAGCAATGGACGTATTTCGGCTGAAATGGTGATGATGATGATAAATGTTCTGTGGTAATGACGATGATGATGCTATGTTCTGTGGGTATTTTAAATGACCAGACAATGACTTGATGTTATGCTATGAGCGTTGAGCCGTGTCTAGGGAAAACAATCTTGTGCCTGAAGCTCAAGACATGTAATTTGTGCAAGTTGTGAACCTTTTTTCACAGTTTCATTATGTGTCTACAGAGTAAAATAATTCTTACCTGTCAAGTTTTTTTTTTTTTGTCTATTAACCATCCGTTTCCAAACTACTTCCCTTGCTAGAAGGTACTGCTAGAAAGGCAGTTAGCAATGGTGGTAGGGTGTCCGTTAATTTCTTACATAGGTATTTAACAAAAAGCTAAGAAATAAAATACCCTGCCGGAGTCTGTTTCCCGATAGGTTTAACCAGAAGGCCAATTCTCGTAATTTAAAACGTTCAAAATCTAGTCACAATCTCATCTCAGCGACAAACAAATGTCAAAAACTTGTCAAAATGCAATCCATTTTAATCATTCTATACAACGTTATGTCAAATTGACAAAATTACCTAATCTTCTGATCAAAGTTATCCGACCGTTGAAACATCAACCCTGAGCAAAGTAAAGTCAAGGTGCTGCTTGTGAATGTTGTCCTTATAGTTGGCATGCTATTCTTCAATCCTTGTCCAAGATTGAAACTCTTGTTCGCAGCTATTTTCATAATAATTGAACTAACCATGATTCTATTTCTGAAACTTAAGATGTTATACATTGTCACCGATTCCCTTGTTCAAAAACTAAGTTCAGTGCATCTTTTTATTTCTATTTCATTAAGAAAAGGACAGAAGGTTAATATTAGTTTAGTCCTGTCAAATTAGTCAGCGCCTGACGTAAATTGACGTATTTCCCAATCAACAGTTGCCAATTTTTTAATCATGTCTAAACTTGTCTATGTAGTATCTTAATTTGACAGGACTAAACTAATATTTATGTTCTGTCCTTTTCTTAATGAAAAGAAAAAGATGTAGGTACTGAACTTAAATTTAGTTTAGTTTGTGAACAAGGGAATCGACGCCATTATGTAACCGAAGTAATGCACATTATGAAGTAGTTTGTTCACAATTATTTACTGCGTCGATTTCTGTAATTTTTAATATAGGTAATTTTTTATCCCAAAAATAATTAAAACTATGTACATTACAATTACACTTCGCTGTACAGTCAAAACAAACCAAAATAGATAAAGTACCTACTAGCTAGATCCTTATACATACGTGTGCGACTGTGTGCGTGCGTAAATTTGTTGTGACCAAAATTTTCTTCCACAATCAGTACAACCAATTTAATAAAAAACAATGTTTTGTACATAATAATAACAATTCAGTTTAATATGTATTATAACGTAATTTTCTAATTGGTGTGGTTGGTGACACCACAAAAAAAAATTGTTTGTATGTATGTAGGGGGTAATCCCCGGGACTACCAGTCAAATTTAAAAAAAATCTTATTGCATTAGTTAGCCCACTTGACGAAGGTTATAGGCTATCATAACATAGGCTAACATCACGATATATCATAGGAGCCGAGCAAAATGAAAGAATCAACGGGTGATGGGACGCGACGCGAAAATTTCACGCGGACTTAAGTCGCGGGCAAAAGTTACTGTTTTATATTTGTCGGCGCAGCAAATGGCGTTGCCTTGTTTTGTTACGAAGTTACTGGAACTGCCGAAACGATCGGATAAGAGTGACAGTCGCTCTAGCAGAGCGTCGCATCGATGGTTGCGTGGCGGCTGTCTGCTGATGACAGAGAAGATGTCAGGGGAGCCGCTGTCTTACCACGTCCACGACAAACTGTTATATTCCGGCTCAATCGTGATGATATTTATGCTATTTTTTTATCATTGTTCCTCTCAACTAATGCACCTGCCATCTAATCTCTTCACCAGCCTTGGTTGACTGGTAGAGAATGCCTAAGGCATTAAGTCCGCCTTTGTATCTATTTATGCGAAAAGTTTAAATAAATAATACGATGAGTATTTCTGGTAAACGCTATCCTACGCCATCATAATAGTTAATGAATCTGCTGTCCAAAAATAGTTGTTGTAAGAACTCATGTCACATGTGATACAGGTTTATCCTAGTACCAACCAGGCGTCAAACTTTCAAAGATTTATTTATATTGTACTAGCAGCAGCCCACGGTTGCACCCGCATAAGTTTCGATCCCGTGGGAATATCGGGATAAAAAGTATCCTATATGTTAATCCTGGTTATAAACCATCTGTGTGCCAAATTTCATCTAAATCCGTTTAGTAGTTTAGTAGCGTGAAAGCGTGGGTAGCTACCAAAAACTGTAAATAGACTACTCATAAATACAATAAAAGTATAAAAAGGAACGTAGTATGTACCCTATTTTATTTTTCTTTCTGGACAGCCCTAGTACTCACTCAAGTGGCGTAGGTATGTTGCGGACGAGATATGACACAAAGTAATAACAACTCTCAAGCGCGACGATTAAGTGCAATTTAGCGTGTGCGTTGGCGGGGAAGTGATTTTGTAGGCTATTATAAAAGCGGCTTTCTTCAAGATCAAAGGAGTGCATGTTCTGTTCGTTAGTACTATTATTTTTTCTGTGGCTATAGTAAATAAAATCTACTTTCAGTTGTTTTAAAATTAGTAGCTTCTCCAACCACTCCGCTGGTCTGCGCTGACCGATGGAAACAGGTGACGAGCAAGTTGGCGCGCGTGCCGATCAAGTATTTATCTTGTACGCACAAGACGACGTTACAAATGGAATAAACAGGGGAAACTCTATTTCAGTATTTATATTCGACAGTATTACCATTTGATTTGCAGCTTAAGGATAATTACAAAGTTTTCCTTCAAAGTGAATAATACAGCGATAACACTAGTGTGTCCAGGAAACCGGTATGTCCTAGGACAATTTAAATGAATGAAGATGATGGTAATTTTCGAAGCAATTCCTAAAAACAATCAATTTCTTTTACAAGTCTCATATGAAACTCTATTGGAAGTACTTACGTTTAAGTAACATTTTTGGAAGAATGGATTAATTTTATAAAGAAAACGTAAAAATTAATGAATACCCTCAAATTGTAACATCTATCGATTAGACAGAGACCTAAAGATAATAAAGAACACCAACATAAAGTGACTCGGACGATAGTAGATAACAATTTCATCGCAATTCCTAAGGGCTCGTGGGCTAGTTCGTCAAACTATGAGTTCCATAGATGAACTATGATGTTCTATGATGTTTGTTGTGTGATGTTCGTACTACTATACTATGGCATGAATATGACACGTTCGGTGATGCGATGATGGTTCGAATCCAAGTTTAAACAATGAACTTTTTTTTGAAGTAATCTTTAGATTATTCGTAACGAATTCAATGTTGTAGCAGTGTAACCTTTTAAAACTTGAGGGGTTAGCACATACTGACGCTGTGCGTACCTTAAACTTAAAAAAAACCTAAAAACGAAGGTGAAATGAGGTGTTGAAGTTAGGTGTAGGAAACACAATTAATACGCGAACAGAGACGCGCGAACAAGAAATAATATAAGTATATTAACTGTCCTTCAAATAAATAAAATGATGGTCGCTGTTGTAGTTCAGTAGAAAATTTCTGTTATGAACTATTTTGTTATTACGTTATACGTATTAATTAGTATTGACAGTTAATTAAAATACTGAAACATGTTTCTTATAGTATTGTGTTCAGTTTTTATAATATTGAGAGCTGAAGCAAATGTTCCTGAAGCTGGTGAGACCTATGTTTACTGATCTTATTCTAAACAAGTGACTGTTAATAAATTATGAAATAAAATTATATCATATAGATAGTGCAACATCATGATTGTCGGCGACGCCCTCTAGCAGTTGGGTTTTTTTTTAATATTGATTTTAAACTTGCATAAACTGAACTTGCTTATTTTTTTACGACGTCACTAACCTAAGGTATATTCAAATTTATGTTGGCAATTGATGTTATTTCAAGTTAAACAAATATCAATTTATTTTCAATGGTTAATCATTTGATTTCAGAGTGACTAGCACTATTGAAAAATGTTTTTGAAGTTGTAGCGTAAACTGAACTTTATTAACTTAAAGTTATGTTTCCATTAATTCATATTTGTTTACATTTTTGACATTTAAATCGCGTACGCAGTATTAGTGACACTACGAACTGGTACGTACTAACTAAAGGAACACATTCACGATTGGGAAGGATGTGAAGGAAGTGAAGGGCGGGCGTTTGGCGACTCTTCTGAGATTGTAATAAAGTATAAATTAGAATGATTGCCAAGAGTTGTAAAAACATATCGTGAATGTGTTCCTTAAAGGAATAGACTTTCACACTTAACTTCTTATTTTTGTGTCGATGGTACAGTGGGGGTTAGAAGACAAGTGGCATTGTCACGAAGAAATAGATCGACACTTTTGTTTAACTTCCGACCTTCTAATGAGTAATTTCTATACTCTATAGTATGTGTACCTACACACACACACTCTATTCACACACTCTATACTCACAATCTCACATTCGTTTGCAATTACTTTGAATAATCACGCTATTGACTACCAGTACCGTGTAATGTTCGTCTTGTTCACTTATTAGTAAAATTTTATGATTATACCCACATAAATCTAAATAAACAAATTCTATGGTCAAAAGTCAATCACCGCGACTAAATAGAACGTTATTTGTGTTTGGTTGGTTGTTATACTTGTTATTGTAGATTAGTGACGTGTGTTTAATCTATTAGCGGTGTTGTAGTTCATTTTGAAATGCAAGGAAATTTAAGTATTGAGATGAAATCAGATATTATCGCGCTGCGTAAAAGTGGACTTAAAATATATCACAAAATTTAATGAAACCGTACTGAGTATGGCCGGGAGTCAGCAGTTGGCTCCCGTCCAGGGCGTCTCCTGCGGCGACGATTGGTTTGAGGGCGCAGAGATTGCTTCTCCCTCACGCGCTCCACCTCCTCCTTTGCGAGCATTACTGCTTCGCAGAAGGAGGTAACGGCCTCCCATGCACTCTCGCTCTGTACCATGGCCTGGACCAGGACCGAACGCGAGAGATCGCCGCCACGAGGACCTTGCCATGCCCTGTCTCCAGTGAGCGCAGGCCCATAGTAAATGAGTACCGTTGGAAACCTTATTTTGTTGGCAGGCTTCTTCTTCTCAAACTGTACTAAGACTTAGTGTTCAAACTCAAACTCAAAGCATTTATTTCAATTAAACCATTTACAGGCACTTTTGAATTGTCAAAATTAAATCTAGTCAAATAATAAATAAAAAAAAAGAGAATAAAGTTAGTCAGAAAGTTGAAGCCCATTCCAAAACGTAGATCTCTATGGCACTCTTTTAAATCAAGATATTACAAATCCTGGGTAAATTATTCTTGTTGCCAGGGTAAATTATT
The DNA here is from genome assembly GCA_949629185.1 of Apamea crenata. Classification (NCBI taxonomy): domain Eukaryota; kingdom Metazoa; phylum Arthropoda; class Insecta; order Lepidoptera; family Noctuidae; genus Apamea; species Apamea crenata. The sequence continues at coordinate 6,144,761 of OX451380.1, read as the reverse complement.
CTTATATGTGAGATGTAAAAAAATAAAGAAAGAATTCAAAATATAAAATTAAAAATAAGTCCTGGCAGTTAAGAGATGACCAGTCTCAACCGACGGAGCCTGTTCCCGAACATGACGCGTAGATCAGCACCATCCAGCTCAACCATTTTGTAGGGAACCGAATGATCCAACACACGCGCCACCATCAGTGAGACATTTAAGTGAGCATGACATATTCTCAACTGCCATGCTCTTTCAAACTGAAGTGGCAGTGGGCTGGCCATGATTGTTTGTCGAAGGACCGATGTCCGCGTGGAGCAGACGAGTCCTGGAGTGGAGACCGCATATCGGCAAGGGTAGTGTGGGACGCCCCCCAGCTAGATGGACGGACGACCTAAAGAAGGTTGCTGGGACGGACTGGATGCGGAAGGCGGAGGACAGGGTGTTGTGGCGCAGTCTGGGAGAGGCCTATGTCCAGCAGTGGACTGCGATAGGCTGAGTTGATTGATGCTCTTTCAAGTCAACATCAAAATATCATAATAAAACATCCTAGTACAGTGTATTTGCTCATATAATGACACACCTCGCGGTTTTCCAAGAGCGGTACTATTTGAGAGGATGAACTTTACTTGAATACTTTTAGTCATTGTTACATGGTAATTGTTAAATCAACAATAATTATTCTAATGCTCAGTAAAACCGTGTATTTGGAAATTATATGTTTATTATGTAGTAAACAATTATATTGTTTTGATATCCTGTTATATTTATAGAATAGCGTTCAAATTATGTCTGCAATGATGCAATCACAAAGTAACTAAATAATTTACATTGACTTTACAGTTTCTTTAGATGAACACACAAAACCCACAAAACACTTGGTACTATTTTTATGTAGGTGCTTTACTAAGCACCTACATAAAAATAGTACAATACTTACAATACAATACACATACAATACTTTGTATGTCCTACCAAAACACTGGCGCCGATTCGCTTGTTCACAAACTAAACTTAATTTAAGTTCAGTGTGTCTTTTTCTTTCAATTTAATTTTTAAAAGGACAGAAAAATATTAGTTTAGTCCTGTCAAATTAAGATACTCCAAAGACAAATTAGACGTGGATAAAAACATGGCGACTAAAAATCTGTCAATTTTCGTCAAACGCTGACAAATTTGACAGGACTAAACTCATATTTATCATCCAATCTACTGTGTATCAAAAATCTTAATCTTCAATACCTGCTCGTCCCAAATGTATAAGACGGCAGATTTATTTCTTAGTCTGGCTCTCTTCATTGCCCTAACGTGGGTGCGCAGCGTTCGAGAAGCTGCGTAATATCGTCTCACACACCGTACTGTCCAAAGACTGTTCTTGTCTAAGACTGGTGCGTGTTACTAATCCCTACCTAATGACATAAGGCACTGAAACGTTCGCTCATATGGGCCTCATAAGCAGGCTTTTCAAGTGAAAGACGGAAAATTTAAGACCAAAATTAATAATTAATGAACCATTATTAAATCTCGTCCTTAATAGCAAGACTGCGGGACAGTGACAACAGTATTCTGAGGACAGTGGCGGAGAGTATCTACTCTACTATTCTGAGACGTTTTGTGGGGGTGATGAACGAGTGAAGTACTTTCCCTTCGCTTGTGCGTCGTCCACATGAAGCGATCTCAGATAAACAAGTGTAAATGTACTAATAATATGGCACTAACATTAATTATAAGGAATTGTTACTAACACAGTGGATCTTACGTTGTCCGAAATAAAGAATTTATTATTATTATTATTACCTTTAAAAATAACAATTTTGTGATTTCAGAAAATCCTGATATTCGTCTGTCTAATAGCAATAGTGGAAACGAGAATCATACAGTTTGGAAAGACAACCCACTGAAGATAATTCTAGAAAATGTTTACGCACGATACGTAAGGTAATTTTGTTAAAAAAAGGCATAATTTTTAGTTCTAGCCTTAGATACAAGCCTTAGCACAACTACATGCAACGAAACTCACACATCTGTGATCACAGTTGCATACTTATAGTTACCGATAGACAAGAACAGAGATGGGACCCGACGCAGTCGTCCGAGCGCAATCGCGTTAGCCGCCGAATGTTCATGATTATGAACTTTGATAGTACGTAACGCGCGATGCGTCGCATAGTCTCTGATGCCTGTTACCTATGTATTATCTATCTCACTCAAACAAAAATACCGCAGAAAACTTTAATCACGCTTTTCTGCGACTTAAGTTGTCCATTTTTACACAGAAAAGCTTGACTTAAGTGTGAGTCGTACGAGCTATAAAATAGTATACGATACGTGTGACTAAGTAGCCACACCCTCTGCACTCGGGAGCTAATTTCACGCCGTGCATTAATAGTCAATTATCGTAATGTACTATTGCAGGTGTTACAAGAAATGCACAGAAAAATATTACTCACGAAAAAGCGCCTGCGTAAAATTTGTAAAAGGAACCGAATTTGTAAACAATGTGTTCAATATTTTAAATGTGAGTATTTTAGTACTGCCATTATGATCATTATCCTGCCCTTAACCCAATTGAATTATGTTTGGCGCAACATGTATTATTTCATGCTTGCTTACAACATGACTTCCTTCTAGTGGTATCATCTTCCACACCTAGTTCATCCATCGTTTCTTTGGTGTTGCCCTACTCTTATAGCCATCCACATTTACATTTACAATTTTTCTCACGATATTATATGTATAAATTTGAAAAAGGTATACTAGTTTACACAGTCATGTGGTGGCATCTACATCGAACCACTCATCACACTAACGTCACGCAAATCCTCCAAAGATTTTGCCGCTCGACGAACTTATACATTCAACGTTCCGACATCAGTTGGGTGGGCCCACCAGACACAACACCCGTCTGGTCGGAGAATCCTTCCTTTTCTATGGAGGATAAGTGAACTTTAGACCCTGTTCATCATATCTCTATACACACTGCGTCATTTTACATGATAGCTATACAAAACTGGCGAAATGCGGAAATACCTGCCTTACCTACACGAGTAAGCTGTTATTCAGGAGTATTATTATGTAATTTATATCTGGTTTCAGATCACAAACGTTACGGCTGAAATGATTACTAGGTGTGAGTGCACAGCCTTACAGAAGTGCCTGGGTCAGGATATGACACACCAAAAATATGTAGATAGACGTACTGAAAAAAAAAATTTTTTTCATCGTCATGTCAATGGAGCAAGTAAGTGCTTTTTACCTCAGTAGCACTTTGCCAGCGAATTCATCCGCTCAATGATGATTGATGAGTCAGTCAGTGAGTTAGTGAGGATAAATCCATTAATATGCATGATTAGAATAGGTACCTTCATGATATTATAAGTAAAATGAAGTACACCTAGAACTTATCCAACGTTCTATCTCCAAAAACGACACAATGTCACATAATTAGATTACACGTGAAAGTAGAAAGGCATGAAAAAGAGACAAGATGATTAAAACTTTTCTAACCAAGTAAGTTTTGACGCCACTTGCGGAGCGCGTATTAGTTATATACCACTTCATAGTTATAATACGCACGGGTTGAAGACCAAAGACTTCAAACAGTACGTCCTCCCCGTCGTGACATATGGCGCCGAAACGTGGACACGGTCGGGCTGGTCCACAAATTCAAGGTCGCTCAGCGCGCTATGGAGCGAGCTATGCTCGGAGTCATTTTGAAGGATAAAATCCGGATAATTATCAGAAAAGTACCGAAGTTACTGACATAGCTTGCAGAGTAAGCAAACAGAAGTGGCAGTGGGCATTTTTGTCGAAGGACCGATGGCCGGTGGAGCAGACGAGTCCTGGAATGGAGACTGCGAATCGGCAAGCGTAGTGTGGGACGCCCCCCATCTAGATAATAATAATAATAATTTGAATGCATCACCCACGGTCGTCGGTAATGAGGCTGTATATCCCGCGAAAGTGTGGAGGTCGAGGCTTTTTAAACGCTAAGACTCTCCACAATCGCGAGGTATGCAGTCTCAGGGAATATTTCCTAGAAACCGACGTGGGGATGCATCGAGATGTAGTCGCAGTGGATAAGGGCCTCACCCCGCTTTCCTTGGCTAAAGAGAACTGGCGCAAGCCAGTAGTGCTTGACACCAATGATCGCATGGAAGTATGGCAGAGTAAGGAGCTTCACGGACGCTTTTACCGGGCCCTAAATGGACCCGATGTAGATCTACTAGCGTCCGTAGCCTGGCTGCGTTTCGGTGACCTCTTTGGAGAAACCGAAGGTTTTGTCTGTGCAATTATGGACGAAGTTATGATGACGAACAATTACCGGAGATTTATTGTGAAAGACGGTACGGTTGACATCTGTCGGGCATGCCACCGGCCGGGAGAATCAATCAGGCACATTATCTCCGGGTGTTCTCGTCTAGCTAACGGAGAGTACTTGCATAGACACAACCTTGTAGCCAGGATAATCCATCAGCAACTTGCTCTGAAATACGGCCTTGTGGAATCTGAGGTGCCGTACTACAGGTATGTGCCCGACCTAGTTCTCGAAAATGGAAATATCACATTGTACTGGGATCGATCCATCATCACTGACAGGACTATTGTTGCCAATAAGCCTGATATAGTGGTGGTGGATCGATCAGAGCGGCGCGCAATGATTGTTGACATAACCGTCCCGCATGATGAGAACCTCGTGAAGGCCGAGAAAGATAAACAAATCAAGTATCTTGACTTGGCTCGCGAGGTTGTCGACATGTGGGATGTGGACTCAGCGATCATTGTGCCGATAGTCGTGACAGCCAATGGCTTAATAGCCAAGAGCCTCGACCAACACCTGAGGAGGCTCTCGTTGGGCAGCTGGATCAACGGCTTGATTCAGAAAGCGGTACTTCTGGAACGGCTCGCATTGTCAGGAGGTTCCTCTCTCTGGAGCCCTGACCGCCGGTAGCTTGGACCCTGTTCCCGATACCGGTGGGCTACTATTTTTTATATTTTTAAATGTTTTTATAATTTTTATATTCAAATATTTAAAAATATAATTTATATGTGTAATTTTGAATAAAGGAAATAATAATTTATTTCGCTCTCCAAGTATGCTTAGTCTATAGCTATGTACAGTACAATTTAATAAGGTATTTGATGGTTGTACAGCACCACGTAATTGATGATCTACAAACCCCCAAATTAAGTCAAGATTGTATTTTGGGAGTTAGTGGTTCTTAAGATGCAGGGCTTACTATAGACAACCTTGTAGCCTAGAAATTGACTTCCAACACTTAACAGTAAAAAAACAAATAAAAATTAAATTAAAATATGGAACATACAATACAATGAGAAATAAATTATAGCATAGAAGAAGATGGACGGACGACCTTAAGAAGGTGGCTAGGACGGACTGGATGCGGTAGGCGGAGGACAGGGTGTTGTGGCGCAGTCTGGGAGAGGCCTATGTCCAGCTGTGGACTGCGATAGGCTGAGTTGATTGATACTTATAATATCAATGGGTACCTTATTTTTATCTGCCTGCGACAAGCGATCCTGGGGCATTTTTTTAATCCGCAGTGTTCCACGCGAGCCTGTTACAATATTGTGGTCGCAGGATACAACACAAAATTATGATGACGGGGCAAGTGTGCACTAAAGCATTGCGGGCCTCGTGATCCAACCGTTTACTTCCAACCCGTGGTAGCAGGAAGAACCACGTGGGGTTTAGTTGGCAGAAGTCAGGCATAGAATAGAATTTTCTTTATTCAAGTAACAAAGACTCAACAAGATTTTTAGAAAAACTTACGACTATGTTAGTAAGCACAGACATCAAACAAAAACAAGGAAAACAATAGAAAAGTAAAGGTTGGCTACCGTTGCGACATCCCATGAAAGACGGCACAACAGTGACCCACGTACACACAGTGTAGGCGATCATCATCTTCTTTGAGGTAGGGAGTCAATACATGACCAAAATACTTAAGCCTGTAGACTCTCTGCAAAGGTGTACCATAAAGTATCTAATACAGGCGGTACTGCTTCCGGACTTTTCCTCCAGCCTCAGAGACCATGACCTCCGACTTCTTAGTGTTGTATGACAAGCCATGAACTTTCGCATACGCCTCACATTGAGCAACCAATTTTCTCAAGCCGCAGACTGACGCGCTCAGTAGTACCACGTAGTCCGCATAACTGATATTATTGACGCAGGTATTGTCTATATAACAACCGAGCCTGGTACTGCTGAGCTCGCCAATCAACTCGTTCACATAAAGGTTGAACAGCGTTGGTGAGCTCAATCCACCCTGCCTCACCCCACACTCCAACCCGTAAGGACGAGAAAACGCCCCAGCCCATCGTACATTGTTGATCTGGTTTCCATACCAAAACTTTAAAATGTTAACAAGTACTGAAGTTCGACGATCCTGAACGCGTAGTCGCGCCGGCAGACGGCGCTTTCCGGGTTTTTGATATTTGAAAGACATATGAACGCAACGTTGTGTATTCACGCGACAAATCGTTTTGGTTAGGACGCGGGGTTTTCTCAATCATTGCTGTGATTGACGGATAACCTATCGTCTAATTTCATGCTAGAATTAAATTTTTTAAACGTCTGCCTTCTTTGTACCTTCAATCACCCCTTGTTTACACGGTTGGTGTTGGACCTTATTGAGAAAATTAGCTTAGCCCTGGAAATAATTAAACTTTATCATTTAAAAACATGTTTAGTACGTAAACAATGTTTGTTTCACCAGGACCAGTAATTTTAAATGCAAACTCCCGAAAATTGTCTTATGTAACGACTGACCTGTCAGTTAACTACGATGGAGAGGCCAACTACACTTATGAAGACGGCGAGGATATCCGTTTTTCGTGCGAAAAAGCAAAAGATAATCATAATGAGGACACTCTGCGTTTGGAATATTACAACACAAAAGGTTGGTACTTCACATGTCATGACGAATAATTATATTAAGCAACACCATCTGCTCGATTCGAAGTAATCATTATTACTTCGAATTGAGACAACAAAAGATATACACTAAACATTACCATATAATTAATGGACGACAATAAACTAAAATTAAAAAACATTCACATTACACACATACACATTATTAAGGCATTTCTTATATTTACCGAGAGATTGGCTGATATCTAAATCTGTAGTTTTAGCCATCATGTTGTATTGCCTACAGTCTCGGTACAGCGGCGCGCGGCGGTGGTGATTACGCCGCTGGAATAATACGAGGGATTAAAATTCCAACTTGGATTCCCAGATTTAGGTAATCCTAAATCTGGGAATTTTAATCCCTAGTGAGCCCAAAAGTTCACTGGAGTCTACCGATCCACTCAATATCTTGTGAAGGATAAAGAAGTCCAGTTTCGTCCTCCGACTAGCTAGTGTTTCCATATTATAGTGTCTCAACCTTTCAGTGTAGCTAGTTAGTTGTTTCGCTAAGTGATCTCCGTAGCGTGGATGGTAAAGGAACCTCTTTTGCACACTCTAATCGCTTGGTGTAAGCCTCGTAATACGGAATGGGATGTGGTACCCGCAGCCGTCAAGGGGGTGATTCTACTTGTCAAAATAAACCACTTTCCGTATGAAATCCATACCGACGTGGATTATTTTGTGAACTTTGAAAAATTCGTGCCTTGCAACAGAAAACACGCGGGCTTCACACGCAACCGATCTACTTGGAATGAAGTCGGATTGACATCATTCCATTTTTTTCCATCATTGCAAATTGACCGATAAAAAGTAAAAACATTAGCTTTGGTTGTCGCTAGATAGACTAGCATACTGATTGTCGATCGATGTTTCACAAGACGTAATTATTTATAATTATACAAAGACGATTGAAATTGGTAGCGACATCGATGATACGAGAATCGTTACGTGTTATAACACTCGAAAACACACGGAGCAGGAATCGCCGCACCGGCAGCGAGTACAGAAGCGATCACTAATAATATTGGTGCCCACGCATTGTGTGCCCACGAGTTGACTGTCACGGGCCCTGACAGAATTGTCACGGGCACAGTTTCTATGAGTAAACGGTGACGCTCACTGACACGCTTGGTTTGTTTTTTTGTGTGGGGAGTGTTGACAATACCGTTTCTAGCAGCGTTCGCCATGGCGTCTCCGCGCTGTGTGCTAAAGAAGCTTATAATATAACCCCTGACTCCACAAATGCAGTAATTATAGCGTCGGTATCGGTCGCACCGAAAAACTAATAAATAAGTGACATTTCAGGAATTCTTCTATTTGAAACTAAGCCTGGAGTAACACCACACATATTCCATTCTGTCCTGAAATCGAACAATAATAAGTATTACTTGGACTGTATACGCGCTGCCAGAAATCCCAAAAGAGAATATCGTTATACAACTACGTTCTTTAAAAGAGATTTCCATGCTGGTAAGTAGTGTGCTGTATACGTAATTTATTATACAGAGGGTGTGAAAAAATATTGATATCTACAATGTCATTTTAACACGCAGTTCCCAAAAGGCTGGGCAAAGGTTGTGACGTGCAATTTGTGCATGGTTTTGTATTTTAAACGATATTACTTGCAAGGTGAATGGATTTTATTAAAATACATGTTTCTTTTACAGATGCATCGCAACACGCATTGATATTGTCCGTCAACGGCCAAAAATTGACAACTAGAAACAATGACGAGCCATATGACAAATATATATTTAGGTATATTGATGGAGAAGAATTGATTGTTACTTGTCAAAAAATGGACGTCAATATGAGAGGCCTCCTTACTTTCTCTGGTGAAAAAATGAGCCAGAGTAAGTAGATATCAATATAAGCCTACTCCAACAAAGTTGGGAAAAGCTAGGCATAAGCAGATAATGATGGATTTCAATGGATTTGCCTTCTTCGGGGTTCATTTTGGTTAGCCTTTTAAAGGGTTTGCAGTAATGATTCGACAAAAGGGACAATAAAACATGCCGTCGCCTTCGGCTTACAAGGGTCAATAACCCTTGCCGTCTTATTACAAAACGAAACCCAACTTTAGTTCTAGCCTAAACTATTGAGCCAGTACTTGTATAATTTCGAACTTAATTTCGATTTAGGCAAAGTTCTTAATACTAAAATGACAACTTAGCACCGAACTAAGCTGTCAGTTTTGTATAAAGAACTCCATTTCTGTAACAGTTGGGTTCTTAATTCAATAGCTGGGTCAGTGGTTCAAACCTGATCGATAGAAAAACCTCGTTTTGTAATAAGGGGGTTTGTGTTTAACTAACTTTTTCATGGTTTTAGGGTTTTGAAGTTAGAAAGAAAGTAAGAATATCGTTCATTAGGCCAAAGTTCGTAAAACACAAATTTCAACTAACAAAACAAAAAAGTGAAAATAATGCTGTAACTACAATAGTGTGTGCCTCACGACTGCGCCTAAAAGGTCAAACAGATTCAGCTGGAGAGATTTGGGGGGATACAGATTTCAGCATTAATGCCAGACAGATGCTGTCTGACGCTGGTTGTTCATTGACATGAATGTGCCCTGGCGGCTGAGAGTATGTCATGCTCACACAAATGTCTCGCTGGTAGAGGCGTGTCTGTTGGATCACTAAGTTCCCTTCAAAATGGTTAAGCTGAATGGTGCTGATCCATACGTAATGTTTGTGAACGGGCGCCGTTAGTAGAGACTGGTCATCTCTTAGCCACCACGGTTTATTTTAATTTATTTTCATTTCTGAATTTTTTTTTTTTGTTTTTATCTTTTTTAGTTCGGACACTTTTAACGTGCACGTCTTTCTGCATCGTTCTCACTTGTATAATTTCAACATGAATGATGTGACCAATATTGTGTAACAATTTTATGATTTAAAAGAGTGTCCGCGGAGTTTCTTGCCCGTTCTTCTCCATAGGTACCTACTACGCTTTAGAATGGGCAACTAGCTTCATCTTTCTGACTGACCGACCCCTTGACAAGTAATTGATTTATTTGAAATAAATGCTTTGAGTTTGAGTTTTGAACCTTAGAGTTTAGGGTTTTAAAAGGGTTTTTAGGGGCTTACGAATAATTTCATGAAAAAGGTTTTGCACTAATTAACCCTCTACCGCATACAAACCCATAAATGGTTCACCAGCTTTAGTATTTTTTTTTTCACGTAATAATACATAAACAACAAGTAAACGCATCGTTTACATTATGATTAATATGTTGGCAATACGAAAATATTATTTGTTTTCTATGGTCTAGCCTCAATTTTTTTATAATCTCACTTTTATAAGCGCCGGTGTGAAATTCAACACAGTGTCTGTAAATTCATTTTTCAAAAAAGTTTTTCTACACGAAGCAGGTAAGTTTGCTTGATAAAAAAAATAAAATATAGTGCTATTATTGTTCTATTTTAATAATGTTTAATTTTTTTGTTACTTTTTTGCGTATTTCTATCATATTGGGGGGCTTTTTCTATGAAACCATATATGGTTTCACATGCATTCTAACGTAACTTAACCGGTGTTCTGCGAAACCAAATATGGTTTCGTATGCAATTTCAGTTTTTTGTGTGATAGGCATGGCTTTGTTTTTCCTTGGTTGCAGAATGGATCCCGCTCGCTTTTATGGCTCTAGTAGGCATGTAAATCTTATACCTGGTGATGGCATGCTAAGTGACGATGACTCTGCTTCTGATTCTGACAGTGAATATGTCCCTCCTAGACAATTTCAACGTCACAGAAGATCTGTTGTTATCAGCAGTTGAGGTATATAACCGGGCACATGGGGGGCATCGATTTACTGGACTCTATGCTGGGTCTGTATAGACCATTTGTCATCATTTGTCTATATTCACTTGATATCCAAAAAATGGTATAAACAAATATTTTTTCATATGGTGGATATGAATATTGTGAATGCTTGGATTCTTTGGCGCAGAAACAATCCAGATAATTACATGGCGCTATTCGATTTCAAACAAGCCGTTTCAGAGCACTTACGCAAATCTGGTAAAGCTGTAAGTGCTCTAAAAAGAGGACGTTCTGTAAATCAAAGTAGAGATGGAACACCTATAAGTTTTTCTAGCCTCGTAAGTCCTGCTCCTTCTAATCCAGGAACACCAACTTGTCCTAAGAAGTTTTTTTTTTATCTATCTATCTAAGAAAATGAGGAAAGTTCCTGCCAGACATCAAGATTTACCATTGAACTCCATAAGAACCGACAAAATCGACCATGAAAAACCGACAAAAATGTCAATTTTGGGGCAACAAAACTTTCACGAAGTGTAGAAAGTGTATGGTTTTTCTATGTTATAACGACAAACAAAACTGTTTATCGTCATTTCATGATTGAAAACATGAAATATCGAAAAGCTCTGTACTAAATACAGAGCTCTAGTTATTTACTTTATTTCATACGAACCCATATTTGTCCGTCGTAATTTTGATTTAGGTTTGTTTAGCCGCATACGAGCCCATATATGACCTTAACTTTTTTTTCAGTAACTGTAAGTGTTTTTTTTTTAATTTCGTTTTTGTGATTAATCTTATCCCTAAATAAAGCCTCAATGACCATCAAATATTTTTTTATTCATTTCTTTCATAATTCATGCAGTAGAGGGTTAAGTCGGATTATTTATTTGGACTTAATAAAATACAGTCATATTACTAAGAACTAGGAGACAACTAATGTAAGTGAGTAGAGTGCCAAAACTATATGAACTAATAAATTCCAAATCAGATAAAAACCTGGGGGTCTATTCCGAAGTAGTATCGGCCGAATGTTCGGCCGTTTCCTGCTACCAAGTTACTATTTGGTTCGCTCGGTTCCGATCCTACACACCTACACTCTTTCGAATATTGACCATGGTCCCGACCCAACTGAGCCGATCCGAACTTTTTTCGCATTTTTCAATAATATTCGGTTCGGCGATGTGTCGGTCCGATCCGAACATTCGCACTTTGCACTTCGGAGTAGACCCCCTGTATATTGGGAGTCAGTCGTGTCGTGATGTATCAATAGGTTCATCAGACAGCCTATCGGAGCCATACATTGTGTATAGAGGCGTGCATACTACTCTGATCGCGCATGTCTATCAAAAACCTTTCAAACGGCTACTCAGAATTAAAAGTGCTTAAAACCCATACGATGCGTGAAAAGTAATAGTATTTTATTTTGTAGCACTCAGAAGTTACTATCCGTCGGAGACAGTTATTGCATTAAATATATCTACATCAGACATTGAAAATAAATATCTAAATTGTGGTATCGCCAACTCGAATGCAGAAAAGCCAAATGCGAGGCTATTATTCCTGTCTGATGTTCCTGAATATGGTATGTAAATAACATAATGTTTTTTTGTCCTCCCTAATAAATATTATAATTAACCGTATTCGTCGGTACAGGCGGAGAGTGGAATGGTACACTCAGAATCGCACATTCCAGAGCGATGAAAGGTGTGTTTATAGAGCTTGGGAGCGACCTGACCAAGGTGTGACTGACACGCACCTACCGGATGATGACGCCATGTGTTCGTTCTGGCGAAACATCTGGTCGGTCACACCTAAGGTGATTGGTCTGGGAAGATCGAGCGAGCGTGCGATCTGACACCAGAAATGGGGGCACTTATCATCAGCCCCCAAGATGTTCCTCGAGCAGTCCGTTCGTTGCCTAACTGGAAATTTCCAGGGCCGGACGGGCTGCACAACTTTTGGTTAAAGTGGTTCCAAGGGTCGCACGCCCGCTTAGCATCCCAGTTCTAGTCAGCCTTAGAGTCAGGGTCACTGCCCCAGTTCCTAACGACAGGAATAACCCACCTGCTCCATAAATCAGGCAGTATTGCGGATCCCAAAAATTATATACCGATCACTTGTCTACCGATGGTCTATAAAGTTCTTACATCCATTTTGAGAGCTTTGAAATGGCCATTAGCCAACAGGTTCGTCGTTCCCGAAAGGATCTGTCGACAGTTGGATAGATTATAAGAAGGCCTATGACTCGGTGCCACATACATGGTTTATGAGGGTGCCGGAGCTGTATAAAGTAGACACAACTCTGCGCACCCTCCTGATGTCGTGTACGGGGCAATGGAGGACGGTCCTTCGCTTTCCAGGATGTCGAAATATCCAGAGAAATAGCGAACCGATAAGGATCGAGCGCGGCATATTCCAGGTCGATAGTTTGAGTCCGCTTTGGTTCTGCTTCCTCTAATCCTCTGAACACACTTCTGGAGGATTCAGGTACATGCTATCGGCTGAGGGCAGGTGGTCATGTTAAACCTCCTCTACATGGATGACTTAAAACTCTTTACCCCCAACAATTTTTAGTAGTGCCATCAGGATGGAATTTGGCGTGGACAAATGTGCGGTCATGCATGTATGTAAAGCGATGGGAGATTGTGAAATCGTGGGAACCCAACTCTCAGATTCTACAAACCTTAGAGCCCTCTCCGCATCCTATACCTGTAGGCATTTGGGTATGTCGAAAGTGTTGGGCATCAATGTTACTGACATGAAGCAATCGTTGAAGGAGCGGTTCATTGACCGCCTGAAAAAAGTAGGTATCTAATAGTCTTCTATCAGGCGGAAACAAGGTGCGCGCCTTCAACGGTTGGGTCATGCCGGTTTTGATGTACTCTTTCGGCATACTCAAATGTACTCAGACCGAACTCGATGTCCTGGATAGGAGGGTCCATACGCTGATCACTGCAAATCGAATTCATCACCCACGGTCATCGGTAGTGAGGCTGTATATTCCGCAAAAATGTGGAGGTCGAAGCTTTTTAAACGCTAAGACCCTCCACAATCGCGAGATATGCAGTCTCAGGGAATATTTCCCAGAAACCGACGTAGGCATGCATCGAGATGTAGTCGTGGTGGACAAGGGCCTCACCGCGCTCTCCTTGGGTAAAGAGAACTGGCGCAAGCCAGTAGTGCTTGACACAATGATCGTATGGAGGTATGGCAGAGTGAGAAGATTCACGGACGCTTTTTCCGGGCCCTACATGGATCCGATGTATATTTACAAGCGTCTGTAGCCTGACTGCGTTTTGGTCGCCTCTTTGGAGACACTGAAGGTTTTGTCTGTGCAATTATGAACGAAGTTATGATTACGAACAATTACCAGAGATTTATTGTGAAAAACGTCACGCACCTCGTGAAAGATGTTTAAAAGTGTTTATACAAACCTACTTACAAAATAAATAATTTATCCTTAATCATTTATCATAGCCGAGAAGGATAAACAAATCAAGTAACTTGATTTGGCTCACGAGGTTGTCGAAATGTGGGATGTGGTCATTGGACCGATAGTCGTACAGCCAATGGCTTCAGGCAGCCAAGAGCCTCGACCAACACCTGAGGAGGCTCTCGTTGGGCAGCTGGATCAAGGGCTTGATTTGAGGACAGGGCTCGCATTGTTAGGAGGTTCTTCTCTCTGGAGCCCTGACCGCCGGTAGCTTAGACCCTGTTCCCGATACCGATGGGTTTCTTATATTTTTTTTTATGTTTTTGTTTATAAAAAGAAAATGTAATTTATAAGTATTTCAATGAAATAAAGGAAATTATTTTTAGTTTTATTTATTTTTACAAATTTTCAATCTACCATGACCAATAAGGTGCAATATTTTGAGGGGTTTCTGGCTAGATGTGACAGCCACATGGGTTAATTTTATGAACATATCATATGTTTCAGATGTTCGTATACGCGGCCTGCCTAGAAATAACATCCTGTACCAGTATACAAATCATTTAGATCAATGGACTATTGAATATCAATACTCTGTGAACGATACTCTTGACTTAACCTGTGTATGGCATGAAGGATTGAAGGTTCAACGTTGGCCGCGTCGATCTCCTTTTCGGTGGTACTTCGTAGGTATGCCTGTCATAAATATTACCAACTATATGTATACAGAGGAATTTATTTTTCAGATATATATGCTTAGTTTGTAGTCAAATCAACAGCAGCAGAGTCCATATGCAAAACTGTTTCTGTAGAGATGCGAAAGTACATGCTTGTTATATTACACAACTTCTATATATATAGTTATACACTCGGTATCTCACTGCTGAGGATCGTGACCCCTCTCTGGATCTTGCCAATGTCTTGTCCGTTTTGTCGCCAAATATTTCAGTCCACAGCCACACCTTAGCTTTCTGAAAAAAAAAATTGTGCAAGGACTGGAGGATCAGTTCGGTACACCGTTTTGCTCGTAGACCTCATGCTCTTCTGTAACAATGGGTTCATTTTAGAAATGGGCTTTCAGACTCCTGTAGAATTTTCAGTTCTGGGGTGATTAACAAACGGTATTACTATTCTTATATTGTTTTATTTCGCTAAAAAACAACCCAGGTAGGTATAATAGGAGCCTGTACTTTTCAAGGTGTTTATAAACAAGTTTTTTTTTTATAGCTAGTTATGTATATACAATATAACATTGCGACTATAATCCCCGTTGGGTTAGGCACACCCACATTTCCCTCCAGTCCCATGTTATAGTGGGCGAGCCTATTGCCATCAATCGGGCACGGATCCAGACTCTGGGCTGCTTCTGGTCAATGCTGAATTCCCGATGGAGAATTCAGCCCGGTGCGCGGTGGCAGTAACAACATCATTACAGGCACATGATGATGCATCACATAATTTGAGCACGAGAAACCATACTAAATAATGTACATACATCGCCAGTTTGCTGGACAAATATTAAATAGAAGGGACTCAATCAGTCCACTGCAGAAACTTATTACTTTCTTTTTTTTTTAGGCCCATCGTTTGATTCCGCTGCAACTGCGATGCCATTATTTCCGAAAATTAAGTTTTCTGATCAACCATTAAGAAGGATTTTGAATGCAACTCACAACGGAACAAAAATAAAATGCACTTATTTTCCAAACGGAAAGAGCAATTCTTATTCAAGTAAAACAGTTGAAATCATCCTCCGATTGAAACCGGAATTGGATTCAGAAGCAAAAAAGGATGAAGTTACTTCAGATATTACAGGTGAGTGATGGCAATTTAATTTAACGATGTTTCCTAAAAGGAATTAGAGTACCTACTTGTAAGCAAGCTTGTACCCTTTCCGACCGCATCATCGTTTAGAACTAAGCACGACCTATGACTGCGTGCCAAAAAGAGGAAGACCAAAAACAACATCCAAAAGGAAAATATATATTTGTAGGATCAGGAGTGCCGAGCGGTATAGATCGTCAGGGCTTGGAGTTCCCATGTTATTGGGATAAACAGGACGGTATAAACACACAATTGTAATTTGACAACCAACTCCGACATATTTAAGTATACCTATATGTCCCAAATAAAACATTTTTCTTGGTTAGTTTAATTGCTGTTTTTGCTCTTACTCTGTTTGTTGTAGTTAACGTTGTCTGCTTTTATGTATGAGGAAATCTCTGAAAAATCTAACCCGATTACAAAAATTGTTTCACTGAGATTAAGCTACACTATGTCTATATGACATAGGATATTTTTGTCCCGAAAAAGGCCACAGTTTCTGTGGGAATCTCCATGCGGGTGAAACCGCGGCCGTAGCTAGTCATTAAATGAAGACGAAAATATCTGCTGATAAAATAGTGGGCAAACAAGAGCAAACCAGAATAGGAAACTATTTTAAGAGTTATGGCCGGTGGGTGACCCACCTCCGATTAACATATTTTACAGATAATTTAGTTAAGATTCTGCCTTGTATGCGTATACGAGCACCGTGAAACAATTGACCCATCTTTTCCTAAAATCTTGTGAAGTGATTGCACTCTTACGAAAATCGTCGATGATGTACCTACTTTAAAACCAAATGAGTCGCTATGGACTGTGTGCGGTAAGAGTGATTTACAAGTGGACTTTATAGAATAGAATTAAGTTGTAATAAACCTGGTGTTCATTCCAGGTGGCAATCGGATGATTATGATAGTTTCTACGGCTGTTGGTGTTGGAGTCACTATTGCCGTCATAACGATGGTATGCCTAGTTTCCTGGCGCAAAAGGACGAAACGGGCCAATCTTATTGAGGTACTCACAGTTATTCCTTTCCTTGCCTTACAGTTATTTGCTTCCTTGGGATCTTAATGTCGACTTGTTTTGCACCAGTGCAGTGTATCGACCTTAAGACGGGTTTTGGCACAATCTTTTTTCTTGGATTGTTAACTTATCTAAATAATCTAATAAATCTCAACTAATTATATTACTTGTATGTAGTTTTTTTTATAGACTTTTTTCCTTAACTATGGCTTGTTATTAGCATTTTTTTATTATTATTACATTATTTATGTCATTGGGTTGTTAGTCTGTCAGCCTTCTTTAAAATATAATAAATAAATAAATAATTATAACTTTTGTTTTCAGAGGATGTACAGACGCCAGCAGGTCAAGCTACCCGAAACTGTCCAATTTTCCCGATCAACCTTGAACCTTAATGCTTTAGCGATAAAGTTAAAATCTATTAAAGAAATTTGACAGATTGTAGTAGCTTGTGCTGGCGTCTGTACTATAATATACCCACTTTTCACCAGTTATTTCAAGTTCCGTTGTATCAGAAGATGAGCCTATTTCCACAGGCATAAATTCAGACTCCGGCCTGACATAGAGTGTTCAATTCGAAAAATTTGCAAATGGCCACTGTGGGGTTGGTTAAACCCAGGACAACATGCTCGGCAGTCATGTTTGCAACCACCAGACCAACGAGCAAGACCAAGCTAATGAATGTTTATTTTAATTCCAGAACGCACATGATAATCATTCAAATCAAAACGATAGTCCAATACCAGCGTTCCCAAGCCAATGGGAAGATAACTACGACGATCCAAATTACGCTAAAATTGACGAGGAAGTTATGCAAGAGAATTACAATTATTCAACAGACAATGACAAATTACGCAGAATGCCGAGAAGACAGAGTAACACCAGTGAGAATCATTATACTGAAATAGATGATTATATCAAGCCCAAACCTGATGGACTAGCAGCCAGTTGGAATATTGCTCAACCCTCCAATTGCAACAAACACACACTTACCCTTATAACAACAGGATTTACCAGTTCGCGCAATGCAAATTGTAACAATTTTACCATTAATAACGGTAATAAAAATTACAGCAATGTACCAAAACCAAGTAAAAGTGTCACTTTTAGACAAATGAGCAATGACTTAAGACCGGAAGGTGATAACAGCGAAGGAAACTCCAGACAAGATGGTAGGAATAACGACCGTAAAGTAAATCCAAACAATGATGGTCATTACGCTAATACGGGCCAAGATAATATGTACATGCAACCTGGGGATATGCATAGGAAACCTCACTATGAAAATAATTTTCTTCAAAATGAGAAAACTGTCAATCCATTAGATTCAGACCATGCTGAACCATATGGTGACCTTGAAATAAGTTGCAAAAACAATTTTTACGGATAAACGAGAGCTGATAAAAAAATATAGTGAAAATGAAACACAAAAGCCCGTTTGCATAAGTAAAGAACTAAGGGCTGGTTTTTCAACCATCTGATAACATTATTTGAGAAATAATTTTGACAGTTATTTCATACAAAACTCACACCCGGACTTATTACTTTGTATATTTTTTTTTTAATGAAAATCGTTTATTTTTAGAATGTTTTTAAATATGTGAGCACCATGTATCTATTATCACATAGTTAATTTAAAGTTATGGTTTCATAAATCCACCGCTTCTGCCCGCGGCTTCGCGCGCGTGGATGTCGGGAATTATCCCACGGGAACGTGCTACCAGGATAAAAAGTATGTCCTTCCCCAGGATGCCATCTATCTCTTTGCCAAATCACAAGTTCAGTGGTTTAGGTGTGAAAATGTAACATACAATTTCAAGTTCAAATCCTCTCCTTAAAAATTGAATTACCCCTTTGTGCCCCGTCAGGGTTAAATTTTCGGCCACTTTACATACTTATTATTCTTTATTTTTGGTCTTAAGTCTAAGTTTCGAGTTAATCGGACCGCGCATTCAAATTCTTCCACACAAACTTCAACACCCCTATATCCCCCTTTGAGGGGTAGTTTTGAAAAATTTATAATCATAAACTTTATTACTTACTTAGGCGATTATTCATGAAAAGTTTCAAGTTTATTAACCTATTGAAGAAGATTTTTCATATAAACTGTATCCCCACTTTTCACCACCACAGTGGTGGAATTTAAAACAACGTTTGGGATGTATCCATAACTTGACTCAAAAATTATTTATACTAATTTTCGAGTTAATCAAGCCATGCAGTAAAATCCTCCCCTGTAAAATTGACTACCCCTTTTCAGCCAGTCAGGGGTAATTTTCGAAAAACCCTGATACACATTATTCTTTACTTTCGATCCTAGGTATAAATACTGAGTTTCAAGTTAATCGGACCGCGCGCTAAAATTCTTCCATACAAACTTTGAAACCCCCCAATCCCCTTTTATGGGGTACTTTATAAAAACAAAAAATGGCCGACTTCATAATTTACTTAGTTAAGTATTGGTGCCAAGTTTCAAGTTTATTAACTCAAAGCATAAGATTTTTCTTACAAACGAAATCCCCCCATTTCACCCTCTTTGGGGTGAAATTTCGAAAAATCCTTTCTTAGTGGATGCCTACACTTCACGAAGAACACACTCTCAAAATTTCATGTCTCTAGGACCTGCGGCTTAGGCTGTGCGTTGATGTATCAGTCAGTCAGTCAGGACTTTTAATTTTATATATTTATATAGATTTTCATTATTTTACCTATTGTGGTATAGTTATTTTATTTTAGATGCATTGTCTTCACATATAATTATATATAATTAATGTATGCAAAATATTGGAAAACATTCTAAAAGAGTAACGGTGGAGGTTTTGCCCATTCTTCTCCATACGAAAACTACCTTTTGGAAGGAGCGACTAGAATCCATTTTTTTTGACATTCAAAAGTGCCTATTTGAAATAAATTATTTGACTTTGGAAAACTGTCAAACGTCAATTTTGTATCTGGCGATGGCCTAAGTAAAGTAAGTGTCATTAGTAAGTGTTTGTTTGTTAAGCAACTTACAAAAATAAACAAAAAAAAGGAAAAATGGAAGACTACGAAAAAGAAATATTGTAAGAGTGATATAGTTTAAGGACGATGCATTATGTTGAATATTAAAATGGCTTTTGCCCATATATCTCCGTGAAGTTTCTTGTTTTCCCGACCCACCCGTCGCATTGCAACCACACGCGCTGTCACTTAGTTTCCACTTAAGAGGGTGCGCACGGGTCCACTAGCGCCACTCCTTTAAAAAAATATTATCTCGTGACTGCGAATGAATTATGAAAATCTGTTCAATCAGCGACCTCGGTAAGTGTGTCTAGAATTTTCTAATACAAAAAACACCCAGACTCGGAACAAATACATGATAGAAAAACACCCAGACTCGGAACAAATACATGTAGGTCATACAAATATTTGTTCCGTGCGGGAATCGAACCCGCAACACGCAGCGCAGCAGTCAATCGCTTAACCACTGCGCCAACCGTGCCGTCGAAGAGAGAGTGACTAGCACTATTGAAAAAGTCATAAAAATGTTTGAAGTTGTTGCGTAAACTGAACTTTATTGTGTAGGAATTAAAGTTATTTTTCCATAAACTCATGTTTGTTTACATTTTTGGCGAATAAATCGCGAATGCAGATTAAAGGCATGCATGACATTATAATAGCGTCCTGTTGGAATATTTGTCAACGATTAATTCGTGTTTTTGAGTGCATTTTTCCAATATAAAGTGAAATTTGGTGCTTACGAATGATACTCATTATTATACTTAGTGTATGTGTCGCAGCCAGTTGGCTTATGTAGCCTTTTAGTTGACTGCCTAGCCTTTTAACTAAACGGCGCCGTTCAATTAGTGGCTTGATGATATTCAGCCAAAGCTTATAATACAACATTTATATTTTAATATAATACACTCGAGAGCAATGAATCCGGGTCACTTAAAGAATGTTAAAAATCTCGGAAACTAAAAATGATAGGTTAATGCAATAAATTGTATTTAATAGACAATGTAATACTCCTTAAATGAAAGTAAAAAAAATATGAGTCACCATACATTTTATTAACACAAAATTACATAAAGAAAAAAACTGCTGATCTCTCCTTAAAACAAAAATAGGAAACATGAAAATTTTGAACTTTATTACGATTTTCTTGAATTTTAATACTTCGTATTGCCTCCTCGTGCTTCCATTACTGCGTTTACGCGGTTTGGCATGCTGTACACCAAGTTCCTTATACGATTTTGGGGAATATTCTCCCATTCCTCTGTGAGAGCAATTTTGAGCTCACGAAGCGTGATTGGGGGAGGGTTTCGTTGTTTTACGCATCTGCCTAGCTCGTCCCAAGCATGCTCGATCGGGTTGATATCCGGGCTGCGCGCTGGCCACTCCATACGAGTAATAATAATAAAATAATAATAATAATATATCATTTATTCTCTCTTCACAATAAGTGGTCTTAAAAATAATGCAAACTTAATACTGGATAACTATTTCCACCTTTGTGAGAGACTGGTGCCTGAAGTAGGTTTTAGGAATAAAACCTGTGTTACTGGTCACCAGGACCCTCACCTCGGTAAGAATTTTGTAGAAATGACCAGGAGATGACAATAACTGATAAATAGAAAAAGTACAAAGAATAAAAACATCCATTAAATAAAAATAATACAAAGAGCAGAAATAAGCAGAAATGTCCAAGTGTATTGATTAAAATGATAAGTGTGTGGGTGTATAAGGTGTATGCATGACTGTGCGGATTGAGAATGATTGTGAGTGAGGGTGTAGATATGATTAGCGAGTGTTCAGTTTAGTGTGACTGTGTTGCGAGAAATGGGTGGGTGACAGCTAAGAGGTAATATAGGGGTAGTTAGGGTTTTGATCCTATTTGGGTACTATCAATAAGTCCTCGGTTTTTTGGTAATCAAGCGATTTAAGATAATTTTTTAAGGCTTTATTGCAACTAGATTTTGTTTTAGGATAGATATTTAGTGATTTATTTATTTTGTTGTATAGGTGTTGTCCGAGAAAGCAGAAGAATTTGTGGGAAAGTGATGAGTGCAATCGATAGGTAGGACATATTCTATCTTTGCGGCGACTACCAACGAGTAGGTTGGGATCAAACGGTAGCTGGGAGTGTTTTTTAAGAACCGTGCGCAATATGAAAGTTTGTCTGACCGTCAGAACATCCCACTCTTTATAAAGCTCAACTGTTGGGAAATGGTAGGGTAGGCCGGCACTAACCTTAAGAATAGCACGCTGTGAAAGAAAGAAAGAAAGAAAGAAAATACATTTATTTGGCACAAACTAAAAGACACACAATACACCAGATACATACATCAGATAAAACGAACAATAATAAAATAATTTAAAAAAAGTTGGAATAAAAAGGGTGAAGTCCGATGTAAGAAATTAGCGGGAAAGTGTGCCTCACGGCTGCGCCAAAAAAGGCCCAGTTCAGCAAAAATGCCAGACAACTAGTGCCTGACGCTGGTTTTCAACTGGACCTGAATGTGTGAGGTGACGGATGTAAATCAGTTTTATACTGCAACGTGACGTGTGTGTGCATACGTACTTAAATATAGCAATAACATTAATTTGTGTTAGATAAAAACAGTAACGAATATGTGAGTAACATTGCAAAAATAAACAAGAAAATAGGAAAATACTGATAATATATTTAAAGGTTACATAAATAAATAAATAAGTGAGACCGCCGCATGATAGACCTTCCCATGCAAATAAGGAGATTTCTAGAAACGAGTCAGAACAAAAAACCTGCTTTATCTATTTTAAACGCTGCCTGCCACAATTTATTAATCCGTGCACTGTAGTGTCATCGCGCAATACGCTGCAAGCAGCCGAGCGTGACGGAGTATTTTCGGACAGTTTGCAACTTGTGTCTGTTTTGAAACTTAGCTGTTGTTTGCATTGGAATTAACCAAATACGATGGATATTACATCTTTAAATAAGTCAGCTAAACATTGTTGGCAAAAGTGGAAATGGATTAAAAACATGCATAAATATACGAAAGATATATGAAAGGTAAGCGCTGGTTGGTAATAGAAATATTTGCAAAAAAAATAAAAGTCATGGGTTCTTGTATAATGTGAAATGTGAAAAAAAATGTGAAAACTACCCACTTTTAATTTCTGTCTCCATTCTACAGCCTTATGGATGATGATTCGCCCACTACCAGCGCTTGGTGAAGGATGGGTGAAATGGCGCCATCCCGACATCGTGCGTCCCACTCGTGTGCAAGTAGGCCAGTCACCATAGGGTACGTTAACAAACAATTGTGGTTTAGCGTTGCAATAATTGAATTTATTGGTTTATTTTTATTTGTTTGTCTTGTATTCTACAGGTCTCACATCTGCGACTGGGACGCAACAATGCCGCGGATATCGCAACTACAACCATCGAGCCGAGGATATTAGCCAGCTAACCGAACCGAGCGTGAGCATGAGCAAGAGTAAATTCTAGCAATGGGACTGTATGGCCTTAAAACAAGTTATTTACATTTTCGTGCAGCACTCACCGACAAAAAACACTGACACATACTCTAGTGGGTAGGTATATACATCATATAATTGAGACATTTAGTGTGACCATATCTAGCTTCCTTTGCGCTTCTATGAGATACTGCCGTAAACGTAGTTTAAAAACGCCTATTGTGTTAATCACTCTAATTGGTGGTGGCAAATTATTCCATACTTTGGAAGCCGCATAACGAAAGCTGCCTCTAAAAGCAGCCGTACCCTGAGACTGAGTCGACAGTTGTTGTGAGCATTGCCTTCTCCCGCATTCCCGCCTACTCGTAACCCAACTCAGCTTGTTATAAAGATAGTCTGGTTTTTGATATTTAACCACACCGAACAGAAGGCAGGCCAAGTGCAGCTTGCGTCTGGACTTCATCTTCAGCGTAAAGTGCTTGTTTAGAAAAGGTGTTACATGGCTTCTGCGAGGAATATCGTAACAAAACCGAGCACAAGCGTTTTGTACCCTTTGAATGAGGCGGTCAGTACGAGCTAATAGGCGTGGGCCGTAAACCGTATCAGCATAATTCAACCTGGACAGAACCAGGGTTTCCACTAGCTGTTCCCGTAGTTTTTCGGATAAATAGGGCCTCATATTGTATAAAACCTTTAGGCGATAAAAACAGTTTCTAACCGCGTCTGCTACGTGTTTCTCAAAACGTAGGTCTTCATCCATAACGACACCTAGATTACGCGCTTCATACACTCGCTCAATGGGTTCTCCCATAAGTTTCAAGTCAAATGTCACAGGTAGTCTAGCCAACTGCTGTCTTGTGCCAAATACTATATATTTCGTTTTTATTGGATTTAACGACAGGCAGTTCTCCTCTGACCAGGCGGCGATTCTTTCAAGATCATCGTTAAGATCCTTAATGGCAATATTGTACTCATCTGGTCTAAAAGATATATAAAGTTGGACATCGTCGGCGTATATATGGTACTTGCATCTATGGAGACACTTTACAATATCCGCACAGTACAAAATAAAGAGAATAGGGCCCAATATGGAACCCTGGGGTACTCCTCTGTCTACAAAAATACGCGTCGATCTAAGGGTAGTGCCGTCACTCAAACGCAAGTCAACAAGTTGCTCCCTATTAGTTAGATAGCTGCGGAACCATTGCACAGCGCTGGCGTCGAAACCATAATAATTTAACTTAGCTAATAATAGCGGGATATTTATTGCGTCAAATGCACGGGAAAAATCGAGCAAACCAGCAATGAGCACATTCCCCTATCTTGGGCGGATAATATATTATCAGTAACATCCAGTAAAGCAGTAGATGTACTGCGCTGCTTTCTGAAACCAGATTGTAAATCAGGTAGAACGTTATTTTGTTCCAAAAATTGTGTTAATTGGCGGCTAACGACTTTTTCTAATACTTTGGATAGACATGGTAATACACTTATAGGGCGTAGGTCTTTTAAAGTGGATGGATTAGAATTTTTTGGCAAGGGCCTAACTGAGGCAATTTTCCACAGGTCGGGGAACGTAGACGTCACTATGGAGCAGTTTATTATGTCCGTTACAACAGTTAATGTATGCGGCAGGGTCATGTTAATCATTTCCAGGGTAATGTTGTCGTAACCTTCAGCGTTACTTTTAAGGTTGGAGACAACGCGAGAGATGTCGTTCTCTTCCACGGGAGTGATTGCGAAAATTTCTTCACCATGACTATGACTTTCATAGTAGTTTATAAGTGATGCGCTTGCCACGGGGTTACCCGGTACAATTAAAAAGTTGTTATTAATTACGTCAGGATCTGTAAAATGCGACGGTAGGTCTTGTCTGGGCTTATAGGGCGATAAGGTGGATTTTAAATTTTTCCATAATAGTTTTGGGTTTTTTATTTTATTATTTATGTTGTGCTTAAAATACGCAACTTTTTCATTGTACAAAGAACTAATCACTAAGTGTTTTAGCTCTTTGTAATATATTTTTTTGGAATCGGCTTTCGTTTTCCTATAACTACTAAGTGCATCGTCACGTAAACTCATCATAAGTTTGATGGTATCTGTAATCCACGGATATGACTTTTCCTTTACAGTACACGTCTTGATCGGTGAGTGAACATCAAACAGGGAAGTTATATAGGTGTTAAATACATGCACCATATCATTAACGCTGCCAAGCGACGAAATTAAACCAATGTCCAATAATGATAAGCCTAAATTAAAACTTTCCGCGCACACCTTTTTAAGAGGCCGAAATTTTACCACGTGTGGTTTGTACTTGTCACGCTTAATGTGAAATTCCCCAGCTACAATCGAATGACCGTTGATTGAACCGAAAGGTACTACCGTTATATTTCTAGCTGTCAGGTCAGTGCATAGGAGATCGATGAGGGTTTCACTGGATGATGTAAAGTGAGTAGGAGTTGTAACCAATTGTAAAAGACTGAGGCAATTCAAAAATTCCTTAATATTCTTAGTTTTGTTCCCATTCGTGTCTAGCAAGTTTACATTGAAGTCGCCAAGTAGAATGTAGTGGTCGCAATTTCCCAACGAACTAATGGAATCCGTTATGGCATCCAGGAAAAGGACCAGATCATGCCATGGTGGTCGGTAGGCTGTACCTATAGCAATTTTTTTGCCGTTCATTGTGATTGTTAACCACATTTGTTCGACCGATTCGAACCTTGGATCGATCGCACCAGTCCATGTACGCGCGCTCAGTCCACGCCGCAGATAAAAGCCGACGCCCCCACCACGACCCGAGCGCACACACGCTGGCCGCGGCGTGTGACGCAGACGATAGCCCGGCACCACAGGCGCGCGCCCGTCCTCGCCCGGTCGCAACCAAGTCTCGTTAATGGCCATAACGTCAAAACAATGCCTGTCGAATGCACCAATCAAGTTATCATGACCTGTGCCCAATGAACCAGCATTAAGAAGCCCAACTTTAAGAAACTTTCCTCCTTTAGTCATCATTATAATAAATATAAAGTAATTTCGTCATTTAATAATATCCGTGCACAATCAGTAATTTCAATTCTAATATCAAATAATGTGATTAGTTTAATTCCAATTGTAACTATGTAAATAATGTATATAACTAAATGAAAATGAAGCAAAGGCCAGCTGCGGTATGTAAATAGTAGATTGGTAATAAATAGATACGAGTAAATATGTGTAGTGTTGACGTATACTTGAGTGAGGCGCTCCGCGTCTGCCGCGAGACACACACCTCCCAATATAGATAGCAGACAGTAGCAACGTGAAGATAGTATTATTGAAATGCTGACACTTACTACAAAAAAACTTACTATAAGAATCAGCGTGACAGTACAAGAAAGTATGATAAACAAATTATTGACAAACACCTTAGAAACTAGATAAGTAATCTTAACAAAACAAAAACAGACAAACGAAAAGGTATTTTTAAAGTGCGCTATCGCCGCCGTTACCGAGTGCCGGTCCGAAGGTGCGCTGTAGGTCAGCCTCGCAGCGGATCTGGCAAATGGCATCTCCGGGTTTGTACCGGGCGAGAATACGGCCTCGTTTTGCCCATACGAATTGCCAACCGAGGCGACTCCCGGCTTCTCGAGCGTTCCGAAACAACTCCCGATTCACCTTCGTAAGGCACTCGTTCACATAGAAGCGCATCGCAGAGCCCGGCAAGTCGAGGTCAGCAGTAGTCATCCCGCGTCGCACCCGTGCGCCCTCCAGCAGCTCGTCACGCAGGTCTCGGCGCGCGAGGCGCACGACAAGGTAACGGGGGCGGGTCTCCACCGGCGCCGTCGCCTGCGTCGCGTTGATGCGCCTACCTCCGACACGCACGGCGCTTACTATATCGCGCGCTTTAATTTTGACGCCAATCTTAGATGCAACCAACATCACCGTATGGATTGGATTTTCACCACTTGTCTCGGGTATGTTGGAGATCTGGATATCATTTGCCAGCAGCTCCTGATCTCGGTCATTGATGTCGCTCCGCAATTGTGCTATCAGATTATTTACCTCCGACGATGCTTGGGGCTGAGTGTGGTTATTTTCTAACACAGCTACTCTCTCCTCCAGATTACTCATCCTGTCGTTCGTTGCGTTTAGAGAGGATCTTAGCTCGGACAGATCATCACGGAGCAGCTGGAATTCATTCCGTACTGTCTTAAGGAATTCCTCCCTAAAAACGCTTAGCTCTGCCCTAAGGATGTCCAGGTTGAGCTCCTGTGTGGTGTCTAGGGCTGTGCTATTAATGGGGCTGGTGTCCATCAGGTTTACGAGGCTTTCCTCACGTGTTTCTGGCGCTGGTGTACGCGCCCTTACCGGCGTTTCAGCCCGATTGTCCCTCAACAGGTTTTTATTGCACTCAGGACAGTGCCAGGGGGTCGTTAAGGGGCCGGTATTCTGTATACCCACACACGCTCGGTGGTACCAAGCCCTACATTTGTAGCAATCTACGGCCTCTGTCGACGACATAAACTTGCCACAGCCACCGCACTTAACCATGATGAACTAGTTGTTGACAAATTGATCACAACCAATTAGTAAACCAATAGGGCAACAGATGGCGCTGTTTTGATAAACACGTTTATGGCGCTTTTCACGGTGTGTACGGTACGGATAGACACCATAGGCTGAGTACAGTATCGGTGTAAAGGTGCGCACACACTAAAGTTTGGCCGCACTTTGTGACCCGTTCACGAACAAAACACTGTTTATTTTCCCTCTGTTGTCAGGTACTTAGAGTATTTTTGGGGAACGATAAACTGCTTTTTAAGTTTATTATATTTAACACTGCACAAACACACTGGAAAATATTGTTACGAGTAAGTTGCACTTATACATGTATTTTCACAATAAACTTTTGCCAAACAAACTGGTATTTTTATTTTATTTCGCGAGAAGTAAACAGAGAGGTTAATGACTGATTGACATCCGTGACGTCCATCCTGTGCTCGTTCTAGTACCAATAGGTGGGTTTTCGCTGCACCACCCCAAGATGTGATGCAGTAATGTTCATCTCTTGAAGGTAGTCATTCACAATCCTACCTGTATGAGGTCGGGCATTGTCATGCATAAATATAGCATCCTCACCTAAATTGACCATAAATGGACCAACGTGATCATTGAGGATTTCTTCCACATATCTTACGCTAGTTAAAGAGCCGTTTTCTATGATCACCAGCTCTGTGCGACTTTCAGAAGAAATTCCGGCCCACACAAGTACAGACCCACCACCGTAGGCTACTTTTTCTTCGATGCATGCTTGCTTGAATCTTTCCCCTGGTCTTCGATACACTCTGTGTCTTCCATCGTGCTTGTAGAGCATAAATTTTGATTCGTCGGAGAACATAACTTTTGACCAATCTTCAATACTCCAATTTACGTGGCTCTGGGCATATCTTAGTCTTGAAATACGATGCCCACGCTCCAGTTTAGGGCCGTTTGCAGGTCTAAGGGGTTTTAAGTTAGATTCAGCAAGCCGACGTCTTACTGTCCATGCACTTGGGTTACTTCCTCCGAGGCGTCGAAACTGATTTGTGAGTTCAGTTCCTGTGAGAAAGCGATTTCGAAGCATGGTGTTCACCAAGTATCGGTCTTCTCGTGCTGTGGTACACCTGGTTCTGCCCGTTCCTGGTCTGCGTAGGTTAGAACCAGTTTCTTCGTAACGTCGGAGAACTCTTTGTACTGTTGACAGCGACACACCGACAGTCCTGGCTGTATCGCGCTGACTCCGGCCGGTTTCCAGCATTGTAAGTGTATTCTGGTGCATTCTTCAGGGGTAAGCGACATAATTTCAGCTTGAATAATGAATATAGAGCACTATCAACATGGTTTATGTACCCACATAAATGACAGATTACAAACAAAAGCAAAACCAAATGCTGTAATTTCGTAGTTCCATCTTCGAAAGTGGCCCTTTTTCAAATTTGATTTTTTTATGATATAACTTTACAATAACTAAGAAGTTTTAATAACTTCATTTAAGGAGTATTACATTATCTATTAAATACAATTTATTGCATTAACCTAGCATTTTTAGTTTCCGAGATTTTTAGGATTCTTCAAGTGACCCGGATTCATTGCTCTCGAGTGTATACAGGGTGTCAGGAGAACGCTTCCGAAGCCAGAACGTAGATTATATACAACCTTTATGCAAACGAATACCACTAACCTTTCGCCTGAAATTGATTATTTTCGCGCGTCACGTGGACTTGGGGTCGTCAGCCGCACAGCTGTCGGCGAGCGCGCGCGCACTTTGAACTTGAGGTCACGCGCAAGCGTCAGATGATATTTATTTACGAATACATTGCTTGTTAGAGTTGTAAAGAAAAAAAATGTGTTTAATAGCAAATAATGGTTTAATTTAACTGTTCTCACAGCATAGTGTACGAAAAATGCTAAAAAAAATAGGTAAAATTGTTCATTTTTTTTTCTCATTTTTTTATGGTATCGTATCGAGAATCAGTAGCCCTATCACCTGTCTTCGTTTTCGGAAGCGTTTCCCTGCCACCCTGTATATACAGGGTGGCATCGACACGCAACCTGTAATCATGAATTAAACACATAACTTTAGACCCCTAGTGTAAAAAATGTATGTCTGTTTCATATGATAATGCAATACCTACGCGGTCAAAATGTATAGAACAGCTAACTTTTTTTTTAATAACCGATGAAATCTATCGACGTGAGGGCGTTTAGAATCATGTGCTGAATCCATGGGGTTGCGCCTCGATGTCCCTGTCAGCCTGTATATATGTATATTTTAATACCCTATTTATAAGAACCCCCCCCCCTGACACCCCCCCGAGCCGACACTTGCTCGAGTGAGCCACGCAGCTGAGCCTGTAGATTTAAATCCGTACCTAAAAACATATATCCTGTCCCTTGCTGCCCTCTCCTAGCGACGCCCTAAGCCGAGGTCCGTACCCCACAGGGGGTGCCCTTAGCGTGTAGTCGCTTAGTTTTTAAGTTTTTTAAGCCCTGGCTGGAGGCCTTAATTTATTGAGGCATCCACAGGCAACCCCGGTTAAGCAGACGACAACCTCATAGCTTGAACTACGAGATGCCACTTATAAAAAAAAACAGTATTCCCCATAGTACAGACGCCAGCAAATCAAACTACTACAATCTGTCAAATTTCTTTAATAGATTTTTAACTTTATCGCCACAAAATTAAGGTTCAAGGTTGATTGGGATTTGACAGTTTAGCTTGACCTGCTGGCGTCTGTACAAAGCCGTAATTGATGTTAGAAGCTACATTACCATGATACGCTAAGAACGTTATGTATCACTAAAGACCTTGAAAATCAAATCAATTACTAGTTTAGAAGTTTAATTTTGATTCAAGGTCAATCGAGGTTTGTAGTTTGTAAAACCGGAATATCGCGATCGCGTCCAAAAAATGGTTTACGTCACAGAGTCATTATTTTACTGAGAGGAGGCCTGTGTCCCAGCAGTGGGAACGTTACAGGCTGATTATGTAAGCAATATTTAAAGGTAAAAAATCGGTCAATTTTCATGTCAAATACATCATCATTGTCACTTGATCCACCCACTGTTGAGTAACAGGCCTCGTCCCTTTTGTGCCATGCTTCCCTGGTCTGAGCGAGTTTTATCTAGGTCTTCCCCGCGATCTTCTGTAGATCGTCCACCCACCTGTCCATTGGTCTGCCAACGCTCCTTCTTCTGCTAGGGCTCTGCCCCACCGGCCATCACCACGTCTAGCCGAGTGTCCTGTCCACTTCCATTTCAAAGCCGCATCCCGTTGTCCGACATCTTGAGCCTAAGAAAAATACATAATCGATCTATTAACATATTGAAATCACCGAAAATAACGAAATTGTTAAAGAAAACCAAACTCATGAATGAATATGAAACTCCGCAGACATATTAACCCAAGAGCATAACTTGACTCATGTACTCAATAACTATAATACGCGATCTATGGCTGCCGGCAAATTCATTGTACCCAGAGTCACCAATTATTTTGGTGACGGAACTCTAAACAAACGATTACCATATCTATTGAATAGTCTGCCGGCTGACATAAGGAGTGAAACCTGTAAAAACAGATTTAAAAATAATTTTAAAAGATATTATTTAGAAATGTGTTAAAGAGCTACCTACGTTTTAAATGTGAAGTTTAAGTAGTGTATAAAAACTCGCCAGACCCCACAGTCAAACCACTACTACGGTTTAGTGGGGCTTAGTTTTAGTTATATTGTTTATTATGCTGTTATCTTATAATAAATAAATAATAATAATAATTAGTATCGATATCTTAACATGATAAAACAAAAAATAAATGAATGAGATGATTTTTTTGTGGGGTTATCGACCGCATTTGGTGTATTTACTTGAAATATCGGTTTAAAAAAACAGTTATTTTGTGTAAACTCCACGGACGTGATTGGTATGATATCTCAAAACGATAAAACACATTTTTTCAACTCATACTTCATGTTACAATACCACTAACGGTCGTTTACAGCCCTGAGAAAAAATCATCAAATCTTTTTTATTTCATCATGTTTAGATTACACGTCACGTCTGCAGAGTTTCGCTAGCTAATTTAATTTAACCGTGTATAGTACAAAGCGCCTCTTTGGACGCCTTGTTCGTTGAGCGTGCGCACCACGGGTGCGCACTGTGGTTTGTGTGTAGGATCGTAGCGTCACCGCTCAGGCGTCGCGTCGCAACGCGCCGGCAACGCATCGTGTGGCATCACCCGTCATGCGTTATCTTACATACAAATCACATTGACATGCCAAGTCTTGCGAAGTCTGGATGCTGGAGCGTTGTGAAGTTTGAATCGGGCTGTACCAACAAACTATATTATTTTAAAGTTCAAATCCATTTTAAAATTTCGTCCTGATTCACCCCTGCATCCCTATTCACCCCGTTTTACGGATAATAGAAACGCACGCCCATGCTGAGATACCTCACTGCTATTCATTGCGGGCTGCTTGGGGGTTTACCTCGATGCCTATATGAAAACAAAATATTTTTTTTCTAAATCGCGGTCGACGGCAAACATCGATGTCATCTGGGTCGTGATTGGATTTTTACAAAACTGCACTGCAGGTGGAATGACAGCTCACTTCACCCAAGTTTTTACGGTGAGATTTTTAGAGAACAGACTACCTGCAGTGCGATTCTGTAACCATCTCACCGTGAAAACTTAGGTGAAGTGAGCGTGGAGTGAGCTGTCATTCCAACGAATGCCAAATCAAAAGTAATTTATTCAAATTAGGCTGAGAATCAGCACTTTTCGAACGTCAAAATTACAAAAGACAGTCCCCCAAAAACGCCCGCCCTTCACCACGTCCTAGTGCTACGAGTAACGCTGGGTAGAAGAAGTGGCGCAACAAATTCCCCAGCAGCATAGCTGCCTGTTCAGTTAGAATGCTAGGGATTGACACCATTGACAGCTCACTCTAAGCTCACTTCACCTTACTTTTCACGGTGAGATTTTTACAGAATCGAACGGCAGGTCTCTTCAAGCTCACTTCACCTAAATTTTCAAGATGAGATTTTTACAGAGTAGATCGGTTGAAGCGTTACAAATGGCATGACAACAAGATACTGGGCTCATTTCAATCTGGAACTATTTCGATTACGTAACCCTTTATGTATTTTATAGCATTTGGTAATTAAAAGGGGCCAGTGGCTAAATAATAACAGTCGCACAGGTAGATCAGTCAGGTGAAGCTACCCTTGCCGCGGTTGGTCTGTGGATGGGTGACCATCTTTACATACAAAGACCTCTGCGTGCCTCGGAAAGCACGTTATTCTTTTATAGGGAGTTTTATTGAAATTTTTAACTGTTGGTCCCGGCTGTCATTCGTGGATCTTTGACACTCGTTACGGGTAGTCAGAAGCCTGAAAATCTGACAACCAGTCTTATGAAGGGGTATTGTATTACCCAGTACCTGGGTTGTGGAGGTCAGATAGGCAGTCGCTCCATGTAAAATAGGTACGGTATTCAGCTGAATCCGGTAAGACTGAAACTACTGAAAGCCGACCATAGGCAGATGATGGGTATCATAATATAGTAGGTATAAAAATAAATGGTGCAAGGCCAAGGCCGGTTACCGGAATATTAATGTAAATTGCAAAGGTCAATAACACTTCACTAGTATTATAAGTAAACAAACATACTACTGGCTCAGTGCGAACGATAATAATATGCCACTGATAAAAATACGTTATGTGTGTGCTATGGAGGCCAGTTGGTCACCGCGCGCGGCTGAATGCGTACGTCCTTTGCGCGATGAAAAAAAATTGTACCTACCATAGTGAATTCCCGCCACTTTCGTAGTGAATAGTCAATTTTTTTTTTTTGAAATCTTGATTTTATAAAAGCGTATTGGTGTTTTGTGTGTTGCCGTTTGGGAGTATGCCAAGTTCCGCTTGGTATTTATAAGTTTGTACCTATATCATTTATTTTTTTCGTTAGTTACTCGTAGTCTGTAGTAAAGTAAACTTTGTTCTAAACGAAGAAATACAATTATTTTGCTACAATCACGTTCAATCAGTCAGTTTATTTTGTAAACTGTTGTTGACATTCTTCTATCAATTTAGTAAGACTTATGATAAATTCGGTTAGGACAAAGAATGCAACTCACATTTAGACAAAGACATTTATTCGTCGGATATGTTAGGTACAAAGATGGCGCTACTAGCGGCATACGAATATTTACAATGTGAACATAATGTACACGTGGGTATAAAACATAACATAAATACTACTTATACCTACTCTAGTAAACAATACAAAACACTTATAATATGGACATTTGTACTCTAATATACCTACAACATAAAATAAAATAACTCAACAATAATATTTATATTAGAGAACTAAATAAATCTGCCATATTAAAAAAAAAATATTATTTACTTATTTACTCTTTTAATCAAAAAATTATTTTAATGTGTAAAAAATATTTTGTAGTAACCAAGGCTTTTTTTGTAAAAATGAAATGGTAGCTCTCTTATTAGTTTTGGCATATGGTTATATACTTATTTTAGTGGACATAAGGTAGCTGTTTCTGTAGTGGAGAGTAATATTACAAAAATGGTTTTTTAACTTGGTGGGGTCCCTTTTTGCAAATCTATTGTTTTCGGCTACTGCGGAGAAGAAGTGAGAGTTTTTCCTGACATAAATGGCTATTTCTAATATGTAAGTAGAAGAAAGAGTTAGAACCTTTAACTTAAATAAAATAAATAAAAAGATTTTACACTGAGCATAATAGACGGTGAGTTTGTCAATTCATTGTTCACAGTAAATATTCCTTGTTTATTTCACATTTGTACTTATTATTTATTGTTCTACCTTATCTCATTATCAATGCATGGATGGTGCGGAGCATTCGTACAAGTCAATCAATCTATATATATAAAACAAAGACGGGTTTGTTACAACACTTATAACTCGAGATCGGCTGGATCAATTTTCATGGTTTTTGTTTCGTTGGATTTGTCTCCGCCCTGAATAGCAGAATACATATAAAAACAATGAAAACTTGACGAATACATTATTATGAAAATGAATCATTTTTCATTTAATTATGTTTCTTTGTTTCGTACCTGTCAAAAATTTGTTTTCCTCCTGTCATCCTGTCAAATACTGTGATTGACATTTATGCATGCGTTCAGAAATGTATTTTGTGTAAACTATTTAAAAAGGGTGAGTAAACTTTTGTCTGTATTTTTTTTAATCAATTAAAAAGGTTGAAAAGTGTATTAAGCAGATTTGAATAGAAGTTCCTCAAATATTTATGCGTGCGTTCAGAAATAATGACAAATGGTTAACATCGGTAGGAGTAGGGTAGGAGTAGGGTAGGAGTAGGGTAGGAGTAGGGTAGTAGTAGGGTAGGAGTAGGGTAGGAGTAGGGTAGGAGTAGGGTAGGAGAAGGGTAGGAGTAGGGTAGGAGTAGGGTAGGAGTGGGGTAGGAGTAGGGTAGGAGTAGGGTAGGAGTAGGGTAGGAGTAGGGTAGGAGTAGGGTAGGAGTAGGGTAGGAGTAGGGTAGGAGTAGGGTAGGAGTAGGGTAGGAGTAGGGTAGGAGCAGGGTAGGAGTAGGGTATGAGTAGGGTAGGAGTAGTGTAGGAGTTGGGTAGGGTATGGGGTAGGACACCACGCGAACGAAGTAGCGCCGGGCAGCTAGAAATAATTTATATGGCAAAACAACGTTTGCCGGGTCAGCTATAGTTTTAAATAATATACAGTCGACTGCATGTCTATGATTTATAACATATTGACTTTGACCAGAAGGCCATTCTCGTAATTTAAAATGTCCAAAATCTAGTCGCAGTCTCATCTCGGCGACAAACAAAATTAATGTCAAAAACTTGTCAAAATGTAGGGAAATTAGAAGAGTTTTTTGACAGATTGAGACCGATATCAGACTGTGAACGTTCTTAAAATTACGAGAATCGCCCCTCTGGCACAGTATAGTATACCACAATATATACAAAATACATCTTGTAAAGACTCTTCGTTACAAGACGTATTTTTCCTGTATTGTGGTCGCGTCGTTGTATTTAATTAAGGAACGGCCCGCCTTGCGAGTCATACAAAATAAAAACATTAGTGATGTCATCAACCCCATATACACGTATAATACGAGAACTCACTCGTACTTACAGACTTAGGTACTCACGTAAGTGCATAAGTTATCAGTTGTTACGAAATGTGTAAATGGAAACATTACTGCAACTTATTTGTAATAACATTACTTACGTCTGATAAGCAAGGTACATTTAATAAGTAACGAGACACTGAGAGGTAACCTTTTCGCAGTGCAAGGGGTCGGAGACCAAAGTTGTCGACATAGCTCACAGAATAAGCAAGCTGAAGTGGCAATGGGCCGGCCTTAATAGGCATAGAAACGATGACCGTTGGGTTAGACGTGTTCTTGAGTGGAGACCGCGAATAGGTAAACGTAAGGTGGGCGCCCTCAGGCTGGGTGGAGCGATGGTCTTCACAGGTTGGCTGGTAGCAGCTGGATAGAGTTGTAGAAAATATGGCCTATGTCCAGAAGTGGACCGATATGGGCTGATGATGATAATGAGTGCAAGGGGTAAAGTAAACCCTTCGCTACATTACCTAGATTATTATTAAAAGTTGAAAATGCTGCGTCAAAATGTTGAGTTTGACTTATTATGAAAGGTAAGTAGGTAGGTGGGTACGACGTAGGTTCTTACTTTATTTAAGTTGTTAAGGAAAATAAACAGACTCATAATGGTTTCACGAAACTTAATATAATACAGGGTGGCAAGCATCGGCGCACAAACGAGGATTTAGTACATGATTCTATCGTAGAATTTTTTAATCTGTTATTCATGAATTTAGCACATGATTCTAAACACCCTAGTGCAGAAATTTTTAGTCGTTGATAAAAAAAACTGCTGTTTCATAGAATAGTGCAATACCAACACTATCAAAATGTATGTTTCATATTTCCGGAGAATGTGTCTGCTCAACAACGTATATAACGCAATTAATGTGGTTGAACTGTCGAAATAAAACCCATTGCTACTGATATTACTTGACAGGTTTGTTCACACTTTCATCAAAAAAAAATTTAACAGGGTCGCGGTTTGTTCGAAAGAGTTACCGTGGCCCCTGGCACAGGCAACTGAAGGAACACGGGTGGGTTTTCCTCAGTCTGACATGCCTTCCCGCTCCGCCCAGAGCGGGAGAAGTTATTTGATAACTTCCAACCCAAAAAAAGGTGATTTGGTAAGCGACCAACCGCCTGGCAAAAATCGAACTAGTGTAAATCCCCCGTAACAATTGCCGAGCGCGCGTGTCGCATCGCTCGAGGTCTAAGATAAAAGGATGCTGACCATGACTTAATTTGCGATGCATTTTCATACATTTCCCAGTTCCCCATACAATAACGCCTGTATTTATTTAAATAGAGCAGCACGCAGACTGATAACGGTTATAATTATAGTTATTTTATGCTTCGGTTAAGACCTAATGTTACAAGTACATAGGTGTGGCCTTTGATCTTAAAACGTAGATTAATAGTGTAGTAAACGTTGATGGCCTGTATGCCATCTACTGTAGGTGAAATACTCCGAAGAACAAAGTTCCTTCAACCCTTTTCACACACAAAGGTTGCTGTGTGGAGGGCGCGGCGTGTGTCCGGCGATAAACAGGTAAATCGGGTGACATCAGCCGAGGTACGCACGACGACATAATTATCAAGCTATGCATGTCCAGTATAAGCTGACTTCTCATTGTAAGTACTAAACACCTCTACAATGTGAAGTCGACTAAAACTGAAAATATACATGTATATTTTCAGTTGTTTTAAAGTTTCCACACGACAACATATCCAGCTAATAGCTGTAGTCTGCTGTAGTCTTGTGGAAACTTTTGTACCGGGTGCCCGGTAATTAACGGAAAAACTTGATAATTATGGGGTATATAAAAAAAATACAAGTTTTGTCTGCCCCCAATATACTTGTGAACGAGGGGTGCGAGGACCGTGGTGGGTCAGCCGGCCGAATGGCCGAGCGATGGGCCCTGCACTGCACCACACCAGTCAGCTGTTGCACGCCTCCACGCACGGCTGCGCTTACGTTTTATACACGGCACGGTTTCGTTACGATACCGCGTATAAACGCGCCGCAGAAAAAACGTGTCTGTCAACAAGTTTCCATAGTAATCCATACAACACTGACGACCGTCACGGCGAATAAACCGTAGTTTTTCACGGCAAGAAAAACATTATGTGTACAAAAGGCGTTATTGTTTGCATTATAACATAACCGACACCTTTGTGATTTCATTTCTTTTCTTTATTATATACTAGCTGCGCCCCGCGGTTTCACCCGCGTAAGTTTTGATCCTATGTGTTAATCCTGGTTATAAACTATTTGTGTGTCAAATTCCGTCCAAATCCGTTCAGTAGTTTTTGCGTGAAAGAGCAACAAACATCCATCCATCCATTCATACAAACTTCCACGTTTATAATATCAGTAGGATGTCACATAGCCCGCCTTCACTTTCACTTTGCTCCACCACGATATATCGTCGCGATCACACCCTTCTTCTTCTAAGCAATTGATGGCAAAAATTTGAAACATCTTTGGCCCAAAATTCAGCTGTGCGAACTTCGCTCACTGACGCAGTCATATTATCAACTACACAGGTGACATGCGGCGCAGGGTAGAATTGTTCATCAAGAATCACACGCTAAAGGTTAAACTTCAATGTCCTATGTTACGGGTTTGGTTTCCGCACTTAGTCCTGCAAGTGGACCATTGTGCGTTGGCCATGGCGGCCGTCGGTGGTTATTCCAACCAGCCCACCTCCCTCCAGAAGTTTATGGTCTGTTGAGAACATCTGGGTGTCCCGAGGGTTTGCGACCTAATCTGGGTGACGCCTGTGCACTCAAAGAGCACATGCGCGACGGTGTCTTCAGCCTTCATGCAAGCCCTGCACAGGAGGCTTGCATGGGCGATTATGCTTATTGTGTGGAAAACTAAACTTATTACTAACCTTAACTCTCTCCCCACAGAACCGAACTCTTCAACTGCCTCGTCATGATCAACTAAGCCATGGAGAAGTTACTAAAGACATTCAAGCGTTCTCCAACGAATGAGGAACTGTCTCGGAGCGAGTACTCCCTGGTCTCTACTGATCTGACCGAGGATGCTGTTCGACTATGGATGGGCTTACCTGATGAAGTCAAGTTCGATGCCGCTTGGGAGAAGTTCAGGCAGCACTACGAGAAGGAGCATGGTAAGGATATATTTTATTATTTTTAGGGTTCCGTACCTCAGAAGGGTACAACGGAACCCTTATAGTTTCACTTCGTTGTCTGTCTAGACCCTTTTTCTCTTCAACATGAGGTATCATGTTTAAAAATTATATCAAATACTTAAATCTAACGGTCCCTTGCACATGTGAAAAATTCAAGCTTCTAAGGTAACGCAATAAAAAATATGCCCATTTACGCCAAATATTTTGACAGTCGCAAATAAATAAAAACTTTAAAAGGTACTTTCCGTTGACCTAGAATCATAAAACTTGGCAAAAAGCAAGGTCTCGCCGCACAAGATTACAGGAAAAAGACTTGTGGTTATGTTTTTTCGAGAAATACTATGAAATGCAAATTTATTTTGGCGGCTGGTAAAATCAATACTGTGCATGTGTAAATATTGATCCCGACTACGGAAAATTTTACTGTGAAAATAAAGAAAGGAATTATATTATTTCTTGCAGAGACTAAAAAGCACACCACATTTTCTACAAATAAGTCAACTAAATCAAATAAAAAGTATAAAATGCGTTGTAAGAAATTAACAGGAATGTGTGCACACGGCTGCGGCTTGTTTTTAGGGTTCCGTACCCAGAGGGTGCCAACGGGACCTATTGCTAGGATCTCCGCTTTTCGTCCATACGTCTGTATATAAGTGGGCTGTCTCTCATGAACAGTAACAGGTAGACAGTTGATATTTTCACAGAGTGTGTTCTTCCATATCATCAAATAATAAAAATAAAATAAAGTTAAAAATTAAAGGGGATCTACATAGAAGAAACGTGTCCCCCTGTAACCCTTAGTGTGCTAGTCTGACTCGCATTTGGCCTGTTTGGTCAGGTGGTCAGGTGGTAGGGGTAGGGTGTTCAGGGCACCCAGACACAATTCGCTGTTATCATGACATGATCTTGAACAGAAATTTGTTATAAGTCCCACGCATAAGATCCGTGGCCGGTTCGTTCCCAAATTAAACCCAGTTACTGGCTATGAGCTCGCTTTTTATGAGTCCGGGCTGCTGTTGAGGAAGTCCTAATAAATCTAAAAAACATAATACCGCGTTGCGTAACCCGGGAATCGAACCCAGCAGGCCACGATAAGCTGTCGCGCTTTATAAAGCAAATTGTGGCCTGCTGGGTTCGATTCTAATACCAGTTAGAACCAGTAATCATTTATGAAAGTCACGTTAAAATGTCCCAAAAATATCGTGTGAAACTACGATGAACTGAAAATAGCTTTGTATCAATTGGAACTGTGACAAACTCTAACGTAATAAAGATTTTAATTACTATGCTTGGTCTTCCGGCATCTGTCTACTTTATATTTAACCTTGGAGTCTATTTTTAGATCTATTTCAGAGCGTCAGCAGTTGCTTAAACTTGCTAAGAAGAGTGCAAAAGATTTTTGGATCTAGTTTTTTGCTCAAGGTGGAGGGAGGGGCAAGGGTTATCTCAGGGGGACGAGGGGGAATATCTATTTCGGAGGGAAAAGAAAAAAATCTTTGACACCTATTTTCTGTAAGAACAACAATGCGCCCTTTCGAGGACGACTACGCGCTACCTGTTCCCATGGATTTAGTACATGATTCTGAACCCCCTGCGTCGCCGAGGGGATCAGCCGATCGATTCTGTAAAAATCACACCATGAAAAGTTGGGTGAAGTGAGCTGCCAATAATGTCAATCCCTAGCATTTAGTTGGAATGACAGCTCACTCCATGCAACGCTCACGCTCACGCGTCACGTAAGTTTTCACGGTGAGATGGTTACAGCATCGCACTGCAGGAATCATGTGCTGAATTCCAGTACAGTATGCGCGTCGATGACCACCACACAAAATTCACGTAAGGTGACAATTCTTATAGGCTATGTACGCACTGAGAGGTGGCTTGCTTAGCGCCTAGAGCTCAGCGAGTCTCCTTGCGAGTAGCGAAGTGGAACGAAGGCTCTAGAATTTTCGCAACCGGCCGCAGTGCGCGCTTGTCGCCTTCGCTAGTCGCCTAGCGTGTATGTAAGGTTGGGATCCTGCCGTTTTGCAAAAAAAAATTACAAAATTCCATTATCCAAAGAAATTTTAGCATCCTTTTTTTATACTAATGGAATATTTGGCATGATTTTAGTACGCACATTTTAATTTGGCCAAATTTTAACTCGGCAGAATATTACCAAGGATAATGTCATTAAGGCATTTTTGGTCTTTAATCAAATGAGTTATTACAGCAAACAATCTTTAGACAATAAATATTTAGTCAAATGATTTGCTATGAAAACAAAAATAACGACAAAAATAAGATTATTTGGGAATGATATAATAAAAAAATGAACTTTTGTTTGATGTCATTTGCGTACTTCGATGTAAGTTTATGTGCTTGTATTTGATTGAAACAAGTCAAATTTATGGATACGAACGACGAACGAAAAACGAACTGCTACCAGAACTGTAGGTTAGGTTAGAATCCATTTTAATATTATATAATATTACTTAATTGCCATGTATAGTTTATAATTTTTTTAGAGTTTAGTGAAATTTGCAACGTAACACGCTTATATATTTTTAGTAATTTTTAGTTATACCTACCAACTGAAATATTTGACTACATTAAAATTGGTAAAAGTACTAGTTGGTAAGTAAGTTATTGTTTAAGTAAGCAAGTTAGTGTTTAGTTCACTTGCCAAACATTAGGTTTGCGTTACAATTATTATTTGAAGAGTAATAATTTGGCAAATGAAATTATGCGGAAAATTGTTTGGGAAGTGATAATTTGTCATTTTTTTTTTTTGATGAAACAAGGGAGACCCAAGGATGTTAAGTCGCAAAGCTCTAGTCGCCAAGCAAGCCACCTGTCAGTGACTGAAATCGAAATTGTCACCTTACGTGAATTTGCCGTGTTATAGCCACTTCATACAACTTATTTTTTTATATTTTTATTTAAATACTTATTATTATTATACAACAGTTAAAGAATAAAAGCTGTGTTTTGAATATACGAACAATTTAATTATACCCTGTCCATTAAAAAATTAAACCGTTTTTTGACAGATGGAACTAGTGATTGCAGCAACACACAATAAATTGATTGATAACAATTAAATTAATTGATTGATTGGTACGGTATTATAATGTCTGTAAAAAGCCATAAATAAGATAATGCAATAAGATAAGGCAGTTTATATATTTATTTTATTACGCATAATCCCCTTTATTCATAAACGTTGCTTAAAGTTAAGCAGTGATTAGCGACTGTTTAACCATACATTTTTGACGTTTAAGCGTTACTTAACTTTAGTCATCGTTTATGAATAAACCCCTTTTTTATAGTTAACTTTTACGTAATCTGGAATAGTTACGTTCTAAGACAGCTGTCAAAAAACGGTTTTCCTAATGAACAAGGTATAGTTAGTCAATTTGTTTAACATTTTATTTCTTTGACTGTACCTAAGTATCAATGTACACATTATTGAAAGCCGGACCTTAAACGTAAGATCTTTTAGCACAATTAACTAAGTTTCTTAAAAAATATTAACTACTTAAATAGATATTTGTCGAAACCAAAAAGATTTTCGCCACACCATTTACGTCAACTCCGTTTTGACGAGTAAATGTTAATGGGTGTAAATAAAACTTATTCTAGATTACGTCATTCGTGTGACATTGAGATTTTAAGTACATAAGTAGTTATATCTAGTACAATTGAATATAAATGAGATAAAAGGCATAAGAACACTGGTAGGACTCAGTTTCATATTACGGTATGACGATTGCCTATGTCTGCCGCTCGATTCTGTAAAAATCTCACCGTGAAAAGTCAGGTGAAGTGTTTAGATCATTTAGATTTAAACTGAAGGAATTATTTTATAGTATAGAAGGGATTCTAAATAATCTGAATTAGCCACCTGTGTAAAGCCCTTTTGAAGCGGACCATTGGAAGTTCTTTAATTTGGTTAGGGGTCTTGTTATAAATCTGAATACACATGGGGTAGCATTGGAGCCTGACATACCTCCTGTCGCGCTATTTTGAAAATGACGGCCACGCATGAGACTTATGTAAATCGATAGCTGACATCAATGCAAACAGAAAACAAAATTAGATCTAACTCCGTAAAGTGTCACGTTTCCGAGATATTAACGTTCAAATTTGATGATTGAGTCACATCATCAAAATGGCGCGACAGTATCTGACGGATCTTTAAAGCCCTTTAAAAAGTCAATTTTTAGCTACGGCCCCATATTACCCATTGTCCTTTTGTTTATAAAATTATTTTTCTCGACATCGTAAATAACGCAATTAATCAAACCCAAACTTAATTTCAATCATTCATATTAGGCTGTGAATCTGCTCTTTTTGAACGACAGTCCCACACGCCCAGCACTTCCTACGGTTTTAAGCCCCCAACAGAATTGGAGGGATCTTAGTTTACGTCGGGGGTTTTTAAGTAAAAAATTTAGATACGATATTTATTTAGTTTTTCCAAAATGTTTTATGAGAACTTTAACTTCACAGGAAGAATAGAAAGCACTCACCTGCTATCAAAGAACGGGTCAACCAAACGCCTGCCGTCAGTCAGTTCAGCCCCTCATCTGTATGACAGCGGTAGTCGTCAGGGAGACGACGTCACCTTCCTCAATGGAGCTGAGAAGAGTCCTGTCAGTGAGGCGAGACAAGACACAGTGTAAGTGTTATAGAATTAGTCAAAAACATTTGGTGGACGGCACTCATTATTTTGAGCAATTTTTACTAGTGGACCAAACCAATAAGATAAGTCACGTAAAGAGAGTATTCTGTTATATTCTATCACATTTTATGTTCGCATACATAATCCTTAAAATGTTCCCACTGCTGGGGCACAGGCCTCCTCTCGATGAGAGGGAGTGCGCTGTAATACACCACGCGGGCCCAGTGCGGGTTGGTAGATGTCACATGTGTTCGAATTTTTGGTTCTAGGACATGCCGGTTTCCTCACGATGTTTGCCTTCACCGTTTTGAGAGTAGCGGAAACACATTCATATCTATGGATGATACCAATTACTGTGCTTTTCGCAAAAAAATTAACGAACATGTTAAAGGATAGTTGTATTTTCGATTCGAAAACCATTCGAATTTACGT
Source organism: Apamea crenata (assembly GCA_949629185.1). NCBI lineage: Eukaryota > Metazoa > Arthropoda > Insecta > Lepidoptera > Noctuidae > Apamea > Apamea crenata. The sequence goes on along the minus strand of OX451380.1, from coordinate 6,100,444 downwards.
TACGTTTACGTCGCGCGTTCGTACTAGAAGAGCTGTTCATGTGTGTCAAAATGTTTATCTTTCTCTTTTAGTGTCTGCATACTTTTTTAACCAGTGCGTATAACTGTAACCATATATTATACCTGTAACCACCCCCTAGCTTGGAATTTTTTCAACGGTTGTAACGGTTTTTTTTTTTGTATATATATTTTTTTTTTTTATATTTTCATCGAATATGTTCAACGCTAGGGGTCTAGAAACATATACTGAAGCCATGGTTACAGTTTGCGCGTTGGTTAAAACGACACGAGTTGGCGACAGAGGCAATTGCAACGCGTAGCGGCAACAGCCGTTGACTCGTGTCGCTCGTGACCTTTATAAAACCCACTAATTACCGTAGTACCGTAGAATCATTTACAGGACGATAATAATTGGTTTAATTATTTTATTTGCAGACCTGATGCAATACCAGTATCTAAGAAAAAATCGAAGGTAAGGATACGATTCTAATCTATAACCGTTGCTTATCACATACTTTGGCTAACCGTTATTACTGTCACTGCCGTACAACTGCAAGTGCAAGATAGAGACGGGAACGTGTCTAAGTCAAAGCACGAGCTATGTAACGTTTATAGATCTCGGCCTGGGTCCCTACCTAGTCCACCTACTTCGTAAAAGTAGTCCTGTGATATTAAAAAAGATAAATGATTTCATTTCTGTAAGTTGATTTGTACAAACACTTTTATATGTCAATTGTATTTTAAAACTAGACGAGGCCGGCGTTTCCTATCTGACTACTCTAAGAAGAAAGGCCGAAACAAACTCAGAGGTCACAGTCTCTTCTAAAGTGCAGACATAATCTTGGTCAGATCATGTGAAGACCATGCAGTGGTGTCTGAAATGGTATATTGAGACAGAAACAACCACACAGATTAAGTGGACCTGTCCAGTCAGTGCACGCATTTGTCTGTAATCGTGCAGCTCAACCCAGAACTTAAGGAGCTCAACGATTCGACGAACAATACCAAATAAAGAAAATTTGTGTAGGCCGCATAGATTACTCAAACTGCCAGATCATGATTAAAACTAACTGAGAAGGAAGAAAAAAACAGAAAAAGCAATGACCCACATAGTCCTCACATTCACAATAATTCAAATAATATAATACTTTACAAAGTATATACATATGTCGCCGCCAACTGGTTTAATTAACCGTCGAGCCTTTTAACTAAAGGGCGGCCCTTAAATTAACGGCCTGAATGATATTCAATTATAGTTTAGGTTGGAACTGTAACCAATCACGTGCGAGCCGAATTGGTCGCAGTAACGAAGCCAGGGCACCCCGACCAAATGGGTTAGGTTAGAACTGTGATCAACCGCGTGCAAGCCGAGAGAGCGAAGCGAGGCGAACACTACTTCCAAAGGCGAGGCGGTTGACTAAACGGCTAATTGGCTGCGACACATTGTATATAAAATTTAAAATTACCATTACCACCAATAGATGGCGCAAGCTCGACAAACATTCAAAATAAGTCTCCTAGTAGGAGTGTGGGTATTCTTCACAATTGCCTTTTTAATGCACAATGAGAAGGAAGAAGTAACCAGGCATTCTTCAGTAGCCCCCGGACAAATCAAGGGTAAGTGCCTCGGCATCGTCTTCACATATTATTATAGAACGAAGTAGCTGCCCGGCGCTACTTCGTTCGCGTGGTATCCTACCCCTACCCTACTCCTACACTATTCCTACCCTACTCTACCCTACCCCTACCCTACTCCTACCCTACTCCTACCCTACTCCTACCCTACTCCTACCCTACTCCTACCCTACCCCTACCCTACTCCTACCCTACTCCTACCCTACTCCTACCCTACTCCTACCCTACTCTACTCCAGCACTACTCCAACACTACTCCTACCTTACTCCTACCCTAAATTTTCCTCTGCAGCAACACATTCAGCGATTCATTTTTATATTATAGATGTATGCTAAATATTGGAAAACATTTTAAAAGAGTTACGGTCGAGTTTCTTGTCCATTCTTCTCCATACGAAAACTACCTTTTGGAAGGGACGACTAGAATCAATTCTATTTTACTGTTATTTTTGACGTTCAAAAGTGCCTTTTATGTGCCTATTTGCTACATAAGCTGAATACCATTATTTTACATGGAGTGACTGCCTATCTGACCTCCACAACCAAGTTTCTGGGTAACACGATACCCTTGGTAAGACTAGTTGTCAGACTTTCGGGCTACTGACGACCCGTAACAACTGTCAAAGATCCACGAATGATAGCCGGGACCAACGGCTTAACGTGCTTTCCGAAGCACGTAGGGGTCTTGGTATGAGAAGATGGTCACCCATCCACGGACCAACCGCGGCAAGGGTCGACCCGTGCGGCTATTGTTACTTAGCCATTAGCCCCTCGAATTGCTACTGTTAGTGTGTTACGCTATTATCCTGCAGGAATGTAGAGTACTAGACTACCGGTCTTCAAATAGTACAGACGCCAGCACATCAAGCCACTACAATCTGTCAAATTTCTTTCAATTCCTTTCTAATTTCTCCTTTCTTTCTCTTTCTCACTTTCCTTTTTCTCCTTTTTTTTTCTTCCTTTCTTTTTTGTCTCCTTCTTTTTCTTTTCTTTCTTTTTTTCTTTCTTTTTATTTTTTTTCCATTTAATTTTTTTTTTTATTTCTTTTTTCCTTAGTAGATTTTCTACTTTATCGCTAAAGCATAAGGTTTGAAGTTGATTGGAAAAATTTGACAGTTTCGGGTAGCTTGTTGTGTGTGTGCTTGGTGTGTCTGTACACTTCAGATCATGCAAAAACGATACCTCTTAAATTCGTGAACAGTTCTAGCTTTTCAATTTGATTCCTCTTTTCAAGATTACTTAATCCGGAATGATGACAATAAGCTGTCCGTACTATTGAAGCTGACTGGACCATTCTTATCAGAACAATACGAGAAGAAGTTGAATTCGAGTGAAAAGATGAACATGAGCAAAATGGAGATCTGGCTAGAGAAGTGGGTTGTAAAGGATATTGTTGGGACTGCAGATTATGATGCTGTTCAGGTAAGTTATAGTTGCTGGAAGCATGAAATAATTTATCATGAAGTTCGTGCTGTACCAACTGTCAATCAACTCAGCCTATCGCAGTCCACTGCTGGACATAGGCCTCTCCCAGGTTGCCCCTCAACATCCTGTCCTCCGCATCCAGTCTATCCCAGCCACATGCTTTAGGTTGTCGGTCCTTCTCGCTGGGGGGCATCCCACACTACGTCTATCGATACGATACGCGTTTTCGATTCCCGGACTCGTCCACTCCAACGGTCATCGGTTATTTGACAAACATGGCCAGCCCACTGCCACTTCAGCTTGCTTACTCTGCAAGCTATGTCAGTAACTCCACTGTACTGTAGACCCTACTTCCTACTAATTATTATAAACGTTATGGATGTTTGTTACTTTGTCACGCAAAAACTACAAAACGGATTTGAATGAAATTTGGCATATGGATGGTTTATAATCAGGATTAATATAAAGGATACTTTTTATCCCAATATTCCCACGGGATCGAAACTTATGCGGGTGAAACCGCGGGGCGCAGCTAGTACACCATAACCTTGATCGAACCATTGCAGCACGCCTCTAGGTTGTTTCGCCACCTTTTCCTGGGCCGGCCTCGGCGGCGTCTTCCATCCTCCGGCACCTACCGTGTGTGAGTCTCTTCCCCAGTGTCTGCCTTTTGTAATTTTGACGTTCGAAAAGTGCTGATTCTAAGCTTAATTTGAATAAATGACTTTTGATTTTGATTTGGAGTGGTCACTGTGCATGTGGCTGACGTAACCCACCCAATCCCTGTCGCAATTATCTGGGTGAAAATCCAGCCCAAGGGCTCTTCCTGCGAATAACTTCTTTAAAAACAATATAAACTACTTTACCTGACCCTAGGGTCGATACATGAACCCCTGTTCTGTTTTCTTTATTTGTTTGTGTTCTCATTACTGTTTATTATTGTGTGCCATAGTCGGAGTCGAATTTTATTTTATTTTTGTTTTTTTTTTCAATCTGAACGACCACTTGTCCAACGAAGAAGCAAACTTTACATACGTCCATTTTTTCCACAGACCTCAGATCACTGGACAATAATCCTAGAAAATCAAGCCGAAGATTTTCACGAAAGCGAAACCCGTTCTTCCGTGCTGGAGCTACCACCTTTGCCCACCAACCACAGCGTGCTATCTGTTCGAATAACCACCACGGCTGGTATGACTACTCCTTTCACCTTGAGTTATACCCTGGACCCTTTGGATGGTACTACAGGGATCATTTATGCCTGTATACTGCTTTGCGCATTGTATGCCTTGATCGTTTTTGAGGTAAGATATTTAAAATATTGTTATGATTGCTTGTTGGTTAGAATAGAATAGTTCTTTAATTGAACAGAAAGTAAGTACAAGTTAGTTAAGTTTAAAATGATCCTTATACTAACTACCTTAACTAAGGCATGCAAACAGTTTTAGCTATAAAATATATATTACTAACACATTCAATCAAATCAATTTAGGGTTACCATGTCCAGATGAAAATCAGTAAATAATTTGACATAGGCAACACAATACATAATGTCAAGTTTAGTAAAATAGGGTTATAAATTCGCCAAGTTCGGTGTCAATACAATTAAATTGGAAATATAAATGATTTAATACAATTTAGGAATACAGAGATGTCATACTATCAATTTAAATTCTTATCGGTCAGAAATTCGGCAATTGCGTAATAACATATTGTATTAATTAACTAGCTGCGCCCCGCGGTTTCACCCGCATAAATTTCGATTCCTTTGGGAATATCAGGATAAAAAGTATTCTATGTGTTAAACCTGGTACCAAAATATATCTGTGTACCAAATTTCATGAAAATTGGGAAAAACAAACACACACACTCACAAACTTTCGCCTTTATAATATTAGTGTGATAGATCAGTCAATTTCTTTTTGAAAAATGGAAATGTCTCAAGTTTTTAAGGCATTTCCCTGTACAATTCCTTACTTGGAAGTAGTGACATAGCTGTCGTTTATAAACCAAAATGGTCTGATTTTTAAATAAATGGATTTAATTTTTAGTGTCTAAATCTGAACGTAAGTAAGTTAGGAAAATATTGTAACTTTTTCGCTCCGTAACTACCGAGAAATTCCCATATATGAAAACCCCTAAAAACACTATATCCACACTGGGGATCGAACTCAGGGCCAGCAGTCGCTCTTGCGAATGAAAACCGATATGAAACCCTTCACTCGAGTGTAGGTTCATTTCTGTGTTATTTCACTTTCACACGACAAATTGTTTGGAAATTAACGTTCATCTGCTCCTTCCATTTCATTTATCGATCATTCGGTAGGCGAGTGAACGATATCGAGTGCCGAAATCCAATATTGTAGTATTTTGTCTTCAGACGTTTCACTTCCGAGTGAAAGATTGAAAATTGAAAGCAAAAATGATCGAAAATTGAATCGTCTGATATCTAAATAAACATCGATTTCTTTCTCATTTTGTATAATGTTGTTACGAAATAATTTTATCATTTATCTCACTACCTTCTTCAGGTGATAAACAGAACAATGGCAGCAGTTCTCCTGTCCACCACATCATTGGCAGCATTAGCTGTTGCAGGCGAGCGACCCTCACTACCGGAGCTAATCTCCTGGCTGGATGTGGAGACTCTGCTGCTGCTGTTCAGCATGATGCTGCTCGTTGCTATTTTAGCGGAGACTGGTGTCTTCGATTACTTCGCTGTGTTGACTTTCCAGGTGAGTCAACATCATCCAGGTGACCCAGTGGTAAAAGTCGTGACGTAAGTCAGCAAAAGAGATAAGTATGCAGGGTCGTCGGATATAGTTGAACTTTGTTAAGAAACCGATGGATTTTTTCGAATGAAATTTAGTTTGATAAATTAACTTGTTTGTTTTCTATTAATTAAATAAAATTTTATCCAAAAACATCAATCCGTTTCTTACTGAACTTCAACTATATCCGACAATCCTGCATACTTATCTCTTTTGTTGACGTACGAGTGTGTACGATGTCTTCGATTTTTTTGTTATAAGACATTTTCCTCATGACGTTTTCCTTCACCGTTTTGAAAGCAGTGGTGATGAAAATATTTACATGTAGTAAAGCGCCTTCGCACGGCGGCACAGATTACTAAATAGTTACTACGTAAGCGGCGGGTTCGAACCCACGCCATACAACTTGTAAGCCGGGGCCGTTACCAATGGGCCAGTGCTCGCTCTCTATTTGAAATAGCTTCAATAAAACGTCCACGTGTTGATGATGTGTCACTGTTTTTTACATAGCAAGTAGTGTTGTAAGAATTTGTGTGAGGTAGGTTTCGCAACTAAAAACTTTTTCCAAAAAAAAAAAACCGATTCCCAATAACACTACATAATGTGAACAAACATACATCGACCCTGAATACGTTACACTCCTTTTTTGGCAGTCGTGTAAAAATAACTTTAATTTCGGAAATCGGTGGCAAAAAACGAAAATACAAAACCAAAGACATTAAGGGGTTTATTCATAAACGATGACTAAAGTTAAATAACGTTTAAACGTCAAAAATGTATGGTTAAACAGTCGCTAATCACTACTTAACTTTAAGCAACGTTTATGAATACAGGGGTTTGACACTGAAGTTAAAGTTATTCTACACTTGGTAGTAGATATTTGTTTTTTTTTTTTGGAAACTAGTTGTTTTTTTTTGTTTGTAAAATAATTTTTATATTATTCGATTTTTTTTTTTTTTTTTTTGTTACAATGAAAATTATTGTCATTAGGACGCAGTTACGCCATTAGTCTGCTGATAGTTATCAGCATTTGCTGCCGCAGTATATTTCCTGATGATGAAGATGAAAATTATGATGCCATGATTATAATGATAATGATTACTCACAGCACGACACCCAGATGGATATAATACCGATTTACATTGGACGTGCGATCCTCAGATCTAAAGACTCACGACTCACATTAGAACATTCAGATAAGATAAATTCTAAAGTTAATCTATTCGCTGATATATTTAATGACAGACAGATGGATAGACAAGTCAAGGTTATTTGCATATGCATGTGTTTACAGTGGAAATATGTCATGTTTAGATGTGTTTCTGTAAAGTTAGATCTGTAGACCATTTTTTATTTTATTAAGTACCTGATACTTGTTGGCTGTCCTCCCATAACTACTGTAATTTGAAAAACATTGTAAAAGACAGTTATTTTTAAAAGAGTAACCGTGGAGTTTCTTGCCGGCTCTTCTCCATAGCGAACGACCAATTAGAACCGTGCACCTAACTTCTGACGTTTCATAAGTGCCCATGTAGATACCTAAATGGGCACTTATGAAAATCACAATATTTTATTTCACATATACATGTGAAATAAAATATTGATTTTGATTTCAAAGTATGTCTATGACAATAATTGTTTAATGGTACTCTGGTCTAGTGGTCGCAAGCAGGGATCCGGGTACGACAAAACGTCATGTTTGGTGGTTCAATCTGCATTTGTTTGCAATGAATGGCTTTCATTTGGAGGGGCTTGTGGCTAAATAGTACCAGCCGCACGAGTCGGTCGAAGGTTATGCTCCAGTCTATTCTCACTTTAAAGCAGTCTCCTTTAAACGTCTCATCATTTGCTTTCCAGCTGGCGAAAGGCAAGATATGGCCGCTGATAACACTGCTATGCGTGATCACCGCTGTAGTGTCGTTACTGCTCGATAACGTTACCACGGTACTGCTCATGACTCCAGTTACCATACGGTAAGTCGACTGTATACAGGGTATGAAAAGACACATCACATAGGCGTCAACTACGCATTCTGTACATCAAACTCAGTAACATTGCAGAAAAATAATTGCTGGGAAACTATTTCTTTTTTTTTTTGGTGTGAAAATATGCTGTTTGCGGTAGTGCACAAAATTTTGTTTATGGGTGCATGCTACGGTAGAGGAATGTGAATGTGGGGGCATTTAAAGTTGCCTCGACCCCCAATCAATAATGTTTCCACTGGACCCCTAACTATAGTTTATTCTCGACCCTTGGGGGTCGGGAGTGGATAGTTGGAAAATTGACCTGTAGCCCAGTACTAAAAAAGGTTGTAGGTATGGGTTAGATTTGGTCAGAACTGAGACATACCGCGCGCTAGCCGAGCGAGCGAAGCGAGCGGAGTAGTAACTTGGCTGTGTATGAAATATTTTGAGGACCCCAATATAGGAATAATTAGAGGTTGACCCGTTTGAGCAGTTGATAGATAGTATGCTTACGCCGGGAGCAGAAAACACTGCGTTACCGTAATTTGGGAAACAGACCTCGGCGGTAAGCGTAAGTCCAGGGATGTGTGGCTGGCTTTGGGTTTCATCTCTACGGGTCTCTTAGACGCAAAGTATGTCGCAGTCGCTAAACACGTAGCCGAATTGTAGACCGAGTTCATTTAGATTGCCATCGACATGCTAAGTAGAAGAAGAGGTTAAAAAAAAGAAGCGCGGTCATCGTATTAGAGTATTCAATAATATTTTTAGGAAAGCAAAATAGGAATCAGTTGAGGTTCAATTAAATACAACTCCTTTATTTTATTCCCAGACTATGTGAGGTTATGGAACTGGATCCCATACCAGTTCTGCTGTCCATGGTGTTGTTCTGCAATCTCGGAGGTACTGCGACCCCAGTTGGTGACCCCCCGAATGTCATCATAGCTTCGAACAAGCAAGTCGTGCAAGCTGTAAGTGATTAAGAATCATGATCGAAATAATTCGGATTGTTAGCTTCGTCACAAGTAGTTGTCAAAAATGTTATTGTTTTGATAAAAAAAATATCAGTAATATTGGTTAAGTAAATCAACATTACTGAAAAAAATATAAAGAGCAGTGGTGGCCCAGTGGTAACAGCCGCGATTTACCGAGTCATAGGTCGTGGGTTCGAACCCAAGCAGACACTTTACTATGTGTAAATAACTTCATCACCACTGCTCTCAAAACTGTGGAGGAAAACATCGTGAGGAAACCGGTATGACCTAGATTAAACATTCTAAAAATTTAGGAAAATACAAGTTGATATTATTAGGCACTACCTCGGAGCATTTCAGCTTCGTTTCTGATGCAACGTCCCTCCGATGCTATCGGGTATTGCAGGTGTCCATAGCCGCCACCTAATAACACTCAAAACCTCTCTTCATCAGGGTATCAACTTCCCGAACTTCACAGTCCACATGACCTTCGGTATCCTGCTGGTGGCTGTCCAGACTTACTTCCAGCTGAGGTTCATTTTCAGAGATATTAACAAGCTCAAGTTACACGAGTCCAAGGATGTTCAAGGTAAGACTTCAAAAACCCGGAGAATTACGTCATCATCATCATCTGCCTATTCTTGTTCTACTATGTTGGGGCAGGCTCCAGTTTAACCAGATGTAGTTGTTTGAAACTCAAAATAATATCTACAGGCAGTTTTTCCATAAAGTTGTAATGCGTAGCTGAATCATCATCTGTCTTTGTCATCAACCTCATGCAACCGAATACCAGTATTTTACATGGAGTGACTGCCTATCTGACCTCCACACCCCAATTGCTGGGTAATACGATACTCCTTGGCAAGACTGGTTGCATGCATACCTGAATAAGGCATCCTAAAGTCTTGGTTTCTTGTTTTTAACCGACTTCAAAAAAAGGAGGTTTTCAATGCGGTTGAATATTTTATTTTATATTTGTTACAAACAAAATTCTTTTTTATTTGAAAGTATATACTTTCAAATTTTATCAAAAATATTTCAGTAGTTTGGTTTTTTAGCCAAAATTACTGGTAAAAATTACAACTTAAAAGTGAAAAATAATAACTTTGTTACAAAAAAAAAAAACAACTGACTTCTAAAAAGTTCTACACATTGCAATACTTAACGACACGCCGGTACTTCCTGAAGGGTTGGGCGGTAGTAGTGTTATACTACATCCACATTTAGCCAGTTACACATACCGACAGTATACTAGGTACAGTCAACAGCAAAAGTAGATGATCAAAATCAGAAATTAAACACTAATGAAAGGAGTTCGCGTCAGAACTGTGTGGCGTGGAAGTGATTCAAAAGTATGTGATTGTAAATAATACCAAACATTTACTACTAGCCAGCAGGTCAAGCTATCTGAAACTGTCAAATTTTCCCAATCAACCTTGAACCTTAATGCTTAACGATAAAGTTGAAAATCTATTAAAGAAATTTGACAGATTGTATAGTAGCTTGATGTGTTGGCGTCTGTACATATAAATGATTTTCACAACTTTTGAGAAATAGTAAATGTAATGTTCGTTCATATTAAACCATAATATGTATCTTATTATTAATTTATTGTGCGTTGCTTCTTAGCTCACTATGCTTTCTTTTAGTTTGTTTAAACATTATCTTGTAAGCGTTTTAATCCTTTGCATTAAACCATTAATTTGCTTACTTATCAAAATACAATTTTAGCCCGCTCCTTCACTAAAAGAATCTTTAATATTTATAGATCTCCGACGTCAGATTTCAATATGGCGCCGCGCAGCTGACTCCCTCCCTCACGTGAGCGGCGACCAGCTGGTAGTCAAACAACGCTTGGAGAGGAAGATTAGCAAGCTGACGGGCCAGCTCAATGTGTTGCTCAAGGAGGCGAGGGTCAAGACTTGCTCTAAAGAAAGCTTCGAAGCGACACTGGCTGATATGAGGCAGAAGGTAAATTAAAAAGGCTTTACATTATAAGCTAGCTTCCGCCCGCGTGGATGTTGGAAAATTTCTCACTAGAACGTAATACCGGGACAAAAATTATCCTATGTGTTGATCCAGGTTCAGCCGTTCAAACATTTTTGCGCCAATCCGGAACATACATCCAGACAAGCGGACAACAATTCTCAATGACTATTTTCTTACATGTCCATCCATTATACTAATTCATACTAATATTAAACATGCGAAAGTTACTAAAGTTGTCAAAAAATAAAAGGCCCGTTTTGACGTTTGAGAATGTGTTCTTGACACCTGTCAGTTTCATACAAACGAATACGTGTTTTGCGAATTTGATCTTTATTAACTACTAGAACGGTCAATGTCAAAACGGGCCTTTTATTTTTTGACAACTTTATGTATTTGTCTGTTTGTTACCTTTTCGCGCGTTAACGACTGAACGAATCTCCATGAGGCACACAGGTAGACCATGACCTGAGTTAGGACATAGAATATTTTTATTCCGGTTGTTCGTTCCTGAGGGATTATTTCCGACAACCACGCAGGCAAAACCGCGGGCAAATGCTATGTAGTATTAAATAAAACCTCAGTCTTGAAACAGAGACCAGTTGTGGTCCAGTGGCAACAACCGTGACTTATGAATTGAAGGTCGTGGGTTCGAACCCAAGCAGGCAATTTGCTTTGTGTAAATTATCTCATCACCACTGCTCTCAAAACGGTGAAGGAAAAGAAAGAAAGAAAGTACAGAAAGAAAAAGTATTTATTGCAAAAACATCGTGTGGAAATTGGCATGTCCTAGAATCAAGAAATTCACTCCCTCTCACCGAGAGGAGGCCTGTGTCTCAGCAGTGGGAACATTATATTCTCATTATGCTAAGCCGGCTCCAAATAAATTGGATTATGGGCATGAGGGTAGTGATGGCTTCTGGTTTCTAAATTCATTTTCGTGTTAAAATAAAAAGAAATACCTACGTAGAAAAGTTAAAGGGACTTTCAACCATTTAGGTATTTTGTTGTTCACAGTACAAGATAAGAGACAAGGTGTTACTGGTAAAGTGCACCGTCGCCATTTTCTTTGTGGTCGTCGTGTTCTTTCTACACTCCATTCCCGAGTTCAGTAAGTGATTTTTAATGTTCCTAAAGATGCTCTTAATAGAATAGAAAACTTGTGTTACAGACAGAGTCCATAGGGTTAGTAACAATTTTACTTAACTTCTAGTGTTTTTAGGTACAAACACAGATTAACATACCAATGATTTTAAATAAAAAAAGGTAGATAGGTTACCTACCCAACATTTATTTTAATCTTTAAAAACGGCACATGTCATATGATTAGATAAAACGTGGAACTAAAGCGGCATGTTGTAATTATCGACAGGGAAAAAAGACAAGCCAAGGTTTGAGGTGCCACTTGCGGAGCGTGTCTTTTTACTTATAATATCATTATAACATACAATTTAAATTCAGCGTGGATAGCATAAAAACAAAATCAAAAAGTCATTTATTCCAATTAGGCTGAGAATCAGCACTTGAACGTCAAAATTACAAAATTAGTCCCCCGAAACGCCCACCCTTCACCACTTCCTAGTGCTTTCGGTCGGAAAAATAAGTGACGCAACAAACTCCCCAGCAGCACAGCTGTCTGTTCAGTTAGAAAATACTTGATTGTATACAATACTAGGTATGCAAAGTAATTAACAATACAAGACACAGAACATTAAATTAAATTATTTGCCATATGTCAGCTAGCCACGCCAATATACCAACATATACCATAAAAATATACGCACTCAGTACTCGTAGCAAAAAAAAAATGTATACAAAAACTTACGACCTAAATAAAAGCCTCCAGGCGTAAAGGGCGTGACAACTTACATATTTATGCATTGTTGGGTTCTGTTCACATAGCTGTCACTTGAAGTCACAAATGATAAACTAGGACCATCGAAGTAAAATAAATAAACAAGTTATTAAGTACAAATAATAACAATAAAACCGCGGTCAAGACGATAAGATACACTACTAACTACTACTACTGTTTACTACTACTAATACTGTTTTTTTTTATTATTATTTTGTTTTTCTATGATTGCGTCATGCTATTAAGTTTGTGTTCTTCCTGTGCGAGTCCTCTATATCATACCTTCTTTCTCACAGACCGCGTGTCTCTGGGCTGGACGGCTCTGCTGGGCGCTCTGCTGCTGCTGACGCTGGCAGACCGCGAGGACCTGGAGCCGGTGCTGCACAGGATCGAGTGGTCCACGCTGCTCTTCTTCGCGGCGCTGTTTGTTCTTATGGAGGTAGACAACGATCCATTACACATTTCCATTCGTATCTTTATTTTTCCGTAGCCTTTAAATTAAAGGGATACTTTGTATAGTTGGAAATAGAAAATTCTTAACTATAATTTGATGAGGATGCAAAACGACATGAGTTTCGCTTCATTAATAAATCTTTTGTTTTATTTTCATTACAGGCTCTATCTAAGCTTGGTTTGATTGGCTACATCGGTGGTTGGACGGAGGCTCTTATTCTGAGGGTGGATGAAAGCGATCGCTTAGCTGTGGCTTTAGTTCTTATGGTGTGGGTAAGTACTGCTTGTATATGTCAACGTAAGATTGTGAACACTGTTAGTTTCTAATCTAGTCTTTATACGCGTTATCTCTAACTGAGTACGGCACTCAAGGACACGAGCGACATGTTGTCAACCATTGTTTGACCGTTCTGTCATCGACGCGTTTCACTGGTGTTGTTAGGGGTGGTGCTGCAGGAACGTCCGGTTGTGCAAAGAAAACAAAGTAAATGCTGAACTTTTAAAATTTCAAATCCACGTTTATTGGTTGTACAATTACAAAATGGCCGCGTGCGCAAAAATACAAATTTCGGGGCGTGCGCATTGGTTCGCGTTAGGTGGCAGACTGGCGGGGGCCCACAGTGTGACAAGCATGTCAGCGTGGCCCGCCTCTTGGCTTCATAGTGATGCTAAATATTAACATTTTTATTTTATTTTAGTTTATTTTATACATGTATTGAGCGCGTCGCTAACATTCCCCACCCTAGTGCTGTCACAGCACTCATCAATCAGAGTGATAGGAGCGACGCGCGCCGCGGAGCGGCGCCACGTCCGGGAACCCACCTTTACTTCCACGAGTCTGATACGACCGTCCTTACCTGGGAACACCTCAGTTATTAGTCCCTTCGGCCACGAATTACGGGGAGAGTTTGGGTCCACAACCAATACAAGGTCGCCCACTCGTAGCGCTGGCTGCTCTGTTTTCCACTTTCGCCTAGGTAGGAGGTCAGGTAAAATTTCCTTTACCCACCTGTGCCAGAACATGTCGGCCAATCGTTGACTTGTACGCCAATGCCTGCGTAAGTACAGGTCAGAACTGTCAAACGCTCCGACTACAGGTAAGTTCGACGACGTACCCAGCAAAAAGTGGTTGGGGGTGAGGGATTCCACGCCTTCCGGGTCTACCGAAACGTGCATCAAGGGACGACTGTTCACTATATTCTCAATTTCTGCTAGAAGTGTGTTCAACACTTCGTCCCTTGGTGCCCGTTCGAGCAAAACAACTTTGAGCGACGACTTCACACTTCGAATCAGTCGCTCCCATGCCCCACCCCAATGGGGACTGGCAGGAGGAATGAAAGTCCAGTCCATCCCATTGTTGACACCTACGTCTTTTAGTACTTCTTGATCCAGGTTCTGCATGGACCGTTGTAGTTCCTTTTCAGCGCCTTTTAGATTTGTGCCATTGTCGGAGTACAAGTGACGCGGCCAGCCACGCCTCGCTGCCATCCGACGCAGTGCCATGATCAACGAGTCCGTCGTGAGAGAAGCAACAGTCTCAACGTGAATAGCACGCAACGTTAAGCAGGTAAAAAGGACACCGTACCTTTTTTCTCTGCGTCTGCCGACTGTTACCTCCATCGGTCCAAACAAGTCCAGCCCACAGTGAGAGAAGGGTCGCTGATGATGTGCCACACGAGACTGAGGTAAGTCCCCCATACGAGGAACTAGCGGCCTGCACTTCTTAATGCGGCACAGCATGCATTGCGACACTACAGTCTTCACGGTAGGTCTAAGTTTCACTATCCAATATTTATCCCTCAGCAGGTTAACTACTGTTTCCTGATTTCCATGAGCCGCCTTCACGTGGTAATGCCGAACAATCAGTCGAGCTACAGGGTGCCGGCCGTCCAGTATTACAGGCCTCTTTACCTCCATGGAGACATCTGCAGCAGCATCGATCCGACCGCCCAAGCGAAGCAAGCCATGCTCGTCTAAAAACGGTGAGAGAGTAAGTAACCGACTATTTTTAGGTAACGCCTTACCATTGCTAATCGCAGCTAATTCCTCAGCAAACGACTCCCTTTGTGCGTGTCTCAATAGCTGCCGCTCTGCACGCTCCATCATCTGCACACTATAGTCGCTGCCAGGAAGACCTTTTAACCTGTCAACAAATTTGAAAACAGTGGCTGACGCCCGTAGAAGGCGCAGCCAAGAAGAAAATCGGACCGGATCTGGAACTGATGAATAAGCGGAGTGTTCCTGAACAACAGCTGTTACCTCTTCGCATGCTGTGTCTGTTTCTGATTGGATGACATCCTTA
This sequence comes from Apamea crenata, assembly GCA_949629185.1. Classification (NCBI taxonomy): domain Eukaryota; kingdom Metazoa; phylum Arthropoda; class Insecta; order Lepidoptera; family Noctuidae; genus Apamea; species Apamea crenata. Next base: position 6,085,084 of record OX451380.1, on the reverse strand, counting down.
GGCCATGTCGCGTCACCGAAGTGCAGGAAAGTTGGACCGGCTAGCCACTCAGAATAAAGGGTAGGATTGAAAGTTTCCCGTGTAGCTAAGTCAGCTACATTAAGCTTCGTAGGAACATATCTCCATTCGTCAATACGTGTCAATTCATCGATCTCCCCGAGACGGTTCGCTTCGAACGCTTTATAGGTACGCGTATTGTTTCGAATCCAATGGAGAACCGTAGTGGAGTCACACCAAAAAAATCGACGTACTGGCGATAATCTATGTTCCTTACCAATAGTGTTAGCTAGCCTTGCCGCTAACAATGCCGCTTGAAGCTCGTATCTAGGTACTGTCATAGGTTTCACAGGTACCACTCTGCATTTACTCGCAATAAAAGAAACACGTATTTTACCTTGCGCTTCCCAGCGCCAATATGCTACCGTACACAGCGCTTTAGTAGATGCATCACTAAATACGTGAAGATGTAAGTTGCTATAGACAGGCTCGCTTGTAGCCGAACTCGTAGCACTGCTAGTGGCCGCTACGCTTTCGTAGCCCGTAGCACAAGGCTGCGTAGCATTGTGAGATGCGAGCCGCGCGGGAGTGGGATCTTCCATCTCGCTCTCGGACGTTACCGTCGTAGCGCATGCAGACAGCGCGTGGCACCTTGGAATGCGAATTGTACTGATAACGTTAATTAGGTCAATCCATTTTACCCACCTTTCGTAAATGTTATCAGGAACATTATCGTCCCATCCAATATTCAGGCGCCAGGTATCCTGAAGCAGGATTTTACCCTGAATAGTGAAGGGGGCGAGAAATCCTAAGACATCAAAAATAGACATAATAACCCTTAGCATAATCCTTTTCGTGGGTCGTTCGTTGCCCTGAGTGATATCTTTTGGAATGCGCTTTAGTGACACGTCAAACCCAAGCATATCATCTCCAGGAAACCAAATAAGTCCCAGTGTTCGCTCACCTCCATATTGCTGACCGACTTTGAACTTTACTGCAGCAGGGCCTAAGGTCTCCTTTGGTATGCTGTTCAAAACCGCGACGCTGTTACTCGTCCAGTTTCGGATTTCAAACCCTCCGGCCCTGTGAATGTCACTGATATTACTCACCATATCAATAGCAGTTTTTTCATCCGGCAAACTATCTATGTAGTCATCCATATAATGTGAATGGTAAATAGCATCAGCTGCGGCCGGCAAGGATGTCTCATAGCGGCGTGCGTTTTTGTTTTTGATGAATTGAGCTACAAATGGTGAACAATTAGCTCCAAAAATTAAGGATGTCATGACATACTCTTTGACATCTTTTGTAGGGTGGCTTCTCCACAGAAACCTTAGTGCGTGCTGATCCTTGGCGTGAATTTTAACCCTCAGAAACATATCCTTTATGTCACCTGTTACTGCGACTTTATATTCCCTGAAGCGCAGCATTAGACCCAGTAGTGATGACAAAAGATCAGGTCCTGTGAGTAAATAATCATTAAGGCAGGAACCATCTACCTTACCTGCAGCGTCGAAGACCAGCCGAAGCTTGCTTTTGTTTGGGTTGTCAACACCGAAATGAGGTAAGTACCACGTATGCGATGTGACGTCATTTACCACCAGTTCCCGCGCGTAATCATTTTCTAACAAATGACGAACGCGTTCCTCATACCTTTTAGCAAAACCTATATCCTTTCCCATTTTTCTTTCGATACCTTTCAACCTTCTTAGTGCGTTGGGGTACGAGTCCGGCATTGTGCGACCTGGCTCCTTCCAAGGTAAGCTAACATGCCAGCGTCCTTCAACGAGCACCGCTGATCGCTCCAGCTGATCGATGGTGCGCAAATCGTCAACATTCTGGCGCGGCTTACCGGAAACACCCATGCCATCCAATGCAAACGAACGTCGAACCTCATCATGGATTTCTTGAAGTAGACTATCATGCGATGAAATGCCACTTACCTCTTCATTCTCCGTGATGGTCAGGGTGGCCTCAGCGCAGGCAGAGTAAGCGCCGGCGGCGGCTGCGGCCCGGGCGGTGGTGGCACCACTCCGCGCCACGCGCACCATACCATGTACACACCAACCTAGAGGGGTAAGTGTAGCGAACGGCTCATTTACACTACCTAATTTTACTTTCAAAGGTACAATTAAGTTATAATTATCTTGACCAATTAATATATCAGGTTTTGAATCTGAGGTACACAATTTATCCTTAATATTCTTTAAGTGAGAATACTTATTGTAATCTATAACAGATAACTTCTGACTAGGCAGACTTAATTCCTTAACACAACGTACTCTTATATTATTATATAACCTATCATCATATCCAGCAATGTCCACATTCATAACCGTAGATTCGCATACCATCGCGTCATTAGTCCACGCTCCGCGCACTGATAGCGTCTCGCGACGGCCGCGCAGCCCGACGCGCTCGGCGAGGCCCGCGCTTATCAGCGACACACTCGATCCGTCATCGAGTAGCGCGGTGGCGTTTACGATTCCGTTAGGGCCGTGCACACGAATAGGTAACACTTTCAATAACACTTTATTGTCACATTTGTCACTCGCGTTAATGTACGTTATTGTTTCCGAAGACGCGGTAGGCTCGGCTCGTTGCACGTCAGCCGATGTCGTAGCACACGTGGTCGACGCATTGTTGCTATCAGCGCTGGTGCGCTCACGTTGTTTACTCGTAGAATAATGCAGGAGACGATGATGTTCTTCGTTACAGCCGTCCTTGTCGCACACAGGGGCTGAACACGTTTTTCTATCGTGTTTGGATATTAAACACTTGTAGCATAGGCCGTGTTTTTTCACATATTGCCACCGTACTTTACGTAGTGCTTTCTTAAATTGTTTGCAGTCGCTGAGATTATGTACCGCTGCTCGGCAAAACAAACAATTAGCGTTACGGTCTTCGTCTTGAACTAGCACGGTCTGTGTGCGTGTGCATGTATTTGTCTTATTTTTCAGATGCTGGTCACTTCGAAAGGTAGTAAAAATACTTGCAGTGGTGGAAATCTTTACAGCTTCTTCGTACAAAAAATCTGATAAAATCACCAACCTTGGTTCCGTTCCTTCAGTGATCATTTTGTAGCTGTAGTCGGACCACTTGGAGATAAGCACTGCGGGGAGCTTGGACAGAATCATCGAGACGATATTGACACCATGTAGGTACTCCTCGCGCCCGACTGCTCGTACCGCTTCTACTACATTTTGCACTTTCACAGAAAACGCGACGATATCTTTATGATATTCCTGTTGTAGGGACTGAAGCTTCTTTATGTCTTGGAGTATTCTGGAAATAATGCAGTCGGGGTTACCAAACCGTAGCTCCAATGTCGATATCACTTTGTCAGGCGACGTGGCGCTTATGAACAATGCTGCGACTGCATCTTTCGCTTGCCCTCGTAGGCATTTTCGAAGTCTCCAAAGGTTTTCTTTTGGCGTGAATTTACACAACGCCGTCGACTCGTCGTAGGCTTGTTTGAATTGAAGCCAATCCAACTGATCACCAGAGAATTCAGGTAAATCTCTTGGTGTGCTCATGCGGCTGAGCAAACTGGTTTGAGACACGTTGTTTGCATAGTTAGTAGAAATATCCTTCAAAGCACTAGCCAACATTTGAACCGTGTTGTTAAGTACAGTCACGGAGTCGCCAAGCGGCGGCGGTGGCGGCGGCGCTGCGGCACGCGGTTGGCCGGCCACGTGCTCGGCGCATAGCGACGGTACTCGTGCGTGCAGCTCGCCCGTTGCAATTCCTTCCTCGGGGGCTTGCTGCTCCAGTAGGGGTTCCTCGTGGTTGCTTTGATGGATCACCCAATCTTCCAGGTCTCTGCGAGGAAGTTCCTTTCCATCAAGTGAACTGTATTCCGACTGTTCTTCCTCGTCGTTGAGTGCTGCCAATTGGGCATCCAGATTTTGATCAATGAGCGCTATCCGAATAGCAGCTTTTTGTTTGGCGGCTTCCAGTTGCAGTAGTTTTTTTTTGCTTTCCCGCGTAGATTTGCTCGATGACGCAACAGATTTTACCGCCGTTTTCGCGACGTGGGGCAGCGGTTCCGACTTCATGCTGCTTGCCGGCACATCGGAAAACAGACGTTGCGCCACAATGTGCTTGAGGTGTTCAGCTTGAGTGTTTTCTTCAGCTTTATTCTGTTGCTGCTGCAGCTTTTTTGCGTGCCGTGTTTTTACGCCTGGAGTGTGGATCATTGTAGATCGGGCTCGAAGTACCACTTTGTTAGGGGTGGTGCTGCAGGAACGTCCGGTTGTGCAAAGAAAACAAAGTAAATGCTGAACTTTTAAAATTTCAAATCCACGTTTATTGGTTGTACAATTACAAAATGGCCGCGTGCGCAAAAATACAAACTTCGGGGCGTGCGCATTGGTTCGCGTTAGGTGGCAGACTGGCGGGGGCCCACAGTGTGACAAGCATGTCAGCGTGGCCCGCCTCTTGGCTTCATAGTGATGCTAAATATTAACATTTTTATTTTATTTTAGTTTATTTTATACATGTATTGAGCGCGTCGCTAACAGGTGTGTATGTAGACTAAGGCTCAATTTCCCTGGAACATAAAGGGCTAAGGACGGAACACGGGTGGGTTTTAGTCAGTAAGAGTCTGACACTCCCTCCCGCTCCACCCAGAGCGGGAGGGAGTGCATTTGATGATTTCCCATCCTCAAAAAAAAAAAAGGCTCAATTTACACTGCCGTGGAACGGAATGGAAGCGATTTTTTTTGTACAAATCATAATGAACTTTATGTCAAAAGTGTAACCCACAAAATAGATACACACAGGTCGCGCATCTTCTGGAGAATTCTGGCGCACTGTCGGGAATTCCCGCAGTAATAAGCTCGTGTCTAGTTTGTACGTTGGACTATTGACATAAAGTTAATTTTGCTATGTACGAAAACTCGATTCCACTCCGTTCCGCGGCGGTGTAAATTGAGCCTAAGGTGCCAAAAACCTGAGAAAATGTCAATTTCCCGCGCAAGCGCAACCTTAAAACAATATCTCTACTTACAGGTGTCAGGTATAACATCGGCGTTCGTAGACAACGTGCCCCTAACGACCATGATGGTCCGAGTCGTGACGTCACTGGGCACCCATCCAACGCTCAACCTGCCAATGGCGCCGTTGATATGGGCCTTGTCTTTCGGAGTATGTTTGGGAGGTAAGAGTGAAAATATTCATTTAACCCCATTGCCTAACAAACTATCGCAATCCGAATGGATTTGAAAGAAATTCATATACTATTTCAATGAAAAGTTCGTTTGTTCGACCTGAAGTCGAGCAAACGTAAAAAAACTCAGCACAATCAATGTCTAAGACTTGTCAAAAATGTATGTAAATTGATTGTATTTTTGACAGATTGTGACTGAGATTAGAATGAGAACATTCTTAAAATAAGGGAATTGTTCTTAGGTATATAACACAATCAATACTGTTGAATTGTAGAAATTAGTGGCAATGGGATTGTGAGTGTATTACGAAATTATACTGCTAAAATCCCTCAAGGTTTTTTTATTGGGCCTAAAAGGCAACATCTATTTGCTTTATAAATTATTTGTTTTATTATTTTTACCACGACGTGAGCAATCTTTACGTGGTTTGACCCGATATGAGACAACTATTTTTTTGTTAGTTTCAGCAGGTTCTGTTTCACTCCTGAACAAATAAATTCCTCCACTCCTTCCATCTTTCGCGATCCCGCAGTTTCACCTTCCTGTTTTCCTTCGTCCGTTCGTCCGGTCCGTTCCACCATCTTCTCCGTGGCCTGCCGTGACCCGCCGCACTGACTCAGGGCACCAGTTCTGTGCTACTTGGGCCCACAGTGGGTCATGCGGCAGACATGTTCTCCCAGTCTCATTCATGTTAGGCAACATTTTGAGTTGCAAGGATATTAGGTATTGAGGGCCTAGACAAGTTGCAATAGCTTTCAAAGCGTTTTCTATTTCTAAAATAACTTTCAACAGGATTAACGTAAGCTTATGTCAGTTCAATACATTTTTTACTTGTCCATCATTGTTATCGCTGGTAGAATGTCACTTTGTCTAGACGTGTGTATAATAGGGTTTATTTATAAACAATGATTAAAGTTAAGTGTTGTTTAAACGTCAAAAATGTATGATAAACAGTCGCTAATCTGTACTTAACTTTAAGCAACGTTTATGAATAAAGGGGTCTGTATTATATGTATTATCTATTTTATGCTTTTTTGTGATAGATATTAATTTATTTTTAATTAACTTACAGGTAACGGCACTTTAATAGGTGCCAGTTCCAATGTCGTCTGCGTCGGGTTGGCTGAACAACATGGTTACAAGATCAGTTTCATGCAGTTCTTTAAAATTGGCTTCCCTGTCATGATTGGGCATTTAGTAGTGGCGACTGGGTACCTACTGGTGTGCCACTGTGTTTTTACCTGGCATTAACTCTAAGACTCGGATGAGACTCGCAGAAACCAGGGAAGCATGTCACAAAAGGAAGGAGGTTTTGACCCAGTAGTGGGTGGAACAGCTGCCAATAATGATGATGATGATTAGCTGTATCCTCCAATCAGTAGAGTTGTATTTTACAGACACACTCGTAGCTGGCGAACCTATTGCCTTCAAATATGCTCACTCCGGCTGATAATGGGAAAAACCCTAAAAAACTGCCTGACTTGGGAATTGAACCCGAGACCTCAGCAGTAGCTTGCGATCATACGACCAACGAGGTTTCTATAAAATAAATAGAAGGTACAACTAGATAGATTTTTAAGAAGTACAAAATATTTTATTATTTTTTATTAAAACCGTCCTTTATAGCTTTAAGTGATAATTAAACACATATAATAAAATATAAGTCAGTTAAAAATTAATAAAGTGTTAAGTCAGCCAAAGTCTCTTTTGCTATAAGACCTATAAATTACAGCATTTCTATTATAATATGATATTTATTTATTTGATATTTATTTTTGATTACAAAAAAATAAAGATTTAATATCATATTTTTATAAAACCATAGATAATAATTATAAAATGTTTACTAACTATTTTATATTAAAAAATCAACAAATAATAAATAATTGTTAAGTGAAAATATTAAACTTATTAACAAAAATCATTAGTTTTATTTTATACATTAGTACCGATAGAGTATACAAGGTGAAACTTCACAGGCGCGATGCCCTCCGATGTTTTTATGATACAGAGAGCCTCAGGCAACATAATGATTGTTGAAGCTGTTTTACATAACCTCTGATCGTTGACCCGCTGCATTGATAAATGCAGAACGTTTCTGCAATTAAAGTTCAGTAATAATGAAACCGCTAAACGTTGCCGTCGGTTAAAAACCAGCTCCGTTGTTTTACATAACTGAGCTGTTTTGTAAAACAGCTAGTGGTTATGTAAAACAGCGGATTCGACAATCCATCTGCGTCATCTCCACCACGTAAAGTATTTTATACCATTAATTCTACATTATGTGAGAAACTTACTGATACTGATTTATTATTTCTAAAAATATTAAGAAAAATCGTCTGTGGTAATTTGTAATTAAGTGAGCACTATAAACTTACCTATCGACATAATCATTTTATCTGTCATTGCTTAGTTTCTAATACTTTGTACCTATTGAAAATAATAATTTAATTCTAGGTACATCGTCTTCACATGATAATATTATAATAAAATTAATAAATTCAAAATATTGAAATAGAGTAACTATGAAGCTTCTTGGCCATCCTTCTCCATCCCAAACTACCTTTGGAAGAGGCACTTAGAGTCATTTATTTTTTCTTGTAAATTTTGAGGTACAAAAGTGCCTATAAATAATTAATGGGTAGTACTTACTTGAAAAATTATATACTTTGACTTTGACTACAAAGTTCCTCTGTTGTAACTCCATTAAAATCTTCCTCTTCTTCTTCTTCTTTTAAGTCTGGAAGTTTGGAAGTCTGTTGTTTTTTTTTTTTGCAAAAAAGTTTTATAGTTTTAAGGTGTAATTATTTTGCTGTAATGCCTATAAATGCATTTTTCTTTCTTTCTGACAGCCATTCTTGTGTGATCGTTCACCGCGTTTTTTATTTAAAACTGTCTATTTTTAGCAGAGTTGCTAGGCACCAAAATAATAATCAATTAAAACTACTTAAACATAATTATTTTAACAAAGTACTGAATTTTTCGTACGGACGCCAGCAGGTCAAGCTACCCGAAACTGTCAAATTTTCCCAATCAACCTTGAACCTTAATGCTTTAGAGATAAAGTTGAAAATCTATTAAAGAAATTTGACAGATTGTAGTATTTTGATGTGCTGGCGTCTGTACATTTATGAGTAGTTTCTTAGATCCCTAAATTATTATTAGGTAGTCCTACGCTACGATAACATATTTTTTTTTGTTTATATTTTTTTTACTACCTATAGTTTATAGAACTCATGAAATTATTTGAACACAAAGCATCCTACTATCTAAATATGTATCACGCATTACATTATATTCGTTATCTTTATTTAGTAGCAAATTTTAACTTTTTATTTTTGTAAATTGCTTGACATCATGACTCAACCGGCTTTTTTGTTTTTATTTTCACTGTATTTTTTCATTAGCTCTAGTTTAGCCGTAAAACTCGTTTTTGCAACTTATTCCAAGCTCATCATACGGTTCAGCGTAGACTGAACCTAATGGATTGTCAGTTTTCTCATTTTGAAGACAATTATTTTGATAGATTGGTTTCCCAGGTTGCATGTAGATATTATTTTGGCCCGTATTAGCGTAATGACCATCATTGTATGGTTGTACTTTAAGGTCGTTATTCCTACCATCTTGTCTGGAGTTTCCTTCGCTGTTATCACCTTCCGGTCTTAAGTCATTGCTCATTTGTCTAAAAGTGACCCATTTACTTGGTTTTGGTACATTGCTGTAGTTTTCATTGCTATTATTGTTAGGTACATTGTTGTGTCTCAATTTGTTGTAAGTGCTCTGTTTTGAGTCACAACAATTGTTAAAACTTGCATTATTCGAACTGTGGGATGTTGTTGCTTCAGGTGTATCCGTTTGTTTTTTGTTATTGGAGGGTCGAACAGTATTCCAATTAGCTGCTAGTTCATCAGGTTTAGGCTTGAGATAATCGTCTATTTCAGTATAATGATTCTCACTCTGTCTTTTATCCGGAATTCTGCTTAATTTGTCCTTGTCTGTTGCATAGTTGTAATTCTCTTGCACAACTTCCTCACCAATTTTAGCGTAATTTGGATCATCGTAGTTATCTTCCCATTGGTTTGGGAACGGTGGTATAGGACTATCGTTTTGATTTGAGAGATTATCATATGCGTTCTGGAATGAAATTAAATATTAAATACTTTGGACTTGCTTGCTGGTCTAGTAGTAATATACTCGTACATTGTCTGCTGAACATGCGCTGTTGGGTTCGACCAATCCCACATTAGCCATTTCAAATTCAAGTTTTTCGAGTTAAAAAATCTCTGTATCATGTCCGAGTCTGAATGTATGCCCATGGAAATAGACACACTTTCTGATACAACGGGACATTAAATAACTGGTTAAACGTCGGTATTTATTCTACATCCTCTAAAAAAACACCAATCTACATGATCTGACCAAGATTATGTCTGGACTTCAAAAGAGATTTTATTTATTTATTTATTAACTAGCTTCTGCCCGCGGCTTCGCCCGCGTGGATGTCGGAAGTTATCCCACGGGAACGTGCTACCAGGATAAAAAGTACTATGTGCTTCCCCAGGATGCCATCTATCTCTTTGCCAAATCAGAAGTTCAGTGGTTTAGGCGTGAAAATGTAACATACAGTTTCAAGTTCAAATCCTCCCCTAAAAACCGAATTACCCCTTTTTACCCCATCAGGGGTCAATTTGCGACAACTTTACATACTTATTATTAATTATTTTCTGTCGAAAGTATCAACACTGAGTTTGGAGTTAATCGGATCGCGCATTCAATTTCTTCCACACAAACTTCAACACCCCTATATCCCCCTTTGAGGGGTAGTTTGAAAAACTTATAATGATAACCTTTATTACTTACTTAGGCAAGTATTGTTGCCAAGTTTCATGTTTATTAACTAAATTAATAAGATTTTTCATATGAACTATATCCCCGCTTTTCCCGCCACAGGGGTGGAATTTTAAAAAATTCATAAAAATTCATTACTTGACTCAAAGATTATTTTATTTATACCAATTTTATAATTAATCAAGCCACTTATTATAATCCTCCCCTGTAAAATTAACTACCCCTTTTCACCCCGTTAGGGGGTGATTTTCGAAAAACCCTCATACACTGTTATTATTTATTTTTGTCTTAAGTACACTGAGTTTTGTTTTAATCGGACGGCGCGTACAAATTCTTCCACACAAACTTTAACACCCCTATATCCCCTTTGAAGGGTAGTTTTGAAAAACTAATAATGATAAACTTTATTGCTTACTTAGGCGAGTATTCATGCTAATTTTCAAGATTATTAATCTAACGAATAAGATTTTTCATATAAACTGTATCCCCGCTTTTCACCCCCACAGGGGTGGAATTTTGAAAAATCATTTGGGATGTGTTCATAACTTGACTCAAAGATTATTTATACCAATTTTCGAGTTAATCAAGCCACGCTGTAAAATCCTCCCCTGTAAAATTGACTACCCCTTTTCAGGCCGTCAGGGGGTACATTTTCGAAAAACCCTGATACACATTATTATTTCCTTTCAATTTTAGGTATAAACACTGAGTTTCGATTAAATCGGACCACGCGCTAAAATTCTTCCATACAAACTTTGAAACCCCCCAATCCCCTTTTAGGGGGTAGTTTATAAAAACAAAAAATGCCCAACTTCATAATTTATTTACATAAGTATTCGTGCCAAGTTTCAAGTTTATTAACTCAAGGAATAAGATTTTTCATACAAACGAAATCCCCCCATTTCACCCTCTTTTTTTTTTTTTTTTTTTGTGGCTGGGAGATCATCAAATGAGGGGTCATTTGATGATTTCCCATCCCACCCCGCTCTGGGTGGAGCGGAAGGGAGTGTCAGACTTTTACTGACTAAAACCCACCCGTGTTTCTTCCTTAGCCCTTTCTGTTCCAGGGCAGCGGTTAACCTTTCGGAAAATCCCGCCGCCCCGGCAGGCTTCGGCCCTTTATGGCCCCGTCCTCTGCTGACATCTCTTTGAGGCGCGCGTGGAACACAACGCGCCGTCCGGCACGGGCCTGGTCCTGATCGGACGGTGAGCTACCCATTACTCACCGCCCGCAGGCCCGCGCCTACGGTGGCCGGGAGTCGTCACGCGGCCCCCGACGCCCGGAGAGTCTCCCGCGGCGGCTGAGGCGTGAGGTGGTCTCTCTCAGCCTCTCAGCCACCTCCTTCGCTAGCATGACTGCTTCGCAGAAGGAGGTGACTGCCTCCCACTCCCTCTCGCCCCGGACCATGGCTTGCACCAGGGCCGGACGCGAGAGGAAGCCGCCGTTATTTCACCCTCTCAGGGGTGGAATTTCGAAAAACCCTTTCTTAGTGGACACTACTCTTCACGAAGAATACACTCTCCAAATTTCATGTCTCTAGGACCAGCGGTTTAGGCTGTGCGTTGATGCCTCAGTCGGTCAGTCAGTCAGTCAGTCAGGACTTTGAATTTTATAGGCGCGAGACGCGTCGAGCGTGATTCAGTATTCACGCGCGATGGCTTATTATTAGCGTATTTCATGTATAACTTTGGTGTTTCTATACCGATTTTTAAGATTCATTTTTATGGAATAGTTAATAATGTTAACTTTTTTAATTAAGAATGACTGAGAGTGTTATAAATGTAAGAGTAGACAAATATAATCAGAAAGCTTCGAACTGCTAAGCTATCGGGAGTTACACGTGTTATTGTGAGTCAACCATAAAAGATAGACATATGCTGTCGTGGGATATTTTTTATATAATTTTAAGGAGAACATTTCCGTCATACATGATTTCTGTGTAGCTTTAACCATTAAGGTTGCACACGCGACGGAAGCGTAAAAAATGGAGTAACTTCTCCCGTTTTCCCAACATTTCCCTTCACTGCTCTGCTCCTATTGATTGTAGCGTGATGAAAAGTATACTATAACCAGCTCAGGAGTATGAAAAATAATTGTACCAAGTTTCATTAAAATCCGTCGAGTAGTTTTTGTTTCTATAACGGTTATACAGACAGACAGACAGACAGACAGACAGACCGACAAAAATTTTACTGATTGCATTTTTGGCATCAGTATCGATCCCTAATCACCCCCTGATAGTTATTTTGGAAATATATTTCATGTACAGAATTGACCTCTCTACAGATTTATTATAAGTATAGATAACCAACTTACATTAACGGTTTGCACCACACATACAAGTTATTAGTCAATATTAGTAATTATAGTTACACATGTCATACAATCATAAAAATTATAAAAATGAAGTTATCATAAAAATGGACAAATTTTGATGAAATTAAATAAAATGAAACAAAAATTTGTAAAAATTAGATAAAATAAGATAAAAATTAGACAAAATAAGACAGAATTAGGTTAAATATAAATAGAATTATTAATAACAAGAAACTGTTTTATTTAATTAATTAAACTACTCTTAGGAAATTGTACTGGGAGTGGCAATGGACTCCAGGTATCGAGTAGCAGTGTGCAGGAATTCCAGTTCAGTACTCGCGAAGACATCTGAGGACTCATCATATAACAGAATGTTGTTGATATGGGTGAGGGCTAGGTACAATGGACTGGTCTTAAGGGTTATGGTACCAGTTTGAGGTATTTCGAATAGAGGACGTTGGCGAGGGCGAAGTGTGTGTCTAATGGCTAGTGGGATGTTAAAGGAGATGTACTGAAGTAAGGAAGAATTGAAATGGGTACCACGAATTAGGCGGATGAAATATTTAACCAGGCTAAGATTTCTCCTTACTTCTAAACTTTGGTACCCCACCATACCCAGCACAAATGGTGTTGGGTACATGTACGGGTAATAACCATAAACTTTTAAGTACAGGTAGCGGACAAAAGACTTCTGAATCTTTTCGATGACCAGTGTATACATTCCTTCATGAGGGTTCCAGATTGTGCTGTTAGTCTCTAGCAAACTGCGAATGAAGGAGTTATACAATATGGTTATGGCTTGACGATCGCTGAAAATTTTGGCCTGACGCAAGACAAAACCTAAGTTTTTGCGGGATTTGTTGCAGGTCTGTATTATGTGCTGGTTAAATGTAAGATGTGGATCGAAGTGAGATTGTGACCTCTGAGTTAGTTTCGGCCTTTCTTCTCAGACTAGTCAGTTATGAAACGTCGACCTCATCTAGTTTTTAAAATATGATTGACGTGTGAAACTGTTTATATAAACCTCCTTACAAAAAAAACCGACCAAGTGCGAGTCGGACTCGCGCACCGAGGGTTCCGTACAATTTAAAATTATTAAAAATATTCTTATTATATGATGTAACTAAAGATTTATTGATATTTTCAGAGCTCCAAGGGTCAGTAGACCTGAGTATTTGATATAAATTCCACCTTGATACCTCCACGCGTTCCTGAGATAAAGGGTCTTGACAGGCAGATGGACGGACGGACAACAAAGTGATCCTATAAGGGTACCGTTTTTTCCTTTCGAGGTACGGAACCCTAATAAAATAATGTATCACTATAATTTTAAAAAAAGTTATAGTAACTTTAAGTACCTCAATAAAATTGTCCCGTTTCATCCTTTTGCACCAGGAAACTAGGCATGCCATCGTTATGACGACAATAGCGACTCCAGCACCAACCGCTACAGAAACTATCATATTATGATTCTCCGATTTTTCATCTGGAATGCACACCAGATTTACTAAAACTTAATTCTATAAAGTGAAAAACAAATAAGTAATACGTATCTAATAATAATCTATAAAGTTTATATAATTATGTAACATCACTCACATTGCGCACAATCCGAAGGCGAACTCGTTTTGAAGTAAATGATCGAGGATGTTCGTAAGAACCGTAATCGATTGAGGCTTATTTATAAAATCTGACAGATTTCGTCGATCGATCGAATATTGAAGCGATTTTATGAAATACTAGCTGCGCCCCGCGGTTTCTCCCGCAAAAGTTTCGATCCCGTGGGAGTATGGGGATAAAAAGTATCCTATATCCTGGTTATAAACCATCTGTGTGCCAAACTTCATCCAAATCTCTTCACTAGTTTTTGCGTGAAAGGGTAACACTTATCCATCCATCCATCAATCAATCCATACAAACTTTCACGTTTATAATATTATATAAATTATAATTATATTATAAGTAGGCTTTCACAGTGCTTGGATACGCACACAAGGCAAATGAAAAATCAAACAGATTTTGAATAATATGAAGCGTCAAATAGGTTAATCGGAATTTGTGTGGGTGTGGGCGACACCGGCCAGAACTGCAGTGGCGTAGTTTGTCCTAAGGGGAATGACTTTTATTAATTCTTCAGATTTTTATTTATCAGACTTTCTTTGAGTTAATATCGGTTCACGCTTGCTAAGAAGTACTCTAATTTGTTTTAGGAAACATTGTTAAATTAAATTACCACCACTCACCTGCTCTAGTATCTGAAATAAATTCGTCCTTCTTTGCTTCTGAAACCAATTCCGGTTTCAACCGGAGGATTATCACAACTATACTTGAATAAGAATTGTTCTTTCCGTTTGGAAAATAAGCGCATTTTATTTGAGTTCCTATGTGAGTTGCATTCAAAATCCTTTTTAATGGTTGATCAGAAAACTTAATTTTCGGTAATAATGGCATCGCAGTTGCAGCGGAATCAAACGATTGACCTAAAAAAAAGAAAGTAATAAGTTTCTGTAGTGAACTGATTGAGTCCCTTATAATTAATATTTGTCCAGCAAACGGGCGATGTAGTTAGTATGGTTTCTCGTATTCAAATTATGTGTCGTTTCATCATGTGCCTATTATCCTGCTGCTACTGCCACCCGGGCTGAATTCTTCATCGAGTATTCAACATTGATATAATTATAAACATAATTACATACCATAAAATGATTGAATGATGAATGTGTTCATAATTACATGAAAAGTATAGGCGCCTATTGTACCTGTCTATTACGACATAAAGGGGTGAATCATTGGGAATTTGGTTTCTTCAATGATTACTTTAATGAACTTTTGGAAATTTGGTTTATTGAAAATTACACGGGACACAAAAACTATCGACTGTTCGTGCGGTTGACCAGTTGCGAAGTGACGCGTAGGTAGGTACCGTGGAGTTTTTTACTCACACCGCCATGGAAATCGCGCCTTGCCAAAGTTTTAAGGCAATGTGTTCTTGTCACACACGTTGCTAGTAAACAAGCAGCATTTGAGCTTAAACATCCTCCCACCCGTTGAAAGGCTTGTCTTTCAACCGTAAGTCTTCAGCTGTGGGTAGCGGGCACAGCTTGATAACAGGCCGACGTAGAACGCCTCTAGTGGTTTTCAGGTCAGCCACTCTCGAAACTCCATCCAGACCAGGAAATAATCTCACAACTCGTCCAAGGCGCCAACACAATGGCGGTACATGATCTTCATGGATAAGCACGACGTCTCCAATATGTAGGGATCTTGAGTTCGTCTTCCACTTCAGCCGTTGTTGTAGTTCGTGTATATATTCACGCTGCCAGCGTGACCAGAAATGCTGATGAATTTGTTGCAGTCGAGCGTAGCGTTGCAGGTGACTTTCTTTCAGGTTTTCCAAGCTAGGTTCCGGCAGTGTCTTCAGTGGTCTTCCAATGAGAAAGTGCCCTGGGGACAAAGGAAGGTAGTCATCAGGAGAGGAGGACAAAGGACACAAGGGGCGACTGTTTAGAACGGCCTCCACTTGTGCGAAAAGTGTAGATATTTCTTCAAAGGTAAGATGGGTATTTCCCATAACTCTTTTTATGTGGAATTTTGCAGATTTGACTCCGGCTTCCCAGATGCCGCCAAAATGAGGAGCGTGAGCAGGTGAGAACACAAATTTTATATTTTCCTGAGTTGCAAATTCAGATAAGTCCCTATTATGTAATTTAAGAAAAGCCCCTATATCTTTAGCAGCAGCTACAAAGTTACCCCCGTTATCACAAAATATTTCATTGGGTTTGCCACGTCTGGCAATAAATCTGCGTAATGTCATTATAAATGCGTCCTTAGTAAGGTCACAGACCGCTTCCAAATGAACGCACTTATATCGCAAGCACACAAATATGCAAAGGTAACATTTGCTCACCCTTGCACCTTTACCTTTACGATTAATTATGTAAAAAGGTCCAGCAAAATCTATGCCTACTGAATTGAATGGGAAGTCTGCGCTCACACGTTGTGATGGCAAATCACCCATTTTAGGACAAAGAGTTTGGCCTCGGACACGACAACATCGCACACAATTGTGAACTGTGCGCCGAGCTAACCTTCTGCCATTTATCGGCCATACTGATTCCCTTATTAGTGATAACAACAGCTGCGGGCCAGCATGCAAGTGCCGCAAATGTTCTCTTTCAAATAAAAGTTTAGTCAAATGATGAGACGAATCAAGTAATATTGGATGTTTTTTATCAAAACTATAATAAGGTGAAGAACTTATTCGTCCTCCAACTCTAATTAAATTGTTGTCGTCTAAAAAAGGTGACAAACATAGTAATTTAGATTTAACATTTAAAAGTACGCCTTTAGATAACGCCTTGTATTCAATAGGAAAACATTTAATCTGAGCAACCCGGCATAGATAATGAAATGAGTCATCTAACTCATTAGCGCTGAGAGTCAAAACCTGTTTGTTATGAATATTACGAATATTAAAACAAAATCTTTTTACCCATGCGACTATTCTGATAAGTTTATTTAGTTTGCTATACTTTTCAATATCTATTATAGGTTGCAGTATGTCAGTGTTAAGGTAAGTATTTGTTTTATTTTGATCAGTTAAGGTTTTATTAGATGTAACGTATGAATTTTGTATTTTATGAGTTTTTGTTTCAGATGCTGATTGCTCTGCTTGCTTCGCCGGTGTCAAAGTTGAGACGAGCGGAGCAGATGGGACGGTCTTGGGTGAGTATTTGGTTTTATTTATAATCTTAGATTTAGTTTTGGATTTAGGTGTATTTTTAGTTTCAGGTACATCATCGATATTAATGTATTGTGACTTTAGTGTAGGATTTTTCCTAAAACGTAATTCTAAATTAAACAATCTTTTTTTTGCAGTATAATAGGATTCACCCAAGTTGCTTGGAGAACTATTTAGAGGTAATTTCACATTAAATCGTCCATCACTCAAACGGACCGTATTTTGTAAAAAATGCTTTTCACAAGCCCTTTCCCTTTCGCTGAGAATGGGTTTGTTTGGGAGTTCTTCAATCTCCCAGAATTTTGTAAGTAATTTATCAATACAAGACTCTTGAATCTTGTTATCTTTTGCAATTATGCTATTGTTGCAATATATGCTATTCAAATTATTTTTATTTATCGGACCGGCTATTAACCAGCCAAATTTGGAATTTCGTAACTTTAGATTATCTGGGCCTATAGAAATTTGTTCATTTCCCAGGATATCCCAGAAAAGATCACATCCAATCAAGATATCAACTTGAGAGGGTTCATTAAAACTATGATCGGCTAATTTTATGTGTTTAGGTATTTTGAATTTAATGTTAACCTGGCTTTTAGGTAAATAACCAGTTAACTCATTCATAACAAGCATGTTACAAGTAACATCAAACTGTTTATAGATAGATTGCACTTTAACAGTGCAGCTTTCCTCTACCCTATTAGACAAGTGGTTTCCTATACCTATAATATTAATACTAGGTATTGGAATGGAATCAAGTGACAATTTATCGCTTAACGATTTTGTAATAAAACTGCCCTGGCTACCACAATCGAGCAATGCACGCACTGTTTCATATTTATTGTTATTAGGATTATGAACCTCAATCAAGGCAGTGGATAATAAAACATGATTGAATTGATATTCCGATGAGTTAACGCATACAGATTCCGATTCTAAACAGTTAACGTTTATAGATTCCGATTCTGAAATCGCATGATTATTATTAACTGACTGTTTAGGGTTATGCAGAAGACGATTATGTCTTTGTTTACAATCAGGACATGGTCCAAATCCACAAGCCTTTGCTGGATGACCCTGCTTAAGACAATTAGAACAAAGTTTATACTTATTTACATCTGCCCATTTTTCTTGTATAGTTTTGTTTTTGAAACTAGGACACTCATATATTTTATGATTTTGACTGCAGATTATACATACAAATGAACTTGAAGTGTCTTTATTAGTAGCTGTCGCTGCCTTAATAAAGATTTTTTGATATTTGTCCTGTTTGTAGTGGTGATTATTTGGTGCGTATGAACCCTTTTGGTGGCTGTTATCTATTTTATTTCTATCTAAAGCATCAAGTACATCAGCGCGATCTATTAAAACTTGTTTAAAGTTTTCTAAGGTTGGAATATTGTCACCAAGCTGGTTTCTAAATTCCTCCCATTTTAGAAGTGTATTATTGTCTAATTTTGAGGTTAAATTAAATATGACACACATATCCCAATTATCTGTGGGCATTCCTAAACTAGATAATGCCCTTAAGTTTTTTGTGACATGATCAACTAAAATTCGTAATGACTTTACAGTTTCCTTGCTAAATGAATGTATGTTAAACAATGAATTCATGTGATAATCAATCAGAAGTCTTTTATTATCGTAACGAGCACACAATAATTTCCAAGCTTCCTTATAATTTTCAGATGATACTTCAAGATTAGAAATTATACGTGCCGCGTCTCCTTCCAGGTAAGATATTAAATAATGAAATTTATGTACCGGCGAGAGTTGCTTATTACGATCAACTAAGCTCAAAAAAGAGTCTCTGAACTCGAGCCACTTAAAATATGCACCGTCAAACTTTGCAATTTGTATGCGTGGCAACCTGATACCCGAGTCACGAGATTCAAATCGGGATTCATGACAGTCATGACTACATGATTGCACACAGCTGTCCAACAAACCCTTGGCAATGGCAAGCCCACTCACCATATCATTTTCAATCTTGTCCCGCTCCTCAATCTCTAATGCCAGACTCCCACTATTTAAGACTTCAATCTGACTTTGCAACTCATCAAACTTAGCTGATAATTGTTCGAATCTACCAAGTTTAATCTTTAATTCAGCAATTTCCTCATTTGACAATGAGTCCAAAGACGACAAGTTATCCAAAAAGTTTTTAAACTTGGTAATTTGACCTTTAATTGAGCTACGTCTGACAGTCAATTCGCGTAATTTCTTTAAATCGATTTCTTGCGACATTTTTTTTTTTTTTTTAATTAAAATATATTAAGTATAATTGACTATCAAGCAGACTCAACTACGTGTCAGCGTGAAAACTATAATTTAGTAAGTTATTTATATAAAGAATCTCACGCCCCTCAATTCGACGTCACCCGCCGACCAGGAAACCGGATTCACGCTGCCAAGCACGGAATGCAAGCTCTGCTGATACCAATGGTGCTAGCGTGATGTTCCGAGGTATCTGGAAAGTTCGACGAACAATGTTAAAAACTGATTGGGAGCGTTACGTTATCTTTTCCTAGAATGGCATGAGAAATACACGATGAAGGTAGATGAAAAAATGTAAAAAAAGTTATTTTAAAATGGTAATTTAGGATGATTATTTGGATAAATTGCATGCCAACTTGCTGATATGGACTATTAATGATGGCCTTTAATGAAATACACCGATATTATAGTGAATTATGTGTACTACACATAAGTTTTGTCAAGTAAAACTTTGACCTCGAATGACCCTTCAATAATACCTAAATAATTAATTGAAATTATTGCACAAGTAGAAGGCACGTTTTAGTTAGGAAAGCTGATGGTATGATTTGGAAAATAGATAGGAAGGTAAGAATGAGGAAGGAAGGGCACTTAACTTATGATGAACCGCTTCACGTGAATCTTCTGCAACTGCTTCTTCTTCCATATACCTGTGTCGATACTTTAGCTGCATCGAATGCTTAGGCTTCAGGAAGCTCTTGGTTTCTGCTTCACGACGAGAACTCGGCCTTTTGTGGTCTCGATGATCACGCCACGTTGACAAACCAATTGTTGAAATTTAGTTTTTTCGTGTCCTGTCACGGTCGCCAATTTTTATGTCTATTACGACATAAAGGGGTGAATCATTGGGAATTTGGTTTCTTCAATGATTACTTTAATGAACTTTTGGAAATTTGTTTATTGAAAATTACACGGGACACAAAAATATCGACTGTTCGTGCGGTTGACCAGTTGCGAAGTGACGCGTAGGTAGGTACCGTGGAGTTTTTTACTCACACCGCCATGGAAATCGCGCCTTGCCAAAGTTTTAAGGCAATGTGTTCTTGTCACACACGTTGCTAGTAAACAAGCAGCATTTGAGCTTAAACAGTACCTACCTGGGTTCTTTACGAGTATAAGGTATAAGCGAAATAAAAGGAAATAAGAATAGTAATACCGTTTGTTATAAAAAACAACTGACTTCCATAAAAACACTACAAAGTTAAAAATAACTCTAATTTTGGAAGTCGTAACTCCAGAAGTGAAAATTCTGATGGAGTCCAAAAGCCCATTTCTAAAATGAATTCAATGTTATGGAAGAGCATGAGGTCTACGAGCAAAACGGTGTGCCGAACTGATCCTCCAGTCCATGTAACTATTTTTTTAATTGACTTACGTAATAACCATCGGATATTGATTCTGAAAACGTCCCTACTTGGAACAACAGGGTTTTTGTTACATACTGTATAGTTGGTACAGGCATACCTACGAAATACCACTGAAACGGATTTAGAGATGGACTCCTCCAATGTTGAGCATTCAATCCTTCATTCCATACACAGGTTAAGTCGAGAGTATCGTTCACCGAGTATTTATATTCAATAGTCCATTGATTTAATTCATTTGTATACTGGTACAGGATGTTATTTCTAGGCAGGCCGCGTATACGAACACCTGAAAATTATAATATTTTCATAAAAATATCATGTCTATATTATACAATATCGGGTCAGTGGGTCATCTTAGGGGCGAGGGGCGGGGGATCTTAGAGAGAGATAATTTCTTTAATTCTATAAATATGTTCTAATAATTTCTATAAATATATTTCTTTAATTCCGTTGTCATTCTGTGGTGCATGCTCATTTGCTGAGCGCGAACAACGGCGCCAGCCGCCATTAATAGAAGGCATCGAAAAAAATAAAACAAAATACATTTTTCTTGACATTTACGCATGAAATGATATTATCTTTCATAGTTAAAGTATAATTTTTACATGTCCTAAAAACACAGGACGGCATTTGTTTTTTTCGTTGTTTGAGGAAGTTATACACAAAAGTTATTTTGTGGTTACTGCACTGGTTGGTACGCGACTAAATGGGAGTACGGCAATTGCCTTGCATTCATGTTGCCACTACAGAGCGCGGGCAACGTATCTATAGTTTATATATCATTGGGTGAAACGAAACTTTAATTAATAATTTAAAGAAACAATTTGGGGTCACATAGAATAAAATGTTGGATGAACAAGGATATTTTTTGTAGAGCGAATGCGGAACATATCCTTACCAAAATTTGAACTCTAGGTACTTATTAGCTATTCTTATCCCAACTACATATGTTGGGGTCGGCTTCCAGTCTAACCGGATGCAGCTGAGTACCAGTATTTTACACGGAGCGACTGCCTATCTGATCTCCACAACCCAGTTACTGGGTAACACGATATCCCTTGGTAAAACTGTTTGTCAGACTGATTCTGATTAAAATCAAAATGTGTGTGCGAATTATACATATCCCTATGGAATATCATAATTCGCACACACATTTTGATTTTTGTTTTTTACATACCATTTTGAGGAACATCAGACAAGAGTAACAGTCTCGCGTTTGTCTTTTCTGCATTCGTGTTGTCGATACCACAAATTAGAGATATATTTTGAATGTTTGATGTATTGAATGAAATACGAGTAACTGTCTCCGACGAATGACTCCAGAATGCTGAAAATACAATACTATTACTTTTCGAGCATCGTATCGGTTTGCAGCACTATTCCAAGCAGCCATTTAAAGGGTTTTTGATAGACAAGCGCCATCAGGGTAGTATGCACGCCTCTATACACAGCGTATAGCTCCGAAAGGCTTCTGATGAACCTATTGATACATCACGACACGACTGTCTCCCAAGATACAGGTTTTTATCTGATTTGTAATTTCCTTATTAGTTTATATAGTTTTAGCACTCTACTCATTTACATTAGTTGTCTCCTAGTTCTTAGTAATATGGCTGTATTTTATTAAGTCCAAATAAATGTTATAGGTATGATTACACAACGTGTACTTTTGTAAATCTGACTTAGTTAGTGTAAAACCTTTTTCCATGAAATGATTAATAAGCTTCTAAAAACCCTTTTAAAACCCTAAACCTCATATCTACCATTAACTTCTTAGTAAGCCCTTCAACTGAAGCTTCAATAGAACACCAGCGTCAGAAACGTCGGTATTGCTGAAATGAACCTTTTTGGCGCAGCCGTGAGGCACACTATTGCAGTTAAAACATTATTTTCACTTTTTTGTTTTGTTATTTGTAATTTGTGTGTCACGAACTGTCTCCAAATAAACGTTATTCTATATTTCTTTCTTTCCAACTTCAAAACCCTAAAACTATGAAAAAGTTAGTTAAACACCACGGGTTATTAATAACTCTTTTGTCGAAACCTTACCACAAACTCTTTAAGCGGCTGACTTAAATGAACCCCGAAGAAGGTAAATCCATTGAAATGCATCATTATCTGCTTATGCCTAGCTTTTTCCCAACTTTGTTGAAGTATGCTTATATTGATATCTACTTACTCTGGCTCATTCTTTCATCATATAAATAAAGCGGGCCTCTCATTCTGACGTCCCTTTTTTGACAAGTAACAGTCAATACCTCTCCATCAATATACCTGAATATATAATTGTCAAATGACTTGTCGTTATTCAAAGATGTACTCAATTTTTGGCCGTTGACGGACAATATCACTGCGTGTTGCGATGCATCTGTAAAAGAAACATGTATTTTAATAACATCCATTCTACTTGCAAGGAATATCGATTCATTACACAATCCTGCACAAATTGCACGTCACCCCGCCTTTTGGGAACGGCGTGTTAAAATGTCATTGTGTATCAATGTTTTTCCCTCCCTCTATAATTATGTCGCCGCCAACTAGCTCAATTAGTCATTCTGTTAACTGCCTAGGCTTTTAACTAAGCGGCGCCGTTCAGCTAGCGGCCTGAATGATATTCAGCCATTCAATCAAACAGCTAGGCAAATGCCTTGGACCGCTAACGTTTAACTACTTGCCTAGCCCAGACATTTAAATTGGCGATTGATTGATTTGTGATTGATTTAAAGCGGCAGTTGTTTGTTGTAGTTTTGGAAAATATAAAAATTACAAAATGCATGTTTAATAGTAGGTAAGTTCGGCAGTAAAAACTGTGCAGTAAACTAAATAAAAAAGTCTTAACAAATGTATAAATGCGTAAGTAAATAAATATTTAGCAGTAAAATGGCTTAACGGACAGTGAGAGCAGTAAACAGTTCTTTTTTTTTAACGAATCGATATTGCTCGGTGAGAAATACAACTTGGAAGTAGCGCTCGTCGGCCACTGCCGCGGCACCGCTCGGTACGCTCGCTCGGCTCACGCGCGTTCGTTCACAATTCTAGCCTAACCAATCCCATTTGGTCTGGGTGGCCCGGCTTAGTTACTACTTACTAATTCGGCTCGCGTGTGGTTGATCACATTTCCAACCTAACGTATGTTATATATTATATTATATACTCATATTTATATATATTATAACACTATATAACAATTTAAAAATAAAATTACTGCCCGTTATTTTTTCAACTGATCATAATATCCTCTTTAATGTTTAAATAACATTTGTTAAAATGACTTCCTATTTAAATTTAGTTTAATTTTTTTTCCTCGCGTTTTCACTCTATTATATAAATGGCCTAAGCATCAGCCAACCAGTTCGTTAAATGTTGTATTCGACGCATTGGCTGCATATCATTCAGGCCACTAGTTGAACGGCGCCGTTTAGCTAAAAGCCTAGCCCAGTTAAATGAATGTCTTATTAAGCTAGTTGGCTGCGACATATATCTATTGGAAGTTACTTATACAGCATCACTTAGTCACAGTAAGCACAATACTTACCAAAATGGAATTCTCTCTTAAAGAACGTAGTTCTATAACGATATTCTCTTTTGGGCTCCCTGGCAGTGCGTATACAGTCCAAGTAGTACTTATCATTGTTCGATTTCAAAGCGAAACGGAATATGTGTGGTGTTACTCCAGGCTTAGTTTCAAATAGAAGATTCCCTGAAATGTCACTTATTTATTAGTTGGTCAGTGCGATCGATATCGACGTTATGAATAAGTACTGCGTTTAAAATGAATTCCTTTAACACACAGCACGGAGACACCTTGGCGGTCGCTGCTAAAAACTGTATTGTCGACATCATCATCATCATCTTTAGCACACAGCACGGAGACGCCTTGGCGGTCGTTGCTAGAAACTGTATTGTCGACATCATCATCATCATCTTTAGCACACAGCACGGAGACGCCTTGGCGGTCGTTGCTAGAAACTGTATTGTCGACATCATCATCATCATCTTTAGCACACAGCACGGAGACGCCTTGGCGGTCGTTGCTAGAAACTGTATTGTCGACATCATCATCATCATCTTTAGCACACAGCACGGAGACGCCTTGGCGGTCGTTGCTAGAAACTGTATTGTCGACATCATCATCATCATCTTTAGCACACAGCACGGAGACGCCTTGGCGGTCGTTGCTAGAAACTGTATTGTCGACATCATCATCATCATCTTTAGCACACAGCACGGAGACGCCTTGGCGGTCGTTGCTAGAAACTGTATTGTCGACATCATCATCATCATCTTTAGCACACAGCACGGAGACGCCTTGGCGGTCGTTGCTAGAAACTGTATTGTCGACATCATCATCATCATCTTTAGCACACAGCACGGAGACGCCTTGGCGGTCGTTGCTAGAAACTGTATTGTCGACATCATCATCATCATCTTTAGCACACAGCACGGAGACGCCTTGGCGGTCGTTGCTAGAAACTGTATTGTCGACATCATCATCATCATCTTTAGCACACAGCACGGAGACGCCTTGGCGGTCGTTGCTAGAAACTGTATTGTCGACATCATCATCATCATCTTTAGCACACAGCACGGAGACGCCTTGGCGGTCGTTGCTAGAAACTGTATTGTCGACATCATCATCATCATTTCAGTCCGAAATAACCCACTGCTGGGTAGGCTGGGTATGGACTCCCCCTTTCGTCTGCCATACTTCCCTGTTCTGTGCGTCTCTCATCCAGGTGTTTCCGGCGACTTTGACGATATCGTCAACCCAGCGCGCACCTTGGCCACCATTCGGTCACAGCTTTACTCCATCGGCCATCTCTTAGGCTAACTAGATGTACGACGTCGCAGACTTTCGACCGACAACGGATTTCAGTTTTACGCACTCGCTCTAGTGCTTTGGCTGGCTCTTTGTGCTTTTCGTATGCGGTGGACAGTCTCCTTTGTGAGTGTTTAGGTCTCAGCACCGTAGGTCATTGTTGGCAGGAAACTTTGATAAAAACAAATGGACACTTCCCATAAAATCCAAGCATGTTAGGGGGCGTCGCCGTTTACTCATAGAAACTGTGACCCGTGACAATTCTGACAAGGCCTGTTACAGTCAACTTTGTGCTCAGCGCCTGGACACAAATATTATTAGTAATGGCAACTATAGTTGCTGCCGGCGCGGCGATTCCTGCTCTGTGTGTTTTCGAGTGTTTTAATACCTAATGATCCCGTCTAATCGATGTCTCGGTCAATTTCAATCGCCTTTGTGTGATAATTCCCAAGACGAATGGGAATTATTTATGTGTGTATGTTTAGTTATGTGTGGGAATTATTTATAATTATAAATAATTACATCTTGGGAAACATCGATCGACAAACAATGCGCAAGTCTATCGATCGACAACCGAAGTAAATGTTTTTACTTTTTATCGATCAATTTGCTTTATTAGGGTACGGTCCATGGCAGATCGACTTAATTCCAAGTAGATCGGTTTCGTGTAATAAATAGCACGTGTTTTCTGTTCCAAGGCACGAATTTTTCAAAGTGAAAAAAATAATTCGCATCGGTATGGATTTCACACGGAAAGTGGTTTATTATGACACTAGCTTCTGCCCGCGGCTTCGCCCGCGTGGATGCAGGAAGTTATCGCACGGGAACGTGCTACCAGGATAAAAAGTATGTGCTTCCCCAGGATGCCATCTATCTCTTTGCAAAATCAGAAGTTCAGTGGTTTAGGCGTGAAAATGTAACATACAGTTTCAAGTTCAAATCCTCCCCTGAAAATCGAATTACCCCTTTTTGTCCCGTCAGGGGACAATTTTTGACAACTTTACATACTTATTATTAATTATTTTCTGACAAAAGTATCAATACTGAGTTTCGAGTTAATCGGACCGCGCATTCAATTTCTTCCACACAAACTTCAACACCCCTATATCCCCCTTTGAGGGGTAGTTTTGAAAAAATTCTAATGATAAACTTTATTACTTACTTAGGCATGTATTGTTGCCAAGTTTCAAGTTTATTAACTAAATTAATAAGATGTTTCATAAAAACTATAGCCCAGCTTTTCACCCCCACCGGGGTGGAATTTAAAAAAATCATTTGGGATGTGTTCATAACTTGACTCAAAGATTATTTATACCAATTTTCGAGTTAATCAAGCCACGCTGTAAAATCATCCCCTGTAAAATTGACTACTCCTTTTCAACCCGTTAGGGGTAAATTTTCAAAAAATCCTGATACATGTTATTCTTTATTTTTGGTCTTAAGTATAAATACTGAGTAACGAGTTAATCGGACCGCGCGTTCAAATTCTTCCACACAAACTTTAACACCCCTATATCCCCTTTGAGGGGTAGTTTTGAAAAACTAATAATGATAAAATTTATTGCTGACTTAGGCGAGTGTTCATGCCAATTTTCAAGATTATTAACCTAACGAATAAGATTTTTCATATAAACAGCTGTATCCCCGCTTTTCACCCCCACAGGGGTGGAATTTTGAAAAATCATTTGGGATGTGTTCATGACTTGACTCAAAGATTATTTATACCAATTTTCGAGTTAATCAAGCCACGCTGTAAAATCATCCCCTGTAAAATTGACTACCCCTTTTCAGGCCGTCAGGGGTAGATTGTCGAAAAACCCTGATACACATTATTCTTTCCTTTCAATTTTAGGTATAAATACTGAGTTTCGATTAAATCAGACCGCGCGCTACAATTCTTCCATACAAACTTTGAAACCTCCCGATCCCCTTTTAGGGGGTAGTTTAAAAAAACAAAAAATGCTAAACTTCATAATTTACTTAGATAAGTATTCGTGCCAAGTTTCAAGTTTATTAACTCAAGGAATAAGATTTTTCATACAAACAAAATCCCCCCATTTCACCCTCTTAGGGGTGGAATTTCGAAAAACCCTTTCTTAGTGGATACCTACTCTTCACGAAGAATACACCCTCCAAATTCCATGTCTCTAGAACCAGCGGTTTAGGCTGTGCGTTGATGTCTCAGTCAGTCAGTCAGTCAGTCAGTCAGTCAGTCAGTCAGGACTTTTATATATATAGATGTAGAATCACCCCCTTGACGGATGCAGGTGACTGCATCCATCCTGATTGCTTCTTATCAAGTAGTATTAATATATTGTTCATGTGAAGTACCTACCTTCTGCGTTGTAATATTCCAAACGCAAAGTGTCGTTATTACATTTATTTTCTGGTTTCTTGCACAAAAAATCCATCGGAAAGTCCGCGCCGTCTTCATAAGCGTAGCTGGCCTCTCCATCGTAATTATCTGACAGGTTAGTCGTTACATAAGTCAAGTTTTGGTTGTTTGCATTTAAAATTACTGCTCCTGATGAAAAAACAAACATTGTTTTATTTACAAAAGTTAGTTTTCGGACGAATTTTTTGATGCCCAATGAGCTCCCTTATTATTATCCTTTAAAGGCGGAGATATATATATATATGTTTAAGTGTCAGCTTGTAAACTGTAATTAAGGCTTTTTGCTAGTAGTGCTGTCTTTGTGAATACATAAAAACATGGTGTTAAATGATAAAGTTGAATTATTTCCAGGCATATGTTAATTTTCTCAATAAGGTCCAACACCAATCTTGTAAACAAGGGGTAATTGAAGGTATAAAGAAGACAGACTTTATTCATTTGAAAATCATGAATTATGACTGATAGCTAGTATGAAATTAGACGATAGGTTATCTGTCAATCACAGCGATGATTGTGGCAAAACTGACAGCAAAACTGACAGCAAAACCTATCGCTAAAGGAACCCTAACCCCTCAGGACTCCTGACCAAACGATCTGTCGCGTTCAGGTTCGCCGATTAAAATGAACGCGACGGTCGCGTGTTCGTGCGACGTTAGCTTTGGTTGGGAATAAACGAAGAAGTTTTAAATGACTCACAACAGCAACAACATTCGGCTGAATCATAAAACAGCCAAAATATACTCGGAAAAAAAGTCAATCAAAAAAGGGTTCATTAATGTTTCACCAAAACACCATTGACAAAATTTTAGTTTACAACCAACGTTTTGTATACTATTAATTTCACAAACAACTGATTCCGCAAATGTTTAATTTTATAAACACTCGCTTTACAAACATTTATTTGGCAAATGTTTCTCTTTACAAACGTTTTGGATGATATTTAATCATTTATACGTTTTTCATTTAATATTTAGATTGTTTTAGAAAAATCACGTTTATGCAAAATATCATTTTATAATACAAATATATATATAATACATAGATATTAAGCCAAGAGTTTACATTTTATGATTTTGAAATAGCGGCTATCTTAAGCTTGGGATCAAATTTAGAAAACATAATCCTACATGGTTTCTATTCCCATTTGGGTCAAATAATTTACAGGCAAGTAACTACTGAAGTTCTTTAATACTACTAAAGTATTTTTTTTCTATACAGGGGTTATTGGAAAAACACCAACAACCTCTTAAGAGGTCATTGTACTCGTCATTATGAACAACTTTTGCTATGGGACCAAACCCGAAAACGCGAAAAAAATATCAGCTGTTCCCTACATTTTGACGAGTTAACCGAACATAAATGTCGGGAACAGCTGATTTTTTTTTCGCGATATATTTTCTATTAGAAGTATAGTGTTTATAGGAAAAATGATATCCATCAATGTGGGCGAAATTACCAACCCTTGGATGTCACTAAATCGTCGTAGTCTCATGTTAAAGTCGGAGCTGTGTCTGTGTACTGATTGTGGATAAAACGTGTCGTGAGGAATAGTCAGATCAGCGCCTAACGGTAACAGAATGCTTGTTCTGACCTGGAGGAATGAATGAAGATAACTGTGAGTATGTACATTATGTTACATAGTAAATAATCACGATACTATAGTATCGCCATCAGCGCCATCTATACTATCTAACTAACTCCAAACTATCAAATCAATATCATAGTATCGCTATTAACAATAGTATTTTCACGTGACGATGCTTTTAAATGCTATTTATGAGGTCAAACTCTCGAAGTTTCTGATAAAATAAATGTACCTATACATAGTATTTTCAACGACTTTAGGCATTGTAAAAAATATAAAATTACATGATTTTAACATCATGTTTTTGAATATAGTAATTAAAAATAATTAAATAAATTACTTTTTTAAATGGACGCCTGAATAATAAAACTAACAATTTTTATATGTTTGCCAGTAAGGATCACGATCGTAACCAGTTATTATTTTATTACTTATTATTACTGATGATTTGAGATACAACTCTTTTCCCCCGGAGCTGCTTTTTTTCTATGGAGCCTGAGCATTCTCCTTTGTAAATTAATATTTTGTGAACTGACAGGACACCCCAAAAAGGGGAAGCAAAATGTTAAATGTACAGGAAAACTACATCATATAGTATTATCCTGAAGCGTGTCACCTTTTCTATGAAATTGGGGTCACGCCACAGGGTTATTTATAGTCCCTTGTAACTTACGTACGCACGAACACTAGCACTGGCACTATTAACACTTGTAAATAGCACTTACTTGCTCCTTTGACATGAAGTTGAAAATGTAAATTTTGTGCAATATAACTACGATTCTTATAATTATATGCCTTTTCCAGACCGTAGTACTCGTGTAAGGCTGTGCACGCCCACCTAGTACTCATTTCAGCCGTGACTCTTGTGATCTGAAACCAGATATTAGTTCATAGTAACACTCCAACATTGCTATGCTGTGTAAATCTCACTGTGAAAACTTAGCTGAAGTGAGCTGTCACTCCACCTGATTTTAGGGATTGCCACTATTGACAGCTAACTTCACCTAAGTGTTCACGGTGAGATATTAACAGATGAGATCGGCTGTATTCTGTATTTCCTGAAGGAGAGCCCCTTAAATCACTGGTGTATTGCCGGTATGTTTACCCACATTTAGGCAGTATGTATAGAGGTATGACGAACAGGGTCTAAAATTCACTCATCCTCCATAGAAACGGAAGGATCCTCTGACCAGACGGGGGTCTGGTGGGTTACTGCCCGACTGATGACAGAATGTTGTGTGTACAGGGTGGCAGGGACAACGACGTGCAAACTGTAACCATGGATTCAGCACATGAGTTTAGACCCCGTAGCGTTGAAATTTTTCCTCGGTTATTTAATCCATGGTTACAGTTTGTGCGTCGTTGTCCCTGCCACCCTGTATGCTCGTCGTTGTCCCTGCCACCCTGTATGCTCGTCGTTGTCCCTGCCACCCTGTATGCTCGTCGTTGTCCCTGCCACCCTGTATGCTCGTCGATGCAGGATTTTGCATAACGTCAGTGTTATGCGTGGTTCGCATGTGGCGATATAGATGCCGCTAAATGTGTGAACTAGTACCTTTTTTAGAATTCAAGCTACAAGAAAGAAAATTTAGACGTTTCGATGTAACTTAATATAATTGTATGTATAGGTAGGTATCGAACGATGAAATGGTGCCAGGTCTAGGCAACGATCTGCGCATGCCCCTTCAACTTTAGGGGAAGATTTATAAAACAATAGTTAGACTTTTTATATACCTACATCAGAATGTTGGCCACAAAAGGCATGAATAAAAGGCAGTGGCACCGGTGACTAAAAAGTTCTTTGGAAATTGTTTATCCTGGTACATACGTGTATTCGATGCGGAGAAATATGGTATATGATGGAGAAAATATCGTGAGAAAAGTTGTCAGTGTATTTAAATTTAGATAGCTATAAGAGTAGGGCAAGACTAAAGAAACGATGGATGAACTGTGTGGAAGATGATACCACTAGAAAGGGGGTGACTACTGAGATGAAGACTAGAGAAGTATGGAAGAAGACATGTTGCGCAGAACACAATTAAATTGGGTTCAGGGCAAGAGAATGATGATAGTGACAGTGCTAAAATACTCACATTTATAATCTGGATGTCAGCGTTTGTAAATTCGGTTTCAGGTACAAATTTTCCGGAGGTGCTTTCGTTGTCACTTGTTTTGTATAAATTGGAACACCTGAAAACAGTAATATAGCATGTGCATGTAACTTATCCAATGCATCTTTTTTAAACAGATCAAGCAGAAGGAGAATGCTCATGATTGCTCAATGCGTGTTAGAGCGTTAGTGATGACACTGTATAAAGCATAATCAGCTTATAATGTTCTTTACGTCCAGTAATCCACCACGCGGGCCCAGTGCGGGTTCATAGAGGTCACATGTCTTCGAATTTTTGGTTCTAGGACAGGTTCTAGGTGCCGGTTTCCTCACGATGTTTTCCTTCACCGTTTTGAGAGCAATGGTGACGAAATTATTTACACAAAGTAAAGCACCTGTCTGAGTTCGAACCCATGACCTACAACTAGTAAGTCCTAGTCGGGGCCGTTAACACGTGGCACTGCATTCAAGTAAATTATTCTCTAAACGGCTAGTTGACACTCCCCGTGACCAAAGGGCTAGCGTTCAGCTAGGCCAGAGGTTAAGCATTGCCAATTGCCATGCAACGTGGTCGGTGGCGTATTGTAATTAATAAGCGTGTAAAGATTTTATAATAAAATAATTAACTTGAAGTAGATATTATAATAGAGGTTTGAGGAACAGGGCGTATAGTACACTCATTCTCCATAGAAAAAAATAAATAAATAAATAAATAAAAGGGGGTCATCGTCATCCGTCTTTTTTCTAGGACGTAAGGGGTTGCGCGGAATCGCGGATTACACGATTGTGTAATGCATTTTAAAATATGAATAAAACTAGGATGTTAGGGATGATTTCCACCAAACGCATTGCATTTACAATCTTTAAACGATATTAAATCGTGTACACAGTATTTAAAGTCTATATTACCAACCCGTGCACAGCGGCTTGACCGCGGGCGTCTTCCGCGACACACGATCGTAGCCGAGAGTATGCAGCGACCCGCGATCGGCTCCGTTCGCCTGTCGTCGTATCCGATCGAATCCTTTCGGCATTAGAACACGTCAACACGGTAGGAATTAAAATATTTGACTAGGCGCAGAAACAAATACGTTCACTAGCGACGGTACGGAGCCGATCGTATGCGTCGACATCCTGCCGGACGCGATCGGCTGTCGCCGAACCGTTCGTATCCTTTCCGATCCGATGCGATGTGAGCCGTTTGGTGGAAATCATCGTTTAATCAATCCACTTTGTTCGGCAAAATCACTCACGTATTATGTCGCATGGATTATAAGTAATCCGCGGACTGCACAGAGCTCCTGGAGACTACACGCGACTACACTGCGCTCGCAGTGCATGAGCGCACGCAAACTTTAAGTATTAAGAATGCCAGAAATTCCCATCTGTAGTTTTTTTGGGGATACTTAATTTTGCAACAGTGGATTACTATTGTAAGCCGTGCGACGACTCGCTGCAGGGCTCAACTTAAGTTATCTAAGCGAATACTCGTTGATTTCTAATTCGGCTACAACTGAATAATATTTTCCCTTTATATCAAACTTACCATGCGTGTCGTATGGTACCATTGTTTATAATTATCTTCAGAGGTTTGTCTTTCCATACTGTAAAATGCTCGTTTCTATCATAAATATAAGAGAGATGAATCACAGGATTTTCTGAAAAAAAAAGATTTTTAAATTTGGCCTTTTTTCCATATTTCGCTTAAAAAGTGTATTATTGAGGCCTATTGTGAGGGACCACAATTCAGATAGATATTAGTTTATTTTTTATTACTTTTCTTCTCCGAAATCTAGCGGGTTGACCACTGGTTTTAGTTAAAACATGGTTAACACATAACTAAATAGCACATGTCTGCATCATTATATATGTATGTACGAGTAGATATGTCCGTTTTTATGTTCAGGAGAGCAGATATCGAGATATCGAGATATCGACTTAAGGCCCGCAGACAGGCAATTTTTACGCACCGTCCGTCTTCTCAATAACTTCATTCGATTCGTATTCAAAATACGAATCGAATGAAGTTATTGAGGAGACGGTTATTTGAATTGTTTTTTTTTTATCTTTTCATTACGGACGCTTTTAAAGCTCTGCATCGTTCTCACATGCATAATTTGTGACATGAATGATGTAACAAACACTTTTGTAACCATAAATTATTGTGATTTAAAAGAGTGTCCATGGAGTTTCTTGCCCGTTCTTCTCCATAGGTACCTACTACGCTTTGGAATGGTCAACTAGCTTCACTGACCGACCCTTGACAATTCAAAAGTTCCTGTAATTGGTTTAGTTGAAATAAATAGTTTGAGTTTGGTCGAGTTTGTCGAGACGAAGTTTTATGAGTTGATCATATATAAAAGCAATGTATGATTGAAACATTACAGATGGTATTTAAAACGCTATTCTATAAATATAACAGGAAATAAAAACAATATATTTTATATCAGGTCGCTGTATATCATGCATATCATTTCCAAATACGCGGTTTTACTGAGCTTTATGAGAATTATTGATTTAGCAATTACTATTGTAACAATGACTGAGGGGCTAGTGGCTAAGTAATAACAGCCGCACGGGTCGACTGGTGAGGTTAAACTACGCTTGCCGCGGTTGGTCCGTGGATGGGTGACCATTTTTACATACCAAGACCCCTCCGTGCCTCGGAAAGCACGTTAAGCCGTTAGTCTCGGCTGTCTTTCGTGGATCTTTGACAGTCGTTACGGTTTGTCAGAAGCCCGAAAGTCTGACAACCAGTCTTACCAAGGGGTTTCGTATTATCCAGTAACTGAGTTGCGGAGGTCAGATAGGCAGTCGCTCCATGTAAAATACTGGTACTCAGCTGCATCCGGTTAGACTGGAAGCCGAACCCAACATAGTTGGGTAAAGGCTTGGCAGATGTTGAAGATAGAGCCCTGTGACAGCTGACGGAGGCCGCTTTCTTTCGCGTAATGGCATGGAAACCATCTGTGCGAGCCTCTGCGAACATTCTCGAAGCACTACAACGCCATGGCAGTCCCAGGAGCATCCTAAACATAGCTTAACCTGATCGATCGGCCTGTGCGGCTGTGTTTATTCAACCACGGGCCCCTCACAGGGCTCTATAGAGGTATGAGGAACAGGGTGTAAAATACACTCAACCTCAAAAGGGAGGATCCGCCGACCAAACGGGTGTTGTGTCTGGCGGGCAATTGCCCAACGATAACTAATATCGGGAAGTTTGTATATATGCTGATTGCGCGGTAAACTCTGCTTGCGAGATGCAGGATTTGCGTGACGTCAGTATGACGCGTTGCTCGCATGTGGCGTTGTATTAGATACCGCTACAGCTCTATCTTTATCTTCTGAACCGTAATACGTAGACACGTCTTGAAAGGGCTTTGAAAGTCCGTGGCATACCGACTGTAGCGCCTCCTCGCGCCGCGATCAATGCAAACAAACAGTCACTTGTTTAGAATAAGATCAGTAAACATAGGTCTCACCAGTTTCAGGAACATTTGCTTCAGCTCTCAATATTATAAAAACTGAACACAATACTATACGAAACATTTTTCAGTATTTTAATTAACTGTCAATACTAATTAATACGTATAATGTACATAATCACACAGTACTTAGTTACTGAACTCAGTGACCATCATTTAATGTATTCAAATAGGACAAGTTAACGTAACTATATTATTTCCTGTTCGCTCGACAATGTTCGCGTGATAATTGTGTTGCCATTTAAACTTCAACACCTCATTTCACCTCTTTTTGATGTTGTTTTTTTTTATTTGAGGTACTAATGTCGTTTCTCAGAGCGCAAGCTATTTATTTCGATACTATACTCTGTCCACTAAATTTACCGTTTTTTGACAGACCGAAATAATGAGCAATTATGTTTTTTTGTCAAAACTGATATACATACGATATTACAATGTCTGTAAGAAGTCATAAAAAATAAGATAATTCAATAATACTTTTCTACCAGCATAAATTACGTTCTACTGAAAACTATGCTTTGTAATTTTTATCTTTACTTGCCTACTATTAATTCATAAATTACCTTTCATATTTCATAGACATTTATCTTAACTTTGATATTAATATTAGTTACTTTAATCATTTAAAACGGAACAGTATTGGGTTTATTTCCAACTCCCCACGACCTACGTAGCTCTTTCTACTGAAATTTTAGCTGGCTGGCAATTATTAAGACATAGCTATAGACACCTAACTAATTTGTTAATGATAAGGTAAATTACTTATTTTTTAAGGTTCTCCTTTTGTTGCCTTTGAATTTTAATTTATAAATATACGGTGTTTGAGATGGTTTGTTGTTTCCTTTTCTACTGATACCAAACCACTAGCTTATGTTAGCTTGTTGTAAGAGGTCACAAATTTTAATTTGTAACAGTGGCGCTAGTGTGGTTTGGTTTTATATTCAAAAATATGTTTCTGGCACTCGCCGTGTCACAGTTCTAACGTAACCTAGCTTTTTCGATTTAAAAAAGATCTAAGCGTGTTACGTTGCAAATTTCACTAAACTATAACTTTTCGGAAACTTAGTAAGTATTTTTTTCGGATATTTAGTATTTTTTTTGGAAATTTAGTTTATTATTTGGAAGTATAGAATATTTTTCGTAGAATTATAATCTGAATAAGCTTCATGTTTGTTTGTTAAATACAAAAATTTTTGTCGGTTATTTTTGTATTAACTTTTCGGTAATTCATTTTAACACAGCTTAGTTAGTATTACAGTCAACCACAGATCGCTGGAAGTTAATTTGTTTTTCGGAAGCTTTATTATTTTCCGTTTTCCTTTAAACTTCGTTATATGAATTTATATGACATTTGAATTTCTAACTACAACCGTTTAGCTGGTAGAGGGGGGGGGGGGGGACACTTGACTCTAACGAAAATTGGTACTTTAAAGCTTGATAAGCCACGAACGGTTTACTTAGTCAAAAAACGGTCTTCCCAAACCCCTAATATTTTTGAAAGACCACACTATGGGAAGGACGAAAAAAAATTATCATCCCCACTTTACATGTAGGGGAGGTACCCTAAATAATTTTTTTGCAAAATTTTATTTTACCACTTTTTTTGCGTCATTAACGTGTATACTCATGCCAAATTACAACTTTCTAGTACCAATAGTTTTTTGAGCTAAACCGCGGACAGACAGACAGATAGACAGACGGACATGGCGACACTATAAGGGTTCCTTGTTGACTACGGAACCCTAAAAATGTATTAAATGTTTCAGACTTAAAGCTCAAACAGTGCAACCATTATGGGACAACTACCTGAATGTAGGACTAAATTAGAATTCCCGTTTTTAGGGTTCCGTAGTCAACAAGGAACCCTTATAGTTTCGCCATGTCCGTCGTATTAAACCCATTGATGTATATATTTTATACATCAATGATTAAACCAGATTCTTATTGATAATACAGTCCACTTATTCCGCAAGGATCCAGACCCAAACACCTTTTATACCCCGCCCTGTCCAACCACAAATAATTGCAGATCTATTACTGGCTGCAAGTTTGGGTATGACATATTCCATTATTGACACAAAACTCTTCCTTCTACAGATACAGATGTGTTCGTACACTATAACATGCTGACCTAGCTCAGCACAGGACAGTTTGACGCATCCCGAAGGGTTGGGCCCTTAGGGAGAACTGGCGTCATGTCACGTAATCATTCGTTGTAATTGGGCTGTTTGAAATGATAATTTGAAGCTAAATAGTTCTTACCATTGTCCGGGTCCCGAGCGTCAGCTTTCAATAACATAACCGCTAAAAATAGAAGGAAACTCAACATTTTAGTGGGTTTCATTATTAATATTACAATAAACAAACGAGTAGTACTAATTGTTAGAACTCCTCTATTGGAATGACAAATAGCTGTGCATAATTTAAGTTTTATATTCGAAATACAGTACCTGTATATTATTAGGGAAAAAGGACCATTTTATATATTATGTGTTTTCCTGTAGGTACAAACAATTCCATCCGTTTGAACTGCGTACAAAGGACATACATAAACAGCCTATAATGTTCCCACTGCTGGGACATAGGCTTCCTCTCTGTGAGAGGGAGTGGGCCTTAATCCACCACGCGGGCCCAGCGCGGGTTGGTAGATGTCACATGTCTTCGAATTTTATGGTTCTAGGACATGACGGTTCCCTCACGATGTTTTCCTTCACCGTTTAGAGAGCAGTGGTGGTGAAATAATTTACAGAAAGTAAAGCACCGGTCTGGGTTCAAACCTACGGTGTACGTTACTCCAGCAGGAAAGTGGCTCCTAGAGTGATATGAGTGGAACGTATAATTAGTGCGTAATCTGCTGTGAATGTGGGCCACATAAAAAAATTGTGCGCTTTGTCGTTTTGGAAAAAAACGCTCCAGCAGGAAAATTCTAAACGAATGATCGGAGAGAGAAATATTGTGTACGGGCAGAGAGCTTATATTTGTGAAAAAATGTACGCCGAAAATATATAATTTGTGTGTCTTTGGTTTTCGAGATATTGCATTTCCTGCTGGAGTAACGTTTTCCAGAATCGTGTATCTCGAAAACCATTGTATGTGCGCATGTAGAATAAGCATACACGAGTAGCTCTTTATCTGTGTGTATTTGTGACAAAATTAGATTTAAGAAATTATTTATAACTTTCAAATATTCGC
This sequence comes from Apamea crenata, assembly GCA_949629185.1. NCBI lineage: Eukaryota > Metazoa > Arthropoda > Insecta > Lepidoptera > Noctuidae > Apamea > Apamea crenata. The sequence continues at coordinate 6,046,780 of OX451380.1, read as the reverse complement.
GCTTTTTTGAAAACCCGAAAAAATATCGCAGCGCCTAAATGAGAAAACGTATAAGCTCGCTGAAAACTGTATTCGGTCCTTTTTGACGCTTATAAAAAAGCGCAGTTAAGTTTCAAAAGTGTTCATGCATGCGTTATTGGATAAAACTCAAAACGACGGTGTCATAACTTTGACGGTAACATACAAGAAACCGGCTCAACCCAAGATGTGTAAGTGTAAACCAAAAATTTGTGCGTTTAGTCAAAAATATATAGTGAAAATATTCAGCTTGGAATGTTTCGCATTAAGTAGATAGAAACAAAAAACCAAACATGTAAACAACGGCTGGTTTTCCGACCAAATTCGAGGTCGCTGGTTCGAGGTGGCCCGGGAAAAGAGTTCCAGGAAGGATTTGGCCTTTGCCCAGCAGTGGAATAGTATTAACAAAAAAATTAAACAATGAAAGATGCATTTTAACGACAGCATTGGCACTTCGACTACTTTATAATGTTATAATCATGTGCAAATTCACGAAAACCGCTAGTAGAATAAGGCTTATTCCACAAATCTCCTCTGAAAGTCCCCCTTAGGGGGGATTAGTGGAATCTATAAAAAAGTATGTAATTGATAATTCCCCTTTTTTGGGTGGGAAATCATCAAATGAAGAGGTCACACCCGCTCTGGGCTGAGTGGAAGGGCGTGTCAGACTTTTACTGACTAAAACCCACCCGTGTTCCTTCAGTTGCTTGTGCCAGGGGCCACGGTATCTCTTTCCGCACAACCCATTGGCACTTCGACTACTTTATAATGTTATAATCATGTGCAAATTCACGAAAACCGCTAGTAGAATAAGGCTTATTCCACAAATCTCCTCTGAAAGTCCCCCTTAGGGGGGATTAGTGGAATCTATAAAAAAGTATGTAATTGATAATTCCCCTTTTTTGGGTGGGAAATCATCAAATGAAGAGGTCACACCCGCTCTGGGCTGAGTGGAAGGGCGTGTCAGACTTTTACTGACTAAAACCCACCCGTGTTCCTTCAGTTGCTTGTGCCAGGGGCCACGGTATCTCTTTCCGCACAACCCGCGGCGCTGGCAGGCATCGGCCCTAGCGGACCCCGTCAGTTCGTGCTGATATCTCTTTGAGGCGCGCGTGGAACACAACGCGCCGTCGACCCGGGCTGTGCTCGCCGCCCGCAAGCCCACGCCTACGGTGGCCGGGAGTCGGCTGTTGACTCCCGTCCAGAGCGTCTCCTGCGGTGACTAGGGACGTGAGGGCGCAGTGATTGCCTCTCCCTCACGCGCTCCGCCTCCTTCTTCGCGAGCATTACTGCTTCGCAGAAGGAGGTGACGGCCTCCCATGCACTCTCGCTCCGTACCATGGCCTGGACCAGGGCCGGACGCGTGAGATCGCCGCCGCCGATCGCCGCCACGAGGACACGGCGGTTCTCCTCCCAAGCCGGGCAGATCTCCACCGTATGCTCCACCATATCCTCCGGGCGATTCACACAGTGGTGACACCCTGGCGTTTCCTCCCGCTTTAACAGGAACCTCCCGAAACAACCGTGCCCGGTGAGGACCTGCGTCAGGCGGAAAGTGAGGAACCTTGGCGCCTCTCTAGTCACTCCTCAAAGAGGGGACTAATCGCCGCAATTGTGGCGTGGCGTGGCACTGGGTTGCGACAATCGCACTCTCCATGCCGCTATGAGATCCCGCTGGAGCTCTGTCTGCTGTACCGTGATTTCTCGCGGCAGCGGAGTTATGCCCCGGCGTTTTGCCTCCTCTCGCCACTCTCATATGTGGGCGAGGACTTTGGCCTCCAGATCCCATGGCCGCCATCCGGTAAGGAGGCTCGCCGCCTCAGCGGAGACCGTGTGGTATCCTCGGACCAGCCGGACAGCCATGAGCCTTTGGGACGCGTTCAACCGGCGGGCTGGTCGCTGCCTCCGGGAACGCGCCCATACCGGTGTCCCTTAAAGAGTCATGGACCGCACGACCCCCGCATAGAGCCTCCGGCAGGAGGCGTTTGGTCCCCCTAGATTGGACAGGAGCCACCTCAAGGCAGCCCCGGCCCGCTCCAGTCTGTATCTCTCGCCGGTTCCGCTCTCCCCGGTGACTGGGGTAGATAACGGCCCTGTCCGTCAGATAGGCCTCGACAGTGCGACAGAGGTAGGTCGGCATCCGGTGATACCGGAGTGCCTCCCTGATGCAGCTCCAGGGTATTGAAGGCATTGGCGATGTCTAGAGACACCGCCAAGACAACCCCACCCCGGGCCACAACATCCTCTGTCGTGAGGGCTCGCACGCACATGATGGCGTCCACCGTAGAGCGGCCCCTGCGGAAACCAAACTGGCTTTCCGCCAAATCCGGCCCCACCCGCACCAGCTGCCCGACAAGGCGGTCTGCAATGACTCTTTCAAAGAGCTTGGCCACCTCGTCGAGCAGCACGATGGGCCGGTAAGCGGACGGAGAGTCCGCAGGGCGCCCCGGCTTCTTGATGAGAACCAGTTTCTCCGTATTCCAACGACGTGTTCGGGACGGTTCCCACGTCGGCACACACGCTGAATTATTATGATTCGTATTAAGTTTTAACATTTTCCTGTTGCTATGTAACAGAAGTACTTACTACATAACATAATATCACGCCTGTTTTCCGCGAAGGGTTAGGCAGATGTGACCTATAGTACCTATCCACATTACAATGATAACGATCAATCGGGCTCAAATCCAGACTCCGGGCTGTTACTGAGAAATTATTTAAAAAAATCGACTGTCTATGTAACCGAACCAATGCAAATTATGAAAGTAGTTAGTAGAACCGTTTACTGAATCGATTTCTGTCATTTTTAATATAGGTAGTTTTATCCCAAAAATAATTAAAATGCGACTACAGTCACACTTCCGCTGTATAGTCAAAATAAACCAAAATGGACGAAGTATTTAGTAAGCTAGACCCTTATAAATGATAAATGATTTTATTTTGTAAGTAGGTTTGCACAAACACTTTTACACGTCAATCATATTTTAAAACTAGATGAGGTCGGCGTTTCCTATCTGACTAGTCTGAGAAGAAAGGCCGAAACAAACTCAGAGGTCACAGTCTCTTTTAAAGTCCAGGCATGATCTTGGTCAGATCATATGATGAATATCATGTAGATCGATGTCTATGATGGTCTTTTGAGAAAGAACCACACAGATTGAGAGGACCTGTCCAGTCAGTGTACGCATTTGTCAGAAATCGAAACTTAAGGAGCTCGATGATTCGACGAACAATACCAAAGATTTACCATTTGGGTAGGCCATATTAGTTACTCAAACTGCCAGACCATGACAAAACTAACAGAACAAAGAGAAAATAAAAAATAAAATGACCCACATAGTCTTCACATTCACAATAATTAAAATAATAGAATGCAAATGCAAAAAAAAAGTAAGCAAATGTCATTGTATATACAGTGTGGCGATTAGGTTATCACATGAATTGAAACCACGTATTCTACATAACATATATTAAACATACACAATTTAAAAAAATAATAACAATTAACATTTTAGTCGTGGGACCTTTTTTACGATTCAGTATGTCGTGTAGCGACAAGTAAAACTAAGTACGGGGTGATAAAATTAAAGAGAGGGAGATAGAAAACAATTAAAAATATTTTACTAACAATAAAAAGATGGAGATGAACTCGAGTGGTGTGTAGAATGTGGAGGTGGGGTGTGATGAAGATGATGATGGGTGACTGAGGAGGCTGAGGTGGAGCAGTTGCTGGCAACAGATGCGGGTACAGAAGTCCAATTCAGATGTGGGTACAGGTGAGGGCAGGTGCGTGCGCGGCACGGGGGGCACCCGCAAGAGGGCCCACGCAGCAAAGCAGGTCGCCGCACGGCAGCAGGAGGAAGAGGCACGGCGGGCGCTGACAGCCCACCAGGTAAGGTGGCCCTCAGAAGTTGATGCGTGTGCGGCACGAAGGGCACTCGTAGGAGGGCCCACGCAGCTAAGCCGGTCGCAGCACAGCAGCAGGAGGAAGAGCACGGCGAGGACGCACCCTCCAGGTAAGGCGGGCCTCAGAAGTTGATGCGGCCGGACAGGTTCAGGTCCGTCGCCTTGAAGACGGAGCACGGAGGTGTAGAAAGATGGCTCTGGAGGAGACAGGCGGCTCTGGAGTATCAGGCCTTAACTTTAGTGTTCGCTTTAGAGGCGAATCTCGAACTCACCACTGCATTGCGTGGATCAATAAGGAAAACTCGTAGAACAACATCATGTAGAAAATATGAATTTGAAATATGAATGCGAGCAGTGCTAAGTATGTATATGTTTAAACCTGGCAGTTAAGCATTTGATCCTGGCAGCTAAGGATTTAAAAGCAAACGTTACCATGACGTTTCAAACATCAAATGCCAGAACTGTCATAATAAAATAAATATTATTAAAATACAATAAAATCTATAGTTATTATGTAATAAAAGTATAGTGTTTAAAGGAAAAATGATATGAATCAATGTGGACGAAATTACCAACCCATGGTTGACACTAAATCGTTGAAGTCCTATGTTAAAGTTTGTCTGTGTACTAAATGTGGATAAAACGTGTCCTGGTGTCGTGAGAAATAATCAGATCAGCACCTAACGGTAAAGGAATGCTTATTCTGATCTGGAGGAATGAATGAAAGTAACTGTGAGTATGTACATTATGTTACAAGTATTTACCTAACAACATTAAACTTAATTTGTGTTTACTTAATAACAATAACATAAAGTTTTTGTTGAATTCTTGATACCATTGCCTCACGCGTGTCTAGTGACTTATTATCAAGGATGGTTTATTTCATGACAATTTTTACGCTAATTATTTTATTTGTTTTTTTTTCTATTTTTAGTAAAATTTTAATTTTATTATTTTAACAGACTTTTAACAACTTATAATGACCGCTGTAAAATTTAATGTGATCACCTAATCGCCACTCTGTATAAAATTCATTAATGTCAAAGTGTATAAAAAAAACAACAACAACAAAAGAGAATATACGAGTACGTGTACGGCTGTGCGCGTGAGTGGATTTGTAATGTGACCACAATTTTCTTCCGCGATCAGTATAACTAATTTAATAAATAAACAATGTTTTACGCGTAATAGTAAAAATTCATTGAATGTATTATGATTATAACATAATATTTTAATTGGGGTGTTTGGTGGTTAACTCCGGGACATGTTGTATCAGCTGTTTTTGGATGCCTAGGGCCGTGCACTTCCCAAGTGTCAAAGTAATTAATAATAATTAGTCTCGTGGTCGCCAGCGCAGACTGCTAAGCGTGGGGTCCTGGGTTCGATTCCCTGGTCGGGCAAAGTGTTAATGGGTTTAATTTCTTAGTAACGGCCCGGAATTTTTAAGTTGTCGGTGTGACACCCCCGTGCCCCGGAAAGCACGCCAAGCCACTGGTCCTGCGCCTGATCTCTCTCCGCTCGTGTCGGATTGCCGGTGTTACCGATCAAAAAAATAAACAACCAATTTATTTTTCAAATATATTTCAGTAATCAAAATATAATAATAGGCTTATACGTTAATAGTTACAAATCGTATCCTGTGGCCAAATCGAAATCAACATGGAGTCGCCACAAAACATCAATAAACGCTTATTTTATACACGAAAAAAAAAACCATTTTGATATCACAAAAACCTTCAGCCAAATAAAAATATTTACACGCAAAAGTACATATCCAATAGAGTATTACATTTTTTTACATAAACCATGAATGTGCAGATTATTCACAACGTGAAGATTTTTTCGCCTTAATTTAAAAATACAATAAATAAAAAATAAAAAAAAGCTCTTAAACCTAAGTGAAGTTAATATATTTAACATTTTAGTGCATTAGACACGTTTTTATTAAATTATTCTTTAAAAAAACTTTTTTTTTTTTTGATAAAAATGATCGTATGAAACTTTTTCGTTTATAATTATTAACTATTTATTATCTTCGGTTATTTATGTAAATTAATACTTTCGTCCTGTAATTAAAAAAAAAATGCGTTTATAGTTAGGTCGTGGCACACTGGCGACAGGTTGCACGATTTCTTTTACTCCTATTTGTTTTCTAAAGTAACTTTTTTTACTAATTCTGTATCACATAAACACTGGTTTTGACTATGCGACTAATGGTTTCATAGGTTTTTTCAATATAAATATTAAAATTTACAATCGCGACAAAAAAACTGTCGCGCAACCAAATCGCCACGATGCAACATTAATTTAATAAATTATCCAGCTAAAGTATGTACAATAGTCTTCTGAGCTACATAATATTTCTTTATAAAAACAAAGTTTAGGCAAGCATTGACATTCTGAATCAGAATATTATCACAAATGATAAAATTTGAGTTCAACTAAAAGCATACAGGAACTTGAATATATTTACATCATTTAGACCCTTTGCACACGGATGGAACTTGCGACAAAATAATCGTGACGATGACTTTGCGATTTTTAAGTCGTGTAGACATTTTTTTTTTTTTTTTTGAGTCTAGAAAAATCCGTGTACATAGGTTTACAATACTTAAGTTAATTTTATCACATACTAAATAAAAATCAACTATTTCGTATGAGCAAATGTATATTTATATAACTACCGTTGGTCATTATTGATTTTTAGCATCGAAAGCAAACTGAGTATAGTGGAAATTATATTATAAGGGGCCATCTTAAAATGCATATTAATTTGTGTGGTCGAAGTTTTCTAGTCAGTTTTTTTCTTTTCAAAAACATTTAATTTTTTTGTTTTTTATTTTACACAATTTCAATATTTTCTAAAAGACTAGTGATGGCCCCACTACAAATGATTATACAAAATTAAAATTACTGTTATTTTAAAAATTAAGTTAGTAAATAATGTTGGTACACTCATTCAGTACGGAATAAGAGCCTTTCGTATAATTATTATGAGAATTATTTGAAATGCGTATATATAGCTGCTTTAAATAATACTTTGCTTTAGATGTCAGTTTTTTTTTTTTTATATAAAATATTGTTTCTCGTGTTATAGTGTGCTTATGTGGATGTAGGAAAGAAGGCTGCCAGGCTCAAATGGGATTGGACGGGTCACGTCAGCCGTATGCACGATGACCGCTGGACAAAAATCTCCACACAATGGTGCCTGAAGATGGACGGCGCCGCCGAGGCCGGCCCAGGAAGAGGTGGCGAGATAACCTGGACGCGTATCGCGAGGGCTGGTTCGAGGTGGCGCGGATAAGAGATTTGATGGAGGCCTTTGCCCAGCAGTGGGGGCAGAAGAGGCTAACAAAAAAAAAGTGGTTATAAAGTGGTTAAAAAAATATAACTCACTCTTCTTTATGAGATCGTATGATGTTCCTTTCAATCTGAATAAAATATTCACATGAAATAAAGACGACGTTGAAAGTTTCTTTATATTGTAGTCTTGACTCTCGACCCACCCAGTAACTGGGTTGTGAAGGTCAGATGGGCAGTCGCTCCATGTAAAATACTGGTATTCAGCTGCATCCGGTTAGACTGGAAGCCGACCACAACGTAGTTGGGAAAAGACTAGGCAGATGATGACACGATTATGATGATCAATGCCTTAATATCGTGTGCTGCGTGTCCTGTCAGCTGCACGTTACAGGAACTGATGGACGCTGGTGATGGCGCCAAACAGGTAGCCGAATTCTGGGCCGAGTCCATTTAAATTGCTATCGACACGCTCAGAAGAATGCCTTTTTATTTTTTAGATTTATGTAGAAAATAAGTTTTTTAAATTTTTTCCATGATGAATTTTATAATAAAAAAAAACTCCGCGCTAAACAATGACTAGCCAAAGCTCTTATTTCGCACTTTAGCTGCAATTCTTACAAGAAACACAAAAAAAAATGAGCATAATAAAAAGATGGACGTTTTTCGTAAACTAATCAAAATCGGCTGAGCATAGTTTTATCTACATTTAGTTCTATCTAAATTAGTCTTATTCATATATTCTGTATATCTCACCGAAACCATTGCTGAACATAGGACGAACATATTTTTCTTTTACTTTTGTAAATAACTACCTTTTGTCTGTGGTTTTACTCGCATCCTGAAAAAAAACTTCCATAAATTCAGATAAAAAGTATCTCAATTAAATCCAGGATATGGTCTAATCCGTTATGCTTGATTGAGTAACATATTTTTTATCTTTTTTTTTATCTAAGAAACATAGATTTTAATGGGATATCAACTCACAAAGTACCAAATAGAAAAAGTTTTATGGACGAATGAAACGGTAGAATTACAGCTGTATAATAATTTTAGCGAAATGTGGGTGTACTATAGATTCACCTCTACTCCTTCGGGGAATAGAGGCGTGATGTTGTGTGTAATAATTTCAGTAAGTATTTCAAAGATTTCCTGATACCCGTCGTTGGTTGTTGATCTATGACATAAAGGTTCATATCTTTTAATATTTTTCTGATTTTAATTTAATTTGGATAATTGTAATGATTTAAATATAGATTGCATGCATGATGTCTCTTTTATATTTAGTTATAGAAATTGAGACACGATGTAAAAATTGTTACTGAATTGAATTTCAGCTACCTCCGGTCAGATTGGAAGACTGTTCAGCAGTGGCTCCGGCTATGTATTTAAGTTATGTATAATCTGCATACAATGTATACTTTGAAAGCGTTTTTTTCTATATTATATCATCGTCATATTGTACAGATTTAATCTGTGCCATATTTGTGAAGAAAAAGTCGCATATACGACAATTTTGTCGCGCGTTTTTGAGCAATTTTTTTTAAAGTCGTAGCTGCAATTTGCCTACGCGTTGAAAATATTTAAAAGCAGGTTTGCGTTGGCGTATAAAAAAAAATCGCAGCGATTTGTCGCATGCACTTACGACTGCAGCCTTAAAAACAGCGTTACATCTATTTAATTCAAACTAAGTCTAATAATCGTGCGACTAATAGCAGCGACAAATCGTCGGCATGTAGGAGGGCTTAACAAATATGGCACTGACTACATTAATATACTACCTAAGTATGTTTAAAAAATAAAAATATCTTTACGTGGTCACAATGGGATAGAATTTTTGTCTTAATAAAATCAATGACTTTTTTACATATTTATTTTCAATTATTCTGAAAAATAATTTCATCGAATCATTACGACATCGACAGTTCTATTTCCATTCCCCACGATAGATTATGTTTATATACGTACCATAATTAAATTACATAAGTAACAGTTATTTAAAAATCGTCATATTCTCTTCAGTAATCCAACTTTATACCTTTTAATATTTACATTATCGATCACGTTGCTTCGTTTCTTTTAACATTGTTTCGTTCTCTCCTAACCTATAGCACACGATTCAATTATTTCACAGAGTTCCGCTAAAAAAACTATTTTTACAAAACACAAAAAAAAATAACAACCGAAAATTTTCTAAGAAAAACCACTCTATAAAATAATTCACCGTTAAATGGCAACATTATTAGCACTTTGACAGTTCAATTTCAGTGTTGCCATTACAATAGTCAATAACCCTTAAATCCTACTAAAAGCTGCCGAGCTCACAAAGGAGGTTGGTACGTGTTCGGTACTTTTTCTACCACTGGTACTACTTAGTGTTCTTGCCGTATCTTGCAATTATCACATTAAAAAGCAACACTATTCGCTATACATATGCAGCAGGGTTTGGATGTACTTTTGATTAACAAATAAATGTGAACCATAGCAAACTTGCGAGTTCGAAGTAGTAATAAGGATATTAGTTTACGTCTACGACTATATGTATAGGCCATCCTATGTTCTCAAGATATAAGCATCAATTTCAGGAGTTCCAAGTTATGTAATAAATGAACGAAAAATTCGTGAAGAACCTCGATTTAATAATCTAATAGTAATAGTGTAACCCCCAGTGACATAACATGATGTTCAATGATTGTTTCTTGTCTGTTTAGAGCATAATCAGCCTATAACGTTCCCACTGCTGGGACACAGGCCTCTGGGCCACGCGGGCCCAGTGCGGGTTGGTAGATGTTACATGACTTCGAATGTTTGATTCTAGCATATTCCGGTTTCCTCACGATGTTTTCCTTCACCGTTCTGAGAGCAGTGGTGATGAAATAATTTACACAAAGTTAAGCGCCTATCTGGGTTCGAATCTATGACCTACAACTCGTAAACCGCCGTCGGCGTCGTTACCACTGGGGCACCACTGCTCTGCTCTGGGAAGACGTGGTTTTCCTCAAAAGCACTTTTGGTTTTATACAAAACTTTGCTTTGTCTGTGCGCGAACAGGCATTTAGCCTGCAATGGGACAGCGAATTGGTTTGCAAGTCCAGGTTTCCTCACGATGTTTTCCTCCACTGTAAGTCCAATCATCTCCAAGATCAACTCAGAAAGTATGTAGATAAGACTTTGAAAGTCCTAGAAAGGTGTTCAGAACTTAAGGCGTAAGCGTCTTGGTAGCTCGCAAAATTCAAATTTTCAAAAGTCAGTATCAGGATGTATGTTGATTTAAATATGATTCGCGACCGTAACAAATAATTATTTATAGACTCATAATCAAAAGTCATCAATATAACGCTCTATGTTCATATTACCCTATGGAATGACTATTTCATGAAATCACGACTTTTGAGGCCAATTCTAACGCAAGGAGTTGTATTGCAGATTCTAATAATTATCGTTCTGTAAAGTCATATTTTTTACGGTCACGAATCATATTTTAATTAACATACAACCTGACACTGATTAGCATATTGCAAAAAACGTAAGTAAATTAGAATTTCGCGGGTTACCTTGGCGCTTGAATTGTCCTATTGAAAGAGAAGGTACCTGGTACACCCTGGACATTTAGCTCTGCGACCACCTCGCTGATTGGGTAATATTATTACAACGCTATGAGCTATTCTCTATTTCGTGTCAATACCAGCAAAGGACTTGCGACAGGGAATCCTGTTGTGGAGGCTAGTGCTATTCGGATTGGTCTCTCGAGCAAAAGTGCTAGCACTGAGTAAGGATAGTTTAGGGAACTCCTTTCACTAGGTTAGGTTATGTTGCAGCGGACTCGAATTGCGCGTACAGTTTTGTCTTACTATTCTATCTTGAAAAAGGATGGCCGATACATGAGTTAGTAAGACCCGTGGCAGCAGGCCGGGCGCGCCCCGCCTCAGGCCCGCCCGTATCACCGCGCCAGCAGCAGCAGCGCGCCCAGCAGCGCCAGCGCCGGGCCCGCGCGCGCCGCCAGGCTGTTGTACTTGCTGCTCTGCTCGCACGTACCTGCGGGACACCACAGCGCATATTATTACATCAAATCGCGCTTGTTCTTGCAGAAGTGTGCCTAAAGCACACCCCCTTATTCCACCGGTTGTGTTGTATGTTATCTCCTAGTATTAAGTCATTAAACTTCGACAGTCTCGATATGAGGGCATGAATTTAAAGCTTAGTCGTTTTAGCCAAAAGAAGTCCACTACTGGACATGGGCCTCCCCCAAGCACCTCCACTTCGACCGGTTCCGTGCTTCTCGCATCCAACGGGTTCCTGCGGCTTTAACAAGGTCGTCGGTCCACCTTGTGGGAGGCCTTCCAACGCTACGTCTTCCGGTACGCGGTCGCCACTCCAGAACCTTTCGGCCCCGTCGGCCATCTGTTCTGCGAACAATGTGCCCTGCGGTACTGAAACGGTTTACCAACAGTCGATTGGCCCATGAACCGTTGGTCAACATTATCTTTAAACCATTAACTTTTCATCCAAAGGACTTTTCACCCACGAACGTTTCGCCAACATAACTCTACGTCAGTAAATGCTTAACCACCAGAACGTTTTGACCAATAACTTTTCGATGTTGACCAACAGTTCATGGGCCAATCGACTGTTGGTAAACCGTTACAGTTTCGTGCCCTGAGTACTGCCACTTAAGTTTGGCAATTCTTCAGACTATGGGCTATGGTTCGTGGTTATCTTGGTTCTCCTGCGGATTTGTTCATTTCTGATTCGATCTCGCAGGGAAAATCCAAGCATAGCCCTCTCCATTGCCCTTTGGGTGACTTTAAGTCTTCTAATAAGGCCCATTGTGAGCGACCACGTTTCTGTGCCATAGGTCATCACTGGCAACACGCACTGGTCAGACTTTCGTCTTGAGACACTGCGGTATGTGGGACGAGAAGATATTGCGTAGCTTCCCGAACGCTGCCCAACCGAGTCAGATTCGACTATTGACCTCTTTCTCGAAGTTGGACCTACCCAACTGGACAGTTTGTCCTAGGTAAATACAATATACATACTCGCCTACGATTTCGAGTGTAGCGTCTCCGATCTTCATGAGAGTGGGTGTTACGTGGGCATTTGACATGACCTTCGTTTTGTCCATGTTCATTTTAAGACCCACTCTTTCGGGGTCTCTACTGAGGTCATCGAGCATACTGAAGTCCTCCATAGTCTCAGCCATGACAACGATATTGTCAGCAAACCAAAGGTGACTTATGTACTCGCCATTGATGTTAATGCCAGCCCCTTTCCAGTCCAGAACATTTAAGACATCTATCTGCCAGTGCAGCGGTAAATAGTTTCGGAGAGCTAACGCCTCCCTGTCTCACAACTTCCTGAAGAACCTGTCGGAGAGTATGTATGTGGTCTACGGTGCTAAAGCCTTTACGGAATCCGGCTTGTTCGGGAAGCTGGAAGTCGTCAAACCTGCGCGCGAGACGGTTCGTGATGACTCTTGAAAACAACTTGTAGACATGGCTCAGAAGTGAGATTGAGAGGGCGAGGGCATTGCCACCCTTCTTTAAGAAAAGTATCACCACACCTCTGTTCCATGCCTGTGGTGTTTTACCCTCGATTATGACGGCACCAAACAGCTTCTGAAGGGCCTTATGAACGGGTTTTCCGCAGGCCTTCAGAAGTTCGGCCGTAATTTCGTCATCATCCGATGCCTTGTTGTTTTTGAGCTGCTTCAGAGCCATCCTAATCTCGCACAGGCTGACGGCCGGGTTGTCTTCGGTATAGTGTCGGGTCTAGCTCTTGGGTCGTTTGCCAGATTCCTAACGGGGTTACTGGTTGACGTGTATAACTGTCCATAGAACCTCTCGATCTCTCTCAACAGCTCAGGTTTGGCGGATACGATCCTGTCATCATCGGTCTTCAGTTTTGTAAGCTGACTCTTCCTAATAGACAGATCTCTAGCAAAGACCTTAGAGACTTTATTCCACTCTAGCGCGTCCTTAATACGGTCTGTATTAAAGCGGCGAAGGTCGGTTTTCATGGACTTCGTCTATTGAACTGCCGGAACTTGAACGCATCATCTGAAGAGACATCAGGATCGCGCTTCTCCTTCATGAGCCGCAAAGCAGGATCAGAGAGCCTCTTTTTTGTATTCGTATGACGGGTCTTGACCCGTATGGACAGTTTCCATACGGGTCATCGAACCCATCGTTATACGAGTAATCGTCCACGGAGCTCGAAACGATTCTGAAATTAGAGCTGAAAGCTCTCGGGGTTTTGAACTTCGATCGGTGCTGGGCAGAGCGTAGACTTCATCAGTCGAGATCTTTGCAGTTTGATATTTAAGTTCAATGTGCCTCTTACCATGCGGTGATCACTTACGGTTTTCACCGGGTTGATCACAGAGACATCATTGAATACTTGCTTTTTCGTCGACTTATTGAAGTCAATCTCATTTTTAGTTGCACCATCCGGGCTCTGCCAGATCCACTTTCAGTGCTCACGTTTTCTGAAGAAGGAATTTATCATACAGATTCCTTCTCCATAAAACTGGCCAGTAGGCGTACACCTGTACGACTTTCAGCGAATACCTTGCGGATATTCTGAGTATAAGGTACGCCACCCTGGTCGTCACACTCTCGATCCTCACCACATAGCTCACAAGGGACCTATGGACGTTAAACCCGACAGCCACTACCTTGGAACTGCTGATCGCTCTCCCGGAAATAGAGCAAGTTTCCAGATTTGAGGATTATTATCGAGTCGTCCTTGTAGCGGTATCTACAACGCCACATGCGAACAACGCGTCATACTGACGTCACGCAAATCCTGCATCTCGCAAGTAGAGTTTACCGCGCGGTTAGCATAGATACAATTTCCCAATATCAATCATTGGGCAATTGCCCGCCAGACACAACACCCGTCTGGTCGGAGGATCCTCCCTTTTCTATGGAGGATGAGTGAACTTTACACCCTGTTCCTCATACCTCTAAATCCTCCTCTCTTCGGCCTTCAGACAACCCCACTATACTCCATCGTAACCTGCACAATTCTTACTCGAGTTCAGTGATCTGCTCGTCGGTCCGGAGTGTACGTGTGTTGTATGTTGCCAGGTCCCGTTTTCGGCGATTGTGGTAGCCGGATTTCTTCCGGGGATTCTTAGCACCCCTTGCTGTGTCCAAACAAACGTTTTTCTTTCTTCTTTCTTTCTTTCCCTTGCCTCACCGTAGCCAGGATAGGCAGGCCGCTGGGTACTAAAGGCCAAGTGTTTTTTGGGCTTGTCATTCTTGGGGGGTTTGCCATAATCGCCACGCTTGGCAGGCGGTTTGGCGATCGCAGTATAGTTGTAAAATGCATTGAGAACGCTGCTGATCATTCACCGGTACGTCCCTTAGTCACCTTTAACGACACCTACGGGAAGTAGGGTGCCGCTAATCTTTAAGTCCGGCACTACACGGAACGGAAAGCTCAGTACAAATAGCTTAATACTAATAAACAAATTGCTGAAATGCATATAAAATTAATATAGCTGAAACGTCCATATCTTAAACACGGAAACTGTTGTACTGTACTTTCGATAAAGAAATATGTTTGTTTTTTTTTTTTTTTGCTATGTATGATAGGTAGAATCTCCCCCAGAACACACTCAAGTAAACAATTAGCCTTTATAAATAATATAATATTATTATTATTATAAGCCAGTGTCCCACTGCAGGACAAAGGCCTTCTTTCCCTCCTTCCACTTTTCCCAGTCTAGTGCGATTGTGGGCCAATCCTTTAAGAAGTCCAGCTCATCCTGCCATCAATTTTTGGGCCAGCCACGTAGTCGTTTCCAGCTATTTGAGATCCACTGAGTGATAGTTTTTTTTGCATATCTCCGACATGCGACAGATGTGACCCAGTTCCACTATTGTGCAGCAGCTGTGCACCCAGCGTCCGCTATTTGTGTTTTGGAACGAGCGGGTCTAATTGCGTTACACAATATCAATCTCAATCTGAATCATTTTGAAGCACATTGCTAGTCCATTGCTTCATGTGTTCGAAAAATGTGTCTGCTCAACAAGGTAAATAACGCAATGAATATTGTTGAACTGTCAGAATCAAACCCATTGCTACGGGTAGTGTGTTACGCAAGTACCCCGCAGGTATAACCTAGCATATGTAATACATCCTGCCGCTACAATGGCGACAATAATTTAACACACGGGTAGGGCTAGTGGCCAGTAACCATACAAATTATAACAACATAAAATAAATCGTAATTTGAAAACTATCGCCTGCGCCGCTTCCCGACATAGTACTCTCTCTCTCTCTCTTTCCTTCAATTCGCCTACTCTTTGCACGTTATTCGTTTTAATTTCATTGATGTGTAATAGGATCCGTGACCCCGGCAAGCGATACCTGCGCTACGGTTCTTTAAGTGCGGATTGCTCCAAGATGCTATTTTAAATAAATAATAATGTTTAATGAAATTAAAATATGTTCATAAAACGATACCGCGGAACCGTATCAATCAACTCAGCCTATCGCAGTCTACTGCTGGACATAGGCCTCTCCCAGACTGCGCCACAACACTCTGTCCTCGACCTTCTGCATTCAGTCTGTGCCCCCCTCGCGCCACCTTCTTTAGGACGTCCGTCCACCTAGCTGGGGCGCGTCCCACCTAGCTGGGGCGCGTCCCATGTAGCTGGGGCGCGTCTCACACTACGCTTGCCGATACGCGGTCTCCACTCCAGGACTAGTCTGCTCCACCGGCCATCGGTCCTTCGACAAACATGGCCAGACCACTGCCACTTCAGTTTGCTTACTCTGCATGCTATGTCGGTAACTCCGGTTTTTTTCCGATAATTTCATTCCTGATTTTATCCTCCGGAACCGTATACGTGTGTTAAATGAATGTCGCCATTAAAGCGGCACTCTGTATGTGTATAAATATAAGTAAATGAGTAGTATACCATTAATAGTGAGGTTGTAGGCCTTGTCGCCGGCCACGCCGGGCAGCACGGAGCGGTCGCAGGCGTGCGACACGGCCGACACGGCCAGGAACTGCACCGCCACGCCCGAGTCTGGGCAGAGCGAGCGGGAGGTTAAATAACGTTTTTTTAAAAATTACCGTACACTGGGAATTACTCCTGTTTAGTGGGTGCGTTTACAAACATTTAAACTCACATACACAAACAGCCAGACCCGGAACAACTACCTGTAGGCAATAATTTTTTTTTTGTTCCGTGCGGGAATCGAACCCGCAGCGCAGCAGTCGATCGCCCGTGTGGCTTTTATTATCTAGCCATGAGCCGCCAATTTTCTTTAACAACATACATAATCAGCTTATAATGTTCCCATTGCTGGGACACAGGCCTCGTTTCTGTGAGAGGGAGTGGGCCGTAATCCACCACGCGGGCCCAGTGCGGGTTGGTAGATGTCACATGTCATCGTATTTTTGGTACATATTCTCTAAAGTAGTCAGACATTCTATTGAAAACGCCAGGCTGGTGTAGAATTGTCGTCGCAACGTATTGTTGAACCTTCGCGCGCTAAGTGTGCACTGACCGTTCCGCACGTACGTGGTGTACAGGAAGCACAGCGCATGCGCGCGCGCCGGCGCGGCCACCAGCAGGCCCAGCGCGCCCTCGCGCCAGCTGCCGTAGCACGTGTACACTGCGGGGGGGAAGGGTTACTACTCACTTTGCCATTCGACCTTGAACCTAATGCTTTAGCGATAAACTTGGAAATCTATTCAAGAAATTTGACAGATTGTAGTAGCTTGACGTGCTGGCGTCTGTACATAATTACATTACAGAAACAACGTAACATGGTCGTTTTTTTTTTTAAACACAAAACATTGTTTATTTATTAAATTAGTTAAGCTGCTTGTGGGACAAAATTGTGGTCACATTACAAATCTATGGACGCACACAGTCGCACACGTAGCGTAGTAGACAGTTCGTACATTTTGGTTTGACTGTACAGCGGAAGTGTAACTGTAATTTACATAGTTTTAATTATTTTTGGGTCAAAAAATGACCTGTATTAAAAATAACAGAAATTGATTCGTAAAGGATTCTGAACAAACTACTTTCGTAGATCGTCGATTTTTTCATATGCAGATGCAATCCATATATCCGACTCTGCGACGTTTTTCATTCAACTACATTCAGGAAGCAACAGTTCGTACATCGACTCATGTACAACACTACTGAGCCTGCTGACACATACGTATACAGGCTGACCTTCGTTATCAAGAAACGATTGTCTTATTTGAATGAGAGTAAGTACTCAGACTGCCTCACTGGTCTAGCGGTCGCAAGCGCTACTGTTGAGCATGAGATTCTGGGTTCAATTTCCAAATCGGGGCAAAATGTTATTAGGTTTTTTCGTCAGCAATTTCTCAGTAGCAGCTCGGAGTCTGAATTTGTGTCAGATTGACCACCCATTGATCTCTATTACATGGGAGTTAGGGCTGATTTTTCAACCGACCAATATTTTTTATTTGTGGAATAAAATTGACGTCTGACAGTTTTTGTATGGAATAACTGTCAAGCATTCAAAATTATTCCTGCGATAAAATTATCTGGAATTGCAAAAATTTGCCCTTAGTCAATAATAGTTAAACTTTTGACTAGTAAGTATACCTGTGCTGGTACAAGCGGACTGGAACTCGATGGTATCCTGCGACGCGCCGCACCCGATGCTAGCGCTGTCGTACTGGCCCATCACGCACTCGACTGGCTTCTCTGCTACTTCTTCGCCAGTCGACTCGTCTGTAAGTAACGGAGGGTAGTTTTGTAAAAAAAAACTCACTTGCACGAGTAAAAGGATTAACTACGACTGGCGAACGATCACAGGAAATACTGAAGCTGTGGCGAGATAGTGCTTCCTTACCCAAACCATATGTTCCACCCGCTGAAGACCTCCCACCTGGACATGAGTTACCTTGGGTAACCTGGAAGTTTTTAAACAGACTCCGGACCCAGGGTGGCCGAAGCAAGGAAAAACTGTTCACGTGGAGATTCATAGACCGACTCTGCCTTGGGAGTGTAAATGTGGTGCTGTTCCACAAACGATGGGACACTAATTGATATCGTGTCCTGCGTGTCCTGTCAGCTGCACGTTACAGGAACTGATGGACGCTGGTGATGGCGCCAAACAAGTGGCCGAATTCTGGGCAGAGTCCACTTATATTGCTAACGACACGCTAAGAAGTAGAAGGATTAACTTTTTTTTGCATTTTGTCCCAAACATCAGAAATTACAAGAGAATTAGACGGTCACTAAAAGGTAACCATCTATGTATGTATGTATTTGACAAGGAATCTTTTAAACAGATGATTTTACTCGTGTACCGACTGTACACGAGTAAAATCATCTGTTTAAAAGATAAATGCACGGCTCAGTGGAATAATTTTTACGTATTTCTTTAGTTGATTGAATTCCCTTTATTATCATTACATAAAATATGATAGATCACGCTCAAAATTTTGAGAATAATGCGACGGAAAATATTTTTTTGAGCTCTGTTTTACGATTGTTTTATCATATTAAATATTTTTGAATAAGAACATTTGTAAATACACTCTATGTTTTGCTGGCTTGTAATATGTACCAATACTAGCTATTCGGATCGGATGCAGTGCAGAACCGCTCTAACGATGTCCTACGTTTGGGCAGCGTTTTAAATAGAAGATTTCAAAACCAGATATAAATCTTTGAAAAGCTAGGTTTGTAGGAGAACATAGCGCGTCTTACCAATAGTAAGTTGTTGTCGTCTCCTGCGCCTGTCCGCGAGCGAGTCCAGCACTGTGTAGCGACCCAGCATCGGACACCGCACCGGGTAGAGGGACGTCGCTGGAAATATTGACACACCCATAAATGAAGTGTTAAAGCAGAGATCAAATCAAATCCTTCACTGTTTTAGGAGCAGTGATGATGAAATAATTTACACAAAGTTCAGCACCTGACTGGATTCGAACGTACGACCTACAACTCGTAAATCGCGCCCATTTCCACTAGACCACAATAGTTGGTCTAGGGTATAAAAAACTATTATACAGGGTGTCCAAGTCAGAAAAATAATTAAAAAAAGGAAAAACTCAAACTGCTTACTTGCCAAACTCGCACAGTTTTTTTTTTTTTTCAATACATTCAAGTATATGCAATACGTTGGGCGAAGTATTAACTTGAATATTTGGTTGGGCAATAAGTGACATTTTCTTCCAAGCTGGAGCAGTTTGCTTTATTTTAGGCAAGAGAAATGCCATTTTTTTTTAAACAATTTACATTTTTTTTATATTTTTTTAATAACTATTATGACTTGGCCTATTACCCTATTCCGGCTTTTTTTTTTTTTTTTGTGGATGGGAAATCATCAAATGACCCCTCCCGCTCTGGGTGGAGCGGAAGGGAGTGTCAGACTTTTACTGACTAAAACCCACCCGTGTTCCGTCCCTAGCCCTTTCTGTTCCAGGGCAGCGGTTAACCTTTCGGAAAATCCCACCGCCCCGGCAGGCTTCGGCCCTGTGGGGCCCCGTCCTCTGCTGACATCTCTTTGAGGCGCGCGTGGAACACAACGCGCCATCCGGCACGGGCCTGGTCCTGATCGGACGGTGAGCTACCCATTACTCACCGCCCGCAGGCCCGCGCCTACGGTGGCCGGGAGTCGTCACGCGGCTCCCGACGCCCGGAGCGTCTCCCGCGGCGGCTGAGGCGTGAGGTGTTCTCCCTCAGCCTCCCCGCCACCTCCTTCGCTAGCATGACTGCTTCGCAGAAGGAGGTGACTGCCTCCCATTCTCTCTCGCCCCGGACCATGGCTTGCACCAGGGCCGGACGCGAGAGGTCGCCGCCGTTGCCGATCGCCTCTACGAGGACACGGCGGGTCTCCGCCCAAGCAGGGCAGACCTCCACCGTGTGCTCCACCGTGTCCTCTGGGCGATCCGGGCAGT
Source organism: Apamea crenata (assembly GCA_949629185.1). Classification (NCBI taxonomy): domain Eukaryota; kingdom Metazoa; phylum Arthropoda; class Insecta; order Lepidoptera; family Noctuidae; genus Apamea; species Apamea crenata. The sequence continues at coordinate 6,026,640 of OX451380.1, read as the reverse complement.
GGTGACACCCGGGCGTCTCCTCCCGCCTGATGATGTGCAGGAACCTCCCGAAACATCCGTGTCCGGAGAGGACCTGCGTCGAGCGGAAGGTGAGAACGCCGTGACGCCTCTCTAGCCACTCCTCAAAGAGGGGTCTTATCGCCGCTATCGCGGCGTGCCCTGCGCTGGGTTGCGATAGTCGCGCCTTCCATTCCGCCATGAGATCGCGCCGGAGGTCCGTCCGCTCCGCAGCGATTTGCCGCGGGTGCAGAGTTTCCCCCCGGCGTAGTGCCTCCGCGCGCCAGTCATGCAGGCGCGCGAGGACTATCGCCTCCAGATCCCATGGCGGCAGTCCGGCAAGGAGGCTTGCCGCCTCGCGCGAGATCGTGCGGTAGCCCCGGATCAGCCTTACGGCTACCACCTTCTGGGGCGCGTTCAGATAGTGTGCGGCTCGAAGCCGCAGTGAACGCGCCCATACCGGGGCCCCATATAGGGCCATGGACCGCACGACCCCCGCGTAAAGCCTCCGGCAGGAGGCGTTCGGCCCCCTCAGGTTGGGCAGGAGCCGCTTTAAGGCGGCCCCGACCCGTTCCAGTTTGGGGGCCAAACGTCGGAAATGCTCGACGAAGTTCCACCGGCTGTCGAGGACGAGACCCAGGTATCTCATCGTTGTCTCGACGCCGATGTGAACCCCTCCTACCATCAGTTGAGATCCCGAAGGTGGCCCGTACCGGGGCCCATGAAAGGACATGGCCTCGGACTTGTGCAATGCCACCTCGAGACCCAACTGCCGGATCCTATCCACGACTATCGCAACCCCGCGTGTCATCGCGTCGGCCGCCGCCTGATGCGACCTCCCCTGCGCCAGGACCAGCGTGTCGTCAGCGTAGCAAACTGCACTGACGCCATCAGGGAGGTCTGCCCGCAGCACCCAGTCGTAACCGATGTCCCACAGGAGCGGCCCCAGAACCGATCCCTGTGGGACACCGCACGACATCTCTCGCCGGCTCCAGTTCCCGTCGCGACCGGGGTAGATGACGGCTCTATCCGTCAGATACGCCCCGACTATTCGACGGAGGTAGGTCGGCACCCGGTGATACCGAAGTGCCTCCCCAATGCAACTCCAGGGCAGGGTGTTAAACGCGTTGGCGATGTCGAGTGACACCGCCACGACGGCCCCGCCCTGGGACACCGCATCCCCCGTCGTGAGGGCTCTAACGCGCATGATGGCGTCCACCGTCGAGCGCCCCTTGCGGAAGCCAAACTGGCTATCCGCAAGATCCGGCCCTGTTCCCACCAGGTGCCCGACGAGGCGGCCCGCAATCACTCTCTCGAAGAGCTTGCCAACCTCGTCGAGCAGCACAATGGGCCGGTATGCGGACGGAGAGTCCGCAGGGCGCCCTGGCTTCTGAATGAGACCCTATTCCGGCTTGACGTGGACTTCTGGGACACCTGTATATAAATGTATATGTATGTAGTAAACTTTTTTACGTCATTGAACTTACTGATAAGCGTGACGTGAGGCGTGTAGAGCTGGTCTGCGCAGGCGTGGTGCGGCGCGTCGTGCAGCGCGCCGCCCAGCTGCAGCTCCAGCACCGCGCCCTCGCGCCGCGCCAGCCGCACGCACACGTGGCCCGACTCGCTGCGGGGACCGAAGGCAGATATTCTCATCAATACAACTCTCTCATGTTACCCTACTCCGCGGTTTCACCCGCATATATTTCGACCCCGTGGGAATATCGGGATAAAAAGTATCCTATGTGTTAATCTTGGTTATAAACTATCTGTATGCCAAATTTTATCCAAATCCATTCAGGAGTTTTGGCGTGAAAGAGTAACAAACATCCATCCATCCATACAAACTTTCGCGTTTATAATATTATTATTAATTATTAATTAATTATTAGTAGGAAATAAGATTGAATGACAATTTCATGAGAGCAAAATTAAAAGTAATTTATTCAAATTAGGCTGAGAATCAGTAATAAACTTTTCGAACGTCAAAATTACAAACGATAGTCCCCCAAAACGCCCGCCATTGAATCCTGATATTTGAGGCCAATTCTAATTCAAGGAGTTATATTGCTGATTCTAATGATTACAATTCTGTAGAATCATATTTGTTACCGTCGCGAATCATATTTTAATTAACATAAAATCTGACACTGACATGCACCCTAATTGAATAACACACGATCAATCGGAATCGGCTTCATTTTGACAGTTCAACAACAATCATTGCGTTGTTTACGTGTTGAGCAGACAAATTTTTGGAACTTATGAAGCAATGGATTAGCAATTTGCTTCAAAATGATTCTGATTCCGATTGATTGTGTGTTACGCAATTGGGGTGTGGAAATATTGCAAAAAACATAAGAAAATTTGAATTTCGCGGGCTGCCTCCGCGCATCTTTCATAAGGAAGTTCATCATCATCATCATGACCCTACAGCAGTCCACTGCTGGACATAGCTCTCCTATTACACGCCATTCAACTCGATTTTCAGCAACTCTCATCCAGCTGCTACCAGTCATACTGCGAAGATCGTCGCTCCTCCTACCTTACGTTTGCGTTAAGGAAGTTGATTTATTTATTAAGGTTTGAACTCACCATCCCCTAGTGAGGTGCGCGACCAGCTTGACCAGTTTGTTGTCCTTGTGCTCGAGTATGGAGTGGCACACGAGTCGCTTTTCCTCGAACGAGCCGTCCTCATTCATTATCTGCAAGTTGACAGCAAATACATTATTATTGCTATGATAAATGGTTTTTGATTCTCTGTAAGATTTGATCTGTAAGTAAGTTTGTACCGCTCACTCAGTGTGCTATGGGGCGGGCTATGCTTGGAGATTCTTTGAAGGATAAAATGCTTTGAAGAACACGCGCTTTTCTTGTGGTAACTAAGTGTACCAACACGCTGTGAATGTGTGCGTGAAGACAAGTAGCGTGAGCACATAACACACTCACACTTCCGATTTCGCCATTGTTTCATAGTTCAGTTTCTGCGCTTACACACACATGGACAGCGTGTTTGTACACTTGGTAAACACAAGTAAAGTAGCTGAAGAAATGCGGGTGGTGTCCTAAACTCCTTTGCTTACTCCTTCGGAGCATACCATAAGCATAGCATAATCAGCTTATAATGTTCCCACTGCTGGGACACAGGCCTCCTCTCTGTGAGAGGGAGTGGGCCGTAATCCACCACGCGGGCCCAGTGTGGGTTGGTAGATGTCACATGACTCCGAATTTTTGGTTCTAGGACATACCGGTTTCCTCAAGTTGTTTTCCTTCACCGTTTTGAGAGCAGTGGTGATGAAATAATTTACACAAAGTAAAGTGTCTGCTTGGGTTCGAACCCCTCACCTGCAACTAGTATGTCGCGGCCGTTATCAATGGATCACCACTGCATTTGGAGCATACAAAACGTGATATTCCATAAATAAAGTGGTTACCTTGAGCGTGGCGTTCTTGGTGGTGAAGTGGTACTGGTGCGTGTGGTCCAGACTGAACCACTTGTGGTGTTCTACCACCCAACTGGGGAAGTGGCAGCGGTTGTGCTCGTCATCGACTGGAAAATGTAATCAAATACGTTAGTGATGTCCTCTAATACATTATCTTTATTATTTTCCCATTCATTTTGTTATGGATGAAGACTTTTATTTGGGGGTTAGGGATTTGATGATACCATAATTATACTGTTATCGTCCTAAACTAATCCGGCAATAAGGAATACTGATAAAGGAAATGTAATATGAATAATAATATAATATGAATCAATATTCTATTCACAGTTAAGGTGGTGCGATGATGTGGTAACATTTCCAGCATGGTCAGAGATTGCACAAGACAGGGAAGTTTAGAAGAAACAAGGAGATACTTTGCCCAGCAGTGGGACACAATGTAGGGTAACAAAAAAAAAACTATATACAATAATAAAGCTGAAAAGTTTGTTTGTTTGTTTGAACGCGCTAATCTCTGAAACTACCAGTCGGATCTGAAAAATTCTTTTTGTATTTGATAGCCTAATTCTTGAGGAAGGCTATAGGTTACTTAACATCACGCTAGGACTCTTAGGAGGCAAGCAAAAATAAAAAAAGTAAGAATGAACGCTAAGTGAAAAATACGGGCGGACGATGCGATGGGACGGTCGAACAAGCATGCGGGCGATGTCGCGAGCTAGAAGCTACTATTATGGATAATTATAATATGGAATATGTTATGTCACAATAATGTTGCTATAAGTTTGTGTGAAAGAAGGTAATGCCTAGAAAGGCAGTGAATACCGAGATGACGACTATAATAGAGAAGTATGGAGGGAAAAGACATGTTGCGCCGACCGGGCAGGAGAGTGAAGATGCTGACACACACACACACACAGATGTTCACAGATGTTCTTATATTAATTTTCACCGACAACAGCAAAATGTGGGCATTGAGTACAGTTTGTAGAAAAAATCGATGGTTGATTGTATTTGGATGATTAAATTATAACGAGGGGTAAAGCAATTGACTTTATTTTCTATCGAAGAACTTGCAATGATCCGTGAAAATGATACCCGTGTAAATAACTGGTTTTTAGTGGCTGCCATCTTAGATTTAACAATGGCACCAGAACTTACAGAACACTTAGCATAATCAGCCTGTTCCCACTGCTGGCTCTCCCTCATACAGATCTACTAGAGACGGCCTTCTCTCTGTGAGAGGGAGTGTCGACATCCACCACGCGGGCCCAGTGCGGGTTGGTAGATGTCACATGTCTTCGAATTTTAGTTCTAGGACATGCCAGTTTCCTCACGATATTTTCCTTAACCATTTTGAGAGCAGTGCGATTCGAACTCACGACCTCAACTTACAACTCGTACGTCAGCCACTGCTCGTCCTAGAACCCATCACGTGTATGTTAATGACACCCATAACAAAAATAAGATATTTTACTTACTACTATAATATCTACGTACTACGGAGGGGCTTGTGGTTAAGTAACAACAGCCGCACGGGTCGATCGATCAGGTTAAGCTACGCTTGCCGCGTTGGTCCGCGGATGGGTGACCATTTTCACATACGAAGACCCCTCCGTGCCTCGGAAAGCACGTTAAGCTTTTGGCCCCGGCTGTCATTCGTGGATCTTTGACAGTCGTTACGGGTCGTCAGTAGCCCGAAAGTCTGACAACCAGTCTCACCAAGGGGTATCGTATTACCCAGTAACTGGGTTGTGGAGATCAGATAGGCAGTCGCTTCATGTTAAATACTGGTATTCAGCTGCATCCGGTTAGACTGGAAGCCGACCCCAACATAGTTGGGAAAAGGCTAGGCAGATGATGATTTAGTCTAGACGACACAAACTTGAACTTTTTGATTAATTATGTAACATACTTCGAGTTTTAAAAACAACTGATTTAATGACGAACCGTATAATTGCTTAACTTTAGGGATATATTTAAATGATCCTCTATAAACTTATTAAGTTTATATTGATTACACTTTTTTTTTTAATTAATAATGTGTATAAACTTTGAGCTCCTAATAATTCTTTTTAAATAAATGAGGCTCTTTTTAAATTTCTGGCCTTATCTCACTGTTCACCCTAGTTGGTCGCAGTAACTAAGCGAGGGCACCCCGAACTAATGGGCAAGGTTAGGTTAGAACTGTGAGCGACCGCGCGCGAGCCGAGTAAGTGAAGCGAGCCGAGCGAGTGAAGCGAGAAAAGGCTAAACTGAAGGTTCGACGCTGAAGTCAGGGTTTTCTATAATTATTTATTTAGGTACTGCTTTATGCTCAAGTAAACATCGCACAGTGATAGTATTTTCTTCCAGTCCATCCTAATGTGATCCATAAACAAAACATAGGAGCTGCAACGTACTTATCAGATTCATAACTTGGAAAAACTTAGACAGAGATAAGATGCAGGAATAAATAAATAAAACATAAGCACATTAAAAAGCAAGAAACCAAAAATCATAGTAAATAAAACATTTATTTCCCACCACCATATTAAAAACAACATAGAAAAATAAAATATACACAAGTAACTTACAAATAAGAAACAAGGAAAAGAAAACACTTTTTGGACTACACACGACCCCTTATACACTAAACAAAAAATAACTAAAATAATAACATAGAAAGAATGAAACATAACTACAGAAAATTTATGCGCTTCGGCGAACATCGTCTGTCTTCGGAAATACGAACGCGCGATGATGAGATCTAATGAAGAGCTGTTATGACCATGGAAGTGCTAGTAGTATTTTATATAACCATGATTACCAACTCAATGCAATTGTAGCGGTATCTACAACGCCACATGCGAACAACGCGTCATACTGACGTCACGCAAATCCTGCATCTCGCAAGCAGAGTTTACCGTGCAATTAGCATAGATGCAATTTCCCAATATCAATCATTGGGCAATTGCCCGCCAGACATAACACCCGTCTGGTCGGAGGATCCTCCCTTTTCAATGGAGGATGAGTGAACTTTACACCCTGTTCCTCATACCTCCAAACTGGTGACCCCGAGCATGAACGTCAGCGCAGCCTTCGTGCAAGTACTTCAGCGTGACGTCATCATCATCACTCCCGCAAGCTTTAGCGGCGAGTCACCCAGCCAGCCAGCATCCACGGCTTCAACGGGTATCCTGACCACCAGCATGCAGCGACCGCGCATACCTGGTCATCACCCTCAGCCTCATCAGCAACCTCGGCACAGCACACTGCACTTTCGGCCGGTCAACAAGCAGAGTACCCTCTCCTGGTCGACGCAGCAGCCAGCCTCTACCCGGCGCTGTACGACATCCGACGCACTGGAGTATAACGCAGCGCCATCCACCCCGACTCACTGGGGACATCTCCGCAGACAGTTCCGACTCACCGTGAACTACGCGGCAACCGGTTACGACTCACTGGAACCTCAGCTGGCCTGGCAAGCATCGCAAGATACAAGACTCAGCCAACTATCGACCTCCGGTCTCCGGAGGGGAGTGATGTAGCGGTATCTACAACGCCACATGCGAACAACGCGTCATACTGACGTCACGCAAATCCTGCATCTCGCAAGCAGAGTTTACCGTGCAATTAGCATAGATACAATCAGTCATTGGGCAATTGCCCGCCAGACATAACACCCGTCTGGTCGGAGGATCCTCCCTTTTCAATGGAGGATGAGTGAACTTTACACCCTGTTACTCATACCTCCAAACAATAAAAAGAAACCTTTTCAAAGTTTTCAGTGACAAGTGTAGATCTTCAACCAGAGAACCTGAAGGAGAAGGCGTCAGACAAAGACGCAACTACGACAAAGCGCGGCAGTACAAAACTTAAAAGCATTGCCTGTATGGGGATTAAATTACTCTGTAGCGCGCCGTTCGTACGAATTCGGAAACGCGAAGTTTACCGAAGCGCATAATTTCTCTGGTTTACTTGTACCCCTACCCTACCAGTAAATAAGTATCAAACGGACTACAAGTGTACTCGTCATACGTACTATTAGTGAGCTTCATGGTGCGACTGCCGTCGACGGGTGACGTCAGACCGTTGCACGTGGCGTCTCCTGACTGGGCGATGTTGTACGTCACCGTCTTGTCCGCGTGGTTGCCTTTGTACACGAAGCATCTGGAATTATCGAGAAAAAGGGGGATGTTTGAGATGATATTTGCTACAAGGATAGCTTGGGATCACTCCGTGTCTCGAAAAGCACGTTAAGCCCTTGGTCCTGGCTGCCATTCGATGATCTTTGACAGTCGTTACGAGTAGTAAAAGCCCGAAAGTCTAACAACCAGTCTTGCCAAGGGGTATCGTGTTAGTAACTGGATTGTGGAGGTCAGATATGTAGTCGCTCCATGTAAAATACTGGTATTCAGCTGCATCCGGTTAGACTGGAAACCGACCCCAACATAGTAGGGAAAAGGCTAGGCAGTCGATGATGAGTAACTTGAGATTCTAACTCTTCTGTAGAAAAACAGTGTTCGTCATTGTGAACAACGTCACCATAACTTACTTATTGCAAATTATTAACTGAAGGGTAACTGCGTAATATACTATCAGCAATGGTTTCATTTTGACAGTTTACCAACCTCCACAGCGAGTTTGTACACTTAGTTACCACAACTAAAGCGCGTGTCGCTTCGTGAGATGAAAACACTATAGTGATTTCGATCATTACGGCATTTTCATCTACAAGGGACACGGGCCACGAAAATACTGCGGCGGTGTAATACCCCCTGCATCGGAAAGCACGTCAAGCCGTTGCTCCTGCGCCTGATCTCTCACCCCTCGTGTCGGCTTGCCGACCCATCGGACTATGAGAGTGAGGGAAGAGAGACTTGTGTCTGCGCACACACACCTGCATTATAATATCTCCTGCGGCGAGGGCTAGACTTCGTTGATATTGACCGCCACGGACGAAATACGGTCTGGAGGACTGCACATACGAGTACTAACGGGGAATTTGTTAACCTTTGGTATCTATTAAAGCACATACCTATACATATCCTCATCTGTGGAGATGGAGTTCCTCCTCTGAACCTGTGAGATGAGTCCCACGAGGTACCGCGTGGAGCCCTCCTTCCACGTCGCCAGGCAGATTAGCTCCTCAACTGGAAAGGCAGAGTTTTTCTTAGCAAGATTTCGTAAAATGACAAAGGATGTATTTTTCACAGACAAGTGGCCACTGTCTACACCACATGTAGATGAACTCTGGGTTCCTCAAAGTATCGCAAAAGTTACACATGACTGTATGCTAATCTATAAGAATATTTTTGTTTGTTTGTTTGTATGTATGTAGGGGGTAATCTCCAGAACTACCAGTCGGATTTGAAAAAATATTTTTGCATTCGATAGCCCAATTCTTGCGGTAGGTTATAGGCTATTTAACATCACGCTACGACCCTTAGGAGCCGAGCAGAAGGAAATAGAATAGAACGCTAAGCGAAAACGAAGTAGTATCACGGGCGAGCGATGGAATGTGACGTGATAAGTCGGGGTCGAAAATTCACGCGGACGAAGTCGCGGACAGAAGCTAGTAAAAGATAAATTAAGGCCCTTTGAACACGGCACGGTTTCTTTACGGTACGGCGTATAAACCGCGCCGTAGAAAAAACGTGTCTGTCAACAACCTTCCATAATGCTCCACAACACTGACGACCGTGCCTACACACGGCGAATAAACCGTAGTTTTTCACGGCAAAAAAACGTGTGTAGCCTTAAGGCTCTGAGGATAAGCACTTGAGAACTTATTTTCGTAAAATTAACTAACAATGTAGGTATTTTAGAACGTCAAACAAGACTAGAGCAGTGATGGCTCAGTGGTAACGGCCGCGACTTACGAGCTGTAGGTCGTAGATTCGAACCCAAGCAGACACTTTACTTTTTATAAATTATTTCATCATCACTGCTCTCAAAACGGAGAAGGAAAACATCGTGAGGAATCCGGTATGTCCTAGAACCAAGAATTTGAAGACATATGACATCCGCCAACCCACACTGGGCCCGCGTGATGGGTATGGCCGGATCCCTTTCACAGAGAGAAGGCTGTGTCCCGGCAGTAGGAACGTTAAAAGATAATCAGGACAAGTCAACAATTATCCACCCTGCACCGCTTTATGATGAGATTGAATCAAGTTTCCTTACCAGACTTTCAATATACATGCATAATATAGTTACATACCATAGTTAGAGAGGAGCTCAATAAACAGCCGCACGGGTCGATCGATCAGGTTAAGTTACGCTTGCCAGGTTGGTCCGTGGATGGGTGACCATCTTTACATACCAAGAACACATCAGAAGCCTAAAAGTCTGACAACCAGTCTTACCAAGGGGTTTTGTATTACCGAGTAAATGGGTTGTGTAGTTCAGATAGGCAGTTGCTCCATGTGGAATTGCGGAATTGTGGAAATTCCGTGCCTCGGAAAGCACGTTAAGCCGTTAGTCCCGGCTGTCATTCGTGGGTGGACAGTCGTTACGTCGTCGTCGTCTTTGTGTCGTCAGAAGGCCAGTCTGATAACTAGTCTTACCAAGGGGCATAGTATTACCCAGTAACTGGGTTGTGGAGGTCAGATAGGCAGTCGCTCCATGGAAAATACTGGTATTCAGCTGCATACCGGTTAGATTGGAAGCCGATCCCAACGTAGTTGGGAATGGGCTAGGCAGATGATGTAACATACCGTTGCTCTCAGTGCCCGGCACATCAGGACAGGCCATGTAGCGCAACAGTAGCCGCGAGTCGTCCGTGCAAGACTCCGCGCGCGACGGAGGGTTCGCACAGTCGCCGGCACCACTGGAAATAATCATAAAATAATGTTTTATTCACATAAAAAGTACAAAAGCGAACTTTCTTTTAGTAAAGAGAACATATTAAAGGAGCTTAAAGCCCTAGATCCAGCGAAGGGCCCTGGACCTGACGGACTTTCGCCTTACTTCCTTAAGAATACCGCGACTTCCATTTGCGAGCCACTGTTTATTATTTATAATAAATGTATATCTGAGGGAGTTGTACCCGGACTGTGGAAGCATGCGTATATTGTACCCGTTCACAAAAGTGGATCCAAACGAAGCGTTGAACACTATCGTCCCATTTCCATCCTGTCTGCCCTGTCGAAACTCTTTGAAAGGTTAGTCCATAACGAAATTTATCCTGTTCTCCATAACATCATAATTCAACAACAGCACGGTTTTGTCAAACGGCGGTCGACAAATACTAATTTATTATTATTTTCCAGCTTTTTATTTGACTGTGTCGATAGCCGTTCACAAGTGGATGCAGTGTATACGGACTTCTGTAAGGCTTTCGACAAGGTAGACCATGAAATACTGCTAAATAAAATAGCGTTTAACGGAATCCGTGGTGATCTTTTGAGGTGGTTTACATCTTATATCACCAATCGCAGTCAGAGGGTTGTAATCAATGGTCATCAATCTAACATCGCGCAGGTGACCTCTGGTGTGCCTCAAGGTTCTATACTTGGTCCCCTTTTGTTCATTTTATATATCAATGACATCAGCCAATGCTTTCGCAATACCAAGTTTTTACTATATGCCGACGACCTCAAGGTATACAGAGTCATCCGACAAACTAATGACTGCCTTCTGCTGCAACAAGATTTGGACCGACTATCCCACTATTGCCAGAAAAACAAGTTGCAACTAAGTTTATCCAAATGTAACTTTTTACAGTTTACAAAAAATAAAACAAAAATAAACTATACATACACTTTGTGCAATGCCCCCCTACATAAAGTGGACTTTATTCGTGATCTCGGCGTTATCCTTGATTCTAAGCTCTGCTTGGACTTACACATAGGAAAGATTGTTAATAAAGCGTATCAATTATATGGATTTGTAATGCGATCAACAGTCGATTTTAAAAAGCCTTCATCTTATATTTGCTTGTATAAGTCTCTAGTACGCTCTCAACTGGAGTATGCCGCGTCCGTCTGGAGTCCATACTACAAAAAGTACGTTGAAATGATAGAGTGTGTTCAATATAAATTTCTGCGTACCATGCATTATAGATGTTATGGATATTATTTGCCATACCAACATTTGCTTGCAAGGTATAAGCTCGCAACACTTGAAAATAGACGTAAGTACTTAGAAGCCATGAATTTGTATAGTATTGTTAGAAATAAATTTGACAGCATTGAACTCTCCAATATGATATGCTATGCAGTTCCTAGGACCGTCCACAAGCGAAAGGTGCGCGCTGGCAGATTATTTTCAGTGGGTACTTGCAAGACCAACTCTGGCTTGCGCTCGCCTGTTCGCAGAATGGTCGATACCTACAATAGGACTTTTGAACATATTGTAGACATTTTTGCATGTGCTCCCTATAGGTTCAAAAGTCTTATACTTAAGGAGCTTTCATGAATTTTATTCTTTATTTTTCTTTTATTGTGGCATTCTTTGAGTAATTTATACATATATTTTTTTATATACATTATATATTCAAATTATCATTTATGTTATATGTACATATTGTACACGTCTTAAACACGAGAGTTAATTTAATAACTTAAAAATTGTATTTGTAACTTTAGCGACTGTTTTCACTGTATTGTATCCTATTGTTAATCTGTGAACAGCGTTGTGGGCTGCAATATTGTCTATATATTTTGTGTCTTTCTTGTTTCTATGTTTTATATTGTAGCTGTTTGTTGTTCCTCTTGAATAAAAATAAAAAATAAAAAATAAAAATAAAAAGAAATCCCTGCTAATCGAGGTTCAAAGACAGAAACTGATGTGTATGCGCTTGTTATTCACACATAATTCATAAATTGTGAATGTGTGTAGACCCATGTCAGCTTTTAGTAATAAACCAGCGTTCAATGAAGACACTCGTTTCATTATCTCCGCACCCTCAGTTAGAATAGAAACATATCATTGGCAACGAGGAAGATCTTACCCGCAAAAGAAAAAAAATGGCGAAGTCGTTTTTAGGAAACTTAACTACGTTTGATTATAAATCATGTGAGTGGTTAATTGATAAAGACCGGTTGACTCAATACTTCAAAGTCAACGATGTAAAAGAGAGAGAATAGAAGTGCAATATTAATAACACATCTATCAGATGATTCGTATCGGTTGGTGCGTAATTTAGTATATCCAGTAGAATTGGAGGTGCTGGACTACAAGAAGCTAGTGGAGTTGCTTGATGCCCCAATTAAGGTGATAACAATAATTCTTAAAACTCGGTTAAGTAATGCGCTCTCACAGAGAGGAGGCCTGCGTCCCAGCACTGGCAACATTAGTCTTATTATTAGTCTTCCCACATGATGTAAGTCGCCGCCGCCTAAGAAACATCTGCCATACTAGTACCAGATCGCAAATGTTTTGTTCTTCAGAAACTTCTTTGAGCTATTCTGTCACTTCGAACGGTGTCTCGTTGTGAATCCGCGATGATTTACTTTAAAAAACAAATGAGTTCGCTTTCGAATTGTGTGCGCTCACTTGAGTGAGGTGAGCAGTGAACTTTACAGGGTACACTTCAAATCTTCCCCTAGTGCATAATTATTCCACGTACCGACTATACGTGAATGTGAACGGCGCCGGATGGAACGGGCACGGTTCAGGCAGAGGCCTGGGCTCCTTTCTGAACATAGAGTAGAGGGCTGCATCGCCAGTTATTGACTCGCACATGGTGGATAGTGAGTCTCTCTGGCCGCAGTATGCTGTGGAAAAGAGAAATTTAATTTGATTAAAATAAGAAATTAGAAAAATGTACAGAAATCAAGTATACTGTGTTGACAGATTTCAAACCCACAATTAAATTCCTACAGCAACACAAGAGTTGCTGCAGAGTAGGATATGGAATCTGTAGTCATCTCTGCGATAGTTGTTACGATCGATGGTCTAAGTGAATAAGAAATAAGAATAAGGAAACCCCTTATCAGCTTCGACAACAAACAGATGGTGGTAGTAGGCAGAGTATGATTCTAGTTCTTCGTATCGATGGTAATGTTAGGTTTTATTCCCGGGTCGGGTAAAGTGTTACTGGGTTTTAACATTGGGAATTTCTTAGTAGCAGCCCGGAGTTTGGAACTTGGCGGTGTGGTACCCCCGTGCATCGGAAAGCACGTTAAGCCGTGGGTCCTGCGCCAGACCTTCTTTCTTTAAAAAAAAAAACTTTGCCCCACACAAGGAATTTCTCCTGTGTCGTGGGTGCGTTTACAGACATATAAACTCACATACACAAACAGCCAGACCCGGAACATCTAATTGTAGGTCATACAAATATTTGTTCCGTGCGGGAATCGAACCCGCGACACGCAGCGCAAATCTCTCTCCGGTCGTGTCGGATTGCCGTCCCATCGGATTATGGGAGTGAGGGTACAGAGGGTGCACCTGTGTCTGCGCACACACTTGTGCTCTATAATATCTACTGCGCCGATGGCTCGTCTCCGCTGAGATTGGTCGCCATGGCCGAAATTCGGTCTTTACTGTTAGGTTTCATTGGGTCAAAACTTCGCCACTTGCACGGTATCGTCGGTGGCAGCGCAGAGGTCGCATTAACTTCGTTTTGGGGCACAGAGGGCAGGAAAGACGTTTAACCATAGTCTGCAATTTCCAATCCGCACCCTTTAGACGTTTGTCTTAGTTTAGCCAGTTTTTACTAAATATTTTAGCCCAGCGCTGGGGCTCTGTCTCACACAGGGTCTCAGCGATGGCAGTTTTGCGTGGTTGTGATGCATATTTTCTCCCAACTTGGGATTTTATTTGGTGTTTATGTTCTTTTTCTGCGTCATGTTTATCGCAAATAAACATGTTTTCTTTCTTTCTTTCATTTGTGAAAGCACAAGAATGAATCTCGATGTAGCATTATTTCAGATAAACCAATTAAGTACTTTTATATTATTGAATTTATTTATTTGGTACACCAACAGCGGTATTTTACCAAAAATGTAAAAGACTCTAAGTAGGACAGAAAGTTGAAACTAGTTAATAGTTTCAAATCGAAGGGATAAAAACACAGATTCCTGTATAGAAGAGCTAGCAAAATACTTAAACTTTGATTTAGAATTAGTAGGTATAAGTTGTGTATACTCACTTTCCTTATATTGTAACACATATTTGTGTTTTTCGTGTATGACCAAGCATCTGTAGCAGTCCTCGTTCCTGAAACATTAAAATTATATGTGAACATCACGTGGGGCTACACAGCTAGAAGGCGTCTTGGCAGACCCCGTAGAAGATGGAGGGACGAGTTGGACAAAACAAACGACCAGTGGTCTACTTTAGCCCTGGATCGAAAGAGCTGGAAGTCATGGAGAGTGGTCTTTCCCCGGCAATGTGATGATGCAGGCTTACAGTAACAGTGAACATCACGAATTATGTCATAACAGTAATAATATTTTTATTTCAGACTAGCTTCTGCCCGCGAATTCGTCCGCGTGAAATTTCTTGTACCCCCGACCCACCCCGAAACAAAATTTGTATTCGTTTGTATGGGAGTATAGAAAAGTGTTGTTTTTAGACTTTTTCAGGCAATTTTTTAAATTTTTCTCTGCGTAAGAACCATCCTCGTCCTTCAAGGAAATTTCTAAAAAAAGAATTAGCGAAATCAGTCCAGCTGTTCTCGAGATTTGCGCGTAGCAACATATTCAGCGATTCATTTTTATATTATAGATACAGCACCCATGAAGTTGTTACATAGAAGGCGTTAGTTATAAAGAAGGACATCATGTTCGTGGCATAATCAGCCTATAATGTACCCACTGCTGGGACACAGGCCTCCTCTCGTAGAGAGGGAGTGGGCTAAAATCTACCACGTGGACCCAGTGCGGATTGGTAGATGTCACATGTCTTCGAATTTTTGGTTCTAGGACTTGCCGGTTTCCTCGCAATGTTTTCCTTCACCGTTTTAAAGAGCAGTGTAATTATTTACGCAAGGTAAAGCGCCTGCCTGGGTGGAACCCGACCTACAACTTGTATGTAGGAGCTTTTACCCCAGGGCCACCATTGCTCTTCATCAGATATGAATATGCTTGCCGGAAAATTAAAACCAAAGTGCTATAGAATAGTTATAATTTTTCGATTAAAAATCGTTCGAATTTACGTAACATTTAAGTACAGACGCCAGCACATCAATTTGACAATCTGTCAAATTTATTTAATAGATTTTCAACTTTATCACTAAAGTATAAAGTTTCAAGGTTGATTGGGAAAATTTTACAGTTTTGGGTAGCTTGATGTGCTGGCCTCTGTACTTCGCGCGCTCGTGCTAGGGCCTCAGGTAAATCCTGTTGAAATCTCACTGATGGTAGCCTACCTGTCATAGACTAGGAACTTGTCGTTGGCATCCGTCTCCGCGCACTCGCCCTTGCCCTTCATGGTGGTGGAGTTGATGTAGATGAGCCCAGGGGTGCCCGACTGGAACCAGCCGCCCGTCCAGCCTTCTGGGAAATTGCAGCCGCCTCCTGGAAAGAAGAAGAAAAGGGTACGGTTAGTTAAAGTTGTCAACTAACTTTTTTGGTGTATTCGTACGTTACAGTAATAAAATGTCAGTCGACATAAGAATGCTTTTGAGTTAGCAATGCGTAATAAAAAACTAACGTATATTTCGTATAATTATGCTATTAAGACTTGAAGTTTTAAGAGCTAGAATACTGAATCTCTAATTACGGATCTGCCAAAGCTGCAAGCTCACTTCACCTATGTCTTCACGGTGAGATTTTTACAGAATAGCCCGGCTGTAGCGTGGCGTATTCTGTAAAGGTAACTGCTCACCTCACTCGAGTGAGCGCTCACAGTTCGAAAGCGAACTCATTTGTTTTTAATGTAAATCATCGCGGATTCACAACGACACCGTTCGAATTTCGAAGTGATGTTTAGAGAATGACACTAGAGATATTTCATAGTTATTTTGAGACCTCTGATTTTGAACTTTATTGTCGTTGCAATAAGGTTTCTCATAGCATAATCAGCCTACAATGTTCCCATTGCTGGGACACAGGCCCCCTCTCTATGAGAGGGAGTGAGCCATAATCCACCACGCGGGCCCAGTGCAGATTGGTCACATCTCTTCGAATGTTTGGTTCCAGGACATGCCGGTTTCCTCACCATGTTTTTCTTCACCGTTTTGAGAGCAGTGGCGATGAAATAATTTACACAAAGTAAGTGCCTGTCTGGGTTCGAACTCACAACCTTACAACTCGTACACCGAGATCGTTACCACCGGGCCACCATTAGAGCAGTACAAAACGCTTCACCAACCCCAATAACCCTAATAGGTAATAACCACCCCATTTTTATATTATTATTACGTCACCAACCGCAATTAAAACCCTATGATTGTAAAATATATTAAAACGAGGGCTGAAACAAAGGTGCTAGGCACAATAGGTCTTAGTCTAGCATTCATAGCTAGGCTAGGTCCCAATAGGCTTTGTTCTTATTTTTGTAAAGCCTAATTTACAGCTGTGAAGAATTCAATGGATCGTGGTTTGGTCTAAGTGAAGAGATAATGGCGCCGATTCTGTTCACAAACTAAACTAAATTTAAGTTCAGTGAATCATTTCTTTCTATTCCATTAAGAAAAGGACAGAAGATAAATATTAGTTTAGTCCTGTCAAATAAAGATACTCAATAGACAAGTTTAGACGTGATCCAAAAAATTGGCAACTAAAAATACGTCAATTTACGTCAGGCGCTGACTAATTTGACTGGAGTAACCTAATGTTTATCTTCTGTCCTTTTCTTAATGAAATAGAAAGAAAAAGATGCACTGAACTTAAATTTAGTTTTAATAAAACTTCTACTAAAACGATAATAAAACCGTTGGTCCCTGCTGTCATTCGGAGATCTTTGAAAGTAGTTACGGGTCGTCAGAAGAAAGCCTGACAACCAGTCTTCCCAAGGGGTATCGTTTTACTCAGTAACTGTGTCGTGGATGTTAGATAGGCAATCCTTCCATATAAAATACTGGTATTCAGCTGCATCCGGTTAGACTGGAAATCAACCCAAACAAAGTTGGGAAAAGGCAAGGCAGATGATGAACATCACGCCTATGTTGTTACAGCCGGGACCAACGGCTTAACGTTCTTTCCGAGACTCGGAGGGGTCTTGATATGTAAAGATGGTCACCCATCCACAGGCCAATCACGGCAAGCGTAGCTTAACCTAATCGATCGACCCGTGCGGCTGTTATTACGTATCCACAAGCCCCTCTAGTATACTAAATTAATAATTTGACTGCCCCGTTATGAATGTCGCTGGTCTCTCGTCCCTCACACCACATCCCGCGGTGCCAATGTATAAAACATTTGCCGCCATTGTCCTGCCCTTTGTTTTACACGCCATGGTTTGAATCCAGGTGTTCCAGCGATGACGGTTGTTAGGGTTTTAGGGTTCCGTACGGTTTTAAAGCGAGAAAAAGAGTGTAGGTTCATTACATGATATTTGTTTTTGTAAATTGATTAAAATCTTTTACGTGTCAAAACTAAATTATGATTTAACAAAAACTACTGAGGTTGAGGTTTCATTGAGTGACTGCATCGGTTTTCGTAAATATGAAATTTTAATGAATATCATAACTAAATAATAAAGTAACCTTAACCTTATTAACCTGCTATATTATCTACATTTGTTTAATAAAATGCTAGTCCTGTCTGAATGCCTATTTTTTGCTATGACTGCTATTTCATTCAGGCAGATTGATTTGACTGTAGTATAATTATGCTTTAAGCTCAGCTCACCTTGCTCAAGTGAGCGCACACAATTCGAAAGCGAACTCATTTGTTTTTAAAGTAAACCACCGCGGATTCACAACGAGACACCGTTCGAATTTCGAAGTGATGTATGAAATAATGTAATTAATAAAATAATTTTCATCCCCTGGGGGGTTGAACATGGAAACATTTACGGGTTCAACATGGTCGGGGGTAGAACATGGACTAATCCATCTTTAGAGAGTAACACTACAGCTTCTTTGAACAATGGGAAAACCGAAAACAAAAAAGAAATCATACGGAACCCTGCCAAAACCGAGCACAATATTGAAAAACAAAACTCGTTCAGTTATTAAAAATGAATTTATTCTTCAGGACTGCATCCTGCCATTGTGGCGGTTTACAATAAATATAATGACATTGTACTGCAATTCTGACGGAATACTCATAATTAATGCGTGTCAATATGTTTTAAATTCTAGGTAATTTCCCGGAAATGAGTATCCGATAAATGGTGAGTGAGCTTACCCTATGCTTTATGCATCCCCGCCTCGCGGGGGACGAGACGCGGTATGCGGGACTCCCTGTCGGAATGACAGTATACCTACTAAAACTCAGCGGTGTTCCCACATCACCGTGATGGGAGGGCCAAGGGAAACCGGCATAGCCTTTACTTCCACAGCCCTCCCGGCGCATGCCCGCCTAGCTGGTATGGCGAGCCCCGCATGCCCCCCACGTTGGGGGGCTACGGGAATGGCCGGGAGCACCTAGCCATTCCCGTCCAACACTGGTGGAGGCCTGTGCAATACAGGCAACGGTGCCCCCGCATCCGTTGCCTGCTGGCCCCCACGCCCGCCTAACTGGCGGGCCCCGCATGCCCCCCAGGTTGGGGGCATGCGGGGCCACGGCCGCAGAGGATAGGGAGAGCGGCAACGTCACACCGACACTCCTCTTCCCCTGCGGCCCCACCGCGTCCGCCATCAAACGGTGGCGGCCCCGTCAAGGCCGCGGAAGGTAGGGAGAGCGGCGCACCGCAATACCGGCACTCCTCCAATCCTCAGCCGCGATGTCTCCCACACGGGGGAAAGCCGCAAAGCCTTGACGAGCGGCCCCCGCTCGGGTTCCTCTTAGCTTCACCGTGGGCCTTCAAACCACGGCTACTGAGCCCCCCCGCCTCGACAATGCGGGAACCCACCGAGGGGAGTGAGCTTACCCTATGTCAAGGGTCGTAAGTCAAATGATAAATGATTTAGTTTCGGTAACTAGCTTTGAAAAAACACTTTTACAAGTCAATCATATTTTAAAAACTAGATGAGGTCGGCGTTTCCCATCTGACTACTCTGAGAAAGACCGCAACAAGCGTAGCTTAACCTGATCGATCGACCCTTGCGGCTGTTATTACTAAGCCAGAAGCCCCTCCTCCGTTCATAACAAAAAATATGTTTGTTTTTCCGTTCATAACAAACATTAATAGAAATAAACCCCACCTACACACTCCTACACAAAAGTTGGTAACACTTCCCGGAAATTGTAACATGTCCGACTGAATTGAATGACCAAGTTTCAAGTAGTTTATTTCAGTTTCAGTACTTTATACCTTCAAGAATTGGGAGTATCACTATTCCCGAGTTACATAATCAGCATATAATGTTCCCACTGCTGGGACACAAGTCTCCTCTATTCGAGAGCGAGTGATCTGTGGCTGTAATACTCGTATACCACGCGAGCCCAGTGCGGGTTGGTACATGTCGCATGACTTCGAATTTTTGGTTCTAGGACATGCCGGTTTCCTCGCGATGTTTTCCTTCACCGTTTTGAGAGCTTTGGTGGTAAAAAAACTTGCCAAGTTGCTGCGCGAATATACTCGGTATAGTTAATTTATTCAACTCACTAAAAAGCTAACTACGGTTAAAAACTATTCAAAAATTTTTTTTTTTCATAATAGTGTCAATCTGTCCTGAAATCTAGGAGAAATCGGTGCACATACCAACTCAAACTCATACTCAAAGCATTTATTTCAATTAAACCATTTACTTACAGACAATTGGACTCGGTCAGTCAGAAAGATGAAGCTAGTTGCCCATTCCAAAGCAAAGTAGGTTCGTATGGAGAAGAACGGTCAAGACACTCTTTTAAATAAAAAATATTGTGCATACATACACATGAGTTGCAAAACGAAACAGTCGGTTCAAAATCAACATCATCATCACCTGCCCAGCCTTTTCCCAACTATGACTGGTCGGTTTCCAGTCTAACCGGATGCAGCTGAATACCAGTATTTTACATGGAGCGACTGCCTATCTGAGCTCCACAACCAAGTTACTGGGAATAACGAAACCCTTTGGTAAGACTGGTGGTCAGACTTTCGGGCTTCTGACGACCGCGACGGGCGGAACGACTGTCAAAGGTCCACGAATGACAGCCGGGACCAACGGCTTAACGTGCTTTACGAGGCACGGAGGGGTCCTACTATGTAAAGATAGTCACCTATTCACGAATCAACCGCGGCAAGCGTAGCTTAACCTGATCGATCGACCCATGCGGCTGTTATTACTTAGCCATAAGCCCCTCAAAATCAAAATCAACAATGATTTTATAGTATACCTTTTTCGCAGATATAAACCAGCTTTCAATCAAACAAATTAAACGCTTAACATCAACATTCCGAACGCCATCCCAATCACTATCGAAACACCTAAACAATTTATATTACTGCCCAACGATTTCATTCTACCCTCACCACAAAAATATTTTAATTTCTCTCTGGTATTCGGCAATTTATTATCAAATTAATTACGCTTCCCCCCGCAAGATGGCGTCGAGGGCCACTCAGCAGGTAAACAAAATATATTCAATTATAAAATGGCGAACAATTAGTTTTCGAGATTGCACCCGCCAAAAACAATTTCGATGACAGACAGACACACAATTGAGTTATGAATGCTGGTATATCTATCTTTTATCTTTTGTGAGGCTGTTTAATTGTGAATTGTGAGTTTTTGACAGTTTTCAGTGAGGAATATTGATTTTAGTTGAACCGAAGGCTTTGTTTTATGTGTGTTGAGGGGCTGAAAATAAAATATAGGTATCTATTACCAAGTAGAGCTTTTTTCAGGAAAACAAAGGTTATTTAAAAGGTTGGAAAGATACTTTGTGGCACCCTATGTAAAATGTCTTCATATATCATCATCATCTGCCTAGCCTTTTCCCAACTATGTTGGGGTCGGCTTCCAGTCTAACCGGATGCAGCTGAATACCCGTATTTTACATGGAGCGACGATCTGACCTCCACAACCCAGTTACTGGGTAATACGATATCCCTTGGACAGACTGGTTGTCAGACTTTCAGGCTTCTGACGACCCATAACGACTGTCAAAGATCTACGAATGACAGCCGGGACCAACGGCTTAACGTGCTATCCGAGACACGGAGAGATCTTGGTATGTACAGATGGTCACCCATCCACGGACCAACCGCGGCAAGCGTAGCTTAACCTGATCGATTGTACCGTGCGGCTGTTAATACTTAGCCACAAGCAAAATGTCTACATGTATATCGTATGTAAATTGCTTCATGTGTATATTGGTTTAAGTATTTGGGTCACATTGTAACAGGTGACCTTATGAACGACGAAGACATAGAAACAAAGAAAAATAGGTTTATTTGACACAGAAACACGTGCATCCAAAAAGATAATTAATTCTTATAATAAGGGAAAATGAAAATAAAATACATATTATATCTATAATCACGAGCACAAAGCAGAAATAGTCGACGGCTGCACGTCATGACTGTGACAAGAAGGATTCCACTCAGCATGATGCTGATCTATACCCGGACCCACAGCACAACGCTGGTTTTCAGTGGTTACCCGAAAAGGACATAATTATAATCACTTCGATCGGTGTCTCGTTGTGAATCCGCGAGGATTTACTTTAAAAACAAATGAGTTCGCTTTCGAATTGTGTGCGCTCACTTGAGTGAGGTGAGCAGTGAACTTTTCAGAATAGCAATACAGCCTGAGAATTTTTACTAAATACATATGAATTTAAAGGTACTGATTTATATATATATTTTTTTAATTTTTGTCTGTCTGTTTGTTCCGGTTAATCTCCGAAACGGCTCGACCGATTTTAACTGGACTTTCACTGGCAGATAGCTGATGTTATTTATTTTTATTATAAAAAAAGAGTTAAGGTTCCGCTCAAAAAAATGAAAACCCATGAAATCCAATTCGTTTTCCGACATGCTCGCGAACGGAGTCACGGGTACAGCTCGTTAAAAATAACAATACCTAATCTACGTTCGCGATTAATTTGCCAAACATGTAAACAAATGAGTTATTGGAAAAATAACTTTAATTACTACACAATCAAGTTCAGTTTACGATACAACTTCAAACATTTTTATTACTTTTTCAAAAGTGCTGGTCACTCTGAAATCAACTTAATTACTGCTAAAATAAAGTTGATATTTGTTTAACTTGAAATAACATTTGGACACATAAATTAGAATAGACCTTAGGTAATTAATTTAGTTAATTACTTCGAACATTAATTTCTATAATAACTAATAAAACGTGTACATATTTAATGATTTAATTACAGCGACTCATAATCGAGTATGCATCGCTCGTCAAAGCTTTCTTCGCGTTTACCCTACGTTACTGGAGCGGACAGCATTATGCTAGAGCGGAGGAGTAAGCTGAATCAGTCAGATATTGTACATATGTGCTGGTTCGATGGGGGAAGGGTCGCGATGGAAATAGGTGACAAGGAAATGTCATTGTAGTGCAATTCTTTTCAACTGGGTGAGCTTTTCATTTGAGTTATGGTTGAAATTGCGAAAAATTGCTCTTTTTTACCAGTTTTTAAATTTGCCACTCGAGCTTCCTTTCCTTAATGTGTTTCTTGATGGTAAAACTTTGTTTTTTGCAATAATTGCACCCAACATTTTGGATAAGCATACAGTTTTTTTTTTTACAGATTTCGTGCTAAGGTTCTGTTTTATAACCCTTTGCTGCTAATGATTGTACTTACCAATAATAGCTTTGTGAAGTACCCCCTAGCTAGTAGTTTTAAATAGGTAACTTTGCAAATATTGTGTAAAAGTTTGTGAAACAAAAATATCTACTGTTATACCCTGTCCATTTAGAAAACCGTTTTTTGACAGATGGAACTAGTGATTGCAGCAACACGCAATACATTGATTGATACACGTACGGTATTATAATGTCTGTAAGAACCCATAGTTAAGATAATTCAATAAGATAAGGCAGTTTAAATATTTATTTTATTACGCTTTGTAAAGTTAACTATTACGTAGTCTAGAATACTTCGTTCTTACAGATGTCAAAAACGTTTAACCTAATGGACCGGGTATAGTTGTGAAATAAGAACATGTTCTCGTAGAATCTCAAACACGAAAATAATCAATCAACTCAGCCTATTGCAGTCCACTGCTGGATATAGGCCTCTCCCAGGGCGCGCCACAACACCCTGTCCTCCGCCTTCCGCATCCAAACCACCTTCTTTAGGTCGTCCGTTCATCTAGCTAGGGGCGTCCCACACTACGCTTGCCGATACGCGGTCTCCACTCCAGGACTCGTCTGCTCCACCGGCCATCGGTCGTTCGAAAAACATGGCCAGCCCACTGCCACTTCAGTTTGCTTACTCTGCAAGCTATGTCGGTAACTCCGACAAAACTCGGGTACGATAATGATATTCTTCACTAACTTACCTAATTTTGCTTTAAACTTCCTGCCAATTACGAAACTCCCAAAGAAAATGAACTAAACTGCATTATCCACTCTAGCATAACGCTATCCTCTCTAAACGCGACAGAAATGTGATCGAGTTTCATTTTCCGAATGCCTAATGAACTTCGCTCATTTACCCGCCTGTGCTCCATCTCTCTCACACATGTTCACAAACACATACGTTAGAATGAGAAAGCTACAAGTTTGTCTGCACACTTCACGAATGAGTGATTTCATTTCGCAGGAACCATTCTCTTTATTGCATTAGGTTTTAATTAATTTTGTAAAGAACATGTGAGCAAGTTCCTGAATGGCGTATTAAATAGAAAAGTAATAATATGCTCGATTATTTTAGTGCTTTCATTTGATTAATTGGTATTTTAAATGGGTTTGTAAAAAAAAATCGTGACATCTTCGTTGTACTCGTATATTGGCTTTTCGGTTATAATCGTGATGGCTCGGTTCTCGTGAGAATTTGATAGAGACAGCTAAAAGAAAGATGTTTTGTGGTTAAGAGGTATAGGGCTCTATTTAATAAACGGTTGTCAGTCTACCAGGGGGTGTATCGTGATATTTTTATTGAGCAAGGAAATCATTCTTGCTAAAACTATAAATGTGGATGGGAGTTAGTCTTTCTGGAGTCTTATCTTATACAGGGTTATTTGTAAAACACCAACAACCTCTTAAGAGGTCATTGTACTCATCATTATGAACAACTTTTACTATAGGACCAAACCTGAAATCGCGAAAAAAAAATCAGCTGCTCCCTATATTTTGACGAGTTATGCGAACGTAAATGTAGGGAACAACTGATTATTTTTAAAAACAAAACAATCAATCTTAGAAACAAAAGTTCGGATTGTCGAGTCAGCCCTCATTAATGCCAAATTACTATAGCCTAAAAACGGAGGGGCTCGTGGCGAATTGATAAGAGCCACTCATGTAGACCGAAGGTTAAGCTGCGCTTGCCGCAGTCGGTTCGTGGATGGGTGACCATCCATTACACATCGAGATCCCTCCATGCCTCGGAAAGTACGTTAAACTGTTGGTCCCGGCTGTCATCCGTAGATCTTTGAAAGTCGTTACGGGTAGTCAGACGCCCAATAATCTGACAACTAGTCTTATCAAGGGCTATCCTGTTACCCAGTAACTGGGTTGTGAAGGTCAGATAGGCAGTCGCTCCATGTAAAATACTGGTATTCAGCTGCACCCGGTTAGACTGGAAGCCGACCCCAACATTGTTGAAAGGTTTAAATGGTCGTGAATTCGAATTCGAAACAATGACGACACAAAAATGATGTCCAGCTCGCGTAGCATGGCCAATTCTATCTCTATTCTACCAAGAATAGACATAGTTCTTTTTATCCGACTCGACATCTCTACTGCCCGAGCACGGGGCGACCGTAGAGTCGCGTTCCTATGAAGATAAAGACATTTATTTTTTCCATAGCAACGGGAAGCAAATTTTAAAATAAATATACTAGATTCTTGTCTAAGTCCAATGTAATGTGGACTATTTGACACTTGTTGAGAAGAAATGGTTCTGCTCCCAAGTGTCAAAAGTAAAAAAAACTTTTCATCGCCATGCTAAAGACGGTAGAAACATTTCTACAATCTGTCAGTTTGTCTATTCTTTCGTCGACAAAGCCCGTTTCTATGGTAGTAATGCTACGCGTGCAGTCTATCGGCTTCAAATCTGCATAAAAACTTTTTCTTTGACTCATTATAATTTTGATGTTTCATGCCTTTATACCCGACATGGAATTGCACGGTAGCTCGATTTAAGTCCGGAAGTGTATATCGAGTCTATTATAATTTGCATCTCATGAAAATAGCGTTCATAACAAAATTCAATTAATTTATACCGGCTCAATTAGTTTAATGACTAGAAAACAAAAACGCTAAGTAAACAAGCTATTTTCGCGCGCAAAAATACTCGGCCATTTCCACGGTTGACGTAAACAAAGCCGCCATATTGGAAAATGGTGGCTAATGAAAAGCGCGCCAAAAATATTCCAGTGTTTTGTGTTTGCTAATTAATTAATTGAGTATTTTTTCACCTGTTTTTTAATTACGCAATTAAGGTCTAATTAACATTACATTTTGATAAATATTTTGGGATTATGTGAGGGGATATTTATTGTTTACTGTCTTATTTTTAATTGATGTATTGCTTTATATTGCGTTGTTAGAATGAATAAATATCTTCTTTATACATGGTAATCTTCTGAAAGCGAAGGAAAATATCGTAAGGTAAACATTAGCCATCTTCTGATGGAATCGGGTGAAAGCTGGACTACCATCTCTGTATGAGAGGAGACCTCTGCCCTCCAGAAGGACAGTTACACTACAGGCCTCTTGTTTCATCATTACTTTTAATTAATAAAACCGAAAACAGTGCTATTGAGGAAAACCACCTCTTCCCAGAGCAGAGCAGTGGTGGCACTGGTGGCTCAGTGGCACCGGCACCGAATTACGAGTTAAAAATCGTGGATTCGAACCCAGCCAGACAGGCACTTTACTTTGTGTTAATAATTTCATCACCACTGCTCTCAACAACGGTGAAGGAAAACATTGTGAGGAAACCGGCATGTCCTAAAACCAAAAATTCGAAGAAATGTGACTACCAACCCGCACTGGGCTTGCGTGGTGATTTCGGCCCACTCCCTCTCACAGAGAGGAGGCCTGTGTCCCACCAGTGGGAACATTATAGGCTGATTATGCTACTTCTTCCCAGCATGTATTAAACACCAGAAATTGATGAAACTTTTAATGTGGATGGCTATAAGAGTAGGGGAAGACCAAAGAAACGAGAGATGGGCTGTGTGAAATATGATATGGGTAGAAAGGGGGTGTCTACCGAGATAGTAAATAATAGAGAAGTATGGAAGAAAATGACATGTTGTGCGGCTACCGGCTAGCTGTAGAAGCATTACGAAACACAAAACATTAAATTAAATATGGTAAATATGTAATTTAATTTAATGTTTTGTGTTTCGTAATGTTCATTACTTACTACTGTATAGAATCAAGTTCTTCTAACTGAAGCTGTGCTGCTGGGGAGTTTCTTGCGCCACTTCTTCTCCCCAGCTAAAGCACTAGAAAGTGGTGAAGGGCGGGCGTTTTGGGGGACTGTCTTATGTTATTTTGATGTTCAAAACGTGCTGATTCTCAGCCTAGTTTGAATAAATAACTTTTGATCTTTGATCCTAAAATTAATTTGGATAAGGGCATGAGAATGATGATGAAGAGGTAGAGAAGGGTTGGCGTGACATATTTATAGCCTAATTTATTTATTTATTAAATTGTGGCACTCCAACGACTTATTCACTAATACATTTTTTCGGGTACTGTAACAATTGAACTTAAAATCTTAGAGTGAATTTGTCGCTTACACTTACAGTGTGCACAGCACTTTCATATTTTACGTAGAGTAGGTACATATAGGTTGAAAAAAAAACAAAGATTGTGGTTTGAGATTGGGCGTATCCTATTATATATACTTACTAATCATTGACAATCTCGTTTCCAAACCACCCCAAGGATCATATTCTAACCTACAATTGTATTTGACAGTATCAATTGTTCAATGATGCTACTCCTCCCGCCCTTCGAGGATACATGCTGTTTCAATAAGATATTGAGTTATTATTTGTGAAAGTAAGCTATGAAAATAATCCTAGTTTGTGAAACAAAGTGATTTTATGATTTATTATTATGTAAGGTGAGAAATTATTTTATCACTAGCTGTGCTCGCGTTTCGTTCGTGTGAATGTCGGAAAACAAATTGGATTTCATGGGTTATGTTTTTGCGCGGAACAGTAGTTATTTTTTTTAAATAACTGTAGCTTAAGTTACTCCTTATAACATCATCTATATTCTATAGTGTCAGTGAAAGTCACGTCGCAGTCGGTACAGCCGTTTCGGAGATTATCCGGAACAAATAGACAGACCGACAAAAATTTTAGAGAACCGTATGTACTTTTTTTTGTTCTGTGTACTAACTTAGTTTATAAGTATTTTTGTGCTACTAACAATAATACGGATGTGTGAGAGTCTGAAATAAATCATTTATTATTATCATTATAATAGTCATATTTAAAATAAAAAGTGAACATCCACACACATGGACACATTTTTTAAATATTATGTTCAGTAAACCCTATAAAATACAGACTAATAAAATAATATACACAATTTTCAAACAGCCTGTACTTATTCCAGCACATATTCTGCGCCGCCACTCGAGACACGTCGAGTAGATCACATAGTTACATACATCACAAACCACTCGATGTTTACAATTGTACCGATTACGATAATGGATCGAGATTAAACCGATTACCGATTACATCGAGAGCAGTATCGAATTAACAGGATTATAGTAAGAGAGTGTTTACTTGAGAAAGGGTACTCTAAATATTACTTGTTGTTTGTTTTTGTAATTTTAGACTGAACCTGTTTTGTTCGCTTGTACGAGTATTGTTAGTTCCGCGTTTCTTTTAATAGATCTCGTCCCGACCTTTAGTACACGTACAATATCATCATCATAACCAGCCTATAATGTTTCCTCTGCTGGGACACAGGCCTCCTCTCGGTGAGAGGGACTGCACCATAATCCACCACGCGGGCCCAGTGCGGGTTGCAGATGTCAGATGCCAGATGATGTTTCCTCACGATGTTTTGCGTCACCGTTTGAGAGCAGTGCTCTGCTCAACCCTTCTGGGAGACAAGGCATGATGTTATGTGATTTAAACACACAACTAAAACCCCTACATCAAAACGAAGGTCATTTTCCCAGAAAGGCACACCCGATACAGTCAATTTATGTGTTTATAGTCGGTTATCAACGGCTATCCGACGCTAATCGGCCATTATACGTGTTTGTCTAGGGCGAACAAACTTTACAACTAATTTAGGTCCTCTATTCGTCTGTCGTTGGCTTTTCCTAGAGTTTTGTTATGTTTCATGGTTTTATTTATAGTTGTGGTAACGGGTTTAAGGCTCTGGTAAGCCTTCTGTGGGCTATTTCTAGCCTTTTTTTTTTTTTGGATGGGAAATCATCAAATGACCCCTCCCAAATGGCCCTAACTATGTTGGGGTAGTTAGGAAACGCGCTAGGCAGATGAAGATTTATTCTTGTTATCATCTTACATTATCTGTGGCTGAGTGATATAATTAACTCTAGCATAAATAATTAAATAGCATAATCAGCCTGTAATGTTCCTGGGACACAGGCCTGTGAGCCCTCTCACAGAGTAAAGGCCTGTGTCCCAGCAGTGCAGTGTAGGCCGTAATCCACCACGCGAGACCAGTGCGGGTTGGTAGATGTCACATGTCTTCGAATTTTTGGTGTTTTATCCATTATGTAATTCTTTGCTAGTGCAAAACCGTTAAAACAATTTTTGCTCAAAAAAAAAACTTGAAAAAAATCAATAGACTTTAAGTACATATCTTAGCAACGCCCTTAACATTCAGGGTTCCTTGCGAAATAAAACAAATCCCTCAGTAAAAAATTATAATGTACGTAATTGTATCTCAGGCCGCACCTGTCGCTTAGGCGGACGAGACAGTCTCGATACTTGCGTCTGGGGTTTTTATTTTTGCTATTGCGAAGTCTGTATTGAATTTGTGTTTATACTTGAATCTGTTTTAGTTGTCATTTATGAGGTAAAACGTTGATTAAAGACTGCTTATTGCGTCTACATAAGGCTATATGGTTTTTAATTTATAGTGGCGAAGGCTGCTTTACGAACGGCATTTTTTTGTGGGGAGTAGATTTAAGTGGTTCCCTTTGTCCACATAATCTAGTTGGGGAGTTTGTTACGCCACTTCTTCTTCCCAGCGAAAGCGCTAGGAAATGGTGAAGGGCGGGCGTTTTGGGGGACTGTCTTTTGTAATTTTGACGTTCGTAAAGTGCTGATTCTCAGCCTAATTTGAATAAATGACTTGTGCTTTTGATCAAAAACACCAAGAATATTGTTTTAATAATAATAATAATAACCGTTTATTTCAGGTATTAACCCATAGAAAATACATTAAAATACATTAAAACTAAAATCAGAATTAAAATTAAAATTGACAACAAAATTTAAAATTAAATCATAATATTAAAAAAAAAAAAAAAAATTAAAATTATAAAATAAACAATGTCAAAAATGAATAAATAAATAAATAAATAACAATCAAAAGTTAAAAGTTAAAAACACATTAAAAACAAAACAAAAACAGAATCGAGAACAACACATTAAAACCCAACCCTCACAACATAAGGTACACTATTTCCGGTGCGCGGTTTGCAGCGCATCCATTGGAACTTAATCGACATAAAGAAATATTAGAAATTAGCCAAAAAGGTAGCTTTTTGTCTTTTTTTGCTACAGATACAAAGCTGAAACTCGTAAGACTAAGTCTAAAAGGCTGGAAATGGTGTGACTCTGACGTCGGTCGCTGATGTCAGTCGTGTACCGATTCGTACGGACTCGTGCTAGCGCGTAGCAACGGTGTACAGTCACGAGCAAAAGTATGTATACACTCGGCTTTATTCAAAAGCGATTTACTCCTTTATTTTTTAATTAAATTTTATGTTGTTACGAACAATGCATTTTCGAACCCTTAGGTTTATGTTATGTGTCGTATTTCAACGTTGCAATCGTTATTTCACGAAGAAATCGCAATTGAAAGTTGCCAAGTGTTGACATATTGGTGCTCGTGACTGTACGCGTGACCGTCGGTACGCGACCGACGTCAGCTATTTCCAAACTAAATCTGCATTCACACGAGCGACACGCGGCCGCGGCTGCCGCCGTCAACATGCCGCACGTGTAGTAGAGCACTGTACTCAAATACACGAGCGACACGAGTCTGTCGCCAACACGCGCCGACGGTTGAGGATGCCTCTGTCGTCGAGGAGTGTCGCTCATGTGAATGCACACTAACACGTTCTCGTAAACAATTTTCATATACCTAAAACAAAATATTTCTACTTCGATAAATTATTTATTTTGATCAAAAGCTCGTAATTTACCTAGAACACCGAAGATACTTTGAATAACAACCAATCGAGAAACGCTTCAGTGTTAGTTTCATTTGTAAAATTAACCTCAGAGCAGAACGGACCCACACGGTTCGTTAATCAGGTAAAGAGCTCGCGTTGACCCGACTTCACCCGACCCGTCAATTTTGCACGCCTCAACACACACTCTGAAAGAATTTATAACAATAATATACGTTTCTCATTTTAGATAGGTACGGGAATTAGGAAAGAAAGGTTCAGATATTTTTTTTGTAAATTATTTCGACTATGTCAATAACTGACTATGTTCCATTCATTTTAGAGGTCTAGATGAGGGGCTCGTGGCTCAATATAACAGCCACATGGGTCGATCTTCAAGGTTAAGCGAGTTTTGCAGAGGTCGTTCCGTGGATGGGTAAACTTCCATAACTGATTGTCAGACTTTCGGGCTTCTGACTACCCGAAACGACTGTCAATGATTCACGAATGACAGCCGGGACCAACGGATTAAATTACTATCCGAGACACAGAAAAAAAGGGTCTCGGTATGTAAAGATGGTCACCCATCCACAGATCAACCGCGGCAAGCGTAGCTTAACCTGATTGATCGACCTGTGCAGCTGTTATTATTAAGCCACGGGCCCCTAATATCTAATCTAATACTGCTTATAACATCTTCATTTTATCTGCACAGCAGGAGATTTTAAAACAGAAACTACCGTACACTATAAACTAAACGACACTAAGCACCAGATTTAATAACCTCAAGTAAAGCGACATTGTTATTTAATATGTTTATGGGTACATCGTAAAGTACCAAGAAAGTGGGTCGTCGTAGTGTCCGTCGAGCTCAGGTGTGTTATAAAGACGTTTTTCTTGTCTCAGGTCCCGCGGTGCCATTGCTGTGTAGGGACGGGACACTATCTCAGTTTTGTTTATTGATATATCGATGTTTTTACAGCTCTGATTTTAACAAACATTTTGAGACGGGTTACTAATCAAGTAGCCAAAATGAGAGTTTTATCTGGTAGGTAATAAAAAGTAAAAACACAAAAGTGAAATTTTACGATGTATATTGTTGATATCAAAGTGATTTTCCTAACAACATAGCAAATTAATAAGTCACTCAAAGAAAACAAAAGGACTTATTACAACTGAGTGCAATAAAATCAAGCGAAGTAGTAAACAGTATACGATAAGATTAACATAACCGCAATAACGCGAGTATAATTCCAGTATTACTGGTGTATTGGTCATTACTGGCAATATTGGAAATGTAATACTTAATGAGAATCGCTAACCCAGATTACTGCTTCCCGTTTCAATTGTTATTTTGGTAGGAGCAACATGGTGTTATTTATAGGGGGATTGTTATTTAATGTTGAATATTTTATTTAGGGCTGATTTTTCCAAGGACAAACAATTTTATCAGAGGAATAATTTTGAATTGTTGACAGGTCTACCATACAAAATCTGTCAGACGTCAATTTTGTTTTATGAATAAAAATTATCTGTCGATTGAAAAATCAGCCCTTAGTATTACAAGTTTATCGACTGTATATTTTTATCCTAAGAAATAAAATGCCTTTATTAATTTATTTATTAAGGTAAACCAAGAACTTCTTTGTATAATACCTACATCTTAAGAACTTTAAGATCACAATAGTATTTTGAGTATTGTATGTTTATTTCATGACCCCTCAACAAACAGACGGTTTGACTTCATGGATATGTTCTACTATAAGTACTCCGTTTAATTATAAGATGACTGTTAAAAGCAGATTAAAAGCGCATTTAAGAATTGTGGAATAACACAAAATAATTCAAATATTGATTGATGCTATGTAAAGTTAAAAGTTTGTTCTCGTATAATTTTTTTTACCAAACCAAGGTAATCAACGCAAGATATCGATATCGACAAGCCACGTTCCCATCTCTTATCATAAAATATCAGTCAAAGTATGACAAATATTGTTTTTACTACACACCGGGACAGCCGAGACAGCCGAGACAGCCCAGCATCCCGGGTGCACAGATTTTAAACATATCTCGGAGAATGGCTGTACTTACATACTTCATATTGATATCTGGAGCATTTTTACTTTAAGAACAACGTGAGATGAATACTATGGGATGAATAATAGCAAGGAGGATAGTAAATAGAAATAGGAAATATTTCATTGCACAGCGGGGTAGTTGCGTAACACACTATTAGTAAGAATGACTTTCATTTTGACAGTTCAACAACATTCATTGCGTTATTGACGTTGTTGAGCGGACTCATTTTTCGAAAGTATGGAGCAATGGATTAGCAATATCCTTCAAAATGATTCAGATCGAGATTAATCTTGTCTCGCACTTAGGGTGCAGGTAATACGCACACACACAGATTAAGGCGCGTCAAGAAGCAACTTTTTGGTAATTGAAAATAGCGCATCGCGGCAACAAATAAGGTTCAAAATAGCGATGCGTTTGATGTTAGTTGAATCAAATGACCATTATCATCTTCATCTGGCTGCCTTTCTATGTTGGGGTCGGCTTCCAGTCTAACCTGATGCAGCCGAATACCAGTATTCCACATGGAGCAACTGCCTATCTGAACTACACAACCCATTTAAGTACTAGGTAATACAAAACCCCTTGGTAAGACTGGTTGTCAGACTTTCAGGCTTCTGACGACCCGTAACGACTGTTAAAGATCCACGAATGACAGCCGGGACTAACGGCTTAACGTGCTTGCCGAGGCTCGGAGGGGTCTTGGTATGTAAAGATGGTCACCCATCCACGGACCAACCGAGGCAAGCGTAGCTTAACTTGTTCGATCGACCCGTGCGGCTGTTATTACTTAGCCACAAGCCCCTTCGAATCGAATGACCACCAAAATAAAAGCATATTTCTATAGTTGATTGAATTCCCTTTATGATCACTACATAATAAAGGGGATGGCCTATCTAGGTGACAGGCACTTTACTTTGTATAAATTATTTCATCACTACTGCTCTCAAAACGGTGAAGGAAAACATCGTGAGGCAACCGGCATGTCCTAAAACAAAAAAATCGAAGACATGTGATATCTACGAACCCGGACTGGGTTTGCGTGGTGAAATACGGCACATTCCCTCTCATCAAGACGAGGCCTGTGTTCCAGCAGTAGGAACATAAAAGAAAAAAGATCGCTTCGAATCGATGCTTGGGATCGAACCCACGACCTACGCGGCCGTTACCACTTTGCCACCAGTGTTCATCAAAAAATCTTAGTTACTTATGTCAACTATAACCGGCGATGTTCTTAGAAAGTCAAAAGAACAAAAATAACTACACTTCACTGAAAAAACAAAGAAATTAAATAAAAACTAACCTAAAATAGGGCAACACTTTCGGAACTAAGTGACGGACAAAACGTCAAGTAGAATTTGTCACTTTGCAACCGTACCCACCTTTTAAGACCCAGTACTCGTCAGTCGCCATGTTGAATAAATATCGTATTTCTAAGAAAATTGCCCAATTGTTGAGGCTCTAATGGTCGAGGAATTGTATACAAGTTAATTTAACTTGAAAACTTGGTATCCGTTACAATTGCTACTTTAAGTTAAGGTATAGCGTATACTGGGATGGGGTAGGTTGTTTTTAATATCAATAAATCTGCCTAGCTTTTTCCCAACAAAGTTGGGGTCGGTTTCCAGTCTAACCGGATGCAGTATTTTACATGGAGCGACTGCCTATCTGACCTCCACAACCCAGTAACTACTGTGTAACACGACGCCCTTGGTAAGACTGGTTGTCAAGAGTTTTTGGGTTTTGACTACCCGTAACGACTGTCAAAGATCTGCGAATGACAGCCTCCTGGCTGTCATTACGACTTAACGTGCTTTCCGAGGCATGGAGGGGTCTCGATATGCATTGGATGGATGGATACCCATCCACGAACCGACCGCGGCAAGCGCAGCTTCGACAGACCCGTGCGGCTGTTATTATTTAGCCACGTTCCCCTGATAGCATATAATACACATATAACAGACATTATAAATGGAACCCAATTATATAGGCCCGTGTCGATTAAAACATGTACATACATATATAAACTGCCTTATCTTATTGAATTATCTTATTCATGGCTTCTTACAGACATTATAATACCGTACGTGAATCAATCAATGTATTGTGTGTTGTTGCAATCACTAGTTCCATCTGTTAAAAAACGGTTTACCTAATGGGCAGGGTATAGTGGCAATATTAAAGGATACTTTGAAAGAGAGAAAGAATGAAAACTAGTTTAACTTATCACAGAAACACGTTCATACAAAAAGATAACTGATAGATTATACCCTCATTTCGAAACACAGTTTTCAATCACAATCTGAATAATTTTGAAGGATATTGCTAATCCATTGCTTCATATGTTCGAAAAATTTGTCTACTCAACAAAACGTAATGAATGTTGTTGAACTGTCAAAATACGCAACTTACCCGCCGCGCCGTTCCCCCCAGGCCCAACATCCCTGTGTGCGTTGTTCTTTGCACTAATGGGCCAAAGGGCCATCTTTGTAATTCGGGGACATTTTGTCGATAAAATAACTTCATGGCTGTTATAAACAGTTGACAATTAGGTGGAGATGTGCCATAGAATTAGGAAGGGGCCATTGTTACTCTACTTGTTTCAAAAGAAGGATGGGACGGCAGACATCTTTCGGAACCTTACTTGGCAACAGGTATGGTAAACGTACCAATACTCGTCGGGTTTCGAAAATCACTGACTTTGAAGAACTGCTGTGTGAAAAGTATGTATTTAATTTAGAACAAAACATTTTACATATTGAAATAGATAATTTATCCTTTATTCTAAATAAGTTAGGTATTCAATTCTATAATTTTGAGTGATAATAAATACTTAAACAAATGTTAAACATTACGATTTGTACCAGTAGTCATCAGATAATATGTACTAAATTCCTAAGCAGTCTCTATTGTATTTTTGTATTCCTTATGTGGGGCTGGCGAACCTTAATATAGGTTACTATGTAACCTAGCTAGGACCCCAGATTCAATTATGTTATAAATCTCTCTTGTTTTTTTTCCCTAAATTGTATAATTTTTATCTTTATTGTAACAGACTGTATGTTCCTCTGTACTTTTTGAAATAAATAAACTAAATTATCATTATTATTAAAAGGACCCCGTAGTCGTCAATTTTTTATGCTAATATGAACTCTCAAGTCTTGAAAATATAATTCAAGATAAGTACACATTATAAAAATTGTGATTGTCTTTGGTATGAGTGGCAAGTCTGAGCAACAAAAGGTAGGTAGAAGACCAAAAAAAAATCAAATAAACAGTTGAAAATTAGGTGGAAATGTGCTACAGAATAAGGAAGGAACCATTGTTACTCCACTTATTTCAAAAGAAGAATGGGAGCACAGACATCTTTAGGAACCATACCTGGCAACAGGTAACGAACTCAACCGAATCTGACACAATGAACGAAACCGCGCGAAATGAACGCAAAGTTGGCGTAATTACCTAAGGAATTCACGTGGTTTCGAAGTAAGGAATCATTCGGTCATAGTGAATTAGGGCTCAGAATAGAAGAACTGTCCGGTAATTAGGTACGTAACATAATATCAGCAAGCAGCAGCAAGGGCTTTAATTTTGACAGTTCAACAACATTCATTGCGTTATTTGCATGGTTGAGCAGACAAATTTTTCGAACATATGCAGCAATGGATTAGCAATCTATATATATAAAATTCAAAGTCCTGACTGACTGACTGACTGACTGACTGACTGAGACATCAACGCACAGCCTAAACCGCTGGTCCTAGAGACATGAAATTTGGAGGGTGTATTCTTCGTGAAGAGTAGGTATCCACTAAGAAAGGGTTTTTCGAAATTCCACCCCTAAGAGGGTGAAATGGGGAGATTTTGTTTGTATGAAAAATCTTATTCCTTGAGTTAATAAACTTGAAACTTGGCACGAATACTTATCTAAGTAAATTATGAAGTTTGGCATTTTTTGTTTTTATAAACTACCCCCTAAAAGGGGATTGGGGGGTTTCAAAGTTTGTATGGAAGAATTTTAGCGCGCGGTCCGATTTAATCGAAACTCAGTATTTATACCTAAAATTGAAGGGAAAGAATTATGTGTGTCAGGGTTTTTCGAAAATCTACCCCTGACGGCCTGAAAAGGGGTAGTCAATTTTACAGGGTAGGATTTTACAGCGTGACTTGATTAACTCGAAAATTGGTATAAATAAGTTTTGAGTCAAGTTATGAACACATCAAAAAATAATTTTTCAAAATTCCACCCCTGTGGGGGTGAAAGCGGGGATACAGTTTATATGAAAAATCTTATTCATTAGGTTAATAATCTTGAAAATTGGCATGAATACTCGCCTAAGTAAGCAATAAAGTTTATCATTATTAGTTTTTCAAAACTACCCCTCAAAGGGGATATAGGGGTGTTAAAGTTTGCGTGGAAGAATTTGAACGCGCGGTCCGATTAACTCGAAACTCAGTGTACTGTGTGTGTACTTAAGACTAAAAATAAATAATAACACGTATGTGGGTTTTTCGAAAATCTACCCCTAACGGGGTGAAAAGGGGTATAAGTTAATTTTACAGGGGAGGATTATAATAAGTGGCTTGATTAATTATAAAATTGATTAATAATCTTTGAGTGAAGTTATGAATTTTTATGATTTTTTTAAAATTCCACCCCATGGGAGGGTGAAAAGCGGGGATACAGTTTATATGAAAAATCTTATTAATTTAGTTAATAAACTTGAAACTTGGCAACAATACTTGCCTAAGTAAGTAATAAAGTTTATCATTATAAGTTTTTCAAACTACCCCTCAAAGGGGGATATAGGGGTGTTAAAACTTCCGACATCCACGCGGGCGAAGCCGCGGGCAGAAGCTAGTATCTTACAAAATGATTCAGATTCTGATTGATAGTGTGTAATTTGAGCTACATCAATATAAACCCATAGACGGTCATTCTGTATTGTAAGGAGACAATCTCCGTCAAAGATATGTAAAACAGAGCACTATATGACGTCAAAGACGACTGCTTATCATATACCTTTGTGACAAATGGACGGACAATACGTCCGGTATGAATGGGAAACTACGGTTTATATGGAAACTTCACGCCTTTTACTTCTGAAGGGGTAGGTAGGCAAGCGCTTACTGAAACAGTATTGGCATTCGTGAAGGTAAGTTTAATGCACCCGCGGGCCGCGATGTAGGCAGTTCGTCAAACTACGTTATTAAGAAATAGTTGTAATTGTCTCTAGAATTGCAACACCAAAATTAGAGACAAAGTTAATGTCTAACTAGCTGCATCCCGCGGTTTCACCCGCATAGGTTTCGATCCCGTGGGAATATCGGGATAAAAAGTATCCTTTATGTTAATCCTGGTTATAAACCATATGTGTGCCAAATTTCATCCAAATCCGTTCAGGAGGTTTTGCGTGAAAGAGTAACAAACATCCATCCATCCGTACAAACTTTCACGTTTATAATATTAGTAGGATAGGATGTACCTATTTCTCTTCAATATGTGGTTAGGATTTTGTAGCCAAGTCAGAAACAGGCGGGTAGTTGCCTAACACACTATTAATGCCTTTCATTATGACAATTCAACGACATTCATTGCGTCATTTACGTTGTCGGGTAGACGAATTTTTCAAACGTATGAAGTAATGGATTAGGAATTTCTTTCGGATTGTGAAAGTTAATGTGATAAGCAACTGGGGTGCTGGT
This sequence comes from Apamea crenata, assembly GCA_949629185.1. NCBI lineage: Eukaryota > Metazoa > Arthropoda > Insecta > Lepidoptera > Noctuidae > Apamea > Apamea crenata. The sequence continues at coordinate 5,987,972 of OX451380.1, read as the reverse complement.
GTTTTTGGTTAGAGTAGTAAAGCAGCTAGTACCACATCGCTAAATTCTATCATTTTCGTCCAATAAAAACTGAACAACTGTAATTTCAATCCGGAAAAAATCGTCCAAAAACAAGATCTACAAACACGGAAAATCCGTCCGTTTTTCGAGTCCTTTTTCATTGGCATATCCATCGCTGAACTCTTCATCAAACGTCAGCGAGCGAATGGAACGTCATCGGATGCAAGCGTCCAACATATCGGACGTGTCGGACGGATCGGACGGATGATCGAGTGACAAGAACAAATTGCTTCTGAGCTCTCAAGCTGTTTGGATGACAGGGTAAGCGGTGGATGTTTTTGGATAAAATAGGTACTATTTTTGTAGGCTACCGTCGGGCTGGTCAGGTATTCAATCAGTAATGGCGCTAATTCACTAGGTCGTTCTGAATTTGATTGCCTATATGGAATTCGGGCAAATGACGAACTGTGAACAAACGGGGTCGAGTACGCCCGTCTCCGGAAAATCTTCCGGAATCCCGCTTCATCTTCCAGTGCGATGACCAGTATTACAAAAATATATTTACTTTATATTCCTTCAATTATTTTGTTACAAAGAATGTCGTATAGACATTGTTTTTTACTCCTTTCAATCCACAACAAGAAGGCTGGATATATATCACAGGAGAAATACTGCTGGATATATATATATTGTCAGGAGAAATTCCTAGTGTGGGGCAACGTTTTTAAAAAACAAAAAAAAAAAAATATCAGTCCGCCGTCACCATTCTTGGATCTGGCACTCTAGAAGCCGGCAGGATCCGTCATCAGTTTGTACCTCGTAGTGGAGGTGTTCGATCTGTCGTAAAATTTTACCAAATTTCCATTAAATCTGAGTAATTTCTGGCTTGCACTCTGGTTCCAATACCAGTATAACAGCATAATCAGCTTATAATGTTCCCACTGCTGGGACACAGACCTCCTCTCGATGAGAGGGAGTGGGCCATAATCAACCACGCGGGCCCAGTGCGGGTTGCTAGATGTCACATGTCTTCGAATTTTTGGTTCTAGGACATGCCGGTTTCCTCACCATGTTTTCCTTCACAGTTTACATGGTTCCAATAGGGAAGTTTCTTAATGTTTTCTCATAGACCTTTTTCACTCATTTTAATCCTCAAGTCTCCAAGGAGTACCAGTGTAATTAATGCATTGGGTGCCCGAATTCGAGTATAGTCTTTCCTGCACCCATATAATATACCCATATAATACGGGCTAACTTTAATCAGCTTTCATTATAATATAAAACAGTGTCTATGGAGTTTCTTGTCCGTTCTTCTCCATACGTATCTACTACACTTTGGAACGGGCAAGTAGCTTCATATTTCTGACTGACCAACTCCTTGACAAGTCCAAAGTGCCTTTAAATAAATGCTTTGAGTTTTATTTGGAACGTGCTAAAATATTCTGAAAAATCTAGAGCGTTTTATCTCTTCATCACTTGTAAATTCCAACGGTTTAGTCCATGTTCAACCATCACAATCTTTACCCCCGACCATGTTCAACCCCTAAATGTTGTTCTGTGTTGTTGGTGTTGTTAAACGGTGTCTCGTTGTGAATCCGCGATGATTTACTTTAAAAACAAATGAGTTCGCTTTCGAATTGTGTGCGCTCACTTGAGTGAGGTGAGCAGTGAACTTTGCAGAAAAGCTCACCTCGGTTTGCTCTTTTAAAGTAACGATACTCAGTAGGTATTCCTAATTCCAAACCCTCCATTGCATGTGAAAAGCTAGTTGATAGAAAAAATATAAATAATATAATTATGACGCCCACATCGTTATGAAAACACGAATTATTAGTTCATAAAACATTATTTTTATTACAATCATAATAACTTTATCTTCAAATCTAACATATGTCGCGTTTCGAAAAAGGTCATATATCGCTAAAATATAGACTCATTTGGATAATCATTTATTTGGGCTATTAAATAAACATTATATTTATGAAGGAGTTTTTTAGGGTTCCGTACACATAGGGTGCCAATGGGACCCTATTACTAGGCTTCCGCTATCCGTCCGTCTATCACAGGGCTTTTTCTTCTGAACCGTAAACGGTAGAGACACTCGAAATTTTCACTGAGTGTGTAAACAGAGTCAAATTTTAAACTTTAATTTTTATTATTTGTTGTTAGAAATTAAAGTGGGTCCCCAACTCCCCATACAAGAAACGTGTTTCTTTCGCCGTTTTTTACTGGAGTGTTAATTATTGTGCGGTGGTAAGGAACCCTTCGTGTGCAAGACCGAGTCGCACTCGGCTGCTTTTTTAAATTGACAAAAAGTGTCCACTTTGGAGGGTTGATAATGAACCGTAAAACATTTTTATGCGCAACATTTTTTATTTTGTAGGTTGCCAGTGATGGTAGGTAAGTGATTACGCCCGCTTATAGACACCAGTATACGAGTGTTACGTTATTACCCCAATTGCGTAACACACATACTGACAATAGACCGCAATGCATTTCAATTTGACAGTTCAGCCAAGTCCATTGCGTTATTTACCTACGTTGTTCACTAGACGAACTTTTAAACTTGTGAAGCAATGGATTAGGAATTTCCTTCAAAATCTTTGGGTTGTGATTGAAAGAAAGAAAGAAAGAAAGAAAAATACATTTATTTAGCACATACCAAAAGACACACAATACAAAGTATGTTACGCCATTAACACCAAACCTCGTTGTTCAAAAGTAGACTTTTTACATCTGGCTTCAAAAGACGTGTGAGGTGTTTAGTTTAGACAACGATATTTGAATAGTATAGTCTCGCTCACTTATACTGAACATCGTATCTATGAAGAATAGGCATAGGCGACCTCATTCAAAATCAAAGTCAAATCATTGATTTCAAACAGGCACATAAAAGGCACTTTTGAACGTAAAAATAACAGTAAAATAGAATTGATTCTAGTCGTCCCATCCAATAGGTAATTTCGTATGGAGAAGAATAGGCAAGAAACTCCACCGTTACTCATTTAAAATATTTTCCAATATTTTGCATACATTCATTATTATAATAATATTCTATTCGGTATGGACACTTCTTCGCTTGACCTAAGTACGGTGATGGCAAATCTAACAATTCAAATCTTTGCCTCTGTGCCACTCTATCTAATACCTAAGACCAATAAATTATCCTCCTCAATTTAATAACGCTTAGCTTCCTGCCCACCGCTATACGTAAACCGTGAAGATAGCAATAAATTCCTGGCCTCATCAGGGGCGTAATAATATAAATAACGGAATATCCCCTACGACTCTGTGCGTGACGGTATGTGCTCATCATAGAATGGGGCCCACCTGACTGCCGAAAGGACCTTATGTGCTAGGGAAACGGAGAGTGAGACATAGGGCAGTCTTTTTCTAACAATTATTTTTTTGTGAAGTCTTGCCCAAACATTTAATTTATTAATTACTAGCTGTGCCCGTCTTCGTTTGTCGTCGACAAATTGGATTTGATGGGTTTTTCTTTGCACGGAACCGTAATTATGTTTCTACAAATTAAAAGCCTAAGTTACTTCTTTTCAGACAGACAGATTGAGACTTGCCCCTCTGTTAACTACCAGTGAAAGACCCGTCTAAATCGGTCGAGTTGTTTCAGAGATTAGCCGGACCAAACAGACAGACAGACATTACAATGATCCAAGCAAAGGGGTTTTTACATAAAATCACGCCTGCAATCCCCCCAAAGGGTTTTTTTAGGCAGCTGTGTACGCACGGCTACACATCAAGCTACAAGTATAAGCTGACTTCTGATTGTACGAAAAACCTATACAATGCGAGGTCAGCTAAAACTGGAAATGTATAGCTTGATGTGTAGCCGTGTGTACACTCACAGTTACGTTTGTCTTATGTAATAAGGGGCGAGCTTATTGCCATGAACCCAGCACCAATCTTGTAACACCTAATAACATTACCTATTCCCGACTCGGGAATCGAACCCAGGACCTCTTGTTCAGCAGTAGCGCTTGCAACCACTAGACCAACGAGGCAGTGTTTTCAGGCTATAGTCATCATCATCATCATCTGCCCAGCCTTTTCCCAACTATGTTGGGGTCGGCTTCCAGTCTAACCGGATGCAGCTGAGTACCAGTATTTTACATGGAGCGACTGCCTATCTGACCTCCACAACCCAGTTACTCGGTAACACGATACCCCTTGGTAAGTAACGTAACTGTAACGACAGTCAAAGATCAACGAATGACAGCCGGACCAACGGCTTAACTTGCTATCCGAGGCACGGAGGGGTCTTGTTATGCGAAGATCACCCATCCACGTACCAACCGCGGCAAGCGTAGCTTAAACTGATCGGTCGACCCGTGCGGCTGTTATTACTTAGCCACAAGCCTCTATAGACATTTAGCACTAATTAGTGCCTTTTTTACTTGAAAATGATCCGAGCTTTTATTTATAAGACTAAAGTACTCGTAAGTATAAGACTCCGGATAGACTAACTCACGTCTACATTTTTAGTTTTAGCAAGAATCATTTCCCTGCTCAACAAAAATAAACCGAAAAAGTACCCCCAACTGTTCAAACAGACATTTGTTACATCACCAACTGCGGTACCATCAATAACTGCTTGCAAACTCAACATGAACCCTAATTTTATGACCTCAAGGTTGTTTTTCGTTCGACACGCGAGTTATATAACTCTGGAAGACGGTATGTTCTCCAGTTTTATGCGTCGATAATATTTGGCAATAGCTAATAAGAAATGCTGCTTATTTGTATGTTTGTGTGTCTTTATGAATTTTTTATTTGCTGTGTCCGGTCATGTGGTTTTAGTTTTCTAAGTCAGCAATAACAGTACTTATTTATATACAGTATACTAGCAGCGCCCCGCGGTTTCACCCGCATATGTCTCGATCCTGTGGGAATATCAGGATAAAAAGTATTCTATGTGTTAATCCTGGTTATAAATTATACGTGTGCTAATTTCATCCAAATCTGTTCAGTAGTTTTCGCGTAAAAGAATAACAAACATCCATCCATCATCACAAACTTTCGCGTTCATAATATTTTTATAGTAGGATGTACCTATAGCTGAGAAAGGGATTTTTTTTTGGTTGAAAATGGCATAAAAGTGACCCAGAGATTAAGTACACCTAAGAGTATAACCTCACGCCAGAATAACCAAAAGACGTAGGCAGATATATATGTATACAGGGTGGCAGGGTTACCATGAATTCAGCACATGATTCTTGACTCCCTTGCGTAGAAATTTTTCATCAGTTATCAAAAAAAAAAAAACAGCCGTTTTATAGAAAAGTGAGTGAGTGTGAAGTGAGTTTTATAGAAGTGTGAGTGAGTGAGTGTAGTGAAGTGTGGGACCTACGCGGTCAAAATGTATGGAAGAGCAATTTTTTTTAAATTACCGACGAAAAATTTTAACGCAAGGGCGTCCAGGATCATGTACTGAATCCATGGTAACAGGGTGCGCATCGATGTCCCTGCCACCCTGTATAGTTCTTTTCAACAGATATCGGCGAATAATTCCAGACTCTGCTACGAAGAATTTCCTGAAGGACACTTTTTCTGACCAGCATAGTCTATTCACAATCACTGTTATCGTAGTGTAGTGACCTACAGAAGCTTCCTTCGTCGTCTTTGGCCGGCATCACAAGATGGATCGCGCCCATTGGTTACTTGTTTCTCAGTAACACCCTTAGTTACCACCACTCTCGCATGCTACCCTACGATAATGTGTATAAAAGGCGATGTTCTTAAAATAAATCATCGAAAAATCGTTTCGTATACTTATTCGCCTTTCATTTACAACGACCTCTAAAGTAGTATTATAACGTTGTAGTACGTAAGTGCCATTAAATATTGTAATTTTAAGGGTGTGAGCCTGGAGATCTGTCATACAGGTCCCGAACCCAGTATAGACTCCAGCTCTCACAAAGGATGAACTTTAAAATGTAACTCGATCCTATCAATCAAACTGTACCTTTTTTTTTTGAGAGAAATAAATTACTATTATTATTAAGTAGGTAGAAATTTTCGGCTTTTGGACTTTGAACATCGTTTAGAAAACTTTTAAAAGCCTAAAATTTATTTTTTCTTACGACAGCAGGGGGCAAATCAGAGGGGTAATTCTTGTAATTTTAATAACGTTCACAGTCTGATCTCAGTCTCAATCTGTCAAAAATACCTCTAATTTCCCTACATTTTGACAAGTTTTTGACACTTGTTTGTCGCCGATGAGACTGTGACTAGTTTTTGAACATTTTAAATTACGAGAATAATTAAAATAAGTAACTTAGGCTTTTAATTTGCAGAAACATAATTAGGGTTCCGTGCAAAAAAAAACCATCAAATCCAATTTGTCGACGACAAACGAAGACGCACGAAAAAAAAGCCTGTCGGATGGTTGTGATTAGCTATGCTGGGGATCGAAGCCAGGACCGCACGGTCTACAGTCTGGCTAGACCAACGAAGCAGTCCAACGTAGCACACACACAAGAACACAGAAGAAGACACGCAAAAGTTATCAACATAATAAGAAATAAATAATATTTCGCAAGCAAATCCCCGGTACATCATAGTCTACATTCGCGTGACAGCCGACTGTTATGGAGACACGAACACGGGACCCCACTTATTTATTCACGAGAACCATCTAACATACAGACATACTACAAAACAATGTTATTATACCCGAATACCGGAGCTACGGAAAAATAGGCTTGTCTCAGGTAGGATAGTCGCAGATATGGGGCGTTTAAAAATACATATAATGGTACAGGGTGGCAGGGGCATCGACGTGCAGCCTGTTACCTTGTATTCAGTACATGATTCTGAATCTTTTGATATTTCGTTATCGGTTATTTAAAAAAATCGCTGCTCCATACATTTTGGCCGCATAGGTAGGTTTAAAAAAAAAAGGTCAAAATGAATTTTGACCGAGTAGGTATTGCACATTTCTTCGAAACAGCAGATTTTTTCTCGGTAACCGATGAAAAATTTCTACTCTAGGGGTATATCATGTGTGGAATTCATGGTTTCGGTTTGCGCGTCGATGCCACCCTGTATAAAAGGAGTCCTTTTGAAGTGAATTTCATTGAATAGCACCATTGTTGTGCTATTCTGTAAAATTCACTGCTCACCTCACTCAAGCGAGCGCACACAATAGGGTAGTTTCCTGGGCAAAAAAATAATAATTATATTTAGTCCGTCAGTTAGATTATCGAAAAATAATGGACACGACCGTATTTTTTCTTTTGTCAATCAAACAAAAAATGACAAAGATAAAGCGCGTCAAAATTTGGGAGTGGCGTCGTGATGTCACTTGCTTGCAAAAGTTTCGCAAGCAAGTGACGTCACGCGAAACTTTAACGGGCGATATCTTTATCATTTTTTATATAATTGACAAAAGAAAAAATACGGGTTCAATATTTTTTGATAATCTAACTGACGGATGAATTTTTTTTTTTTTAGGAAACTAGCCTATTCGAAAGCGAACTCATTTGTTTTTAAAGTCGTCATCGCGGATTCACAACGAGACACCGTTCGGATTTCGAAGTGTTTTTTAGGAAATCACACTACTAGGGCAGGGGCACTGATCTATATTATACAAGAACACTGGACTTCATACTGTCGATGACAAAATGAAGACATTTGATTGTCGCCATTTTGGCGCTGACAGCTACGTGAGCGTCCGTGGAACTAATATTTTTGATAGCCAGTTTTACAACATATCCTTTCCAGGGCAGTTAAAAAAGTGTAGTTATGACTTCTCCTTACGATAGTTTCATGCTGGGGTCGATTAGCCAGTCTGCAAGGTTATTAACTGAGTCGAACGCCAGGGCGCAGGGCGTGCATAACTTTTATTGATTCGCGAACTCATCTTTCTATATACTTTATAGTCGCTTAAGTACACGTTAGTCAAAAATAGTAACTTTACAGGCGAGTGAAAAAAATGCATCATTTTACATAGACAACATGTCTTTTTCTTCCATACTTCTCTATTAGTCGTCATCTCGATAGTCACCCCCTTTGCATAACCAATAAAACGCTCACATAAAGATACATACTTCCAAAGGTACACACTTGTTCAATACCGTTCACGTCACCACCCGTGCCAGTCACGGCGCAATCAGAGAAAGAAACTAGAATAAATATATGTACTTTGATTTACTTCTCCAAACATAGTGCTATTACTTACTCAAAGGGGTTATGAAAGGGATAGCATGATAAAGTAGTTGGTTACAATCAGTTAGTCGTGGTTGTTGAGTTTTAAGCGCACTAAAGAGGAGATAAAGAAAGAAGAAAGACAGATAAAGTATTTATTGTAACTCGCACAGGAAGGTCACAAACAAAACAAAAACACAATCATAAAAAATAACTCATCGTGAAAACTAAAGTGAAGTGCGAAGGTTTTTTTTTAATATACACCGTGTTTCGGACGATATACATAAACCTCGACCAGATGTTCAGACCATGGAAATAAGCAGTTTTCATTATGGACACATTAATGATTTCTTATTTTAATGTTTTGTTAATTTTCTTACAAACTAAATACCTTGACGTAAATCACCCGATATGCATGCCTCTTTATCTCTTTATCCGAAGCATTTGATAGATTTATCATTTTAATTGCACTATTCGGCAACATAGGCCAAATTAAGACCCTTTCTTACTGCATAGCTCAATAAAATTTAATTTAGTGAAATTACAAATATCTTTGTAACGAAGCCTTTTTAAGTACTACTTCCTTTGTTAGATTTGATTTGTAAAAGCCATAGAAGCGTTTGTCAAAGTTTATGGACAACGTGAAGAACACGGTGTATACGCACTAACAGACACATTAAAAGACTTGAATATGCAAAGATTATAATCACAACAACGGAAAGTTATACATATAGATACGGTAACCACGAGTGAGTAAACAGACATGACAGTGCGATCTGTCTCAACAAACCTTCAAAAACACAAAACCTTGTCACATCAAGGATATTCATAAAAGAAATGGTAAAACAACAACGTAAAAGATATTTATACAGGGTGAATGTTTCAAGTGGGCGTGGGTGGCCAAATTCGAAACTATGAGGAATAGCGAAAAGTACTCAAAGGAGTATCGGGCTCGATTTTGATGAAAACTAAAACTGCATCATTGGATTTTTGAAAAATCAATATTTCTAGCCAGGAAACGAACCCGTCGATTTTGACAAAAATAAAACACTGTATTATTACATCATTCGATAGTGTTCCTAATAAGGAACCAAATTCTGGAAAGTAATGACATACGGCAATCTTACTTAGAGTACTTTTCGCTATTCCTCATAGTTCAGAATTTGGCCATCCACGCACTTCAAAAATTCATCCTGTATATCTTTCCCCGTATCTTCGTGAATATGGCGATCACTCTTATTCCATCAGAAATCTTCGACATTACGTTAAAGATCATCTACAAAATATACATATATCATGATTTTTGTAAATGAATATATAATGATGGATATTTGTTTTATTTTCGGCTTCGCGCGTAATGCCGCCATTCGTCAGTTACGCGTCCATGTATTTCTATTAAGGGTTGTCGATATATCATGATCAGGATTGTAGTGTATGTGTTTTAGTTAGGGACTGAATATATGCATACATTATTTGTCTGCTGGGGAGTTTGTTGCGCCATCTTCCTTCCAGTGAAGGGCGAGCGTATTCGGAGACTGTTTTTTTGTAATTTTGACGTTCGAAAACTGCTGATTCTCAGCCTAATTTGAATAAATGACTTTTGATTTTGTAGTTTGAATCGTAACATTAAAAGCGAAAGTGAGTTTGTTTGTTTGATACGCTTTCACGCGAAAACGGCTGAACAGATGTGGACGAAATTTGGCACACAGATAAACCATGACCTGGGTAAGGACATAGGCGAAGTTGCGGGGTACAGCTACTATGTAGATTAGATAAATGTTTAAGCTGAGAAGAATACTTCGTAGCTTTGTCCTGTGGGTGACAGGAAGGATTTTACATTAATCTTAGGTTGAACTTGTCGATTCGTTTAATAACCGGCTATCGGCTTGGTTTCTCTTGCGATTATAATCAGACAAATAACTACTAATAATATAGATAAAACCCTGAAAACAATATGAGCGAAAGTCTATTAAAAAAATCTGCTAGCCGTCTATACTAAGTTAAAATAAAATAAACATGAGTGGGCGCCAGTCACCGTAGACACGAAAAATCACGTGAGGTCGCAAAACACAAACTGATTTTTTGGGATGTTGTTAGGATAGATAATCTTGATTTGTGGCAATAGGGTCGCCCCCTATAATACATAGGACTTGAAACATAACAGGCGAAATGTGGGCTTAGACTTCTGCCTAACCCTTCGGGGTTACAGGCGTAATGTTATGTTGTTTTTATTGTCATCTGTCTTATTCTTATTACGTATCTTTGAAGAATACCGTCATATATAATTCTCACTCCATAAATCAACGCCTAACTCTAGGTAATTACGGCAATGGAGGATCGCGTCATATTTCTTGAAAATTCTTCTGTTCTTCTGTTGTGTTTAATATCATTTTTGAAAGGTTAATTAAAAGACTTTCTTTTGTTTTCCTAATGAATGGGGTGTGCTTTTTAAATAGAAAGCTCTGAGAGGTGTTAATGTGGGGAATCATTTTGAAACACAGTGTTTTGTCTATATAATATAGTAATATTACAAAGAGACCTCCCACAAGGTGGACCAACGACCTTGCGAGAAGTACCGAACCGGTCGAAGTGGAGGTGCTTGGGGGAGGGAGGCCTATGTCCCAGCAGTGGACGTCTTTCAGCTGAAATGATGATGATGGTGACGATAAAGAGGTCAACTTTGATTGTTTGTTTTCTAACTGAACAGACAGCTGTGCTGCTGGAGAGTTTGTTGCGCCACTTCTTCTTCCCAGCGATAGCACTAGGAAGTGGTGAAGTGCGGGCGTTTTTGGGGACTGTCTTTTGTAATTTTGACGTTCAAAAAGTGCTGATTCTCAGCCTAATTTGAATAAATTACTTTGATTGTGTACGGTAACTCTGGAACTACAAGTCGGATTTGATTTTTTTGCGCGGCTCCTAATGGTCATACAATTAGGAGCCGCGCAAAAAAAAAAAACGAAAATAGTTCTAAGCCAAAACGAAGTGATTATGACCAACAATGGGACAGAATATAAGCCTGGATCACGACTGCTGGAAAGCGATATTTGGCTATTCACTACCACAACAACTCCTGTAAGACAGAATGTACACAGGCGACCAACAAAAAACGCCGTACCTATATAGAGAACCTTCCTTTAGATATTCACAAAAATATATAAAAAAATGACACAATACACTTTGTATATAATATAAAATCATTCAGTCGATCTGCGGACCGTAAGAGCCAATCACTTATCGATGCGAATGCCGCGACGATCAAAACTTGCTGGCCAATGGATAGTAGCGCGATTAGCTGTTTTTGATACTTTCAATTATATTATTTTGTCACTAGCTTAGCTTCAAAGCACGTTATGACATGTCTGTGACTTGCACAGAAGTATGTATTTGATAAATGATATTTATTTCTGTAAATTGGTACACGCAAAAAGGAAATTCGACTGCTCTGTAAAATTATGCACAGTTTCAATATTGATGATTATTTTGATTCTTGGCCGTTGTTCTCCATAGGTACCCACTACACTTTGGAATGGGCAACTAGCTTCATCTTTCTGACTGACCGAACCCTAGAGAATTCAAAACTACCTGTGTAATTGGTTTATTTTAAATAAATGCATTGAGTTTGAGAAACACCAAAAAAAAAACTCTGACAGAGGTCACAGTCTTCTGATCTTGGTTAGACCATATGAGGACCTAGCTACGCACCGCGGCTTCACAAAATTATCGTACGTATATAGGCAAATGCAAATAAATACTGATGTAAATTAATTGTTAAGCAAATTGCGGTCACGTAATTCCCTCGTGCTGTGTTAACACATAAAATGACAATCAATTTCAATGCCTTCATTATGACAGTTCAACCATGGTGCCTGGTGGTGTATAGGAAAAGCCCGGAAAAAGGGAAATACAAGAATGCTTTATTTTGGTACCTAGTAAGACTTGTGGGAACACAAAACCCAGAAAAATCGCATCACATTTATGAAAATGTTAGGAAAACCAATTAAATTGTATTTATCTTCAATTTCAGGGAAATTGTATTTATCTTCAATTTCAGGGACACATGCAAATTATAAGAAACTGGAATGTAATCATTTAAGGTTTTACATTTTCAATTTATTCAGAAATTACTTTCCTTTAATAGAAGCCCTTTTTATGCCTAGAAAGTATATAATATACAAAATATTCCAGATTATACTGAACATAATTTCTATGTTAATATATACAAATTAAAGAAAAACACGAGTTTCTGTTTCTACGTTACATATTATTTTCCGCTGTCTCGTGGGTGGAAAAAGAAATTATGTCCTACAGTTACGTTGTCACGGGGGATATTTCCCGTGATACTGGCTCTTGTTCGCGGTTGTTCTCGCATCTCGGAACAAATCCTTCGTGTAAACCGATAAAAATGAAATCTATGTAATTTTTTTATTATTATAAGCCAGTGTTGTCCCACTGCAGGGCAAAGGGCTCCCTTCCCTCTTTCCACTTTTCCCGGTCCACTGCGATTGGGGGTCAATCCTTTAAGAAGGAGTCCAGCTCATACCGCCACCTCTTTCTGAGCCTGCCGCGCAGTTGTTTCCTCCCATTGTGGATCCACTGAGTGGAGGCTTTTGCATATTGCTGCTCCGACATGAAACATATATATGGCCAGCCCAGTTTCACTTTAGTCCAGCAGCTGTGCGGCCAGCGTCCGCTATTTGTGTTTTGGAACGAAGTAATAGATTCTATGTAATAATAATAAATAAATCAGCCTGTCTTATGTTGGTTATTAGCCCACAGCCAGCCAGCCTGTGGTGGTTGTTAACCCACAGCTGGGCAAAAGGGAAAAAAGAAAGGGAGGCCCTCTCCTTTTTCCACTCAATACGATCCTGAGGCAATCTGGACTATTCCCGGCTATAGACGTAATGTTCGTTTCACCATCTACGCCTGGGTCTGCGTCTGCTGCGATGCCGTTGGACATTTTCAGAGACCAAGTTCAAAAGCCAAAAGAGTAAACAACATCTTCACAAACTATCACATTAAAGGTACGTTATTATTTATTTATTCATAGAAATATTTGACATTCATAGAACTTCTATGGCCATGTTTTTTTTTACAATTTAAATACGTCATCACTTTCTGTGGGTGTAACATTCTATTTTATTGAAAAAAAAAACCAGCAAGTATCAAAACGTTTCGCACGTCGAACAGCCGCGTATTGACAAATCGCTTTACCGGGCGGTCGAAGCTCCTTCAGTCGCGAATTCGGTCACATCCGCTTCCCGTTGCGCGTGCCCACGTAAATAATATTAGCTGGCGATATTATTTGTTGGCGTCTGTTTGTGCCGCATTATATATACGATATGGATCAGTAGATATTTTTATAGTATCCTTTGACCACCAAAAAATGGCTAGGCTTTCTAAGATCGTTGTTGCTGACAAAGCGACTCATGTCATGTAAATTAACAAATCCATTCAGAGCAGTGGTAGCACAGTAGTAATAGCCCCGACTTACGAGTTGTAGGTCGTGGGTTCGAACCCAGTCAGGCGCTTTACTTTGTGTAAATTATTTCATAACCACCGCACTAAAAACTGTGAAGGAAACCATCGTGAGGAAACCGGCATGTACTAAAACCAAATATTCGAAGACATGTGATTTTCGCCAACCCGCACTGGGCCCGCGTAGTGGATTACAGCTCAGGGAGTGAGCTCACAGAGAGGAGGCCAGTATCCCAGCAGTGGGGACATTATAGACTGATTATGCTACATTATTTCTTATCGTTTAATTGAGCTTTTGTGTCTAATTGATAAACAAAAATGTAGCGGTATCTACAACGCCGCCACATGCGAACAACGCGTCATACACGTCACGCAAAATCCTGCATCTCGCAAGCAGAGTTTACCGCGCAACTAGCATACATAAAACTTCTCTACATCAATCGTTGAGCAGTTGCCCGTCGTACACAACACCCGTCTGGTCGGAGGATCCTCCCTTTTCTACCTCTAACCGTTAAATTTTCATCGTTTTAATCCTTAAAAGGGGTCATTGTACTAATCATTGTGAACAACTTTTACTACGGGACTAACCCTGAAATCGTGAAAACAAAACCAGTTGATTGGGATTTATGTTTGTATAACTCGTCAAAATGTAGGGAGCAGCTGATATTTTTTCGCGATTTCAGGTTTAGTCCTCTAGTAAAAGTTGTTCGTAATGATGAATACAGTAGCCCCCATAAGAGATTTCGTGTAAAAAAAAAAGATCCATAGATTTATGTTCGCATAACTCGACATAATCTATGGATCAACTGATATTTATTCACGATTTCAGGGTTAGTCCCGTAGTAAAAGTTGTTCATAATGATGAGTCAAATGGACCCCTTTTAAGGATTAAAACGATCAAAATTTAACGGTGTATATCTAATTATTTGTCTAACAACACCACTGCTTCGTATACTCTCTAAACAATTTATAATCTGTGTCAAACCTCGGATCACGTTTGACACAAATTTGTTGGGGTATAAGTTAATTGAATACGAATGCGTCGTGCACTCGTGATAGGTTGCGAGCCAATTACGTGTCGTGTACCATTGACAAAGGAAATCCTTCCTTTAAATTTAACTGCTCTCTCTATGATAATCGGCCGATCATTATCATCATCACTTTCCTGCCCTGATCCTAATTTATTCCTAGCGGAATCGTCCGAAAGGGTTACCGCTGCCCTGGACCAGAAAGGGCTAAGGAAGGAACACGGGTGGGTTTTAGTCAGTAAGAGTCTGACACTCCCTTCCGCTCCACGCAGAGCTCATTTGATGATTTCCCATCCAAAAAAAAAACCCCAATTTATTCCTGGTCGGCGCAACATGTATTTTTAAGTATTTTCAAGTAAAGTGCCAGCTTGGGTTCCAACCGTGACAAATGAGACTAAAAGCATAACTGGCGAAATGTGGGTGTACTGTAGGCACACCTCTGCCGAACCCTTCGGGGATTACATGCGTGATGTTATGTTATATTACATGGATATAAAGAAAATACAAGATGCCAATACACAAAAACGAAAAAAATATAATGTATGACATATATATTATGTACTTTAAATCAAATTACAAACGACATTAGGGATTATAGCAGCCTGTTAGGACTAGCATGTTATAAAAATAAGTTCATTTTAAGTTATTTGGCAAATTATTTCGTACAAATTTCGATCCAGTTGGAATTTGTCTGGTCGATAGTGCCAATCAGAGCATTGTGAAACAATCCTTCATTCTCTAAACATCACTTCGAAATTCGAACGGTGCGCGGTGTCTCGTTGTGAATCCGCGATGATTTACTGTAAAAACAAATGAGTTTGCTTTCGAACTGTGTGCGCGGCTGTGTATGAAAACCAAGAGCTTCTATAGGTATTAAAGGAGCTAGATCGAAATTGGAAACTCAGCAAGATTTATAAAGCAAAATTAGACAAAAGTTTTTCATTATTTCCGTAATCCCAATATCAAAATACCAACACGACACAGCAGTTTCCTCCAGGACACAAAAATATCCATTTACTATTTTCCATATTCTAATTTTACGAGAGCCAACGACGGAGCAGTGTCCATTTTTTAACACACGCCGTTGAGGCCTCCTGGGGCCTCAGAACAAGGCCTTTCCATTTATATGGGAGTGGCCTAGGCCCCTGGGACAACCCGTTTGCCCACAACCTTGACAGCGTCTGTTTTTACAGGTTTAGGGCCTGGGATTGTGTTAAAAATATTCATAATATGGCGGCAGTTGAGAGTTGAGTAGATGGCTGTAATGGATTGGAGTTCTTAGTTTTGTGCTGCTTTTGTGGGTAGTTTCAGTGAAATATGTGGTTGTTTCATAATTAAGTGCTAAAGGGCAAAGGTCACATCTTACCTATATATAGAGAAGGAGTGAGCATTGATTATTAACCTTGCACATTGTCCCCTTTGTCATATTGGACGACTTTTTTAAAGAAAAGAAACTTGTCGGTTGTGCTGGTGTGACTTGTCGCTGCGATTGTGGTAAGTTTATTAAGAACTTTAGTAGTTCTACAACTACACTAAAGGGTAAAGTTTAGTAGTCATTATCCTCTGTTTCACCATACATTTTTGACGTTTCAACGTCAATCAACTTTAATAATCGTTTATTGATAAACCCCTGTGTTTTGGCGAATTCAGACATTATTTCAGTTTTTCTTTTGAAGTTTTGGCTTCTTGTACTTCTGAGTCATTATACACTCTAATCCTCTTAACCTTTCTAAAGATGCACGGCCGTATCCATTGAAGAAATAACATTAGGAAGAGTATTCCATATGGGTGCATGTCGTGAGGAAAGTTTTGAGTATGAATATCGAGGGGAAGACCAAAGATACGATGGATGGACTGTGTGAAAGATGATATGTTTAGAAAGGGGGTGACTACTGAGATGACGACTAATAGAGAAGTGTGGAAGAAAAAGACATGTTGCGCCGACCACAAATACATTGGGACAAAGGCAGGAGAACGATGATTCCATATGGGTGCCCTAAGAAGGATTTTGCGAAACTCCAACGAGTCACACAACTAGAGGTTTGAATACAAACAAAGTCACAGCCAACAGCTAGTTAACATCAATAAATTCCCACAACCCGGAACTCGAAGATTGCTAAAGAGTACCATTTACCAATACGGTGGGTAGTATTGAATCAACGCTGAAGTGGACAGACCGACAGATGTCATTTATCATGTTCAACAACGAGGTTAAGTGCAGTTGGTATGGGAGAACCCAGTTGGGATCGAGTCAACTGGGAAGACTACGTGATACTAAATAATGATTCGAGGGCTTATCAAAACGGTGTACAATAATTTAAAGGGCGTTGAGAAGGTTGTTTTAATTGCGTTTAGGTCATCATCTGCCTAGCCTTTTCGTCGGCTTCTAGTCTAGCCGGATGCAGCTGAATACCAGTATTTTACATGGAGCGACTGCCTATCTGACCTCCACAACCCAGTAATACGATACTCCTTGGTAAGACTCGTCGTCAGATGTTCGGGCTTCCGACGACCCGTAACGACTGTCAAAGATCTACGAATGACAGCCGGGACCAACGGCTAAACATCCTTTCCGAGACACGAAGGGGTCTGGGTATGTAAAGATTGTCACCCATCCACGGAATAACCGCGGCAAGCGTAGCTTAACCTGATCGATCGACCCGTGCGGCTGTTATTAAGTAGCCACAAGTCCCTCGTTTTAGGGTCAGTTCACACCGAGACGCGACGCTGCGCGCAGACTTTAAAAGAGTATACTTTATTTTCTACACGAAAAGGTACACATTGCATTGTGAGAGTTCGCGTTGAGAGTATATTTTGAGTCACTCTTTTAAAGTGTGCGCGCAGCGTCGCGTCGCGTCGCGTCTCGGTGTGAACTGACCCTTAATTACGTTTAGGTATAAAGAAATATTATAATTAAGTAGAAGTAAAAGCATCCGCAGACAGGCGCTACGCGACCGTGCGACGCGATTCTGGTAGAACAATTTCCATGTAGTTTACACACAAATTGTTCTACTAGAGTCACGTCGCGCCTTTCTACGATGAACCTTTATTCACAAATCAAAACAGCGGAGGTACCTGAGAATTTTCGCAGCATTACAAGTACAGTACAGAATAGCACATTCTATAAAGTTCAGCGAACTCATTTGTTTTTAAAGTAAATCATCGCGGATTCACAACGAGACATCGTTCGAATTTCGAAGTGATGTTTAGAGAATAAAGAGACGGAATGGTTGCCAATCCATAGCCCGGTGCCACTAAAACTGAACCAATGGGGATCGTTCCTGCATTTGATAGCTAGCCGGTAAACGGGTGCGTCTAAATACGTCGCTCAAACGACATTGTTGCTAATTCCGGTGCCATTAGTTCCAATGGACAAGTGCAAGTGTACAATGGAGCTGTGTTTCATTGATTTCAAAATAAGGAGAAGATTGGCTTTGACGGAGTTTTTTGGGTGTGGCTCCAGCATCCGTCAAATGATTTTTTTTTTCTAGTCTACACTGTCCCACCCCTGGGCAAAGGCCTGTCGCGAAAACTCAAACTCAACTCAAATCATTTAATTCAACTAAACCAATTACAGGCACTTTTGAATTGTCAAAGGGTCGGTCAGTCAGAAAGATGAAGCTAGTTGCCCATTCCAAAGCGTAGGTACCTATGGAGAAGAACGGGCAAGAAACTCCATGGACACTCTTTTAAATCATAAAATTCTTACAAAATATTTGATTACATCATTCGTGTTGAAATTAACCATGTGAGAACGATGTAGAAAAGACGTGCACGTTAAAAGCGTCCGTTATAGAAAACATAAAAACAATTCAGAAATTAAAATAAGCCGTGGCAGCTAAGAGATGACCAGTCCCTACTGACGGCGCCCGTTCACGAACATGACGTATGGATCAGCACCATTCAGCTCAACCATTTTGAAGGGAACTTAATGATCCAACACACACGCCACCACCAGCGAGACATTAGAGTGAGCATGACATACTCTCAGCCGCCAGGGCACACTTAAGTCAATGAAAGACGTACCCAGTAAATGGTAGCTTTATAGAAAGTACATAGTGCTCACACGTGTGCTATGCAATTATACAATACTAAACAATTGAGTTTATACAATGCAAATATAGTTTTCTTCCAATGTTCCGCAGCTCCAGCAATGTTTCCGAATGCTAATTAGTTTAAGCGCCTCTGTGGAGCTGGACCAGCATTGAGCCAAGCATTTTTGTCAGCGATGTAATCCCCTAACTTATAATATGCTTGGCTACATAGTGTGCGTTTAATACAAGATTTAAATTTCGTTTCATTCAGTTGGAGTATGTGGGGAGGAATTTTATTGTA
The DNA here is from genome assembly GCA_949629185.1 of Apamea crenata. NCBI lineage: Eukaryota > Metazoa > Arthropoda > Insecta > Lepidoptera > Noctuidae > Apamea > Apamea crenata. The sequence continues at coordinate 5,968,968 of OX451380.1, read as the reverse complement.
ACATTTTAAACAGTACCCCATGAAGGTTGAGTCTACTTTAGCCAGTCTGAAACCTGTTTGAACTAATTGGTCCCTATTTCTAGTCCTATAGTTGTGTTTTTCACCTCTTTTGTTGAACAGATTTAAATTTTTTCTTACGTACATGATGTTTTCATAGATGTATTGACAAGGTACCGTCATGATGTTAATATCTTTAAACAGTTCCCTTAAAGAATCGCGCCTGCGGAGGCCATATATTGCTCTGATGGCTCTTTTCTGCAGAATAAAAATGGACTCGATATCTGCAGCCCGTCCCCATAGTAAAATACCGTAAGACATGATACTATGAAAGTAACTAAAATAGACCAGCCTCGCGGTATCTACATCAGTAACTTGACGGATTTTTCTTACAGCGTAAGCTGCTGAACTTAGCCTTCCTGCAAGAGATGTTAAATGAGGACCCCATTGCAGCCTTGAGTCGAGCGTGATCCCCAGGAAAACAGTTTTATCGACGAATTCTAGTTTCTCTTTGTTCAATACTATGTCACAATCACTACTTTTAACATTTGGTAAAGCAAATCTTATGCATTTAGTTTTTTTCCCATTTAATACCAAATTATTAGCAGTGAACCAATTTAGTACCTGCTGTAGGGCGTTATTTACGTCGTCAATATTTGGTGCACGTCTATTTATCTTAAAAATTAAGGAAGTATCGTCAGCAAATAACACTATTTGTGGTTGGTTCTTTATTAAATGGGGTAGATCATTAATATATACTAAAAAGAGGAAAGGACCTAAAATAGAGGATCGAAAGATGGAAGGAGTGGAGGGAAGCCCTTGCTGAGACGTGGGAAACGGTTATTCGTTTACAATTTAAAAGGATGTATAGGTATCATCATTATCATAAAGATCAGGTGAAGACATCCGGAGCTAGATAATGGAACTTTTCAATGGATAATCAACAAATAAATAAGCCTTGGTTTTGAAATTGATTCAGCGAGGTTATTTAAGACAAGCCTCTGCCCGCGACATCGTCCGCGTGTTTTAGCCCTGACCCACCGCGCGCCCGCCCACGCTTTTACTTCGTTTTTGCTTAGCGTTCATTCTGTTTTTCTTTTTGTTCGACTCCAAAAAGTCGTAGCGTGATGTTAAAAAGGCATAGAAGCTTCCTCAAGAATTAGGCTATTAAATGCAAAACTAATTATTCAAATACGACTGATAGTTCCGCAGATTAGCGCGTTCAAACAAAAACACTCTTCAGGTTTAGTAATAAAAATAAATATTATAGTAAAGATGTCGTTTATTGGAAATATAATAATTCAAGTTAGCGATATTTCGAGCTGGAGGCAAATTGCATCACATAGCGTTGTGTACAATCGAATCGTTCGTACGTTGTGTACAATCGAATCGTTTTTGACAATGGACTGTAGTCATTTGTAACTAAAAAAATAGATCTTAATTCCTAAACCAGATCGTAATCATGTGAACAATTTCCGCCGCATTACGGCTTATTAATCGATTCGCACGAATTTACTCGCCCGGAACGGGCGAATCGTCACTACCAAAATATAAATATTTTTTCTATAGGCGACTCGAAGTTCGAAGTTAATTTATTTGTGGGCGAGTCGACAACTCCAGATACCTATATGTATTAAGCAATAGGCACATTTTGAATTGTATGCATTGAAGTTAAGAAAAAAGTACACGTTTTATAATATTTAACTCTTATCAGTCCTGTGCGGCTAGTATATACATATATTTCCGGAGTTGACCCACAAATAAATTGACTTCGTGCGAGTCGTCTATAGATTTTTCACCTATAGATTTTTTGTTATTATTTAAGGGTGACGATTCGCCCATTACGGGCGAGTAAATTCGTGCGAATCAACTAATAAGCCCGCATTTCACATCTGTTTATTTCTTCAATTATAACTCTGACGTAACTCCAAACGTTTCTATCCTACACCATAGCTCCTTATTTCGTAACTCCAAACGTTTCTATCCTACACCATAGCTCCTTATTTATATCTTCATCGCACAAACACTGCTGGTAACGACTACGTGCTGCTAATTCGGACACAATTACTTGCAAGGAGCGGCCATGTGTCGCCAAGTGCGAGTGTCACTAGAACTGACGTTGTTTAACTGATCGTTAGGAGTAACTGTCAGTTTTGTAGTTTTGTTGTGCCAACGGTTAAAGCTAAGGGGATTTCGTTGTGAAAGTAGTGTCACACATAGGAGGGGTTTGTGGATAAGTACTAATAGCCGCACGGGTCTAGTCTAACCGGATGTAGCTGAGTACCAGTATTTTACACGGAGTGACTGCCTATCTGAGCTCACAACCCAGTAATACGATACTCCTTCGTAAGACTGGTCTTCAGATTTTCGGGCTCCTGACGACCCGTAACGACTGTCAAAGATCCACGAATGACAGTGATAATGTGAATAGTACCTATAGTAGTAAATAGTGGGTAATACGACACGATATGTTAGTTCGACCACAACTATTAATTTTTATACAAATTAGAGCCCGTCCACGTGTTGTCGTTGGTGTGGTTGTATTGTGGTTGTGGTGTGGTTGTGATTTAAATGTAGTTGTTGTTGTGTTGTGGCTGTGGTACGTGTGATCGGGCCCTTATCCGCGGAAATGTACGTAGCAGTTCTTTTTTGAAAAGTTCAAAGATCTTAAATCTCTTTTGTTTTGAACGCTGTTTTTGCCGTTTCTCTGAATGATTGATTGAACGGCCCTTAGGTGGTTCTTTCAAAAAATATAAAAGATACCTTTATCTTCCGCGAAAGTTGTCAGTTGTTGTTGTTGCCTTGTCTGGGGCTTACCTGAAAAAGAAAATAATAAATATTAATAATCTATACATTTATTTATTATTAATTAAAATAATAATAATGTACATGCATATGAAAAAATAAGCAAAACAATCATAGGACATCAAACAATTCGTCAGCATCGCTGTGAACAGGAACAGTGCCCAAAAGGCTGGCAGCATTGCCACGTTGTATGGCGATGCTGATTCTTTGGCCAAGAAATAGGCCAGCCCTCTGGTCACGTGAAGAGTCGACTAACCGCTTGGCGATATCTCGGAAATAAATTATAAATTAAAGTCACTTTTTGTGTCTGTCAGTGCATCCGCGTGATTCTTCTAAAATACGCAACAGATTTTGATGCGATCTTCACCATCATTTAGAGGACATTCCGGATGTTTTATGTTTATAATTACATATTTAACTTTGCTATACTTTTCTATACCGATTGGACGGAGAAGGCACAGAACAAGGTTATGTGGAAGAATATGGGGAGGCATTTTTTTTCCCAGCAGTGGGAAAGTACAGCCTAACGGGAAAAAAAATACTAAAGAAAACTCAATGTTTTGTCAAGTCGTAAAAACCGTGTGACGAAGGGGCGGGTCGCTTGTAAATAATGAACTGGTTACACATAATCATTACTTTTTTTTATTTCTGAATGGTCGTATTCTTGACCTCGATCTGATAGAAAGCGATGGATACGGTCTATGAAACGAGCGTGTCCAGAAGATGGCTGTTCACTCTGACTTTGAAGGCAGAGGTTATGCTCTAAACATCACTTCAAAATCGGAACGGCGTCTCGTTGTGAATTCGCGATGATTTACTTTAAAAACAAATGAGCAATAATTCGAAAGCGAACTCATTTGTTTTTAAAGTGAATCTTTAAAAACAAATGAGTTCGCTTTCGAATTGTGTGTGCTCACTTGAGTGAGGTGAGCAGCAACTTTACAGAATAGCAATACTTTACTATTTCACTAACATACTTGATATTATAAAGGGGTAAAATTTGTTTGTATCTAGGGGGTAATCTCCGGAATTACCGGCCAGATTTGTTTTTTTTTGCATTTGATAGCCCAATTCTTGAGAAAGGTTATAGACTATTTACCATCACGCTAAGACCCTTAGGAGTCGAGCAAAAACATAAAAAAGTCAGAGCGAACGCTAATCGAAAACAAAATAGTAGCTCGGGCGGGCGATAGGATGCGACGCGATGGGTCGGGGCACGAGATTTCATGCGAACTAAGTCGCGGGCAGAAGCTATTTATTAAAACAAATAAAATAAACACCAAAAATGTTTGCCAAACGACCCAAGTTCTACAGAAGGGGAGTTTATTTTCGATATTATCGTAGTTAACATGAATATTACAAGGAAAACCTTTTAAACTTTCACCTCGGCTTTGACCGAATTTCTGAAAGTGAAATATTTTGTAATTGTTTTAAATATATTCGGTTATCAGACACCGGGTTGTATGCAAATGTATTTCATACAACAGGGTAGATTCCTACGTAAGCAATAATAATTATATATAGTCCGTCAGTTAGATTATCGAAAAATAATGGACACGTATTTTTTCTTTTGTCAATCAAACAAAAAATGAGAAAGATAAAACGCGTCAAAATTTGGGAGTGGGGGTCGTGACGTCACGCCATGCTAAAAAGTGTAGCAAGGCGTGACGTAACGCGGAACTTTAACGGGCGATATCTTCATAATTTTTTATATAATTGACAAAAGAAAAAATAGGGGTCCAATATTTTTTGATAATCTAACTGAGGGACTAATTAGATTTTTTAGGAATCTTCCTATAAAGGCTTGGTTTGGTCGTCATGTTGAAGGAATGAATAAAAGAAGACTAACAAAAGGTATTTACAAGGCAGATGTAAGTGGAAACGAAGGGAAGGGATGGCCTAGGAGGACATATTGTGACCTTATTGGTGATGTTCTTCAGATAGGTCAGATGCGTAGTACTCGCAGCCGGCGTGCGTGTATGACCAGGTGTATGAACGTAAACGAGGCAAAAGGAGTATGTAAGGATCGTATCAGGTGACGTTCTGCAGGTTCTGCCTACCCCCATGGACCCCATAGGAAGAAGGCGTGAGGTTATAATATGTATGTATGTAAAGATTTAAAAATAATGCCCTCTGTTTTATTTATTTACTAGCTGTACCCCGCGACTTCGTGTGTGATTTAGAGTGAAAAGAACCTTCTGGTTGGAAGCCACGGCAGATTGATTCGGGTATTTTTTGAGTCCTGGAGGATGGGCATAGTGTGGTCATCCCATCCCATCGTCTTTGACGGCTATGATATAAAGTAGACCTTCGTTATTCAACTGTTTTTAAAATAGGTTTGAAAAATTGTTTCCCTAAAACCACCGGCTTCAAAACAAATCATTCACACATTCATTAATACATCGTGCAACAAATAAAACGTACTCTATCCACACTGGGACCGCTCGACAAAATTCTCAGACAGTCGCAAGACAATACAACTAAGAACTACTGCCATAGACTAGGAAATACATGGAGATACGAAAAGAGAGTTCTAACTTTAGTCCAAGACCGCACCATCAACCCAAGGGTGCCTACTCAATATACCCTGTCCATTAGGTAAACCGTTTTTTGACAGATGGAACTAGTGATTGCAGCCACACACAATAAATTGAGTGATACACGTACGATATTACGAGTATAATGTCTGTAAGAAGCCATAAATAAGATAATTCAATAAGATAAGGCACTTTATATATTTATTATATTACGCATTTTAAAGTTAACTTTTACGTAATCTGGAATATGTACGTTCTAAGACCGCTGTCAAAAAACGGTTTCAACGAAGACACGGGCCCCTCCGAAAGCAGTTGAAGTGTCAAAACAAGTGTCAAATGAAATCTTTCAGACAGGCAAAAACACATCGAGAGCAAGAACGACCGACATATTGTGTTGTCATTCATTCTCAGTCTAAGCCACGAACTAATTGGATGGCCGTAAGTGGTACGGAAAGCTAGGGACTCCTTGCTTAGGGAGCAGACCTCCTGGGGTCCTAATCCCTAGTCACCAAGTCCGCAGTTCACCCCGACCTAAGAATGAATGACACCACGATTTGACTGCTGTCCCCACAGCCGAAGTGTTTTTACCCGTCCGAAAAAGTTAATTCACCGAATGTTGAGTACCCACCGATGATTCGAACTCCTTACGGACGAGCCCGTATCTTCTTTGACGGACTTAGAGTTGACCCTCTGCACTGTGACTACGTTGAACATTTCTTACGAATGCGTTCGGAAGGGGTCTCTCAGTCTCTTCTATAATTTCTTGCTCTATGGCCGCGTTCACCAGAGTATTCCCGCTCAAAACTTTAACCCGGACATATTTCTTAAAGCCAACTTACACTTCTCCGCAAACAATAAGCGACAGGCGACAAAAACTGCCAACATTCGCATAAACTTGCACTTACTAAGAGGGTTCCGCTGTAACTCATCATTTTTAACTTTGTTTACTGTTGCAGCGTTGTCAAGAGTTGTGGGTATAGTTTAATGTTATATTTCTGTATTGACTGTGTGTCGGGCGATCATGGGCGGTTTGTTGCGGGTAAGTGTGGGTGTTCTTTAACTGTCTGGGTAAAGAATGGGGCGGCAAATGGTGTTATTTGTTAGATGATTATCGTTTGTAGTCAGTCGCAGAAGATTCTTCTTGAAACATTGGTCATAAGTTCATCATAGCATCAGCCTCTAATGTTCCCACTGCTGGGACACAGGCCTCTACTCTATGAGAGGGAGTGGGTCGTAATACACCACGCGGATCCAAGTGCGATGCCACATGTTTACGAATTTTTGGTTCTAGGACATGCCGGTTTCCTCACCATGTTTTCCTAATAAGTTTGTAATTTTATCCATTAACATAAAACTATATTTGGGAAGGCCTCTATAGACCTAAATTTACATTAAATACAATATTACCCTAATTACAATACAACCCTTTCTTTTAGAAAATCACGAGAGACAAACTTTTCTAATTACCAATCAGAAACTTTCCTCGCCCACTCGAGAACCGAACCCGGAACGGTCACTAGCGCTACCTATGTATGTCCGTTGAGGCGGTAACCTTCACCCTTACAGCCCACTCGACTTCTTATTACGCTTCGATGTGGTCGAAGTGAAGAGAACTAGCGGTGGGGTAATTGCGTAACACACTCTCAATAGTAATGGCTTTGATTTTGACAGTTCAACAACATTCATTGCATTATTTACGTTGGCGAGCAGACAAAATGTTTCGAACATATGAAGCAATGGATTAGAATGTCCTTCTAATTGGAATATCCTTCAAAATGATTCAGATTGAGAGTGTTACGCAATTAGAGTACTGGTCGGATCTGCAGGGCAGAACCAACACTTTGTCCGACCTGGGAATCTAACACAGGCTCTCATGCTCGGCAGTAGCGCTTGCGACCACTAGACCGACGAGGAGTCTCAACTCGCTGATCGCTTATCCCTCATCCAGCCCCCACCCTGTAAATATATTAGGCCACTGGCGCTCCGTATTCTCGTCACAGAGCACAACATTAGTCCAGCATTAGTATGAGCCCAGCGGTGCGCGGACTATTCATTGGGAGCCGACACGACAAATGGTACATGTGGTGTAGGTATAGGCCATTTATATTGGAGCAATATCTCAAATTCTCAACTGTATTGCTTTTCAACATGTTGGTTTTCTTCTACTACCTCATCTGTCTAACCTTTACACAAATATATTGGGGTCGGATTCAGTGGGGTAGTTGCGTAACTCACTATCAGTAGCAATGGGTTTAATTTTGACAGTTCAGCAACATTCATTGCGTTATTTACGTTGCTGAGCAGACACATTTTTCGAACATATGAAGCAATGGATTAGCAACATCCTTCAAAATGATTCAGATTGTGATTGATAGTGTGTTACGCAATTAGGGATGCAGCGGAATACCATTAAATACTCGTACCATTAGTGATTACCATTAGGTGGGTCGGCACATTTGCAGACCAGTATAGTATAGTTTTCTGCGCTTTGCGACTTCAATTTGATCTGTGGACGTCTTTTAATAAGATGAAACCACCAATAACGAAAAAGTAAAATTATCGGAGACGTTTTCTGGGAAATTCCAAGAATAGAAAATTGGGTATTAGAATAGAAACCTGTAACTATTGTATCGGAGTTCAACTAGGCTATCCAGGCGTACTGTTCAACAGAGCACGCTCTTTCATTTGTATTCGATTCTACTTAGATGTACACAGGGCTGCCATTTGCCGGAAATTATGCGGAAAATCTGGATATTTTGTGTCTTGAAGATAAATAAAATAAAAGAAATCAAAACCAATAGAGTCTGTAAAATTCACTTGGAACCTCATTCAAATGAGCGCAGACAATTCGAAAGCGAACTCATTTGTTTTTAAAGTGAATCATCGCGAATTCACAACGAGACGCCGTTCGAAATTCGAAGTTGACGTTTAGAGAGATAGAGAACCTTACTCAAAACGTCACTTTGAAATTCTGAAGCCACACTGCGACCGTTATTCTTTTGCCATTTATTACATGACATATCAAATTCTAGTTATGTCCTGTTTTATTCAGTATACACGACATCCCTGGAGCTATATACAAGACAGACGGACAAATGCTCGAGATGGACGAAAGGGGAATAAGTACGTAACGTTTTGTTTAGCGGACGAGGAAACATGTGGACGGACTATTTATCAAGGAGAAAAGTCAATTGTTGGTTTATATTACAGTCATATGTCAGTTTCGCCTCTGGGTTACATGTACGATGTCCCGAAAAACGAGTTAGAAATATATTAGGTTCGTAAGACATTAAATGGAGCCACGTATGCTGTGATGTGTTTGAACGGTGTCTCGTTGTGAATCCGCGACGATTTACTTTAATTGTGTGCGCTCACTTGAGTGAGCTTCTTCTTGCCCGTGCTTCTGCATAGGTACCTACTACGCTTTGGAATGTGTAACTGGCTTCATATTTCTGACTGACCTTGAAAATTCAAAAGTGCCTGTAAATGGTTTAAGGCTTCCACAGACAGGCGCGACACGACTGTGCGACGCGGTTTTGGTAAAACAATTTCCATGAGGTTTTCATACAAATTGTTCGTTGTTGTTGTGGTGCCTATCTGCTCACCTTAAATTAAAATAAATGCTTTCAGTTTGAGCTGTGGGGAAAGTTCAAACATAAGTAGAATTGACAAAAAGTAGTAATCTATCGAATTTGCCAGTGAAGACTGTAAATCATTGGTCTCATTCGCTAATAGTTTGTTTCGGACAAACGCAGAAGGGAGAGGGTGCTCCCCTTAGACGAAAACCATTATGTTGACGATTTCCGCAGAGTGGCGCGACTAACGATATATTATACACTTAACAAATTCAATTGTGTTTTAGAAAAGTGTGCGGTGGTTCATATGAGGCTACTGTTGCAGAAGATGAATCCTGCACGCGAAGCATGACCACTATAAACAATAATAATAAACAATATTTATTCGTTCAAGACTTAAACCTATCTACATACATTTTTGTACCTTAAATTAAACTGTAACTTAGTGGCAAGATACTAGACATGTGCAACTGGGCTTAAACTAGGAGGACTCCTGTGCTATAAGCACCAGTTACTTCCGTCACCACCGTCATCGAGAATAAAAAATGAAAACGTCTATAGAAACGGTTTTTGGATGGAAGGACAGATTGCAGACAAATTTATAAAAAAAAATGCATTTTGTCTATTCTATCTTCCACTTTGTCTATTCTTCAGTCGACAAAACCAGGTTCTATGGTGGTTATGCTCCGCATGCTGAAGACAAGTTGTGGGATTCGTAATCAGTCGCCATTAAGTACATAATATCGACAAAATGACAAATGTAGACATATTTAAAAAAAACGGTCATTTTGTCTATTCTTCCGTCGATAAAACCCGTTTCTATGGTGGTTATGCTACGCGTGCTGAAGACAAATGGCGGGATTCTTAATCATTGGTCATTATTTACATAATATCGAGCTATTAATCTCATAAGTCTAAAGCGTATTTTATTTATTGCTAAATGGCCCTCTTGACTTCGATCTCACCTAATGAAAAGCGATGGAAACAGCTATTTAGAATTCTAGAACGTGGCTCAAAACGCTGCCTATAAATGGAAGCAAGGCAGGACAATTGGACATATCCACCACATACCAAACGAGCTGCAGGCCCGTAGTTCAGTAATCTAACTTTTTCTAATTCCTCTAAGCTAATTCTTCTTTGATAATTGGCAAGGGTCGTGACCATCGTCATCATCTTCCTGCTTGTTCATGTTACTTGGGGTCGGTGCAACGCGTGTTCTCCTTCCATTCTCTCCTGTCAACCGTCACACTATCATTCACTACCGAGAATCGTGACGAATGAAAAAATTGGAATGAGCCCCTGACATCTATTAACGTACGCTTTTAATTCGAGTCCAATCCGTTATAAGCGGCTTTTTTTTAAATTCATAGATAAGTTTACGTGGCCCAAAACCTGCCTATAAATGGAAGGGACATCTAATTCCTCAAAGCTAATTCTTCTTTGCAAATTAGAAATAAATATCGCAGAATCGTGACCAATGGAGACACTTTAATAAGCCCTTGACATCTCTTAATGTGCGCTTTTAATTCGAGTCTTCTTTATTTATTTTACCATTCCTGTACACACAAATTATATATGTATAAACAGACAAGAAAACAACAGAACAGAAAAATTAATTCATAGATAAGTTTTCTAACGAATACTTTTTTACTTTTCCATTTAAAAAACTCTTAAATAATTCAGCGTGCATGACTGTACGCTAGTAATTCTTGTGAGTAGCGCATTGAATACTGTCGCGTACAAATGGAACTACTGTGATTGGGTTACTCGCAAGCCTGTGGCATTACTTGTAAGGGCGACGACAGATGGGTCGGTTATTTTGAAGATTCTTCTCCCATAATGGCACGCACGAGCCTTTAACAGGATGTTTTTTTTTAAATAATGACTTTAGGGGAACTATGATCTGCCAGCGCCGCGGGTTTTTCGAAAGATGGCCCCTGGCACAGGCAACTGAAAGACCACGGGTGGGTTTTAGTCAGTAAAAGTCTGACACACTTGCTCCGCATAGAGCGGGAGAAGTCATATGATGATTTCCCACCCAAAAAAAAGGGGGGAACTATGATAAAAATTAGAGCATAGTGGTTAAAGAATCTAAGAGGTCCTCGATTAAGGAGGAAACAGGAAGTGCATTTTGAGTTTTATGATAAACTAGCTTCTGCCCGCGTCTTCGTCCGCGTGACATTTCTTATTCCCCCGACCCACCCCGTCGCATCGCATCGCCTGCCCGCGCTGTCACTTCGTTTTCGCTTAGCAATCTTTCAGACTTTTTTTCTTTGTGATGTTAAATAGCCTTCTTCAAGAACTGGGCTATCAAATTCAAAAATATTTTTTCAAATCCGACTGGTCGTTCCAGAGAACAGACAAACATAAAAACAGACGAACTCTTCAGCTTTAATTCGTATTAAAGCTGAAGAAGAAGAAGCTTGATGTGCTGGCGTCTGTAATACTCGTGTATTAGCAGGTACAGACGCCAGCACATCAAGCTACTACAATCTGTCAAAATATCTTTAATAGATTTTCAACTTTATGGCTAAAGCATTAGGTTTAAGGTTGATTGGGAAGATTTGACAGTTTCGAGGTAGCTTGACCTGCTGGCGTCTGTACCTATAGAGTATAGATGCAGATTGCTTTCTTTTTCATGCTTGCTAAGACTATTAGTGTAGTTGACGTAGTTGTATACCTACAGGGCCCTAATTCACTATCTCTCAACGATTCCTTGCTTCGAAGCCACGTCAATTCCTTAGCTAATTTTTCTTAGTTAATTTCGCGCGGTTTCGTTCATTGTGTGATACAAAATCTTGACTCTGAAGTTCTTAATAAACTTACGAGCACTATCGCAGCGACAAGTCGCACATATGAACGTGACCTAACATTCAATAAGGCATCAATAGAGGACCACTCGGCGCAAACCGCAGCGGCGACGCGCCAGTCGCGTCTGAAAGGCCTTTAACTACATTTGCGGCTTGTCTTACATGTGAGACGGCTTTTTGTTGCTTTTATTAGATGTGGGTAGTCTGGGAGGATGGGATTGAGCTGGACTAAGTGCTGTGTGGTTCTAGACAGGGAATAAGCAAGATTAAACTCCTGTAAGACTAAGAAGTGGATATCTAGATGGTTATTTAAGATTTGATTAAAACGGAACTGTGTTCGTGTAGTATTATTTGGATACTAACATAAGTTTTAAGTTTTTTTTACTAACACCACTTTATGGATTCCTAGCCTATAATGTTCCCACTGCTGTTACACAGGCCTACTCTCTGTGAGAGGGAGTGGGCCGTAACTCGTCACCACGCGGGCCCAGTGCGGATTTTGGTTCTAGGACACGCCGGTTTCCTCACGATGTTTTCTATCACCGTTTTGAGAGCAGTGGTAATGAAATCATTTGCACAGTTAAGCGTCTGTCAGGGTTCGAACCTAAGCCCTACAACTCGTAAGTCGCGGCCGAGGTCTGCTAATAAAGGTTTATTATAATTATAGCGAGTTTTCTCTAACTAACGAACTGTCAACAACCACTAACTAAGTTCACAACTAAGAATTGACTGCTTCATTGCTTTGTTAAGGCAGACCGGCACGATGCGACAGTGCGACGCGATTCTGGTAAAACAATTTCAGTAAAGGTAAAGAAATTGTACTACTATAGCCGCGGCACGCTCTCGCGTCGCACATGTCTGCGCCCGCCTTTACTTCATCTTCATCGTACTCTCAACGTCACTTCGAAATTCGAATTCTCTTTGTGAATTCGCGATGATTCACTTTAAAAACAAATGAGTTCGCTTTCGAATTGTGTGCGCTCACTTGAGTGAGGTGAGCAGCTGCAGTGAACTTTACAGAACATCACAGAAGTGCATTTAAGCAAGTATATCTAATGTGTCACCTCAAACGATCCTTGGTAAGGGTTATCGCCCTCGATCCCTAAGCTAAGGGATCCAATGTATGGGCAGCAGTAAAACCGTACAAACAATGGCTAATATCGGTCGTACATTGTGTACTTACAGCACATGAATAGGTACACAACAGAAACTAAGCCTCATACTATCGAGTAGATATACATTGATAGGCAGGTAGTATAGAACTTCGAAAGCGACCTTGACCTTAACCTTAACCGTCACATTACCAAACTAGTTCTAAGTTTAGATATTCTTAATGCAAAATTGACAACTTGAATCGTTTTTAACGTCAGTTTTTGTAATAAGAACTTTAGCTTTATCGGATTGAAGTTCGAAATTAAAAAAATGGGTCGATGGTTTAAACCTGGCTCTAAAGATATAAATCTTTTATGTAATAAAGCCATAATCAGAGAAGTCAGACTTTTACCTACCTACCTAAATTCTATTCTCTAAAATTCACTTGAGTGAGGTTGCTCACTCAAGTGAGCGCACAAAAATTCGAAAGCGAACTCATTTGTTTTTAAAGTGAATCATCGCGGATTCACAACGAGACACCGTTCAAGTTTCGTAGTGATGCCTCAATCCATCGAGTAGCTATAGGTACTCTCGCAAAGGACCTTGACCTTGAAAGAGTTTGTTTCGGTGTTTCTTCTTAGAAAATTGGAAAGGGCACACCGAACTCAATAAGTTACAAACATTGATTCGACGTGTCCATTCTTCTTTTGTATCGGCACGAACTGTGCATATTAAAATAGTTAATTTCGTGCTAAAAATATAAGCCAGTCTTAGTGACTGGCTAAATATTTAACCACGAAATGGTATGGCAGCGTGGATGACCTTCTAGAGTATGCCCGACAAAACGCTTAAAGCTTATATATGGGCAATCAATTCCATGGCAATCGTACTTGAATATGACGTTTTAGTAACGAGGGGCTTGTGGCTAAGTAAAACAACCGCACAGGTCGATCTATCAGGTAAAGCTACGCTTGCCGCGGTTGGCCTGTGGATGGGTCACCATCTTTACATACCGAGACCCTCCGTACCTCGGAAAGCACGTTAAGCCGTTGGTGCCGACTGTCATTCGTGGATCTTTGACAGTCGTTACGGGTATTCAGACAACCAGTCTTACCGTAAGACTGGTTGTCAGACTCATCATAATGCAATATGTAACAGCAGGATTAACAAACAACCAATCCGGTCTCTAATGACACCCCACAGCGACGTACAAAGCAATCATTATAACATAATATTCATATTCAAAATCAATTACATGTACTTTAGTATCACGTAGCAAATGATTAGGGCCGTGTTAACATTCCGCGAGCGTACCTCTCATTGTGTTTATACCTTAATAAACAAGTGGGTTGAGCGAAATACGCGGTACGGGTTTAACAAGGGGGGGATTATCTTCAATTATATGTATGGGGAGAGCAGTGGTGGGCCAGGTATCGGCCGCGGTGTACGAAGGTTCGAACCCAGACGCCATACTTTGTGTATTTTTTTTTGTCAACACTGCTCTCAGAACGGTGAAGGAAAACTTCGAACAAAACAAAAATATCGAAGACATTGTGACATCTACCAACCCGCACTGGGCCCGCGTGGTAGATTACGGCCCAATCCCTCTCACAGAGAGGAGGCCTGTGTCCCAGCAGTGGGAAAGGTACAGGCCGGCCGCCGATAGTATTTCTTTGACGAGCTTCTACACAAAGAGCTCTTCATAACATCACACATGTAATCCCCGAAGAGTTAGGCAGAAGAAAACTCTATAACAGTACACCCACAGTTCACCAGTTAATGTAGCCTACTGCCATCAACAGAGAACCAATCTAGACACCAGGCTGCGACTGAAAAATTCCAGATGGAAAAACTTAATAAGAGTTTACCTGACCTAGGCATCGAACGCAGGACCTCATGCTCAGTAGTAGCGCATGCGTCCACTAAATCAACGAGGACTTCATCATCACTTATCTACTTACATACTCTTATACCAGACGATGCTGATCTGGAACGACAGAGGCGCAGTATCGCTTGTCGTAGCAACATGTTGGCTAGACGCTTTTCTTACTGTTCTAACCAAGGCAAAGTGACTCTGTTTACGGCTTACTGTCAGTCATTCTTCACAAGTCAACTCTGGTACAGGTACACGAAGTTTGCTTACAACACTCTTCGTGTACAATATAATAACGCCTTTAGAGCTATTCTAAAGTTACCCTGGCGGTGTAGTGCGACTGGCATGTTTGTTGAGAGCAGAGTTACTGATTTTTACGGGCTGATGAGGAGACTCAGTGCGTCTTTCCAAACTCGACTGTGTGCATGTGAGAATCTTTTAGTTACTGAAATATTTAATTGTGTGTACCTATTAAGACCGGAATTAGTGTACCTTATGTTGTGAGGGTTGGGTTTTAATGTGTTGTTCTCGATTCTGTGTTTGTTTTGTTTTTAATGTGTTTTTAACTTTCGATTGTTATTTATATTTTTTTTTGACATTGTTTATTTTATAATTTCTTTTTTTGATTTATTTTTATATTATGATTTAATTTTAAATTTTGATGTTAATTTTAATTTTAATCCTGATTTTAGTTTTAATGTATTTGCTATAGGTTAGTACCTGAATTAAACGATTATTATTATTATACATATTGTTCATCTGCCTAGCCTTTTCCCAACTATGTTGGGGTCGGCTTCCAGTCTAACCGGATGCAGCTGAATACCTACTACATGAAGCGACTGCCTATCTGACCTCCACAACCCAGTTACTGGGTAATACGATACCCCTTGGTAAGACTGGATGTCAGACTTTCGGACTAGGTACTGACGACCCGTAATGACTGTCAAAGATCCACGAATGACAGCCGGGGCCAACGGCTTAACGTGCTTTCCGAGGCACGGAGGGTTTTGGTGTGTGAAAATGGTCACCCATCCCCGTGGATGGGTGACATTTTCACACACCAAGACCAAGAGAGATAAGAGTATGTACGCTTGCCACGGATGGTCCGTACCAATCGTGGCAAGCGTACATACTCTTATATATTCTGATAAAGAATTGATGTTCGCTTTACAATTCCTTAAGGAATCGCTGCACATGGTCACAACACACTGACCCAGATGTGTCACGAGCCAGGTACCGACCATTTTATGGTGAATTTATTTACGTACCAAGTTGGGAGGCACAGAGCTCGTGCATGCGATCGTTCTAAGCAAATACTGCAAAAATATTGATGTTATTGCGACTTGTGCATAGCATAACATCATGCTTGTACTCCCTGAAGAGGTAGGCAGAGTTGTATAGTATCACTACTCTGCGTTACGCCAGTTCCATTGGTATAAAAATGTAAAATAAACTCGAAAATGTTACTTTTTAAAATGACAAGCTCGCATTGACCACTAAGTATCAGTATATAAAGTTCACTTTGAACTCACTCAAGTGAGCGCACACGATTCGAAAGCGAACTCATTTGGTTTTAAAGTTCATCTAATTTTTGCTCATTTGTTTTTAAAGTAAATCAACTATACGTACGTACGACTATTATACGTTGTGAGCATATATCGCACCAGGAGTTAGAAGTTTAGCCTCAAACGTCAATACGTAAATAGATTGGCCATAAAATTGTCGTACCTGGTACTTGACGCATCTGGGTCACATGGCCATCTTATGTATGTCAACTGGCTCCTTTAGGGCGTTCAATTGACTATGAATCGTTTTACCTGCGTACCTATTTTGGTCAAGTTATATTCGCGAGCGGTGCTAACACTTTTATTATAGTAAATAACGGTGAAACGGGGTGAATATGGATGCAGGGGTGAATCGAGACGAAACTTTAATTTGTACTTTAAAATAATATAGTTCGTTTCTAACAAGGACACTTAATCTTTAATTAAAAAACAGTAAACACAATCATTAGAGTCTTTTCTGGCAACAAACCATATTATTTCAACGTTAAAATCCATTTTAAAGTTTCGTTCCTATTCACCCCTGCATCCCTATTCACCCCATTTTACGGTATTATAGTTCTTATAATTTTCTTCTTAGCGTGATGGCCATCTTTATGGACTGGGATAAGAATTCGGCTACGTGTTTGGCATCATCACTAATTTCCATCAGTTCCTGTAACGTGCAGCTGACAGGACACTCAGGACATGATATTAAGTGGCCTTTCATTTATGGAACAGCACCACATTTACACTTCAAGGCGAAGTCGTTTATGAATCTCCACCTGAACAGGTTTTCATTGCGTTGGTCAGCCTGGGTCCAGGCTACCCAAGGCAATTCATGTCCAGGTGGGGGATCTTCAGCGGGTGAAACGAATGGTTTGGGTAAGGAAGCACCGTCTCGCCACAGCATCAGTATTTCTTTTGATCCTTCACCAGTGAGTTGGACGATACACTTTAAAAAAGTGTTTCGCTTTTCAACCTTTGTGGCACAACGCACAAGGATGTTGTCGTGCAAAGGGTGTCGTTTGTCGGAGACCATTTCGCCTCTTTCACTGGATAAAAATATAGGGCGACTTTTTTGTACGTGACCGTCCCATGGTTCACGCGCGAAAGTACGCACGACGACATATCAAACTACAATTTCCAGTATAAGCTGACTTCTGATTGTACGAAAAGTCTATACAATGCGAGGTCAGCTAAGACATTTTTGATATGTTGCCGTGTGTAAGAAGTCGCCCTATAATTTTAAGTCGCTAATTTCGTAACTTGAATTGGCTTTAAAACTATACAACCGCTTTAGTGATATTCGATACTAAGATTCGAGCTGAAGAACTACTTTTTATCCAGATGCACGAAGAGTTTCTCGTAAATAGTTTCACTAGAAATGAATGAAAGAAATAAAAAGTTTTTACTGTGACTCGTACAAGAAGATCACAAACTAAATTATCAATAAAAATAAAAAATAAACAAAATTATATAAAAATAAAGTAACAAAATAAGTCATAAACGAGGCCAAAAGGCTCCTATCTCAGCATGATGCTGCGACATTTAAAAAATAAATGTCGCAGCGCTGGTATTCTGATAGGGCCCGCTGTGATCTGTGTGTGAGGAAACTGTTTCAAATAAATCCTAAAATTTTACAAAGGTAAGCATGTTCAAAAACCCACCACCTGTCGTCCATATCTCCGGCCGGTGGATTTCACAAATAAAACTAGAGAGAAACACAGTCAGCATGTTCCACTTCTGTCACAGACAAAGACCATTCCATTGTGATTTTATTTGCTGAAGAATGAAACATTTTATACGGAGCTACTACTTGTAATTAGTATTACTAGCTGTGCCCGCGGCTTCGCTCACATTACTGTATTCTATTGGGATTATAACAGGCATCTTCTGGGCACGCTCGTTCCATTATAGATCTCATTCATCGCTCTCCATCAGGCGTGATCGAGGGTCCAGAACTCAAGAGAAAGCTAATCAACAATACAAAAAAAAACAAAATGCTAATAGCTATTTGCTATTAGATTTTTTTTTCTTTTTTTATTTGATGACCAGACCTAAACGCCCGTTATTTCGGCCAAATCTACGGACTTCGTGCTTCGGGAGTAGGACACCCCTGTCCCGGTCCCAATGCCGCCTCGGTCGTCATACCAACATCTTTATCATGGTAATTACGGGTCTGAGCCCGAATGTATAAACTTAGAATACCGATATTGCCCCTTAACCGAGAAATAAGCAGTAAATATCACTTAAAACACTGCAATCAACTACAGATATCCCAAGATGCAGCAATTGCAGATCTTTTTGCAAACAAACACGAATGCACAAAGGTAATGACAGAAAGAAAGATATGAAAATATAAGCAAGCGTCAGCACCTACGTTCATATTTGTAGACGGTGGGTAGTCAGCAATAAAATGTGAGGGTAGGACGCAGTCAGGCAAACTCAGCGACCTACTTGTGTAGTGCAACCACGGAGATTTTATTTGCGGGTAGATAGAGATTTATCGAACACTTGCAATAACTATCTGAAAATATACAGGCTGTCCGGTAATTAATGGATAACCTCTTAAGGGGGTCATTGTACTTATCATTATGAACAACTTTTACTACGGGAACAAACATGAAATCGCGAAAAAAATCAGCTGTTCCCTACATTTATGTTCGCATAACTCGTCGAAATATGTATATAAGTGCAATGACCCCTTAAGCTGGTATCCATTAATTAGCGGACACTGTATACTGTATAATACTCCTATTAATTGATATTTCATTCATGAAATAGTAATTCAATAGGATTATATGAACTTAGAGAGTTGTATTGATGATTTTAATTATTATAATTCTGTAAAGTCATATTTATTTTAATCAAAATACAATATGACACCGACCTGCAAAACGGAAAAAACGTAGTTTTGAATTTCGTGGGTTACCTTAGCGCATCCCCTTAAGCCGAATCACAGAATACCTTGGTGAAGTAGTATACAATTACGGTGGGAGTACTCTCCCAGAAAAAAATCCTACATAAGGACATTTCAACCAAACATTAACTACTAAAAACATACATTGACAGATTCCAAAAGTATTTTTTCCGCACAATATTTGCAAAGCCACAATATCATTAGGCCGAGTACACAAGGCTGGAGTTTAGTGTCGTCATGGGAACGATCGTGTGCCCTCCGCCCAAGCTGACGTCATTATGTGTTTGCCTTTACTTATATTCACGCTATTCTCGTGTTTAGCGGTGAGTGGAGAACTAAGATAATTGCAAGATCAGCTTGTGTACAGACGCGGAAGGTTTTTTAAATCACCTCTACTTTTTGTTGCTCCATGTCAAATATTTGTATTCAGCTGCATCCAGATAAGACTCAATCAAAAATCAAAAGTCAATTATTCAAATTAGGCTGAGAATCAGCACTTTTCGAGCGTCAAAATTACAAAAGACAGTCCCCCAAAACGCTCGCCCTTCACCACTTTCTAGTGCTTGTGCTGGGAAGAATTGGCGCAACAAACTCCCAAGCAGCAGTCTGTTTAGTTAGAAAATACTTGATTGTATACTGGGTATGTAAAGTAATTAACATTACAAAACTGGAAGCCGACCCCAACATAATTAGAAAAAGGCTAGGCAGGTAACGACTTTTACAAGTTTCGACTGAACATAGTCCTTGTGCAAGTATAAAGTGAGATCTTGGTTTCGAGATTGAGTTGGGTGTTATGGGGTTTACATAACCAGCCTATAATGTTCCCACTGCTGGGACACAGGCCTCCTATCGGTGAGAGGGAGTGGGCCGTAATCCATCACGCGGGCCCAGTGCGGGTTGGTAGATGTCACATATCTTCGAATTTTTTGTTCTAGGACATGCCGGTTTCCTCACGATGTTTTGGTTTCCTTCACCGTTTTGAGAGCTGTGGTGATGGAATAATTTACACAAAGTAAAGCGCCTGTCTGGGTTCGAACCTACGACACAACTTGTAAGTCGCGGTCGTTACCACTGGGCCACCACTGCTCTCACTGCTTTTGGGGTTTAGTGTTAGGAAAAAGTCCTTGCAAACTCCTAGTTTGGAAAACTGGCCGGGTTTTACCAAAATTGATTATCCTGGGAACTGTGGTCTTATTATACATCTCTTCGGGGACCACAGGCGTGATTTTAATTTTATGCTGAGACTTGTACTATCGCCAGAACCTATATGTGACCATTTTCAAAACAAAATCCCGTGCACATGATGACCACAGCTGCGTCCGTAAGTAAAACAAAAGAGGATCTTTTTAGGTCGAATAATAACATGCGCTGCAAACAGGAATAGTCTTTACGGTGGTCAGATATAGATTTTGGTGATTGTACATTACTATCCCAACCGAACATGCATACATAGCTGCTCAACCATTTAGTAATAGCAAATACCCAAACCGACAATGCTACAAAACGAAGTAAACCCCTACATAGCCAGTCAAAAACAATAGCATTTCATCAAAATTCCTCTCCATCACACACTTTTGAGCTTACAAACGAACAGATCTCGATTTTTCACGCCACACCTCCCCTTTCACTCAGATGGACACAATCAATGCTATAAAACTGGGGTTTTCAACACGGAACCCCGAAAGAGGATAAAAGAGGGGGTTCCGTAGGATGAAACAGTTAATCGAGAGCTGGAGAGGTGCTTCATTCAATGTGTCTGTAATTCGGCGAATTTTTGGCGCGAACATTTGTTTGGGGTGGGTTCCGCGTTGGTATGGTAACTTTTATAGTATAATAGTATTGTAGTTCTGTTATAAGACAGAATTTATCACTTAATATAGCTAAACTATTCAGGTAAACCATCTATAGTTCAGCCGATTAATTCTGTAAAAATCTCACCGTGAAAACTTAAGTGAAGTGAGCTGTCAATAGTGTCAATCCCTAGCATAAGAGAGGCGATTAGGAACGTTCACAGTCTCTGTCTCAATCTGTCAAAAATATCTCGAATTTCCCGACATTTATGTCAAGTTTTGACATTTATTTAAAATTTTAAACGTTTTAAATTACGAGAATTGGCGTTCTAGTGGAATGACAGCTAACCCCAAGCTCACTTCACCTAAGTTTTCCCGGTGAGATTTGCGTTTTCGGCTGCTATTCTGTAAAGTTCACTGCTCACCTCACTCAAGTTAGCGCACACAAGTCGAAACCGAACTCATTTGTTTTTAAAGTAAATCATCGCGGATTCACGAGACATGGTTCGAATTTCTAAGTGATGTGAAACTAGTGTCAGAACTATAGACTACAACGGTTTAAGAGGATTTAGAGCTTAGCATTTGCCTAGATTGCTGGCTAACGTCTTAGCTGCAGTGTTTTGTAGCTGTTATCCAAAAGTTAAAATGTATATCGCATCAATATGAGTACCACAATTATAATATTACAGACAAAACTCTGGTTTAAAAGGCCCTATTCTGGGCCTTAAACTAGAGTTAGGTAAGAAATAATGGGATTCTAGCTGAACTAGGAATAAAACTGTATCTCAGGTATCTCACTCATGTGCTTACTCGTATACACAAGTATTATCTAACACTCATAAAACAAATACATAGTAAATAATTTATCTACTATATTAATTAAGGTTATTCAAATTGAGAAAATTAGTAGAGATGCTACTTTTTTTGCTTCTTTGATGACGACAGAATTCGTGAAACACAAAATACAAGTAACAAAATAAAAGATGGCATCCTGAGGACATAGGTTACTTGTATTTTGTTTTGCTAGCGCATAGGGTAAAATAAAGTATCCACAGCCCTACTTCAGCCATCACACAGCCCAGGAGTGGGCCCTGGGCCGCATAGCCGTCTCTTTGCAATCAAAGAGACGGCTCTCGAATTTGGGTGAGACGCACAGGAGCGTGGAGATTGATAATTGTATCAATCTCCACGCTCCTCTCTCTCTCAAGTTCGACCAATGTCAACAATTGTAGGAGTGCCGGACGACCGACACTCCTACTTCCATTCCATACACCAATTATCATAATCAGCCAATAATGTTCCCACGGCTGGGACATAGGCCTCCTCTTTCTGTGAGCGGGCCATAATCCACCACGCGGGCCTAGTGGATGTCACATGTCATCAAAATGTTTGATCTAGGACAAAGGACGGTTCCTGATTTGAGAGCAGGGGTGATGAAATAATTTACACAAAGTAATGTGCCTGCTTGGGTTCGAACTCACGACCTAAGTTGCAGCCATTACCACTGGGCCACCACTTCTCTTATACCAATTACTTATCACCAAATAAAACAATCGCACACTTCTTATCATTACATTTTTCGCCCCACGGAACCCTAAAACGCGGAGTGCCAATAAGGGGTGTCCGCAGTAGATGAAACAGTGTTCGGTAACACAATTGCGCGGCGCTCTGAATTACAAGCGTTAGGGTTAAAGACACGTAGACACGCCAGGGTTGGGTTGCGTTGTAACACGGGACGAGTTGGGAGGTTAATTTGTAAAGGGGGATGGTTTTTTGTACGAAAAATATAATTTTTTTGTTTGTGACGAGTGCTCTGAAATGGGTGATTTAATTTTCGTGTATGCGTAAAAAATATTGACAGGATTATACGAGTTATCCACGACTTAGCCGCGTTAAATTTATTGTTCAACCTATCCACTCTGTCGTATCGCATCGCCTGCCCGCGTTACTTCGTATTCGCTTAGACTTTTTTCTTTTTGCTGGGCTTCCAAGGGTTTTAGCGTGAAGTTAATATAATTTTTCCTTTCTCAAGAATTAGGCTATCAAATGAAAAAAGTTTTTTTCAAATCCGACTAGCAGTTCCAGAGATTAGCGCGTTCAAACAAACTCTTCAATCAGCTTTATTATTGGTATATATTTTTTTTTCCTTCAAAACAAAAAGCCGTACCGCACAACAATGTCGACTGTCATCACGCGCGGACCGCCATCGATCCGTGCCTTCAAGAAAACAAATTAACTGGCCCGACCCTGCCGGAATAGATAATAACAACGGTTATTGTAACCGTGCTACAGCTCACTGAACTTGAAACTAACTTACTGAAACTTTGCGCACAGGTAGCTAAGAGTTCGCTGGCTAAGTCTACGAGAGCGGTGGAGGACGTCTGTTTGCTGGGACTTGCAACTTGAATTCTATATCGAAACGGCCGCGATGTGCGAGTTGTAGATCGTGGGTTCCAACACAAACAGCCGCTTTACTTTGTGTAAATTGTTTCATCACTACTGTTCTCAAAACGGCGAAGGAAAACATCGTGGGAAAACCGGCATGTCCCAGAACCAAATATTCGAAGACATGTGACATCTACCAATATGCACTGGGCTCGCGTGGTGGATTACGGCCCACTGCCTCTCACCGAGAGGAGGCCTGTGTCCCAGCAGTGGGAACGTTAAAGGCTGACTATGTGTGTGTGCAGAGGAAGAACGATTCGGGATGCCATTGTTGGTCGCGGCAGTCATTCGTATATCTTTGACACTCGTTAAGGCTGATCAGAATCCCGAAAAGTCTTCGACCAGCCTTCTCGTCACCTATTCCGCAATGTTTGAAAACGAAGGTCATCGACATATGCGTCCCGCCCGTTATGACATATGGTGCCGAAACGTAGACACTGACAGTCAGGTTGGTCCACAAATTCAAGGTCGCAAGAGCGCAATGGAGCGGGATTTTCTCGGAGTTTCTTTGATGGATAAAATAAGGAATTAAGTTATCCGGAAAGAACCGGAGTAACCGCAAGCAAACTGCGGCAGTGGGCCGACCATGGTTGTCGAAGGACCGATGACGGGTGGAGCAGACGAGTGCTAGAGTGAAGACCGCGTATCGGGAATCGTAGTGACCGACGACCTCAAAAAGGTGGCTGGGGCAGACTGGATGCGAAAGGCGCTGGAGAGGGAGTTGTGGCGCAGCATGGGAGAGGCCTATGTCCAGCACAGGACTGCGACAGGCTGAGTTGATTGATTAATGTAACTTCGGACTTCGTGCTCAGCGAGTAGACCCCCCAAATCCCAAAAGTGTTCCATAAAGCCAATTTTCGCACGAAACTCAAAAAGATTTTTAGAGTTTCGTCGCTCCGTCCTTAACCGTCTGATTCACTCACAAAAATAACGCCCCGACCCAACCGAAGCATACACGACCTCTAATAAAATAAGAAGGCACAATCTTCTACAGTTCTAGCCAGTCGTGTCGCTGACCGAGCCACCAGTTTTATCGCGTGTGCCAATTTATGCCCTGAAACACTGCCAACGAGAATAGTGACCGGTTAGTGTTGGTAAACACTGGGGTGTAACGTGGTCTGGTCAATTCTTGAGATGCAATTTTGAATAATGTAGTTTTAAACAATAAATCATTGATGCTCGTTTGTTTTTTTCCGAGATACAATACCCTTCTAGTAATGTCTCGAAAAACTACCACGCTTACCTAAATGGAATTGGGCTGGATACCATCACTGGGCCATACTTATGATCCAGTGGGTCCCGCTTAATGGCAGACGACATCGCGGCAGGCCCAGACGGACATGGCGGGATGAGCTGGACTGCTTTAGTAGGGAAGGCTTTGCCATGCAGTGGGACATTAATGGCAAATATGTTTTGTTTATTAAACGTAAAAAATTCAAGAAAGACACCGTGCGAAAATTTCGAACGGTGTCTCGTTGTGAACCCGCGATGATTTACTTTAAAAACAAGCGAGTTCGCTTTCGAATTGTGTGCGCTTACTTGGGTGAGGGAAGTGAACTTTTCAATTCTGTATGTGTCCATAGCTATTCTCGTAAAGCTCGTGCCGTCACAAAAAAAGGAACCTGTAATGAACTAAAGTTGTTACACCGCAGTGGACAGACAGCCTTTACATTAACATTAAGACGCTCCAAGTCACAAATTCGCTTTCAAGATATACAATAGCTAGGACTACAACGCGTCTACTGGATGTGCAACCTAAAATACGATTACGGTTTTGTATTTCAGCTGCAAAGTTTAAAAGAACCAGCTCAAAAAAGCTTAGGAAAATGTTGCAACAGACATTTTTTTTACAGAAATGCGTTGTTTTGTTTTGGAAGGCCGTCTTAGGCCCTCTGTACACAGACGTTTGACTTGTCGTGCAAATGTACGGTGTATTCACCGTGTGTAGGCACGGTCTTCAGTGTTGTATGGAGCACTATGGAAGCTTGTTGACGGACACTTTTTTTCCACGGCGCGGTTTATAGCGCCGCCGAGCCGTAAAGAAACCGTGTACAAATGGCGTTAGATTTTTTTAGATTTATGATCAGTTTTTTTTTGTCTCCGATTTCGGTCTTCTAATAGTGAGAAATTAGGCTTTTTTGTGGCAGTGGGCTGGTCATGTCTGTCGAAGGACCAATGGCCGCCGGAGCAGACGAGTCTTGGAGTGGAGACCGCGTATCGGCAAGCGTAGTATAGGATGCCCCCCAGCTAGATGGACGGACGACCTATAGTTCACACTGGGACAGACTGGATGCGGAAGGCGGAGGACAGAGTGTTGTGGCGCGGCCTGGGAGAGGCCTATGTCTAGCAGCGGACTGCGATAGGCTGAGTTGATTGATTTATTTATTTATTGTGATGGCACTTTAACGATTCACAAAAACATACACAAATAAAATTCACATAGGTATAATTTCAGGTATTGTGAATTTGGTCACTTACAGAAGTGCACAACAAAGGCTAATGGGAGCTTCCAGTCTAACCGGATGCAGCTGAATACCAGTATTTTACATGGAGCGACTGCCTATCTGACCTCCACAAACCAGTTACTGGGTAATACGATACCCCTTGGTAAGACTGGTTGTCAGACTTTCGGGCTTCTGACGACCCGTAACGACTGTCAAAGATCCACGAATAACAGCCGGGATCAACGGCGTAACGTGCTTTCCGAGGCACGGATGGGTCTCGGAATGTAAAGATGGTCACCCATCCACAGACCAACCGCGGCAGGCGTAGCTTAACCTGATCGATCGACCTGTACGGCTTTTATTATTTTGCCACGGACCCCTCATATTATCATAAAATAAGCTTAATACCTTTCTCTTCAACTAGTATTTTTATAGTCTGGAACTTACCTGAAAAGGACAAAAAGAAATTAATCAGTAAAATTTATAAAATTATTTTCCTACAAAAGTAAACCCACGTCAGTAAATCTACTGTGGGATCAAACGTTAGCTATTGCGATTGGCTGACCGAAATAAAAAGAGCCAATCAAATCGCTTGTGAGCAAAAACTGGACAAAATTCTGTTCAGTGTACCGATTCTTCACAAAACGAACAGAATATCTCTCTAGTACTACTAATATAGATATAACCCGCACTGGGCTCACATGGTATCCACCATGTACAGACGCCAGCACATCAAGCTACTACAATCTGTCAAATTTCTTTAATAGATTTTCAACTTTATTTTTAAATAATTAAGGTTCAAAGTTGATTGGGAAAATTTGACAGTTTCGGGTAGCTTGACCTGCTGGCGTCTGTACGACTGACTCTCTCTTACCGAGAAGAGACCTGTGTCACAGATTACTAAATAGTTACTCCTGTGTCCAGTGGCGTGCATTGGTTTTCAGAACAGGTAGGCAGGCACTTTAAGTAAAAAGTAATTTATTTACGGGGTATAAAAAAAAAGAAACATGTGTGGTCGTGGGAGCCACGGCAGGCACAAAGTTCAAAATGCAAATCCTAGATACGGGAACAGAGTACGCCGTTTGGCGACTGCCTACTGGCGCGCGTGTTTGTATGAAGATTTTGTTTTTCATTAGGTATGATAACTGTGTTTCTTAATTGTGGGGCACGCACACTAAAATGTAATTGACAGGCGTATGGTGATTTATCGAGGTAGGCACTGCTTATATGCCTTTATGCAACGCACGCCACTGCCTGTGTCCCAGCAGTGGGAACATAATAGGGTAATTATAATAATTAAATATCTATCTATACAAAATAATAAAGCTGAACAATTTGTTTGTTTGTACGCGCTAATCTCTGGAACTACCAGTCGGATTTGAAAAATTACTTTTTTATTTGATAGCCCAATTC
Organism: Apamea crenata; assembly: GCA_949629185.1. Classification (NCBI taxonomy): domain Eukaryota; kingdom Metazoa; phylum Arthropoda; class Insecta; order Lepidoptera; family Noctuidae; genus Apamea; species Apamea crenata. Next base: position 5,941,723 of record OX451380.1, on the reverse strand, counting down.
TTGAAGAAGGTTATAGGCTATAAACCCACGCTACGCCCCTTGGTAGCCGAGCGAGGTGTGTAAAACCACGGGGCACAACTAGTAACCTGCAAAAGATTTTCACAAAACACAACCTACAAATACTTCAAGCAATTTCTCATAATTTCCCACTAACATAGCAACATATTGGCAGACTGCAGATTGCCTGGGTAGGCTGTGTCTCCCGGAAGTGCCGTGACGTCATCGCGACGCCATTTCCGTCGGCTATTATCCAATAGCAGCGGGAAATTGTTCAATACAGGTGGTTATATTGTATTTTTGAATTTGAACAGAAATCGCTTGACTGAATTCGGTAATGGTTTTAATATTTTGTTAGGCTGTTTGGTGATAGTATTAATTACAAAAAAATAGGTTTTTAAGGTTTTAAAGCATAAGTATTATCAGCCTATAATGTTCCCACTGCTGGGACACAGGCCTCCTCTCGGTGAGAGGGAGTAGGCCATAATGCACCAAGCGGGTCCAGTGCGGGTTGGTAATGTCACATATCTTCGAATTTTTGGTTCTAGGACATGCCGGTTTCCGCACGATGAAATAATTTACACAAAGTAAAGCGCCTGTCTGGGTTCGAACCTACGACCTGCAACTCGTAAGTCGCGGCCGTTACCACTGGGCCACCACTGCTCTCACTGCTGGTTAACAGATTAAGTACAGTATTTTTATCTCACGAAGCGACTCGCGGCTTACTTGTGGTTACCAAGTGTACAAACTCGCTGTGAATGTGGGCGTGAAGACGAGTAGCGTCAGCACATAACACAAACACTTCGGTACCGAGAGCTCCTGCGCTTACACACACATTCACAGCGTGTTTGTACACTTGGCAACCACAAGTAAAGCGAATGTCGCTTCGTGAGATAAAAATACTTCAGTAAAAGCTTTTAAGGAGGTAGAAAGTGCAATACCTACGTGGTCAAAATGTATGGGAAATGATTTTTTTTTTAATACTGACTAAAGATGTATTCCATGGTAAGGTTGTGCGTCGATGGCATGCCATCCTGTATAGATCATAGCTAGTTTTTTTACAGTTATGTTTTTTTTTTGCATACACGAGTTTCTGTGACAAATAAACCATTTTTTTCTTTCTTTCTTCTTTACTGTAAAGGGGGCTGCCTCAAGCAGGCTGAAACTCAAGGCCAATTTAGGCTTGGCTGATCAACCATGAACTGCCTAACTCACATAACCCTTCCAACCTAATCGTGTAAAAACACTAAAAGCCACTTTATTCGATTGTAACCCCCCAATGTTCACTTTCATATAAACATTGGCAACACCGCTGCGTTCTGATTAGTTATAAATTAAAATATCTCAACCCTCCGCTCGCTGAGTATTCCCGACACGGCCGGTCGATTCGACCTGGATTGCAAATGAACTTTCTGTAAATGGGGATAAGTTTATTGTAGGGTTAATTAGAAGGTAGATGTTGTTTCTGATATCTTTTCTTTTGGTTTACTTACGTTTCTTTAAATAGAATATCGAACCATTGTTTTACATTTCGTTTTAATAATAATAATAATAATAATAAATCTTTATTTTCAGACCAATGATCCATAACTCAAAAATTAAAAAATAAAACTAAAAAATAAATTAAAATAAAATATAAAATAAAAAATAAAAACTACAAAATAAAACCTAAGAAATAACCCTACCTCACAAAATATATCTGAATGACGGTCTGTGTGCCGCCATCCAGTGACCTATTATTTGGCCATCCACCCTGCCGGCTACAGTAGCCACGAGACTGTTGGGGCTGCCGCGCACCCGACGCATCAGTGATGCAATTCGCAGACGCAGCAGCGAACCGAAATCCGGAACGCGTGCGTCCGCGAACATCCCCGACGCGCTACAGAAGCGCGGCAACCCCAGCATTACCCGGAACGCGTTGTTATATTGGACTCGTAACGCATTGTACGAGCCCTGTGCATAACTGACCCACAGGGCGCACGTGTACAGCGACTGGCAGTAGGCCCTGAACAATGTTATTTTAACCTCTCGCGTACACCGTGCGAACCTGCGGGCCAACATGTTACACCTGACAGCCAATGCTCTACGTTCCCTCTCTAAATCATCGTCATCCGACAGCCTATCGGTGACCCAGTGCCCCAGGTATTTAAAACGAGTGACTCTTTTCAGCGGAACTCCACCCAAGGTAACCGGTGGTACAACGTCATACATTTTATTTTGCGCCCTAAACACTAAGAGCTCGCTTTTAGTTGAGTTGTACCTGAGACCATGAGTCACCGCATAGTCTTCACAGATTCGGAGGAGCTTTCTTACCGCACTGATCGATGGGCTCAGCAACACCATATCATCCGCGTAACTTATATTATAGATGCATTGCCCGTCAATAGAGCAACCGACTTGGGTGTTGCTGAGCTCACATATCAGCCGATTGACGTACAGGTTGAAGAGTCTGGGCGAGCTAAGCCCCCCCTGCCTCACGCCGCACTCCAACCGGTACGCACCCGACATGGCACCTGCCCATCTAACGTAGTTGGACTGGTTGCTATACCAGTATTTCAGTACAGCAATCAGTCCCCCAGGAAGGTCAGTGTCATGAGAGAGTTTCCCCCAGAGGCAGTCATAAGACACTAGGTCGAATGCCTTGGAGAGGTCCAAAAAACACGCATAAACAGGTGTTTTCCTTGCTGCATAGTATTGGACAGTATGCTTGAGACAGAGGATCGCCGTTTCAGTCGATAAATGTGGCCTAAAGCCAAATTGGGCGTCATGTAGGGTGATATATTTATCCAACTGCCTGTCAATCAGACCATCCAACACCTTCGCAGCAATCGTCGCCAAGGAGATAGGCCTGTAGTTGTTCTTGTCACTCGCATCTCCAGTCTTGTTTTTTATTATAGGAACGACAATCGTTTTCATAAGGTCCACTGGAAGATACGAGTGACTCATACATACGTTAAATAAGAGAGCTAAGACACGTGGCAAGTGCTTACCTGCATAACGCATGTGTTCTACGCTTAAGCCGTCATGTCCAGGAGACTTACCCCGCTTCATGTCCTTCAAGACAGACCCAACCTCCCTAGCGGTGAACACGATAGGCGTGACCTCAGATTTGAAGGGTTTTGTGAAAAGTACGTAAAGTTTCCTAACCCCTGTACCAACAACAAACAAAATACATATAGTAAACAACGTTTTCGTATAGCTATCAATTTTTTGTATATAAATTGTAACAAAACAAAGGTTAGGTGCGTGTATGACCTGGGGGGCAGTTCTCGTAATTTTAAGAACGTTCACAGTCTGATCTCAGTCTCAATCTGTCAAAAATTCCTCTACAATTTCCCTACATTTTGACAGGTTTTTGACATTTGTTTGTCGCCGAGATGAGACTGCGACTAGATTTTGAACGTTTTAAATTACGAGAATATTGGCCTTCAGATATATGGACGTGAACGAAGCAAAAGGAGTACATAATAATACATATGTAAAGATCGCAGCAGGTGACGTTCTGCAGTTTCTACCTACCCCCATGTAAAGAAGGCGTGTGTTGTGTATGTAAATTGTAACAAAGCCTTTTGGGGCCCGTGGGGTGGATTAACATAGCCTTTCTGACCAACTTTGCCACGAAGAGCTATACTATTAATAACGCTGAAGAGTTTGTTTGTTTGAACGCGGTAATCTCTGGAACCACCAGTCGCATTTGAAAAACATTTTTGGATTTGATAGCCCAATTCTTGAGAAGGCTAAAAGGCTATTTAACATCACGCTAAGATTCTTAGGAGCCGAGCAAAAACGAAAGTATGCGGCAGGCTATGTGATGCGACGGGGTGGGTCGGGGGAGCAAGCAATTCCACGCCGGCAAAGTCGGGGGCTGAAGCTAGTACATTAATAAAACTTTACGTACACATTATAGATCCTTTTGAAAAACTATAGCATCACCCCCAAACTAGCGACGAACAGACAAGTCAATCCGTTGAGTAGTAGAGAATTTTTCTCTGGCCCCTCCGCTCTGCTCGAGCGGGATAATTAAATGCCGACAGAGCCCACCAATCATGAAATATGTTTGTAATTCTATTACTTTACACGATTGGCTCCCGTTTGTTTATAAAAACTTTTTGTAAATGGGAACGGTTTTGGTTTTTTTTTGTACTGCCAAATGACTTGCCCTTGGTTGACTGGTAGAGAATACCTAAGGCATTAAATCTGCCTTTGTACCTTTTTGTGTGCGAAAAGTTAATATTTTCATGATGACTCAAAATCAACTCGACTCAAAGCATTTATTTTAAATAAACCAATTACGGGCGCTTTCGAATTGTCAAGAGGTCGGTCAGTCAGAAAGATGAAGCTAGTTGTGCATACCGAAGCGTTGTAGGCACCTATGGAGAAGAACGGGCAAGAAACTCCACGGACACTCTTTTAAAGTTGTACCCCATAAACTTGTACCCCATAAATGAATGAGGGGCTCGTGGCTAAATAATAATAGCCACATTAGCAACACAGGTCGATCTTCAAGGTTAAGCAACACTTGCCGAGGTCGGTCCGTGGGTAGGTCTAGGTCGCCATCCATAACATGCCTCGGAAAGCACGTTAAGGCGTTGGTCCCGGCTGTCATTCGTAGATTCGTTGACACTCGTTACGGATAGTCTGACAACCAATCTTGCCAAGGGGTCATCATCATCATCTGCCTAGCCTTTTCCCAACTATGTTGGGGTCGGCTTCCAGTCTAACCGGATGCAGCTGAATACCAGTCTACCAATCTTGCCAAGGGGTATCGTGTAGAAATTGGACTAACTAAAATAAGGATTATAGTTTAAATAAAACATTTGATTAGAATTAAAAAAATATTAAATTATTTAATTTATCTTAAATAAGAAGCAATTATGCATTTAATTTCGACTTAAAAGAAAGAGTTAATAAACTCGCTTATTTATTTATACTGAAATATCACAGTTAAGAACGGCTCTCCCTGTATATACAGAGTTGATATGACAGAGGGGCATTAAATGACACTACGTATACTATACGTGTTTAGTATTAATTCGATATGGTATAAAAATAAAAAGCGCCAAAAATGAGAAAATATTTTTTTCAAACAGCTTACAAATCAGAATAAAACGCAACCACCCTTTGTAAATAAATTTGACTTACATTAGATACCTAGGTAACAAATTGGCAATGTCTTTATCGTTTTAAGGTGCATGACCTATGCTTAGACATAATCAGCTGTTAGGAAAGATATATCGCGTTCAAACGGAGCAAAAACTTAAAAAATCATTTGCGACTAAACTACTGCTCCTATTTAATTGATTTTTGGTACAGAGCTTGAAAATGGTACCTAGTATAGGCAGTTTAAAGGAAAGCCCCTCTGTCGTATCAACTTTGTATATAATTATAGCCTAGTACCTAACTGGGTTGTAGGTGTCGGATAGTCAGTCGCTCCATGTAAAATACAGGTATCCAGCTGCATCCAGTTAGATTAGAAACCGACCCCAACACAGTTGAGAAAAGGCTAGGCAGCCGGGACCAACGGCTTAACGCGCTTTCCGAGACACGGAGGAGCATGTAAAGATGGTCACCCAACCACAGACCAACCGCGGCAACCGTAACTCAGCCTGTTCGATCGACCCATCATCATCTGCCTAGCCTTTTCCCAATTAAGTTGGGGTCGGCTTCCAGTCTAACCGGATGCAGCTGAATACCAGTATTTTACATGAAGCGACTGCCTATCTGACCTCCACAACCCAGTCACTGGGCAATACTAGATAATACGCTACCCCCTTGGTAAGACTGGTTGTCAGACTTTCGGGCTACTGACGACCCGTTACGACTGTCAAAGATCCACGAATGACAGCCGGGACCATCGGCTTAGCGTGCTTTCCGAGGCCCGGAGGGGTCTTGGTAGGTATGTGAAAATGGTCACCCATCCACGGACCAACCGCGACAAGCGTAGCTTAACCTGATCGATTGACCCATGCGGCTGTTACTACTTAGCCACAAGCCCCTCTATTGTTTCACGCTGTTATAACTTAGCCCCTCTATTGTTAGTTTTCACAAATTAAATTTTATTTATTTTTTCCTATGACTGACGCCAGACAGGGTTTGGAGTTATACCAAACAAATCTAGAAATAATATTTCCTAGAACAAAAATCACTTAAATCGGATGAGTGGTTCTGGGGTGCACTAACAGAATATATTATGTTAGGTTAAGATAGATCTAACATAAATAAAATCGTTGCTAGCCATATTTCTATGAAGACCAGTCGGTATCTTGGCAGCGTTTATAAACTTAAAATACGAAACAACATTAGATATTTATTCCCAGTCTGCCTGCCAACAATACTGTACGCGTTAGAGTTTGGTTATAACATAAAACAAATATCATTTTCATTGCCCACAAGATTCAAATGTTAAGATATATTGTGGAAAAGAAACAAAGGATTTAAATGTGGTTTGATTTCATAACTTTTTTTTTTTTTTTGGATGGGAAATCATCAAATGACCCCTCCCGCTCTGGGTGGAGCGGAAGGGAGTGTCAGACTCTTACTGACTAAAACCCACCGTGTTCCTTCCTTAGCCCTTTCTGTTCCAGGGCAGCGGTAACCCTTTCGGACGATCCCGCCGCCCTGGCAGGCTTCGGCCCTCTCGGGCCCCGTTCTCTGCTGACTTCTCTTTGAGGCGCGCGTGGAACACAACGCGCCGTCCGGCACGGGCCTGGTCCTGATCGGACGGCGTGCTACCCATTTGATTTCATAGCTTTGAAACAGTAGTGCCTTTCTGTAAAGTTCACTGCTCACCTCACTCAAGTGAGCGCACACAATTCGAAAGCGAACTCATTAGTTTTTAAAGTAAATCATCGCGGATTCATAACGAGACCCCGTCGAATTTCGAAGTGATTTTGGAAGAAAATCTATTTCTATCTATACTGAAGCTGAAAAGTTTGTTTATTTGTATAATTTTCATTATACTTTCTGGAGTTCTTATATCAACTTTTTTGTAAACTTTTCTTTTTTCTTTTAAAAAAAAACGTTGCCCCACACTAGTAATTTCTCCTTTATCGTGGGTGCGTTTACAAACATTTAAACTCACATACACAAACAGCCAGACCCGGAGCAACTACTTGTAGGCCATACAAATATTTTTTCCGTGCGGGAATCGAACCCGCGACACGCAGCGCAGCAGTCAATCGCTTAACCACTGCGCCAACCGTGCCGTAAATTACTTAAAACAAGTAACTGTACTTTTACTTCTTTTTTCTTGTGGTCCCAAAATACTACTCAAAAATAATTATTGTATAGGTGGAATCCGGGACCGCGGTACCGGTCCCAAAAGCCCCCGATCTGTTTAAACGCGATAATCTCTGGATCTACCCCTCGGATTTGAAAACTTCTTTTTGCATTTAATAGCCCATTTTTTTATGTAGGCTATAGGCTATTTAACACCACGCTAGGATCTTAGGATCCGAGCAAAAAACCAGCAAAGTCAGAAATAAAGCTAAACAAAAACGAAGTGCTGTTCATTTATTACGTAAGACGATTTGAGGGGGTAGGGAGTTCGAACAAGTCCTATTTTGTCTTACATGGGGGTGAGTGCTTAAGATTGTTTTTACGGAAGATACGGGTTCATCCAAGTCTTATTTTTTTTTACAAAGGTGTGTGGGAGGGTCATAAAGTAGTTAAAATTGTCTTACGTAACAAATGAACAGCCGTTATAGCGCTGGCAGGTGATGCGATGCGATGGGGTGGGTCGAAGAAACAAGAAATTTCAGGCGAACGAAGTCGCTAGCGGAAGCTAGTATAATATATAGTGACAGTGATTCGAGATATATTTTATGAAAACAGTGGAAATTGAAGCTTTTGAAAAGTACAAAAAGTTCTTCCACCTACTTATGTTTGTCATTGTACCGTTACCGTTGCGATGCCACGGGGTGGGTCAGGAAACAAGAAATTTCACGCGGACGAAATCATGCAGCTAATATACAATTTTATTTCAAAATCACTTCGAAACTGTTTCATACGTAACATTTTTTTGTGCTAAGTCGTGTCTTTATTTTACAGTAGCAGTGTAACTTACAAAGACGAGTAAAAAAGTACCAAACCGTGAACGAGGGCGCTGTTCAAAAGTTCGCTAATGAGTGCTTGTTTCTTTAGAAACAGAACCTGGCTTCGGGCTGGCAAAAAAACGGTACAATGACAAACATATAAGTAGGTGGAAGAACTTTTTGTACTTTTCAAAAGCTTCAATTTCCACTGTTTTCATAAAATATATCTCGAATCACTGTCACTATATATTATACTAGCTTCCGCCAGCGACTTCGTTCGCCTGAAATTTCTTGTTTCTTCGACCCACCCCATCGCATCGCATCACCTGCCAGCGCTATAACGGCTGTTCATTTGTTACGTAAGACAATTTTAACTACTTTCTGACCCCACCTTTGTAAAAAAAAATAAGACTTGGATGAACCCGTACCTTCCGTATCGCTATCACTTCGCTTAGCGTTCTTTCTGACTTTTGACATGACAACGTCTAATAAATGGATGAACGCCGGCTGCATGCACGAAAAATTGTCCCGTTACGCTCACTGTCCCGTTTCCCGTGTTTTTCTTTCTTTTATAGTAGTATAAAGTATGTATAATCTGCCTATAATGTTCCCACTGCTGCGACACAGGCCTCCTCTCTGTGAGAGGGAGTGGTCTGTAGGGTAGAGTGGGCTGTAATCCACCACGCGGGCCCAGTGCGGGTTGGTACACACATCAAGCTATACATCCAGTCTTAGCTGACCTCGCATTGTATAGGTTTATCTTACGATCAGAAGTCAGCTTATACTGGTTATGTATAGCTTGATGTGTAGCTACGTGGCACGTGGTCACGTGTTTTAAATTTTTGGTTCTAGGACATGCCGGTTTCCTCACGATGTTTTCCTTCACCGTTTTGACTCTACATGTCTTAGAAATTTTTGTTAAAACAAAACATCGTATCAAAGTTCGCCGTGTGTGAAAGAAAACATCATGTTTCTTTTATAACTACATAGAAAACCTTTGCCAATCAAACTGCCAAAAGCTGACCACCATTGTTAAAACAGCAAACTTGGTTTGACTACCCACCTCGCACAAATACATCGGTAATTAAAATTAGCAAGGCATCCAGCTCAGTACACCGAGCCACTAAATTGTGAATCTATTGTTGAGCAAACAAATTGACCTGTCAGCGAGACTGGCGCCCGGGGCTGAACGGGGAACACAAGTTATTGGTGGACGCTGTTGTACAGAGAGTGAGGGAATATGGAAATGGGGGTTACTATTACCATACATTTATCTATACTAATAATAAAACTGAAGAGTTTGGCAATTTTTTTGTTGTTTGTTGAACGCACTAATCTCTGGAACTACCAGTCGGATTTGAAACATTATTTTTGCATTTGATAGTCCAATTCTTGAGGAAGGTCATAGGCTATTTAACATCACGTTAGGACCGTTAGGAGCCGAGCAAAAAGATAAAAAGTTTTGAGCGGCCTCAGTTGACTAAAGAGCCGGTATGCGATGCGACGGGATGGTGTTGTTTTTATTAAACATCACTTCGAAATTAGAACGGTGTCTCGTTGTGAATCCGCGATGATGATTTTAAAAGCGCGCTGTGTGAGGTCTATGTGTGGTCTAAAAACGACAGATAGCTGTATTCCGTATTTCCAAAAACTAAAAATATTGACACTGCCAGCAATGTATATAATGGAAACTGCATTGTTTGTAAAAAAAAACCCGCATTTATTTGTCAGCTTATCGGCAGTCAGAAGAAATCCATTGCGTACTCAATATTGTAACAAACTATGTAACGTTAAATGTAAAACAGCCTTAATGCGTAAAAGCCTTTTCGGCAACGCTCCAAAAATTTATAATAATATACCGGATGCCATCAAAAATTTGCCATTAATAAAATTCAAAAAGGCACTAAATAGCTTGCTTAGTGACAAATGTTACTACACACTGGATGATTTTTTCAATGATGGCTCAGTATAATGCTGTTTCTATGTTATACGAAAAGAAACTTAAAGGATGAATTAATTTGTAGTCGAAATTTATTATTAATATTGACATTTAATAATTTTTGACATTTTCAATTTTTATTTTTTGACATACATAACTAAATAATTCCTCCTTTAAATCTGACATCAGTCAATTTTTTAAATAATATTATGTAACTGTTATAATTTATTTTGAAATTTTAAATAGGCATGATTATCAAACATCTTTTTTTTTTATTGTGAAATGTAAATTCGTAATATTGAGCTAGATGCACACCATATTTGTACGCCTCCTGGCATAACATAGCGTTCTGTTCACCAAACTCAAGATCTGTATTTCTTTACCTGTGTTAACAAATAAAAGTGATTTGATTTGATTTGATTTGAAAAACAAATGAGTTCACTTTCGAATTGTGTGCGCTCACTTGAGTGACGTGAGCAGTGAACTTTACAGAATAGCACTAAATGATAAAATAAATGATTTTATTTATGTAGTACTTTCTATGTAGGTTTTTACAACACACTTTCACACTTCAATAATATTTTATGACTAGATGAGGTCGGCGTTTCCTAACTACTCTGAGAAGAAAGGCCGAAACAAACTCAGAGATCACACATTCTCTTTTAAAGTCCAGACATAATCTTGGTCAGACCATGTGAAGACCACGTAGATTGCTGTCTGAAATGGTATTTTGAGGAAAGAACCACACATGATTGAGTGGACCTGTTCATCAACTCAGCCTATCGGAGTCCGCTGCTGGACATACGCCTCTCCCAGGCTGCGCCACAACACCCTGTCCTCCGCCTTCCGCATCCAGTCTGTCCCAGCCACCTTCTTTAGGTCGTCCGTCCATCTAGCTAGGGGCCTACGCTTGCCGATACTCGGACCTCTTGTGGACCTGTTAAGCTTGTTAAAAGAGTGACACTGCTGAGCTTGTCAAAAGAGCTACCTAAGTTCAAGTCATACTAGCGTAGTTACATACTTCTACCTCCACCCACCACCGTCTCTGAGAACGACGGTGACAAAGAAAACAGCGTTATATTCCAATGAAAGTTCTATTTTCCCAACGAAACTAAAAAACGCATAAGTTCCAAAAGGATTCCCCAATAAAAACACAAAACTATTTCTTATTCAAAATCGGTTAAAAAAACATGGCTCCCCTACATTTTAATAATAATAAACCCTTAATGAAAACCCGCTTCAGTGGTCACATATAATTCTGAACAATGCATTACACTTAGGGGTATGCCGAAATAATAAAAAATATGAGTGGATACACAAGCGATGTGATTCTGATTCGTGCTTTGTTGAACCGATGAATTTAATTATTGTGTTTTTGCGCGTGGTACGGTGGCATACACGATACGAACTTTTGTAGGACCCTGTGATAGTTGCATGGTAAAAATATTGTAATAATACTGGGTGTACAAAATACATCATAATATAGCCGTCAACTACGCATTCCGTACATCAAACTAAGTAACATTGCACAAAAATAATAGCTGAGAAACTACATTTATTTTTGGTGTGAGCTGTTTGCGGTAGTGCGCATGGTAACAAAATATTATGCTTGCTTATGGGTGCATGTCCGTACCCCCTGTACTGTCGTGGAGGTATTTGAAGTTGTGTTATAACATTGAAATTTGTTTTCGTAAAATAACGTCAGTAAAAGTTGGAATTTTGACCTTCAATATCTTCTTAACCGGAAGGTTCCTTTCCGAAGCACGGAGGGGCTTTCGGTATAGATGGTCACCCATCCACGAACCAACCGCGACAATCGTAGCTTAACCTGATAGATCTACCCGTGCGGCTGTTATTACGTAGCCACGAGCACAGCCGATGTTTTATAACATACTCTGTTACAAAACATCGCATTCAACCTAATTTCTTGTTAGTGCTTTTAGGCTACATTTCTAGTCGAAAGCACTTACAAGTCTGTTACGACGCTGATCTAGGAATTTGTCTCTGTCACTCAGTCTGGATAGCTAGACTGGAAAATGTTCGTCTAGATACGGATGGCTGATGTTAATGATAGATCATATGTAATGTGGAAGCGATGTGAAAAGAGTATAGTTTGTTCCAAAAGTATCAGATGAAAATGTAAACAAATGTATCAAAAACCGTACCTGTGGATGCCAATATGTGCCACGTACAAAATTATTGCTTTCATTTGATTATTTGAATGCTTAAACCCGAAGTTATAATTTTTAATCACCGTAAATACTTGACATTTGAGGTTAATGATTTTATAATTAAGTACAATTATAATATTGTGTGTGTTATTCAAACCTTCTAAAGACAGATGAATGTTTTACTAATTCCCTTTAGTCAGTGATTGTGACCCCGTACTTCTCTACCTTCATGGTTCAGGTGTTAAGAATCTAAACGGAGGTGTATGTTTCTGTAAAAGTCACACACAACAAGTAATCTAATAAATTAAAGTCGCTTTTGGTGTCTGTCCGACTGTGTTGTTCTTCTAAATTTATTCCGGAAGGTTTATGTGGATAAAACCTTCATATTAAACTTACATATTATAATAAAGGAATGTCGATGTTATCTCAAGTCGTAAAAACCGTGCGTAGCCCATAATGTTCCCACTGCTGAGACTCGTCTCTTCGAGAGGGAGTGAGCTGTGCCGGTTTCCTTATGATGTTTTCTCTCACCGTTTTGAGAGAGTGATGTAAAGATTTACACAAAGTAAAGCGCTTGTCTGGGTTCGAACCCACGACCTACAACTCGTAAGTAGGGGGCGTTACCACCGAGCCCCCACTGCTCTGTTAGTTCGTAAGATATTACATAGCTGGAATAATTATTCCTCTCGTAAATCTAGACACGAACGAATCACCTTGCGTCCTTCGTATCAAAATAATTTCACTAATAATTTTGTCTTAGGCTATGTACGCAATGGCAGGTGGCTTGCTAAGAGCATAGAGACTAGTGACTTCTATGGTCTATTCAAACTTATGTTTCAAATTGATGTTATTTCAAGTTAAACAAATATCAATTTTGATTTCAGAGTGACTAGCACTATAGAAAAAGTTATAAAAATGTTTGAAGTTGTAGCGTAAACTGAACCTTATCGTGTAGAAGTTAAAGTTATTTTTCCATAAACTCATATTTGTTTACATTTTTGGCAAATAAATCGCGAATGCAATGAATATACACGCTAGGCGACTAGCGAAGGCGCCAAGCGCGCAGTGCGGCCGGTTGCGAAAGTTCTAGAGCATAGGTTCTCAACCTTACTTTGCTCACCGCCCACTTTCGAGACATATTTTTTTTCTAGAACCCCCATTTTTTTTTTTAATTACCATCTAACGCCATTCTGAAACAGCTATTGCCACGATTATATTTAAACGTGTAATATTATATAGTCGTAAGATAGGGTCTCTCTCTGGGTCTTCTACTGACTCCCTGAAAGTCTCAAACGTACGAGGGGGCGTTATCGCCTACGTTGAGAACCCATGTTCTAGAAATCTAGAGCGTTCGTTTCGGACATGGCACGGGCGGCTTCCTATACCATTCAAATTTCATACAAAATGCATGAAAAAAAGCGCAATTTAGGTACACACGGTATTTCGTTGCTCGGACGTGGTTATGACGCGCCATTTCTGCGCCCGCGCCTGAATTTGAAGAGAATAGGAAGCCGCCCGTGCTATGTCCGCGCCCGACGCCATTTATATGTGGCCTGCGCTTTACGCTACTCGCAAGTTGATTCGCTAGGCTTCAGGAGTCTAGGCGCTAAGCACCTTGTCAATGTGTACGTAGCCTTAGCGAATCTAAATTTTAAATTGACGAAAACTTCTTCTAATTAAAAACAGACGGGCTCTAAGAAATCGATCCTTTTAATATAAAATGATTTGAGAGGTACATATCTTTCGCTTAATATTTTAATGTATTTTCTAAGCAATGTTTTAATACTTTTAATTAACAGCACTATTTGTACAGAAATTAGATTTAAGCCGCACTTAGTATCGGGGAATTAACTTTAAATAATCATTTTCGATCGTAGGTTCGATCCTAGACAGACGCTTTACAGTGTTTAAAAACTCAATTATGTCTGCTTCTTGGTCTAGTGGTCGCAAACGCTACTGCTGAGCATGAGGTCCTGGGTTCGATTCACAGATCGGGCAAAGTTTTATTGGGTTTTTTCCGTCAGGGATTTCTCAGCACCAGCCCGGAGTCCGGATTTGTGCGCGGTTGATGGCAATAGACACGCCCTCTGTTACATGGGACTTAAACTTAACTGGCGACATTCAATTCAATTCATTTATTTTAGTCAGATTCTTGCTTCGTATAAGACACCTCGTATTCTTGATTCGTACCCTCCAAATCCGGCTCGAAGGACCAAAAAGAATGTATGATCCCTTGCTAGACCATACATTACTTTTAGATGAGAGATGAATGGAATAAAAGAAGAATTGTATTAAAACACTACTGTATTGTCCCAAAGGTATTTGGTAAAATGAGCTTAATGGACTGATGGTGTGGAAATGAAGTGAGTGACGCGGCCCTTGTTGGCTGTAAGGAGAACGCCTGGCTGACTTGATAGCCCAACGCGAACTGAACTAATTATTATGAGTTTGCATGTAGGACCAACCAATTCCGCATGGCGAGGCAGCCGCAGCAATGCCCTCAGCGCGTTATTATATTGAACTCGGAGGGCTCCGTAGGCTTTCTGCGAGTAAGACACCCACAGGCTGCTCTTATAAAATGCAGTACAGTAGGCTCAAATGTGGGTGTTATAGGTCTCTGTCTCACCCTTCGGGCATTACAGGCGTGATGTTAAGTATGAAACGCTTGTTTCTTACATATAGCCCCATATCTGACTTACCCTGCACATCACCACATGCGATCAGTACCACTAAATCATTCATGCGTGTTTAACTCACCAGTCGCAAGACGACACTCGTCACTCACAAGACGTTTTTAGGGTTCCGTAACCAAATGGCTAAAACAGAACTCTTATAATTTCGTCATGGCCGTCCGTCAGGATGACACACAGCCATATTACTCGGAGACTATTGGCACTAAGGGAGCATTCCACCAAACTTTTAGACAGAATAAATATGCTGAGAATACATTTTGAATTTTTGACAGTTTTTCCATACTAGAACTGTTAAACGTCAATTTTATTCCACGGAGAAAACATAACCTGACTTTGGTAAAACCAGCCCTTAATTGATGACAGTTGAAAAGGTGTATTCTGTGCATCGCTAAACAATGATGTAGTGAAATTAAGAAAAAATATTAGGAGTGGCTTTCCCCAAAGATGTGATCGAGGGATGAAAAAAGAAATTCAATATACATAAGCGTGTGGCGTACTATTGAATCCCACAATTAAAAAGATTATTATGTTTCTAAGTGATTCTGCTATTTAAGTCAATAGTTTTTGAACTTTGTGATATTTTCGGTTACAACCCCAGAAGTATCTTTAGAATGTAATTTTCTTGGAAAATTACTATGCAATACAAACGAATTTTTGCTGTCGATAAAATGAATACCGCACATGCATACTTAAATATTCATCCCAACTCCGGAGCCGTTCACTTTGCGTGGTCCGACACGCACTTTGCCGGTTTTTATAGTAATTGCCGATGACTGGTTAGGGGTCGTTTTAGCCTGTCGGCAATCACAAGGGACTTTGATAAAAGGGGCCAGGTAGTGTATTTCCATTCATTGCTGTTAGTATGCTATTCTGTAAAAGTGCTCCCACGCAGCAGTTATATAACGTTATAAAACATTGTGTAGCACGATAACATTTTATAACAGTGTGTAACGTTTTGCTACATCACTGGTTCAACTCGTTGTATAAGATCGTATAACATTATGTAACCATCCGTTTGGGTCTGCCTTTCGAGGAAGCTGATAGTGGCTCTATATGGAGGAAGTGCTTATTAGTTTGGCTTTAATTTTTTGTTTGAAAAAACAAAAGAAAAGGCGCTCTTACTGGATGCGTCGAACTCTAAAAGCGAGAGAACAGAGAACACTTTGTTACATGAAGTTGTATAACATCACTTTAGAACTTTTGTTACAATTTGTTAAAAAAAAGTTAGAAAACAAATGTTATGCAACATTCTCTAACTTTATGTAACTGCTGTGTGGGAGCACCGTAAGATTCACTTGGAACTTCGGCCGAAGTTAAGGACTTCAGATACTCAGTATCACCTTCGGACATAAAATTTGTTCGGGGCCCGAATTAGAAATGAATGTCAAAACTATCTGATAGCCGTCCCTATTCCCAATGTGCTTTTGCCCGTCCGAAGGAGTTAATTTATCGTGAGTAGCGTTCATTCCGAAATATCGAATTGCTTTCGGACGGACCCATATCTTCGTTGACGGACTTAAACATTAGGCCCCTAGGTTCCTCCAGTGTAGTGCTATTCTGTGAAGTTCAGTGCTCACCTCACTCAAGTGAGCGCACACAATTCGAAAGCGAACTCATTTGTTTTTAAAGTAGATCATCGCGGATTCACAACGAGAAACCGCTCCAATTCCGAAGTGACGTTTATTTATCTATAAAGCTTCTGTTAATACTCGTAACATAACTTAAGTACTATAGATAACAATAGCCTCGGACTTACACAGTCACCAATTACAGGTTAACCTGCAATCTTAGAAATACGTGATACTGATAATTCTGATAACATATCTAAGCTGAAGAGTTTGTTTGAACGCGCTAATCTCTGGAACTACCAACCTGGTCTGATTTGAACAACTCTTTTTGAATTTGATAGCCCAATTCTTGAGGAAGGCCATAGGCTATTTAACGCTAGGACCGACCCGAGTCGAGCAAAATGAAAAAAATATAACGCTGAGCGAAAACGAAGTAATGATGTGGCGGCGGGGGGGGGGGGGAATAATTCACGAGGACGAGGACATCTTCTAGTAATAATAATAAAACCAAAGGTTCTAGAACTAAGAAATTTTTAAACTTAAACTAAAAAAAGAAAATAAAACAAAGACGTTACGCGACGTGGGGCCGTTTAGAGATTAATGAAACTTACACGGAAACCCCTTCGATATAAATTCAAAACATTTGCTCCTCACCCCAGGCTTTTAAACGTAACTTATATTATATATTTGGGACACTTTCCCAATTGGTGGGCGTCCCCAATAACTATAAAAACGTCTTGGAGTCTAGACGAGCGGTGAGTGCCGGGTTAAACATGCATGAATTACTGTGGGGACTGTAGTCAGGCAGTCACAGCGTTATGGGAGAGAGACATACCTACATGTGTACATAAAAAATCGCTTGAAAACACGCGTTTTTTCCCCTAGGAGTAGACACACAGTACCCTGCGAAATGTTATCGTAGCGTTAGTAGAGTGTATTTCGATTGCTAGCTTTTGTAAAACACGAAATTTCGCCAAAGTTTGTGTTTCATTTGCTATATATGTTTTAATTATATTAGGGGTTGAAACATTCGGGCCGTGGGGTCCGAGTGCTTATGGCTTGTTCAATGAAATCTGGCTGGTTCACACTTCCCGTTACCCAAGGGCTGGCTTTTACCTTGACCAGAGGATAAGTATTGCCATACAACGTGGCAATGCCGCCAGTCTCTTGGGTATATTACTAGTCGACAGCGATGCGGAGTAATTTTTCGACGCCATATTTTAATTAGTTACTAGTTTTAGTTAGATTATGTTATTAAAGTTTTATTTTAATAGTTTTTTAGTTTATTTTGTATTAGAAGTTTATACTTCCGTAGTATTACAGTTAACCCGTGCTAGTAGCATACACTTATGTCAAAGATTGACGAAGCTCACCGTGACAACTTAGGTGAAGTGAGCTGTCAATAGTGTCAATCGCTAGCATCAGGTGGAAACTAAAATCACTTGTTTAGTTGCAAATGACAACCCTTTTAATACCTACCGCGTATTATTTTCTTATGGAAGCGTGCTGGGCCCATAACCTGATAAGTTTGGTGTAGTTAACTGAGATTAAAGAGATAAAAATAAACCACTCATGATAATCAGAAAACATAGTGACTTATACGACATTTATTATGTGAGTACCACAGACTATAAAATACACATCTTACATACTAAGTCAAAAAGGAAAGGCGGGAAATTCTACTATCCTACTAATATTATAAACGCAAAAGTTTGTATGGATGGATGTTTGTTACTCTTTCACGCCAAAAACTACTGAACGGATTTGGATGAAATTTGGCATACAGATAATTTATAACCAGGATTCACATGGGATACTTTTTATCCCGATATTGCTACGGGATCATAACTAATGCGGGTGAAACCGCGGGACACTGTTAGTTTAAATATAAATTCAACATGTACACCCTAGGGCTGTTGTAAAGTTACCTTTTTAATTTTAACCAGCTTTATTTGCAACGACCATAAATAATATTCTAATCTACTAATTACAACAATTCATCTCGATGAATTCATCTATCTTTCTATATGGACGATCTATAAAATGTCCAATAATAAATATTTAGCGATAGCCTAGGGCACAGATGCACAGCACGAAATACTAATCTCTTAGGAACGTAATATTTCACAGTTTATTGATGGTGACAGGGGTGACACCGACCAATACTGGTTATGTTTTAATTTACTTTAGATAAAGTTGTGTATACTCTGAGAATTAAGGCTTGTTTTTATAGTCGACCTCGTAATTGTTTTACCACCCTTAGCATAAGAATAATCAGCCTATAATGTTCCCATTGCTGGGACACAGGCCTTCTGCCCGTGAAGGGAGTGGGCCGTAATCCACCACGTGGGCCCAGTGCAGGTTGGTGGATGGAAGCGTAAGCATAATCAGCCGCTGCTGGAACACAGAGCAGGTGAGAGGAGGTAGAGGGGGGAGGTAGATGTCACATGTCTTCGAATTTTTGGTTCTAGGACATTCCGGTTTCCTCACGATGTTTTCCTTCATCGTTTTGAGAGCAGTGGTCATGAACTAATTTACACAAAGTAAAGCGCCTGTCTGGGTTCGAACCTACAACTCGTAAGTCGCGGCCGTTACCACTGGGTCACCAATGCTCTTACCTCCACCACCCTTTTCTTTTTTTTTTTTTTGAGAATGGGAAATCATCAAATGACCCTCCTCCCGCTCTGGGTGGAGCGGAAGGGAGTGTCAGACTCTTACTGACTAAAACCCACCCGTGTTCCTTCCTTCGCCCTTTCTGTTCCAGGGCAGCGGTAACCCTTTCGGACGATCCCGCTACCCTGGCAGGCTTCGGCCCTATCGGGCCCCGTACCTTCACCACCCTAAGGATTAGTCTCTCACCCTAGATTACGGCCCACTACTATTACTTATGATGATGGAAAAGGCTAGGCAGATGATATGCTTATGCTAAGCAATTTTAATTGTACAAATAGATTGATAAAGGAAGAAAAATGACTTCAAATCGTAAAATAGAAAACATAATTATGCTAGCTAGCCAATCCCAATCGACGATTCCGTATCATGTGTTATTTTTTTATTATCATTCAATTGTGGACGCATTTATCATAGCATTTGACTCGCCGCAAGCAGCAAGTGACAGATGTAATCTTTGAAAAGTAAGCAAAAATTTAAACTGAATTTGCGAAGAAATTATTTTTGTACACATCTTAATTAAGGTCAAGTACTTTCATAGAAATATGAAAACCATTCCTAAAGATCACACAACTTTCATCATATCGATTTGCTAAGTGTTCTCCATATCAAAACCTACAGCAGCATAAGATCTAATTCGTCGTCCAAAATCATTTACGACTAGTGAATGAAATATTTATCGATATAATCCCGGGATTATATGCGGTCGCACGCACTGCTCCGGGATTAGACCGGGTCGCGCGGTTACGGGATTCAGCTATCTTTCGAGACAAATTAGTGTTTGCCAGGGGACAGTCGGATTCATGTTTAATTTGCGAATTAGTTTGTCATTTGTTTATTTCCGTGGTTTTGGTTCGAATTGGGCTGGCTTTTCGATTGTCACGCCATATCTAATTGATCAGAGTGATTTACGAAAGAGGATCTGAGGGGCAATTCTCGTAATTTTAAGAACGCTCACAGTCTGATCTCAGTCTCAATCTGTCAAAAATATTACTAATTTACCTAAATTTTTGATAAGTTTTTGACGTTGATTGTAGCTGAGATGAGATTGCGACTTAATTTTGAACGATTTTAATTACGGGATTGGCCTTCTGCTATATTTAGACGGCACGTGGACGGGTATTAATTACGCTCTTGAATTACTTAGGAATGGCTGGAGCAATTTTCTTCTAATTAGTTATCTTTCTTTTAATTAGTTGTCCTATAAATATGACAAATACCAAGTGTAAACATCTCGATAAAATCCGATCTGTTAGTTTTCTTAGTATTTTGGAATATTATATGATCAAAAGATAACCCAAAAAAGATTGCGAAGTCCCATTGTGTTATTTTCTCCGATAAGTATTAGAAGTTGAACTGTCTTCTAAGCTTCCTCGAACAAATAATAAGATTTTCTTCACTCAACTTCCTTATTACCAAAAATATCTTTTCCCTGTACAAATTCCCAAATCTTTTGGTCACAATTTTATTTATTTAAGCAACGCTTTGTTGTTGATCACAAACGCAGTTGGCGAGCGCCATTGTGGTAGATTGTATCGACACGGTCCCGCGTTTAATCCTTTAATCCCGGGGTGCGGGATTCGCATCGACCGCACTACAAGACAGGCGGTTTTTGTTGTGATGTTAAGGACATTTAAGTGGAGTTGTGCACATATTCATGCTTGATTTCTTCGAGTTTTTGTTGAATGATATAGCGAAGTAGGCTCACCCCCTGTTAGATGGGACTTGCGGAAATGTTGATGTAGTAATAGACAAACTTCTGTCTAACATGCGTGATGTTTTAATAATAGCGAAGTCTAGCCACTGGGCTTGTTTCACTATGTCTAGAAATTCCAGTTAGGCATTAGAAAGAAAGAAAAAAAAAGAGAAAAATACATTTATTTAGTAGACAGACTAAAACTGGTACTCAGCTGAATCCGGTTAGACTGGAAGCCGACCCCAACATAGTTGGGAAAAGGCCAGAAAAGATGATAGTGGAGATACTCCTGTCAGACTTTATATCAATTAAACCATTTACAGGCACTTTTGAACTGTTAAGAAGTCGATCAGTTAGAAACTATGAAGCTAGTAGCCTATTCTCTACAACAAAAGGAAAATAAATCCCTAGTCAACCTTACTTACATACCTTTTCGAGAAGGTAGTTCAATTGCGAATCCCAAATTAATTTAGAACCAAATGAACGGAAAATAAACTAAGAGTCCTCATACAAATATGAGAGAAGAGAATTTGTATATTTCGCTGAGCACCATCGCCCTTTACGGTCGAGCAGATACTACATTTTTGCATACAAATGTTTTTTCAAGCGATTCGAGGGTAGGATATTGTGCTGCATTTAGCGGAACGACTACAGTCAGGGGTTTTAAATAGTCTCTACCTTAGTTGTGTTGAATCAGTTTTATTAGATACTGGCTTTTCTCGCGGCTTCGTTCGCTTGCATGTCGGAAAGCAATCGTGTGTCTCTTTATTAATTCTTTTTCTAAAATAAAACCTGCTTCATGACATTTAAAACCCTCCCATATCCTTTATTCACAAACCCCGTATCTATACAAATAAAGTGTCTGTTTGTAATGTCAAAGTAACAGTTTTTCACTAAATGCATATGAAATACGTATATACGGTACAGGGTATACTTGTAACAAAAATATTTTTGTCTGTCTGTCTGTTTGATCCGGATAATCTCTGAAACGGCTGGACCGATTCTGACGGGACTTTCACTGGAAGATAGCTTTTGAAACATGAAAACCAATTTGTTTTCCGCCATGCACACGAACAAAGTCGCGGGCACGGAACTCTTTTCTGTCTGATACCTTTTCAAGCCTAAATGGTTGAACGGATTTCGAGGGAATCGGGCACACAGGTAAACCAAGAACTGGGCAAGGACATAGTTTTTTTTTAACCCAGCCGTACGTTCGCGTGGGATAATTTCCGACCTCGAAGCGGACGAAGACTAGTTTTAACTTAGTTCTAAGACGATAGTTCTGTTTCCGATGAGGGACCAGTGAGTTATGTTCGTCGGGCTATGTAGACGTTACATCGCTCCTTTAAATACGTTACATTTTCACAAGTCTGGCACCGGACATACTGAATGAGGGGGAGAGTAGTATCCCGCTGAGAGGAACGACCGGAAAAATGGACGAATACATAAAAACACAAAGAAAACATGTAGATAAAACCCGCGGGTGTAACCATAGCAGAAACGAATTTATATTAATAAAATACACTTAGTTGTTTTTAGGGCTCCGTACATCAAAAGGAAAACACGGAACCCTTTTGACAAACTTACATTTGCAGTTGGAGAATTGACCATGACGTATATAGATGTATGAGACAACATGTTTTTTCAACTACAATGTAAAGTTTGTTTTTGGGATAAGTATTCATCCCAACTACGGAACCCTTCATTGTGCGTGGTCCGACACGCACTTGTTTTTTTGTCGTATAACCTGGTAACTGGGTTGTAAGAGTCAGATAAGCAGTCACTACATGTAAAATATGTACGATATCCGGTGAGACTGGAAACCGACCCCTACAATCAATCAGCTGGATACCAGTATTTTACATGGAGCGACTGCCTATCTGACCTCCACAACCCAGTTAATAGGTAATACGATGCCCTTGGTAAGACAGGTTGTCAGACTTTCGGGCTACTAACGGCTGTCAAAGATTCAAGAATGACAGCCGGGACCAACGGCTTAACATGCTTTCCGAGGCTTGGAGGGGTCTTTGTATGTCACCCATCCACGAACCGACCGCGGCAAGCGTAGTTTTTTAGCCACGAGCCCCTCCGACAGACCCAAGATAGTTGAGAAAAGGCAGATGATGTTATTAGACATTAAGAGGAGTGGGTACTTGCACTCAGTTCAGTATCGACCAGGCAATATCCTTTTGCCAATCTTCAAATGGTGTCTCATAAAAAAGCCTTCAGGCATACACATTATAATTTACTATTGGACGTGTTCGCATTCGCCCGGTTTACGAGTTTCACCGTAACATGACGTGACGCGAAGTGCATTCGTAACCGTTTGATATATTATTATCATTTGAGAATATTATTTATGGGTCACGTTGGGCCTATATCGTCGGGGCTTTCGGTAAGGACTCGTTGCGTAGGTCATACGGCGTGCGAAAATATTCATTATCATAATCAGCCAACAGCATTCCACTGCTGGACATAGCTCTCCTATTGCACGCCATTCAACTCGATTTTCGCCAACTCTCATCCATTTGCTACCAACCATCCTGCGAAGATCGTCGCTCCACCTAGCCTGAAGGAGTCTTGCCGATTCGCGGTCTCCACTCAAGAACACGTCTACCCCAACGGTCATCGGTTATACGACTAATATGGCCGGCCCATTGCCACTACAGCTTGCTTATTCTGTGAGCTATGTCGACCACTATCGTTCCCTGCCAGATCACCTCGTTGCGGATTCGATCTCAGATTGCATACTAGACAAGTTTTCATACAAATTTTAAGAGAACTAATTTAGTATTTTGGGTTCATTTATAATGACTATAAATTGTATTATTCATTTCTGTCGCAATCGCAACAATCATACTTTACTCAGGATTTGTAATATTTTGATTTAAAAAAGTGTCCTTGGAGTTTCTTGTCCGTTCTTCTACATAGAGATCTACGTTTTGGAATGGGAAACTAGCTTCAACTTTCCGACCAGCTAACCGCCTCTTTGACAATTCAAAAGTGCCTGATAGCGGCTTAATTGACATAAATGGTTTGAGTTTGAGGTTTCCTAATAATAATACCTACTGAACACTTTAATGAATCTGATATTTTACCATGAAATACTAAACCAATTTGGAATCTATCTTGTAATAGAATCTATCTACAATCTAATTACCAATCGATCGCAGGCATTGTAATTAGTAAAATATATATACAGACAGACTATACATACTATACAGTACAGACTTTAGATATTTGACTTTGAGAGCCCTTGAAACTATAGACATGAGGCATTTGAAAGAAAGAATGAAAAATTCGTTTACTGGCATTACAGAAAATAAAAACTATAAAACAACAGAAAACATTGATTATAATGCCAAAACGGCTTCAGCTCAGCATTTTAACTGTCTAGTGCAGTGCGTACACATCGTCATTATCCTCGATTCCTCAGTATGCGACACGCATCAGTAAGTGTTACACCTTCAAAGTCAAGTCAAAATCTTTATTTTAATTAACCATTTTAAAAAACCATTCACAGGTGGTGGTACGGTCCGCTTTTGTACGGTATTTTTTTACGTGTGCATAAAATTTTATAAATAAATAAAAGGCACTTTTGAACGTCAACATTTACAAGAACATAGAAGTGATTCTAGTTGTCCCTTCCAAAAAGTAGTTTCGTAAAGAGAAGAAACATAGGTACGTAAAATATTCACGGCAGGCCCAGACGCAGATGGCGGGATGAGCTGGACTCCTTTCATTAGGATTGGTCCTTGGCAGCTCTGGATAGAGAGCGGTAGAAAGAGAGTAGGGAGGCCTTTGCCCAGCAGCGGGACATTAACAGCTAATAAAAAATAAACAATGATGCATACGCCTAATTACCCAACTACCATGAAAACGAAAAACAACAATTACTGCTATAAATGCACAATCACGACTGCCAAAGCTCAAAAACATTTAATTCGCGGTGAAACAAAAAAAAAAACACTAATAAACACGGTGACTCGGCGTTACTAGCATCTGTTGCGAGTGCTGCGACCGAACCGAATGGATTCGTTTCGTTCACTCAAAAGTTCAAAGTCATTCAGGATATATCATTTATTGGGACTTCAAAGCGAATTATTTTTAATTTATGAATTTAATTTATTATCCTTTGGAAGTTTGGGTTAGGATAGTTGAACAGGATTCGACTGACAAACGTAATAAATTGTAGGAAAATCTAGTGTTAACTTATTTATCTATTATTATATACTTGAAAGTTAATCCTATCAGACCGTCCGCGAGAGTAATTTTTTCAGTGTGTATTTCTAACGGTGTGCGTCGATGTTGCAGCGATTTCGGGGTAGCCCGAACAGTGTTTTAGCTACACTGGCGGACAAGGTGGACGGACCTTTCATTAGACTCTGGGCTGGCAGACATGTTCATGTAGCCAATTAGTGTATTTTTAAGTTATTGTTATTTACTAACATAGGATAAGTTCATACTAACTCTATATGGATCCAGCTGGTCTGAAATAAAAAGTTTGAATTTGAATTCTATTGCCGCTATAAAAACAAATAAAATAAAGTAAAAAATTAATGGGGGTCTTCATACTAGACACATTCATTAAATTTTCAAGGTGTTTGACTTGTGGTACGGTACCCTTCATGTGCTAGTCCTACTCGTACTTGGCCGCGTTTTTCCTTTACATATTAACTGGTTGTTCTTGCAACATCAGAGACAAAAATATTGCTATAGTTATGTCGACAGCAATTTCGCAGACAAGCTTGTAGCTTCCAATTCATCTAGAAACATCCCTAAATTGAATTCGTCGCTTCTAACCCATAAAGCGTGGTAGAACTACTAGTAATTAAAACACCCGGCCAATGCAGACAATAGCCATAACTTACCCCTGTCACGTCACTAACGTTAAAACGTCAAAAACAGCGAACTCCGCCATTTTAGCGACGGAACCGGACGTTTGGTATAAAGTCAGATTTATGAGTTGCACTACAACATAAGATAGCTTTTGATGTGTGAATAAATTATATATTTTAAGTGTTTCATATTCACGCTCTTTTAACTTTAATTGCCGGGGAAGTAAAAAAGGAGTTTACTTTTCTGCAGTCTTCTTAATATGGTGGTCAGGAAGATATTCACTGGCATTATTAATTATGCTTGATATTGTTTCGAAACAAAAAATGAATTCTATGGGGTGTGTGATTATTAAAAAGTTGGTTTTCAAAATGCATAAAAATATAAAAATGACATAATGCATTTACAAAATTAATAAAAAAGAACATTTAACCGGTAGAATGCTGTAATTACAGGAACAATTAAAAAGTAATTGTGTCTCGCGTGGATCCACGTTCCGGAATACGAAGGGTTAAATGTCGCCCGTAACAATATATTCGCTATAATTTTGTATTGTCGTAGGACATACAATGGCTATCCTGTAAGCAATTTAAATATCTTGAGTATGGTTTTCACGTGACCTAGTTTGACATATATGGCAAATAATTAAATTTAATATTTTGCGTTAATTAATTTGCATGCTATTGTAGCGGTATCTACAACGCCACATGCGAACAACGCGTCATACTGACGTCACGCAAATCCTGCATCTCGCAAGCAGAGTTTACCGTGCAATTAGCATAGATACAATTTCCCAATATCAATCATTGGGCAATTGCCCGCCAGACATAACACCCGTCTGGTCGGAGGATCCTCCCTTTTCTATGGAGGATGAGTGAACTTTACACCCTGTTCCTCATGCCTTCCAAACTGGTGACCCCGAGAATGAACGTCAGCGCAGCCTTCGTGCACCTACTTCAGCGTGACGACATCATCATCACTCCCGCAAGCTTTAGCGGCGAGTCACCCAGCCAGCCAGCACCCACGGCTTCAACGGGTATCCTGACCACCAGCATGCAGCGACCGCGCATACCTGGTCATCACCCTCAGCCTCATCAGCAACCTCGGCACAGCACACTGCACTTTCGGCCGGTCAACAAGCAGAGCACCCTCTCCTGGTCGACGCAGCAGCCAGCCTCAACCCGGCGCTGTACGACATCCGACGCACTGGAGTATAACGCAGCGCCATCCACCCCGACTCACTGGGGACATATTCGCAGACAGTTCCGACTCACCGCGAACTATGCGCCACCCCGACTCACTGGGGCATCTCCGCAGACAGTTTCGACTCACCGCGAACTATGCGGCAACCGGTTCCGACTCACTGGAACCTCAGCTGGCCTGGCAAGCATCGCAAGATACAAGACTCAGCCAACTATCGACCTCCGGTCTCCGGAGGGGAGTGATGTAGCGGTATCTACAACGCCACATGCGAACAACGCGTCATACTGACGTCACACAAATCCTGCATCTCGCAAGCAGAGTTTACCGTGCAATTAGCATAGATACAATTTCCCAATATCAATCATTGGGCAATTGCCCGCCAGACATAACACCCGTCTGGTCGGAGGATCCTCCCTTTTCTATGGAGGATGAGTGAACTTTACACCCTGTTCCTCATGCCTTCCAAACTATTATAAGAGTCAAGTTCTTCTAACTGAACAGACAGCTGTGTCGGTAGGGAGTTTGTTGCGCCACTTCTTCTTCCCAGCTCTGAAGTACTAGGAAGTGGTGAAGGGGCATTTTGGTGGACGTTCAAAAAGTGCTAATTCTCAGTCTAGTTTGAATAACTTTCGATATTTTATTACATTTTAGTTTCTTCACAGTTTGTTTTATTTTATTATTTGCAAAAACAATACATGAATCATCCAATTGTTTCACAAACCAGAATTCCTCCCATCATATCTCTCCGCGATGAAGTAAAGGATTCACGAATAAACAGCGCAAAGATTTATATCGACACAACTCGCGGGGCGGACGTTTAACGGAAGCTCTGATTTACGAGTTTCACCGCGACACGCCTAGGCTTTGATGTGCCGCTGCATGATATAATTATAGCCGTTTATTACTTGACTACGGTTTTGGAGAAAAATAAATGTGCTGTCTGTCGTTAAGTTATATTTTAATTTCTATCTGAAGAACCGCTAGTTTTTTATACTCTTCTTTTTGGGAAATAAAAGAGAAGTGTTTCACGATGTGCATTATAAAACATATAATAAAGCATCCCGGATATAAAATGATTTATAAAAATATCTTAGATAAAATAATTTTAGGCTATGATCAACCGACGACCTAGACAGGTACCGCTACAGCTGGTTCGAGGCGGCTCGGGAAAAGGATAATCTATCAGCCTATAATGTTCCCACTGCTGGGACACAGGACACAGGCCTCCTCTCTGTGAGAGGGAGAGGGCCGTAATCCACCACGCGGGCCCAGTGCGGGTTGGTGGATAAAAAATAACAGTATTAATTAGCCACAAGCCCCTCTTGCATAGAAGAGCTGGCCCATTTCGCAATAAAAAAATAAAAAGGTATATTCAAGTCACGAGCAAATAAATTACTTTCGGTAAACGTGTACCATCATTGACTGCATCATCACTCGGTAATATCAGCACGCGGAGCAAAACGACCATAAAAACTGGTTTTGTCGACAGAAGAATAGACAAATAACAGATTCAATCTAATCTAATCAATCTGATTTCTAAAGAAAATTGTTCATTTTGTCTATTCTGTCATCTTGTCTATTTTTCTGTCGACAAAACCCGTTTCAATGGTCGTCATGCTGCGCGTGCAGGCGAGCCAATGGTAAAAAGTGAGACTTGATTTTAAAACCGATGGCTGATGTTACCGAGAATGTATCTTTACTGATTGTTTTCACGACAAACGATGGGACGACGAAACTTTTGATCGACCAACGATAGCGCGACACAATTTTCGCTCGACAAACTAAAGAGCTACAAACGTTTCTAAACTCTTGTAACGTAAATCGAGCTGATGTGCTGTCGCACCACTGATGGTTAACATATCGTACTGTCGCCCTAACATTTGTCACGTATTTGTTTGTCGCAACTTTGATGCGGAGTCATCTTTACTCATATTTCAAGAACGCTGCTAGTTTCGAACTCAACGGAGCCCACATTCACGACCATGAAGCTATATAAGCTATATAATTTTGAAGGATATTGCTAATACATTGCTTCATATGTTTGAAAAAATGCTGCTCAACAACGTAAATAACGCAATGAATGTTGTTGAACTGTCAAAATGAAACCCATTGTTACTGATATTAGTGTGTTACGCAATTACCCCGCAGCTTATCCAATATTTCATGATAACATCAAAATCTAAACATTGTAACCGCCAAACATAGAAATAGTCAATCAATAAGATGACTTGCGAGTAACTAGGAGTAAACTGTGGGGACGAAAGGTCAGAATGTTGCCATGTGTCGCTAACTAGCCAGGGAACGCACTGGGCTTAGGAAACGCCGCTGTTTGTGTGCCAATTGGAAAATAATCTCCGGATAGCTAACATGAAGTTGGTGAAGGAATAACATCGTGAGGAAACCCGGACTTATAGTTAATGTAAGTCTGAAATGAGCAAGCTTGGTGATCAATGCTCGAGCCTTCTCTGTATGAGAAGAGGTCTTGTTCTTGCCCGCAGTGGGACAAAAATAGGCTGTTATTATAGATGAAGTGTAACTGTAGACACGTGTTACAGCGAATAAAACAACCAGCCAATCGATTCTGTAAAAATCTCACCGTGAAAAGTTAGGTGAAGTGAGCTTAGAGTGAGCTGTCAATAGTGTCAATCCCTAGCATTAGTTGGAATTACTTGGAATGACAGCTCACTCCACGCTCACTTCACCTGAGTTTTAACGGTGAGATGGTTACAGAATCGCACTGCAGGTTATGAACTTATGTAGTACGGTTACAAAATTCGCGTGTCGGTTACTATTCCTGCACGAAAAATATACATTATGTATTATACTTATACAACTTAAGACATTTGTCCCGGGTTGTTTACATTGTGAAGCAGCGGTGTGACAGTGACAGTAACCCACAATAATCAATCAATCAAAAGCTGCAGTTAATCTTTGTCGCTTACATAAGAAAACACAAAGATGAAACGAAAAGGCAGGAATATTATAGATAGTGGTGAATCGGGAAGTAACTGTCTATTCTTTCCCAGCAGTCAAAAGTAGCTACAGAAAAACCGCTTCCAAAACGCGGCATTTCTACAACCAAGTGCGAGCCCCATATAAAATAACAACGTTTTCTAATACCTAGTGGAAAGGGGTCAAAAACGCGCAGTCACAATAGTTAGCTGGATAATTGATTGAGCCGTTTGGCTTCTATGTAATTTTCGACGGCAAGGGTCCCCGGTTCGATTACCGTGCGATGTACTTTCTTTTGTAAGTGCTGTAACTAAAGAACTTTATAAGAACTAGGATGATGTATGTGATTTTATTGTTGTTTATTCTGTTTTTGAACTTATACTTCTTTAGGCGCGTTATGAAAAAATGAGAGTGAAATTTTAAGATGCGCGCGCATCACCGACCGTCACACAAAATTCACAGGTTGAAGCTGTCCGCAAAACCGCTCATTACTTTTAAAGCTATACGTCACTTTTATCAGCATGAACCGGCCTGTACCAATTTTGAGCATTTTTTACAGCGACCTGTTTGTTCTTATCGATTTAAAAAAAAGGCAATGGACATTTCACTTTAAAAAAAATTGGATGCCATAAAATTCTGGTTTTTATTAGGTATGCTTTTAATTTCTTCAAAATGCCCGTGACTTGTTACAAACATTATTCAGCCTAAACAACGAACTTTATTGTAACCTTTTTTTAATTATTTGCATTCTATTAAAAATTGTTTTTTAAAAGTATAACTTCTGACGCGCGTACATAAGTACACGCACCCATTTTTTTTTTGGCCTGGATCATGTCCCTCTACTGGGTCCTTCCAAACCTGGGTGTCTTGTGCGATCTCTGGCCATATTGGCCCTGCAAACATTATCACACCACCTTCGCCGTGGTCTACCTCCACGGCGATGTCCTCCCTTAGGCATCCAGTGAGTGCATCTTTGCCCATCTCTTCCAGTTACCAGAGAAAAAAATATTTACTGAAGCAAACTTCGAAATTCGAACGGTGTCCCGTTGTGAATCTGCGATGATTACCTTTAATAACAAATGAGTTCGCTTTCGAACTGTGTGCGCTCACTTGAGTGAGGTGAGCAGTGAACATTACAGAATAGTTCTACACTTGAGGAATCTGGGAGCCTTCTCTCTAAGTCCGTCAACAAAGATATGTCCCGTCCGAAAGTAGTTTGATTCTTCGGAATGAACTCTACCCCCAATAAATTAATTTTCGGACATGCAATATCAAATAGGTACAGGGAAGGCTGTCAGATTGTGTTGTCATTCATTTCTAATTTGGGCCCCGAACTAATTTTATGTCCGTAGGTGATACGGACTAGGAAGAGACAGAAACTTCGGAATTCGTGTCTAGATAGTTAAGTGGACCCCTACAACTGTCCTGCCTTCATGGTTCAGGGGTTAAGAAGTTAAAGAGTCTAAACGGGGTATAAGTTTCTGTGTAAGTCATAGAGAACAACTAATCTAATGAATTAAAGTCGCTTTTATTGGCTTGTATTTGTATCTGTCTGTGTTTTTCTAAACTACGCAACGGATTTTGAGGCGGTTTTCACCATCACAGGGGGCTTGTGGCTAAGTAATAACTGCCGCACGGTTCGATCGATCAGGTTAAGCTACGCTTGCCACGGTTGGTCCGTGGATGGGTGACCATTTTCACCGTGCCTCGGAAAGCACGTTAAGCCGTTGTTCCCGGCTGTCATTCGTGGATCTTTCACAGTTGTTACGGGTCGTCAGAAGCCCGAAAGTCTGACAACCAGTCTTACCAAGGGGTATCGTATTACCCAGTAAACGGGTTGTGGAGGTCAGATAGGCAGTCGTTCCATGTAAAATACTGGTATTAAGCTGCATCCGGTTAGACTGGAAGCCGACCCCAACATAGTTGGGAAAAAGCTAGGCATATAGTAATACATAATTATAATAAAGGAATCTCGATATTTTGCCAAGTCGTAAAACCCGTGCGAAGCAGGGGCGCGTCGCTAGTACCTACACAATGAAGAAATACTACAAATAAAAGATTAGAAAAAACACTTAAATTTTTAGGACTCCCTCATAAAGAACGTGTCGTGTTTCCCGACTATTTAAAAAGGTAGTAATTTTTCTTACGGGAGGGTTCCGTACCTCAGAGTGTGTCCTTGGGGATGCCGGGATGTAATGGCATGTCTCACGCATCAACGTAAACAGGGATGCCTCTATGTTTATAGATTAGGATGCTGGGATGCTAGTGAGTTTTATTTTGAGTGGGTTCTTTATCTTTACATTATCTAATATAAAATTTTATGGTATTGTAAAAATTGCCAGATGATGCTGTTTATTGCTTATTCTTACAATTTGCTATTTTTTTTTAATTAAAAAAAAAAACTAATCAAAAGTCATTTATTAAAATAAGGCTGAAAATCAGCACTTTTCGAACGTCAAAATTACAAAAGAAAGTCCCCCAAAATGCCCGCCCTTCATCACTTCCTAGTGCATTCGTTGGGAAGAAGTGGCGCAACAAACTCCCCAGCACAGCTGTCTGGAATAGATCGGTATATGAAACAACTTCTTTATTGTTTTGTAAACATTTCTAGGTGCCTTCTTGCTATTCTTTCAGACTTGTGGTTCTTTTGGCCATCACTAGGATATTTTCGATTTTATGATTTGCGATTCTATCGTTTATGCAAACAAAAATGTTAGATATATGGAAGATAGTATATCTCTCTTTATTATGTACAGTGTACACCATAAAAATTACAGATATAAATGTAGAATTTTTACAAGGGGTGACACAATGGGCGGTCTTATCGCTAAAAACGATCTTTTAAAGACAACCTTTGGATGGGTGTGTAATAATAAAATGTCATTATTTAATTTAATCGAAACCAACCGTTTTCCTTTAGTCCTTGCGGTACCCCAAAACCGTAGCCGTGTCCAGCGACAATATGTCGCCGCATCAAATTATTGGGCCCCAGCTCTCTGTCCACCCCCTGCGCCAGTGATTAATGATACGAGATCGACCACTACGCGATTAACAATTTATATTATTACGTGTCCTATATTTGTTGTGTGTGTAAGAAAAATTTAATGAAAATGAATGACCAAAAGTTCACCATTTTCAGTTAATTTCTTTGACAAATAATACAATTTTAAATTCCGAGATATCAGTTGATCAATTTGACCATCAGGTTGGATATTTGAACGAGTGTCTGCAATCGTGTAGTGCTATTTTGTAAAGTTCACTGCTCACCTCACTTCAGTGAGCGCACACAATTCGAAAGCGAACTCATTGGTTTTTAAAGTGAATCATTGCGGATTCACAACGAAATCGTTCGAATTTCGAAGTGATGTTTAGGTCCACTCAATCGTGTGGTTCAAAAGAACATTTCAGACACCAATCTACATGGTCTTCACATGATCTGACCAAGATTCAAGAGTCTGGACTTTAAACGAAACTGCGATCTCTGGGTTTGTTTCGGCCTTTCTTCTCAGAGAGGAAACGCCGACCTTATCTAGTTTTAAAAACATGATTGACGTGTATAAGTGTTAGTACAAACCTACTTACGCAGTAATATTGATATACGGAAATAAAATTATTTTTCATTTACTAATTCACCTATTTAGTAGGTAGCAGTAAGTATGGTGCTTTCCCCCCAAAAAAAAAAAAAACATTCCCGAAATCACCGTATCACGTCATGATGAAAGTGACTTTCCCAATTTCTTGTATTGCCCTTTTGACATTACACACAAAGCCACTTTTAAACTATTGTTGTACACTCGGTGCCACAATAAAAGGTCCAGTGTTCGCCACAAATGTATGATTGATTGTTGTATACCTTTTTTCGGGGTACAATGTAGTTATTTCATTACACGTCTTTGCGATATATTTTACCCTTGGCTTCGGAATGACTTTTGTATGCTTACGTCATAATGATGGGTATTATATTTTTGTAAGCTAAAAGATTTTTATTTTATAAATCGCTTTATTAATGTTATTTATTTATCAGTTAGATGGAGTCGATCAATTAGAGGTATGGAGCAGTGATGGCCACTGGGCCACCACGTCACGTCAGTCACGGCCGTGACTTACGAGTTGTAGGTCGTTGGTTCAACTTCAAACCCAGTCAGTCGCTTTACTAAGTGTAAATTATTTCATCACCACTGCTCTCAAAACGGTGAAGGAAAACATCGTGAGGAAACCGGCATGTTCTAGTACCAAAAATTCGAAGAGGTGTGGCATCTATCAACCCGCACTGGGCCGCCGTGGTGGATTACGGGTCACTCCCTCTCACAGACAGGAGGCCTGTGTCCCAGCAGTGGGAACATTATAGGCTGATTATGATTATTCAGTTACTTTATAGCAATGTTTTATCGTAACTAATATTATCACTGTATTCAATTTTTATTTGTTTCAAGTTGACGTTATTTCAAGTTAAACAAATATCAACTTTATTTTAATGAAAATTAAGTTGATTTCAGAGTAACTGGAACTATTGAAAAAAAAAATGTTTGAAGTTGTAGCGTAAACTGAACTTTACGGTGTAGGAATTAAAGTTATTTTTCCATAAACTCATATTTGTTTACATTTTTGTCGAATATGTCGCGATTCAAATTTATGTATGCACGTAAACGTGGCAAAAGGAGTATTTAAGGATCATAGCAGATGAGTTCTGTAGTTTCCCCCTACCTCCATGTGAAAAAGGCGTGAAGGTTATCTGTGTCTGTATGTATGTTATAAATGCTTAAGTGAATATGTTTGTCACGCGGTTTCGAAGAATTTGGATGAAAGGCACACAGATAGACAACACCTGGGAAAGGACATAGGCTATTTCTCATCCCGGATCACAGACGAAGCCACGGGTAACAGCTAGTATTTTTACAAGTTTAAAAAATATCATGAATTTCATACAAACCCAATTGAATAAGCTTTCAATACCTATACAATAAAAATAAAGAGAAAAATTGATAATACGTACAAATACTTAGACAAAAGTGTGACAGTGTACCCTCGGCCTTTCCTGCCATCTTTTAACATTAGTATTTTGATGGTCCGTGTGAATTATTCACAAATTCATAATTTACACCCCCACCCTCTCTCCCCTACTCTCTTGTTCCGTAATTTCATCCACGTGCCCTGCCCCCTACCACCCGAGTGACAGAGATTGTCAACCTTTGACTTGTTGACCGCTATTGGAGTATAACATGTTCAATTAATACAGATACATATAACTTCACGACTGTTTTCCTCTATGAGGTATCGAGAGGAGTATACAATGTAACATAATGTACATACTCACAGTTACTTTAATTCATTCCTCCAGGTCAGAATAAGCATTCCTTTACCGTTAGGTGCTGATCTGAGTATTTCTCACGACACCAGGACACGTTTTATCCACACTTAGTACACAGACAAACTTTAACATATGACTTCAACGATTCAGTGTCAACCATGGGTTGGTAATTTCGTCCACATTGATTCATATCATTTTTCCTTTTAACACTATACTTTTATTACATAATAACTATAGATTTTATGGTATTTTAATAATATTTATTTTATTATGACAGTTCTGGCATTTGATGTTTGAAACGTCATGGTAACGTTTGCTTTTAAATCCTTAGCTGCCAGGATCAAATGCTTAACTGCCAGGTTTAAACATATGCATACTTAGCCACAGAAATAATACTGCTCGCATTCATATTTCAAATTCATATTTTCTACATGATGTTGTTCTACGAGTTTTCCTTATTGATCCACGCAATGCAGTGGTGAGTTCGAGTTTCGCCTCTAAAGCGAACACTAAAGTTAAGGCCTGATACTCCAGAGCCGCCTGTCTCCTCCAGAGCCACCTTTCTACACCTCCGTGCTCCGTCTTCAAGGCTACGGACCTGAACCTGTTGGGCCTCCTACGAGTGCCCTCCGTGCCGCACTCACATCGACTACTGAGGGCCACCTTACCTGGTGGGCTGTCAGCGCCCGCCGTGCCTCTTCCTCCAGCTGCTGTGCTGCGACCGGCCTAGCTGCGTGGGCCTCCTACGAGTGCCCTCCGTGCCGCACTCACATCGACTACTGAGGGCCACCTTACCTGGTGGGCTGTCAGCGCCCGCCGAGCCTCTTCCTCCTGCTGCCGTGCGGCGACCTACCTTGCTGCGTGGGCCCTCCTGCGGGTGCCCTCCGTGCCGCGCACGCACCTGCCCTCACCTGTACCCACATCTGAATTGGGCTTCTGTACCCGCATCTGTTGCCAGCAACTGCTCTACCTCAGCCTCCTCAGCCTCCTCTAATCACTCATCGTCATCGCTACACCCCACCTCCACATATTACACTACACTCTTCAACCCATCTCCATTTTTTAAACTGTTTATAAATATATTTTTAATTGTTCTCTACCTCCCTCTCTTTAATTTCATTACCCCTGTCCCTTTGACTTAGTATTACTTGTCGCTACACGACAACAAGGAGTTATTGAAATAACTGAAAAACCTGATAAGGGGTCATTGCACTTTACTACGGGTACCTTTGAGCCTTGTTGGCCCCGCGCAGGTGTTTTTTTTTGTTTTTAATGTAACTTTGGTTAGTTTTAAATACTCCTTTTTTTACTATTTGTATAAATCCTGTGTGTCCCAAATATTTTCTTTTCTTTTACATCGCAAAATAAATCATCAATCAGTTGATATCATGAGTAACAAAATACACTGACTATTCTTAAACAGCATAAAGACGCTTAATAGCATAATCACCCTATAATGTTCCCACTGCTGGGACACGCACCTCCTCTCAGTGAGAGTGAGCGTGCCATAATCTACCACGCTGGTCCAGTTCGGGTTGGTAGACGTGAGACGTCACATGTCTTCGATTTTTTGGTCTGAAAGATGCCTCATCATGCCTGAATGTTTGAATAAAGCCCTCACTAACTCCTCACTTTTCTACACTAATATTATTAAGGGCTGGTTTTTCCAACACCAGTTAACTTTATCCGAGGAATAATTTTGGAATTTTCGACAGTTCTTCCATAAAAAAACTCCATTTTAACCTACGAATAAAATTTTCTTATGAGAAAAGATT
This sequence comes from Apamea crenata, assembly GCA_949629185.1. NCBI lineage: Eukaryota > Metazoa > Arthropoda > Insecta > Lepidoptera > Noctuidae > Apamea > Apamea crenata. The sequence continues at coordinate 5,904,882 of OX451380.1, read as the reverse complement.
TGATTTCTTGTAAGTTTGTTTGTTTCGCTTTTACGCTAAAACAGCTGAATGGATTTAGATGTTTGGCACATGGGTAGACCATGCCCTGGATTACGACATATGATACGCTTTATCCCGATATTCCCACGGAATCTACACTTATGCAGGTGAAACCGCGGGGTGCAGCTCGTAATAAATAATTAGAAAAGGCCCAAAACATTGACAACCGCTGTACCAAATCATTTCTAAGGTAATTTTATTTGCCGGAGACAGTGAGCTCATGTTAGCCAGACTAAATCTATTTCTTTATGACGACTGTTTCATGATTTTCAGTAGTACTCATTAACTATTCAGAGGCTGTCACTCTTTAGAGGACATTGACCCTAAGAGTATTAATATTAATATGTTGACAAATATTTGAAACAGTAGCACTGACCTGAAGTAAAAGGAAGGCAATTCCTGGATGAATACTAACTGAGATGCCTGTGTTGGGCTAAGTGTTATTAGGTTATTTAATTAGAGAAGTCGAGGCCTACTGGTACCGGCCCTGTCTTAAAATTTGTAGGTCGTCGGTTCGGCATGTCTTAGAACCATATAATCGACGACATGACTGAATATGATGATGTATCATCCACCAACCCGCACTGGGCCCGCGTGGTGGACTCTCTCGCAGTGAGGCCTGTGTCCCAGCAGTGGGAACGTTGTAAACTGATTTTGTAGCAGCAGCCCGATGTCTGGATTCGAAGCCGGTTGATGGTAAAAGGCCCCATACTTAAACATAATAGGCTGGTTTCCTAAAAAAATCTAATTAGACCATCAGTTAGATTATCAAAAAATATTGAACACGAATTTTTTCTTTTGTCAATTATATAAAAAATGATGAAGATATCGCCTGTTAAAGTTCCGCGTGACGTCACTTGCTTGCGACACTTTTGCAAGCAAGTGACGCCACGACCCCCCAAATTTTGACGCGCTTTATCTTTGTCATTTTTTGTTTGATTGACAAAAGAAAAAATACGTTTCCATTATTTTTCGATAATCTAACTGACAGACTTAATATAATTATTTTTTTTTACCCAGGAAACTACCCTATTGGCCAAATGCATGTGTACTATACGCCTCTGCCTACATTGTCGAGGAAGACAAGCGCGATGTTATGTTAATAAGAAGATTAATTAAATATAACATTTTACCGTTAGCAACTGCGAAAGCCTCACAAAAAACATATTTAATAATAATAAAAAACTCTCATTACCGGTAAAATAAGCCGCTTACTTACGAGGTAGGTGCTCTGGTAAAAACTGGAGTACTTGTTTAAAGATGCTTACCTGGAAAAGAAGAAACAAATCATTAGTCTAATTGAGGGTACATTTTAGGTGGGTGTGACTTTTTCTTACTACCCACACTTTTAAAAGGGGTAGGTTTTGCTTGGCTTTATATTATACTAGCTGCGCCCCGCGGTTTCACCCACACGAATTACGATCCAGAGGTAGTATCGGTATAAAAAGTATCCTATATCCTGGTTATAAACCATCTGTGTGCCAAATTTCATCCAAATCCGTTCATACATCCATCCATCCAAGCAAACTTTCACGTTTATAATGTTAGTAGGATTATACATAAGTTATAAAAAGACTGCAGCTTATGAACATATTAATTTAAGATGTCAATTAGGTATTGTTACGTTATGGTATAATTTTGGTAATTTATTTTTGCACCACTTATGAAAATGCAGGACGAGGTGGAGCGATGATCTTCGCAGGATGGCTGGTAGCAGCTTGATGAGAGTTGCCAAAAATCGAGTTGAATGGCGTGCAATAAGAGAGGCCTATGTCCAGCAGTGGACTGCTGTAGGCTCATGATGATGATGATGAATAATGCCAGCCGTAGCAGCAGCTTCTCATACTGAGAAGCATTGATCACCAAGCTATCTGGCCCTTTAGTCAACTGAGCCCGCTCGAGGTGGGTTTAAGATTTCAAACGATAGATGATTTCAGCAACTCTCATCCAACTGCCACCTGTCATCCTTTGAAGGTTATTTATTTAATACTTTAAGCACATAAATTACAGAGGCGAACTTAATGCCAACGGCATTTTCTACCAGTCAACCTTTGGGTGACGCAGAGGCAAACAGTGGTGGTGGCAATCATGAAAATTGAGGAATACATATTTTTTTATATGAAGATACGCATAAAACTATTTAAAACTACATAATATAATATATATACTTACCTAATTACATATAAATATGAGCGCAAATAAATATACATAAATACATGAATATACTAAAGAGAAATAAGACAAACAGGGAAAAAACATTAGCTTTGTGCTGATACTGCCAGCTTCTTGCGAGTGTGCTCGCGAACTTTAACTCTACGGGCCGATTTTTCCAACGCCAGATAATTTAATTCGAGGAATAATTTTGAATTTCTGACAGTTCTTCCATGCAAAATCTGTCAGACGTCAATTTTATTCCACGAATAAAAACTATTTTTGTCGATTGCAAATCCAGCCCTAAAGGAGCTAACACAAAAGCTCACAGAACAGCCACGTGACTTAAAGTAATTGTACAATGTTTTATACTGATTCCCATCGCCATAACAACGCATGGTCAATCCATGTGTTGTTGAGTAATGAAGGTAGTTGTTCACCGGCCGCAGGGACGCAACTTTTGATTGTTTTCACACTGTTTCATAGGTTTCATGTGTGTAGTGTGTTGCTTTGTTCAGATGTCGTGGACACGTGGGTTGGGAAGCGAATTTAGTTACGGGAAATATTGAATACCAAGTAAAGCGCCTGTCTGGGTTCGAACCTACTACCTACAAGTCGTAAGTCGACAGTTATCACTGGGGCATCAGTGCTCTTTTTGGTTATTTCACCACGTGGGCCGAGTTTTAGATCTCGCATGTTCTCCAATTCTTGGCAGTAGGAAATGTCGGTGTCCTGACGATGTTATCCTTCACCGTTTTGGGAGCATTGATGATGCAATTATTTACACAAAGTAAAACGCCTGACAGGGTTCGAACTTACGACACGGCCGCATGATTAATATTAATAACCATAAAATGAACAGTGTACCTCAGTGAACAGCGTAATCGTAGGTAAATCTTCTCTAACACAACTTCCTAAGCTGAAAACGATATGCCTGAATTCAAGTTATAATTAACTTTATGAATTACTAAGTTACAAGCTAAAACGAATAGTTAATAGTTTACAGCATAACTGATTCCCCACAATCTGCGCATAGTCGCGTGATCAATTAAATTGTAATTAACGCGAACGTTGGAAATTAATTTAGAAAAATGTAGTTTAGTTTCGTTTACAAAGGAACTCGATTAGCTGAACTTTTGTTGTGGTTGGGGAATGTCGGACACTGAAAGTTGGTGCAACAATAGATGGTCTACTTTTAAACTATTTGTAAATATGTGAACACCATGAATCTATTACATAATTGGTTTACCTGCCATTGCTTTATTTTCTTTTGACCTTTTGTGCTAGAGTAATTTTATTCTAAATGTCTTCACAAACTATAATTATATTAGAATGAAATTACAAAACCTTGTAAAATATTTTAAAAGAGTAACGGTGGAGCTTCTTGCCCATTCTTCTCCATACGAAAACTACCTTTTGGAACGGGTGACTAGAATCAATTCTATTTTAATGTAATGTTTTGTTTAAAATTGCCTTTTATGTGCCTATTTGAAATAAATGATTTGACTTTGACATTGGTCGACTGAGAGAAAAATATTCAGCTTACTCGTATAAAAACTCGATAAAACCGCGCGTTTTTATCACATTTTAATGTCAGGATTAACTAATAACGTGAAAATCAGCAAAAATCGCGAAGTCTTTTTTCATTCAAAAGCTTCGTTAATCTACGCATACGAAAACATTTTATTTAATCAATCTAAATAGACATTTCTATTTAATTTCAATAGGGCAATAAAATATATTTTTTAAATACCTTGATCCCCAGACACTCTATTTTTGGGGTCAGCTGCCTATCTGACTTCCACAACCCAGTTGCAGAGTGGTTGGTCTAAGATCTTTAGTACTAAGCAATTGAAAGACACAAGAGTGGAAAAAAATGGTTTAAAAATAAAATAACTCAAAAAAAATATGACAACGCACAGCATAAACGCGAACCAAACATACAAACATATTAGTTTGTTCGTATATGTAGATGGAACGTAAAAAGCTTGTTTCAATACAAAGTTGGGTTAGGGCGGCCGCGCCAATTTCAAACTCGATTTAACTACCGCACAGAGTAGTGAGGTACAGAGACGGCGCTTCCATTAAAATGTTGTTGTGCGAGGTTTTATGTGATAGGTTGGCAAACAGACGGATTCTATATAGTTCTACAGTATGGAAACTGGTAAGTAACTACCACCGATGGACATAGCTTTAATGTTAATCTTGGGTGAGTTGGAAACTACCATGTTTGGACAACACGTGGTTAACGAACGATATACTTCGATAATTTTATGGTTACTGCACGTTATGATAATCAGTATAAAGAGAATCACACCAGTTTTCCCAAAAGATGGGCGTATTAACCTACCTTTTTACCAGTTATGTTATACTAGCTGCGCCCCGCGGTTTCACCCGCATAAGTGTCGATCCCGTGGGAATATTGGGATAAAAAATATCCTATGTGGTATTCTGATGTTTAAGCTATATTACTGTAATGTTTCATCAAAACCCGTTCAGTAGTTTTTGCGTGAAAGAGTAACAAAAGTCCATCCATCCTCACAAATCATCCTGGCGTTTATAATATTGATAGGAAGTCTATGTGATAAGCTCGTCTCCTGTTAACTTAGTAGTTAGCAGGAGACGAGCCCGCGAGCAAAAAACCGATGGGACTCTGAGAGTGACCTGGGGACTATGAGAGTAAGGGAAGAGAGAGTGCACCTGTGTCTGAGAGTGACCTGGGGACTATGAGAGTGAGGGAAGAGAGAGTGCACCTGTGTCTGAGAGTGACCTGGGGACTATGAGAGTAAGGGAAGAGAGAGTGCACCTGTGTTTGAGAGTGACCTGGGGACTATGAGAGTAAGGGAAGAGAGAGTGCACCTGTGTCTGCGCACACACGCCTGCACTATAATGTCTTCTACGCCGATGGCTAGTCTCCGCTGAGATTGGCCACAATGGCCAAAATTCTGTCTAGAGGACTATTAACTGCTACTACAGAAAATCTAATAATACTAGGTATTATGACCACTAAACCAAGGGGCATTCAGTAATATTTAGCATTAGCTAACAATCGATAGTGATTTGTACTTCTTAATAACCTCTTACCTATCAATAGTTGATAAACACTGAACTCTTATCTATTCCTATTTTTAGCCACTAAATCAATAACATTGTGTAAGTGATTTGAAGTCAAGATCGTAACCTAACTACTTGCCCTGATAACCCGACCATGAAGATCAAAAGAGCCTTGTCTGAGATATACCAATAAAACTACACAACTAGGGAAAATAATCTAGCTGATTCGACATGCCCCGGAGATTAAGGGGCCAGATTCTGCAGAAAGACCGTCATTGACTAATTTAATGAGTAAGGTCTCTAAATTTAAAATAGTTTATTTCACATAAACCCACAAGGGCAGTGGTAACCGCCGCGACTTACGCGTTTTACAAAGCTTTTTTCGCTTTTCTACAGAGAGGAGGCCTGCTGGGACACCGGCCTCCTCTCTATGAGAGGGAGTGGGCCATAATCTACCACGGGGGCCCAGTGTGGGTTGAAGGATTGTCACATGTCCTCGATTTTTTAGTTCTAGGACATGTCGGTTTCCTCACAATGTTTTCGTTCAAAGTTTTGACAGCAGTGGTCATGAAATTTAAAAAACACAGTGCCTGCCTTGCTGAAACTGCTTCTAACTTAGAAATTTCTTTGACCACCTACAAAAAATGCGAAGCTCTAAAATAGCAACAAGCAACAAAAAAACAAGTACGCTAAAAACCTTCTACCCCTTTCACTGTTCTACGACTCGACCCACAGAATAAAAGAGTTGGTTTAATTTTTACAAAAAAAAAAAAACAACATGGCGGCCGCGGTTAATGACCCCATTGTTTCGGAGCGTATTGTTCAGACTACCAGCAGACGGTCAGTGGACATACCTTGCAAAATGTGCAACAGCTGTTTAACTTCATACATGGTTATTCAAAATAGCAGCTGCTTTCTTCGGTACAGAATATGGGCCGGTTTTTATGACACAAAGTGTAATAATATAGTGTAACTACATGATCTGACCAAGATTATGTTTGGACTTAAAAGAGACTGTGACCTCTGAGTTTGTTTCGGCCTTCCTTCTCAGACTAGTCAGATAGGAAACACCGACCTCATCTAGTTTTAAAAATATGGTTAACGTGTAAACGTGTTTGTCAAAATATACTTACAGAAATAAAATCAATTATCAGTGTTGTTGTCTAACATAATTTTGAATGTCGACAAGTATCGAGAAATCCGCGACGATTTACATTTAAAACAAATGAGTTCGCTTTTGAATTGTGCGCGCTCACTTAATTGAGGTGAGCAGTGAACTTTACAGAAAAACTGCACTTTAGTTCGATCTGAAACGAGTGATTGACCCCCGTCTCTAAAAGACTGCTCAACTGAAAAGTTGAGCAGTCTTTTTTCGTTTCGACTTCGTTTCAACTTCGTTACGAAAACGAATTTTAGATGAAACGCCAACTTTGGTGTTCTTGTTCATTTCTGGCGTTAAAACTTAGCACAATTAGCCTATAATAATCCCACTGCTGGGACACAAGCATCCTCTCTCCGAGAGCGAAACCAACTTCGGGTTGAAAATTATTACCTTCGAATTAAAGTCTTAATCCATTTAAAATCCAATCAAGTATGAGGCTTTTGACATTTCGAGGAACAAAGAAAAGAGAAAATTACAGCTGTATGAATTATCATAAGTTGAATCTTCTCTTCATATTATAAAACATATTGCCCTAATGTGGAATAAGAGCAATATGTCGCTACAAAACATCGTAGCATACTAAAAAACACAACTTACTACAGGGAATAGGTGACGGGAACGCAATTTTGTATTATCGATTTCTTCTGCCGACAGCACTAAGACATAACCCATTTATCTACACCGCAAACTACATTCCAAGAACAACTTTAACACTCTTGTAATACAGTTCCTTTTACATTGATACACAGTGTCACTTATTCCCATTTGCATTTAACATCACTCCAAGTTTATTCCTTGCCGTTTCAAAGGAAATTCAGCTTTGTTTTGATGGGGTTAAAGTATATTTTGTGTGAGTGTTGCGGTGTGATTTAAGTCACTGTGTTATTGAGTTGGGGTCCGGATTCCCCTTCAGTTGGCATTGTAAACAAAACGCCTATTATAATGGACAGCGTAGTGTTGTGCTCTTATCGATAAATTGAGATGGTGCGATAGTGCGGTGACTGATTGATATTTGACATCGTGGTGAAATCAGACAGGTTTATAAGGGTTGAATAAATAATGCAAGCGGTAGAAAGTTTTTAATTTGATGTTTTTTAAGGAAATGGAAAATATGGTCCGTTGTGACAGTATTTAAATGTAAACCAAGCGACTCAAATACAGTTAATTCTCATTAAATATATACTAATAATAAAGCTGAATAGTTTGTTGTTTTGAACGCGCTAATATCTGGAACTACCAGTCGTTGAGAAATTCTTTTTGCATTTGATATCCCAATTCTTGAGAAAGGCGTTTGAGATAGCGCGGGTACGCGATGCGATGCGACGGGGTGGGTGGGGTAACAAGAAATTTCAAGTCACGGGAAGAAGCTAGTATTAAATAAAACCACTCATAGTAAGTACTTTCTCAGTCATTATGACAAAAAAAAAAACAACTTCTACTTCTAAAAGTTTCAGCCATTTTCTATTACTTTCAACAAATTAAAAGCCCAAAAAGAAAAATACCTTTCCTTAACAAAATACCCTCAAACATGTAAGAAGATAAACATTCCTATATTTAAACTTCCATATTTGCTCCGAGTCAAACAAAATAATAATTCGCCAACTTCGACGAGAAATTTTCAGTATTTTGACACACTTCGTCTCGCACAATAAAAAAGTTTCTCACTTAATTACTTTACAAACGTATATTTGACTTGGGTGAGGTTTCTATGAAACTCGTTCGGTATTATTTATTTAGTATTATTTGTTTTGGTATATGGAGTTCAATTGAATTAAATTACTGAGCAGTGGTGCCCAAGTGGTAACGGCCGCCCGCACCGAGAGGAGGCCTGTGTGACCTGTGTCCTAGCAGTGGGAACATTATAGGCTGATTATGTAAATTACTTAGGTTGTATGTGGAGATCACGTATAGGTAGGTCACCAAAACGAGTCGTGGGAGTCATAAGGAATCTTTTTTTTAATAAATATTTTATTTGTTTGCCGTATGTCGAACGAGTCATGGACCAAAACCACCATGTGGGTCCCAGAAAACGTCCGGCGACATCGAGGCAGACCCAGAAGATGGCTTGACGCCTACAGACGGGATTGGTCCACACTAACTCAATACAGAGAGGAGTGGAAAGAAGAAAGGGAAGCCTTTGTCCTGCAGTAGGACATCATAGGCTCAAAATAAATAATTTGCATGTCAGTAAGTCAATTTTTCAAACTCTTACAGCTTAGCATGAAGTAACCATATTTAACTCGACTGTCGATATAAGAGAAGAATAATGATAATTAATAACATCCCTACAAGGACCACCTAAGAAACGACGGAAGGACTGTGCGAAAGATGGTAATAAAGGGAGTGACTAGACTACCAAGATGACGACTAATAGAGAAATATAGAAAAAAAGACATTTTGCACCGACGCCAAATAAATTGGGACAAAATTAAGAGAATAATGATAACAAGGAACACCTTAAAATATTGCTGGTGCTTGGGGGAGGCTTATGTCCAGCATTGGACGTCTTTCGGCTGAAATGATGATGATGGTGAAATCATTTTTAGGTCTGTACAATTAATTCATTACTTAAACTGCTTTAAATATCCGACAACAAACCACGAAAATTAAAAAAAAAAAACGTGAATTATTCAATTCAACTCACAAAAACCAATCAATTATACAAAATGTTGTTTTTTTATCGACATCAATCCCAACACTAATAAACGGAATTGTGTAATCCGAACCGCTAGGTTAGGCTCGACTATCGACTATGACGTATGAATGTATAATGTTTGTCACACGCCCTCAGTAATTGTACCGGGCACGTATATCAACGCAATCAATTTAGGCACAGCACTTATTCAAATTCCAATCGAATTTATCAGTTTTCATCGTGTAAAAGCAATAAAAAAATATTGGTTTCCCATCACTAGATAGGCTAATCGATTTGTAATTAAATTTGTCACGTCACTAGCTTAGGGCTGGGATCACTTCGAATTAATATTTTTCGCATCACTAATTCGTTTTGCTAATTGAATACTGTGTAATATACATTACAGTCTGTTTCATTTTACTTTGAGCTCACTGCATTTATAAAATAAAAGCATCATTCATATTTAAGTATTACCTACTTATTTTATTAATTATATTTTGGTCCACTTAGCTTATTCAAAAGCTAGTTTAGCTCTAGGCCATGTCTTAATTATAAAAGTATAAATAAATGTAGGTGAGATGACATACGGTTTGACATTTAACGAGTCGTATGACAGCTTACGTCAATAATCAGCCTAGGCTATAATGTTCCCACACCTGGGACACAGGCCTTCTCTCCGTGACCACGTGAGTGGGCCGTAATCCACCACGCGGGCCCAGTGCGGGTTGGTGGATGTCACATGTCTTTGAATTTTTGGTTCTAGGACATCGTTTCCTTTTTTTTTTCTTTTTTCACGATGTTTTCTGTCGCCGTTTTGAGAGCAGTGGCGATGAAACAATTTACACAAAGTAAAGCGCCTGTCAGGGTTCGAACTTAGGACCTAGGGCGAAATGTGGGTGTAGGTACTATGAGTACACCTGTGCCCAACTCTTCGGTAAAAGATATACGGGCTGATAATGAACTATTTGTGCAGGTCGTGCTCTCTACTAGAGAAGATTGATTGTACTTGGTAACTCAATCGAATACCACTTGCACAACACATTACGTAATTTAAAAAAAAAACCGGCCTCGTGCGATTCGGACCATGCAGAATGAAAGGTTCCGTATGTGGGATGAACTTATACCAAGAACTAAAAAATACGCAAAATACGTGCATTGTCGTGGAGTTGCGGACACCAGCCCGTTCTACCTATTACCTATTACCAAGAACTACTTAACCTTGTAGTAGAAAACATGTGAACCAATACAAAAAAGTCACGGTTAATTCTTCAACTCAAATGTAACTTTGTAATAGAAATAAAACTACAAATTATCTATTTTTGAACTTTTTCCTTTACTTGTGCTTGGCAAATTTCATGATTCTAGGTGAACGGGAAGTACCCTATAGGTTTTGATTTGTTTGTGAGTATCAAAATATGTCGCATAGATGGCCGTATTTTTTCATTGCGTTGAGTTAGAAGCTTGATTTTTTTGAGTATTCGATATTATTTTCGATTTGATACCTCCACGCGTTTCTGCGAAAAGGGGGTTTGACAGACAAACATACGAACGGACGGACAACGAACTGATCCCATAAGGGTTCCGTTTTTTCCTTTTGAGGTACGGAGCCCTAAATAAAAGAGCGTGAACATAAATAAATAACAAGTAGCGGTTTCAACTTTCAATGTTGTCACATGGTCCCCTAATTTTTTAGTCCTGTAACCCTATCCTTGCATTGTGAACCATTATAAGATTGGAATGGGGTTGCCACCAATATATCATACGCAATTATATTTACAATAAACATTATATTTAATTCGTTTTGTCGGTTTTTCTAAGGGTCCAAATTGCACTGCAAGACGTAATTGGTAATGATGTATTCATAGTAACGTTGGTCAAAAGTAATTTGAATGACTGTACTTTCTGGTTCCATGGTTTCTTTCAGCCCGTAGTTTGGTAAGTGGCAGCGTGATACCCTCGTGCTTCGGAAATCATGATTAAGCCGATGGCCTGCTCCTGATCTCTCTCCGGTCGTGTCGGATTGCCGTCCCATCGGACCATGAGAGTGGGGGAAGAGAGAGTGCACCTGAGTAATGCGCACACACTTTTGCAGACTAGCTATCGGCGCAGGAGTTTAATATATCCTGCATCGATGGCTAGTCTCCGCTGAGACTGGTCGCCATGGCCGAAATTCGGTCTGGAGGACTTTATTTATTTTCTGGGTGTAAAACTATAGGATAACTAAAGCGACTGCCTATCTGACCTCCACAACCCAGTTATTGGGGATTACGATACCCCTTGGTATTACTCCAAATATTTAATCTAAGTTTAATTTAATTTAAGTACTTATCTGTTTTTTTTAATTTTATTTTATTACCAGTCAATATAATACATTTAATTCGATTATCTTGATTTGTTTGTTCAATTTCTAGATATAGGCTTTATTTTACACTAATTTTATCATTAATAATTCACAATTCATTGCAATAATGAAAATGTATACCTAAATGATATGATGTAATATAAATAAAATAGTGCATGTGGTGTTAGCCTGTAAGTAATTGTTCCACTTGTTGTATATGTGTAAAAGAAATGTAACGTTTAAGCAATTGTAGGCTAGCCTAAATAAATAAATATAAATAATACTCCCTAAGCATCACTTTGAAATTCGAACGGCGGTGTCTTGTTGTGAGTCCGCGATGATTTACTTTAAAAACAAATGAGATCGCTTTCGAATTTTGCCGATCTATTCTTTACAAAACTTAGGTGAAGTGAGATTGACAATTGACAGCACACTTCACCTTAGTTTTCACGGTGAGATTTTTATACAGAATAAATCAGCTGTGCGGCTTACTTGAGTGAGGTGAGCAGTGGACAAAGAAGATGTAATAATTAATAAGTACAGATTATCTCAGTGTTTTGTGACTAAACCGTTAATACCTCGGAAACTAGGACAAAGTTAGTTACATTGTGACCGATGAGTCAACGAAACAGTCACAACAGTGAAGATACAGTAGTAAAGCGAGATGAATCATGTCTTCGTAATAAAATGTTGCAAAACTGGTTGAGAGTCGTCGAAGATTGTATGTTATTATGCCGTTTGTAAGGTGGATGTAGAGTTTAAGTTGCAGACTTTATAGCACAAAATATTTGAGAATATAGCCCGACAATTATAAAATAATCTACCAAGCCTTTTCCCAATTATGTTGGGGCCGGCTTCAGTCGAACCATAAGCAGGTGACTACTGAATACCAGTTTTTTCATGCAGCGACTGCCTATTTGACCTCCACAACCCAGTTACTGGGTAACAAGATACCCCTTGGTAAGACTGATTGTCTTTTGGGCCTCTGACTACCCAAAAAGACTGGCAAAGATCTACGAATGACAGCAGACAGGGAACCCCGGCTTAACGTGCTTTCCGAAGTCCGCGCACTGCGGTAAAAGTTATTTGCGTTTGCGATTAAAAAAAATCGCATCACAGTGCGCGCTTAGCCGAAACTCAAAACATGACATCCATTACACCATTATATATATACCGCCATAAACCATAGAAATAAACGCCATTGTTTATTTTTATCCCCCTCACATCCCATACTTGGTTGAGCAGCTATGACTGACCATAAAGGCAGTAATTTCTTTATGCGATCACCCGAACTTTAATATTTTCTTATACTCACTTTTATGCATCGTTCGCGAATACAAAGACTTTTTATTATAACTCTCTTAACGTCTTTTTACTCGTAAAATTTGTCTTAGACGTACACTCGACGACAAATAAAACTATTCATCTCCAGTTTAAGCTGACCTCGCAATAGATTATTATTTATTTCTAAATTGTTAAAAAAAAAACTTTTTTTTTAACTACTTAAATGTGATTGTCTATATGACTACTCTGAGAAGAAGGAAAGAAAAATGCGTTTACTGATTGAAGAAAGACCGCAACACATTTTTTTTTCGATATGGTATCTCCCAGTTCAACCCATGAGGTTGTCGTCTGCTTAACCGGGTTTGCCTGTGGATGCCTCAATAAATTAAGGCCGCCTGGCCTGGGCTTAAAAAACTAAAAACTAAGCGACTACACGCTAAGGGCACTCCTTGTGGGGTACGGACCTCGATTTTGGGCGTCGCTGGGAGAGGGCAGCAAGGTACAGGCTGGATCAGAATTAGCAACAAACTCAAAGGTATCTTTTAGGCCACTGATTTCTGATAAATGCTGTATAGGTTTTCCGTACCGACGCCGGCACATCAAGCTAACCGAAACTGTCAAATTTTCCCAATCAACCTTGAACCTAACGACGGCACGGTTGGCGCAGTGGTTAAGCGATTGACTGCTGCGCTGCGTGTCGCGGGTTCGATTCCCGCACGGAACAAATATTTGTATGACCTACATGTATTTGTTCCGAGTCTGGGTGTTTTTCTATCTATAATATGTATGTATTTACAAAAAAAAAAAAAAAATTGTATATAAGTAGTTTATCAGCCATCTTGTTACCATAACACAAGCATTAGGTTGCTTAGCTTGGGACAAATGGTGCTGTGTGAAATGTCCAGGGATATTATTATTATTATTATTATAACGCTTTAGCGACAAAGTTGAAAATCTATTAAAGGACAGATTCTAGTAGCTTGATGTGCTGGTGTCTGCTGTCTGTACAATGAGAGGTCAGCTTATACTGGACATGTATAGCTTGATGAGCCCTCGTGTGTACATGTTTTGTCATCGGTGTACCGTACATCATAAGGAATTTTTAAAATGAGTTTCTAGAATGCTTGTTTAGTGGGTTTATGAGCAAAAATATTGCTTGAATGGTCAGTGGCAACATGGCATAGATGCTGAGAGGGCGTTACGTTACTTACAGGTCGCGGGTTCGATTTATGGTTTATACAGATTCTAAAGGGTTTATTTATAAACGATGATTAAAGTTAAGTGACGTTCAAGCGTCAAATGTATGGTTAAACAGTCGCTAATCAGTACTCAACTTTTAGCAACGTTTATGAATAAGAGGGTTAGTTTAAAGTCTGCGATATATTGAAAAAATATATTATTTACTATTTCCAAAATATTTATTTTAATTTTGTGTTCATTCATATCGAGCTTAGTAAGTCGAACAATAAATGGACCATATTTATTTTTGGAAGATAGCAATAATAAGGTAAGCAACACCAGTTTATTGGATCAAATGGTCATTGATTGTAAGAGATTATTGGAAATATAAATGTTTTCCGGGAACAACTCTCAATTCAATAGGTTTGGTATATAATGGTGAAATACTGTATGGTGATTTTTTTTTAAGAAATACTTCCTGAAAATTCTTTGAAGCCAAAGTTTTTATCATTTGTATCAAGTTGGACATCAATATCAATCTGAATAATTTTGGTAGTGTAGTGGTAGAAGTAAACTAGGAGAAATCGTCAATTAACGAAAAAGCATTTTTATTAAATATAATAGAGAGTCAGAGAGAGTGAGAGATAGTTTTCATGGTTTTAGAGGGTGCTGAAGCCGATAGTGAGGTCAAATCTTCTTAGCGTCGATAGCAATCTAAATGGACTCGGCCAGAAGTCGGCCACTTGTTTGGCGCCATCACCAGCGTCCATCAGTTCCTGTAACGTGCAGCGTGAGGTCTAATGAAATTCAAAGATGACACCTGCGAATATTTCCGCCACCATCTTGGATTTTCATTTTGAACTTCGTTCCTGCCGGGGGTCTACCGACCGACCCCACACATTTTTTAACAAATTCGTCACACGTCTGCTTGTTACAAGCAAACATCACTCACGTTCGGCGTAAAGCAAACACAGCCCTAACAGTGAATTAAAAGCACTAATAACAGTTTATAAGGCAACGGATAACACTCATTAACACTCGCGTGCTGTATTATTTGTACTCACTGCATAAGTACTTGTGAAGACCACTGCAGCGATGAAAAGAGAAGGTTCACAACTTCTGACATTATCTTGTACTAGCTGACCCGACAGACGTTGTCCTGTCAAAACTTCAATAGCATAATCAGCCATGTGAGAGGGAGTGAGCCGTAATCCACCACGCGGGCCCAGTGCGGGTTGGTAGATGACAAATGCATTCGGTTTTTTGGTTCTAGGACATGCCGTTTCCTCACGATGTTTAAATTAATTACACAAAGTAAAGCATCTGTAGCACAACGAACAGCATTTCATTTTTATTATATAGTTAGATTATACCTAATGACGGAAATAGGTGAGATATTCATCGCATGTAGGTATATGAGGATTATCTTCAACCAGTGTTAGTGCTATTCTGTAAAGTTCACTGCTCACCTCACTCAAGTGAGCGCACACAATTCGAAAGAGAACTCATTTGTTTTTAAAATAAATCATCGCGGAGTCACAACGAGACTCCGTTCGAATTTTGAAATGATGTTTAGAGCCACTGCAGGCCAGTGATACTGGCTGATAAAACTTTCTTGCCCAATAGAGAAATCATATTGCATCTCTTTGTTATCTTCCAAACTATTTGTAGTTATCTTGTCTTAGTACATAACCCAGCTTTTGCGTGTCGGGTTGGCTTCCAGTCTAACCGGATGCAGCTGAATACAAGTATTTTACCTAGAGCGACTGCCTATCCGAACTCCTTAATCTAACCTCTCTCTTGATACTATATATAATTTGCAATCACGACTTATTCGCCAAAAAAGTAAAAAGTTTTTGGAAAAATAAGTTAAACTCCTACTATAATAAAGTTCAGTTTACGCTGCAACTTCAAACATTTTTATAACTTTTTCAAGAGTGCTAGTCACTCTAAAATCAACTTAAATACCATTGAAATAAAGTTGGCATTTGTTTAACTTGAAATAACATCAATTCGAAACATTTGGAATAGACTTTATCATAGTTAAAGATACCAAGGAGTGACCCTTCTGCATTTCCTCCCATGTCTCCATACTCTCCATGCTGTGTATAGCTATGTGAAGCTTTATAAAAGAGTTGCTAAAATGTACTCAAACACATCCGTCTTACTCATCTGTTAGATTAACGGTATTGTGTGTTTTAATATGAGCTTAATGGAACCTATATTTGTGTTTGTTGAGGCTAAAAATAGTCATCTTGACTCTTGTGGGTGTTCCATGGAAGTTTATTGACTGGGAGAATGTAAACCTGAGGCTAGGTGGAGCGACGATCTTCGCAGGATGGCTGGTAGCAGCTGGATGAGAGTTGCCGAAAATCGAGTTGAATGGCGTGCAATTGGAGATGCCTATGTCCAGCAGTGGACTGTTATAGGCTAATGATGATAAAATCTGAGAACATTTTGTGAATCGTGGGAATCCTACACCGATCCTCGAAATCAAATTTTCTTAAGTTTTTTGCAAATTCCAGGGCAGTGTCATGTTGATGAACAAAATATGATTCGACCTGACATTATGACCTTGGCCCTGCGCCTGATCTCTCGCCGGTCGTGTCGGATTGCCGTCCCATCGGACTATGAGAGTGAGGGAAGAGAGAGTCTCCTGTGTGAGTCACTTGTGGAGTGTCATTTGATACAGCCGCACCATTTCTGACTATAACTATTACGGTGTATTGTGTTCGAAGTAAGCATAAATAACTCTGATTCACTAGTAAACGTAAAACTACCGCGAAATTAATTACCACAACATAACATCACGCCTGTGTTCCCCGAAGAGTTAGGTAGAGGTGTACCAATACTACACCCACATTTTGCCAGTTATATTCAAGTTCTATGTAGGGGGCGAGCGATTGTCATCAGACGAGCATAAATTTAAACTCCGGGCTTCTACTGAGAAACTCCAGATAGAAAAACCCAATAACACTACCTGATCCGGGAATCGAACCCAAGACCTCATGCTCAACACTCCCTCTTGCTTGAGACCGCTGGACTAACGGGGCAGTGTATCGGCTTTCTGAACATAAATAACGCTGATTTACAAGTAAACGTAAAACCAGTACGAATTCAATGCTCAGCAGGCTAGTTACTCAATATTCTTGGCTGACGCAAGAGTCAGGGTCTACTTTCATGTCCAATTACTAATCCTTCCTGCCACGGAGCTAATGCGTGCGCCCGATGTAGGACTTTTTAGAAATAAGACGTAGAATTGTAGGAATCATCTTGTAGTAGGCTTTTCGCTAAATGGGTACTGAAATATTGATCGATCTGCGAGAGTGTATACATACATACACGATAAACTCACACCTTCTTCACATGGGGGTACGTACCTGACCTTTCTGAAGAACATTATCAATAAGGTGACTGTATGTCCTCTTAGGGCGTCCCCTCCGGGGGTTTCCTATCACATCTGCCTTGTTAATACTTTTTGTAAATCGCCTTTCATTTATCCCCGAATTCTGGGCCAAATCCAATTAGATTGATGTCGAAACGCTAAGAAAAAGAAGTCCTGTATTATTAATGTGATGATCTGTGACCTTCGGAGGTAGAGATCAGAATATGAAAATCGTCCGCCATTGCAGCAATGAAGCATGAAAGTCGAAGGAACTGCAAGAGTAGCTCGTATTGTGGTAATATCGACAAATCCTATATCTGACCATTTTTAAAAATAAAATCCCGTGCACATGATGACCACAGCTGCGTCCGTAAGTAAAACAAAAGAGGATCCTTTTTAGGTCGACTAATGATATGAGCTGCAAGCAGGAATAGTCCTTACGGTGGTCAGATATAGATTTTGCCTATAGTACATGGTGGTGAAATATTAGACAAACAGCAAGATGGTAGCGAGATTGACTGCCCAGCATAGCTGTTCACAGCCACTCGATACGCTTCCGCACCGTATCGAACATCAAACAATGTTATCGTAGGAGTCCTCTAAACGCTGTTCACAAGTCAAAAACCCGATAATTTTGACAATTTATATCATATATATAAATCAACTCCGAAGAAGTATCGGCCGAATGTTCGGCCGTTTCCTGCTACGAAGTTACTATTTGGTTCGGTCGGTTCCGATCCTACACTCCTACACTCTTTCGAATATTGACTATGGTCCCGACCCAACTGAGCCGATCCGAACTTTTTTCGCATTTTTCAATAATATTCGGTTCGGCCATGTGTCGGTCCGATCCGAACATTCGCACTTTGCACTTCGGAGTAGACTGGTTATCGAAATGTGTCATTTTCGATACGGTAGTCTGTATTTCGGATGGTTGTGAATAGCCAAACTTGAGGTCCCCTTCTAAGCGCCATTTAAGTACATCGAAAAACAATAAGAATATCTACAAAAATATGTGCTCCCGACTTAAGCCTCATCTTCCAAGATACTTCCTCCAAACTACCTCTAATCACAGGTCCCTCAGGGCCTTGGGGAGGGCGGGAGGGGAGGTCTTAAGTCCACAATCACTTAGCACAACTCAATGGTATATCGCTTACTATGATCATCAAAACGTTATTTGCATGTCTAATTTGATACCAGGATTTAGTCTTGGGATAACTTTGGGATATAAGGGACGATGGTTTGGGTGGGGCCGCTTTTCTTACGCATGTTTTTTTACATGGATATTTTATTTTAAACTTACGTTTTCTGCTAATAAGAATATCTTTGTCTTCGAAGGCCATAATAAAAAAACCTTAACTGGACGGGTCAATCACAAAAATATTTAAATTTCAGGGCAATCGCATGGAAGAGATCTTCCTTATTTTTGAACCGACATCAAAAAAGAAGCTTCTGTATTCGTCCCGTATGTATGTTTGTATGACCGCGATTCTCTCAAAAACTTGTTTTTGAGAGAATCGCGTTTGGTTTGGATGGGGTTTTCGTTATTTAAATACATATTTTTTTTATAACATAATTATGTCGATGTTTCTGTAAGTAAACTTATAGTAATCCATATTATCTCTACGTTATCTAGCGAAATGTGAGTGTTCTATAGATAGGTGGTAAAACTTTGCCCTGATATGATAAGTAAACTATATAAAGTGTATACAATCCATATTAATCATCTGCCCAGCCTTTTCCCAACTATGTTGGGGTCGGCTTCCAGTCTAAACGGATGCAGCTGAGTCCCAGTATTTTACATGGAAGGACTGCCTATCTGACCTCCACCATTTAGCCACAAGCCCCTCTTACAATCCATATTATCTTTACGTTATCTGGCAAAATGTGGCGGTACTATAACATGTACAACTTTGCCGAACCCTTCGGGGATTACAGGCCTGATGTTGTTCAGCTATCTCGAAGAATAGTAAAGCAGTTATTATATTAGCTTCTGCCTGCGACTGAAATCTCGGCCCCATCGCGTCGCATCCCATCGCTCGCCCGTGCTACAACTTTCTTTTTTTCTGCCTTTTTTCTATTTGCGCGGCTCCTAAGGGTCGTAGCGTGATGTCAAATAGCCCATAACCTTCCTCAAGAATTGGGCTATCAAAGGAAAAAATATTTTTTCAAATCCGACTGCCAGTTACGGAGTTTACGTAAAGAGGTAAATTTTGTTCGTTTGTATGTAGGGGACATACAAACGAACAAAATTTACCTGTTTATAATAATATGTATTAGTATAGATTAATAAAATAAACGGGAAAACCAAGTCTAACTGAATCCTATCTCAATCTCTCATTGCATGTCACACAAATCCCAACCTAAATAACAGCGGCGTCCCCGCTACATACTTCTAAACTTATGTTTTCACCTCAAAGAGCAAACTTAGAACTCTCAGAGCCGCTCAACTTGGTCGCGAAGTTAATTCCCTCCTCCATGATATGAATACAAGGAAATATGGAATTGCCAGAATTACTAATACTTAGCAGGGCACTTGCTCGGATTCATCTCTATCCAGTACAAAAATGTTGTTCTCTAAACATCACTGGAAGTGTCTCGTTGTGAATCCGCGATGATTTACTTTAAAAACAAATGAGTTCGCTTCCGAACTGTGTGCGCTCACTTGAGTGAGGTGAGCAACTTTACAGAATAGCAATACTTAAGCAACAGTGTCCATGGAGTTTCTTGCCCGTTCTTCTCCATAGGTACCTACTACGCTTTGGAATGGGCAACTAGCTTCATTTTTCTGACTGACCGACCCCTTGACAATTCAAAAGTGCCTGTAATTGGTTTAATTAAAATAAATACTTTGAGTTTGAGTTTGAACAGTATGCACACTATGCATAGTAGAACTACTTTATTCTGTTTAATCCGAGGGAAACCTATTCCTGTAGATCAGCTTGATGTGTTCCGAATTGAAAGGCTGTGGTAGGAGTTTGGCACTTTTAACTTTGACAGCAAGTGCTAATAATCAGCCTGCTGCCCACTGCTGGGAAAGGGAGTGGGTCATAATCAACCACGCGAGCCCAGTGCGGGTTGGTGGATGTCACATCTTTTCGAATTTTAGAAGTGCCAATCAAAATCAAAATCAAAAGTCATTTATTCAAATTAGGCTGAGAATCAGCACTTTTTGAACGTCAAAATTACAAAAGACAGTCCCCCAAAAACGCCCGCCCTTCACCACTTCCTAGTGCTATCGCTGGGAAGAAGAAGTGGCGCAACAAACTCCCCAGCAGAAGGTACCAAGG
This sequence comes from Apamea crenata, assembly GCA_949629185.1. Taxonomy (NCBI): domain Eukaryota; kingdom Metazoa; phylum Arthropoda; class Insecta; order Lepidoptera; family Noctuidae; genus Apamea; species Apamea crenata. The sequence continues at coordinate 5,884,362 of OX451380.1, read as the reverse complement.
TACCATTGCCTTCAATAGGCAATGGTACCTAATAATATTGAACCAATAACTTCCTATCAAGGCTTATTTGCCAAACTACAACAGAAAGAAACCCTTCAACATATTCGATTGTAAACTGACAAGTATTTTTCGTCGAACCACAACAAAATCGTAGCGTGTCCGCACCATTTAACTGAACTGTCGTATATCGGCGTATGTCCTCGTTTTAAAATTTCAGTAAACTATAGGGCTTCCCCAGAGCGGTTGGGGTTAATTCCATTACCGGCGGGTCATTGCGTCGGCGCGGAAATATTTATTAGCATGCACTGATTACTGGGGCCGGTACTTTTAATATTACTGAGACCTTTTCGTGGCCTAGAGGCCTAGATCTTATTTAACGTTATAAGTTGGGAAATTACCTGGTCGTCTGGTTGTCCTGGTGGACAAAACGTGGACTGAAAGCTTAGATGTTATATTGATATAAATGGGGAATGAACCTCCTCATTGTATAAACTTCTTCTTTCGTATCATCACGAGCTGTAGAAGAACAGCTCATTATCTTCTAGCCTTTTCCCAACTATGATGGGGTCGGCTTCCAGTTTAACCGGATGCAGCAGAATACCAGTATTTTACATGGAGCGACTGCCTATCTGACCTCCACAACCCAGTTACTGGGCAATACCTTTGGTAAGACTGGTTCTCAGACTTTCGGGCTTCTGATTACCCGTAACGACTGTCAAAGAACCGCAAATGACACCCGGGACCAACGGTTTAACGTGCTTTCCGAGGCACGAAGGGGTCTCGGTGTGTAAAGATGGTCACCCATCCACAGGCCGACCGCGGCAAGCGTAGCTTAACCTGATCGATCAACCTGTGCGGCTGTTATTATTTAGAAGAACAGCATTATCTTCTAGCCTCACGCAGCAGGAGCAGGACATATAACACCAAAGGGTTCACAGTTACGTTGCCAACCTAAGAGAAAGAAGTTGCAATGTCTCTTGTTCCTGTAATTTTCGTAACACAGCATCAATGTGACAACAACACTCTATACCCACATACCCTCTACCAAACTAACCAATATTTCCCACCAACCCTTTAAGAATTCGAGGCAACAAAACTTCCTTATTATTGCGAACTTCAGTGCCGTTAGAAGTTGTGTAGCACAAGTTTTTTGTACGACAAAGATGTATGTGCGAACTTCGAATAGGCCGCGTGTATGTTTATGTGTAGAAGCAGGCGTCTCGGTTGGGATGGCTAACGTTCTGACTTTGACGCTACAGGGGTGCCAAAAAAATCAGCAGTATTGCGTGTGAGAATATCGTGTTGTGCTGGGGGCCTAAGCGGGCACGCCGTAGTTTCAGCCAAAGTTATGGGGTTTTCGTAATCCGTACGTTTTCCCTAGGGATATAAGATGAGTTTGGGGCCCGAACTACGAATGAATGACAGCACGATTTGACAGTTGTCTCTGCTCCCGATGTGGTGCCCGATTTGCCCGTCCGAAAAATTTAATTTGACACATGTTTTCATTGATCAACTACTTGGATGAGCCCGTATCTTTGTTGACAGCCTTAGAAAGTAGACCCCCTGTAAAGTACGTTAAGCCGTTGGTCCCAGCTGTAATTCATAGATCTTTGATAGTCGTTACGGGTCGTCAGAAGCCCGAAAGTCTGACAACCAGTCTTACCAAGGGGTATCGAGTTACCCTATAAGACAGGTCTGTCAAAATCACTGTGATGTTTATTCTCGTTACAACAAGGTTGCTGCTGTCAAAGGTAAAACCACAACAGACAGTTTTAGTATTTCGAATCCACATCTATTAAATAGATACTCTACAACTGCTATAAATACCACAAGTAAAGACTCGTACGATGGCAGTATGTCAGGTAAATAGATACCAAGTCAACCTAGGGATCCCAAACAGATAATAAAACAGTCGAAGTACGTAACAAAGGACATCCACCTTCAAAGATATTTAGTGAGGTATCAATATTGTACGCAGTGTGCACGTACGGGCAATGAAATAACTTATGTACTGTACCGATCTGTTTTGTGTTAGGGCTGCTAGCAACTTAAGTAGACAAAGGGGAAGAAAGGTTATAATAGCCTTCTTTTTTTTCATATCCTGCAATAGGATACACCAACCGGGGATTGTCCTTGGGTGCACTTGCACAGTGCATACAGGGATAATCGTCGGTTAGTGCTGCGTTTCATTAACATTTTCTAAGCCTCTGCGAGTTGGCTTCGGCCCCTACGCCTTCCAAAAGACCGGCTCCCGAGATATGTAAAAATATAATAATAATGCAATGTAAGTTTGGGAAAAGACTTACATTTCCAAGTGTTTACCGCCGCCTAAAGAACCTTAGATTTTTTATTTTTATTTATAAAAAAACATTGCCCCATACTAGGAGTTACTCCTGTATCGTGGGTGCGTTTACAAACATTTAAACTCACATACACAAACAGCCAGACCCGGAACAACTACCTGTAGGCAATACAAATATTTGGTCCGTGTGGGAATTGAACCCGCGAAACGCAGCGCAGCAGTCGATCGCTCAGCCACTGCGCCAACCGTGTCGTCAGAAGATGTCGTCGTATATAATTAATGTATTGCAAAATATTGTAAAACATTTTAAAAGAGTAACGGTGGAGTTTCTTGCCCATTCTTCTCCATACGAAAACTACCTTTTGGAAGGGGCGACTAGAATCAATTTTATTTTAATTAAATTTTTGACGTTCACAAGTCCCTTTTATGTGCCTATTTGAAATAAATGATTTGACTTTGACTTTGGTCCACACTGCAGAAGACCGCATAACTTGGAGACGCGTCGTATGTGGTCGCAAACCTCTGCACTAAGGGAACAACGAAGAAGATGATGTGTATATGAAATTCCCATTTTCTAAAACCTCCATTTCAGTTCATTATCAACCCTACCCGTAGCGCGGTGTTTGAGACAAGTTTATTTATTTTGACATGCCGTTATAAACGTGATGGGTGCCGACTGAATATATTACTTGGGACCGGGAGGACAGGGTACTGTAGGTAGCATCAAACTACCTACGTGTGCACCTGTGTGTAGGTTTTAGATCTGAGCAATGATTTAATGATAAATGATAAATGATTTTATTTTTGTAAGTAGGTTTGTACAAACACTTTTACACGTCAATCATATTTTAAAACTAGATGAGGTCGGCGTTTCCTATCTGACTACTCTGAGAAGAAAGGCCGAAACAAACTCAGAGGTCACAGTCTCTTTTAAAGTCCAGACATAATCTTGGTCAGATCATATGAAGACCATGCAGGTCGATGTCTGAGATGGTCTTTTGAGGAAAGAACCACACAGATTGAGAGGACCTGTCCAGCCAGTGCACGCATTTGTCAGAAATCGTGCAGCTCAACTCAAAACTTAAGGAGCTCGACGATTCGACGAACAATACCAAAGAAAGGACATTTGGGTAGGCCACATTAATTACTCAAACTGCCAGACCATGACAAAAACTAACAGAACAGAGAGAAAAATTAAAAATAATATAAATAAAATGACCCACATAGTCTTCACATTCACAATAATTAAAATAATAGAATACTTTACAAAGTAAGCAAATGTCATAGTATATGTAAAATCCATTAATGTCAAAGTGTATATAATAAAACAAAAAAAAAAAAACAACAACACAGAGAAAAAAAATATAAATAAAAATAAAAACATTAAATATGTAAAAAATTGGAAGCACCTTAATCCCAAGCCTTTTTGTCCTCGATATAATCCTTAACAGTATAAAAGGCTTTCTGGCACAACTTACGTTTAATGAATGATTTGAATTTATTAAGGCTTAGATCTTGAACGGGGCTTGGAACTTTATTGTAAAAGCGTATACATTGGCATCTGAACGAGCCACCTATTTTCTTGAGCCTTGTTATAGGTACAACAAATTTGTGTTTGTTCCTAGTATTTATATCATGGATATCACTGTATTTTTTAAACAATTTTATATTTTTATGGGCATATAAAAGATTTTCATAAATATACTGAGAAGGCACAGTCATAACATTAATCTCTTTAAATTTGTCTCTGAGCGAGTGTCTCGGACTTAATTTATAAATTGATCGAACAGCTCGCTTCTGCAAAACAAAGATAGTCTGAATATCAGCGGCATTTCCCCACAATAGAATACCGTACGACATTACACTATGAAAATAGCTAAAGTACACTAAACGGGCTGTCTCTATATCAGTTAAATTACGAATTTTTCTAACAGCGAATGCTGCGGAACTTAGCTTTTTTGACAATTTGTCTATATGCGGACCCCACTGAAGCTTAGCATCCAAAGTTATGCCCAAGAATACGGTGCTGTCTTCAGGATTCAATTCTTCGCCCTTTATCAACACATTAGTTTTCACCTGCCTAACGTGAGGTAGCGTAAACTTAATGCATTTGGTTTTTTTCTCGTTTAGAAGTAAATTATTAACATTGAACCAGTGGACTACTTTAGAGATCGCGCTATTTACTTCGTCAGTAACCTGCTGCTGACGTTTAAGTTTAAACAAAAGTGAAGTGTCATCTGCAAACAACACTATATCATGATTATCCTTTATGAGGTACGGCAAGTCATTAATATAAATAAGAAACAAGAAAGGACCAAGAATTGAGCCCTGTGGGACTCCCATTGTTACTATAGATCCGGGAGATCTTTTTCCATTAACGTCAACGCTCTGAATCCTCTTACTCAAGTATGAAGTAAGAAGATCCAGAGCAGCGTTCCGGATCCCGTAGTGACGGAGTTTCCTGATTAAAGTTTCGTGAAGAACGCAATCGAATGCCTTGGACAAATCACAGAAAATGCCCAAGGCATCGCATTTGTCTTCCCATGCATTATAAATATGTCCTAAAAGTTCAGTAGTTGAACGACCCCTTGTAAAACCGAACTGTTTGCTATGTAATAATTTGTGTTTATTAAAAAATCTTTGCATTTGTTCTAAAATTAATTTCTCAAAAATTTTACTAAAAGTAGGTAGTACAGAAATAGGTCTATAATTTGTGGGGTCTGATGTACTACCCGATTTAAACAAAGGTATTATTTTACTATTTTTCATGAGGTCAGGAAACTCCCCACCGTCAATACAACTATTAAAGATGAGAGCTAGAGTAGGCGCTATAATGTCAATTACAGACTTAGCAACTTCTACAGAATTACCCCACAGATCTGCAGTCTTTTTTACATTTAAAGTGTGAAAAGTTTTAATTATATCTATACAAGTAACATGTTCAAAATGAAATTCCGAATCGCAACCATTAACATTTTCCATAAGCAAAGACTCAGCAACAGAAGGTGATGAGTTTAGGGATTTAGTAGTTGAAAGGGGAATATCCGAAAAGAAATTTTCAAATGCCTCGGCGACTTGTGAGTCTGATTTTATTATGTTGTCATTAATCGACAAGCTGTAGTCAGTGTTTCGATTACTAGACCTTCCCGTTTCACTATTAATAATATTCCAAGTTGTTTTAATTACATTACTGCTGTTTTTAATCTTTAAACCTAAATAAAGTGACTTGGCCATATAACAAACTTTTTTAAATAATTTTGAATAATTTCTAACATACAAATTAAATAATTTAGACGCTAGTTTAAAACACGGGTGAAATGCGTGTCAGCCTTGATACTTTCGACCCTGTATAATCATACAGGGTCCAGTATCAGACTCCCATCCCATCCCATCCCATCTCAAAACGTTGACGGAAACATCTCAAAACGTTGACATGCCAGTGCATGTCCTAAAACTAAAAATTCGAAGACATGTGACATCTACCAACCCGCACTGGGCTCGAGTTGTGGATTATGACCAACTCTTTCTCACAGAGAGGAGGCCTGTGTCCCAGCAGTGGGAACATTATAGGCAGATTATGTAGTATAAATTAACGCCGCATAATTATAGACTAGTAAACATATTCTCTAAAGAACGTGTTCGCCAGTTATGTAATAGGAGGCACAACTGCTACTGAGAAATGTCAGATGGAAAGACCAAGCAACACTTTTCCCGACCCGGGAATCGAACCTAGGATCTCATACTAAGCAGTCCCTCTTGAGACCGCTAGACTAACGGGGCAGTGTATCGGCTTTCTAAACAGAAATAACTCTGATTTACACGTAAACGTAAAACCACTACGAAATCAGTGAGCCTACCAGTAGTACGCTCAAATCTATTTGCCTAGCTCTTTCCCAACTATGTTGGGGTCGGCTTCCAGTCTAACCGGATGCAGCCGAATACTAGGTAGTATTTTACATGGAGCGACGGCCTGTCTAACCTCCACAACTCAGTTACTGGGTAACACGATACCCCTTGGTAAGACTGGTTCTTTTGGAATTCTGACTACCCGTAACGACTGTGAAATATCTACGAATGACAGCCGGGACCAACGGCTTAACGTGCATTCCGAGGCACGGAGGGGCTCGATTAGTAATGGATGGATGGTCACACATCCGCGAACCGATCGCGTAAGCAGAAGACCAATTCCCGTAATTAAAAACGTTCAAAATCTAGTCGCAATCGCATCTCAGCGACAATATAATTATGTTAAAAACTTGTCAAAAATGTATGGAAATTTGAGGTATTTTTGACAGATTGAGACAGAGATCAGACTATGATCGTTCTTGAAATTACGATAATTGCCCCTCAGATCAATATTTCCGCAGGTTTATACATAGCCACGGAACTCGAAAGTTTATTAAAGAAGTCTATAATTATTTAGCACTAAACTCTACGGGGAAAAACACCATACAATGTTTGAACTACTCTCCTGAGAAACAATGTTTACCACGAAGTAATCGGCTAAACTATTCGAGTACAGGGTTCGATTCACGGCGCAAGCACTTAAGTTATGTAAACACTGACTGTTTACTTTCCGTTATTATAAATAGTTTTATTTAAAGGCATCCGGTTTAGACTGTTTGTAGATGGTTCAAGTGAGAATTGGTTCAAAGAAATTTTATAGAGAAAGATAAGGTGTCGGCACACCTGAGGGTAAGTGGTCGTACGTTGCTAACGAGAGACGCAACATACAACATACTCAGCCTATAATGTTCCCACTGCTGGGACACAGGCCTCCTCTCTGTGAGAGGGAGTGGACCGTAATCCACCACGCGGGCCCAGAGCGGGTTAGTAGATGTCACCTGTCTTCGAATTTTTGGTTCTAGGACATGCTGGTTTTCTCACGATGTTTTCCTTCACCGTTTTAAGAGCAGTGGTGATGAAATAATTTACACAAAAAGACTTAGTGTAAATTATATCATCACCACGTGACTGGGTTCAAACCTACGACCTACACCTACTCGTATGTCGCGGCCGAGACAACTGGGCCACCAGTGCTCATCAGAGACGCAGTTTGACGTCCCTTTCATTTAACTAGAACCAATGAAACTAGGTAAGAGCAATTGTGCTTATGATTCTTACCATACAGCACTCGCTGCTGGGGAGTTTGTTGCGCCACTTCTTCCCAGCGATAGCACTAGGAAGTGGTGAAGGGCGGGCGTTTTTGGGGGACTGTCTATTGTAATTTTGACGTTCAAAAATGCTGATTCTCAGCCTAATTTGAATAAATGACTTTTGATTTTGACATGTAACACAACATCACGCCTGTAATCCTCGAAGGGTTAGGCAGAGAGGGGAGGTACCTGTATATCCACATTTCGCCAGTTATGTTTAAGTCCTATTTAACAGGAGGCGAACCTATTGCCATAGACCGGGCTGCTACTAAGAGAAACCCAATAACACTGCCCGATCCGGGAATCGAACCCAGGAGGTCTACTCCGAAGTAGTATCGGCTGAATGTTCGGCCGTTTCCTGTTACGAAGTTACTATTTGGTTCGGTCGGTTCCGATCCTACACTCCTACACTCTTTCGAATATTGACTATGGTCCCGACCCAACTGAGCCGGTCCGAACTTTTTTCGCATTTTTCAATAATATTCGGTTCGGCCATGTTTCGGTCCGATCCGAAAATTTGCACTTTGCACTTCGGAGTACCCCCCTGGACCCAATGCTCAGCTGTAGCGCGTACGACCACTAGACCAACGAGGCAATACCATCCAATCTGGTAGAAATTGCTTTTAGAGATAAAACTGCCGTTAGTACGCACGGCTACACATAACCAGAATAAGCTGACTTCCGATTTGATGTGTCGCCGTGTGTACCTTTCCAGTAAATATTGTTGCCTGTTGTTCGTCCTTTCAGGATACAATAATTAGTAAATATATTTTCTTTTTTTCCTTCTTGATTCGGAGGCAAAATAATGGAAGTAAAGACCACTAGGAAAATCGACAAGGTCTGACATTTTTGATCACTGTCAGCGCCGTCACCAGATCAAACGATACCGATATTGTCCCGTTACTGTAATATCAAGATAATCAATGAGTATCGTATTGCATTACTAATATTACTATGAGTATGCAACTGATTATTATGCGCAACAGTGTAATACGCGATGACGTCACTTCCTTTCTAGCGAATATTGAGGAGCCTTGTCTATATGAGAAAAAAAATATCGTTTAATTGATTTTGCATTGGTTTAGCAGTTTAGCTGGTAGTTGCAAAAGCGAATGCCGAGCGCGGGTCTTATGTAAGAGCCCCACAAATTTTAAGACCTCTATACACCATCTGAGCAACTGTACAATGAGTCCCAAATTCGATTACCAGAAATCTAGAGAAATTAAATGCTGTTCGTTGGTATGGGCAACAATTCAGAACGGCTGGACCGATTTTGCTGTTTAAAATGTGCGTAATAGTCTGAATTAGGGTGTTAAGGCAAAAATAATTTTAAAAGTTTCCCGGAACATGTTTAAATTCGGGAAAAACGTTTTTATATGGGATTTTTATATGAAATTTTGGACAGGACAACATCGTCGACGTAGATAATAAAATTATTCTTTATGTAAGCAGCTTAAAAGGGTAGAATTACAGCCCCGTTAACAGTTATTAACAGCAATAGGCTCGCACGCTATTACAGGAAACTTGAAATCGAACTTTACTACACGTCTGCCAATTTCTGAATAACGAACATGATATTAAATATGACTATCGAAATGTGGGTGACAGATACTATAGGTACACACTACTGCCTTACCCTTCCGGAATTTAAAGCGTGATGTTATGTTTTATATGTACGTGTGTGATGTTATACTGACTTTGAATCATCATCAAAATTAACAGATTACTAATCTTACACCCGGGCATTTGATCATTTAATCGCAGTGACTGCTCACCCCGCAAGAGGCACAAGACAACCCCAGGTCTCAAAAAAAAAAGGGTACAGAAGGCCGGCTTCATACAACAAGTGAAAACAGGCGCATGCCATCCAGTGCCGCCGACGGCGACTTTCATACAAACGAATGTGAGAATGTGAAATGTTTTGCGAATTTGATCTTTATTGGCTACTAGAATTGTCGCATTGACAGGTGTCAGGAAAGCATTCCCTCGACGGCCGGCCTGTAGACGCATACATACGGCGATCTTACATATGCCAGTCGCGAGTGCGCTTGTAGCACGCTTGGGGCATGTAAATCGAACTCAAATTGATTAACATCCCATTTTGATTTCCTAAAAAATATTGATGAAACTCTAATATAATAAACTTCCCTCTTTTTGTGATCCTAAAAAAATCCCAATTTATTGTTGTAAAAATATTAAATAACTGAGACCAACTTGGAGGTAGCGTTTGGTCACAATTCTAACCTTGCCTAACCCATTACCCCTTGTTAATAGCTTACCCATTTTAAATGTGAACAAATATTTTTTTAATTTGGTCGGCGGGCCTACTGAGTCTAGCTTTGTTACTGCAACCAACTCAGGTCAGGTGTTGGTCAAAGTTTTAACCTAACCTTGGCCGGGGGGCATCCTAGCTTAGCTACTACGATAAACTTTGAGGAGAAAGATAAAACGGACATATTTATTAAAACAAACGGTTACATATACAATAACACATACATATTTAATAAAGCAAGCTACCCGAAACTGTCTAATTTTCCCAATCAACCTTGAACCTAATGCTTTAGCGATAAAGTTGGAAATCTATTAAAGGAATTTGACAGATTATAGTAGCTTGATGTGCTGGCGTCTGTACCTACTACATCATTAATATACCAATAACTTTTTAGAGGATCAATTAAATATTTCCCTTGCCTATGGCTCTTGTACTCGCTGTACGTGAAGCGTGTCTGTGTACTTGCGGATTTGTTCGGTGTATGGATAATGGAGCTAACCTTCTGCACCTATTCATTTTGTGTCCGGGTGCTCATCATACGGCTTCATTTAGTATTCTATGCGCAAATTTGATGAAAAAAATACAATCCTCTCCCACTCCTGTTTTGGTCGACTGTTCCTTGTGTTGGGATGTAGCGTGCTTGAGAGGTGCCAGCGGAGAAACCATTAGTCTTCGAATGAGCTGCTAAGAATTATGTTTATGTTGTCTACACACTTTCAATCTAAATCTGAATCATTTTGAAGGATATTGCTAACCCATTGCTTCAAATGTTCGAAAAAATTGTCTGCTCAACAACGTAAAAACGCAATGAATGTTGTTACTGCAAGCCATTGCTACTGATAGTGGTTACGCAACTACTCTGCTGGGTGTACTTACGGCTAGTTTAAACTTTCAAAATCAAAAGTCATTCATTCAAATTAGGCTGAGAATCAGCACTTTTTGAACGTCAAAATTACAAAAGACAGTCCCCAAAAAACGCCCGCCCTCTAGCTAACTAGCGTTATGAGGAGAAAATATTTGATCTTTGTATGTTTGTTTGTTATGCTTTCACGGGGAAGCGACAGAACGAATTTGGATGAAATTTGGCACCCGGGTAGACCATGACCTGTTAGGACATATGATACTTTTTATCCCGATATCGAGACTTATGCGGGTGACACCGCGGGGTGCAGCTAGTTCATCATCATCATCATTTCAGCCCGGAATCACCCACTGCTGGGTATACGATACTTCCCGGGGTCTCTCATCCAGGTACGATATCGTCAACCCATCACAGATAGTTAATATAAAATTATACCATTGTATTTCAGGGTTTTCTTTTAATTTTCGCTCAGCACTCCGGGATATTCCGCCATCTCCTCAGAACTCGCACCGTGTATTAGCGTTACCGTTACCTCCGGAACGTTCTTACTTGATAAAGTATGCTTTCCATTTCATATTCATCCCGGAGACATCTCTCTAAACTAACTAGAATCAACATCGTTGTCTTGTCATATTTTACATTTATTCTCCCCACGCCATTTTGTTTTAGCGTTTCTTTTCTTGAATGGGATGGAATGTTATTTTTAATTGTCGCTGCAGGGTGGGTGAAGGGTTTTCTGAAAGAGCTCGTAGGAGTTTGCTTCACTACTGTCCCTTTTCACTAACACTAGATGACACCTAGATAAAAGCGCACTGTTTGGTTTTTAACGCTTGGTTGAGCGCCGAGAGTTTAAAATCATAAATGAACATGCCTAAATGAACTCCGATTTAGGCATTTTCTGGCAACGTATTGGCGATTTAGAGCATAAGGTTTGGGTGGTTTGTTTCAACACAAGGAAGAAAGTTTTATATTAATGGCACTTGTAACCGGCGCCGGCGCCAGCAGTTTTATGATTGTTTTCTATTAATTCTTTGTATACATATACTACTGTTGGTGTACCAAATATGTAGGTATAAATTAATTAATTCACTGCAATACTTAATTTCAACAGGTTTTGAAATAGGACATATTATTATGAGGCTTGGTTCCGTTTAGGCTGTAAGTGGGGATTTTACATTTCGCATCGCATTAATCCGCTAGCCTCAGCTCCCATAGTCGGATAAAAACAAAGTTCACCCCATCCCCATCCACCCAAATTAAAATATCCGCTTCGAACCAGCAAAGCATCCAGCTCGAACCGGTTCAAACTAGTTTCAGGAGCGCCATATTCGAAAAATTACCATTTCGCAGGCATCATGCAAGTTTAAAATCAATTATACTCTACTACCGGCGCTCAACTTCAGGGGGAGATGAGCATTACACTTTATAATCCTTTGGGGGTCGGCAGATCGATAGCGTGACCTTCCCGACCTGAGGTAACTCGGGTAGTGATAGCTTTAGTTAGGAGCAATATTATTTCGAACTTTGTAGCCAGTCTCAATCGGTCTCAGTGAGCTCGTGGCCCGTATTAATAAACTGTGGTGCGGTTCTGTAAAGTTCACTGCTCACATCACTCATTTGTTTTAAAGTAAATCATCGCGGATTCACGACGAGACACCGTCCGAATTTGAATTCTCACACTAAATTTTCAGAATTGAGATTTACAGAATGAGACTTCTGATTCTTGATCATTTTTATAATATTTTCCTCGTTGGTCTAGTAGTCGCAATCGCTGCTGCTGAGCCTGAGGTCCAGGGTTCGATTCCCAGGTCGGGCAAAGTGTTATTGGCGTTTTCAGTCAGGAGTTTCTCAGTAACAGCTAGTAATGTGGATTTGTGCCCGGTTGATGGCAATAGGCTGACCCCTATCCTATATACATGGGAGTTAAACGTACTTAGCGAAATGTGGGTGTACTAAAATACACTTCTGCTTAACCCTTCGTGGATTACAGGCGTGATATTATGTTTCAAGGAAATGTGATTACGTAATGAACTAATGACTGTATAAATTACATTGATGTGAGTAACTTTGTTGCCAGGTGGTGTGGTGTTCCAAGAAATACGGTAAGAATGAATAATAACTGATAAGGGTACAGAAACAGTTCGGTTCACTCATACGGTAAACATAGATTGCTTCAGTAATCATGACGCATGTTTATATTACGATAATAATTCAGGCTTATGATTATGACATACACCGTTAAAGAATTTAGGCAGTTCCAAGTATTTCTCAAGGACGGGACGGTAAACAAAGACGATGAAAACACACAAGGTCAATCAATCAACTCAGCATATGCTAGACATAGGCCTCTCCCAGGCTGCGCCACAACACCATGTCCTCCGCCGTCCGCATCCAGTCTGTCCCAGCCACCTTCTTTAGGTCGATCTAGCTGGGGGGCGTCCCACACTACGCTTGCCGATACGGAGGCTCTACTCTAGGATCGTTTGCTCCAGCTCCAGCGGCCATCGATCCAACCAACATGGCCAGCCCACTGCCGCTTCACACACAAGGTGGGAAGACAAAATAGGCAGCAGGACTAAATTGGAGAAGGGTTGCTCGAGACAGGCAACAGTGGAAATCTATGCAGCAGGCCATTGCCAATAGGCTCTTCGAGTTAAGAGACATTTACTAATACATTGGGCCCGCGTGGTGGATTACAGCCCACTCCCTCTCACCGAGGAGGCCTGCCCCCCAGCAGTGGGAACTTAATAGGGTGATTATGCTATAGTATGATTAGTATTGTAAGTTTCCTCGAAAACTGTAGCTGAAATAACATGGATTTTCCGGAAAGGAACCTAGTTTTCTGATGAATCTTCTAATTCAGAACTACATCATCATCATCATCTGTCTAGCTTATTACCAACAACGTTGGGGCCGGCTTCCAGTCTAACCGGATGCAGCTGAATACCAGTATTTTAGATGAAGCGACTGCCTATCTGACCTCCAAAATCCAGTTACTCGGTAATATCTATCCTCTTGGTAAGACCGGTTGTCAGACTTTCAGGCTTCTGACTACCCGTAACGACTGTCAAAGATCCACGAATGACAGCCGGGACCAACGGCTTAGCGTGCTTTCCGAGGCACTACTTCAGAACTACATGTCATGTCAAAAACTCATGCCGTCTTCCCATGGGGGAATATAGGTATATTGTTATTATATACATATATGTGGTGAATTGCGGCCCACTGACCCACTCCCTCATTCCGAGAGGAGGTCTGTGTCTCAGCAGTGGGGACGTTATAGGTTTATTAACAAAAATATAGTCTAAATTAACAATAATAACTAAATGGATCCCACAAAGGAAAATCTAGACAACATTGTCTTTAAATATAATAATCTGATTTTATTGCTACAATGATTTGAGTATATACAAGCCTTAGTAATAGTAGTAAAGAGTAGTGAAGTAAAAAGTTCACTGAAAATAAATGACAATGACCTAAAAAATCAAATAATTTATCTAGCCCTCAGTTGTTAGAAGAGGTACTTTGCAAAGCCTTCGGCAAAACTTACAACTGGAAATATTCATGAAACATTTCACTCATAACTAATCCTTATAACCGTCAGGTCATTAGATCAACACGTCAACAAGACGTACACACACATCTAAGGCACACACCACTTTTCTGCGTAAGTCGGGTAACTGACAGGCCTTTGTGCTTTGAACTTCTTCGTGGAGGGTTGTCTAGTGAGACAGAAGGGGTTAATAATACCTTAGGGATGATAAATACCATGATTTTTGGTGCTGAAGCTGAACTACAAACGGAATTTTCCCTTCGCGTCTGTCTGTTAGAGATAATTGTTCAAAAGACAGGAGAATACATTTCATTGGTCCTGAAGGGGTGAGTTACAGCGGTTGAAAGTGAGATTTGGCTTTGAACTTCGGTCATTATATTCGGGACTAACTTCGCCTGCGACTTCGTTCGCGCGGATGTCGGAAAACAAATTGGATTTCATGGGTTTAATTTTTTTTGCTGTCATTTTCCCCGAATAAAATAGACTAGTATAGATTTATTCCTTGACTCAAAGTCAAATCATTTATTTCAAATAGACACAAAAAAAGGCACCTTTGAACGTCAAAAAATACATTAAAATAGAATTGGTTCCAGTCGCCCCTTCCAAAAGGTAGTTTTCGTATGGAGAAGAATGGGCAAGAAACTCCACCGTTACTCTGTTTTCCAATATTTTGCATATACATTTATTATACATATATAAAATAAGATTACCTGACTTTAGACTGTACGACCCACACAAATCAGAAACATCTATTTATATCTATATTTCTACCTACATCCTAACAGTTCAGCTATAAATACCGCATACAGCTGGAAACTTGTACATCAACAGATAAACTCGTGTAGTACCGTTGTACTTGTACCGTCTGTTATGATCTCGTTGTTAAGATATTAATAACAACATAATCTGTTGGTTAACTTTACTGTTGGCGTGTTCGCACATCGCCGGGTAGGATAACGTACGCGTTAGTTGAAGGATGCTGAACCAGACGGCTGGTTAGGGAAATGGTGCCATCGGACGGGTTAGGTTTTATTTATTTATCCATTTATTTTAGGCATATAGGCCCATATAAACACATACAATACAATATTAATACAACTTATACAAAATACTATAAATACATACAACATTATAAATACACTAAAACGCACACGAAGTGTCTGCGTCGTGTTTCGCTGACTGGTGTCATGTAGCCGGCCACGAAACCGGCGGTACACAACACCCTTCGGCCAGAACTCTTCCTTGAGGAACTTCCCACAATCAGGATATCAAATATCTGACGGAACGGTTGGCGCAGTGGTTAAGCGATTGACTGCTGCGCTGCGTGTCGCGGGTTCGATTCCCGCACGGAACAAATATTTGTATGACCTACAATTAGTTGTTCCGGGTCTGGCTGTTTGTGTAAGTCAGTTTATGTGTCTGTAAACGCACCCACGACACAGGAGATATAGTATAGTAGAATACCCAGTGTGGGGCAACGTTTAAAAAAAAATGCAAAATAAATTTTTCAGATCCGACTGGTATTTCCAGAGATTAGCGCGTTCAAACAAACAAACTCTCATCAATAGATTGATTGCTTTGCCTTTTTATTTTTTTTGTGTGGAAAATCATCAAATGACCTCTCCCGCTCTGGGCTGAGCGGAAGGGCGTATCAGACTTTTACTGACTAAAACCCACCCGAGTTCCTTCAGTTGCCTGTGCCAGGGGCCACGGTATCTCTTTCGAACAACCCGCAGCCCCGGCGGAGATTGTCTTGCCTTGCTCTTCATAGCACACAATGTGTAACTTAGAAATAACAACTGGCCAATTCCTGTGCTTGTTTTCATGCTAACATTTTCGCGACTAAACTGAGGAAATAATATGCCTAGGTACTTTTTACCCTGGGGATTAGATACTTTAACACGAAAAGAGAATTAAAGTACAATTTGTAAATTAAATTAGGGCTAAGCTGAGAATTAGGCTTTGCCGACGGGGTAAGACTGATCCAAGGCTAGATTATTATGCCCAGTTTCGCTAAAGCGTCCCTCACACTGGCAAAAAGGTCGCTCAAACGGGCATTGAGGATTTTTATATGGAGCCTGACATACCTAACTGGCCGCCATTTTGATTTTTTTCAAAATGGTGGCCACGTATTTTTGAACTTGCGTACCTTTATCTTGTTGCATAGATGTTGAAAATATCACTCTGAATGTTTAAAATAATAAAACATCTAGGTAGCTATGCCACGGACTTTCAAAGCCTTTACGTGCAAAATATTCAGCGTAATGTTTGTGCAAAATATTTAACGTAATTTTTGTGCAAAATATTGAGCGTGATTTATGTGCAAAATATTGAATGGTCTTGGACATACACACCACACAAAAATATTGAACAGCATTTCAGTGTCGATAAGACTCGCGTACTACGAGTACCAGAGCCAAAGCTGCATAAATCGTTTTACCCAGGGCTGATCCGGAGCCCCCGTGTCAGCCCATTTTTTTTTTTTCGGGGGGGAACCTTCAAAAGGCACCCGACCTCCGGGGAGTGGGGTCGGGGAGTGTGGGATTTTTACCTCACTAAAACCACCCCGGTGATCACCATCCGCACTTAGGGGTGGTCCCGGTTCCTCTTAAAAGACCAATTCCGGAACCACTCCTGCGCAACGCCTGTAATGCACATCCCCGGGGTCCGTGTCAACCCTGGGTAACTCTTGCAACCTCCCGGCCGGAGGTTGCAAGTTTCATAGTTGCATTGTGTCATCGTAACCTACTCCATGAGTCTGGAACCTACAGTTTATACATACAGGCTTTCGCCTAGTTCGGCTACAGATATCTAATTCATTTGTAACAAGAAATTATAGCCTATAGGATATGTGTGTCATAGTAAATAAACTTATATTAATACTAGCTGCGCCCCGCGGTTTCATCCGCATAAGATTCAATCCCGTGGGAGTATCGGGATAAAAAGTATCCTATATGTTAATCTTGGTTGTAAACCATCTGTATGCCAAATTTCATCCAAATCCGTTCAGGAGTTTTGGCGTGAAAGAGTAACAAACATACATCCATCCATACAAACTTTCGCGTTTATAATATTAGTAGGATAATAGATAAAAATCGTGAATGTGCTCCTTTAGCAGGCGCATTTCCACCATCACAACGCTACGAAAACACAATTATATACTTGTACTTATATTAGTTAGGCGTTAAACCTATTTTAAATAGTAAACAGGAGGCACAAGGAGGGTTCGTGACTCCAGCACCGCCTGCAGGCTTAAAGGCTCAGAAGTAAGGGATGCTCGCAAATACACAAGGATCTTGGAAATAGTCAAGTGTACCCTGTTTTGGCACGGACTTTCGGAGCTACGGTATTGGAGACGGTATTGATCAAAATGCTTCGGCTTGCAGATTCGTTGTGCAGTCAGGGAAATTTGTTGTTAAGGACATTGACATTCTATTGATATTTTTATTATGGCAAGTAAAGATGTCGACCATTCTGCCAATGTCAAAAGTGAATTGGCAAAGCGAGTGTGCAATCACAGATAATTTATAACCAGGATTAACACATAGGATACTTTTTATCCCGATATTCCGACGGGATCGAAACTTAGGCGGGTGGATAACATAACTGGCAAATGTGGGTGTACTTTAAGTACACATCTGCCCAACCCTTCGAGGAAGCAAGGTGTGATGTTATGACCCATTACAAATTACAAATAGAGTAAACACCATTTCCCGATGTGATGTAATCGGGAATGAATTGAATGCATTTATTCATCGGCGCACTCGCTCTAAATGGTCTACAACCAATTTACGACGCGTCAATGAATATGACATACTGGACGATTGGATTGTGGTCCAAGGTATAAGCTAACGAGTTTAAATAGTTTATTACGAATTAGGAGAACTTTATACCACTACTCCCTCTCACAGAGAGGTCAGTCAAAGGTAATCTTTAAAAGATCGCTCTTAGCGATAAGACCGCCCATTGTGTCACCCTTTGTAAAATTTATATATTTGTCTGTAATTTATATGGTGTACATAATAAATAGTATTCTATTCTGTGTCCCAGCAGTGGGAACATTATAATAGGCTGATGATGAAGAGAAATCTTGCGTTTTATCTTTCTGTTGATTAGGTATATAAATCTAACCATAAACGATTGCGTATTCGCTACACCCCATTCTTTCTCACTACTCTCTCCCTACACCTACTCACTACACACACACACATCCTACACTTACTCTCTAGACACACACAAACACACAGACCCTACATTAATTCACCACACCATACAGTTAAACATCTTTCATTTGTGTTCTTATTCATAAATTATATCCTGTTTTCTTTTACACCATTTGCTTATTGTTGAAACGTCCCGATTTAGTATAATATGGTTTTGTTTCTAACGAAGAATCACTGGCTCCTAAGACACAGGCACCTACACCTAGTTTAGGAGTCAGAGAATTAAAACAATTGTGACCTTGTTATAAGCCTTATATGCTCTTAGTCTTTGGATACTGTAATGTGATGGCTTTTGATGAAATAAAGAATTTATTTATTTATTTTATAAATATCGAAAGAAATTGGTCCAGTGGTTGCCACAGCGACTACTGAGTGTGTCCAGAGTTAAATTTACGTCGGACAAAGAGGTATTGGGTTTTTTTCTAGTGTCCGACCGAATGTTCGGTTTTGGCCATTAAACCAGTCTGTTTCGGTTTCGAGTTTCGACATAAAAATGGCCGAATCTTCGAAACTAGAAGAGGAACCGAGGATTCGGTTAAATCGTGTTTCGGACTGATACTAATTCTTCCGGTAGGAATTTCTCAGAGCTGCCCGGTTCACAGTGTGACACCTCCGAGCTTCACGTAGCACGTAAAGCATTGGTCCTGCGCCTGATCCCTCCCCGGTCGTGTCAGATTGTCGTCCCATAATTGAAGAGAAGCGACTGCACCTGTGTTTGCGCACACACTTCAGCACAATAATATTTCCAGCAAACCTAACTTCGTTTAGATTGGCTGCTGCGAACGAAATGATAAGGAATCTGTAAAAGAAACTGAGTAACCGACATAGCTTGCAGAGTAAGCAAACTAAAGTGGCAGTGTGCTGGTCATGTTTGTCGAAGGACTGATGGCCGGTGGAGCAGACGAGACCTAAAGTGGAGACCGCGTATCGGCAAGCGAAGCCCCCCAGCTGGATGGACGGACGACCTTAAGATGGTGGCTGGGACAGACTGGATGCGGAAGGCGGAGGACAGGGTGTTGTGGCCTGGGAGAGTCCTATGTCCAAAAGTGGACTGCGATAGGCTGAGTTGATTGACTGAAATGCGATTAGAAGGATATTATAAATAAGAGGAAGAACTAAAACGCTGTAAGTTCACTACTTAACACAGCACATGTTAATAGTGAATGTTACCAGTAACGTAATTACAGCGGTGTTAGCAGCAGACACAATGGTAATCTGCTTACCGGCTTGTTTACCTACCAATATCATGGAAATTAATACACTAATGCTCTCCCGAGGTCTTCAGATGAACTCTCGGCAGCGATTGACGCGACTAATGCTCGGTTACTATAAACTAAAACGAATCGTTTTGCTTACCAATGGTAGCGTGTTTTATTGCCAAACTGGGCTTTTATATAGATTCGTAAGCTAATTTTGAGCGTTGACTACGTACGGCATTTCATACAAACTTTTAAGTCCTTGTTTTTCGAAATGCATGAACCGATTTTAATGAAACTTCCTACGCATAAGCAGGATATATAGGTCTAAAAAGTTAATTGAGAACATTTTCGAAAAATAGTGTTACATGTAAATTCGACCGATTTTAAACTTTCCATAGAAACTTTTTTTCCATAGAGATTTATAGATGCTAGTAAAATACTGGTATTCAGCTGCATCCGGTTTGACTGGAAGCCGAGCTTAACATAGTTGAGAAAAGGCAGGCAGGTGATGATGATGATGCCAGGACCTAGCATCTGTCTCCAGCACCATTATCGATTCTGACTACACGTTTCGCGACTCCATTTTATTCGCCGCATAAACTCAAGCCAGTAAATCAGTAGTTAAGACATTCTTTATGGGCGGTGATAAAAAAACCACCATCCGATGCGTTATACGATAGTGTTGTGTATCTTCATGGGTGTTACGTGTTAGACTGAATAGGGATGTGCTCATGTACTAAGCCTTCTCGGGTACCACAATCAGCCTATAATGTTATAATGACACAGGCCTACTCTCTGTGAGAGGGAGTGGGCCGTAACTCGTCACCACGCGGGCCCAGTGCGGATTTTGGTTCTAGGACATGCCGGTTTCCTCACGATGTTTTCCTTCACTGTTTTGAGAGTAGTGGTGATGAAATAATTTACACAAAGTAAAGCATCTGTCTGGGGTCGAACCTGCACCTACAACTCGAAGTCACGGCCGTTACCACTGCTCTCTGCTCACCACGGGTGGCGGAGGTTGTAGACTCTGCCCCTACTTTGCTTACAGGCTAACATTTTTACCAGGTGCAGGTTTAACTAAGTCAGATGGGGTACTCCGATAAGCCACAGTGCGATTGTGAAGCCACATTACAAACGATGCTTCACCTCTTGCCGTGCTCTCTGTGCAACAACGCCTGCATTATGGAAGACTTTTGCGAGGCCAACGCTGACGCTGTCGAAGTGGCCAAATTCAGGTCGAAGTTTATTTAGAATCATCGATATGACGAAAAAGAAGATGAGCTCTCATCGAGGGCAGTCGTGATAAAGTGTTATTTTCTCTACTCTATTTTGTAGTTTTGATTAACCTTGCATTACTGGAATCGACAGATATACTTTGGTATTCTATTGAATATCGGGCTGATGTTTAGCAATTATTCTTATTTAGTCGAACGCAGTCTATTATTAGACCACCTGAAACCGAAAGCTCCGAAGCACAAAGCCGAAGTTCACGCATCGGTGGACCTACAAGCGGAAAAGGTGTCAAGATAAATCTTTTTACTCGAATAACAATTGATACTTAAGTCCAATTTTATTTACTCAACGAATAGCTGGTGCTGCCACCCTCCGGAAATACCACACAAGCGCTAACTGCTTTCGGAAACGATAAAAATTCTTACTAATCTTTTTAATTTGTTACTTATTCGAGCGATTTGTGAAGAAAAATGTCTAATTCTGTGGAAATGTATCCGAACGATTTGTAAAAAGAAGTTGATTTGACAGTTGGAGAGATATGGCCGTTATTTTAGTAATGGCGGCGAGACAAGATGTCGGGAGTTGTTTAAGATATATTGTTTTGTAGTTTGATGTTAAAAACTTTTAATGAGCGGTTTAAAGTGAATCATTCGAATTTTGATGTGGGATTCGTGGGAATCTTTAGTTTTGGATTGATGTTTATTACTTAATGACGCCATTTCGACTGGCGGGACTGGGGTTTTCTGTAGATGTGGAATGCATGCGGATTATAGCGTAAGATTGTGTGCGTATCTGGGCCAAGCCTTGAAAGACGCTTTATGACATCTTGAGGGTTGTATGTTTTTAATTAAGTGGCATTGGGCAGGGCACATTGCTCGCAGAACAGATGGCTGATGGGGCCAAAAGGTTCTAGGGTGGCGACTGCGTACCGAAAGACGGAGCGTAATAGCGTTGAAAAGCCTCCCACAATGTGCACTAATGACCTTGTGAAGGCCGCAGGAATCAGCTGGATGCGGGAAGGATCGAAGTGGAGGTGCTTGGGGGAGGCCTATGTCCAGCAGTGGACGTCTTTCGGCTGAGTTGATGATAATATGGTTAATTTCTTACGTTTTATAGGAGCAGATTTTCTGTCTAATTTGAATAAATAAGTTTTTGATGTCAAAACTGCAAAATTCAATCCGTAATATCAAATATTAGATTAAAGAATAATTTGTGTAACATTCTAAAATATAGTTTCGCTATTATTCTACCCACGTTGGAGCCATCGATAGTCCATTCCAAAGGAGGCGTAACCAGGTTGATAGGCTTCGATATAATATTTCAGGTCGACGCTCCAGAAATATCTAGTTACAGAATAGGTCTTGTCTATGAAAGCCTACAAGGTCTAACGTCAGGTTTTTTTTAGTTTTAAATAAATTATCTATGACCGCTTTGGCAGTCTATAAAATACTTGAATAGAATAGAATACTCTGTCTATGTACACCATATAAATTACAGACAAAAATATAGAAAACAAAGGGTGACACAATGGGCGGTCTTATCGCTAAGCGCGATCTTTTAAACACAACCGTTGGATGGATAAAATTTTTGGATATGGTATTCTGTTCATTAAGGAAGAAGCAAACGATTTGAGAGCCAAACTGAAGTTTTGAGGAGAAATAACAAACTAGATGGAAAAGTCAAATCATCAAACGTTCACATAAAAAGCTGACCTGATCCAGGTGTGGACCTATCAAACGTTCATATAAAAATCCCATGTAAAAAAGGACAATCATTTTTTTTTTTCCAAATTTGAGACTTTTTAATTTTTTATTTCCTTAAAAACCTAATTCGAACTATTACGAACATTTTAAAGCAAAACTTTGGCAAATCGGCTCCGCCGTTTTTAAGTGATGCGCTAACCAGCGAACAGCATTTAATTTTTATTTATATAATGTAGATAAATAGGCCAAATCGTCACGCCAGCGTTTCATAGGCCTGCCTCGGTGACGACACCCGTCTTCAGGCACCCACTGTGTAACGACTTTGGCTCATCTGTCTAGATGCATCCTATAAGTGTGACCCACCCGGTCCTCTTCAGCCTAACCAACGTCAACGTCAACATTGCAATTTAGATACAAGAAAGATGCCAGGGCGGCGGGATCTTCCGAAAGGGTTACCGCTGCCCTGGAACAGAAAGGGCTAAGGAAGGAACACGGGTGGGTTTTAGTCAGTAAGAGTCTGACACTCCCTTCCGCTCCACCCAGCGGGAGCGGGAGCGGGAGCGGGAGGGGTCATTTGATGATTTCCCATCCTCAAAAAAAAAAAAGATACAAGAAAGATTTGAAAGACAGAATAGAAGTACATATTTTTATCCTTCAGTAGCTTCGTTCAGTAAGTAAAACAATGCGTTGGAAGACATCTTGAATATTTTAGTGCTGTCAAATTAAAACTGCCACAAAACTTTAGACGGTGGTTATCTCAAGAGATGCTTATTACGAGGTTTCATATGTCAACTTGTTTGACAGGACTAAGTTTACTTTGTTACTTTGCATTTTCTTCTATATTTCTATACTAATATTATACAGGGTGGCAGGGACATCGACGCGCAAACTGTAACCAAAATTCAGCACATGAGTTTAGACCCCATAGCGTCGAAATTTTCCGTCGGTTTTTTTAACATCACGCTATGACCGTTAGGAGCCGAGCAAAAAGATAAATAGTCAGACAGAATGCTAAGAGAAAACGTAGTAACAGCGCGGGCGATGGGATGCGACGCGGTGGGTCGGGGGCCAAAATTTCACGCGGATGAAGTCGCGGGCAGACGCTAGTTTTACATAATATTAACGAAGGTCTATCACGCGTCCGTCTCATTTATTCATCCGCCTTTTTTGTTTTTTTTTGCAATGTATTATATATTACTCTATTTATGTACATATTCGTTACTATGTTTTATTTATTACAGCATGGAAGACTTACAGCTAAAAAAAACAAACAAACAATAGTCCACAGAAAGCCAATTACAAGTCTTCGCGTTTAGGCTTATAATAAAATTTGTGACACTAAATTTTATTTAAGTATGCTTATTATACATGACACGTTGCAGTGTTAAACTTATTTACACCTCATACATCAGGTCAAGTTGAAAAGCAGCGTCAGGCACTAGTTGTCTGGCATTTTTGCTGATTTTGTGAGGCACACTTTGCTAATATCTTACATCGCACTTTTCGCTCTTTTTATTTTATTCTTATTTGTTTTTATCTGATATGCCTTTTAGGGCGGGTTGTTTCACGTACACTTGACGCACGTCAAACCAAAAAAAGCGTTATTTCAAATTACGAGTACAATTACAAAAATTATGACCTTATCGTACGTAGTCGTTATTATTTGACGTACGTATGTACGTTACGTCAACCAACCGTTTGAAACAACCGGCCCTCAGTCTGTGCTAAATAAATTTATTTTCTTTATATATTTTCCCCTTCAAAGTCTCCTAACTAAATAATTTATTTTATATAGGGTTGATTTATGACATGTTATATGACTTCTTTTATTTATTTTCTCTTCGTTTTCGTCGTGAAAAATTCACCTTTTTTTTTTCGATAGCAACATCGACAAAAATCGGTAAATTTTTACTTTTCACAGGATTATTTTGACTCATAATCTAAATAGATTACCTTTTAAGGTTGTATTTTGTTTGATCCCTTCGTTAGAGTCGTCAAGGACTTACCTGAAAAGAAAGAATAATAGCAATTAGTTACACGTGTACAACCAATAGGGATAATAATAGGACTTATTAAATAAGCTTCATTTTACAACGGAGTTAACGAAAATATCCACCAAGTGCGAGTCGGATTCGCACACGAAGGGTTCCGTGCCACAAGGCAAAAAACGCCGAAAAAAACACGTTTCTCCCAACCAAACCAACCAACCAAACCAAAAATCATAGTTAAAAATCAAGGGGGTCTCCATAGACCCCCTTGATTTTTAACTTTGATTTGGTCAGTTCCACCATCGTCTCCACATTGTACTGAACTGACTAAATGCCTGACCTTCAGGCTATCAACCACCCGACAGGCTATTGTATCGAAAATTACACATTTCGATAACCTAATTTGCCTTGCCCCCAACTACAAACAGCTGTCAGAAGAATAACGGTTATCTATTTGGTTTAAACTGACAAAATTTTCGTGTTTTGTATTTGAGAACAGCGTTTAGAGGCCTTCTACGATAACACTGATTGATGTTCGATCGAGTGGTTGTGAACTATGCTGATAGGCAGTCGTTCCACGTAAAATAATAGTTGGTATTCAGCTGCATCCGGTTAGACTGGAAGCCGACCCTAACATAGTTGGGAAAAGGCTGGGCAGATGAGTACGCACCATGGTCGAGAGAGTACGTGAACTAATTATTGGCACGTTTTGGTTTTTAAATGAATATGTACTAAAATTGTATTCACGTATGATTGAATCCGTCGCTCGGGGTTAAACATGGCAATACTCGTTTATTTGCCATGGTACGCCATCAGTGCGCCGTTAGGGCGTGTTCAGAACAAAGGGCGTAAGGCGGCGTGCACAACGCCACGTAATACCGCCTTGGGGCTAAGGGTAGAGACGGAATAAGGTATCGATATATCGATGATGGTGTTGTTTAGTTGTCGGCTTTTACTCATAAATGTATCCAGATGAAAAAATGGAAACTTAAAGAGACGTAAATATTTAAGTGAAAAATGCAATACTACAAATAAAGAAAATACGTTTATTTGCTGTAAACACGACGCAGAAAAAAAGAACACAAACATAAAAAAAAATAGGAGAAAATATGCGTTACATCCACGCAAACCGGCCATCGCTCAGCATTATGCCCGATTAGAGCATACTAAATAAAAAATAACTAATAAAAATTTAATTCAGTAGCGTACTACATCAACTATATACAATGTTTTCGTTACCTAAAAAGACTGCGAGGCAAAGGGTAATGTGTGCTAATCCAAATTAAGTAAGTAATACATTCTTAACATGGCGAGGCTGCTACGTCAGAATATCCGAACAAACCGTTTATACCAAGGCAGTAGGCCGACGAGATGACCGCAGAAATACATATATGTATAAATTGTATCTCTACTAGTCTATCATGAATGATTAAGTCACCATTCACCACAAACCCAACGGTACAGCGCAAGACATTATTCTTACAGCCAGAACATTAATAACCTAAGTTTACAAACAGACGTAAACATGTAGTTAAACTAGATTGCTGGTACACCCGAAGTGTTTAATACACCAAATATATTACACACTGTATAAACAGTGCCAATATTAGCTTTCGATATCATAGGGGCGAACCAACACTCATATAATATCGATACATAATCTATCGACTACACCCCCGCACTGCCCACAATCGGTTAACGCTCTGTTTCGCCAAATAATCCTGGGAAACACGGAGTGCGGTGTCCACACGATCTATATATTATACGGACTGCTTGTTGATGCTCAAGTGACCACGGTTTTTAATAATGTTTACACTTCTGTTGGGGGAAAGCATCGTGCTGTGTGTACACAATCGATTTGGGTACATAGAATTGATTTTATAAGGCTCTTGTAGTATTGTCTATGGCAGTCTTTTTTTTTTGCAAACAGCGGGGTAATCGCGTAACACATATGAAATGGCAATCGATCGCGATGACTTTTAGTTTTTCAACAATTGCTTCATATGACTGAAAAATTCGTCTGCTCAACAACGTAAATAACGCAACGTAGCGTAGCTGAACTGTCAAAATGCGATCGATTGCCATTTTGTGTGCGTACGCAATTATTATCAAAAATAAATAACGAAAAGTTCTAAGTTAAATGAGTTATGTTTTCATGAGCTTATTATATTACCTTGCAAAAAAGAAAAACATAGAAAAGCCGTTTTTTTCGAATACCAAATTCAAATAAAATATGAATTCTTTTTCCCAACCAATGTTAAACAATAAGAAAATTCAACATAAAAAAAAACATCACGCCTCACCAACGAAGACGGGAAGGACGGAAAACCAAATATTTGTGAACTAATTACAATTTCTGAACGTAAAGTTAACATTTCATTAAAGGTACAGTGTCAACAGGGCTGATGGCTCAGAACGAAAAAAAAGTAAAATAATTCAAAATGGCTGCCCTTTGGTCATTGAGAAGAAATGTTTAGAAGGTTCGCGAAATGCGAAGTAACCAATGGAAATACCACTTTCGTGCGATATATTAAGGTACGTTATTGGGTAGCAGGTAATCAAGCAGGCACCATTCGATCTATTCTGTAAAGTGAAAAGGTGAAATGAACTTGAAGTGTGCTGTCATTCCACCAAATGCTAGGGATTGACACAATCGACAGCTTCACCTAAGTTTCCATGGTGAGATTTTTATTTTACAGAATAGCCGATCTATTCTGTAAAATAAAAATCTAAAAATAATGGTAAGTAATCACCTAATCACCCACCGATGACAGTGAACATCTGCAAAAAATATTGCAGGTACGTTGCCATCCAGAGACAACGCTAAAATATCTCATGTGTCTGTAATGACATTGGCACCCATAAAAACTAAGGATTTTGTTGCGCCACTTCTTCCCAGCTAAAGCACTCGGAAGTGATGTCTGACAGCCATGTGATTTTGTCGTTCGAAAAGTACTGATTCTCAGCTTAGTTTGGATTAAAAATGACTTTTTTTTATCAAACCAGAAGAACCCAGCATTGCTGCTTGAGGGCAGAAATAGGTAGTACTTCCCCGGAGAGCTCTACTACTATCTCAGCCAGTACTTCCCGGGAAAAGTTCCCCTCAAGGAACTCTTTTCTGTAGATGCAACCAACTTAAATTCTCTAGAATTGAACCTTCTGATTTAAATATTTAGCATCACGACGGTGCAGTCTTTGTCAATTTATGGAAGAGTGTTTGTCTGTTTGTAAGGCGAAAACCTCGGGAATTGGACGTTGCTTTGTTACGTTGTAAGGTAAATAATGATTGTTATGATTTATGTTTTGCAACCGCTAACTGAGCAGGTAAGCAAAGTAAAGCAAAGTAAGAGCAACTTTGGAAAATAAATTGAAATTAATTCACTTAAAATTTAATGATACCTACAAAAGTAATTAAGGTAATTAATTATTTTAGTTAAAATTTTCCTCAAAACATTGAAAACAACTTTGTTTATTATGTAATTATTGTGACTCCAAAACCGCTAGCCTGATTGAGATGCGGTTTGTAGTGACGCGGGTGACACCTCGACTATTTAGTCATTTCTGCCTACCTATTTGTAACTTGGTAAACATATTGCATTATTCAAAACTGTTTCTAATTTGTTTGTAAATGTAACTGTCACTATTATTTAGATTAGTGGTTTATGATTAATGATTTTATTTATTTAAGTAGATTTGTACAAACACCTTTACACGTCAATCATATTTTGAAAACTAGATGAGGTCGGCGTTACCTATCTGTCTACTCTGAGTAGAAAGGCCGGAACAAACTCAGAGGTCAGTCTCTTTAAAAGTCCAGACATAATCTTGGTCAAGTCATATTGGTGTCTGAAATGATCTTATGAGGATAATCACACAGGTTCACTCAATCTGAGTGAACCTGTCCAGTCAGTGCACACATTTGTCAATTATCATGCAGCTCACCTCAGAACTTAAGGAGCTCAACGATTAAACGAACAATACCAAAGAAAGGACATTTGGGTGAGTGTATGAGTCAGAAATTTTTAAATCTTGAAAGAGCCATTTTCTACTACCCTCCAGGAGTGCAATTAACATAAAATATAAAATTTAACATCAAGAAAAGCCACCCTGCTAACATTGTCACAATAATTTAATACAAAAACATTTTTCGCCATCGAAAATTTTTGACTTGTGAATTCTTATTTTCAATCAAGCAAACGCGATTTGAATGTCAAGTGGGTGTCCCGCCATTTTGTTTTCACTTATAATTCCCGCCAATTTCAAAAAAGGAATGTTAATTCAAATGAATTCCATCTGTTTTCGGCGAAATTATTTTAGTACGACGAGCGTTCATTTTGAATTTTTGAATAATGTCGTCAGGTAGGATATTATTATTTTTTTAAATTGGATTGGATTTGCATTTTTTCTGATTGCATAATTAACCTTGCACATTTACAATAATCATCAAATCTGCGGGCTAATTGCAAATATTTTAAATGCGAAAGTGAAAAAATATGAATTTGCTTGTTACGCTTTCACGCCAAAACGACTGAACGGATTTGGATGAAATTTGGCACATGGGTAGACCATAACCTGGAGTAGGACATTGGACTTTTTATCCTAATTGATGAACAGCTACATCATTATGAACAACATTTACTATGGGACCAAACTTGAAATCCCGAAAAAAAATCAGTTGTTCCCTACATTTTGACGTGTTAACCGAACATAAATGTAGGGAACAGCTGATTTTTTTACGCATATACGCATAGTGAAAGTTGTTCATAATGATGAGTACAATGACCTCTTAAGAGGTTCTTAGTGTTTTTCCAATAACCCTGTATAAGATCTAGGTACCTTAAAATAATATTTAAGTAGTAAACAATAGTTCATTAAATTACTAAAAAAATTGGATATATTGTATATTATGGTATATCTATGGTTAGGATGTAAATATTATCTTAAATAGAGGAATGAATAATAAACAATTTATGAACACAAAAAAAAGCTTACGTAAATCTATCCCCAATTTAAGGGTCCCAAAATGTTCATGTTGCTACTAAAATATTTATTATTTTAGGTCATTTTCATGTGTAAAATTAGTACATTAGTAGCAGTGGTGAGTAAAATACTTTTATTTTTAGTCGAACGAATTCGTCGCCTTAAATAACTGAACTACAACTAAACCCATGAATACATGATAACATTAATCTCCACACACATAATCAGAGAGTATTTAACATTTCATACATTATTAGTACGCTACCTAATACCCCAGTGAATTTTCAATGTTGTTCAAATACCCTTGTACTCCTTATAATATTAGTATGACGGGGCGCCCCCTTGTATACTCGGCCTTATAATTATGACAGCTCCTTGAGTGTGCTCCGGCTTAAAGGTGGATATGTTTTTAATTATTAAGATGATGTACAAGAGGCTGTATTTAAGGTAACTTGAGTTTGTATATCAGTTGCTATGTCAGTTTAATGTTGATTTTTGGAGCGCTACTTATACTTACTAGCTGCTCCCCGCGGTTTCATCCGCATAAGTTTCGATCCCGTGGGAATATCGGGATAAAAACTATCCTATACGTTAATCCAGGTTATAAACCATCTGAGTGCCAAATTGCATCCAAATCCGTTCAGTAGTTTTTGCGTGAAAGAGTAACAAACATCCATCCATCGATACAAACTTTCACATTTAAAATATTAGTAGGATTACGTATTTTTGGATTATGTAGGTAGTAAGCAGGATTAGTTGAGAGCTGTGGTGGGCTGGTGGGCTGGTGGTAATGGTCCCGACTGACGAGTTGTATATCGTGGGTTCGAACCCAGGCAGGCGCTTTAGTTCGTGTAAAATAATCACATCACCACTGCTCTCAAAACGGTAAAGGAAACCATCGTGAGGAAACCGGCATGTCCTAGAATAAAAAAATCGAAGACATGTGACATCTACGAACCCGTACTGGGCCCGCGTGATACATTACGGCCTGTACCTCCTTGAGGAGAGGAGGCCTGTGTCCCAGCAGTGGGAACATTATAGGCTGGTTATGCTAAGCACGACTATTGTCTATATTTTTTGTACAAAGCATAATGAACTTTATGTCAAAAGTGTAACGCACAAATTAGATATACACATACGCACAGGTCGCGAATCTTCTGGAGAATTATCGCGCATTCGCGGGAATTCCGGCAGTAATAAGCTCGTATCTAGTTTGTACGTTAGACAATTGACATAAAGTTAATTTTGCTATGTGACATATCGCTACGAAAACTCGCTTCCACTCTGTTCCGCGGCAGTCTAAATTGAGCCTAATCTTCAACGATTGACCGACAGAAATAAGTTTTAAATTCGTCTAGCGCTAAAAGCATTTTGTGATTTGTGGTGCATGAAGGCCTAAAAGTCTTACGTTTCGTTGGGAAATTTTAGTACCATGTAGCCCGTTGCACACTGTGGCAAGATGCTCTTCCCCTCCTACTTAGTATCTACTACCAACGAAGCTTCTCCCTGCAAGGTGACCTTTCGTGGACACAAATCATCATCATCATGTACATGTAGTCATCCTACATGTATTTGTTCCGAGTCTGGGTGTTTTTCTATCTATGTATTTACAAAAAAAAATGTATATAAGTAGTTTATCAGCCATCTTGTTACCATAACACAAGCATTAGGTTGCTTAGCTTGGGACAAATGGTGCTGTGTGAAATGTCCA
This sequence comes from Apamea crenata, assembly GCA_949629185.1. Classification (NCBI taxonomy): domain Eukaryota; kingdom Metazoa; phylum Arthropoda; class Insecta; order Lepidoptera; family Noctuidae; genus Apamea; species Apamea crenata. The sequence goes on along the minus strand of OX451380.1, from coordinate 5,853,180 downwards.
GGGATTTATTTATTTATTTATCATCTGCCGAGCCTTTTCCCAACTATGTTGGGATCGGCTTCTAGTCTAACCGGATGTAGCTGAATACCAGTATTTTACATGGAGCGAATGCCTACTGACCTCCACAACCCAGTTACTGGGTAATACCGTATGGGTAGTACCGACAACCAGTCTTAGCAAGCGGTGTCGTATTACTAATACGACACCCCTTAGTAAGACTGGTTGTCAGACTTTCGGTCAAAGATCCACGAATGACAGCCGGGACCAACGGCTTAACGTGCTTTCCGAATTCTGGAGGGGTCTCGAATTCTCGATATGTAAAGATGGTCACCCATCCACAGACCAACCGCGGCAAGCGTAGCTTAACCTGATCGATCGACCTGTGCGGCTGTTATTATTTAGCCACGGACCCGTCATACACTTGTTAGATACCGATACAAGGCTGACTGTACACCTCACTTCTTCTTAAAACCTTACCAGTCATCTCATAAGTCGCAAGGGGTGGTGTGACGTCATCACAGTAATCCCCTTCCATTATAGGAACAACGATCACTTTAAATTCAGCTTGTACGTCGCGATGGCTCTGGAATATTAATTCGAGAAAAATCCGTCGAGAAGCCGTATCAGGGTTCGATTCCTCGTATCTGAAGTGCGGTATCAAAAATCTACCTAGCCTTTTCCCAACTATGTTGGAGTCGGCTTCCAGTCTAACGGGATGTAGCTGAATACCAGTATTTTACATGGAGCGACTGCCTATCTGACCTCTACAACCCTGGGGTTATAATACGATACCTCTTAGTAAGACTGATTGTCAGACTTTCGGGCTTCTGACGACCCGTAACGACTGTCAATGATCCACGAATGACAGCCGGGACCAACGGATTAACGTGCTTTCCGAGGCACGGAGGGGTCTTGGTGTGTGAAGATGGTCGCCCTTTGAGAAAGGTACGTTTTGAGAAAGGTGCATTTTGAGAATGGTGCGTTTTGCGTATGGGGTGCATTTTGCGAAAGGTACATTTCTACGACTGAGCGTTTTTTTTGTAAGTATACAGACGTGATGGGTGTTCATATTTTAACACGATAAAACAAAAGAAAACAGTCTATCTTAACTCGAAATCAAAATCAAAAGTCATTTATTCAAATTAGGCGGAGAATCAGCACTTTTCGAACGTCAAAATTACAAAAAACTCCCCAGCAGCACAGCTGTCTGTTCAGTTAGAATATACTTGATTGTATACAATAATAGGTACCTATGTTAAGTAATTAACATTACAAGACACAGAACATTAAATTAAATTTTGCCATATTATGTCAGCTAGCCACGCCAATATAAATCGAATATAATAAAAAAAAAAAATGCAAATAAAAACTTACTACCTAAATAAAACCTCCGGGCATAAAGGCCGTGACTAGCTCTGCTCTCATACTCAACTTTTACAATTAACAACACTGACAGCGGTCGTTGACCTCCCAAAAAAATTACATCAAATCTTTTATTTCATCATGTTTAGAACCAGATATCGACACCCATCGGGTCTGCGGAGTTTAGCTAGCCAATTAAAAATAACCCTGTCTCCATTACTATCTTTGGCATTTTAGCAGTGGACAAGAAACTGAAACTTAAGTAGGTAGGTACCTACTACCTACTCGCTGTTCTTTTCACAACATCTTAAGAACGAGAGTTAAAATAACAATCCCCTCAACACAAAAATCCTTTTTTGTTTTTTTGGGTGGAAAATCATCAAATAACTTTTCCGCTCTGGGCGGAGCGGGGCACGTCAGACTTGTACTGACTAAAACCCACCCGTGTTCCTTCAATTGCCTGTCCCAGGGGCCACGGTAAATCTTTCGAACAACCCGCGACCCTGGCAGGATCAATTATACCTCTGACTGCGCGCCTGGTAAAAAAACCCTGTATGTATTACAACAAAAACAAAAAAACAAAAATTGTTACCTACTCACTTTGTTCCACAACATCTTCCGAACGAGAGTTAAAATGACAACCCCCGCAAACGATCAATTATACCTCTAACCTCTGACTGCGCGCCTGGTAAGATAACACAAATGCTAACAAAACCGCGGCGTCATAACTTTGAACTCGCCGACACAGTTACCGGGATGATTTAGTTAAAACTAACCTATGTCAGTGACTAACTATTTTGGGGGGGTCGTTAGCATGTGCGTTTGCTTATTATAGTTATAAGTATAACTTTATGTTTAATGTAAGCATACTTATGTGCGGTTAACTTTAATGAACTGTTGTCGTTTGAGAGGCACTGCGGGGTATTTGCGTAACACACGCTAATATCAGTAGCAATGCCTTTAATTTAGACAGTTCAACAACATTCTTCCTATTCTTACCGTTTCGATAGCAATCTAAATGGACTCTGCCCAGAATTCGGCTCTTGTTTGGCACCATCACCAGCAGCGTGCATCAGTTCCTGTAACGTGCAGCTGACAGGACACGCAGGACACGATATTAAGTGCCCCATCGTTTGTCTTACAGCACCACATTTACACTACAAGGCAGAGTCGTCTATGAATCTCCACCTATATATGTATTCCTTGTTTCAACCAAGCTGGGTCCCGAGTCTGTTCGCCAACATTCATTGCGTTATTTACGTTGTTGAGCAGATACATTTTCGAACATAACGGTTGTTAAAAGACACTTAACGAAGCCGAGAGTCACTTGTATCTGCTGCCTGTCATTGTTATAATGCTATTGTACTGGACCATACCTGGGAACCTTCTAGTTACGGAGATATTGAAGGAAAAATATCCAAGTTTTACTCAGGTTTTTTTTTTTGTAAAAACCTGTGTTTAATGTTATAACACAACTTTAAATACCCCCACGAGCCTTGTACTGTTGCATGTTCCCATAAGCGCCATGTTTTGCGTGTTACTTTGCGCACTACCACAAACAGCAAATTTTCAAAACAAAAATAAAAGTCTTTTCCCAGCAATTACAACGTACCTAACTTAGTTTGATGTACAGAATGCCTCGTTGACGGCTATGTGATGGGTCATTTTACACCTTGTACAGAGAAATATATTAGCAATAACCTTTAAAATGATTCAGATTGTGATTGACAGTGTGTTACGAAATTAGGGTGCTGAACTGACATGCGATGTGACGGCAGCATTTCATACTGTGTGAGTTTAATAGTTCGGACGTATGTTGACCCATTAAATCATAGGGTTAACCCTTCCAAAGGTTCAAATCTTAACTACCGTATGCCGGTTTAAAGCTAAACCAACCCTTTCCCGCTATCACACACCACTACCAAATTCCTGACGCAATTAGCAAAAGATTTACAAAATAAGATAGGGCGCACACCGACGACGCGTCGACAGGGAGTTAGGTCGTTTAATCCAGGTTTCTATTACAAAACTGTAGGGGACTGAGAAGTTTGTTTTGGGTAAGTTTTTAAGGAAAGTTGTGAGAACTAATAATGAGCAACAAAACAAAGGGTTGTTTTGTGGTGAGATTTCGCGATTAAAGATTCATTTTCATATAACTTTGAATTATGTTATTTCTATGTTGTTTTTGCTATGGTAACATAAGTTTGTTTTGTTTCTTTGATGGATAAAATCAGGAATGAAGTTATCCGGAAAAGAACCGGAGTAACCGACATAGTTTGCAGAGTGAGACTGAAGTGGGCTGGCCATGTTTGTCGAAAGACTGATGGCAGATGGGGCAGCAAGTCTTTAGAGTGGAGACTGCGTATCGGCAAGCGTAGTGTGGGACGCCCCCCAGCTAGATGGACCGACGACCTTAAGAAGGTGGCTGGGGTAGACTAGATGCGGAAGGCGGAGGACAGGGTGTTGTGGCGCAGTCTGGGAGAGGCCTATGTCCAGCAGTGGAATGCGATTAGCTGAGTTGACTGAGTTAAAGAACATAAAAACAAGGCACACACTGATGTAAATTAAGAATTTTACAGACAAATGTTTACTGTTGTAAACCATCAATTTTATATTCCACCTAGATTAGTTAAGTAAAAGTTTACTGCTTGAACTTTTAAACAATGTCACAAACAAAACAAAGTGAACCAAGAGCGATTATTTCAACAAAATGACATCGTTTCTGAGAGACGGCAGCGAGCAGGCGCCGTCGGTCTTAAAATAAATTCGCAATCACGCCATTCCGGATTACCGGCGTTTGCTGACCAAACACGAACTAATGAAACAATGTGTTGTCCCCTCCATAATCAAGGGTGGATGTTCACATTAAACGGTTAAGGGTGGGCGCGCGGTTACGACTTACAATACAACAGACTGCGACACAAGTGAAAAGGTAGGTAAGTAAGTAGGTAAGTTTTGGCGGAATTGCATCGTCCGCGATTTCGGGTAAATTATATAGTTTAAGTTAAACTTATTATGACTTTTTTCTTGAAGTAGGTACTTATCTGAATGTAATAATGATGTTTAATGTTATGAATTTTAAGAATCTCTTATGAATGACTGACTATGTATTACATAATATTTAATGCCGTGCAGTGTGTGTCGTGCGGCTTAGTAGAATACTGATGCAATTTTATGGCAGAAAAAACATTTTCAGCACAGTTACCTACAGCTAAAATAGAGAAGCCATGTCTTGTCCGGTCTCCACAAGAGTGCCAAGCAGTAACTGAACAGCAACAACAACTATGAAGAATTCAAAACTAAATCAAAATTCCATTACTTGACGATCACAAACTCGCAACAGAAAAGCAAAAAAAAACAACTGTCGCATAAGTAAACAAATCGCAAGTGAGCGCTCCAACTAACATTTTCCCCTGTAAATGATAGCGTTAGGAATTGGATTCGGTGGGATTTATGTGTGCGCGATTAAAGCCTGTCCCCAAGTGTACAGAGTGTCACGTGTGTGTGCGTGTCGTTAGGGCTGCAGCTTATAGTGAACTAAGATGGTGACCGAATATTTTGTTTCGGTAAGGGATCAGTTCAAGAGGTTAGGTATCAGCAGTCTTCTAATGATGTGAATATTTACTTTGTAAAGTATTATATTATTTTAATTATTGTAAATTATGTGAATACTGGTAATTTTTCTTTTGTTTTTCTCAGTTAATTTTTATCATGGTTATGTTAGTTTGAGTAAGTTAAGCGGCCTTGCAAAATGTCACTGAATGGACGGCACCCTAATTGCGTAACACACGATCAATCGGAATCGGTTTCATTTTGACAGTTCAACAAATTTCATTGCGTTATTTACGTTGTTGAGCAGACACATGACACATTTTTTGAACATATGAAGCAATGGATTAGCAATATCCTTCAAAATGATTCAGATTGAGATTGATTGTGCGTTACGCAATTAGGGTGCAGGTCCACTCAATCTGTGTGGTTCTTTCCTCTAAAGACCATTTCAGACACCAATATACATGGTCTTCACATGACCTGACCAAGATTAAGTCTGGATTTTAAAAGAGATTGTGACTTCTGAGTTTGTTTCGGCCTTTCTTCTCAGAGTAGTCACATAGGAAATGCTGACCTTAAAATATGTGTTTGTTACTACGTACAGAAATAAATCATTTAGTCTTTTACTTCACCATTATCATCATTTCAGCCAAAGGACGTCCAGTGCCATGTCGTTTACTTGAAATAATATTATTAACAGAAAAAAAAAACATCAGCATCGCCTGCCCGTGCAATTACTTGCTCAGGTTCTTTCTTGCTTTTTTCCTTTTTACTCGGCTCCTAAGAGTGCTAGCGTGATGTTAAATAGCATATAGCCTTCCTCAAAAATTGGACTATCAAATGTAAAAAGATTTTTTCAAATCTGACTGGTAGTTCCTTAGATTAGCGCGTTCAAACAAACTCTGTAGCTTTTTTATTAGTATAGATAGATTGTTTGAAAGTCTTTTTTTTTTGTTATTTTTTTTTTCATTGCTCGTAGTGGCCAGCCCTGCACGTGATTAAAGTCGGAACACAAGTGGGACGCGCAAGTAAGTGTGTTTCAGCTCCATTTGTCCTTATTAGTGTATTGATTGCTTCGCGTTGACATACTCAGATTTATTTGGGGTTGACCGGTTGAGAAAATAACAACAGTAGCGTACGGTTCCATAGTAACGAAGGAATAAACCGAACCGAACTTTCTCGAAGAAATGAGGCCTGTGTCCCAGTAGTGGGAACATTATAGACCGTTTATGCTATGCCCAGACAATGTACTTAACTATTAGTAACTTCCGTGTGAACGAAGTCGCGGGCAGATCTTGTTAGAAATTAAAACAAAAATCACGTAGATCGGATAAGTGGTTCTTGAGTTACAAACGCACCGATCTAACCGACAGACACAGAGAAATGTTGTGTTTTGTTTTGCCAATTATGTTGGGGTCGGCTTCCATTCTAACCGGATGCGGCTGAGTGCCAGTATTTTAAAACGAGCGACCGCCTATCTGACCTCCACAACCCAGTTACTGGGTAATACGAAACCCCTTGGGTAAGACTGGTTGTCAGACTTTGGGGCTTCTGACGACCCGTAACGACTGTCAAAGATCCATGAATGACAGCCGGGATCAACTGCTTAACGTGCTTTCCGAGGCACGGGTGAAAGGAAATGTTGTGTTTTGTTTGTTGTTACAAAATGCATAAAGACACTTCATACAGGCGCGACGCGACGGTACGACGCGATTCTGGCAGAACAATTTCCATGTAGACTTCATAGAAATAGTTCTACTAGAGTCGCGTCGTGCGTGTCTGCAGGGAGCCTAACACGGATTTGAACGTTTATGAAGAAGTTTGGATGTTTGTTACGCAATCACTCATAAACGGCTTAACAGATTTGGTTGACATTTGGCACACAGAGAGACTCACAGTCCTTGAATAACCAGATCGTTTTTATCTGGGGCATGAATTAGTACACTCAGGATGCGAGTGGAATCGCGGACAACAACAACTTTAAAAATAACTAAAAAGAATCACTCATGGAACATTGATATGACAACCTTGTATTTCGGAATGGGTTATTATTATTTATTTATTTAGCCTCTTACTGGAAAAGAGCAATTACACATCGGAGCAAAGAAATACTTCAAGTGCGCGGTGGACATCGAACGGGCGGCGATGGAACACGCACGCTCACACAGTATCAACTCCATAGTTCCATGACTTCATCCACATTGCGCACATTCCTTTCCAATTTTTTGAGACTCAAATGATTTTTTTTTTTTCATTTGTCGTCCTGTCATACAGATGTGGGGCAGGAAAAACCACAATTCTTTCACAGAAAGATTACACAGTAAACCATCATCAGCACGCCTTCTTCTTCCATACACCATAACCAGCGCTGAGGCTCTGTCTCGCAGGGTCTTAGCATTATGCTTAGCGATGACTGTTTTGCGTGGATGTGACGCATCATCATAATCAGCCTATATTGTTCCACTGCTGGGATATAGGCCTCCTCTCTTCGAGAGGGAGTGGGCTATAATATACCACGCAGGCCCAGCGCGGGTTGGTAAATGTTACATGTCTTCGAATTTTTGGTTCTAGGACATGCCGGTTTCCTTACGATGTTTTCCGTCACCGTTTCGAGGGCAGTGGTGATGAAATAATTAGTAAAGCGTCTGCCTGGGTTCGAACCCAGGACGTACCACCACTGGTCCATTTTCCCCAACTTGTTTATTTTTTTTGGGTAGTGTTTTTTCTCTGCGTCATGTTTACCACAAGTAAACGTACTTATTTTATTTATTTTTTCTCTATTTCCCGTTCCCAGTGTTTACTTCCATCTTAGCCATACCATCTCCCAGACAGTCCATCCATCTCTTCGTCCATTCAATCCTGAACACCTATTCTCGCTACATTCCCCGCCGAAGCATCCGCAACAATTTGAAAGCATAGACACCTGAATTACAGCTCAGACTGTAGATAGTCCACGCCTCCGGCTGAGTTATCGTCCGAGGCGGTTCCCCACTCGATCACAGGGCCACGCCCACGGCTGGGCGACAAGCCAACATGCAGCCGCAAGTGTTACCGATTTAGTTAAGGAGTTCTATGATGAAAAAGGCTAAATTACTTTTTGAGGAAAAGCTGGGACTAGGGAGGATTGGATTTAACTGCATCCTAATTGCGTTGGCATGGCACACAAGCTACAAGATTGGTAAGAGAATTCAAATCATTTCTCCGAAGATCTGCACCGTCATTGCAAAATCACAACTGAATCATTTTGAAGGATATTGCTCATCTATTGCTTTATATGTTCAGAGTTTGTCTGCTCAACAACGTAAATAACGCAGTGAATGTAGTGGAACTCTCAATTACCCCGCTCGCTGGATGATTCTAATGTTTGTTTTAAAAGTATCGGATGAAAATGTAAACAAATTCTGTTTACTCACTAAAGGGAACTAGTTAGAGTAACACATTTGTCAGTATCTTGCAGGTTTCAACTTTATGAGATACAAAGTCGTCATCACTTTTCCAACCATTGTGTTATGTGTGTATTTTTTTAAATTATTAAATTGTAATGGAAAAATAGTCGACGATAATTGACGTTACAAAATTATCCTGAATTTTCAGATGAAAAAAAAAAAATAACCGACTTCCATAAAAACACTACAAAGTGAAAAATAACTTTAATTTCGGAAGTCGGTGTCTTTGGTTTTTTTTGTATTTCGTTTTTCGCCACCGACTTCCGAAATTAAAGTTATTTTTCACTTTGTAGTGTTTTTATGGAAGTCGGTTATTTTTTTTTTTTTTTTGTAAAAAGGTTTATATTTTTTTGTTGCGATTTTTTTTTATTTTTGTTGATTTTTCAAAAACCGCTTGTCCGATTTAGATAAAATTTTCATGGGACCATTTGGGAAGTATACCCTTTCCAACAAAAAAAGAATTTTTCAAATCGGTTGGCAAGCGACGGAGTTATGCGTTGTTTGTTATGAGTTATTCTCCTCTTTTTTAGAAGTCGGTTAAAAACCACTTTAAGCTGATTTTAAATTAGGATTTCGGGTTTAAGTATTCACAGATAAAATTGATAGCTTTCACATGCATACGATTACACTCGGTGCCGACCCCAACATATTTGGGATACGGTTAAACAGATAACAGATAAATATGATGATGACGACAAAGTATGTGCAATTGTATCAGCGCTGGGCACAATTGTAGGTACCAATGCAAGATCAGGGGCTGCAGTCTCGACATTCATAGCGATCGCTTTACGACCGAATTCGGTCGCAAAGTCCTGTCACTCCATACATTACACCTGTCAATCCGGGACTTTGCGACCGAATTCGGTCGTAAAGCGATCGCTATGTATGTCGAGACTGCCGGGGCTGGGCGCTTTTAAGTAAAATGTCCAGTAGTGGACTAATTAACAGGCTGATGAAGATGCACATTCAACTGGTAACTGATAGTTCCAGAGACCCATATCTGCTTTGTCATGGCCGTGTCGTTTATGCTAACACAAAAGAGATACGCGCAGCACGGTTGGTTCGCGAACATAGTGTAAGCCCAGCTTTATGTACACAGCCTTTTTTTTGTGGATGAGAAATCATCAAATGACCCCTCCCGCTCTGGGTGGAGCGGAAGGGAGTGTCAGACTTTTACTGACCCGTTTTCCTTCCTTAGCCCTTTCTGTTCCAGGGCAGCGGTTAACCTTTCGGAAGATCCCGCCGCCCCGGCAGGCTTCGGCCCTATGGGGCCCCGTCCTCTACTGACATCTCTTTGAGGCGCGCGTGGAACACAACGCGCCGTCCGGCACGGGCCTGGTCCTGATCGGACGGTGAGCTACCCATTACTCACCGCCCGCAGGCCCGCGCATGTACACAGCCTTGCGATTTAAACTCCTGACGTGGTTGTCTTCAGTATAATATGCTGACAAACTCTGAAAGCAAAATGAATAAGGATACCTGGAATTGGGTACCGTCGACAACAAAATGTATTAAGCTAAGTAGTTTTACCAGGAACCACATATTTTAATTAAAACATCACTCGTAAGAGAATTAAAAACAAACAAGGTTATAAAACCTCAAAAGGGAATAATATCCGGAATCTTCTCATAACTATATTTGTCACCAATATAACGCACTTCCTAAAAGAATCCAAAAGGACGACCGTCCCTTTGAAGAGAGATGAAAAAACCCATATCTATGGGAAAAGTCCGCCTTTGATAACGAAATACACAATTTTGAATCTTAACCCCCTAAAAATACAGTCGAAATTCGTAGAGGAACACGCTAATTTTAGTTCACAAAAAGAAATCTGTCACTTTTTCTTTGAAAGCCGACGACTTTTGATAGAATGAACGTAACTAAGATTGTTGAATTTGGATAAGAGTAGATAGTATTACAAATAACTTTTATAGTTTCATGAAATTCTTGGAACTAGTTATAGTGTGAAAGTTATTTCGTTTGTTCAAGCTTTTGGTTTATAAACAATTTGAGTATTTTTGTATAAAATTGAATACAAGTGGTAATTGCGTAGAAATATTACAAGGGAAGGTCAGCATCTTTCCAAAATTACTCGGTGATCTATGAAACAGGAAATACCAGTCAAAATGATCGTACAAATTACAAGACAAATGTAGATTAGTTAAAAATAGGTTGTCATTAATGTTCACAGATGAAAAACAACTACTTTCAGTCCAATACTAATAGGTTTTCATTAAACTCATATCCACATGTCTATATTCCAAGTACATATCCTCAACACATAAGTTATTCGACTGTTTAAAAACGTCATCGAATTTTGTTACAGAAATCAACGGAGTCGCCTCAATATTAAAAATTGAGTATTTTATTTCTAAAAAAACTGAATTTTACTTATGCACATTGTCTGTTTTTCTGGATGTATGTTCCGGATTGACGCAATAACGGCTGAACGGATTTGGATGATAATTTAATTCAGATATATATGTAGTTTTAAAATAATCAATAACTGGGTTGTGTTGTGGAGGTCAGATAGGCAGTCGATCCATGTAAAATACTGGTATTTAGCTGCATCTGGTTAGACTGGAAGCCGACCCCATCATAGTTGGGAAAAGGTTAGGCAGGTGATAGTTTTAAAATAATCGAATAACCAACTTTCTTTAAACAGGGTGGCAAGGACATCGACGGTCAATTTGTTACCATGGATTCAGTACAGTCACGAGCAAAAGTATGTATACACTCGGCTTTATTCAAAAGCGATTTACTCCTTTATTTTTGAATTAAATTTTACGTTGTTACGAACATAGCATTTTCGAACACATAGGTTTATGTAATGTGTCTTATTTCAACGTCGCATTCGTTATTTCACGAAAAAAGTTGCCAAGTGTTGACATATTGGTGCTCGCGACTGTACATGATTCTGAACCACCTGCGTTGACATTTAACGTAGGTAATTAAAAAAAAATTGCTGTTCCATACATTTTAACCGAGTAGGTATTGCACTTTACTATGAAACAGAAGATTTTTTTTTTATAACCTACGATGAATGTCTACACATCTAGAATCATGTGCTGAATTCATGGTTACAAGTTTGCGCGTCGATATCCCTGCCACCCCGTGCGTATGCAACGGTATGGACGTAAAACCAGTGTTAAACATTTGTTGGAAACCAATCCTCGCGAAAAGCACACTCAGACGTTTGAGCACCAATCCCACTTTCCCCTCATAACCTTTAATACATAATTAGCTTATCTTCAAGCAAGCTTTTCTCTGAGCACAGCACCTCATTGCTGGTTAATTTTCGCATCATCTACGCTACACCCTACGCAACGAGGTGCTGTACTCAATAAGGCCGAAGACACACTGGCAGGAGTATCGCGTGCTGCTACACTTGTTGAAAAGCGTAGCTCGAGCCATGCAGCGTGACTTGCTTAACTGAGGTCTACTTGAATTGATATTATTACAAATTAAACAAATATCAACTTTATTTTAATGGTAAATAATTTGATTTCAATGACTAAGCAATATTGAAAAAGTTATAAAAATGTTTGAAGTTGTAGCGGAAACTGAACTTTATTCTGTAGGGTTTAAAGTTATTTTTCCATAAACTCATATTTGTTTAAATTTTAGCAACTAAACCGCGAACGCCATATTAGGTGCTAAATTTGAATCGCGACATATTCGCCAAAAATGTAAACAAATATGAGTTTATGGAAGAACAACTTTAATTCCTACACAATAAAGTTCAGTTTACGCTACAACTTCAAACATTTTTAAAACTTTTTCAATAGTGCTAGTCACTCTGAAATCAACTTAATAACCGTTAAAATAAAGTTGACATTTGTTTAACTTGAAATAACGTCAATTTGAAACAAATAATATTTGAAATTAGGCGATCTGCTTAGAATAGAATACTCTTCTAGGTTCTGCCCGCGATTGTAACGATCTCATTATTATTTACACCATAGGTTCTCAACCTTATTTTGCACACCGCCCTTGGTTGTTTTTTCTGAAGCCCCTCATTTTTTTTGTCGCAAATCTAAAACAGCTATTGCCACGATTATATTTAACGTGTAAATATAATATTATATAGTCGTAAGTAAGATACGTAATATAATTATGTCTGGGTTTTCTACTGCCCCCCTGAAAGTCTCAAACACCCACGAGGGGGCGTTATCGCCCACGTCGAGAACTAATGATTTACACTACATTAATTAGAGGTACAAATGTAGAAATTCTCTATTTCTCTAATGTAAAATTCTCACTAAAGTGACTAAATACTAATTAGTCAGTCACCACCCATCAATGTAGCCAATGCAAGAGTAAAACCCTGCGGGGTAATGGCGTACGTAACACGCTATCAGTACCAATGGGTTTCATTTTGACAGTTCAACAACATCCATTGCGTTATTTACGTTGTTGAGCAGACACATTTTTCCAACATATGAAGCAATGGATGAGCATTATCCTTCAGAATTATTAAAATTAGTGTTACCCAATTAGGGTGCTGCATTGGTTCGCACGCAGCGTACCTAGCTCTAAGAACCAAAGTAAGCTCCCACTAGTGTGTCTTCGACCTAAGATGACAAGCTGAGCAATTCCACTTGGTACTCGCGTCTGCGGGTAGAAAATTACCAGCTAATGGGTACTTACATTTGTGGGTAGTTCGGGAAATTAATAACGGGTAACCTATGTGGCTTGGCTGCTTTGTAGTTTAAGATAAGGTGGAGGTATGCAAGGCGAGTTTCTTAACCGTGATTGCTATGTTAATAAGGTTGAGATTAAATGACAAATAAATTAAAAACGATTGTGCACTAAGAATACATGTAATAGACCATTAATCCGAAAGTCATATTCTAACATAGAAGAATACACATATATACAGGGTTATTGTAAAAACACCAACAACCTCTTAAGAGGTCATTGTACTCGAATCTAATGAACAACTTTTACTATGGGACCAAACCTGAAATCGCGAAAAAAAAAAATCAGCTGTTCCCTACATTTTGACGAGTTAACCGAACATAAATGTAGGGAACAGCTGATTTTTTTTCGCGACAATTACAACATTGTATACTTATGTCCGTACGCAAAATACGCGTTTGGATGTGGAATTGCGGACACTTATAGCCCGTCTTACTTCAAATAAATACTTTTCTTGTATTGCAAAAACTTAATATAATATAAATACAGGTACGTATTTTGGGGGCTAGTGATTCAGCCTTGGTATATTAATACCAAGGCTGAATCACTAACCAAGGCTAGCTAGCTAGCTACGCTATCAACGCTGAAAAACTTAAATCAATTTAATAAAAAAATATTTTTATATCCCTAACACGACTCCACAGTTTCTCCCTGTCGACACATGGCAAGCACATGTCTTCAAAAAGCGGGCTACGTTTCAGGAAACATGAATGAAACATTAATAGTTTCCTACTTAATACTAGCATTATAATTTTAAATCGCTTCGTGATTCATTGGATCATTCTGGGAAAATCTTCTCATAGTTTTTCCTTTTAAGAAATAAAATGAGGTGTTAGTTATTATTTCGTTGTTTCTGATAGAAACATAATCATTCTATCGTTTGATCTTGGAATTGATAACCATTTTGAACACCATGGTGTCATGTGCAGTGGTTAACGATTCAAACAACGCAACGCGTCCTCGTGTCTCGATTCTCTAGGGCAAGTAGCCGGCCCTGATCTCTTAAGCAAAGACAGTAAGCTGTAGATATGTATTGTGTATTTTTTGTGATATCGACGGCGAACTCTCCGTAGATGGAAAGGTCTTTAGTTAAAAGAGTTATAGGTTTATCGTCGTATCGGTGAAACATTCTGTAGTTGGAAGGGCCTGTCGTCGAAAGTGACGTAGATGAAAGGTTCTGTCGGCGAAATGTCCGTAGGTGAAAGACTCTGCTGGGGTAACGGAAATAAATGAATCAACCTGTCGACGAACAGTCCAATGGCGAATCGGTCTTAGGAGAACGGTTGCGGAATCGTGGTTAAGGTCTCGCCTCTCATCCACGAGGTTACGAGAAGAGGCCGTTGTCCTGCAGTGGGACTGTAACCGGCTGGTATTCTGAAAATGTTTTTGTCATATCTCGGGACCTCAGGGTCGGACCTTTGGAAGGCATACGAGGGCCCGCAGAGACCATTTTTAATGGAATGATACACCACCACAGTGACAGGCTGGTATATGTTATTTTCTCTCAGCTTTTTGGCTGGTTTCAACCTATTTTTAGGGTTCCGTACCTCGAACGGAAAAAACGGAACCCTTATAGGATCACTTTGTTGTCCGTCCGTCCGTCAAGACCCTGTCTGTCAAGACCCTTTTTCTCAGGAACGCGTGGAGGTATCAAACTGGAATTGATATCAAATACTCAGGTCTACTGACCCTTGGAGCTGTGATAAAATCAAACTTCTAAGCCAACGCAATCAAAAGATACAGCCTTTATGCCGCAAATTTTCGACACTCGCAAGGGAATCAAAACCTACAGGGTACTTCCCGTGAACTCAGAATCTTTAAATTTGGTACGAAGCAACGTCTTAAAGCACAGATAAAGGAAAATTTGCGAAAACCGTAAATTTTTTGTTACTTCATAGAGGTAATAAAAATATTTTTAATAATTTTAATTTGTACGGACCCCTCGGTGCACGAGTCCGACTCGCACTTGACCGGTTTTTTATTATTGTACACTAAAGCTGCTCAATGTCATGAATGTGATATGAAGACTGTAGTTTCAAGGCTATGTTTTAACGTTTATTTAATGCCTAGCATACTGCGCTTCATTCCTTCTTGGCTGACCTTGAGTTTCAGTATTGTCAATTAAAGACGAATAATCAAATTATGACGTTGCTCAGTCTGTACTAATATTACGAAGACGTGTTTCGAGCTAGCATGCAGAAGGCAATCCTCGGATGTACTGAACCAATTTCGGGAAACTATATAATATTGCCGAGTGTCGTGTGCGCGGCCGAAGTCGAGGACAAAAGCTAGTGTACAATAAACGCATTCGAATTCCCAACCTAAGAGGAGTGGTGACCCAGTGGTAACGGCTGCGACTTACGAGTTGTAGGTCGTAGGTTCGAACCCAGTCAGACGCTTTACTTTGTGTAAATTAGTTCATCACCACTGCTCTCAAAACGGTGAAGGAAAACATCGTGAGGAAACCGGCATGTCCTAGAACCAAAAATTCGAAGACATGTCACATCTACCAACCCGCACTAGCCCGCGTGGTGGATTACGGCCCACTCCCTCTAACAGAGAGAAGGCCTGTGTCCCAGCAGTGGGAACATTACAGGCTAAGTATGAACTCCCTAACTAGTTATTATCACAAAAAAAAGTAACAAGAGATAACGTTTTTAATTAAATGACCAGTGTGTTCTTAAGAGATATCCGGCGTTATCCTTATCTCAAGATAAGACGCACTTACGCGTACACGGGGCCGGCATTACCAGTGATAAGCTGATATATCGAGAAGTGTAGGGACTGAATACTGATTTTGTGGTGCAATCTGAAACAGAAGATGCTTGAAGCTAAGAATGACCGTAGAGGAGCTTTGGGTGGAACTATTTGATCGAGACTGCGTCTGGATTTCTGCCCGATTTAACCATTCAAATTTAAATTCATTTTGTGAACATAGGGTACAATTATGTTATAAAAAAAATTACCGGTCAAGTACGAATCGGACTCACGCACCGAGGGTTCCGTACAAAGTAGGTATATAACTACTTTACGGAATTCGGGTTTTTTTCTTTACTTGTGCTGCATGACATTGTTTCTTGAAAATTTCATGATTCTAGGACAACGGGAAATACTCTACAGGTTTCGATTCCCTTGTTAGTGTCAAATATGCGGCATAAATGGAACATAAAACGCGTTTTGATTGCGTTGAATTAGAAGTTTGATTTTTTCACTGCTTCAAGGGATGCCAGACCTGAGTATTTGATATTAATTTTAACTTGTTGACTTCACGAGTTCCTGAGAAAAAGGGTCCTGACAGACGGACGGACAGAGAGACGGACAACGAAGTGATCCAGTGTTTTTTTGATGGGCTGGCGACTGTACATTTCCTTCACAAAAAAAAAAAAAATAAAAAACCTTACACATTCGTTTTCGATCTTAATCGGAACAACATTAATTAATAAAGTATTGATGTAAACTTACGAAATGTCACTTTAATACCTGGCAACACTGCCCTCTATAATTTATGGGAGCTGTCATAATTAGTCTGTGGTTGCGTCACGCGGCATTTTAATAATTTTCACTTTGTGACCTATACAGAAAGGGTATTTAATTTTAGTTAGTTCTGTGGATTTTGGCCTTTAAATACAGACAGTATTTATTACTGATGAATCATGAGGTAGAAACTCAGATATTTTATAAAGATGGCATTTATTTTATGTGATGTATACACACGACGACATATCAAGCTACACATTTCCAGTTTTACCTTCATTGTATACAGGGTGTTAGGAGAACGCTTCCGAAGCCAGAACGTAGATTATATACAACCTTTATGCAAACGGATACCACTAACCTTTCGCCTGAAATTGATTATTTTCAAGACTTCATATTTCGCAAACACGCAATGGAAACCGTACAAAACGTGAGGTCACTGACACGCAATGCAACGTCGCGCCACCGCGCTTCTCGCGTCGCGTGCGCCGAGCGCTCCGTACGGCCGTTACGGGATTTATACGAAATTTACAAACACGGCACCACTTTCAAAATCCCTACCCCTACAACACTTCACAAAATTTTGAATTTTAATCGCATTCGTAGCCCACTTTTAAACATTAAAGTTGACAGAGGCATTTTACGTACCTGTTTTTGCGATCTTATGAGGTTTGGCTCGAACTGCGCTCCATACATTTCAATACATAGCTAGGCCCGTCCCTGTGTCGAGCCGTGAACACGAGGCATTAGTGTAGGATCCTCAACACTTCTGCACGTAGTTTATTAAACACGCTCACTATTCTGCCCCGCATTCAATCAGCACTGTCACATTCCCGATCAAACACTCTTTCTTTCACATACCCCCACAAAAAGAAGTCCAAATGTGTTAAGTCGGGTGAACGAGCTGGCTAGGCGTGCGGCCCTAGCTTTCCGATCCAGCAGTCATCAAAAAGCTCAGTGAGACGCGCGCCACGGGCTTCTCCTAAACACATCAACATGTTGCCGTATTCACGAGCACTGTACACGTATGTCTCAGGCATTGTTAAAAACAACAAAAAAATATTACTAAAAAACAATAAAACAGCACTAAAAACGTAATAGGTAATAGGTAATAGGTAAAACGGGCTGGTGTCCGCAACTCCACGACAATGCGCGTATTTTGCGTACTAAAAACGTAACAATAATAACTAAACACAAAACTAACAAAACAGTAATAATACGATTCAATGGCTATCGATCGATTAACGCACGTTCGCTCACGAACCGAGTCGGAAAGGAACTAACTAAGTAACTAGAATAGTGAAGAAGTACTATGAAGATCAAACATGCCGCCTGCATGCGATGCCGGCCGACAAAAGGCACCGCCGCGCGCTGCCGTCGGCGCGGCGACGAGGAGTCAGATAGCGGTGTCTTTTGATGTGCAAAGATCAACAAATTAGTCAAATTACAGAGGAGAAAATGTTAAAAGAATAATTATGAAATCAGAAAACAATTAATTTTAATTGTTAGGAAATTGTAGATACTTATGCTTTATTAGGTACAAACTGTTTTCATTTTCTAACTTTAAAATAAGATTTAACGGGTTTATTAGATTAAATTAATTTGATTATCCACTTTAAATTGATTGGGTTTACTTACTAAATGAAGGATACAGTTATTGTAATAAATGAGCGCGCGTCGTGTCACTCTAATTGCATTGACATAAAGTTCAAATTCAATTGAATCACGCGCGCTAGTTGCTTCAAACTGTACACGCGATCTTTTACTTTATTTCATTCACTATCGATTATCGACTTACATACAAAACTTATTAAATACACGACACATTGCTTCAATTTAAAACTGTTGACGCCTCTGTAATGTTTCTTCCTATTTATTTTGGCGGCGCGTCGCATCGCGCGTCACGTGGACTTGGGGTCGTCAGCCGCACAGCTGTCGGCGAGCGCGCGCGCACTTTGAACTTGAGGTCACGCGCAAGCGTCAGATGATATTTATTTACGAATACATTGCTTGTTAGAGTTGTAAAGAAAAAAAATGTGTTTAATAGCAAATAATGGTTTAATTTAACTGTTCTCACAGCATAGTGTACGAAAAATGCTAAAAAAAATTGGTAAAATTGTTCATTTTTTTTTCTAATTTTTTTATGGTATCGTATCGAGAATCAGTAGCCCTATCACCTGTCTTCGTTTTCGGAAGCGTTTCCCTGCCACCCTGTATGCTTTTCGTACAATGAGAAGTCGGCTTATACTGGAAATTATGTTTAAGTTACTTACAGTTTTTTTTTCACACAAGCTATAAGATTGTTTGAAGACTTCAAATTGTTCCTTAGAAGATCTGCACCCTAATTGCGTAACACACTTCCAATCACAATCTGAATCTTTTTGAAGGATATTGCTATCCATTGCTTCATATGTTCGTAAAATTTGTCTGCTCAACAACGTAAATAACGCAATGAATATTTTTTACGTAATTACCCCGCTGTTTGGTATAATTGGCACATCACAACAGGAGTTGGCATTAACTTGGTTATTTTGAGAAGAGAGTGAGAGATAGTCATGGAGAAAAACTGCTAAGCTAAGATAATGATGGCAACTAACTAAAGATGCAGATAGTATGGTACAAAATGTGCTGGGTCCCAGTCAAAACCTTTTAAGATCCAGAGTTCGAAAATAAACGCAAATGACAAAGCCAAGTCACTTAACCTAAAACATTATGAAAAATTAACTTCCCGAACCGATAATCAGTCATCGTTTCGCGCCGTCACGTCCTATCCACCGCTAATTCGCGCCAAACCTTCCCGTCATTTATTGACGTCAAAACAAACGCCCGTCGTTCGAGGAAATAAAAATTAAAAGTCCCCACAGCTAAGAATGTCTCCACCAATGAGCGCGGCATAAATAATCAGCGGGAGTACGTCTCGGCAAATTACCCAGAACGGGCGGGTTGGAAATTGATGGCAACACTGAAATAAGTGCGCCATGTCAACTATGTTGGCTGTCGGCGCGCTTGCCTTTGCCTTATTTTTTTTTCGTCTGTAATGATTCGAGTGGCGCGTTCTAAATTGGTTCTATTGTAATTATGGCGGGCATTTTATTTATGGTCGCTTGTTCGAGTTTATGTCTTGTTGGCTGGACGCTGGAGTAGGGATTCGAGAAGTTGTGTCGTACTGTGAGAGCAGTGCTCGATGAAGAACATAAAATTGCTGTTTTTCTTGCTCTAGATTCAAGGTGGCAAAATATCTTCCTTTGGGTGTTGGTAGTCCTACTATCCTACTAATATTATAAACGCGATTTTTTTTATGGATGGATGGATGTTTGTTACTCTTTCATGCCAAAACTACTGAACGGATTTGGATGAAATTTCGCACACAGACAGTTTATAACCAGGATACACATAGGATATTTTTATCCTGATATTCCCACGGGATTGAAACTTATGCGCGGGCAGCTAGTTACTTCATAGCATAAACAGCCTATAATGTTCCCACTGCTGGGAAACGGGTCTCTTCTAGTTAAGAGGGAGTGGGTCATAATTCACCACGCGGGCCCAGTGCGGGTTAGTCCCTTCGTGTCATGTCTTCGAATTATTTGGTTCTAGGACATGCCAGTTTCCTCACGATGTTTTTTTTCACCGTTTTGAAAGTAGTGGTGAGAAATCATTAACACAAAGTAAAGCGTCTGTCTGGTTCGAACCTACTACCTCGCAGCCGATATCACTTGACCGACCACCACTGCTCCTGTTGCTTAGACCATTATTATTTTTTGGGTCGCAATACTTAGCCACCGTGGCTAAATAAGTAAATAATAACAGCCACACAGGTCGATCGATCAGGTTAAGCTACACTTGCCGCGGTTGGTCTGTGGATGGGTGACCATCTTTACAAACCGAGACCACTCCGTGCCTCGGAAAGCACGTTAAGCCGTTGGTCCCGGCTTACGTTCGTGGATCTTTGGCGGTCGTTACGGGTTGTCAGAAGCCCGAAAGTCTGACACCTAGTCTTACCAAGGGGTATCGTATTACCCAGTAACTGGGTTACGGAGGTCAGATAGGCAGTCACTCCATGTCAAATACTGGTATTCAACTGCATCCGACGACCCTAATAAGCCGGCCGAACATAGTGAGGAAAATGGCTAGGCAGATCGATTGGGTTTCAATTATTGGCCACGATACTAGTAACAAAGTTTGTTGCTAGAACGTCCTAATATGACGAACGGACATTCCTATTCTGATCCAACCGTATTATAGAATAGTAAGAACATACGACATCAAAAAAATCCATTTACGTCCTAAGATGAATTCACACGCCACTGGACATTTCCGCTCTGCAGACTTTTCTGTTCGACTTTGTTGTCTGATTGGACACATTCATTATATTATTTAAATAGCTGTTTCCATTACACTGGAAAATTGTGTTTTGGGTATGAAAATGTCTAAAATGGGTAGTGGGCCACACAGAGAAGGTACGAGCATTGATCACTGCGTCATTTCAGAACATTAGTAACATAATGATTATGCTTACCTACTGCTATTCTGAAATGACGCTTGACGCGACTTCGCCCTAGGCGCCTAGGGCGGTATAACACGAAGTCACGAAGACCCCTGCTACATTGCGGTCCAGTATCGAGGGTGAGATGAAAGCACAGAACCTAATTCAAATGAAAACCCAGGACAGGTCGTCTTGGCGCCGCTGTACAAAAAGACCCGACCCCAGATAGAACTGAGATTAAGGGATTGAAGAAGGAGAAGTATCATAATCAGCCTACGATGTTCCCTCTGCTGGGACACACACCTCCTTCCTCCTCCGTCCTACCTTCGAGAGAGAGTGGGCCCAGTGCGGGTTGGTGTTGTCCTCTAAACATCACTTCAAAGTTCAAACGGTGTCTCGTTGTGAATCCGCGATGATATACTTTAAAAACAAATGAGTTCGCTTTCGAATTGTGTGCGCTCACTTGAGTGAGGTGAGCAGTGAACTTTACAGAATAGCTCAAACACATTTGCTTCACTTGAAGGTAGTGCATAACTAACTTGGATTGATCGATTTAGCAACAGAGTAGCTACATTGTATTCTTCATAAATAAATATGTTCTTCGAGTAAGCTGAAGCTCAATAACCCCTTAGGAATAAATATCAAATCACAAATTAATATCGTGCTATGTTTTACAAATTAGATAAAACCCATTTTAGGGAACGCCCCAGGGGTGTATTGTGTCTGAAAATTTCAGTTGAATTGCTGAGAAACGGATGAAAAAAAAAACTGACAAAAATTCAAGATCCATCATGTTCCCTAAAGGCTGAGAGGATCTTTAGGTCTAATAAAATACTATTTATAGCTTGTATCAAAACGCAAAATATCTTCTTTTTTTTTTGTTAAGTATGCGACGTCACTTCTCTTGTAATTTTTATTTATTTACTAGCAGCGCCCCGCGGTTTCACCAGTTTCGATCCCGTGGGAATATCGGGATAAAAAAGTATCCCATCCTGGTTATAAACAATCTGTGTGCCAAATTTCATCCAAATCCGCTCAGTAGTTTTTGCGTGAAAGAGTAACAAACATCCATCCATCCAAACTTTCGCGTTTATAATATTAGTAGGATTTATTACAATTGAATTTTAAATATGGCAACAATGCTGCCTAGAGTAACGGGGTGCTTTCTGATTGGGAATATTTGTAAAACATGATTCGATATGTATTAATAGATACTTCATTCATAACGAAAAAGAAACTAACGGAAATTTCTTTGTAAAATATAAATACTTTTAAGGATGATTCATCGTCTGCCTAGCCTAAACCCAACTATGTTGGGATCGGCTTCCAGTCTAACCGGATGCAGCTGAATACCAGTATTTTACAACCCAGTTACTGGGTAATACTAATACGATACCCCTTGGTAAGACTGGCTGTCAGAATTTCCACTTTCGGGCTTCTGATGACCCGTAACGACTGTCAAAGATCTAAGAATGACAGCCAGGACCAAGGGCTTAACGTGCTTGTCGAGGCAAGGGGATCTCAATATACCTACATAAATGAGTAAAACGATAAAATACGTCCAAACACTTCTCGCCTCCGTAATACGGAAACTCCATAACTAACAGTTTTACCCCAGTAGGCATTAAAACTGCAAACCGAGCACCAAATAAACCATACTTCACTTCCTAATTACAGACGACTTACAAACTTCTAATTTAAGAACCTCTTAAAACCCAAACACAGAACCATTCATAAATTCAAATTCACATTGACATCCCTAAATCGGATAGATCCAGTTTGCACCGGAAAAAACCGCCCCTCGCCAGTTTTGACATAAATAAGGGCATGTAAGCCGGTTATTAAGTTAAAGTAAATAACTTGAACTGTCCCTAGGAAGTCTTAAGGCGAAGATGATAATAAATTCTGGTCCCAGCAGTGGTAATGAATCAATTGGACAAAGGAGGTGGAGCGGCTTTAGTAGTAGTAAAATTTGTAATAGGCAATTTGTGATAGAGATGTTACAGAAAAGGGTTCGGGTAGATATTTATTGTGTTGGGTCTCGAGGAAGGGTTTTTTCGTGAAGAACTGGCTGGAAATATTTATTAGCTGTGTAGGTATAAACCTGGGTTAGGAGTGTGGTTTAACTAACTATTTTGTTTTAGAGTACCTATTTGCTAAAATATGGCGGCGAGATGTACGTACGACATTGTTACCATCGCGGGTAGAACCTGGATGAGGCTGGCACAGGACTATGGTCAGCAGTGGGTGAAGTCGGGCAGTGGATGATCATGATGACGATTTGTTAAAATCCAATTTTCTAAGATTAAACTAAAAAGTAAGTATATTATAAATCCTTACAAAACAAACCTATCGTCGCATTCCCCGACGTTAAACCGTAACAAAACTACAATCGCATATTTCCCCAAACTGATTGATTGTTTCCAAAGTTTAAGAGAAACAAACAAAAAAAAAAACATCCAACACTCTACTCCATTCGTTTCTGTCCTTTTAAACTGTATTTTAAACTCTACGGATTTATTTTAAAGTTATTTCCATAAACGTTCCACTCGACAACCCTATTTAGCCACAAATACCTTCAATTTTGTACCTTAATCCCTTGTTATAAGGACCAAAAATAATATTTTCGTGACATTCAATAAGTTTGTGTAAATTCACGAAGTACGTAAACTATATTTTCATGTGTCATTAATATTAAAAGTTCCTGTGTACGTGTGTATTTCATTTTTAAGTTGGCAACACCGCGTGTTAGCGGAGAGGCT
Source organism: Apamea crenata (assembly GCA_949629185.1). Classification (NCBI taxonomy): domain Eukaryota; kingdom Metazoa; phylum Arthropoda; class Insecta; order Lepidoptera; family Noctuidae; genus Apamea; species Apamea crenata. Next base: position 5,829,397 of record OX451380.1, on the reverse strand, counting down.
TGGGTCATTAGGTTCTATTATTATATTACACTTTGCTTACAAAATTAATTTTATTCTCACCTGGGAATACGCAACATTTTCATTTTATTTATTATTTCCAGAGAAATCTTTTACTTATTTTTAAGTAGGTACGCACGGCTACACATCAAGCTACACATAACCAGCCGATCGATTCTGTAAAAATCTCACCGTAAAAAGTTAGGTGAAGTGAGCTTAGAGTTAGCTGTCAATAGTGTCAATCCCTAGTATCAGTTGGAATGACAGCTCACTCCACGCTCACTTCACCTAAGTTTTCACGGTGAGATGGTTACTGCAGTGCGATTTTTAAATAGTTTTATGAAATATGTACAGACGCCAGCACATCCAAGCTACTAAAATCTGTCAAATTTCTTTAATACATTTTCAACTTTATCGCTAAAGCATTAGGTTCAAGGTTGATTGGGGAAATTTGACAGTTTCGGGTTCGGCTTGATGTGCTGGCGTTCGTACATAAGAAAAACATTAAAAAATATAAAAAAATCGCAGTCCGCCGGTATCGGGAGCAGGGTCCAAGCTACCGGTGGTTAGGGCTCCAGAGACAGGAACCTGCTCACAATACGAGAGATGTGCTATGCAGCTATGCTAAGAGGATGTGAAAGCTTAGCTACGAAACTTTGCGACCGTTTCCACTAATTCTAAGCTGTGTAGCGGAGCGAGTAAGATGTGCTATGAAGATGCGCCGCCGCGAGGTAGCTGTTTGGAAGATGCTCAACTCGAGCAATGCGATGCATCGATAGTAGGGAAAGCACGGGGAGTACTCTGCTCTGCACATAGCTACACCACTCGCGCATCCATAGCTTCCATCATTCCGTATAAAAACATACTCTTAGTTAAATCCGTTTCCACCAGTGCTATGCTATGTGGACCAATGAATGTGATTGGTGGATAACAAACGCACCCATAGCAACGTAGCATAGCACATCCCTGCTGGAAAAGCAGCCTTATCGAGGAGTACTGTCTTCTGAATCAGGCCCTTGATCCAACCGCCCAACGAGAGCCTCGAGAGATGTCATTATTCATTTTCTTGTGAAATTTTGAATTGAATTTGAAACTTTTTATTTGACTTATTTCGTTGTAATCTTTGTGAAGCGAACTGTACATACTTATGTACAGTCACCAAAAGAGATAAGAAACCTGGGTCGTCGGATTTAGTTGTCGTTTAGTAAGAAACCGATCGATGTTTTCGAATGAAATTTAATTTGATACCTGAACTGTTTGTTTTCTATTAATTAAATTAAATTTCATTCGAAAACATCCATTCATGGTTTCTTACTAAACTCCAACTATATCCGACGACCTAGGTTACTTATCTCCTTTGGTGACCGTACATACTAATGTACATATGTATTTAGTTTGTAATTAAAAGCAAATACATGTTACTTTTTATATCCAATAAATTACACTCCATCTCATAAACAAAAAATGGCGTGAGTCAGTTTAGAAAAACATAATTGTCTATCTACATGTTTCAGTTTTAATCGGTCAAATGACTGGGCGATTTACGAGCAACTCTTAACAGGAAGGTGAATCATATTCTAAACCGATAGTCACGGGTAATCGCTAGTTAATTTCCTAGAATTAGACCTGAAGCTAGAAATCTATCTTATTTTTAAGATGATCGAGAACTTTACACGGCTCTGAGAAATTAAAAAAAAATTGCCCTGTATAAAGGTTACCGTAGACAGGGCAATTTTTTGAAAAAAAAAAAATAGAAATAGTTGTCTATTTCTAAGATAACTTCATGGCAATTGTTCTACTACATTCAACGTGGCAATGCTGACAGTCTTGGGGGCTTACCACTAGCTCTTAAAGCTGGGCAGAAGTTGAACAGCACTGTTTTTTTGTACTACGAGTAAGTCGTAGAATAAAAAAGCAGTGCCGTTCAATTTCTGCCCAATAAGAGCTGGTGGTAAGCCCCCTGGACACGTTTCCGGATGACAGCAATGCGGACGTGTACTTCGACGCCTATATATCCTTTTATATTTATTTATATAGTCTTTTAATTTAGTACCTATATTCAAATTTTGTATAGGTTTCAAATTGACGTTACTTCAAGTTAAACAAATATCAATTTTATTTCAATACTAATTAAGTTGATTTCAGAGTGACTAACACTATTGAAAAGTTATAAAAATGTTTGAAGTTGTAGCGTAAACTGAACTTTATTGTGGAGGAATTCAAGTTATTTTTCCATAAACTCATATTTGTTTACATTTTTGGCGAATATGTCGCGATTCAAATTTAGTTGAGAATGAAAATAAAAATTATCGCGAGCGGTCACGTCGCTTTTTTCAGATGAGTTTTTTTTGACAAAATCGTAATCAACTGTAGAGCAGAGTAATCATCTTTTGATTACTCTGCTCTACAGTTGATTACGATTTTTTACAGACAATTTTGGAGAAACTAATAACATAACTTGTTTGCAATAATGTAGGTAGTTATGTTCTGTTCAATGTATTATTGTATTATCCGATATTATTGTTGATACGGATTAAATCCTGTCAACAACAAAAAAATATTTAGGTACATATTTTTGACATTATTATGAGAGATATTCTTCGAATTTATAGAAAAGGAATTTCCTCATTCCTAATAATAGTGTATCGTTTTCAGGCACGTGTGAGTTTTCTGTTCAATGTCTGATTACTGGCAACACTGACTTTTGACGAAATATGATATTATGTATGTCGTTAAGGGGAATGCTCTAGGTATAATCCTATTAATATTATAAATGTGGATGGATGTTTGTTACTCTTTCACGCAAAAACTACTGAACGGATTTGGACGAAATTTGGCACACACATGGTTTATAACAAGGATTAAAATATAGGATACTTTTTATCCCGATATTCCCACCGATCGAAACTTATGCGGGTGAAACCGCGTGGCGCAGCTAGTCCTAGCATAGTCATAACATAATCAGCATATAATGTTCCCACTGCTGGGACACAGGCCTCCTCTCGGTGAAAGGTATGATCCTATTGATTCATATTTCATGTGAAATAGTCATTCTATATAAATATTGAGGGTTGTATGTTAATGATTATAATTCTGTAAAGACATACTTGTTACGGTCGCCAAACATATTTTAATCAACATTTAACATGAAACTGACCTGTTAATTGTAAAAAAATGTAAAAAAGGGCTTTGAAGGTCCGCGGCGTGCCCACCTGTCCGTTATTTTTTTTTTTTGTCAAAATGGTGGCCACGCACGAAACCTATAATAGATAACATCAATGCAAACTGAAAACAATAGGACCAAACCACGTAAAGCGTCACATTTCCGAGACATTATCGTTCAAAGTTGATCATGTGACATCGATATTTTTACGGTTCCGTACCCAAAGGGTTAAAACGGGACCCAATTACTAAGACTCCACTGTCCGTCTGTCTGTCTGTCACCAGGCTGTATTAATGAGATACAGCCTGGTGCCAACCGTGATAGCTAGACAGTTGAAATTTTTACAGATGATGTATTTCTGTTGCCGCTATAACAACAAATACTAAAAACAGAATAAAATTAATATTTTAAGTGGGGCTCCCATACAACAAACGTGATTTGCCGATTTTTGTTCGATATTAATAACGGCAACGCTTGAAATATTTACAGAATAAATATGTAGTCGTATATTCACTTTAAAAATAAATAATTAAATTAAAATAAAATATCTAAATATTTAAGGGACTCCCATTCAACAGACGTGATTTTTATAGATAATGGTACGGAACCCTACGTGCGCGAGTCCGACTCGCATTTGGCCAGATTTTTTGAACTACACGTGCATTTTGTTGCTTAGATGTTTGAAGTAGTCACTGAAAGTTTAAAGTAATCATGTTGAAGCCGTTCGGGGTTGAAAAAGCGGTGAAAGGTGAAGAAGGTGGTGAAGGGCGGGCGTTTTTGGGGGACTGTCTTTTGTAATTTTGACTTTTGTGATTTTGAAAAAGTGCTGAGAATCAGCACTTTTTGAACGTCAAAATTAATTAATTTGAATAAATGACTTTTGATTTTTGAAAAACACTACGGCCTTGGTTTCCAAGTGCTCATCGAATTTTTCGGAACATCGCCAAGCGGTTGGTTGACTCTTCACGTGACCAGAAGGCTGGCCCAAACAATCAGCATTGCCATCCAACGTGGTAATGCTGCCAGCCTTTTGGGCACTTATCCCATTGACAGTGATGCGGACGAATTTTTTGATGCCCAATGAGCACCTGCCTTTTTCTATATTTTTTCGTATTATATACTTGTATGTAGTATATATTAGTGTTAGCTTGTAAAAATAGTAATTAATCTGTGTATGTTAAATAAACCATAAGTAATCAAACATCTGTGTTACCTTAGCGCTTTCCTCTACGTCCTTTGTCACTGTAGGAAATTCTCATGAACTGACTTTTGCTCCCGGTTTTTGGAAGCCTGTGATCTATCCATAAGCTGTTGTGATTGGTTCAGGAAAATAACAACAACCAATCAGATTCTAAATTAAAAAAAAGATTAGACCCACCACAGATTTAATAGGTTAAACAGGTTTTCAGAAACTGGTAGGTAACACTGGTATACAGTGGTTTTGTTGCCCTGGATATAAGACTGATTTTGGATATATTTATGCTCACAATTCATGAATCTATCAATGATTTTGTAAGAATTGCTCTTAATTTTGTTAAAATTATGACTGATAAAATCAATTTTTATGAACGAAAAGCTGATTATTGTTCAAATTTTGAGATTTGTGAAAATCATAAAAATAAGAGCACAGTCAGTGCTTTCATAAATATATTCTTGATCTGGATACTTGAAAACATGAGAATTTTCACAGAAATCCAGGGCAACAAAAAAAAAATCTTTTTTTGTAGAGCTGTGTAATCTTTATAGCTTGGCAGGGACACGACTCGCAACCACGCGTGGCCATGGATTCAGCACATGATACTGGACCCAGCTGCGTTTGAAATTATTCGTCGGTTATTAAAAAAAATATAGCTGTTCCATGCATTTTGGTCGTGTAGGTATTGCACTTTTGTATGAAACGGCAATTTTTTTTTTATAACCGGTCTATAAGTTTAATTCATGGGGGTCTAGAATCATGTGCTAAATCCAAATATGCATGGTACAGACGCCAGCAGGTCAAGCTACCCGAAACTGTTAAATTTTCCCAATCAACCTTGAACTTTGATGCTCTAGCTTTAAAGTTGAAAATCTATTATAGAAATTTGACAGACTGTAGTAGCTTGATGTGCTGGCGTCTGTACCAGGTTGCGCGTCGATGTCCCCCTGTCACCCTGTATGACGAAAACATAGCAAAGCATTCAATTTTCATTCATTACTTAGCCATTCTTTCTAATATTAATATCATTAAAATTCAATACCACCGACAAAAAAAAGAAGTTTAAATCTCATTCAAATCTTTCATTCGGATGAGCGTTCTATTTTTAAATCGTTTAACTGTCAACTGTCAAACTTGATGACAGATGGCGCTAGACACGAGTGGAGTAAGGGGGTGTTCACACCGATGCATAACCGGCATTACTGATGGTAATTTATTCTTGGAAAGGACTTATGTTCAATTGAGAAACACCTTAAAGTCCTACTTGTGGCTACGTTACATTGTAAACGGTATTTATGAAACGCCACGGCTGTATACGCCAATTATGTAATTCCTAGGTCATCAGACGGCCAATTTCCGTAATTAAAAACGTTTAAAATCGAATCGAAATCTCATCTCAGCCACTATCAATGACAAAAACTTGTTAAAAATGTAGGGAAAATAGAGGTATTTTTGACAGATTAAGACTGAGATCAGACTGAACGTTCTTAAAATTACGAGAATTGCCCCTCTAGGGTGAGCACATTGCCATTAAAAAGGCAATATTCTAGACTGCGAGCTACAACAGAGTTTTCTAAAACAAAAAATGTTGCAGAGTAAACAGACGCGTCGCAAAATAACGCAGAAAGTCACTTGCCGTGTCGCGTCGTCACCACTCGTGACCCTGAGCAAGCCAGTTTTCTGTAAGTACATATCTAAGTCCAGGGATTTGCGGCCGCCATGCCGCCCGAACATATACGAGATTAACCGAACAGGCACGTTTTGCCTATTACGAACGGTAACCGTTTTAAAGATGGCGGCACAGTTTGACGTTTCATGTTTTTTTTTTATACGCAATGGGGTTTCGTTTTGCTGCAGATAGTTTTATTTTTAGCTAAAGGTTAATGGGAATTTATTATGACAAGTCGAAGCCGTAGAAGTATTATGAAATGCTTATAATTTTAGCTTAGCTTATGCGCTTATAAAAGTTGCTACACTGGTTCTTCAGATCAGTCCAGACTTCGACTATTGAATTTGAGATAATTTTCAAGTTATGGAACAATACACTGAATTTCATACTTTACAAAATTCAAATTACATTGCAATCAAAAACTTGGGACCTTTTTCGTCCAAATGGTCACTCAAAAATCAGCTTAGAATACATTTCACTAAAGTACATAACTGATTAAGTGACGATGGAATGTAAATTATCTGAGATTATGAACACGGCTATAATCAATATTCGTGACGTATTTCGTCAGCGGTGAAGTTACTTCAGTAACATCCTGCGGGGTAACTGCGTAACACACCATCAGTAGCAATGGGTTTCATTTTGACAGTTCAACAACATTCATTGCGTTATTCACGTTGTTGAGCAGACACATTTTCGAACATATGCTGCAACTGATTAGGAATATCCTTCAAAATGATTCAGATTGAGATTGATAATGTGTTGCGCAATTAGTTAGGGTCCTGTATAATTTGTCGCTAAATCTCATATCATTTTGATTTGACTGGCTGTTAATATTTTCGTCAACCACAACGCTAGATATCACATTTGACAGAATTAAGTCACCGATCAGTCTTCAGTCTTCAGAGATTTTTTTTTTAATGAACTAGTGCTTGACTGCGGTCCAGCCTGATAAAGAACCCTAAAGCAGTGATGCAATCGTTGATGGTAAAGCGCACTAATTTATTATTTGATCAGCATTTCAAAAAGTATTTTTAAAGTTGAATTGTTTCAGACTTTTTTATTTTTTTTAATTTATTTATTTCAACAAAAGAGTACACAGATGGGAATACACAGATCTTCTGCCAAACTGCAGGACAGTTTGTCGGCAGTGTTCTTGTGGACACAGCTGTTTTTCTTAACACTATACTTAATTCTAAAGGTAAAGGAACACATAAATACGCATCACACCACGCCTAATTGCACACATACGAGTACTCAAGCTGCTTTCTAACCTTACCTAACGATTTTTGAGAACACATGCAAAAATAAAATGAAGTCATGGTCGTAAGAGCCTTGCCCAATAATTGGGCTATCAAATTCAAAAAGCAAGCAAGTAAGTTGAAGTGGCAATGGGCCGGCCATATTAGCCGTAGAACCGATGACCGTTGGGGTAGACGTTTTCTTGAGTGGAGACCGCGAATCGGTAAACGTAAAGTGGGACGCCCTCAGGCTAGGTGGAGCGACGATCTTCGCAGGATGGTTGGTAGCAGCTGGATGAGAGTTGCCGAAAATCGAGTTGAATGGCGTGCAATAGGAGAACTATGTCCAGCAGTGGACTGCTGTAGGCTGGTGATAATGATGATGATATACAAAAAGATTTTTTCAAATCAGACTGAATTTTACTGATAGTTCCAGAGATACAAACTAACAAATTTTACGTATTTTATAATATCAGTCTATGACGTGATAGATAACCTGTATAAATCAGTTGACCGTGACCTTTTTCAACACTTTCCAAATACTTCGAACCTTGAATTCTTTATAATGATTCGTTAATTAACGTTCCAAGACAATACCCCGCAGATTAGTATCGAATGTCAATGATATCTTCATTCTAATTAATGGTAGGGTCGCGGACGTCATGTGTCATCACTGCCGGCAGATATACGGACATTTTGAAATGGAACGGGTTGTGAGTAGGGTGGCCACGTGTTGGGGGACGCACGCATGAGACTGTTTGACAAAAAAAAGATTGAGAGATACATACTTGGAAAATACTCTGTATTGTGCACGAAAACAAAAGGGTACTTTATAAGACCTGAAGTCGTGTTGCGGAGTATTAATGCCATCGTGATTCCAGTGCAAAAAAAAGGAATGGTGCTATCAGTCTTGTATAGCTTCATCTTTCTCTTACACTGGAATCAAGATGGCATTAAACCGTCATAATACGGCACCAGTATACTATAATGATTCGCGTCAGGCTGAATGTAAGCAACAATGTGCGTTGATAACTACTCCTTGTATTTAAGGCTTATTAGTCGATTCGCACGAATTTGCTCACCCGAAACGGGCAAATTGTAGCTTTAATTTTTTTTTCTTTAGACGGCTGGCACGAATTGGTACATTTTGAATTTTATGCAATAAAATATATAAAAAAGGACACAGAATTGATAAGAGTTAAATATTATAAAACGTGTACTTTTTTCTTAACTTCATTGCGGTACAAGACGACTGCACTAATTAAAAACGGCATTATTAGCCAATTGATTCAAATAAAACGCAACAACAACACTACATAGTTACAAGATAGTTCTTGTTATTTTTTGGGGCGTAAAAAGACGCAATATAATAGCACTTGGATACAACTATCACTGGGTGGCATGTAAAGAAGAGGTTTATGACTATATATGCAGCGAGAAAGTTAAAGCTATGGTGCCCTCCAAAAGTTAGTTACATTTATCCACCTCAGCTGTGACACACGCACACTACATTAAGATTTAAAATTCTAGTGATCCAAATGTTTGAACAGTATACTATAACGTTTTCATTGACTCATTTCAAACTCAAACTATTAATTTCAAGTAAACCAATTACAGGCACTTTTGAATTGTCAAGGGTCGGTCAGTCAAAAAAAGATGAAGTTAGTTGCCCATTACAAAGCGTAGTAGGTACCTATGGAGAAGAACGGGCAAGAACCTCTATGGACACTCTTTTAAATCACAATTATATGGTAACAAAGTATTGGTTACATCATTCATGTTAAATATTATGCATGTGAGAACGATGCAGAACTTTAAATCCGTAATGAAAATATAAAAAAAACTATTATATACTACTACTTTAACTGTATTTTAAAATTTTCAGCAGCTCCAACAGTATGTAGGTAGGGTAGGCGTGTGTGAAGTATTTTCAAATGCTAATCAATTTATTTATGCGTCCTGTGGAGCAGGACCAGCGTTTAGCCAAGCATTTTTGTCAGCAATGTAATCCCCCAACTTATAATATGCTTGGCTACATAGTGTGCGTTTTATGTAAGATTTGAATTTCGTTTCATTGAGTTGGAGTATATGGGGAGGTATTTTATTGTAACATTTTAAACAGTACCCCATGAAGGAAGAGTCTACTTTAGCCAGTCTGAAACCTGGTTGAACTAATTGGTCCCTATTTCTAGTTCTATATGTGCGTCTGTCATCTCTTTTACTGAAGAGATTTAAATTTTTCCTTACGTACATGATGTTTTCATAGATATATTGACAAGGTACCGTCATGATATTAATATCTTTAAACAGTTCCCTTAGAGAATCGCGCCTGCGGAGGCCATATATTGCTCTGATGGCTCTTTTCTGCAGAATAAAAATAGACTCGATATCTGCAGCCCGTCCCCATAGTAAAATACCGTATGACATCTACATTAGTAAATTGACGGATTGTTCTTACAGCATATGCTGCATTGAGCTACTTAAGACGTATCATAAAAAAATAATCAAGTAATCCCTTAGAATTATCTGCTAACTAGCTGCGCCTCGAGGTTTTACCCGCATAAGTTTCGATCCCGTGGGAATATCGAGATAAAAAGTAACCTATGTGTTAATCCTGGTTATAAACTGTATGTGTGCCAAATTGCATCCAAATCCGTTCAGTAGTTTTTGCGTGAAAGAGTGACAAACATCCATCCATATAAACTTTCACGTTTATAATATTAGTAGGATTTATTTTAAATGATAATGTGGCATCACAGCTGAAATTGAAAAAGGTTAACCAACTTTTGGAGGCCACTGTATACCTAATATAAGTGGAATCTCAGACATAACATCATGCTGCACACACCCAGTATGCGCCGAAGTGGTAAGCACATTTCGGTAGTTAACTTTAGAAGTAACTAGCTTCTGCCCGCGACTTCGTCCGCGTTAAATTTCTTGCTCCCCCGACCCATACCGTCGCATCGCAGCGCTTGCCCGCGCTTGTACTTCAATTTTCCCTTAACATTTTTACTGACTTTGCTCGGCTCCCAAGGGCCCTAGCGTAAGCGTATGTTAACCCTTCCTCAAGAATTGGGCTATTAAATGCAAAAACAATATTTCAAATCCGACTGGTAGTTCGAGAGGATAGCGCGTTCAAACAAACAAACTCTTCAGCTTTATTAGTACCTAAGTATAGATAGGTACCATGAAGCGGAGACACATCCAGAATCCAAGCTATGGCAAGAGGATTGTATCCTACTAAAATGTCCTTCCAAATCCGCCAGCATGTGGTCACCCTATCCCTGACGTAGACACGAGCCCGCTAAACGTTTGAGGACTTAATTTATTGACGACCGCCCGTCACACCACGGATTTATATTTAAAACTCCAAATACGAAGCCGTGAGGACTTCACTGTTGTATTTTTAAGTTTATAGGGTGAGCAGAACTGTCTGTACATTCGATGCTATCCTTTCAAATATAAAAGTAGTTGGAATTGGGTTTCAACCTGTCGCTATAGGTATTAGTTAGTTTTTGTGCAATGAACGTGCCTTAATCAACGCGACAACTAAGCTTGGAGTCCTGGGTTCTGTTCTCCGGCGTAGTCTTTCACTAACAGTAGGCTTTCATTTTGACAGTTCAACTACATTCATTGCGTTATTTACGTTGTTGAGCAGACATTTTTTTCGAATATACAAAGCAATGGATTAGCAATATCCTTCAAAATGATTCAGATTGTGGTTGATAGTCACGCAATTAGGGTGCGGGATGGGTAAATTAAATAATGGTTTGTCAACTTCGATAATTATTACTAGAAAACTGTTCTACGTTTTAATATAATTTTGTATTTTTCATCTTGTCATACGCTTGTCAGCCAATCTAACTATATTCAATTTTATTTGTTTCAAATTGACGTTATTTCAAGTTAAACAAATATCAACTTTATTTTAATATCAATTAAGTTGCTTTCAGAGTGAATAGCACTAATGAAAAAGTTATAAAAATGTTTGAAGTTGTAGCGTAACCTGAACTTTATTGTGTAGGAATTAAAGATATTTTTCACAAACTCATATTTGTTTATATTTGTTTACATTTTTGGCGAATATGTCGCGAATGCAGATTACTTCTGTTATTTTTTCTATCTATGCTAATAATAAAGATGAAGAGTTTGTTTGTTTGAACTTGAAAATTATTCAGATGGTGACAAGGACCTCGCAAGTCTAAATTCCTCAAGTTATAAGTCAGATTCACCACGGAGACCGTGTACGCGTGTGTTCAAAGCCCCGTAACAGTGCTAACATATCGCGGCCGACTTGATAATGGTAATGCAGGAGTGCGAATGTAATCCGACTGTGTTGCTCAAAGTGTTTTCTGGGGGGCGAAACTTCTACCCTTTTCTGAAATAGATTTTGGGATTTATTGTCGTAACCTATTATCCTGTACGTATTTGTTCTTATTATTGAGAATAATTCTTAGATCCTTAACTCGTTCGATTGGTCTGGTGGTCGCAAGCGCTACGGCAAAGGATGAGGTCCTGCATGATAATGGCGTAGCACACTAAGGTGCCATCTCCACAAGCGAGAGAATCGCAGCGAATCTCGCCGTGCCATCAAATTCAATAGAAACTCTATGAATCAATCTCTACACGGCGATATGGTCGCAACGATACATGTATATCAATAAACCCTGTAAGTACGTATATTTTGTTGCCGATTGACCCAAAAATTTGTTGATAGATAACTAAGGGACCCGACCGGAATAAAACAAAAAGAGGAAGGGGATCAGACCGGAATGACAAGTTTATAGTGGATCAGATAGAAATTAAAACATAATAATAACCAGCAAGGGATCAGATCAAGTGATCGGAACGGAATAATTACAGAACTTCTTGGCACCGCATGACAATCGCCGCGCTGTTTTCGCCCGTGAAGATGGCGCCTGAGAGTAGCAACGGCTTTAATTTTGACCGTTCAATAACATTCATTACGTTATTCAGGTGGTTGAACGGACAATTTTGTCGCAGTATGAAGCAATGGATTAGCAATATCCTTAAAATTGTTTCACATTCCGATTGATAGTGTGTTACGTAATTAGGGTGCTGAGACTAAGTCGTAATTGTAGATTTTTGTTGATTATGTGTATTACCATTTATAATCCCTTCTGGCAACGTTTCTAATCGTTTTGTATGAGCCGTCAACACTATAGTGAGTGACAGATGGTTGGTCGGTGCGGTTAGGTGATGACTCAAATGGTAATAGAATTGAGTAATTAAGTTGTATACTTTACAAGCAGCTTCAAAAACCTTATTAACTCACACAGACGGGAGTCCTCATTTTAACCAATAACGGTCCGCAAATTATAGAAATCGGCCATTATATCTGAAACATAAGACTACCGCTAAAATGTATAACTTCAAAGCCCCCATCATAAACTAATCCTCAGGGGTCTTACTAAACCACATTTCAAAAGATTTAGCCATCACAACTATCCTAAATCTGCACCTTAATCACTGACGCCCCTAAACGAACGCCTCCGGGGGTCAACTTTGAAGTTTGAGCATCTCTGACAACGCATATCGTTTCTTATAAGTATGTTGGGGCCTAAACACAGAGGAGTGAACAAATGGAGTCATAAAGGGCTAACGGTGCGCAGGAAGCGTTTTAAATAAACAGTCGCCAATACTGACATACCAATAAGTCAAAATTCAAAGTCAAACAGTTTTTTTTTTAAATAGGCACCTAAAAGGCACATAAGAACGTCAAAAATAATAAATTGTTGAGTAATTATAGGTAATTTTGCTTCTATGTATGTATATAGGACAAAAAATAACCAGCCCGCAAACTGTAACCATGATTTTAGCATGATTCTAGAAAAAACGACTCTTCTTTTAAAGTTAAAATTTTATTTATTTAATAGAAAACAAACAGTTAATTTATCAAACTAAATTTCATTGGAAAACATCCATCGGTTTCTTACTAAACTTCAACTATACCCGACGACTCTGCATACTTATTTCTTTTGTTGACTTACCAGAAGAATTTACTGTAGATACGAATATAGTGATGTTAATTTTTACATAATTATTCACTTGATCGCGGGTCCCTAGTGCTATTGAACTTTCTCAACTCAGTACCTACTCTCGGATTCGGTATGTCATGTCATCAAAAGAATAGCCCCAATCCACTGTAATCTTATTATCATTATATAAGGTGTCTTTGATATATCTCGGGACCCTGGGGCCCCGGACCTTTGAAGGCGTACGAGGGGCCGAAGCTAACTCGCACCCGGTAGATGCTTTTAATTATTATTAATTATTACTTATGTCTTATTAGCATTATTACACATGATTGCCGTTAAAATGACAAGAACTTTATACTGGCTGACTTTTATTGAGTAGAAGCCTTTGGAATTTTAAAAAAAATATAAAAACTCTAATTTGTTTTTTCTTACATTAAATATGATGAATGAATTTTTCGACGCTATATTTTAGTTTGTGAATAGTTTTAGTTAAGTAAGGATATAATTTTGTTATTTTAGTGTAAGCTTGTAAATTGTAATTATTGTAATATGATGAATATTATTGAAGCCATCGGCCGGCTCCAATCAAAGGATTGAATGTCGCTAAGAATTGATATTGATAATTTCCGCGCGTAGAAAATAAAAATTCTGTTTCATAGAAAAGTGCAATACCTACGCGGTCAAAACGTATGGAACAGCAATATTTTTTTTTAATAACCGACGAAAAATTTCGACGCTATGGGGTCTAAACTCATGTGTGCTGAATCCATGGTTACAGTTTGCGCGTCGATGTCCCTGCCACCCAGTATACTAGTTTATAAAAAAAGAAGATTTTTCTGTGCCATAGGATTCTACGCCGTTCACCTTTTACGAGTAAACCCTGTTTTTATCAAGACGGTATACTTACGAAGAAAGCAGTAAACATCTACGAGTATTCCATTTAGTAATTACTTAGTGGATCTAAACATCCCTTGACGTTCGACGGTAGAATTCAGCTGTGCGCGGGTTAATTATCTAGATAATTGTGGTGGCTTAAGGGTTAAGGCAGTATATTCTAATTATAGTCAACATACGCCCCATTACGCATTCTTGCTGCTTGTATTAGTGCGTTTGGGAGTATTTGCGGTCGGAGCTGATTTTGCGGGTGGTAGGTAAATACTAATGTTAACACTGCAGTAAAATGTTATTAGGTTACTTTCCTACGGGCTCCGACTTACGAGATGAGGTCGTGGGTTCGTATCCAGACTGGCGCTTCACTTTGTGTCAATAATTTACTCAACACTGCTCTCAAAACGGTGAAGTAAAACATCGTGAGGGACATCTAGCAACTCGCACTGTGCCCACGTCGTGGATACAACCCACTCCCTCGCGACGAGAGGAGACCAGAGTCCCTGCAGTGGGAACAGTGCAGTGGGAATTCGTGTACACATAGATAATTATGTACGAGTAACTATACGTATTACATATGAGCATGACACTAAAGGTAGAACAAGGACACCTACACAAGATAACAAAACTTTAATAACCATCGTGGGTTCTAAAGAAGAATGGCAGTTCTGGTGTCGCTTAATGTCAGAACTGAAGCGTTCATGAATGAAAAATACCTACTTGACCGTCTAGTTTGATTACGAATTTACAAAAAGATCGGATAAGAGTGACAGTCGCTCTAGCAGAGCGTCGCATCGATGGTTGCGTGGCGGCTGTCTGCTGATGACGGAGAAGATGTCAGGGGAGCCGTTGTCGTACCACGTCCACGACGAGCGACGTCTATGTATTTCGGATGCACAATCCTGATGATATCGAAGCTGCTGAAATGCTGAACCACTGATACGAAGACTACTTCTGGTAGACTATCCTGCGCCGTTATACTTTTTACATAGAGCAACATAATTCAGGTTAACTTAAATTAACACTTAAATTACCATACTAGTCTGTAATCGGGTCAGTGCAGTTAACTGGTTAGCTACTTTTGCTTCTTGGACTATTTCTAACCCTTTATTACTGGGGTGGGCTTGAAATTCACAAGCATACAATAAAACAATATCTATGGGGTTAAAACTGCAGTAGCAGAAAAATGTTGAATGATTTATTTAAATAAAAACTGTTGCAGATCATGGTTTACAAATTCATGAAACTTTTGAAGTTCGAAAAGTTAAGAAGTATCATCATCTGCATTTAAACTATTGTGAAAGTATTTTTTTTGGCAAGTCAAAACGTAACTTTTAAATATTGAATCACACACCACTGGATTATTTGGATGTGACCAAAACATACCAACGTAAGATCTTATTCAATTCAAGTTTCATTATAACCTGCATTTCCTACAAGAAAATAAAATGAAAATTCATTTAGGTAAGTGAAGTCAAAGAAACAGACATCATACGGTCATACCGAAACCACAGATTAACTAATAGTACTAACCGAAACGCAAGAAACGTCATCTCTCACAAGAAATTGTCTAATAAAAACACTACAGTGCAACATTACGGCAACATCTTATAATTCTAAAGCCGCAAGTTAAAAAGAAAGTGTAGAAAAACATAAATTAGAATTTCTTTTTTTTACTATGCACTTCACGTAGGGTCATTTAAAACGCATTATATGGAGGGGAGGCAGGCACGGAGCTTTTGTTATGATAACTATACTTTAATGGTACAGGTTTCAAATTACTATACAAAATATTCAAGCATTTCAATGCGTTGAGTACCAGGAGTTGGGAGATTATGTTAGATATGTTCATATATTATTTCGCTTGCAACTTCGCGCGATATCAAAGGCGACATGAGTTGCACAAAGTTCAGGTATCGATTTTCAGAGAAACTGGCTGTTGTCGTCACTTTAGATCTGTAATCTGTTTTCATCGCAAAGGAAGATACTACTCTACTGTTCTTTGACATACTCTATAGACACCGTGTTCTTCACGTTATCCATAAACTTTGGCAAACGCTTCTATAGCTTTTACAAATCAAATCTAACAAAAGAAGTATTCCTTAAAAAGTCTTCGTTACAAAGATATTTGTAATTTCATTTAATGAAATTTAATTGAGCTATGCAGTAAGAAAGGGTCTTAATTTGGCCTAAGTAGGCGCTTAGAGCAATTAAAATGATAAATCTATCAAATGCTTCGGATAAAGAGATAAAGAGGCATGCATATAGGATGATTTAAGCGAAGGTATTTAAATTGTATGAAAATTAACAAAAAATAAGAATTCATTAATGTGTCCATAATGAAAAATGCTTATTTATTGGTCTGAACATCTGGTCGAAATTTATGTACATCGTCCGGAACACGGTGTATAATGTACATACATAAAGTATCTGGCTGCCATCTAATCTCTTCACCACCCTTGGTTGACTGGTAGAGAATGCCTAAGGCATTAAGTTCGCCTTCGTACCTTTTTGTGTGGGAAAAGATTAAATAAATAAACTTACGCCTCTTCTCATGGGGATAGCAGAAACTACAGAACACCATCTGCTACGATGCATTCTCTTAATCTTCGTTTTTAAACAGTTTCCCATAGTATTATTTGCAAAACGCGGTGTTTATGGTATATTACTAAGGTAATATATTCAACACTTTAAGTATTAGATTATTATTATTTTTTTTTGCTTTTTATAGAATAAATTTATAATCATTTGACATAATAATATTTACAATCATTTAAATAATAACTATTTGCAATCTATTGACACAATATTTATCATTTGATAAATAATTAATAATAAGTCTGGGTGTTTTTCTATCTATAATATGTATGTATTTACAAAAAAAAAAAAATGTATATAAGTAGTTTATCAGCCATCTTGTTACCATAACACAAGCATAAAGTTGCTTAGCTTGGAACAAATGGTGCTGTGTGAAATGTCCAGGGATATTATTATTATTATTTATGTTATTGATTATTTTAGTGAATACGGCTTGAAGTTCATAATTTATTATTTTTAGCTGTAATTAATTAATTAATGTACTACTTATTTCAAACACAATGCGAATTGTTACATGAATAAATAAATACATTATTATGGGTCCTACCAAAAGAATGCTTACAGCAACCCAAGTTGAGATGAGTATAATTACTGCACACTTCTCAGAAACCACAAAAAAACCCGTCTACAACCAATTTTACTTTCCAAAAAGAAACAAATCTCAACTTAAACGATATGAAATAATATGTAATTGTCCACAAACTGGCTTTCGTGTCGAGATGTCCAATTTATTTTATTACACTACACCGCTTACAAGCGCCCATAGAATTTATTATGTGATGGGTGGCCCGTTTTTTTGGCCTGCATTGTAATGAGAAGTGTTTATTGGGTATTAGAGTATTTTTTTGTTTTTAAAAGGTTCATTGGTTTATTGGACGGAAACTTGAAGAAAAAGGTGTCCGTAAGAGCTTCTATTGTGTTGTTAGTGCTAGAAAGTGGGTACTTTCTTAGCTATTGTTTATAAATGAGTAGTATTTAATTACTAGGACTTGCTTAGTCACGTGTTTCTTAATTGTGTGAGCTAATTATTGAAAGAAAATTAAAAATATTAAAAAAAACTCACCATAAGAAGAATAAACGGCCAGCATCAGCAGGAGGCAGACTCTGGCGATGACCACGCCCATTTTCACGCGGAACATATTCAAAATGGCGCCCATAGCAACACAAGATGGCCGACTAGCTAAACTAAACACTCGATATTACATAATACTGATATTAATTTTGTTATTCTATTCGTATGTCGAGTTCTTGATGTGAATTTCAACGTTGATGTTTTTGAAATCATTCGAGGGACTATTCGGCTTCTGGAAACAAAGAAAAGTAACAGTTAGATATACAGCAAAAAAATGTACAGTCAGGGATCTTGATTGTTGATCAGATTGACATAAAAGATGATATTATAGCTGTTTTGCATTACAACAAAACAGAGGGGCAATTCTCGTAAATTTAAGAACGTTCTAAGTCTAGTCTCAGTCTCAATCTGTCAAAAATACCTCTCATTTTTGACATTGTTGGTCGCTGAAATGAGATTGCGACTAGATTTTCAATATTTTTAATTACGAGAATTTTATTAGCCTTCTGATCCAATGTTCTGAAAAACACAGCGTCGGTTGTTTTGATGTAAAACAAACATTTTGTACAGTCAGAGAACCTGAACTTACAGTACGGCCGTCGAGAGAATGCGTTCTTGACACCTGTCAGTTTCATATTAAACGAATACGTGTTTTGCGAATTTGATCTTTATTAGTTACTAAAATTGTCGCTAACGCATTCGGCCGGCTGGTCTGTAATATAGCAAATTGACACACTACGTCAATTTTCTGTGTTATAGTCATTCATTCGACTGTCAAATGTCAGTTGTGCGTCTTTACCGACTGTCAAAAGATCGATTCAGTCAATGAAATAAAATTATTTATTATGTAGATAACGCTGAAGATCCAAATGTCTATCAAAAATAAAAAAAAAATGCTATAAGTACTAGGCACAGCTAGATTCAAACTTTACGGCGGCTCTGAAGTGCGCTACTCGTTGCGCAGTACTTCACCCCTCACCCCCGCTGATGCGTGAATTTGTTACTGCGCAGCGACTCGCCTCATGTTCCGAGCCGCCATAAACTTTGAATAGGGCTGTACTTCGCAGGAAAGTAGGACTCAGCAGAACGTCCTCTTCCAAACAACGCTACAAAACTACTAAAAACTAGTTATTTTTTATCTGCCTCGTATGCTGGTAATATCAGGGTTTAAAACAGTGCTTACGTAAGTCCAGTCTAAAAAACACTAATTAAAAAAAGTATTGCGAATTTAAAAACATATTTCTTAGAACGAAATGTTAAAGTATGTGATAAGCCAAAATTAGTTTCCAGAGCGTGTTTCAAAACAAGGCATAATATTTATCTGTTTCCTGCTTCCATTTCTTATTAATTTTGTAGGTTCTGCTTATAATTAATTTCAATTTTAAACTTTTTAATCGACTTCCGACTTCAAAAAAGCAGGATGTTCTCAATTAGGATGTTTATAAAATTATATATAATTATATTTGTTTTTAAATAAATAATATCTTGACTCGTAACGGTTTGTCTAAGAGAGCCGGGTGGTCTGCTCTGTAACTTAATATCTAAGACCTTTTTCTATATTAGATGATGCATTATATTAATCAGTGCCTGTAATAATTATGATGTTAAGATAAATAAAGAATAAGATTATCCTTATTATTTTTCTAATTAGGTGTTCCTTATTTTAATGCCACAAAAATATCAAGAAACGAATCAAACACAATCACGTAAATCGAATGATGGGGCCGAAAGATTCTCGAGTGACTTAGCATTGGAAAGCCTCCCACGAGGTTGACGATTCTCGAGTGACTTAGCATTGGAAATCCCACGAGATGGACCAATGACCTGGTGAAGGCAGCAGGAATACGCTGGATGCGAGACAGTGCACAGAACCGGTCGAAGTGGCGGTGCTTGGGGGAGCTATGTCCAGCAGTCTTTCGACTGCCTACTGCTAAGGAGTGGAACTCCCTGCCAGAATAATCTGTTAGCTTTATCTCAACCTTTGGAGTTTTCAAAGCTCGAGTGTTAGGCAAGCAGGAATTATAATTTAAAAAAAATATATATAAATGTTTAGTTTGCTGATCTGAGATACTTAACCATTGGAAAAGAGGAGCGACGCTATTGAAGCAAAGGAGGAAGGATTTTGGGCATTATATTGGTTAATATTTCTTATTATCTTAGCTCCACTCCTACACACCTCCATGGAGTGCTAGCCTTACGTCTCCTGACCTCCGGCAGTCATTATAATCAAAGTTAGTTATAACATTATCACGGAGGGGTGTATTCCGCCTATTATCCCGAACAGTGGACAGTGCATTAGCAGCCGTATCGGGTTACTCGCCCCCAGTGACGCTAATGACTAGTAGACCAGGAGATAGCGGAGGGTTGACGGAATAACAAAGATTTCTAATATGATCGAATTAATCAGAGGGGCAATTCTCGTAATTTTAAGAACATTCACAGTCAGATCTCAGTCTCAATCTGTCAAAAATACCTCGTAATTTCCTTAGAGGAATTGGCCTTTTTTTTGCCTTCTGTTGCCTGTGCCAGGGGCCACGGTATCTCTTTCGAACAACCCGCAGCCCCGGCGGCAGAATTGGCCTTCAGTCCTATTCCATATTATTGAATATATTGAAAAAAAATCGTCTGTTCAATGACCGTGGCTGAACTGTCAAGGGTAATTGCCTAACACACTATCAGTAGCAATGGGTTACATTTTGACAGTTCAACAACATTCATTGCGTTATTTACGTTGATGGGCAGACAAATTTATCGATCATACGAAGCAAGGGATTAGCAATATCCTTCAAAATGATTCGGATTGTGATTGATAGTGTTACGCAATTAGGGTACGGGTCCTTAAGCGGGTTTAATGATATTAGCCAGAAATATACATGGTTACTAATGTACACAAATGGGTTACTATACAAACCACACATTTATAAAACAACTGAAGGTATACCTACCCGTAATTAAAAACGTTCAAAATCTAGTCGCAACCTCTTTTCCGGAACTGTCAATGTAATTTTTTTCTTTCAAATTGTGAATATTAGAGGTATTTTTGTCATAATTATTAAGAAATAGATGAGAATGGAAAATTTCTTAAAGATAAGTACAGGAACTACCCTCTCATAGAAATTTTAAAATAATTGGAACAAAGATAGACGATGTCCTGCATTAACAAAAATTATAATACTTTTTCTCCGGTAAATATATGACGTAATATCCCTAATATTGCAGTACAAATCGCAAGCAACAGTTAGTAAACCATTGAAGTACGTTGATTACATGTGAAAAACATTGTCTGACTCCTGAACATCGTGCTGAGAGCTAGCTAATGCAGTGATTATACTGCAAGAAATTGAGCTGTATTTTTGTTTGGATAAAAGCCTTAATCATATGTACAGTCAAGGAATGAAAATGTTCAGAACCTTAAGAGTAACTTTTACTTGTACCTCATCAATTCTCGGACCGTGTAATACCCACACAATATAATTATGATGTATCATACCTTTAAGTGCTGATTTTTCCAACGCCAGATAATTTTATCGGAAGAATAATTTTGAATTCTTGACAGTTCTTCCGTACAAAATCTGTCAGACGTCAATTTTATTCCACGAATAATTAACTGGCGATTGAAAAATCAATTCTACAGATAAATCAGGGTCCGTACTATGAAGTGTCTAAGGTATCACTTTCCATCGTCTTCTTATCAGATGAAAAGTGTTTTTGGAACCATCTACGGTCTCATGCATTATCTAGAAGGGATAACCAATGTGGCAAAATGTGACAAATGTGGAATGTCCATTTTATACAGGGTGTTTGGGAGATGGGAGCAAAGCTTGAAAATGATGATATTTAAGGCCATTTACAACATATTTAGCTAAACTTGTCTTAGACGAAGACCGTACATTTTTTTTAATTGTAATGTTTTTCGACTCTCAGGTAGCGTCTAGTGAATAGAGTTTTATTCAATAGAAAAATCAGCTTTGTTACTGAGGACATAAAGTCGTTATTTATTCACACTACTCAGAATCAGTACCCCAGTATTCGGGCAAAAAAATAACTACAACTTTTACTGGACACTATTAGAAATTAATTGAAAAAAAAAAGGGTTTTATAGTTAAAAACCTTGAAGTCCCTTGTTTTAGAGGGCGATACTATTGCCCTCAACACTGCGCAAATCTAGACTCCGAACTGCTACTAAGAAATTCCTGATAGAAAAACCTGGGAATCGAACCCAGGACATCATGCTCACTAGTAGCAATAGCGACTACTAGAACAACGAGTCAGTCGGAGAAACCGAAAAACAGACATAACATCAAACACGCCATATTTCCCCCATAATACCTACGGACTTGGCCCCTCAAAGCCCCAAGGATGACCATAATGCAGTAATTATTGCACTTTGTATTTTTGTACCATCAGCGCGTGGCCCGCAGGCGACGAGACAGAACCAAGAACCGTTCTGTTACTCTCTTCACAAATTAAATGTTAAACAAAGCGAATAATGTAAAATGCACGCTTCAAATTGTTATTTTAAATGCATTTCTTCGCTTTAGAAAAGTTTTCTTAGTTGCTCTTTCATTAGTATAGTTTTGTGTAATGTAGTAGTGAAATTGTAGAGTAATACATTGAATCTAAGTTATTTTCATACTAATTTTTTTTTAAATAATGGATTATTGTAGTAGTATTGTGGAGCTTATTAGCCCGAAACGGGCGAATCGACACTTTTAAATAAATTATTTATTTATCACATGTTTCCTTTGACATTACAGATATTTAATCTAATACGACAAAGTAACATTAATTTTACTCCAGAAATATGTGGTCTTGGATAGAAAATGGATGCAATTGGCAGAGAACTACACCCTGATTGCGTAACACACTATCAATCACAATCTGAATCATTTTGAAGGATATTGTTAATCCATTGCATCACATATTCGAAAAAGTTGCCTGCTCAACAACGTAAATAACGCAATGAATGTTGTTGAACTGTCAAAATGTACTGATTGACAATGCTACTGTTGACAATGACATTGCTACTGTTAGTGTTACCCAGTTACCCCGCAGGAAAGTATGGCTTACAAAGGACAGACCTACCCGAGGTGATCTGGTCACTAGATCACCTCGGGTAGGTCTGTCCTTACTCCAATACCAATGTACCCCGATACCAATGTGCCCCAATCTGATTAAATTTACTAGCTTCTGCCCGCGACTTCGTCCGCGTAAAACTCCTTGTTTTAACGTACCTATCCTATGACACTCGGCAATAAGTTGCTTCCAATTTTTTTTTTGTTTGTTACCCTATGTTATTGTGTCCCAGTGCTGGGCAAAGGCCTCCCCCTTTTCCTTCCAAACCTCCCTGTCTTGTGCAATCTCTGGCCATGTTGGCCCTGGCCCCTTATCAGTTGCTTCTCATTACAAAAGAATTTTCGGAATCGGATTCATAGTTCCGAAGATTATAATCAAGCTCACAATTTTTTCCCTGTTTATTAGTAAGTATAGATTTATCAATAGATAAGATGGTTAGATAAACCATTTATTTGGCGCACATAAAAAAGACAGCACAACACACAAAGTACACTATTAGATGATACCCAAACTACCCACATGATTATAATATAAAAACAAGGTGCCGATGGTCAATATGTAGTTTACAGTATTCATGTAAGTACTTGAAAACTATGCCTCACAAAACGGCACCCTAATTGCGTAACACACGATTAATCGGAATCGGTTTCATTTTGACAGTTCAACAACATTCATTGCGTTATTTACGTGTTGAGCAGACAAATTTTTCGAACTTATGAAGCAATGGATTAGCAATTTGCTTCAAAATGATTCAGATTCCGATTGATTGTGTGTTACGCAATTGGGGTGCTGGTTTCATAGTATAGTAATTATGATGATTTATTTATTTTTTGTAACAGCTTAAACTATCATTACAGAGTTTACCCTAATGATGACATTATTAAACCAGCCAAAAACTAACCTGTGTAAAAGAGTCTAGAACTAAGTAAGTCTACCTCAAGAGTATCAAAATTCAAACAAGTAGATAGTTTACTGTTCTTAAGTTAACCAAAAGAACAAAAAAAAAATGCTTGATGTAAGTAACTGGAAACATAAAAGCAATTTTTTCTTCAACAAATTAGCGAAGAAATTAAATGCCCTGAAGGTGGATGTGCGATGCGTAAACCGAAAAATTAAAAAATAAAACAAAAAGTTAGATAATTATACTGGGTTCACTAACGCTGAACTAAGTTCATTAATTTCTGGATTCGACTAAAATAAACTTTCCCTGTGATCATTCGAGCGTTTATTTCGATGTAAAAAACAAGAAATAATTACTTTTTTTCGCAAGTTGAAAGTGGGTGGTTTATCCAGAAACGAGTTCGTAATAGATAATCAAAGTTGGCTTGAACTTGCGATCTTTTATGTTAAAGTAACGTCCTCCACTAACACTATTTAATTAAATTATATTTTCACTAGCAGCGCCACGCGGTTTCACCAGCATAAGTTTCGATCCCGTCGGAACATCGGGATAAAAATATCCTATTTGTTAATCCTGATTATGAACTATCTGTGTGCCTAATTTCATCAAAATCCGTGCAGTAGTTTATGCGTGAAAGAGTAACAAACATCCATCCATCCTCACAAACTTTCGCTTTTATAATATTACATAGTAGGATTTAGAGAGACGCAGGTAAACTTGTAGTTGTAAGTAGATGTTCGATTTTGCCGTGTTGGTAAGGTTAGGACATGGATTTCAGATTTGTGGGGCAAACTGTTGTTTAATTTATTGAAATAAAGACAAAGGATTATTTATTACTAACTAAAAGAAACCTCAAAAGGTTATAATACCCATTTTTATTTATAATAAAAAAATCCTGTAAGTTGTTACTTAGGTAATAGCTCACGGCAAATAACGGTCCAAAATGTGAATAAAGTTAAAAAAAAAACTTACAATAAAATTCTAAAGAAAACCGGCCAAGTGCGAGTCGGACTCGTGCACCGAGGGTTCCGTACAATTACAATTTACGATTAAAACGTACAATTAACGACGTATTAAAAAAAACTACCTACTAGATCTCGTTCAAACCAATTTTCGGTGGAAGTTTACATGGTAATGTACATCATATATTTTTTTCCCTTATTTTAGAAGTTACAGGGGGGGGGGCACACACACTTTACCACTTTGGAAGTGTCTCTCGCGCAAAACTATTCAGTTTAGAAAAAAAAATGATATTAGAAACCTCAATATTATTTTTGAAGACCTATCCATAGATACCCTACACGTATGGGTTTGATGAAAAAAAAATTTTTGAGTTTCACTTCTAAGTATGGGGGGAACCCCCAAAATTTATTGTTTTTTTTTCTATTTTTGTGTGAAAATCTTAATGCGGTTCACAGAATACATCTACTTACCAAGTTTCAACAGTACAGTTCTTATAGTTTCGGAAAAAAGTGGCTGTGACATACGGACGGACGACAGACATGACGAATCCATAAGGGTTCCGTTTTAGCCATTTGGCTACAGAACCCTAAAAATACCCACTATCAACAGTCAACAAGCAAACAGCTATTAGGCAGTACAGATACAGACTACTACAATCTGTCTTTCTTTAATAGATTTTCAACTTTATCGCTAGAGCATTAGGTTCAAAGTTGATTGGGAAGATTTGACAGTTTCGGGTAGCTTGACGTGCTTGGCATCTGTACAATATAGAAAAAACACAGAATGACCGGAGTTAAGACAAAACCTTGTTACAAAATGCCTTCAGGACAAAATCTAACTTTAATAAAGAAAAATAAATGTCAATACTGTTAGTGGCTCCTTGTTACTTGAACATGACCGCGGATTATGCCGCGGGCGAGTCTGGACGTACCTATAATGTTCAACTACGGCAGGGGTAGGGGTAGGGAACAAACCGACTCTGACGTATGAATAATCTGGGGATAAAGATTTTTATTCTTAAGCCTCGTATTCAACGAAGGATCAAAATTCAGTGTTGTTTACTTTAGTAATTATGAACAGTGATTGGGCACAACTTAGTACAACTATAATAGAAAGAAAGAAATAAAAATTGGTTTATTTGTCACAGAAACTCGTGCGAACAAAAAGATACTAGGGTAAACCGATTCCGATTGATCGTGTGTTACGCAATTAGGGTGCTATTCGTGACTGGGACCTACAGGCCTTGGTTCAGTTCTAACCATGCATTGAGACTAAGTACCTACTTCAATCAAACTGCCTAGCTTTTTCCCTATGATGTGGCTTCCAATCGCACCAGATGCAGCTGAATACTAGAATTTTACGTAGAGCGACTGCCAATCTGACCTCCACAACTCAGTTACTGGATACCCCGATACCCTATGGTAAGACTGGTAGTCAGACCTTCGGGTTTCTGACGACCCGTAACGACTGTCATAGATCCACAAATGGCAGCCGGGACCAACATCGGATTCACGAAAGGTCTCGGTATGTAAATATGGTCACCCATCCACGGACCAACCGCGGCAAGCTTAACTTAACCTGATCGATCGCCCATGCGGCTGTTATTACTTAGCCACGAGCCCCAGGTTTCAATCTATCCAATAAAAGAACCTTCAGAGATTCTTTTGAATCCAATAGTACCTAAACTGCAAAACTGCCTAGCCTCTTAAATCTAACGATGTAAAGTAACAGCCAGACAACTGCTTACCCAACAAAACACACGAGACATCGTCGCGTCTGCGTTTGTCAAGCGAATGATTAATGCGTTCAGCCATTTTGTTTCTTTTTCCCGCCCTTTGCAGTCGGCGGCGACTTTCATCACGTCAAGATGTTAAAGTCTAATTGTGTGAATTAGCTCGGTGTACACTCGCGCAACGAAAAGGTTAAGCAATTTAAAAAGATTCCTTTTCTGACAGTCTTTGTTTCTGAACGTACCTGAACCCTTCAACCCTGAATAAAACCCTAACTCACCATGGCCACTCAATGATTCCTTACTTCGAAACCATTCCTTAGCTAATCACACTAACCTCGCGTTCTTTTTGCGCGGTTTCGATCGTGAACAAATACATCTTCACTAGCTTTGCCCGCGACTTCGTCCGCGTGAAATAACCCCCGCCCGCGCTATTACTTCGTGTTCGCTTGGCGTTCTTACTGACTTTTTTTCTTTTTGCTCGGCTACTAGGGATCATAGCGTGATGTTAAATAAACCTATAACCTTCCTGAAGAATTCAGGAAATCAGATGCAAAAATAATTTTTAATGCGACTGGTGGTTCCAGAGATTAGTGCGTTCAAACAAACAAGCTCTTCAGCTTTTTTAGATACTAGCTGCGCCCCGCGGTTTTACCCGAATAAGTTTGGATCCCGTGGGAAAATCAGGATAAAAAGTATCCTATGTGTTACTCCTGGTTATAAACTATCTGTGTGCCAAATTTCATCCAAATCAGTGTAGTAGTTTTTGCGTGAAAGAGTAACAAACATCGATCCATCCATCCATACAAACTTTCGCGTTTATAATATTACTAGCTGCACCCCGCAGTTTCACCCGCATAAGTTTCGATTCCGTGAGAATATCGGGATCAAAGGTATCCTATGTGTTAATCCTGGTTATAAACTATTCGTATGCCCAATTTCATTCAAATTCGTTCAGTAGTTTTTGTGTGAAAGAGTAACAAACATCCATCCATCCATACAAACTTTCACGTTTATAATACTAGTAGGATTAGGAAGTAGGATTAGTATACTCGTAGATATAGACGTTTGGTAAATAAGATAACCAATTCATCACAGTTCACTTTTCGACTTGTGCGGCATGAAACGCATTCGCGACGCTACGCTTTTTACCTCCTTCTCAATTCTTCATGGGAACAGTTTAGACGCATAAAAAGCGTTACCAAGCCAGTAGTCAGTAGGTAATTTACAGTTTGGCTGGTTTCTGCTCCCAAGTAAATTAGATTAGCGATTCTTGGAAGGTAGAACTTGTCGTAAAAAATGGCGATGTTGTTTTTAGGTAAATTAAAATTATTGAATGCCAGGTACTCATCTTTGTTATAATTCTCATAAACTTTCTGTATCTACGACTTCACTAGCGTGAACCTCATCATCTGCCTAGCCTTTTTCTCAACTACTTTGGGGTTGGCTTCCAGTCTAACCGGATGGTGCAGGTGAATAAGAGCACGCTAATTGCGTAACACACTATCAACCAGAATCTGAATCATTTTGAAGGATATTGCTAATTAACAATCGCAAAACAATAATCTGGTGTTCCAGCTACATTTGACAAGTTATACGAACATAAATGTAAGGAACAGCTGATTTTTTTTTCGAGCTTTCTGGTTTGGTCCCATAGTAAAAGTTGTTCATAATGATGAGACAATGACCCCCTAGAGTTATGGGATATAAAAAAGAACACGTTGTTCGCAATGAATATTGTTGAACTGTCAAAATGAAAGCCATTGCTACTGATAGTGTGTTATGCAATTACCCCGCCGTATTTTACAATTACCCCGCTGTATTTTACAATCACCCCGCTGTATTTCAAAATTACCCCGCTGTATTTTACCATTACCCCGCCGTATTTTACAATTACCCTGCCGTATTTTACAATTACCCCGCTGTATTTTACAACTACCCCGCTGTATTTTACAATTACCCCGCCGTATTTTACAATTACCCCGCTGTATTTGACAATTACCCCGCTGTATTTTACAATCACCCCGCTGTATTTTACAACTACCCCCTGTATTTTACAATTACCCCGCTGTATTTTACAATTATCCCGCTGTATTTTACATGGAGCGACTGCACATCTGACAGAGGGGCTCGATATATAATGGATGGCCACCTATTATACTACATGAACCGACTGCGGCAAGCGTGCCGCTGTCATTATGTAGCCACAAGCCCCTCATTTGCGTATACCTACTAACTGTAAGATGTAAATAAAAAAGGTTCACGAGATATGTTAAAATTTTAAGTTTTGGAAGAGCGGAGTCTTCTAACACAGGCTTCTTGCTTAAAAGGAGGCTCCAATCACTAGTTGCTAAATTTACTTGCAAAACAAATAAAAACATTTTCATTTTCAGATATAAACGCAGTAAAGGATAAACAGACAGGCGATACGTTTCAAAATCATCATCATCTGCTTAACCTTTCACCAACTATGTTGGGGTCGGCTTCCAGTCTAACCGGATGCAGCTAGATACCAGTATTTTACATGGAACGATTGCCTATGTGACCTCCACGACCTAGTTACTGAGCAATACGATACCCGTTGGTAAGACTGGTTGTCAGACATTCGGGCTACTGATGACCCGTAACGACTGTCAAAGATCCACGAATGATGCTTTCCGAGGCACGAAGGGGTCTTGGTATGTGATGATCGTCACCCATCCACGGACCAACCGTGGCAAGCATAGCTTAACCTGATCGATCGACTCGTGCGGCTGTTATTACTTAGCAAAATATGTAACGATTAAAGAAAACGAAAAATTACTTATACAAATATCACGGACAATGCTGTGAGCACACAAATAAAATAAACCTCAGGTAGTTCTTTAGAAGTCGGTTATACAGAAAAGAAACTATTTATGAGGCCATGACAGCAGCCGATGGTTTTCCAGGAAGAGGCGACATTAATTCATATTGCTTCACAAACTTCAAACGCAGACTAACCCCTTGTACGCACGGGCGCTTTTTTGACCGAGCATTGGATTCTCAATGCTCGCCTTAGCGCCGAGAGTTGGAAAAACAATGGTGTGCTTTATAACGCGGTTAGGAAGCGCTCTGTTTGATTCTCAACGCTCGGTTCAAGGCCGAGAGTTGAAAATCGAGTGCGCGTTTTTCTAACGCCGCCGCACCGAAGGTATGTACTAATTACCAAGAAATAAACAATGTAAAGACAATGTTTGGATTTGAAACTTTCATTTGAACCTATTTGAGGTAACCTTGTTGGTGTTGTATTGTGATGTTTCTTAGGGCTGATCTTTCCATCGCCAGATAACTTTTATTCGAGGAATAAAATTGACGCCTGACAGTTTTTCTATGAAATAACTGTCAAAATGTCAAAATTATTCCTGGAATAAAAATATCAGATGATTGAAAAATCAACCCTTAGAATGGTTTCGTAAGAGTGATCTTACTCATTTGACTATCCCTTTGGTCCAGTGGACACAAGCGCTAATCCTGAGCATGATGTCCTGGGTTCGCTTCCCAGTATAGAGGTATGAAGAACAGGGTGTAAAGTTCACTCATCCTATACAGAAAAGGATTCTCCGACCAGACGGGTGTTGTGGCGGACCATTGCCCGATGAATCATGTCGGGCTGTTTATGCTAATTGCGCGGTAAACTCTGCTTGTGCGATGCAGGATTTTGCGTGACGTCAGTATGACGTGTAGTTCGCATGTGGCGTTCTAGATACCGCTACACCAGGTCGGCTAAATGTTATTGGGTTTTGTCCATTAGGAATTCTTCTTCTTCCCAGCGATAGCACTAGGAAGTGGTGAAGGGCGGGCGTTTTTGGGGGACTGTCTTTTGTAATTTTGACGTTCGAAAAGGGCTGATTTTCAGTCTAATTTGAATAAATGACTTTTTTTTTGTTGTATCTCTCAATAGCAGCCTTTTATCTGCATTTGTGCTCGGTTGATGGCGATAGGATCACCTGCTACTACACGGGGCTTAAACATAACTGCCGAAATGTGGGTGAACTATAGCTCTCTGCCTAACCCTTCGGGCATTCCAGGCGTGATGTGTAGGCGTGAGACTGTAGTACTGCGGGGCAATGCTCGTAATTTTAAGAACGTTCAGTCTGATCTCAGTCTCAATCTGTCAAAAATACCTCTAATGTCCCTACATTTTGACAAGTTTTTGACATTTGTTTGTCGCCGAGATGAGACTGCGACTAGGTTTTGAACATTTTCAATTACGAGAATTGGCCTTCAGGGGGCCTAAAAAGGCCACTTTAAGCAATACCTCTAAAAGCTATTAATTTTTCCCAGCAGATCATTAGCAATTCCTCAAATTTTCGTTAAATGGTTACACTTAATAGTTTAATCACCTACAATTCATTTCATATCAATCATATTTGGTGTAAACATTGGCGGTGGACCATTTCACGAATATCCATACAAAACTGTTAAACAGGTTAATTGCGTGATATATTGCACACAGATCATATTATGAATTGTCAGTTTGTGACCATTTTTCGATTTTTAATATTATTCATATTGTTATCCTATTATGATTCTGCCAAAGTGGCCTTTTAGGCCCCTGGTGTGGCGTGGCTATTCTGTAGCAAGCACTTAAAAATAAAAAAAATATTTAAAAAGTATAAATAAATACAAATACCCAAAAGTATATTGGGCTGGTCGTGGTGGCGTTAAAATAAATATTTAAGACAAACTGATTACTACAACAAAAACAGCGAGACGCTTCTTTTGACACTTTTTTGTGCCATGTTTTGACACTTCGGTACCAAAAAACTTACTGAGCGCAGCTGCTGACGCGACGGAAATAGAACTGTTTAGATTTTTCTCTTTTCGGTACAAATATTATCGTGGCAAGCGACCCTATCTCAGCAGTGGGTTAAAGGATAAAGATTTTAGAGATTTTCCGTCTCTTTGGTGTTTTAAAGGTTAAAAGATAAAAGGTTTTGGCCCACGGGTTGTAATTAGCATAATTAGATAACCGTGCAGGATACCCTTTCCAGAAGTGGCCATCGTATTAGCGGTTCAGCAGCTTCAATATCATTACGATTGTGCCAGAATATCGCGTTTTTCGCGTATTTGCGTTCATCCTGGACGTGGTACGACTGCGGCTCCCTTGTCACCAGACAACAGCCGCCACGCAACCATCGATGCGACGCTCTGCTAGAGCGACTGTCAAAAGCCGAGTCTACTCCCGAAGTGCAAAGTGCGAATGGTCGGATCGGACCGACACATAGCCGAACCGAATATTAGTCGCTCTTATCCGATCTTTTCGGTGATTCTAGTAATTTAGTAACAACGCTACACTTAAATCATCCTATAATATTCCCACTGCTGGACATCGTCCTCCACTCTGTGAGAGGGCGTGGACCGTAATCCACCATGCGGGCCCAGTGCGGGTAGGTAGACGTCACATGTCTTAAAATGTTTGGTTCTAGGACATGGCGGTTTCCTCACGATGTTTTCCTTCACCGTTTTGAGAGCAGTGGTGATGAAATAATTTACACAAAGTAAAGCGCCTTTCAGGGTTCGAACCTACGATCTATCTCTCGTAAGTCGCGGTTGTAACCACTGGGCCACCTGTCTAACTCTAGGGAATACAAGCGTACTAATAATAAAGCTGAAGAGTTTGTTTGTACGCGCTAATCTCTGGAACTACCAGTCGGATTTGAAAAAATCTTTTTGCATTTGATAGTCCAATTATTGAGAAAGGCTATAGGCTATTTAACATCACGCTAGGACTCTCAGGAGCCGAGCAAAAGGAACGAAAGTCAGAAAGAACGCTAAGCGAATACGATGTAATAGCGCGGATGCGATGCGACACACGGGGTGGGTCGGGAGAACAAGAACTTTCACGCGGACGAAGTCACGGGCAGACGCTAGTGTAGTAAAAAACAATCCGTAAAATAAATACATACATAGGTACGTATTTTGATGTGTCACATCACTCAACATAAAACGAACAGAGTATACCTAACAACTACTCTGACGATATCAAGTTAACTACTAAATACACTTATTAAAGCTAAGTGATATTATTTTAATAAGCCCATATAAAGCTATTCTTTTCCCCTAAAGCAACATACGGCAAGTTATTAGGCAACCATCAATCAATCAGATGAATTAAAATAACGCATTGATGTCAATTGCGTCCACAATCATGTCCAGTGGCTTGATTGGACAACAATCAAATGATTGGGGCCTTGGGGCGATTGCAGCGCCGCTGTGGACGGCGGCGGTTTAGAGAACTAGATCTAATGTGAAGCATTTGACTTTGTATGACATTGACCTTTGTTACGACCTTCCGGGATATGATCGCTTCTAGTTTAGAATGTGTAATGAATATGAATGAATGCTATTTCGAAATAGCAAAGGAATTTAGATTTTGAAAAGAATTTTGCAAATCCGTCTATATCTGACGGAGTTATGCCTGAACATACATAAAAATATATATACATATATGTATAAACATCCGAATGAGAGCCTCCTCCTTTTTTGAAGTCGGTTAAAAACAAATGAAGAATAATTTTACAAAGAGAATCTGTAAGAAGACAAACGGAAAACGCTTCAAATTAGCAGTGACGACTCAAAAACTGCATGGTTAGTCTAGTGGTCGCAACCAACTAGGTTCTATTCCCAGGTCGGGTAAAGTGTTATTGGGTATTTTCATCTGGAATTTCTCAGTAGCAGCTCGGAGTCAGGATTTTATGCCTGACTTGACAAAAATATCTACTATTGTGTAAGCCAATGTTAAATGTGTCAGTTGGAATTGGAATTCTTATTAAATAATCTGGGTGTGTAAAGCATGTCTGCCTCCCCATTTGAGAAATACTGGCGTGATTATTATGATAGTAAATGATAAATAATTTTATTCGGTAAGTAGGTTTGTAGGTTTCGAGTTGAATAGCGTGCAATAGGAGAGGCATATGTACAGTTGTGGACTGCTGTAGGCTGATGATGAAGTGAGTTTGTAGAAACACTTTCAACACATCAAAAATAAATTACGTTTTAAAACTAAATGAGTCCGGTGCTTCCTATCTGCCTAGTCTGAGCAGAAAGGCCGAAACAAACAGAGGTCACAGTCTCTTTTAAAGTCCAGACATAATCTTGGTCAGATCATGTAGATTAATGTCTGAAATGGTATTTTAGGGAAAGAACCACAGATTTAGGTGGACCTGTCCGGTCAGTGCTAGCATTTGTCAGTCATTCAATCAGCTCAGTCTATTGCAGTCCACTGTTGGATATAGGCCCAGGCCCAAGCTACGCCACAACACCCTGTCCTCCGCATCCAGTCGGTTCCAGCCACCTTCGGGGGCGTCCCACACTACGCTTGCCGATACGCGGTCTCCACTCCAGGACTCGTCTGCTCCACCGGCCATCGGTCCTTCGACAAACATGGCCAGCCCACTGCCACTACAGTTTGCTTACTCTGCAAGCTACGTCGGTAACTCCGGTTCTTTTCTGGATAATTTCATGACTGATGCTAATGTGTATTTGCTAAATATAGCTCAAATAATAAACATCACATGAAATAATATCTACCGATAAACAGACTTCCCTGAAAACACCCCATAACCAAACAGCCGATCGATTCTGTAAAAATCTAACCGTGAAAAGTTAGGTGAAGTGAGCTTAGAGTGAGCTGTCAGTTGATATGACAGCTCACTCCACGCTCACTTCACCTAAGTTTTCACGGTGAGATGGTTACAGAATCGCACTGCAGTTCTTCGCAACATTAATAATAACACTTTTAACGACGAGACTGACCGCGATGTCAAATCGATTGTTTTAAAGGGGACAGGGGGTGGCAAGCAAAAATTATAAATTCCCACCCCGAAACATCGCGACCCCGTGACCTTTTGCTTTTTTTTAAGCGATGTAAGCAGAAAAATCTTGCTACCGCTCAACGAGAGTCAAGAGGCGTGGAGATGGGAAAGAGTCGTTATCGACATGGTATTGAATTAGCAGAATTAAAATTTCAAGAGGTATTAACAGATAATATGAATTTATGATTTTTTTTTTTTTTTCGTAATACCCTAAAACTGAGTTGTGGAGGTCAAATAGGCGGTCGCTCCATGTAAAATACAGGGGGTCTACTCCGAAGTAGTATCGGCCGAATGTTCGGCCGTTTCCTGCTACGAAGTTGCTATTTAGTTCGGTCAGTTCCGATCCTACACTCCTACACTCTTTCGAATATTGACTATGGTCCCGAACCAACTGAGCCGATCCGAACATTTTTCGCATTTTTAATAATATTCAGTTGGGCCATGTGTCGGTCCGATCCGAACATTCGCACTTTGCACTTCGGAGTAGACCCCCTGGTATTCAGCTGCATCCGGTTAGACTGGAAGCCGAACCAACATAATTGGGAAAAGGCTAGGCAGATGATGATGATTATTATTTTATTTTTGTCGTTTTACGTGTCTGTGGAATCTGTATTTACACTGGTCTGTAATTATATAAATGAGACCAATGCAGATCTCTTCTTACGCAGAGAAGTGGTTTTTTTGTTTTGGTTTGGTGATTTCAAACCCGTTATAGCTCCAGGTCTTCAGGAAAAGATTAGACAGATGATGATAACTCCAGAAGGCCAATTCGTGCACTTCGAAACGGAACTTCGGAACGTTCAAAATCTAATCGCAATCTCATCTCAGCGACAATCAATGTTAAAAACTTGTCAAAAATGTAGGGAATATAAGTATTTTTGACAAATTCAGACAGATCGTTCTTAAAATTTCGAGAATTAACGCCGTCGCCGTCTTTCAAGTCTATATCAAATGGTAAATGACATTTTTATTTTACTGTCGGTACATATGAAATCTGAGATTTATTTCTTATTGATGTGTCTTGTGATATCGTGCGTAACAAACCATCTCATTTAGTTCATATGAGCGCTGCATGGTACTTTTAAAATTCATAGTTTATTTTGGAAAGAATATATCAAAAGTTTCCTTTATTATTATAATAAAAAATATGTGATGATCCTGCAATAAACTTAGTCCTTTTTCTTCAGTAAATTAAATTAATAAAAAAAAGTAGTATCGAAATCGACGCCGCTGCCATCCCAACCCTAAACGCTCACCTGTATAATTTGAAGGGTCCTCGAGTGCAGCGCTCTCGAGCCGACCCCTTTACATCGTGTCACCTCTCCATTCTTTGCGCACCTCTAGTGAAACGCCGTTTACTTCATACAAGGCTTAACTCTGCGTGTTTTTGTCGTTTTATCCTTTGGTTCACGGATACGGATGGGATTAAATACGTAGGTACGCTAAGTTTGTAGAGTGAAGAAATGAAATGAGTGTGAAATGTAGACAACATTAAGTTCTCTACATTTTTCATTTTCTGCACACTCGTAAAGTTACAGTCGTTGAGCTCCTTAAGTTCTGAGTTGAGCTGCACGATTACTGACAAATGCCTGCACTGACTGGACAGGTGAACTCAAATAGAAAGAAAGAAAATACATTTATTTAGCACGGACTAAAAGACACACAGTACACCAGATACATACATCAGATTGTGTTTCTTTCCTTAAAAGATCATTTCAGACACTAATCTCATGTAGATTAGTGTCTGAAATGATCACAATCTGTCCTAGCACGATCTTACCAAAATTATATCTGGACTTTGACCCCTGAGTTTATTTCACCTTTTCTTCTCAGGGGTAGACAGATAGGAAATGTCAACTCGATCTACATTTTTGTTTTAGGTATGACGTGTATTAGTTATACCGATATAAGATGTTCTATGTTATGGGGCTTGGTGTCCGCACTTAGTACTTCAAGTGGATCGTTGTGCGTGGGCCATGGCGGCCGTCGGTGGTTATTCCAACAAGCCCACCCTCCAGAAGTTGATTACGTCTCCTGGTCTGTTGAGAACATCTGTGTAAGATCTGGGTGTCCCGAGGGTTTCTGACATAATCTGGGTGACGACTCAAAGAGCACATGCACGTTTTCACCGATATCCTATTTACTCGATAAATCATTTCATTTACCTACAACTTTCTTTTGAACAATTCAACGATGTGCATTGCGTTGATCCTGAAGGCCAATTCTCGTAATTTAATAAGTCCAAAATCTAATCGCAGTCTCATCTCAGCGACAAACAAATGTCAAAAACTTGTCAAAATGTAGGGAAATTAGAAGTATTTTTTGACAGATTGAGATTGAGATCAGACTGTGAACGGTCTTAAAATTACGAGAATTGCCCCTCTGTTGTTGAACAAATTAACTGACTTTGAAGCAATAGATTTTGTTGTACGGTAAAATAATAAACAAAAAAAGAAAATACGTTTATTTACAGGAAACATGAACACAAACACGAAATACAGACTACGGGCTGTGAAAAACCCAATAAAAATGTGCTCGACCGGGAATCAAACCCAAGACCTAATGCTCAGCAGTCGCGCTTGCGACTACAGGACCAACGAGGAAGCAGGCAACAATTTCCGTACATAATGATGTTTTTTCAGCCATTACATTAATTCCAAAAAGAAATCGTAACAAGTGAAAAGATTAACCTTTATTGATTTTTTATAAAATGACATTAATGTCACGAAAGTGGAACTTTCAAGTTTTTAAATGTCACTGGTATAATGAGAAATTGGTTTACTTTGAACGTTCGATCATTCTTAAAGTTCACTTCAATTTAAAATGTATTTACGAGTAATTACAGGTGGAAGTGTGGAAAAAGAAAGTGTGGACAGAGGGGTAATTCCCGGGGGTCTACTCCGAAGTGCAAAGTGCGAATGTTCGGATCGGACCGACACATGGCCGAACCGAATCCGATCCTACTAATATTATAAACGCGAAAGTTTGTATGGATGGATAGTTTTTTTTTTTTTTAACTTTGCCCCACACTAGGAATTACTCCTGTATCGTGGGTGCGTTTACAAATATTTAAACTCACATACACAAACAGCCAGACCCGGAACAACTATCTGTAGGCAATACAAATATTTGGTCCGCGCGGGAATCGAACCCGCGACACGCAGCGCAGTCGATCGCTCAGCCATTGCGCCAACCGTGCCGTTAAGTTGTGAGTGAGTCAATATGAGTGACTATTTCATGAAACATCAATCAATAGGGTTATAGGAACTAGTTATGGGTTGTATTGTTGATTTTAATGATTATAATTCTGTAAATACGTACTTGGGGCCGAAAAAGGCCACTTTAAGCAATACCTCTAAAAGCTATTAATTTCCTGAATTCCCAGTTACACATAATAGTTTAATCACCTAAAATTCATTTCATATCAATCATATTTGGTGTAAACATTGGCGGACCATTTTACGAATTTCCATACAAAACTGCCAAAGAACTGCTAAATTGCGTGATATGAATTGCACACGGATCACAATATGAATTGTCAGTTTGTGACCATTTTACGATTTTTTATATGATTCTATTGATATAGCCTATTATGATTCTGCCAAAGTGGCCTTTTTAGGCCCCCTTGTTACGGTCGCGAATCATATTTTAACCAACATAAAATCTGACACTGACCTGAAAATTGCACAAAACGTAAGAAATTTGACGTGAAACATTTTGGCATGGGATAAGGTGGAATACCCGAATTTTGTGGGGCCCGTGGCTAAATAGTCCATATAGTAGTAATAGTACAGCCACACAGGCCGATCGACCAGGCTAAGCTACGCCTGCCGCCATAGTCCATATGTATAATCCTATTGCTTCATATCTCATGAAATAGTCATGCAACAGGATTATTATGAATTTCGTGGGCTACTTTAGTGCTTCCTACTTATACCCTGTCCATTAGGTAAACCGTTTTTTGACAGATGGAACTAGTGATTGCAGCAACACACAATACATTAATTGCTACACGTACGGTATTATAATGTAGGTGTGTAAGAAGCCATAAATAAGATTATACAATAAGATAAGACAGTTTATGTATTTATTTTACTACGCATTTTAAAGTTAACTTTTACGTAATCAAATATGTACGTTCTAAGAAAGCTGTCAAAAAACGGTTAACCTAAAGAACAGGGTATAAAGACTATTGTAACGTAATGTTTAGATCTAAATAAAAGCGATTATACACATAGGCAACTAAACCACAAAGAAATATGCGGCAAAAAGCAATTTAGGTCGCCAAAAAGTTCTCCGTTCCACATAAAACCTGAAGGGGGAAAATCTGTGCCTCCCATAAGTATTTATTAGCTTCTCCAAGTTTGATATCGGGCCATAAAGGAGTATTAACATCATAAAACTCTCGTTAAATTCGTACCAATAATATACCAGTGTGTACACCAGGTCCTGGTACAGACGCCAGCACATCAAGCTACCCGAAACTGTAAAATTTTCCCAATCAACTTGAAAGTTAAAAGTTCTTCAAAGTTGATTGGGGAAATTTGACAGATTGTAGTAGCTTGATGTGCTGCTGCTGCTAGCTTGGTATCTGTACTATCCATGACATGGTGGGTACCTAAGAAGAAACTTTTAAAGCTATTTTTTTGGAAAATCGTCTACTTTGACAGTATTTGTATATATATAATTATGTGAGCACCACGTCTCTATCACATAATTAATTTATCTAAGGTCATTGCTTTATTTTTTTTTTACACCTTTTTATATGTAATATTAAAAATATTTTTTTTGTTGTAATTAGCGTTTTGTTTGTGCAGAATAAACAATGTTTCTTTCTTTCTTTTTATTGTGCTATAGTAATTTTATTCAGGGTAGGTAGTCACCGAAAGAGCTAAGTTACCTGGGTCGTCGGATATAGTTGAAGTTTAGTAAGAAACCGATGCATGTTTTCGAATGAAATTTAATTCAGTTAATAGCAAACATTTATCAAATTAAATTTCATTCGAAAACATCAATCGGTTTCTTGCTAAGCTTTAACTATATCCGACGACCTTGGTTACTTATCTCCTTTGGTGACCGTACATCGTCTTCACATATAGGTATAATTAATTTATGCAAAATATTGTGAATGATTTGAAAAGAGTAACTATGGAGTCTCATGCCCATTCTTCGCGCAAAAAGGGACGCCTAGAATCAATCTTGTTCTGTTGTAAATTTTGACGTTCAAAAGTGCTTTGTATTATTGTATATGTATACTAGATCCGAGGCGCCCTTTCCAATTGGTAGTTTCGTATGGAGAAGAATGGTAAAGAAACTCCTTAGTTACTCTTTTAAATCTTTATATTAATCTTCTTAATCTTTATATTTTACAATCTTTTGTAGACATCCTACGACCTACTATAATAATCCTACTAATATTTTAAACGCGAAAGTTTGTGACGATGGTTGGATGGATGTTTGTTACTCTTTCACGCAAAAACGACTGAACGGATTTTAATGAAAATTTACAGTGATATAGCTTATACATCAGAATAACACATAGGATACTTTTGATCCCGATATCCCCACGGGATCGAGACTTATGCGGGTGAAACCGCTGGACGCTGCTAGTTAATCATAAGTTTATGTGTAAATTGCACGTGGAACAAAATTACTATATCGTAGGACACAGTAGTTGCGCGAGCAAAGTGAATAGTGGATGGGGACCCAGCTTATAAGAATGAAACATAACTCATAGATAGTTCAGAAGCACTTCATAAGGTATGCTCTTTGACAAGCAAACGATATCAATTACGATATGAGAACATAATTGCCCGATATTGTTTTCAAAGAAACCACGTACGGTAAAACATTGTAAGTGCATAGTTAATCACTTAAATACAATCTCGATTGCTGGTAGTTAGCGAGTACAGTGAGCGGCAATGGTACACCGGTAATTAGCGGCCGATTGGAGCAAATTGCTGCAATTATGTGCTCGACTGTACACGGCTGAGAACGCGCCCACTGAAAAGGTGGCGTTCAGAGGGGCAATTCTCGTAATTTTAAGAACGTTCACAGTCTGATCTCAATCTCAATCTGTCAAAAAAAAACTTCTAATTTCCCTACATTTTGACAAGTTTTTACATTTATTTATTTGTCGCCGAGATGAGACTGCGACCAGATTTTGAACGTTTTAATTTACGAGGATTGGCCTTTTGGCCCTTTTGTTTTTGACGCGCGTTCGAAATGATTAAATCGCGTATTGGTTTCAGAACGCTTTTTCGTGGCTAGTAAATAAAGCAGAATTTGGGACATAATCATATTTATCATATTGGTTTCTTTTTTTCTGCTGTTGTAGAGTTAGTACCCAGCATTCCACCAGAATTAGCATATAGTATTCCCACTGCTGGGACACAGGCCTCCTCTTTGTGAGAGAGAGTGGGTGGTAATCCACCACGCGGGCCCAGTGCGGGTTGGTAGATGTCACATGTCTTCGAATTTTTGGTACTAGAACATGCCGGTTTCCTCACGATGTTTTCCTTCACCGTTTTGAGAGCAGTGGTGATGAAATAATTTACACAAAGTAAAGCGCCTGTCTGGGTTCGAACTTACGACCTACAACTCGTAAGCCGCGGCCGATATCACTGAGCCACCACTGCTCTCACTGACATAGGTAAAGGAAAACATCTTCGTGAGGAAACCTGGGATTATAATTAAATTATAGTCTGAAATCGCTAATTCGTCTCGAGCAAGCGCAGTCTTCTCACACAGATAAGACATGAGGCTTCTGCATGAGAAGAGGCCTTTCCCCAGCAGTGGGACGGGGAGTGGGATTGCGTAACACACTATTACCCTCAATTTGATTCATTTTGAAGCATATTGCTCCATATGTTCGAAAAATGTGTCTGCTCAACAACGTAAATAACGCAATGAAAGTTGTTGAACTGTCAAAATGAAACCTATTGCTACCGGTCGTGTGTTACGCAATTACCCTGCTGGAACCACAACTTTATGCCATAGACAATGCATCATAAATAGAACAGTAAAGAAGCGCCATAAACATTTTATAAGCCGTTTCATACACGCAAGCGTATTCCCATTTATTATCGAAATAAGTATCTTTATACATATAAATGCATAGATATAGGAGATGGTACATAATGTATTATATGGTTCAGCCCATGGATTCGGTAAAAATCTCACCGTGAAAACTTAGGTGAAGTGACCTTAAAGTGATCTGTCAATGGTGTCAATCCCTAGCATCAGCACTGCGATTCTGTAACATCTCACCGTGAAAACTTAGGTGAAGTGAGCGTGGAGTGAGCTATCATTCCAACTAATGCTAGGGATTGACACTATAGACAGCTCACTCTAAGCTCACTTCACATAATTTTTCACGTTGATATTTTTACAGAATCGATCGGCAGGTGGAATGACAGCTCACTTTACTTCACCTAAGTTATCACGGTGATCTTTATACAGAATAGCACTACTGATGAGTTAGATGAAGTAATCTGTCAATCCCTAGCGGATTGACAGCTTACTTCACCTAATTTTGATTTGTCGGTAGAGTCGTATGTACAGTCATTTCAAATATGGTTGTTGACATTATTCATGTGGGTAGTTTGGTTATCATCTAATAGTGTACTTTTGTGTGTTGTGCTGTCTTTTTTGTGTGCGCCAAATAA
Organism: Apamea crenata; assembly: GCA_949629185.1. Lineage (NCBI taxonomy): Eukaryota > Metazoa > Arthropoda > Insecta > Lepidoptera > Noctuidae > Apamea > Apamea crenata. Next base: position 5,787,401 of record OX451380.1, on the reverse strand, counting down.
ATAATTTATCTATCTATCTATATATTTTCTCCCTACATTGATCTATCATAATCAGCCTGTAATGTTCCCACTGCTGGGACACAAGCCTCCTCTCTGTGAGAGGGAGTGGACCGTAATGGACCACGCGGGCCCAGTGCGGGTTGGTGGATTTCAAGTCTTCAAAATTTTCAAACTTGTGAGATTTTATATTATGCGATGAAAAATATATTTTTGAGCTAAGTTTTACGATTGTTTTATCATGATACATACTATTTTATTTTTATAAGTATTTATTATAATAAGTATTTTCTTTGAACATTTGACAATACACTTAATGTTTTCTGGCTTATAATATTAGGTAATACGCCTAACTGTGCGACAAAATACAGCGATTTACGGTGTCCTGCGTTTGGGCAGGGCCTTAGGGACTAATCACACTTATTCAGCTCTATTCAGCTTTTGTCCATAGAAAACAACGATATTGACGATTGTATGGAGAGTTTACTCCCTTAATGCCATATTATTTCATTTTGTTACACAATGTGTAACTGTTGACTCAAATCGTGGGAACCCACATTATCACATTACTAAGTAGGTCAGCAGGTTAATTAGATAAAGCCTGCTTGTCTTTTGATAACGGTACACAATGGACGTTACAAGGAAGAATGCTATCACAGTTTTATATAGCACTAGCAGCGCTCCGCTGTTTCACCCGTATAAATGTCGATCCAGTGAGAGTATTGGGATAAAAAGTATCCTATGTGTTATTCTAATATATAAGCTATATTACTGTAAAGTTTCATCAAAATCCGTTCAGTAGTTTTTGCGTGAACGGGTCACAAACATCCCCCTCACAAACTTTCGCGTTTATAATATTAGTAGGAAGTAGGATGTATCAGAAAAGGTCTTACCGTGAAGACTTGGTTGAAGTGAGCTGTCACTACATATGGGGTGTAAAAAGACACTTTCTGAAGCCGAAAGCCACATATTCTGCCCATTATTTGGATATTTTTTTCCACTACACCATAAATGATTTTATTTTGTAAGAAGGTTTATAGAAACATTTTTACAATTTTTTTTTTTTCATCAATTTTTCAATAATATTTTAAAACTAGATGAGGTCGGCGTTTCCTATCTGACTAGTCTGAGAAGAAAGGCCGAAACAAACTCAGAGGTCACAGTCTCTTTTAAAGTCCAGACATAATCTTGGTCAGATCATATGAAGACCATGCAGGTCGATGTCTGAGATGGTCTTTTGAGGAAAGAACCACACAGATTGATACCTTTCCATACCTGGGAATCCACTGGTCGGGTGGAATGACAGCTCACATCATCTAAGTTTTCACGGTGACAGACATTCATACAGAATAGCGCTAATGATTTGTCACTTAGGTCGAGATGTGTTATCGCCATTTTCTATCAGGAACTTCTCAGTAGCCGACTAGAGTAATATGCTCTATCCAGGGTATAGGGTTTAATATTACTTATGTTAATTATGTTTAAAAAACCTCTGCACTTTCGGCATACAGGCGTGATATTATAATTCAATCAAATTAAATAATGCTATTTGTTGGTAAGCGCATCACTTCATATTTTTCTGGCTGACCGACTCCTTGACATTCAAAAGTGCCTGTAAATAGTTTAATTCAAATAAATGCTTTCAGTTTGAGTTTGACTTGAGAACGGTTTATTTATTTATTTAAACTTTTCGCAAAAAAAAGTACAAAGGCGGACTTAATGCCTTAACGGTTGGACCGATTGGGAATTTTCTTTTTAATTTTCGTAATTGTCCGAGTTAGGTTTTAATCGAAAAAAAATTGGAGTACATTCCCGGAAAATTTAGAAAAACTGAAAGTACTTTTCTCAATTAATTGTTTGGACAGGACAACGTCTGTCGGATCATTTAATTAACAAAAAGGAACTGCTACTTAACAATAACATACTTTTTTTTAAACGCGTGTTCCACGTAGTTTTCGAATCTTGTTCCATTGAAAAATTCAAATTTCGACTTCCCGTTCGGATGCACGGAGCTCGTAGGGGGAAATCTGGTAACCAGAGACTGACGCTAATGCATTCCGAGTTTCCGAGTACTACGGATTTAGGCGGAACGAAACACAACCCGTTCTTAATGGAAACCCACCGTCAGAGGTTTTTTTTAAATCGTACATTATGTACTTCACTTACTAGTTATTAACATAACATCACGCATGTATACCCTAAAGGGGTAGGCAAGGTTTAAAGCTACACCCATATTTTAGTTACACAAAATAGGTGGCGAGCCAATACCTACATCCAGACTGCTGCTGGCTGCTATTGGGATATCCTAGTGATTTCATGAAATTAATTTATCGATAGAATTTGAAAAGACAAATTTGCACTGCAATTTGACAGTCGACTTCACGGCCAAACTGCAGTGCAAGTATTTGACAGAGCCTACTGCAAACTTTATAGGCTACCACAGCATGCAATAATATTATATTCCCTTTGCACTAACCGCGTAAAAAAGAAAACAGAGGATGTGCTGCCAGGTTACCTCTGCCTAATGTAATACTACACTGTTATAAAAACCTGTTTCGGAGAACAGGTCTATGCCTCTACGGCTTTCGCAGTAGTCTCGCCGATGTTCTAAGATTTAAAAACATATTATTTTGTTGATTACCGGTTCTTATTTACTTCGCTCTCGTATTAGCACGAACTAGGTAAACTCTAATTGTTATTTTCTAAAGTAAAATGACAGCTGCGATCGACATTTTGTTTTGTTTCTAATATCTCTTAGTCTCGTCTTTAGATTATCACATCTGACATTGGCAGAATTGTCGACATCAGCACTATTGCCATAGAGCAAAATAGAGTAGGCCCTTTTTGACATAATAAATAAGCGCCTTCTTACCATGGGGATGGGCAGAAACTACAGAACGCTACCTGGTACGACCCTTACATATTCCTGATGCTTCGTTTACGTTCGTACATATGGTAATACACGCACACCGGTTGCGGGTACTCCGCACCTGACCTTTCTGAAGATCATCACTAATAAGGTCACTATAATGTCCTTATAGGGCGCCCTGCATTTCCATTCACATCTGCCTTGTGACCTTTTGTTAGTCGCCTATCATACATCTTCTCCACATGACTAAATTATTTAAGCATACTCTTTCTAATTAAGAACGAACAAACTCAGTAGATACGTATATTTATGAAAATAGCTCATGCAGTAGTGTGTTGCGACATGAGCAAGATGGCAAGGTGGTAGCGAAGATGACTGTCCCCGTGTTGTGGAGGCTGTTTCGCAGACCAACAATGAAATATGGAAAAATAAAATCCTACAAAAAGCAATAGCTCTGCAATCAAAATATAGGGAACAATATTCTATGTTCATATTTCAAATTCAGTCCCATAGAGTTTAATCACCCATTTTTTTTTGCTGGATGTGCCTGCTCTTTACCATATGTTGCCAGAAACGATTATGTCCAATGTAGAATACAAGATCTAGACTGTAATGGCTGTAACATAGCAGGCTTTATTTTTCAGACATTGCTCATAAAGTAGATAGTTGGACAATACCTACATAATAATTTAGGATTCTGTCTTCAAGTAAAGGTTATTTAATCATAAAGATAATTATTTAAAGAATATAGAAATCTACCACTGAATATAGGCTTGTGCCTTACATAGGTATCATATTTTCATAGTACATTAACCTCTTAAGCATAATCAGACTATAATGTTCTCACCGCTGGGACACAATCCTGCCCTCTGTATGAGGCAGTGAGCCACAATCTGCTACACGGGCCCACTGCGGGCTGGTTGATGTCACATGTTGTATAACTTTTGGTTCTAGGACATGCCGGTTTCCTCACAATGTTTTCTTTCACTACAATAGGTAGTAGAGAGTAGTGGTGATGAAATTCGGACCCACAACTTACAACACAAGTCCGGGTGCTACTTCTTTTCATTATAAATTCAGAATTATGCCTGAGTGTCATTTTGTTTCTTTGTGATACTTGAACTACTAAAAGATACTTTTATGCAGTATGGTTGTGAAACTGTGGGCCAGAATGAATACTTAATACTGTCCTAAGTATTCAAAATAAGAATGGCACCAGTCTTATCTAATTCACAACACAAAATAATTACAAATCAACTGAACTGATACCTAGTCTGACAGATAAAACTTCAATGTATAAAAAATAATGTCAAAAGAGTAACCATATGTAGTTATGTAAGCATCCTAATTTTGATTGCATACCAAAACAAACAAATAAATCATCCACTGAAATTATTTATTCCAAAAATTAAAGCTGTAGGTACATATTTTTAGAATGATTACCTGTTTTAAAAAGGTTTATCACATCTTTGAAACTTAGAAAGGTCTAAAATTCTAAATCAAAACAATAATGATTCCATGAAAAAAATAACATGAAGGTTCTATTTAGCCTACAGCCACATCCAATGTCTGGCAGGTAAGAACTATTATTTAAATTTATAGAAATGGAACACAATCAATAAAATTGATTGTCATTTATTTTATTAAGAGACAGCTAAAGTTTAGGAGCTATATTTTTAGTGGAAGTTCTAATGGCATTAAAATTGTTTAGATAATATAAATTGTGTGTTTTATGTGAGTTTTAGTAGTAATATCATTGTAGTCTTATTGTAAGTGTGAAGGTCATTTTGACATCACCACCTATTTCATTCAGTAGGATAGTGTTCCTAGGGCTGTCTGGAAAAAGATTGGTTTCAGATTTTTACGTAATAATATTCGCTAGGTTAGCCTAGGTTTATTGCAATCTAAAAGTAAATAAATAATATGTAAGTACACTATTCAGGTGAACTATCAAATTTAATACATTTATTCATTTATTACAATCATACTTAAAACTTGCTATTACCTACTAAAATCGTTTGATTGATGTTATTGCTTTATTTCTTGTAACCACCAACATTATACCTATTATTAACAATTCGTGAGTCCAATGATTTTAATGTCAAATGCCGCGTAACATTAACATTAGATTTTTAATGCTGATAGAATAAATCACGCGATCGACACTGTTACACTATCTTTTTTATCGTGTTTTGAATGCAGCCATTGTACCTATTTATAATTCATAGTCCGCGACATGGCACGACCTTTTTTCTTGTAATGATTGCAGTGCATGAGTAAATACATAAAATACTGGCCATGCAGAAGAGGCCGAAACGCCGAGGATTGAGCCAAAAAATTAATACGTTCCCGCCATTAGGTCACGGTTTTTTCACGGGCACGATGATCACTCTCTGACCATACTAATGATAATATTTATTTTATTTTCAGATGTGTTTACTAGAAAAAAAAAGTGATTTGTTTACTAACCTCTCAAAGTGGAAAACTCCGTGGCACAACAAAACAGTAAGTATGTTGTCATAATCACCATCACTTTAGGACAAAATAAATCGGTCGCACTGCAGTCATCAACAATACCACATTTTGAACGCGAATCAACAACATTCGTAACGCCGTTCAAGCCGGCACTGTATTGACCCGATCCTTTATGAAACCATGGGGAAAATATGCATTTTTTATTAACTTATATCGATTATAAGCGCTCCACAGCTCGAACAAGACGGAACACCAGCGTAACGGGAGTGTTTTAAAACGGGTTCTTTATGTAACAATATCACTCGCGAGCACCTCCGTAATTTCATTAATAACACCTAAAAATCGATCCCACAACAAGGCTCACGACAATTCAAACAGAAGACTGCGGCGGCGTGTTAAATTCATTATTTTACTATGTAGCGGACCAATAAAATACGGCACGGCACGATTTATTATAAATAAACTTTTTTGCGTTACAACACGAGAGATAGGTATGAATTATGACTACGTCGAGCAATTTTTCGTGTCATATTTCTTTATACAATGGATGCAAACAATATAGTGCTGATAAAAACACGCACGACCCAAGCTACGCACGCTCGCGATGACACTAAACTCTGCATAGATGTCGCGTTTCTGACGGCCATTGTGGAAAATGGCGGCCGACATCAGCCGTCAAATGACCGCAAACTAAACTACACTTTATTTTTCGAGCAGTAAGTAAAATAATTGGTTGACATTTTTCATAATTTCAACACTATTCGATCGTATAAGACGACTGAATCGGAAAGTCTCAAGTGGTCAAAACTTATTTAGGATGCGGCGTGCTTTTTGTTTATTCGAATTATTAAAAATAATATTTTTGTCTCTCTTTTACTTCAATGCGATTTTGAACAAATATGTTTTTTTTTATGTGGGTACGCTTGCGCGAGTGGTAGTGTATCTTGATTGTGTTGTTACTTGTTACAATATTATACCACACCACACCGTACCATACATTATTTACTGATTATATTAAAATTGATGATTTAAGTACCTATATTGTGGTAGATAAAAAAATAACACACAAGTTAAAAAATCTCTGAAATCAGCTTTTCAGGCGAGGTCTTCAGGCGAGTCGCTTTTCAGTCAACGAAGACCTGACGAAATTCGTCTACGACGTCCTTGCCAGGTACCTATCAGGTAAGTTTTGTAGTTTTTTAGGTAGGTACCTACCTACTTGTTTGTAGTCAAAGAACCTTTGGTACCTATATATAGCACCAATAGCTTCGGAAATAAACGATATTTTATTTTAATTTAGACCAAAACTAAGCGCCATTTTTGATTACTTACTACTTTTATCATGGCATGTATTTAATCGAACCTCAATTAATTCCCAATTCGCTTTCGGGTCGTAAAAATACAGCCAAGTAACTGCGACCAACTTGGATGTAGCGCTCGCCGGCCGCTGCTGCGGCACCGCTCGCTTCGCTCGCTCGGCTTTACGGTTGGTCACAGTTCTAACCTAACCGATCCCAATTGGTCGGGGTACCCTAGCTTAATTTATTACTGCGACCACCTGTGACAAAGGGCCAGAAAGTTAAAAGAAGCTCATTTATTCAAAAGAGTTGGCATCATTAGAAGCCCAAAAAGTTTTTAGAGGTTCATTAATTTAAAAAAGCGTACCTATATCATTTGAAGGCCAGTAAGGTTTCTACAGGATCAGTTAGATATTTCCCTTTAAACAAGTAAAATACAATGAAAACAGATGATCGTAAGTAACCCATATGTCTTTGTAGCTTGAAAAGAATCTGTATACCTACCTACTTAATATTTACAATTTACTAAGAATGCCTAGTTTGACTTAATATGCCCGACCAACCCGACTCGACGAAACTATTCGTATGATCAAGAGCCCGTATAAATGACTTCAAAGTTCTATCATAGTAACTTAGTACTTACTACAAGCCTAAGTATGTTGTACATCCCAATGTCTAGTACTCTAGTCTAAACAGAAGTTTTCTATTAAAAACTCAACTGGCGCCATCTATCCACCATGCTCCTGTCCTTATCCTGCAGCGCCATCTATCCGTAATAAATAAACACGTCGTTTAAAAAGACAGAGTTTCGAAGGTTGTCCGTACGATGTCGCTGTACCGTATTAAGCGTGCTTTAATAAGATACAAAATAATAATATTACATAATATTATATTAGTACAAAATTATGCTGTATTAAGGCACATTTTGAATATAAAACAACACAGCAAAAGATCACTCAAAATATTGAAGTGGACAATGTGTATCATTGGAGATAGCTGTGTTAATCGTCCATCTAGTTTAGGGGTTACAAACGGCACCAGTTTTTGGTACGTAATTCAAGTAAGGACAGATAGATGTCACTCCACGCTTAGGGTTCCGTAGGCAATTGTCAAAACGAAAACCACATAATTAATCATTTATTTCATATAGGTACATTAAAATGCTCAAGTTTCTACAATACTAGCTATTGCCAGCGGCTTCACCCGTGTGGATGTCGGAAGATATACTACGGGAACGAACCACCATTGATTATTGTTTTACGCGGCGCACACCCGTAAAGCTCCCAGCAGTCGGTATGATTTTTTTCCGACATCTTCAACAATCGTTGTCATATTTCAGCCAATTTACAAAGAAACCTTAATGAATCATATAATGTACCTTCCTCATGAACCACTCCCTCTTGGTGAAAATCGTATGAAAATTCGTTCGGTAGTTTTTGAGTTTATCGTGTTCAGACAGATAGACACGCGGCGGGGGGCTTTGTTTTAGGTATAACACCTATGTAGTGATATTGATATAGCTCAACTAGCTATTTACACCAGGTAAGTACTTACTTAATTAATTGACTATTTTTTTTTTTAAAACGTTGCCCCACACACACACACATTTCTCCTGTGTCGTGGGTGCGTTTACAGACATATAAACTCACATACACCAACAGCCAGAGACCCGGAACAACTAATTATAGGTCATACAAATATTTGTTCCGTGCGGGAATCGAACCCGCGACACGCAGCGCAGCAGTTCATCGCTTAACCACTGCGCCAACCGTGCCGTCCAAATTAACTTCTTCTTCTTCGATATTTTATATTGTTTGAGCCCTTTCCCAGACTTATATTGGCTCTGTGAGCCCATTAGTTAGTTAGTAGGTACTAACTAACCAACTACGGTAGCCAGAAGCCAGAAAGTCTGACAACAAGACAAGAAACCGACCCCAACGGGAACAGCCGATCGGTTCTGTAAAAATCTCACAGTGAAAAGTTAGGTGAAGTGAGCTGTCAATAGTGTCAATCCTTAGCATTAGTTGGGAATGACAGCTCACTCCACGCTCACTTGACTTAAGTTTTCACGGTGAGATGCTTACAGAATCACACTGCTGCACCCTAATTGCGTAACATACGATCAATCGGAATCGATTTCATTTTGACAGTTCAACAACATTCATTGCGTTATTTACGATGTTGAGCAGACACATTGTCATGACACATTTTTTTTACATTATGAAGCAATGGATTAGCAATATCCTTCAAAATGATTCAGAATGAGATTGATTGTGTGTTACGCAATTAGGGTGCTGGTGTCAATTCCATAGCTACTTTACCGAAGCCTTTAATTTCACATATTCACTCGTTACCCGTGGTCCCGGTGGGTCGACCCATTACCGGGTCCATGGGTAATTTTAATTACCCGTGGTTCCATGGCATTAGGGATTGTTCCCGGACTTCTGACTACATACATCGATATTAGGTAGTTTAGTTTAATTCAACATCATCTGCCTAGCCTGTAAAAAATGCAAATATGTTGGGATCAGCTTCTACCAGTACCTATCTTAAATGGAGCGACTACATCATTCGAAGCATATCTGACATCTACAGCCCAGTTACTGGGTAACACGATATCCATTGGTAAGACTGGTTATCAGACCTTTGGGCTGCTGACCCGTAACGACTGTCAAAGATCTGCGGTCTAGCTAGTGACTAGCTGATTCGATTTAGGACCATGAGGTCTCCCCTGTTCAAATCCAGGGTCAAAAAATGGCCTATGGAATATCTCCATTAAAATCTCAGTAAGCCCAGGGTGAGGAAGTTCGCGTTGTGAGTACTCTAGTGCCTCGGACAAGTCATCCAAGCACGTAAACCCAGCGGCCCTGCGCCTTGTAATTCCCCGATTGTCAAATTTTGATGTCCTATCAGGCTAGGGAAGATAGAGAGAGAAAGAATGTAACCATGCAATTTCTGCGCACGCTCAAAAAAATCTCTTGAAATGCTTCAAGAGATTTTTTTCCCGGAAACTAGATAATGAATCATAATAAGTACTACATAAATATTACAATGCACAAGAGCGTGCGACTACAACAGTGGGGATGTGTATTTTAGCAGTAGTATACTGGGATTGCTGATGCCCAAGTAATTTGGTATACAAAGCTATATTCTAACAATCACATTCAGTTAAATGTTTAATCTTTAAATGTATTATTGTCCTGCTTCAGTGTGTATTTATAACCCATGTAAAATGGCGATATCATATTATTATTTTAAAGGAAAACATTGATTCTTCCTTATGTCAGTTCTTCGTCACGTTGTGTATAATGCAAGTACATGTGCCGTAGTACAGACGCCAGCACATCAAGCTACTACAATCTGTCAAATTTCTTTAATAGATATTGAACTTTATCGCTAAAGCATTAAGGTTCACGGTTGATTGGGAAAATTTGACAGTTTCGAGTAGCTTGATGTGCTGGTGTGTGAACCAGTTTCCTTTTGAAACAAATGGAACTACATAGAAAGTAGAGCATCGATTTGTGATGAGTTACCGATTCGGAGTACGATATTTAATGATAATGTAAATAAATAATGAACTTGAACACTCTAGTAATTTGGATCAGCCGCACATGGTGATGGGGCCCGCTAGGCATGGCGTGCCCATTCGCGGGTATCATCCCGGTCATGGTAGTAGCAGGAACGGTGGGGTTTTAGTTGGTAGGTGTCCGAAGTAGCCCTCCGTTACCCCAAGGCGAGAATTTACGCACGGAAAAAAGTGCAGCCTGCCCAAATCCGCGTCAGCCTTTTAAAGTAGGTTAGGTTAGATTTTAATTTACTATATTATAATAATGAGAAAAGAATTGCATTACAATAACTTACTGAGTAATGGTTTTAACTCATTCATGTTTGAATGTGAATGCGCTTGCCACCAACACTGTTAATCGGGGGCCATAGGTAGGTAGCACACATTCTGTGAAAATTTCAACTGGCTACATAAATATTACCGTTAAAGCAGCCCTGTGACAAACAGACAGACGGCGTAGGCTTAGTAGTAGGGTCCTACGGGGTAATTGCGTATCAAGAAATAAAGAAAAGAAAAGAAAATACATTTATTTGCGGCAAATATGACGCATAAAAAGAATATAAACACAAAAAAAAATAACAAGTTGGGGGAAAACATGCGTCACATCCACGCAAAACGGCTATCGCTCAGGCTAATGCCATGCCAGCATAATACACCAACAGCAGAAATGGTTTTCATTTTCCTTATTTGCGTTGTTGAGCAGCCAATTTTATCCAACATATGAAGCAATGGATTAGCAATATCCTTTAAAATGATTAGCGCCGTCGGCACGGTATTGTTACGCGACGCTTAAAATTAACAAATGATTTAATAGTATTTTGTGTAGTGTATTTATACAATAATTTACTAAATGTATTTTCTGTACATTGCACGCAGTTGTTACCAGATGTTAGTGGTTTTCCCCATAATACTTAATACCACCTGCCTCATTGGTTTACCGGTCGCAAGGTCGTTGGTTTACCTAAGTAAGAAGGTAAGACCTGGATACGATTCCCAGGTTGGGCAAAGTGGTATTGGGTTTTTCTATTGGATCGTCTGGATTTGAGCCCGATTGGTGGCAACAGTTTCGCCCCCTATTACATGGAACTTAAAAAACATAACAGGCGAAATGTTGGTGTAGGTACTATACAAAGTGTTTTTTTTGGTATTCCACAACTCTAGGAGGTCATTGTACTCATCATTATGAACAACTTTTACTATGGGGCCAAACCTGAAAGCGCGAAAAAAAAAATCAGCTGTTCCCTACATTTATGTTCGTATAACTCTTCAAAATGTAGGGAACACCGGATTTTTGTTTCGCGATTTCGGGTTTGGTCCCATAGTAAAAGTGGTTCATAATGATGAGTACAATGACCCCCTAGAGTTATGGGATATAAAAAAAACACGTTGTATATACACCTCTGTCTAACTCTCCCGGGATTGCAGGCGTGATGTTATGTTAATAGCAAAATAATTCGTTAGCTAACTTTACTATTCTCCTTCCTCAGACTTATCTACTGCCACCGTTTTCAGTATTACATGCATACTAATAATATTTTAGGTATGGATAATATGTAGGTACCTACGACGATGTTGTTACCATGGCGATAAATGAAACCTAAATCGGATCATGTTTTTAATTATATAATATTATTAATATTACGTTGCGTGGGAAGGGTATTGATATCAAATCATCATAATATTTTTGTTTTTTATACATGTACAGTACATGTATGCAAGTGCTGCACCCTAATTGCGTAACACACGATCAATCGGAATCGGTTTCATTTTGACAGTTCAACAACATTCATTGCGTTATTTACGTGTTGAGCAGACAAATTTTTCGAACTTATGAAGCAATGGATTAGTAATTTGCTTCAAAATGATTCAAATTCCGATTGATTGTGTGTTACGCAATTGGGGTGCGGATCCTATGTCGAAACATTCGTAAATATTTGCAGCCGCCCCTGGATTATCAATTTGTCCTCACTATCACTACTTCTTCAGCGTTCCTCATTGAACCAATGTCTTGATGGATATGCATTCAGGCCAGTCCACTCATACGATTCGATTTTATTATAATTAAACCGTGGGGCGTGGTCTTGTCCCCTGGATCCGCGCTCTTGTGTGCATGAATGTAAAAATTTATTATGTATCTACACTAAATAAAATAAACGTTGCAACAATTATTTCTTTATTTCCGGTAATAAAGGCATATAAGTACGTACTAAATTAAACATGATAAACTACTAATGAAACTAAAAAATAAACCTAACTACCATATTAACAGTATACCTAATACTTATTGAAACTTTAAACAATAATTGTGCTTCCATCGTCAGTCATTTGTGATGTTGACCATAAAATTTCTTCATAGTGATTATCCAATTCAGCAGATTCCCGTTCATTCTGAGTTTGGTATATTTTCAGAAGATTCAGGTAGACCTGAAAATAAAAAACAGACTTTTATTCAACTCATATCACAAGATTATGTACACATTCGAAACGATGGATGGCTGTGATGACTGTGTGAAAGATGTGGCTAGAAAGGGGGGGGGGGGGGGGGGGTTGACTACCGTGCGATGACGACTAGTAGAGAAGTATAGAGGAAAAAGACATGTTGCGCTGACCCCAAATTAATTGGGATACCTAAAGGCAAGATAATGAATGATGAATGAGGATCTACACATTCTATACACCACTGATTGAATGTATAATTTTTACAAGAAACCACTCAATAGATTGCGTACCCCAGGTTGGCCGCTGCGAATACGACGTGGCAAAATAATAATCGTTTATTTAAAAATCGGCCAAGTGCGTGTGAGGCCACGCATAGAATAGGTTTCCGTAGTCACCTATAATGGCACGTGGATTTAGAAGGATACTTTACATGTTAACTTTATTATTTCGTTATTTTTGTACGAAGTTTTCCAAGGAAGCGCATTTTACAAGTTAGGCCTCTATAACTCCTGAAATAACAAAGTTACCCAAGCCGTTATAGCTTTCCTTCAAAGTTCATTACATGGACTACCATCATGAATTTTTTCAGATTTTTCGAGCCAGCCGTTTAGCTTTTAGAGGGGCTAGGGACGCCCTATCTTAACAAAAAAATTCGCTCTAAAGTTTAAGATCTCGCAAACGGTTACCTAAATAAAAAAATCGTCTTGGCAACCTCTCAATGTTTTTAAAAGACTTATCTAATGATACCCCAAACGGGGTAGACGCGAGAAAAAAAAAATCATCCCCACTTTACGTGTAATTAGGTAGGTACCCCAAAATTTTTTTTTCGCGATTTTATTTTAGCATTTTGTCGATGTGGTAAATACACATAGCCATGCGAAGTTCCATCTTTCTAGCACTATCCGTTTGGAAGGCAAGCCGAGGAAAGATGGCCGGATGGACGGACGGACGGACATGTCGAAACTATAACGTTCCGAGACGTGAACTACGGAACCCTAAGAAGGGGCACATCTATACTCTACAGTATAATAATGTAGCAACGAATTCAAAACTGAATCTACATTGAATATTTTTGAAAAACAACAGTAGGTGTTTGTGTTTGCTACGAGATGTGGGAAAGAGTCTGCTGAAAAAGTAGTTTTTGGAATGTTCGTCTGCATAATAATTTACGAGGTCACGTCGTCCGAAAAACATTTGTAATCATCGCCCGTGAGACGCGCAGATTTGGTGTTTCATTCAAATAATATTACAATCTAGTAAATATTCACAGAAATTCTTAACGTCAACTAACTTTTGGGGACCATAATTCAAGTAAATGACAGCTAAAAGTCAGTTTATAAAGAAAACAAAAAATTAGGTACCTTATCATAGGTAGGTACCTACTTAGTTGAATTAATTAAAAACGTTACGGTGTACAAGTCCAAACATTTGAAACTAGAATTTTAAATCATAATGTGGCACACATAATGACATGTTTTTTCATGCCAGCTTCCTCACGATGTTTTCCTTCACCGTTTTGAGAGCAGTGGTGATGAAAAAAATTACACAAAATAAAGCGACTGGCAGGGTCTTGGAACTTAGGATTACGTAGAACATAAACTACAGTTGCCAACATTCTTGTTTCCAACTTTAGATAAATCAAGCCGTTTCAGATTGTGGCATGATCCCCGCAGCCGTTGGGGAAATAAAGGCCAACGGTCCAGCATCTTCAATACATAATTATTTTTAACACCTAGTAGAACTTACCAATTTTTGTAGGTTTCACTTCACTATAACGAAACACACGCAAGTTGGTCTGAATAACATTTTATTATTAATTTGGAATTAATTGGTGTAAAAATTGATTACGGACACGGTAAAACATGTAAGGTTGATGTTAACAGGATGACCGGAGCGAAACGAGTAATATTGTTGAGTTGAGTGTTGGTACTTATACTTAGTAGTAGGCAACGCTCAATTCAATCATTATAATGGTATTGTTATTATTATACACTACTCAACAAAGTCCATTAGGTAACAAAAATAAGTATATAAACTGCCTTATCTTATTGAATTATCTTATTTATGGTTTCTTGACTACATCAACTTAATTAATTATTAATTTTAGAAAACTCGTTAAAAAAATTACTGTCCACAAAAAAAATGTAGATGTTGCGTTGTTGTTGTGTTGTTGATGTGAATGTAGATGTTGTTGCTGCTTTGCGACCGATATCGGTCGCAAAGTGATCGCTACGCATGTCGAGTCTACAGGTACAGCCCCTGTTAATACCGCTAGATGGCACCATTATTTTTGTTAAGAATGTGTTTATTCACAGTAGGTACGTAAAATTATAGTTCTCATCGAAATCAATGCAATGAGTTAGAGGAAAACATCAACAAAATTGTGATTTCTAGCTAACCAAGGGCCAACCAAAATGGACAGAACAATGATTAAATAATGCACTGATGTCATTGTTGAATCGCGAAATAGATGCTAAAGGTCTGACAACCAGTCTTACCAAGGGGTATCGTATTACCCAGTAACTGGGTTGTGAAGGTCAGGTAGGCAGTCGCTTCATGTAAAATTCTGGTATTCAGCTGCATCCGGTTAGACTGGAAGCCGACCCCAACATACATAGTTGGGAAAAGGCTAGGCAGTGTACAGACGCCAGCACATCAAGCTACTACAATCTGTCAAATTTCTTTAATAGATTTTCAACTTTATCATTAAAGTATTAAGGTTCAAGATTGATTGGGAAAATTTGACAGTTTCGGGTAGCTTGACCTGCTGGCGTCTGTACATGATATACTTAAAAGTCTGTGATGTTCAGAGCTCAGTCTACTACCGTAGTAACTGCTTAGTAATCTGTGCTATTACCACTTGCTAGAGTGCCCAAAGTGCCCGTTCACCTGCAGCTTGGATGACTTAATGAATGCCGCTGATGCTGCAATCAACGTGGCTTCCTACTGGGCTTAAACAATATAAAATACCGAAGAAGAGTCCCATCGATACGAAAAAAAAAGACTACCAAAAATTAAACTCTTGCTACTTCGAATGATGCTATAATTAATAAGAAAATAATCTTACCTGTATTTAGTATCCAAGCAAACTTCAAGTAAGCTAAGTAAGAAAGTGTAAGTAAGCTTCTTTTCTTAGGACGCTTATTAGCATATAATGTTTATTTATTTATTTTTATATCTATCTATTTATATTTTTTATTCGTGGAATAAAATTGACGTCTGATAGTTATTGTATGGAAGAATTGTCAAAAATTCTAAACTATTCCTCGGATAAAATTATCTGGCGTTGGAAAAATCAGCCCTTAATCTGTAAAATCGATTTATTTATTAAAAAATCAATTTTTGTTTATGTAATTATTGTTAAGGGCAGCATTATGAAAAAAACAGACAACAAAATGTTTTCAGAATTTCACGCCAACACAATCTGTTTTTTCTATTCCGTGACAATCACGAGCACAGCCCGTAGGTATGTTACACGTAGGTGCCTACGTAGTTACGGTAGAGTAAGTGGCGCCATATATGGACCGGCACCATAATTGCTTAACACATGATTAATCGGAATCGGTTTCATTTTGACAGTTCAACAACATTCATTGCGTTATTTACGTGTTGGGCAGACAAATTTTTCGAACTTATGAAGCAATGGATTAGCAATATCCTTCAAAATGATTCAGATTTAGATTGATTGTGTGTTACGCAATTGAGGTGCTGTTCTATAATGTGGACCAACGGCGTTACCTACTCAATGAATATTCGTTGTA
This sequence comes from Apamea crenata, assembly GCA_949629185.1. Lineage (NCBI taxonomy): Eukaryota > Metazoa > Arthropoda > Insecta > Lepidoptera > Noctuidae > Apamea > Apamea crenata. Next base: position 5,770,997 of record OX451380.1, on the reverse strand, counting down.
CCGAGACGACTGTCAGCCTATACTAGACTTACCCCCTCCGCGTCGTGTGAGTCTATCTGGCAGGCCCCAACGAGATTTATCAAAATGTGATCGCCAGATAGACTCACACCTCCGCGTCTTGTCAGTCGCTTGCCGTGAGGCGGCGCGCGGCGCGTGTGTGTTCACGGGAGCCATTTTGAGTTTTTGCCGACTCGCTACCTATGTAATTTTTTAGCTTATTGCTTAAGTTCATCACGTCAACAAATAATATTCGATTTGAAAGTGAATTAAGCTAAATGAAAGGTGAGTTATTTACCTACTATTGATATTAGATTGTAATATCCTAAAGTTGGTACTTATAATTTTCTGTAGGTACAACAAAAATAACCTCGAATTGTATGTGTATTACAATATAATTTAATAATTTTAGTTTAATTGTATGATCCAAAGTTGTAAATAATAAATAAATAAAATATGGACCACCGACATGTTTCGAACAAACAGCTACTTTTGTTTATTTTTTACTAGCTGACCCGGCAAACGTTGTTTTGCCATATAAATTATTTCTAGCTGCCCGGCGCTACTTCGTTCGCGTGGTGTCCTACCCCCTACCCTACCCAACTCCTACACAACTCCTACCCTAATCCTACCCTACTCCTACCCTACTCCTACCCTACTCCTACCCTACTCCTACCCTACTCCTACCCTACTACTACCCTATTCCTACCCTACTCCTACCCTACTCCTACCCTACTCCTACCCTACTCCTACCCTACTCCTACCCTACTCCTACCCCACTCCTACCCTACTCATACCCTTCTCCTACCCTACTCCTACCCTACTACTACCACCCTACTCCTACCCTACTACTACCACCCTACTCCTACCGATGTTAACCATTTGTCATTATTTCTGAACGCACGCATAAATATTTGAGGAACTTCTATTCAAATCTGCTTAATACACTTTTCAACCTTTATAATTGATTAAAAAAAATACAGACAAAAGTTTATTCACCCTTTTTAAATAGTTTACACAAAATACATTTCTGAACGCATGCATAAATGTCAATCACAGTATTTGACAGGATGACAGGAGGAAAACAAATGTTTGACAGGTACGACACAAAGGAACATAATTAAATGGAAAATGATTCATTTTCATAATTATGTATTCGTCAAGTTTTGATTGTTTTTAAAATGTATTCTGCTATTCAGGGCGGAGACAAATCCAACGAAACAAAAACCATGAAAATTGATCTAGCCGATCTCGAGTTATAAGTGTTGTAACAAACCTGACTTTGTTTTATATATATAGATGTTTCATAATGGCATCTCCAACACAAGGTAAGACCAACCTGCTGCCACCATGGATGATTTAATGCCTGGTCCTTCCACATCATCTAGATCATATTTGTCGCCAAAGGTGTTGAAGAAAACTGTTAGCAACAGAGGAAGAAGGACCACCAAATCTATGGTTTTAACATCTTCACCTTATACACAACATTTAGAAACATCAATAAAAAACAAGGTAGAAACTGAAAAAAAATAAAAGAAACAAAAAAAATCAAAAGTAAAGACTCAACCCTTGACGTGACCAGAGGGCTGGCCTATTTCTTGGCCAAAGAATAAGCATCGTCGTACAACATGGCAATGCTGCCACTCTTTTGGGCACTGTTCCTGTTGACAGCGATGCGGACGAATTTTTTGATGCCCTATGATTGTTTTGCTTATTTTTCCATAAACATATACAGTCAGGGGTCATTAATTCATTATCAGCTTAAGTACTGTATTGATGTGAACACGCGGTAAAGGCCGTACCTACGTCTGTGTATATAAGTGATAATTATATCAACACAGAACGCACACCTCAGAACTCGCACACTGGCTGGCGTCGAATGAAACCAAAATCATACGTAATTACGCATGACCTTGGTTGGTTCATACATCATACCATTGCTAAAATTCAAATCGATAAATCAAGTACCGATAGCTAATAGTCTTACGTGTTGGATTATTGAACGCCTACGCGTTCAATGATCGACGTTACGTTTAGTGTGTACGTATACTACAGAGTATAGAAATTACTCATTAGAAGAAGTTGGTAAGTTAAACAAAAGTGTCAATCTATTTCTTCGTGACAATGCCACTCAACTTCTGATCAGAGTGATTATTCAGTCAATGATAGCACAGATGAAAGTCCTGATCGTTCCCAAAATGAAAATGCTAAATGCTTTTTGTCTGAAGATGTTCATGGAGAGATATGGATGCAATGTGTATTTTACCGGCGCTGGGGTCATGAAGAGTGTGCTGGAATAGAAGATATGACTGACTTTCATATGTGGGAATGTTGTAAGTACCAATATTTAGTTTAATTTTTATTTAATTGACCGATTTAATTTTAGGTAAGTATTCAATACTATTATTCTATTTTGTATTGTTATTTTGAACCAAATAAAACATGGTCCATATTTGAAACCATGTGGTCCATACTATGTTCACTTTTTGTAAGTTCCTAAAAATGTTGATTATACTTAACATGTTGCTGTTATTGAAGAATTTAATCCTTCCTTTTTATTACCAATTAAGTATCAAACTGATTAAAATAAATAAGACTGATTACACTTTAAAATTCGGAGTTTTATTTGAGAAAATCCTTATGCTAGTCCATATATGTTGCACTTACTCTATTTATTCTTTATATCATCAAAAATTGTTTGAAATTTCTCTATACTTTTGTGATTCCTACCGTGGATACAGGAAAACACACAAGGAAGGAGGATAAAACAATTAGTCAACACCGAATGAAACATTTTATAAATAATACACTTACTGTTTGAAATGTCCTATTCGAATAAATCGATTGATAGTTCCTAACAAATGTACTCGATTAAATTTAAGTGAATCGAGTCCGACTTAAAACCGAATAGTGTCAATCGATAGTGATATTTAATATTAATATATACGAGTATTAATATCCCTGGACATTTCACACAGCACCATTTGTCCCAAGCTAAGCAACCTAATGTTTGTGTTATGGTAACAAGATGGCTGATAAACTACTTATATACAATTTTTGTAAATACATACATATTATAGATAGAAAAACACCCAGACTCGGAACAAATACATGTAGGTCATACAAATATTTGTTCCGTGCGGGAATCGAACCCGCGACACGCAGCGCAGCAGTCAATCGCTTAACCACTGCGCCAACCGTGCCGTCATTAAGTTAAAAATAATAAATTAATTTAATAATAAGACCTAGTAACAGAAAGAAACCGTAAAAGCCGAAAAAGTTTCTATTTCACTCGGTCGGCCGTAGCCGAGACTCTTCGCGGATGGTTCCGATCTTTAATGTCTCCTCACAGATCATGGCCCACCTTTCATCTTTCGCCGCATGCCCTAACGTCTGCGTCGGCAAATGCTGCCGCGTGGCTGAGTACTGAGCCAACGAAAAAAATTAACCTATTTCTAAACAATATTTGCTATCGATATGCTAAGACCGGGTCTTCCCGACTCGGTTTCAGGATTCTAAGAAAAGACTGGTTAACTATTCGCTTTCACGTTGCGATGGAACACAATCGAATCAGAAAATATAATTATAATCGAATAATATTCGAATGAAACAATTCTAAAACGCGCATCCCTAACAGTCATTCTAACCGCAACGATATTGTATAATAAAGTTCAATCATATTTTAATAAAATCCCATACCAGTTGACTATTGGTGAAGTGACAATGTTTTACAGGACTATTTTCGTGTGTTTAGTTGGATTCGATTTAGCAAAATCTGCTGAAGGAGGTAAGTACCTATAATCTTCAATAATTCACATACAAATTCATACAATACATAAAGCAAGTTGGTTGAAACATCAATTATTTATAGTTTGTGCATATTTAACATAATATTTTTATTTTCCTTGATGGGTGCGGCTGTCAAAGCTACTAAAACAGATTGTTGATATATTTTTATAATATAACTTACGTACCAATTTCAGTTTGTTATTCCTGTTGTGTCATACGATTAAGACTTTTACGAGCATCTTAAAGTTAAGTTAGTTTGAGAACTTGAGGCAGTGGCTTAACTTCAATTCAGGAGGACTTGACGGTATACTGCCACCCCTACCAGCTGTCAAAGAACGTCGATGGGAAATCGCACTGTGAGAATCTGAGACGAATGTACTTATAAACCATCGCCGACTTATGCGATGCACTGCACCACGCTGCCTATATCCCTGTGGAATGCAATGAGTAACTTACTCCGGTCAGAAATACCTATTACGAGTATGTAAGGAGTACCTATACTGTATACCTAGCCGCGCCACCAAAACTTTATTATTTTATTATTCGTTGAAGTAAAATTTTTTTCATTACACGTCCCGTATATATCTTCTATATAAATAAAACAAAGTCTGGTTAGTTGCACCATTTATAAGTGTGTATAACTCCAGCTTCCTCATATGTGACAGAATAACTCTACCTATGCCAATATTTAAGGCATAATAGCTGCAATCAAAGTTCCCAGATTTAATTTAGCTACCACAAAAACTTCGTTAACATGAGTCGTTTAGCGTGTGTTAACTGAATTGACGTCGCCAAAGCTTCCTCATTCAATACAGGCAAACCAGTGAGGTTAGGGTTTTGGAATTTGATATGTATTCCACGGTTCACACCGCAAAGAGAGCGTTTCTAAAGTTCCATTGTCAAATGGCAAAAACGAAGCCTCCATAATGTCGTTCCTTCTCCGGAAATAACATAGCCATTTTACTCGGAGAATATTAGCATTATATCGAATTGGAAAGAATGTTTATTCTCTGTTTCGGGTAACTATGGTGTAGAGAATTTACGAATAAAATAAAAAAAAATACATTACAAATTACATTAGCTAATTGTGGGATCCCATAATTTAAAAGATTATGTTTCAAAGTGTCTGCTAAATAAAGTCGAAGTTTTTGAGATTTCTTATGAGATAGTTTCGGTAACAACCGCAGAAATAACTTTTATATAGTTATTTCGAGAAATACCTAGGTACTATGAAATACAAACTTATTTTTTCGTCGATAAAATCAATACCTACTGTGCATGCATTTATTACGGAACTCTGCACTGTGCATGGTCCGACACGCACTTGGCCGATTTTTTTTACACTGCAATGTTAAACACTCACCGTTAGTTTCATGACCGCCGCCATTTTGCGGCCGCTATTTGATTGCACTGGTTTCATAGAAAACTTACGCTTTATTACCGTACAAACTCCCCATATTGGGTGAAGAACTCTTCCTGTCCCGTCAGTAATATATGTCTATCAATAGCCAGTAGGTATGCTTAGCGCCTCTTCCGTCGTCATCGCGACATGCCAAAACATAACGAACACGTAAAATAAACTCATATTTGTCATAAACAAAATGTTGCTCGTTCTTTGTTTATTATACAACATACAACCTGCTTAAAAGAAGCGTTATAGGACTGCTCACAGGAATTCTACCATTTTTAATGTAGTTATGGTGAACACAGAATCAAAAGCCTTTGTGTAGCCTAAAAGATCTAAGCGGTAACACAGGCAGATTCGAAAAGAGACTTTGTTATCGCAAGGCCTGAAAGTAGTTTGTTCATAATTTACTAATTGAACCGATTTCAGTAACTTTTAGAATAGGTTTAAAAAAAAAATGTATTTTGCCATAATGACCGCCGATTAGGCCAACGAATCTTGAATATTTTTTTAAGGCAATGAGACTCAATTTTAAATACATATAAAGTAATGATCAACACGATGTTCTTAATAATACTAAGTACTTAGATAGTTTTAAAAAAAAATAGTTTTGGTCATCATTGCGGTGTATGAGGTCTTGTGTTAATTATATTACATATTGTATATGGAGTGAATTCAATCTCGAGTCGAGACTGGCAACCCGATCTGGCGTGCTAAGTCTGGTGTTGAGATTACCATTCGACATCTCGCTCGGCAATCAGACGAGATCTCGTTTTTGAGATTATCGGGATCGAGATTGCGCCTATTTTTTTTTTTTAATAAAAAAATATAATTGTTCTCAAAACGGCGAAGGTAAACATCATGAGGAAACTGGCATGTCCTATAACAAAAAATTGGAAGATATACGTGACATCTACCAACCAGCACTGGGCCCGCGTGGTAGATTTTAGCCCACTGCCTCTCGAAGAGAGGAGACGCGTTTCCCAGCACATATTCCCAGAACATTATAAGCTGATTATGATGACCTATATTTTATAATTAAAAAAATCATTGGTGGAATAGCGAAACAGAAAATCATCATTTATTTAAGTAATAATCATCTTCACTATGCATACGTGCAGAACGCCAAAAATCAGCTCACACATCACGCACATTATAAATCCATTAATTATTATATTGAAAATGGGTTCTCAAGAAGCATATTGATCAATATCAAAATCTTTAGATTATAGTGATTTCAAGAACAAGCAAGTCTTCCCACGCGATTGAATCTCTAAAAAAGGCTCGAGATCTCGCGAGATCGAGATTGCATTCCCTAGATATAGGTAGAGTGCTACAAGGACATTTTGGGGCCTGAATGACATTGACGGAGGGCGTTGTTGGTAAACATTTGAAAGAAAGAAAGAAAATACATTTACGTGCGGCAAACATGACGCGTAAAAGAACACAAACACGAAAAAACAAGTTTGTGAAATTGTTCACTGTCACAGAAATTTGTATTGATAAAACAATGCGGCCTTAGTTCCGATTTTAGTCTAACGCCAAAGTATACTCTTATTATATGTATAACTACATATATTTTATTTAATGATAAACCAAGATGGTGACGAGAGTTACAAATGTTAGCCACGCGCCGAAACATCCTTGTACCGTTTAGATAAATACAATTTTTGTTTCTTTACAGACCCACCGGAAATTACATTTCAAATCAGTTCGACGAAAGATAATCACCTTATTTGTGACCACAATAATACAAACATGATATCACAATATATATACACGGTTCGCGAAGGAGAAAGTTTCACATTAATAACGAAATATACATCCTATATCAATCATTTGATGTAAGTACATGACGAACATTTAATTTTAATATTTAGGTACTTACCTAACTAAAAAAACAACGTAATTATTGTAAAAAAATTTTTATTAAGTCAGCATGAAGTTTTTACAAGATATTATATATTATAATGATATAACTCTTTTACAGCTGCAGTAAATACAATGACAATAGTTTGTATAACTATACAAAAAAAAGTGTTTATTTAAATGGAACCATTAAACACTTTACTGTAAGTAATTTAATAATTTATTAATTGCACAATGTGCTGCCAATCCCTTCGGGGAATACGGATTTTATGCGTAGGTAGGTGATCCGTTGAGATGGGTTAAATCTACATATAAGAGATGGAAAAAAAAATTGGATGTCTTTAACGATATCTTTAGCCGCTCTAGCCAGAGAAGTGGAAGGAGAGTAGGTAATGAGGTCATTGCCCTGCAGTGGGACCTTACGAGGTTATAAAAAGGAAAATAATAAAATTAACCCAGAAAGCCAAAAATAACCATTTTATAAATAATTCACAAAATAAATCAAAAGCAGCCTGGCAAGTAATAAACAAATCAAAATTTTGCTTGCCCCAAGAACCAATAGCATCTATAACAAAAGATAATGTAATTTTAACCCACCCCATGGATATAGCACATGAATTCAATAAATATTTTATTGAGACTGTTGAAAACAATCTACGAACCAATCGTACGTCGATAAAAGAACTGGTTAGTCAAAATCTGACGTCGCAATCATTATTCATGCTGCCTGTTGCAGATGATGACATAATTAAAATAATTAGCAATCTTAAGAACACGAATACTGTCGGATACGATGGCATATCAACTAAAGTGATAAAATATGTCAAGGAAGTAATAGCGCCACCACTATCACACATAATCAATCTATGTATTGCTGATGGTATATTCCCAGATAGTTTAAAGAAAGTAATTATTAAGCCCATTTTTAAAAGAAATGACAAAAACGATGTTAGAAATTATAGACCAATTGCAAAAATTCCAGTATTCTCAAAAATGATTGAGAAAATAATTTATAATTCCGTATACACTTACTTCGAAAAATTTAATTTATTTTGCAATGAGCAAAAGGGGTTCAGAAAGAACGTCAATGTTAATATGGCACTTTTTGACCTACTATCTAGTGTCATGGCATTTGTTGATAAAAAAAAACATGTTTGTGCGATTTATACAGACATGACGAAGGCGTTTGATTTTGTAGATCATAAAATCTTACTGCAAAAATTACACGGTTATGGAATTAGAGGGAACATCATTAAACTTATAGAGTCATACCTAAGTGATAGATTACAATGTACGGAAATCTCTAGAATATGTCCTACAACTAAACTAGAAACCACATATACATCTGAAGCAAGGTACATAAAATATGGCGTGCCTCAAGGCAGCGTTCTGGGCCCACTATTGTTCTTGATATATATTAATGACCTCCCAAAATCCACAGGGCAAAAAATGGTGCTCTTTGCAGACGACAGCACAGCCATTATAGAATGTAATAATCCAAACAATTATCAAAATGACATTAATAATTCTCTATATAAAATAATCAATTGGCTTAATGATAATAATCTTGTAATTAATTTAAATAAAACCAAGGTTATGCACTTTCACCAGCGGCTTGAAAAACCACTAGTTAATATAGCTTATGATGATTCTGGAATAGAGGAAGCTAGTAGTGCGAAATTTTTAGGTATAATTATAGATGATAAACTAACTTGGAAACCTCATTTGGAGAAAATTTGCAAACGATTAAGTAAATCAGCATATTTGTTATCCCAACTCTCAAAAAAGGTAAATACTGATACACTGTTAACAGCCTATTATGGACTAGTCGCCTCAGTTCTGCGGTACGGTGTTATTTTCTGGGGGCAGTCAACAGATCGCGAACGTGTTTTCAAAATGCAGAAAAGTTGCTTACGTTCAATGTGTGGTCTAAAACCAACAGATAGCTGCATTCCATATTTTAAAAACTTTAAAATATTACCCCTACCAGCTTTATACATCCTGGAAACTGCATTATTTGTAAAAATAAATCCACATTTGTTTAAAAAACTATGTGCAGTAAAGAAAACACCGATGCGTGCTCAATACGTAAATGAATTATGCCATGTAAAATGTAAAACTTCTCTAATGAGGAAAAGCTTCTTTGGTGTTGCTCCAAAAGTATACAATAAAATACCAGATGAAATAAAATGTATGCCACTACAGAAGTTTAAAAAAACACATAACGGGTTACTGCTTGAAAGATGTTATTATACTCTTGATGATTTTTTTAATGACGAATCTCTGTAATCATAATTATAATGCTGACATATTATAATGCTGACATATGCTGTGCTGACATATTGGCAAAGCATAGCGCACTACTAATTTTTAAGATCTCTGTATGTAAATTACCTATGTTTTACAAATAAAAAATATTCTTATTCTTATTCTTAAAAAAAAAACAGCTGGATGATAGTAGGCAACCTAATAATAGTTAATCTCAACGGAGACTAGCCATCTATAGTGCACAAGTGTGTGCGCAGACACAGGTGCACACAGCACTCTTTCTTCAGTGTCATAGACCGATGGGACGGCAATCCGACACAACCGGAGCGAGATCAGGCGCAGGACGAATGGCTTAATTAACGTAACAAAATTGAATCCTTACTATACTTACTATGCTCCATTCGTATTTTAGCAGAAAATCACTAGGTTCGATTCAGGAATCGAACCTAGTGATTTTCTGCAAAAAAAAAAGGAGAGGAGTCGTGTGGATAGGTATTGGTTTTTAGAAAGTCTTTGAATGCTGTTTTTCTCATCTGTAACATCGACTACGCGGTTCCTTAAAACTTACTGAGATCCAGATTTTTTCCATACTGACCTATCTCATCGGATTACCCTGGTTAATAATAACTAAATGAATGTCTGTAATTAATTTTATACCCTTTAATAGTTTAAGGTAGAAAAAGGAATGGGTGGGCTATGGAACTGTTCGATATTGGCTCATCGAAATAACCCATTACTGCAACCCACGGTCTATTACAAGAACGCGAACTATTCAGCAGCCTGTTGCTTTATGAAAATTCACGTGAGACAAACAAGTATGTAAGCTAATTATACTTCTCCCCAACATGTATTATAAATATGACTGTTTGTTAGTTTTGATGTTTGTTACTCACGCCACGGCTGAACGGATTTGAATGTTTGGCACATAGTTACTTAGTAAACCATAATAAAATACTTAGTTTTTACATGAAGTAGTTTTCCTAGAATGCGAGCGAAAACGCGCGCAACAGCTAGTAGAATAAATTACCCTTATTTCCCGGTCTTAATTAGAACAAGTAACCCCACAGAGTCGCCTCAGACGATCCTAGTGAACAACATGGTGCTGGAAGCAAATCGCACGGGTCTGTCGGAGAAGGCCGTCGACTTCACAGCCGAGTACCAATACGCAGACGGCGATATAGTCGACGTCACTTGCGCCACCGACTCAAACCGAGCGCAGCTCACGATAGCAGGAACTACGAGGGGTGAGTTTTTGACATTCCTTTGTATGTATGTTGCTTCATTTCGTAAAAAAGATATATTATGATAGGGGCTCACACTAAAGGACGTCGCACACGATACATTAAGCTCGCCACCAGCATCACCTAGGGTATGCATATCGGACTCTCGGAAGGATTTAACGTATTTTTCAATTCCGAAATTGAATAGTGTAACGAGATTTTTTTACCGTCGGAATTTCAAACTGTCGATTGGTTTACTGAGACATGACCGGCTCTGGAATCTCTGCAGCGATGTCAAGTCTACAGGCGGTGTATCCATGTGCTGAGATCCATGTTATACTTGGACATCAGTTGAAAACGAGGCTGTTCTTCTTGTCCGGTGGCATTATTATTACAAAAATCACAAACAAATTGTTTTTTTATTGATTCATCTGGCCCAAAATTAACTCGTTTCTAATTTTATTCTGAGAAGGCTAGAAGTCCCTGGCGTCCCGGGACTTTGAACGTGAGTTGTCTCGTGTCCTGGGGACTCTGAGACTGTCGAGACTTCTCAATCCCTAATTGGCACAGAACAGGCTAGTCAAAAAAAAGTAGTTTGTAGCAAACATTAGGTTTCAGACAAATATAATGATGACTTTAACTAGCGCAGTTTTCAAAAAAAATCAGCAAGACGTATGTGTGGTTCCAAAAAGAAAAAAAATAAAAGTGTAACAAACATATAGCGCTATCTAGTGTAAATTATCCAAAGCACTATGATGAGCCGCTTCATAAACTAGAAGACAGCAATTACAAACGATTTCTGTACAAGTTACGCTATCTACAATCTTCGTGTGCAACAATCTGCGCAAGCGCCTTCCCGCGAGTTATCTGCACCACCACTACAGTTGACTAGGAGTAGAGATTGTGCACACATGTATAACCACCAAGCTGGAGGCGTTAAGTCTACTCAAGGCAACCACAGGATAGCCCGGTTAAGTAGTCACAACCTCTCTAGGTCAACTACGAGATGCCATTTATAAAAACAAAACGAAAAAGAATAAATCGTCAGTCACTAGCTAGAGGTTTCCGAGCTCGGTAGCCACGCAGCCAGCTCTGATCCTTAGTACGACTAGTTCCCTGCTTCGATAACCTAGCAGTCTTCAGGAAACTAGCTAACTACTAGGGGAGGGGACGTCTGGAGGGCGATAGCCACGCAGTCCCTTTCATCCCTCCACTTAGGGTTGCCTCATGATATATATGAATATTGTAACGTGTAACGTAAAATAAGTTAAATTGCCAATAAAATATCATCAAGTTCAACGGGGCTTTAATTTCACAACAAGCAACCTTACAAAAGTACCTATATTTTCTTCGAAGACACGGCGGAACCCTCGGTACGCTGTAACCATAGAAATATAAAAACAACTTTCTTAGATCTATGGCTGTAACCTAAAGACGCTTCAAACACAAAGACTTTACTGTAACAGTAAAGTCTTTGTGTTTGAAGCGAACCTGCTAAAACAATATATTTTTAAAGTCAACATACCAACTTCTATTTTATTTGTTACTATGCGTATATATCAGTATGCGTTTAGTGTAATAATCACTGAATAGTAGAAGGTCATTATGAATACTAATCGCATTTTTACTATTATCTATTTTTATTATTACAATATACATATATTATTATCTAGTCAAGTTTTCGTTCGTATCGTCTACTAACCACAGGGGGTTTACTCCGAAGTAGTATCGGCCGAATGTTCGGCCGTTTCCTGCTACGAAGTTACTGTTTGGTTCGGTCGGTTCCGATCCTACACTCTTTCGAATATTGACTATGGTCCCGACCTAACTGAACCGATCCGAACGTTTTTTCGCATTTTTCAATAATATTCGGTTCGGCCATGTGTCGGTCCGATCCGAACATTCGCACTTTGCACTTCGGAGTAGACCCCCATGTTTGAGTTGAAAATTCCGAATGTCATAGCTTTGGTAGATTATTGAAGAAGTGGAACCTTTCATTGTGGACTGTGGAAGCCCGTGGCAGGCTAGATTATCATTCCGTCCTTCAAATATGTGGAATAGACGTAAATATAATATTTCCTTTTATTTCAGATATTTCTACCATGAAAGAACTATCAGCACAGAACACAATCGGTTTTCGTGCTAAATTGGGTTCTGGGCACAGCAATAGTTATATGATTTGTAATGATACGGAACCAACTGACCACAACAAAGTTATGGTGAGATTTGTAATGCGGACAGAATTCAGTAAGTTGGTATTGTTTTCCAGTTTATTTGGTACATACAGTCACAAGCAAACATGTTTATATGATGCTTCTTGGCTTGGCTCGATTATGTAGCTACAGAATAAATGGCTTTTTATTTTATTTATGTAGCTATAGATACCATACACCTTAAAGCGACAAACACAATATATAACTCATTTTCGACCAAATGTCCCTTACGTTATTTCATATTTCCAGTATCGACATGTATGTTAAATTAAGGTAGGTGTCTTTCAGTGAGTTTATGAGTAGGTGTTCTGCCGTGGGTACGATTATTGATATGTGATAATAATAGTAGTTAGTTAAAATTAAAATAACATTTTTGGGCGTGTCGTCTCGTGTGACGAGACGACACGCACAAAAATTTTATTTCTTCTCTCAATTTCTCTTCTCTGTCCCTCCTTGTTTTATGTACAGTCGCGGGCAAAAGTATGTTTACACTCGGTTTTATTCAAAAGTGATAAATTTACTCCTTTATTTTTGAATGAAATTTTATGTTGTTACGAACATAGCATTTTCGAACCCATAGGTTTATGTAATGTGTCATATTTCAACGTTGCATTCGTTATTCCACGAAAAAATCGCAATTGAAAGTTGCCAAGTGTTGATATATTGGTGCTCGTGACTGTATTTGTTTTTATTTATTTATAGTGCTATGTTCTCCTTCAAGCAATCATGTAATGAAACAGTAATACTAGTCCACGCATTTGGAACTTTAGAGGCACAGCTAGTTTTACCAATACAGCATAATTATATCAGAAAGAAATTAAACTGACCAACTTTCTCCATGGGACCATCAACATCGTAATCGCGAAAAAACCATCAACTGTCCCATACAAAACTTCAATTCAATTTCATAATGTTGTCGCGATTATGATGTTGGTTCCATGGAGAAAGTTGGTCAGCTTGATGATCTGAAGCAACACCCTTAAATATGACTACACGTTTCTGATGAATGTTGCAAGTATCCATAATTATACCGTAGCAAAACAGTAAAGCTTCAATAATGAAGCAGTTTGTGATACGAATAACCTTCTTACTAAATATTTAATAATAATTTTGTGTTTATAGATTTTATAAGTATCAAAATTAATGGGATGACTCTACGACCAAAACTCACGAATGCTTTAAACAATTATTATGAAATTGAATACAAATATCAAAGAAACCAACTCATAACCGTGGTGTGTGAAGTAGGAACAGACTTGGTGTTGGTGGTGACGGACAGCATCGATAATTTCGCTGGTAAAGTAAAGGATTACAGAAAGACAGGTAATAATCTTGTGCCGTTGAAATGTTTTATTGACCAAACTCTCATAAGTAAGGACGGGGCGCCAAAAGCGGTCGGATGGTAACCCACCATCCGAGCACTTTTTGGTTGTAATTTTTCCGGACCTTTCAACTTATCCAAATAAGTCGAAGGAGTCTTAGGATTCTTTGTGAAAAAAAAAGGTGTAAATGTATACTGTAAAAAATGTAAAAATGGTCGGTCTTTCTGCAAACGTCCGGCTCTTTTCAGGACTTTTCAAATTTCGAAGTAGTAACTCTGCTTAATATCTGGGGGTCTACTCCGAAGTGGTAAATGTAACGTATCGGCCGAATGTTCGACCGTTTCCTGCTACCAAGTTATTATTTGGTTCGGTCGGTTCCAATCCTACACTCTTTCCAATATTGACTATGGTCCCGACCCAACTGAGCCGATCCGAACTTTTTTATCTTTTTTTTTTTAATATGTTTTTTTTTTACTGTGTTTAGTTTAGTTTATGATCCTGTACGAGTCGCAATAAATAATTTTTCTTTCTTTCTTTCTTTAATTTTCGGTTCGTCCATGTGTCGGTCCGATCCGATCATTGGAATGTGTAACTTCGGAGTAGACCTCCTGAATCGTTGTGTCGGCGCGAATGCCGTAGAACTCGTGTTTCAGAATCTATTTTACACGCGTAGATATAGCACACATACTTACCAAGTTTCCACTTTGAAGGCCCATCACCACCTATCTACATTATTGTTGTTACTCATTTAGTTTTTTTGGTTTTGCTATTGTCCTGTTATCAAAATGAATAAATAGCCGATTGAATGAAGATTTCTTCCCCATAATTTGTACGCTTAATGTCTTAGTAACATTTTGAGATAACTTGTGTCAAAATTCATGTATGTAGATGATTTATGAAAATGGTTACCTACTAAACTTCTTCCTTTAACTTTTAACGGTTTGATGTTTTAGAGAATTTCGTTACATCTAAAGGTTTGTTGAAGTATTAAGTAGCAATGAAGGCCATTCAGATTGAGAGTTAAGAGAAAAGTGATATTTAGTAACGAATTCTGGGGTATTTTCTAAAATACATAAAAATTGGGTTTTCTTGAATCCCACAAATTTTCGCCTACGCATTATGGGGTGCTTAATCGTTGCAAATGGGTCCCACTGTCACGTCCTGGAAGGAATACGTCAAATTACCAGTCACCTTGTATAAGTTTACTGTACTCTATTAATAACTGGGTGCGAGTATAACTGTTGAAACAACATAACTTTTTTTTAAATTACAGATATTATACCTTTTTTTTTAAATTACAGAACTAATACCAAACAAGACGGCTGAAATAACGTTTCACATCGATTCTGCGGATGACAAGAAATTACAGTGTGCGGCTGATACTCTAAGTGGTACAAGTGCTGAACAAGTTCGTATTCATTTTACTGAAGGCATTTTTCCTATTGGTAAGTAGAGTGTGGGAGTCTCAGCTGACAGTTGACCCACCGTATAATAATGTAAAGTACTTTCACAATTATTTTAGCTCTAACAGCTGTAAACCAACAGCAACCTTATAATAACGAGAATAAAGATCACTATGATTTTGACAGGGATGCAACATCAGGGGTAAAATACTGTGAAAGGGCTGTAGCGATCACAAAACTTCTGCCTGCACTCGTAAGTGCAGGTCATCAAGATATGTCTTTGGTCGCACCCATTGTATGACCTATATTATACACTAGCTGTACTCGCGATTTGGTTCGCGTGGATGTCGGGTATCAATAATGTGTCGCATAGCATATATATATTTCCAGTTATAGCTGAGCTCGCTTGATATTTAGCCGGGCGTACCACTCCTTCATTGAAAATGAAAAATCGTTTTTTCTCTTTTTATTTTTTTTACGGGGATCTTAATTCCTCCTTATGACATCAGCTATCCGCCAGTGAAATACCCGTTAAAATCGGTCCAGCCGTTTCGAAGATTACCCGAAACAAACAGACAGACAAAAATTAAAAAAAAAGTTTTATTGTTATAAATACCGTACATCTTTATGCCCTTATCGATCTGCTCCGACTTTCGGTACCTCGGATCGCTTGTCCAAGGAGATGGCGAAGTAGACCGAGACGTAAGGCACCGGATCAACTCAGGATGGATGAAATGGCGACAGGTCACAGGAACAACTTGCGACCCACGGATGCCCCTCAAGTTAAAGGGAAAAATTTATAAGTCTGTGATAAGGCCTGTCGTACTTTACGGGTCTTAATGCTGGGCTGTGAAGAAGACGGATGAAAGAAGATTGCATGCAGCGGAGATGAGAGTGTTGAGATGGATGTGTGGAGTGACGAGAATGGATAAGTAAGAAATGAGTATATAAGAGGAAGTTTGAAAGTGGCGCCAGTGACAGAAAAGTTGAAAGGAAATCGTTTAGCTTGGTATGGGCCTGGTTCGAAGATACTAAATTAGATAGAACTTGCGTAAAATTGATATTAAGACTCCGTTCTGGGCACTATCCATCCGCGAAGTTTGCATTTCTTATGAAAAAGGCCGATTCTCCTAGTTGCACAGTTTGCAATCAAGTCGAGGACGTGCAACATTTGCTGATGGAGTGTGCTCGAAACGGAGTAGAACGCGAGTTGTTCGTGAAGGATTTTAAAATAAATAAATTGGATGTAGGCATAATCCAATCCATCTTATCTGTACCATCTTCGGAGATTATTAAAAAGTTGTGCCATTTAATTATGGTCCTTCACGAATAACTCTAAGTCATAACCATTAAGAATATTATAAGCTAATACTGCTTAAGTAAGCCAATCAATGTAAAAGGGTACGATGGGGCTCACATATCTTTGATAAAAGCCCCTAAACAAAATTAGATTAAAAAAAAAAAAAAAAACATTGATGTAAACGTGGGGTGAGCAGGTATTATTGTATTGAGTTCGCGGCCAAGACAAGATCTCGTCATTACTCAGTACCTAACTACTAACCTACTTATTTTTTAAATGTCATTCTATAGGTAGTCTTGCATTGAGTTATAGATGAGGTTGGTTGGGTGGTTGTTGAGTTGTTGATTTATGATAAGGGGCATATACAGCAAATATAATAATCATTCTTAAAAACCAAGGGATGGCTAACTTTTACAATTTACAAAATGTTTATGTAAAAGCGATGTTAAAGTAACATTTATAGGTTATAGCGAATAAGAATCTCAAGAATTCACCGCTTACAAATAATATCTTACTAAACGATATAAAAATATCTTAAGTTGTAGGTATGTACAGTGTTTATCACATGTCCTATCAGTTTTTTTACAAAGGCTTCATTATGTTCCTGCCTATTCAAAATCTGCCGTTGCGCCATGTTCACATAACCTCACATGTCTTTTCAGATCAATATCCATTACGCATGGAGTTACCATCAAACGGTACAGTGATGGAACTCTATAGTGATTACAAACTCAAGGTTCTTTTCTATGAGTTTGAAGATGGCGAGACCGTGCAGTTCAAATGTGGCCCGCTTTCGTTACCTAAGGTTCAGGGACCAGTTCTACATCTACAATTTGATCATTCTGGTAAGTAATTACAATATTATACTTGGTCGAACTCACAGTCACAGAAAACTGAAAAGTAAAGAACACAAAGAAATAAAATAAAACCACACTTAGGGCAAGATTCACAGATCGCACTTTGACTTTACTTTGCTCCGCAAAGTTTGACGTACCTACTTGTTTTCCAGTCGCATAAACGGATATAAACATTATTTGTTTAATATAAACCAAAATTTTTTATCGTTTTCGGTTTTCGGCTGGAAAATTTCCTACATCGCACCTTCTCCACTTCCTCGCTCCGCTCAAACTAATATACTCTCAAATGTGAAGCAGTTTGTTAATATCTATAACTCTTCTTCCACTTTCAGATAAAATATGCAAGACAAAAGGCTGCACCGTTTATAAAACATTACACGTGACTCGTAAAGACGAGAATACTAATATAGTATGTTATTTAAAAGATCCAATCGTTCAGAATGGTCCCAGCAAAAAAGAGAAAGTGCTAAGAGAGATCAGGGTGATTCTCCGCGAGAGAGTTCTGACTACCTCCACTACCACTACCACCACCACCACCACCTCCACCACCTCCACTACTACGGGATCAATAGAAAGTAAGTATTCAAACTTTAATTAATTAATTTATTCATTTATTTCAAGCGACGCAGGCCCATAGACCTTAACCTAAACATTCATTTTTTTTATTATAAAATAGTATTTCACTAGTTTGTTCTTGTGCTGTTCCGTGGTAATTCGGTACGCGCACCACGAACGCCTTGAAGTTAACGTTGCGGTGTGACTCGAGTAACTGCACCCTCGGCGTGTACCTCGTCTTCTGGCGCACGTACTCCACGATGTCCTCCACCTTAGTGGTGTAGGGTTAGTGGTGTGAGCCAAGTAAAAAGAATAACACTAAGAAAGAATGCTAAGTGAAAACGAAGTAATAGCGCAGCAGGCGATGCGATGCGACGGGGTGGGTAGAATATAGGTAATAAGAAATTTCTCGCGGACGAAGTCGCGGTCTGAAGCTAGTACATTTATAATTCACGTAAGTAAAGAATTTTAGATGCAGTGCAGTTACAGTTTAGTTTGAATCAAACAACGCTTTTCGTTTTCTCTACCGTTGTCAGATACGCTCGCGTCGAGTTCGCGTCACGCGAGTGCAATAAGAGCGCATTCTACTGAAAGAAAGAAGGAAAAATGTATTTATTGGCATAAAAGCAAAAAATACACCTAAACAACGAAACAAAAAACAAAGACATAATCTGCATTCCCGACATATTCGCCAAAAATGTAAACAAATATGAGTTTATGGAAAAATAACTTTAATTCCTACAGAATAAAGTTCAGTTTACGCTAAAATTTAAAACATTTTTATAACTTTTCCAATAGTGCTAGTCACTCTGAAATCAAATTAATTACCATTAAAATAAAGTTGATATTTGTTTAACTTTAAATAACGTCAATTTGAAACGTAAATAAAATTTTAATATAGATACTGCTACGCGTAGCACCGCAGCTGGCCTGCGGTCCCTCCTGTTTTGTGTCGATGCTTATTAATATAAAACTTTGATTACTAACCTAACCTAACCAAAGACCGAATAAATACGAAATACGTATATAACGTAACATATACGAAACATGTAGGTAATCATTAAATGGGACTTTACATAGCTGGCTAAAAACTTGTCTTATGACAAAACAAGCGTGATGTTATGTAATGTGATGATGTAGGTAATCCTACTAATATTATAAACGTAAAAGTTTGTATGGATGGATGGTTGTTACTCTTTCACGCAAAAACTACTGAACGGATTTGGATGAAATTTTGCACACAGATGGTTTATAACCAGGATTAACATATAGGATACTTTTTATCCCGATATTCTCACTGGATCGAAACTTATTTATTTATTTATTTAAGGAAGACTTGCAGCTAAATACAATAGTGATAAATAACAGTATGATAATCTGACAGCCAATTACAGGTCTTCACGTCTAGAGCTTGTCTGGTATAAAAGTACTGTGGAACAAAATATACCTACACACTGCAAATATTGCCAAAAAAAATTGCAAGTTAATCATCACCTAAAATATGTAAAAACTAATATAAATGCGGCAGGTTATTTCCCATCAAACCAAGATGTTAAAATTTCAATTTAAAAAAGAATACAAAGCCTGAAGAATTCAATCTTTAAAGAAATTCATTTATAAACACTTTTTTGCCGAGGTCACACTCGTTTTAAAAAGATCAAAGTCGGTGTGAGTCTATCTGGTAGGCCCCAACGAATTTTATCAACAGGTGATTGCTTTTGTTACAGACATTATTTTGTACCTAAAGGAAATAAATAAGATATATTTTGTACCTCGACAGTTTTTGATTGAATGACGTTTTTATGAAGTGTCTAGCTAACGTCGTTGCTCGTTGTTATTCTAATTTTGTTTTAATATTTTGAATATCTTCTGAAGTATAGCTCACAGAAAGTCGAAATTTTGGATTTGTAAGGTACAAAATAGTATCAAGCTCCTAAAACTATTTTATGATATAAAAGAGTAGTATTTAAAAAGGGGCTCGCTGGCTGGACGCTTGTGTAAATTACGAATATCTTCTGAAATATAGCTCACAGAAAGTCGAAATTTTGGATTTGTAAGGTACATAATAGTTTCTAACTCCGAGCACTATTGGGCGATCTGAAAATATAATAACAATCAAAATAATCATAAGGCGCGCGCTAGCTAGACACTTCATAAAAACGTCATTCAATCATAAACTGTCGAGGTACAAAATATATCTTATTTATTTCCTTTAGGTACAAAATAATGTCTATAAGAAAAGCAATCACCTGTTGATAAATCTCATTGGGACCTGCCAGATAGACTCACACTCAAAGTCGAACTGTTTGCACACCTTATTAAAATACCTACTTACACGCACAACGTACGAATTTTGTCTGTAGTTAGTAGTTGCAAATGGCACCCGTAATGGTGGATTGAACCGTTTGGATTTGCTTGGAACGTTGAAGTAGAAAGTTGACAAAATATGCGGGTGAAACTGCAGGGCGCAGCTAGTAGAATAGAAAACTTATATTTCAGACACTTTTAACTTTTTTTTTGTAATACTTTTTTGATCAGAATATGTATTGTACAATTACAGTACTCAACTTTATTGTTGTAGCAACCTCAACCGCTAGTACTCTTTCCGGTGCATCGTCGCAATCAGGAGACAAAGGTAAAAGTGCTTGAACCTAAAACTATACTTTACTGCCATCATATCGTGTTTATCAAGTAACGTACTGGAAACAATGTAAATTCTAAGTTCAGACCAATTTTTATCAGACTTTTGAGCTTCGAGTGCCGTAGATATTCGAATGACAACCGAGGTCTCCGAGAAACTAAAGGGTCTCGCGCGATGTGTGCAACATTTATCAACCCATGGATTGATCGCAACTGTCCGTGGGCGGCTGATTTACCGAAGACTGATACTTACTTTAACGTGATTTCCAACGCACGGAGGGGTGTCGACATATACGAATGATCACCCATCCTCTAACGAACCGCTAAAACTGCTACTTAACCACCCAGGCTGATCGATATACGCACCTGTTCTGATCGATATACGCACAGTCACGAACTCCCAAACCATCACACAATTTGTTACAAAATTTGATGCCAAAATAACTTACGAAAAGATTATGAAAGAGACTTAAGGTACCATCCCCTAGGTCACGGCAGACCGCAGTGTTTCCGAACTCAACGTCACATTTATGACGGCAGTAGCCCTTCTCTTCCTCAGTTTCGCAAAACTCACTTCTCAAACAAAGATATACACACAAGACGTATATTTACGCATACTAGTAGCATATTAGTAGTTATTAGTAGTCAGTACTACTAATATGCCGTCTGGCGTCGCTCGACCCCAGCAGAAGGCGGCATCTCCATCTACAAAAGCGTGTCGCTGCGGTCTATCATTGCGGTTGGGTGGCAATGCCGCTGCTGTTTACCGTTGCCTTCGGAATTTTGCCTTCATAGAGATGGTTCATTGATGCGAGCCCTATGTTTTCAGATGATTTTTCTCAGCGCGATATGTTGGCGGCAGTGATTTCCATCGTTGTCCTTTGCATCATCATCATCTGCGTATCTATTGTCATCGTCAAGCTGCGAAAGCGAAACCACTCGCAGGTACTCACGCTTTATATATCGTTGACAGGCCAATAATGTAGCCTTAGCACAGGAGGCTACGTTAATGGTCACTTAATACTGACACAGAGTAGGGCAGGCCGCACTACATACACGAGACGGCGGCCTCAGCTGCTGGCTGTACCTCGTGGCTGCACTAATCTATTGAATGAGGCGCCTCTGACGCGAATATGGAGTTAATTTGATCTGTTTACCGTTTTAGGGAGGAGCCCACGATGGCAACTACGAGAATCTACAGAGCCCGAGTGAGGCCTCGATCCCCGCCTACCCACCTCAATGGGAATCTAACTATGCAGTGCCCGTGGACCACAGAACCGAGGACACGACGTACAGCGTGCCGTGCCAGGAACCGGTGCTCTACTCCACGCCGATACCCAAAAACCTAAGAAACAAGAAGCAGAAACCAGTCGATCCAACATACGCGGTCTTAGATGTACCAACCGCAGGAGGTCAGAAGAATACCTTCAGAGAAACAGATGATCCTAACTATTCGGAGGTCTATGCTAGCAGACAAGAAGAATGCTACGCTAAAGTAATCCCAAGGAGTGAGAGGAAAAAGATGCCAAAGGACGAACACCCTTATGCATACGTGAGTAACGAACCGGCGTATGCCAACACTGCTGCGCCTGAGCCGATGTACTGCGAACCCGCCAAAGCTCAGGCCGGAACGTATGCTAATCTCAATAATTCTCACTATGCGAACAGTCATGCGCCAGATTATTCATATGTGGAGCCCACTTATTGTGAGCCTCAGACGCGGATGAAGTAGTTCAATATGCTTCGGCATCACAATGTACATAGTTACATGCGATGCTATCTCCACTGACGAGCACGAACTTCTAGCAACATCTTCGTTATTGTGTCCCCATCGGCTTATAACTTAATTAATAGGGCAGATTCCTGGGTAAAAAAATAATAATTATATTTAGTCTGTCAGTTAGATTATCGAAAAATAATGGACACGTATTTTTTCTTTTGTCAATCAAATAAAACAAACCGGTCAAGTGCGTATCGGGCCACGCGCAGTGTAGGGTTCCGTAGTTTTTGTAGTAGCCAATAGTGCGGGTCGTATTCGTTGCTCTAACTAAAAGCCAAACTTGACTATCTACCTAATTTGACTTCCTGTACAAATTATCACCTGGCCCGACAATTTTGCACAGAAAGTTATAATTTTTTTTTTGAGATTTGGATAAGACTTGTCATAGCCGGTGTTTTGAATTTAAATACAGGACAAAGAGCTACACTACTCACCCGTCACAAAAAAATAAAATTCAGGAATTCTATGGAGTTGTTCGAAATTTTCGAGTCAAATACAAATGGTCGACTATTACTCGTAAACTTGTAAAGCTCACATAAGTGTGACAGTTTTCCTTTAAACTTCGTTATATATAGGTACTACTGCCGTGACATTTGAATTTCTAACTACAACCGTTTAGTTGGTAGAGGGGGGGGGGGGACACTTGACTCTAACGAAAATTGGTTATTGGTTAAAGCTTGATAAGTCACGAACGGGTTACTTATTCAAAAAACGGTCTTTCCAAACCCCTAATATTTTTGAAAGACCTATCCAACGATATCCCACACTATGGGAAGGACGAAAAAAAAATTAACATCCCCACTTTACATGTAGGGGAGGTACCCTAAATAATAGTTTTTTTTCAAAATTTTATATTACCACTTTTTTGGCGGCATTTTGAGCTAAGCCGCGGACAGACAGACAGACGGACATGGCGAAACTATAAGGGTTCCTAGTTGACTACGGAACCCTAAAAATGACAAAGATAAAGCGCGTCAAAATTTGGTCGTGACGTCACGCCTTGCTAAAAAGTGTAGCAAGGCGTGACGTCACGTGGAACTTTAACGGGCGATATCTTCATCATTTTTAATATAATTGACAAAAGAAAAAATACGGGTCCAATATTTTTTGATAATCTAACTGACGGACTTATTAGATTTTCTTAGGAATCTAGCCTATTGTAACCACCACACCACGTCGTCGTCGTCGTCGTCGTTGTTGTCACCACGTCAGAATTAGATTTAGACTTGGAAAGTTTTGACTTCGGGAATGGTGAAAGAGAAAAAATTGACTTGAGTCTTACAAGGATCTTGTCTCCTGAATGA
Organism: Apamea crenata; assembly: GCA_949629185.1. Lineage (NCBI taxonomy): Eukaryota > Metazoa > Arthropoda > Insecta > Lepidoptera > Noctuidae > Apamea > Apamea crenata. Next base: position 5,747,075 of record OX451380.1, on the reverse strand, counting down.
CACTGACACGGGCGTTGTTAATAAAATAATATTTGTGAAATTGTCACACAAATTGTATTAAAAAAAAAAACAAGATGGCGGCATCAGTTCCGATTCTGGCCACGCGCCAAAAGATCCTTGTATCTACAACTATCTACCAATATAGTAAGTTCGGTACATACCTACGGTGCCGAAATCTGGACACTGACAGTCGGGCTGGTGCTGGTCCACAAGCTTAAGGTCGCTCAGCACGCTATGGTCGAAGCTCTGCTCGAAGTTTCTTTGAAAGATAAATCAGAAACGAAGTTGTCCCAAAAAGAACCAGAGTTGCCGACATAGCTTGCAGAGTAAGCAAACTGAAGTGGCAGTGGGCTGGCCATGTTTGTCGAAGGACCGATGGCCGGTGGGGCAGAAGAGTCCTGGAGTGGATACCGCCGATCGGCAAGTGTAGTGTGGGACGCCCTCCAGACGGACGGACGACTTTAAGAAGGTGGCTGGGACGGACTGGTTGCGGAAGATGAAGGACAGCGTTTTGTGGCGCATCATGGAAGAGACCTATGTCCAGTAGTGGACTGCGATAAGCTAAGATCGATTCATGCTTGTGTCAACAACTCACGGTGCATTCCGGTTAGTTTCTGTAGAAAAGCCTTCTGTAGCTCTATGCATTGTAAGAGCGTATGCGTCCACGCGCCGTGTGACGCAACAAAAACGCGTCAAGTTCAACGACGTGAAGACACAGTATTTTTGCAGTATTAAAACAAAATTATTTGTTTTATTTAATAAAATTTACATAAACTATTTGGAAGGTACTAAAAACCACGCATGTTAAACTTTAGCTTTCAATCTGCTTAAACGTAGTGTCCTGCTACGTATAGGTAGGTACAGACATTATTAAATTGGCAATTGGAATTAACATTAATTTATTTCTTGCAAGTCCAGCTTGTAATCAATCGACTGTCTTTAACGATAATTTATTTTAGAAAAAAAAAATAAGTAGTTAAACTATCATAATTATTATTATAAAGTTAAATTAATGTACCTAATTTAGAAATCCTAGTCTTAGGTATTGGTAATATAAGTATAAGTAGGTACAGTTAGAGGATTTAATTGTAAAGCAAATTGCGGTTACGCAATTTCCTCGTGCTGTTTACATTGTCTGCTAAGAAGTTTAGAAGCTCATTGATAAAATTAATTAGCTACTGACTCGGAGGTTTACTTGTTTTTATTTGTTCATTCTTTATTAAATAATAGTATTTATCATATCTTTTCCTTATAAGTTTCACTCGTGTGCAAATAGTTCCATGATAATTTTGTAGTATTTAAGATGTGGATAAAGTCGTGAGCTGATGAATACATGCTGATGATATTACATTTTTAATTTTATTGTTATATTGAAGCGCTATACGAGATCTCAGTGTAAAAAAAATCGTGATTCGTGAAAAATGTACATTAAAAGTTAAAATCATAATTATGTATCCTACATCACTCAATTTCTTTAAAAAATTAAAATCTAATATCTCGTAAATTAAGCTGTATAAATGTAAATTATTTTTATGTAAAACTTTAGTCATAAAGTTGTACAAAAATTAATCATAGTTTGTGTAAATCAATACGAAACAGGTAGTTACCTATAAGTAGGTATTCTTATGGATCACTCAGTTCAGCAAATTTAAAAACATTGAGTTCTTCATAAATTTTTAACAAAAGGTATTTGTGTTGTGATATTTATATTACAAATATATTCGGAACATGTACATTTTAGGATAAACAATAGATCTATAGAAAAAGTCATCCGAAACCTTATTACAACGATCTCTCAGACAAAATGGTGTCTGTACCGAGTGATCCAATGATACTGTCCAAAGATACCTGGAAGACGCTTTAAATGCCTTGTTCGGTTTAAATTGTGACAAATTTTTAACAAATTTTTGAGATATAAATTTAGTCAGTAGAGTAAGTTTTTGTTGAGATTTAGCTCATAGCCGTTTTTGCAAAATGTCTGAATTGAGTGATCCACATTTTCGGCAATAACTGAAGACCCTCGAGAGTGACAATTTTTTTACTTTGGGCTATGAGTTTTGACTATTTTTGACTAAATGTAACTACAATCATATTTTGTCACGAAATAAAAAAAGATCACTCAATCCAAATGCAAGGTAAAATATCGTTCATAATTATGTAAAACTAAATATGAGCTTAATATTGGACTTAATTTTGAACCTAAGTAGGTACTTAATATAAAAAAAAAATAACTTTAATTTAGGTAAGTATAGGAAAATTTTATTTTTGTAAATACATGTAGATTTTTTATTCGTATTTGTATATATGAGTAATAAATAATTAATAAGTATAAAAACATTTTTTGACTTTTTCATAATCCTACTTTCGACACTTGAACGGACGCAGATCTTGTCAGCTTTTCAGGAACGACAACATTATTTTTTTAATTTTTTTTTATTGACCATGGGCTCACTCTTGACCTCAATCCAGCCCAGAGGCAGGGATGAGATCTACGGTGGAACGAGCTTGCCCAGAAGAAGCCTATTCAACAATGCCTATATAGCATTTTTGTCATTCCTGATGTCTGGTTTAAGGTACTAATACACGGCTAAACGGGGCCAAATCAGATTGGTCTGAAGACCATCAAACAGCGGAGAGTCCTGCCGGAAAATAATTTAAGATTTCGCTGTACAAATTAAGGTACTATTTTTTTAGATAAACGATTCAAAAGGTACTAAATACTACGCACATTAATCTTTAGCTTTCGATCGGATTAAACATAGGGTCCTGCTGCGTATACAGACATTCATTCCAGACATGCTACAAGATCTACATATTGAACAACATTAAACATGAACATATCATTTCATATTAAATATTCATTATTTCACCAACCCGCACGGGGCACGCCGGCACGCGTGGTGGATTCAACCCATTCCCATCCCACAGAGAGGAGGTCTGTGTCCCAGCAGTGGGAACATTACAGGCTGATTATGATATGCTGAACCTCAAAAAGTTTTTCAACTCTCAAATAAAACAAACATATATAATTCATCACTTTTATTTGAACTTATAATTATTACGTCCTTTCGTATTTTAACTCTTTTTAAAACATTATTATATTTTACTTAATATCACAAAAATAATGAACATATAGAGGTCTCAAAAATATAAACTGTCTACAGAATGTATGAGACTGTCCATAGAGTTCGGAGGCGCCTAAATGGCCACTGGTAGAGCCGGTTTTTTTTTTGATAGAGCTTCTTGCAGTTCAGCCTTTGAGGTTGTCGTCTGCTTAACCGGGCTTGCCTGTGGACGCCTCAATAAATTAAGGTCTCCAGCCAGAGCTTAAAAAAACTAAGCGACTACACGCTAGGGGCTGCCCCTGTGTGTGGGGTACGGACCTCGGCTTAGGGCGTCGCTGGGAGAGGGCAGCCAGTAAGAGGCTGGATCGGAATTATTTAGGGGCGGATTTAATACTACAGTCTCGGCGGCGCGGGCTTGGTAGAGGTGGGCGTTGTCAACACCTTTCATACAAACCAAGCGTATTACCGCTTACTCGCACGACACAAACGGCACATAGAAACTGACTGCTTAGGTCCATGACAGTAGTTGCGCGCTCACAAATTTTATTAGTACCTGCTACAGTGCTACCTTCTCTAGACTGTGACGATCTCTAGACGCCGACCATGATTCTGTCTAGACGTGCGTGATTCCGTGCTCTGTGGGTCGTCGCTCGACGATCTGATAATCGGTTTAATCTAAGATGATTAAGCGTCATCAGTCTTCCCATGATAAATTATTATTCTTAGACCATTTTTTCTTCACTTCCAGCCCATTTTTTTTTTGTAGAACTTCATGACATTAAATATATTGAGAACAGGATAAGGCTCAATTTGCTTTGCCGAGGAACGGAGTGGCAGCGAGTTTTTGTAAAGATATTGTACATAGCATAATGAACTTTATGTCAATTGTCTAACGTACAAACTAGATACGAGCTCGTTACTGCGGGAATTCCCGAGAACGTGCGATAATTCTCCAGAAGATGCGCGACCTGTGTGTATGTGTGTATCTAATTTTTGTGCGTTACACTATTGACATAAAGTTCATTATGCTTTGTACGAAACAAAATGGCTTCCATTCCGTTCCACGGCAATATAAATTGAGCCCTAAAAGAATGAATGAATGAATGAATGAATGGCACCGATCCCAGCATGGTTTGACCAGACTCGATTAATCGAATGAACCCCAAGATTCACACTAGCTCCTGTAGCCTCATGTTCATGGTGCTACAGCGACCATTGCATATCAAGAAGTAGACCGGGGGGCGCAGTTTTTGTAAGGAGGACGTGCCCGTAGGAAAGGGTAGGATTTAAGAGCCTACCGGATATGCATCCTAGAGTAAGCATTGGATTAGTGGAGAGATGGGTGATATTTGTCTATGGATGGGCATCTTTTAAAGACTACGCGGCCAGGTGCTTCAGGTCGAGCTTCACCCGTGAATCTTTTGGCGAGGTTCTGCTGCTTTCTCGGTTCTTTTGTATGTCCTTGCTCTGCTGTGTTAAGTTGTGTTAGATGTTTCTGTTTTCAATGTCGTCGTCGGAGTTCTCGCTACTATCCGTTTCCGGTTTTTTGTATATTTCACTAGCAGCAGTCTTGATCTTGTTTTTGTCTTCAGCCGTATCCATCCAAAAGTCGATTCCCTTGTCGAAGTACTTCATGTCCTGTTTTAGGTTGTCGTTCCACGTGTAGATAGGTCGACCGACCTTCTTGCTCTTGGCCTTTTACTCCATTGCTGCATGCAGAAGATGTGGTACGCGGCGCCTGTAAACATGTGCGAGGTAGCACATCCTGTGGTTCTTGATGCGTTTGGTTACTGTTTTTCCGTCTAAGATTTCATGCATTTTCTTTTGTCTCGGTTTGTTCCTGGAGTGGTTTATCAAATCTCTCATGATAACTCGCTCATATTTTCTGAGTCTTGACCTGTTAGCTTTAGTAAGTGTCGATACTTTCAAACCATGTATCATGCACGGAACGATCACCATTCGATACATAAGTCTGGCTAATTTCCAGTCCATATTTGAGTTTTTTATGAATGGTAGTAACGATTTGGCGTTTCTTATGGCCTGTTTGCAACGTTTTTTAATAGTGCATTTTCTGCTTAATTTAGATGTTATAAGTGTACCTAGGTATTTAATCTCATCACATGTCGGTATGCTTATTCCATTAAGGGTCACGTAGGTCGTTTTCTGTGTAGCTATGGGGTCCCTAATTAGTATTTTTGTTTTTGTTTCGTTTACTTGGAGGCCTACACTATCTAGTAGGGGTTTAATATGGTATAGGATACCTTCTAACCCATCTAAGTCATCTGTAATGAAGATAAGGTCGTCCGCAAATGATAGTACCAGGGGTAGTGAGATTTCACGATCCTGGTCAAGTTTTATTAGTTGAGTTTCCTCCTCGAGGGTTCTGAGGACTTCGTCAATGACCAGTGTAAACAGTCGAGGGGACAGAGGGCAACCTTGTTTGACTCCCTTTCCTTTAATAATCCAACTGCTTTGTTGGCCACACCATTTGATGCATGTTCGTTCATTCAAGCATACCTTGATTATCCTGTTAGTTAGCGGTTTGTTGGTACGTTGTAATAGGATATCTCTTAGTGCGTTGAGGTCTACGTTGTCAAAGGCTTTTTCTATGTCAAGGGCGAGTACATAAATTCTTTTATCTGCCCGCCGTTCCTCGTCTAGGACCCTTTTGAGTGTGAAGATGTGGTCGGCTGTTGATCTATTGTTTAAAAAGGCAGCTTGGTAGTTGCCCAATTCCGTTATTACATTATCTAGTTTTTTTAGGACGTATGAGGCATAGATTCTGTAACCCGTATTGCAAACCGATATGCGTCGATAGTCATTCGCGTCTTTAGGGTTGTTTTTTTTTGGGATTGGCATCTGCACGGTCTCCAGCCATGTATCAGGTGCTTCGTTCTGCGTCCAGGCTTTATTCATGTGTTTGGTGACGGCTTCCTGTAGTATTAGGGGCATCTCTTTGTAGAGCTTGATTACTACTTGGTCAGTCCCGGGAGCTGTCCCATTCCGCATTTTCTTGATGATTTCCATTACGTCATCTGTAGTGGGTCCATCGCCGTGTACTTCGGTTATTGGCTTTTTTATATTAACTGTTGATATAATACGGCCCGCGGATTTTTTTAGAATTTGCTCCCATTTGGTCATCGGTACATGAGTGGATCTTTTTCGACTTTTTTTTTTGCAGTTTGTTTCTCCTGTAAAAAAAAAGTACAGCATCTGCATGCGTTTTGCAGGGTGGTTTTTCTCCAGTCTGCTGAGGCAGGCCCTGCATGCTTTTTGTTCTTCTTGATACTTAACCTTTTGAAGTGTTGACCGACATTCTTTTACGCGGTTATGCCTATTTGGATTATCTGGTTGCCTGCTTTGTAAGAATTTAGCCTTTTGTAGGTTAGCAAGAGCTAGTCGATGATCTCTGGAGAGAACTGGCTGAAGAGTTAGAGTTTCCTGGGCAGCCGCTTTTAATACCTCCGTTATGGTATTCCAGGGTATTTCGATGTTTTCGTCCGTTGAGTTGATTCCTATATTATTTTTTAGCTTTTCGTTATGCAATCTTGGTATTTTGTTTTGGTGAATTTGCTATTGAGGGCGGCATAATAGCATTGTTTATAGTTGAAATCCTTGGCAACTATTATTGCCTCCTTCATGGGTATATTCTGTTGCCTTTGTGCATTATTGTCTTTTGTGTTTTCTTTTTTGTTTGAAATTCGGTTTGTCCTTAGCAGACCCCAGATTATTTTATGATCGGATATGCTCCTAGCGGCCCATTCACCTTTAATAAATTCGAAGAGATTTTCTGTAGCGTGTGACGTTATAATGTGATCCAATTGGGACTTTTGAGTGCCCTTTGACCATGTTAGCCTGCATGATGATCTCGCTTTTGTCGTTTCTATTTGCAGTTTTTCTCTGTTGGCAATATCCATTAACAGTTCCCCGTTGCAGTTGGAGAAGTCATGGAGTAGATTTTGTTGAATCAGCCCTATACGTTGGTATTTTTGTGTATCATGGCGACCAATATGTGCGTTAAAATCGCCAAGGATTATTAACGTACATCTCCTTGGTTTTTCTCTGATCAAGTTTAATAAGCCTGTGAAGGATCTGTTTGCTATGGATGGACGACTGTTGATGTGGGAGTTGATTATATACAGAGGAGCAGGCTTGTCATTCCCCTGTCGACTTTAAGAGTAGCTGACATTGCGTCTGTATCCTTTTTCCTGTTAACTAATTCAATTTGGGCTTCTTTTCTGATTAGAATTGCCAGTCCCCGGTGTGTCTTACCTGTGGTTCCATAGAGGTGCCATTGGTAGTGTGTGGAGTTGTATGTTCCTGAGTTCATGCCTGTTTCTTGTATGCAGGCTATATGAATGCCTCTAAGTGAAAGTTCGGCATCTATTCTATCTTTTTTGCCGGTTTTGAGGCCCCACGGACGTTCCAGGTAGCAATACGCAAGTCTGGGCAAGTGTATTTTATTGCGGTAGACGGCTGGTTTCTTAGTATTGTGAACCCATTGACATCTGCGACTACGTCTGATAACGGTGTATATATTGATACTTGTTGTTCATATTGTGTTAATGACCTAGTCAATTGGGTGTTGTTAGTTTGAGACTGGGTTTTCGAGGGTTGTCCGTTATTTAAAGGCTTAGTATGTTGTGATATTTTGACATTGGTTGATTCTTGTATTAGATCATTGTAATGTTCGCCGTCGGTCATGACCCAACTATCATAGTGCTGGTTCTTGTATAGGACGTGTATGTTGCCGGGTACTGGTTCACCTGTAGGTGAATACACCAGTGTGTTTCTTGTATCCGTGTGCACATGCACATTAACTAGATAGAACTCAGACGCGGCGATTAGGATATCCTCTCCGCCCCAGAACGAATTGTTGAACTGCATGGTTATGTAATTTGTTATCCTTTGCTTCTAGGAGAGACCGCTGTTAGGAAGGAACTCTTGTATATTATTTGGAAGTGCTAGGAGAATTCTGTCGTCATATCGGTGCTCCATAACATATGAAGCTAAATTGTGACGGAGAGACATGTGGTCGAAAGTTAACCCCATTATATTATTTATTTGATGGGCTAGAGCCCTAAACAAACAGTTCCCATCTTTTTCCATGCGGACAATTTTGGCCATTGTTTTTGACGTTTTAGTAGAACTTTACGTCACACGTGCGGCTTTGTGCTTAGAAAACAATAGAGAAAGCGTACTGTCTGAAATTTATGAGCTTCGTTATTGATCTTAGGAACCTTTTTTTATTGTTTTGCTGCGGGTGTCATATAACGCGCGTGGGCACGCAAACTTGATTTACAAGTTAGGAGATTGTTAACTTATTTGAGACAATTTTGGTTGTTTAGCACAGTAAGAAAATAAGACTGGCGTGAAGTAGGAAATCTAGAGTACCGTATCGTACCGTATACTAGGCTAGAATAATAAAGCGTGTAATTTTGTCTTTTCTCCCCTCTATATAAAATGAAAACTTTTTCCTAAAACTCAGCTATGGCTCAAAATGATGTTGAATTCACGCGTGGCTTCAAAACTCAAAATTAACAAATAAAAACACAATCGAATCGGCTTCCGATGGAGATCCCTGAAATAAACGGAAAGATCTCACCAGATTGACGGAGGTCCTCAGGCTCGCTCGACGTCACCAGGATGCTCGGCCGGAAAGCCTAAGTTTCCGGCTGAAGATCAGGAACCACTGCCACTTAATCACCGTTTAAGGGTGTTTTAATTTGCACCCACAAAACAACACACGAAATACCGTTCCGATTTTAAATGCGACACTCAAATTATGCTTTGTACGAAACAAAATGGCTTCCATTCCGTTCCACGGCAATATAAATTGAGCCCTAAAAGATTACAAATTATGTAGGTCGTCCAATTAGATTATTATTATTATTTGGTTCGTCCAATTTAGAGTCGTGCGCATCTCCTACTTTTAAACAAGCAGTGATGCATTTCATTTTAAATTAGGCATATTATAAGTACCTTATATCAAAATGAAATATCTAAAAAATAAACAGCAACTGGAATGTTGCTTTACAAAATATAATACTAGTTTTTTTTTTAATTATAAAGAGGTTTCTACCTAATATGCAAGAAGAGGTTAGCTCGTAAGACTCATTTTCATCAGCCGATAAGGCCCGCATGTGGGGTGCTGGAGATTTCTGTAAAGCATGCTATACGGAGGGCCAGTATTCGGGAAACCGTTTTGATTAGTCGACAGGGAATGATTTCGGTATACGCAGAATCTGCAACGCACGTTTGACAGTTGCTTTGAAGGCTCATCATTTAAATTGTAATTTTCATTGAGTGTGAGTCTCCGCATATGTATTTAACCGACTGGTGAATTTCATTAGTCGCTGGTCGCTGCGCCCGCTACAGGGATTCCCCGCAAACAGTGTACCGATCGCGTTATCAACTTATGACTTTCATTACTCATTGTCCCGCCTGCGGGGATTGCTCGCATGCTGTAATGTCGACCGAGTTACCGACTAATGAAAATGAGCCTTTACGCGTCTAACGTTCCAACTTGTGCGTTAGATACATTATTATCTACAAATAGTATAAGGCGCTGCCCAAGGGTTGGACACCGTAAAACGCTCAGTTTTTGTCACTGTTAGGTGTATTGGTACCTACATATTTCAAGCCAGAAAAAAAATTGACTTCAACTATATTTCATAATAATAAAGTAGTAAGTATCATGATAAAACAATCGTAAAACAGAGCTCAAAAAACTTTTTTCGTTGCAAAATTCTCAATATTTTGAGCGTAAATTACCATATCCTTTATTATCATTAAAAATGTAAGTAGTGATAAGGGGATTCAATCAACTAAAGAAATACCTAAAAATTATTCCACTGAGCCGTGCATTTAATTTTTTTAATTTTAAACTGAACGGAGTTTGCTTACACTTTCCTCCATGCTTTTGGAACAGACATTACATTTCTGCTTGTCCCTGTAGGTACCTAAGCCAGATGGGCACAACTTAGAATTATAATGTTTTTTGTCCAGTTAGGACAATTATTTCATTAAAAAAAAAAAACAATACTTAATATTTTATTCTAAAATGTCTCGAAAATCTCTCATTTCTGTCTTTATTCACGAACGAAAGAACGAACAAACGTTTTACATAAAAGTTGACACGATGTTTAGTACTAACTAACTGTACTAACAACATGTATAAAAATTACATAAAAACACAAAAAAAACTTTAATTTATTGACGACATTCCGACACTTGTATAAACAAACAAAAAAAAAACTTCAGCATAAATATAAGCAATAATTAAGGCTACCTATAAAATAGACTTACACTAAAATTTGTTCTAAAAAAATACTGTAATATTATATCACACTACTTATTTGTACAGAGGCCGTATTTGCCATAAACAAAGCCGGAGTGGCCAAAAACTGGTTCGTGTGGCCAGAAACATTAACGTATTGACTGAAAAATAAATTATTCAGAGCCGTTTTGACAGTAACACATTATTACTATGTATTTAGGATACTGAGCTCTATTATAAAAGTACGCTAGACTTCATAATTATTATCGATGACAAAACAAAAACATTTGATTTTCGCCATTTTGGCGCTGATAGCAACGTGAGCGTCTGTGGAACTAATGTTTCTGAAAGCAAGTTTTACAAAATGCGCATACTCTCATGATAAAAATGTTCTAAAAAGTCGTAGTAATCACAAAATACACAAAAAAGTCTTATTCCACGATATAGACCAAAACAACACGGCGGCCATTTGCAATAATGTATCAGTTTTAGTTCCTGAGACGCTCGAGCGCTTTGATTTTGATTTGTTTGAATCAGCACAAAAAATAGACATTTCGTATAGTTTAATTAGGCCAGCGTACTTGTTTATGGGTCACTGATCTAGGACCTTTAGGCATACGAAAGTAACGCCGTTAATCAATACAATTTCACAAAACAATTTTTCATAACTATTTAGGTTCCAACAATCTCCTGTCAATGTCACCCAAGCGCCAAGAGATCCTCATAGCACAGTATTTTGTTTTCAAGCCTTCTGGTGAATACAGTAGTTTCACCATATAAGCTTAGGTTAATTTACCTCTCTTTTAATTACAGAAGGCACATTATAAAAACGTGTGACATCTACTTAGATGGACGGATCACATTTAAAACTAACTCAATTATTGGCAATTCTAAAGAAAACTCAGTAAAGGGAAGTAGCAGTAGATCGGATGTTCTAAAAAGCCAACATGCAACCGCTAGCAACCTTGTTGAACGGATAGTCCAAGTCTTCACCATTTAAATTCTAGTTTGGACTTCAATTTCATCCTCAACTTTTCTTCCATGTTTTCCCATCACCTATACACCGTGTTCTTCATGTTATCCATAAACTTTGGCAACCGCTTCTATAGCTTTTACAAATCAAATCTAACAAAGGAAGTAGTACTTATTAAGGCTTCGTTACAAAGATATTTGTAATTTCATTTAATGAGATTTAATTGAGCTATGCAGTAAGAAAGGGTCTTAATTTCGCCTATGTTGCCGCTTAGAGCAATTAAAATGATAAATCTATCAATTGCTTCGGATAAAGAGATTAACAAAAAATAAGAATTCATTTATGTGTCCATAATGAAAAATGCTTATTTCCATGGTCTGAACATCTGGTCGAAGTGTATGTACATAATTATATCGTCCGGAACACGGTGTATAATTTGTCTTCTTTTTCGTTAATTGACAAACAGTTCAAGTAATTTTGACGGCTAAAACTATACCTTTACAAACATTTTGTAAGCATATGGAACTTGGCATGCTGCAAAACCAATGCAAATGGGCAGTAATAACTTCATCATGAGGGTGGAACACTTATACGCTTCAATACGATAATGTAAGACGCGAAAGCAAAACCCACCAACAATGATCGCTATTTTTGCAACAATATATTTTTTTTTAAATCTAAAAATACTAATAGTATTCGCATCTCTGTCTAGGAATACTGTCTTCTTCTAATGCCATTCAAACACACAATGGCACATCATGAGATAACCCGAGGCTACTATAAGATGTCCTATCATGATGGGAAAGCCGATTTTAAAGAATTGTACGAAGGTGAACTTGTAGCCATGTTGTTCTGCCACTCCTGCGCATACGACATTTGCGCTTGCGCCGATTAGTGTGCCGTTACCTGAAAAAAGGAAGTTAGTTAGAAAGTGAAATATTTAATTGATCCTCTTAAAACTTATTGTCCTTCTAAGGTACGCTTTTCATCATCATCTGCCTAGCCTTTTCCCAACTATGTTGGGGTCGGCTTCCAGTCTAATCGGATGCAGCTGAATAGCAGTATTTTACATGAAGCGACTGCCTATCTGACCTCCACAACCCAGTTACTGGGTAATACGATACCCCTTGGTAAGACTGGTTGTCAGACTTTCGGGCTACTGACGACCCGTAGCGACTGTCAAAGATCCACGAATGACAGCCGGTGAGCTAAGGTACGCTTTTATTAAAACAAATTGGCCTCTTTTTTAGTTTACCTTTTCTTAAAGTTGGTTACAGTAACTAACAACTGTGTAAAACTGTGACGCGCGAGCCGAGCGAGCGCTACACCCAAGATGGTCGCAGTTTCCTGCATGTTTAGTACTTTTAGGACACCAAAAGAGGAATCATTTGAGGCTCATAAAAATACACCTTAATTATATTAGTGTCCATTAAAATTTTTGGAAATCATTATGGCAATTAAGTATTAGGGGTTAGATTAGAAATAATGGACGAAAGTAATATGGACCCTCATCCCGTTGTTACCTTATAGGTCGAAACCTTAAATATGTCTCTTATTACCTATGTATGAACTGTCTCTGTGTAAAACATCACGCCAACCCGTTACTCCGTTGCTGAGTGAAAGGACAAACCACGGAGAGTACAGAAAGAAGCGGAGGTGGCGCAAGGTAAAATCTCTTTAGAAAGAAGCGTCGCCTGCGTGCGGGTGACAGGGGGACGAGGTATGACGATGGCCACACCCCACGGTGGAAAACCCGCCCATTATTGTAAATCCATCTAGCGGTGAAAGGAATTATCACAGTGTAACTGAACTAGCTATTTTTCATTTTAGTTCGTCTACTGGCTACTATGGCGTCACAAAGCATGACACTTTGTTCCAGAACATTCTATGTGCGTTAGTATGGCGGGACCACATTATTTATTACCCAACTGCGGGCAAAGCCCAAAAGATGGGTAGTGTGTTCCCTGTTTGAATTTTTTGAGTGTCATGTGTGTATTACAATAGTTTTGGCTTATAGCTTTGATTAATAACGTGACATGGTTGAAAATTGGATCTTGATCATGCGCATGTGCATTTAATGAGTCGAAGCAATTTGCTCCTATTAGACTCTTAAGAGTAGCATGGACAATATTACGAGGTTTAAAATTATAAACATTTAAACTTTCTTTTTTCATTCTCCTTATGATTAATTCTGTGCGTAAGCAGATTTTGACAACATCATCAGAGGGGAAAAAAAGATGGCCGCGGCTTTTCAGTGAAATAAATCTATGTCCTGTTTTTATTTGCGAAGAGTGAAGGGCGAGAACACATTCTTCGCATTTTATTTTTTTCTGCAACACTCGTACTATGTAACCCGCTATATATGAGACAATTTGATGAGTGTCAGAGTATTCACTCTCTAAAATCCTATTACTTTCGACCAACGCGTCATGAACAAAATTGTCATCATCAGTATCTGGACTCTCGTCTGATATTCTGTACCTTTCACTTGTGTTGTTAATCAAATCAACAGCGCTAAGACGCGAAGAACAAGACAGTATTCCAATGTGCTCAAGGGGAATGCAATTTCCTCTAAAGGAATCCTTTAACTCCGTGTTAATAAGAGTTTTTTTGTACGCCGCCTGGAACTGTCGCGCCGTAGGATTATTATTTGTCCTTCCATGTGCTCTAATATTGCCAAAGAATAATTCAAGGTGATCCTGGCTAAACTTATACAAAGGCAAATAAATAAGTTCCTTTTTTTCTTGAACTAAACTTTTGTATAAACCTATTGCGCTGTCTATGCAAACAATGATGCCAATGAAACCAGTTTTTCTTCTTGACTGAATAATTTTTTGGGAACATGTTGATAAATGCAAGATGTAATTTTTTGAAAATATTAAAAATGATAAAGTATTGGAAAAATTGCCTTCAAATAGTGCTTTTTTGGTTCCGTATTGTTTTATATTTTTCGAATTTAATATGTCAAATAAGTCGTTGATTAGTTTTAAAAAGAAAATTTTACCAAAAGCATCTTTGAAATAATTATGCCGTTCTTGGCAAGATTCTAAGGCAAATTAACTTTCATCTTTTCTCGGTGAAAGTAAATATGTCTATCAGTTAGTTTGTTTCCCAAATTTAGAGTTTCCTTTTTCTGTAAATTATTTAATTCGACTAAATACCGCCATTCTATAGCATTGCCTTGATAATCATATAATATTTTATTAAACTCAAAAGCATTCCGTATCAACTTCACCATGTGACAGGCATCCAAAAACACATAAACCAATTCGTCACAACACGGATGCTTAAAAGTCGTTTTAATATGGCCAATGTCAAATGAACAGCCGAGAATTTTTGCCATGCTTACATTCGATGGACATCCATCCATAGTTAGCCCTACTACTTTTACTCCGGTATCATAAGCATTAATTAAGCATTGTTGGACTAGAGAAGCACGTTGTTCACCTGAAACATTAAAACTTCTGTTTAAATTTTTTCTTCTATGGTGTCGAATTGAGCTCAAACATGGTAATCGCTACTCAGTTTAAAATGAAAGTAATCAGTCAGTCATATCAAGTTTGAAAAAAAAATACCTGTCACACTATCAATGAAAAAGAATCCTACGGGTAATTTCCATGAATCATTTACGCCAACCAGCATTAAAACAAGGGCCTGAGTGGCTTTGTTTAAAGTGTCTATATCTAAAGAAGTGCCAGTGTCAACATATCCATAGTATTTCGATCCATCCCACTCTACGTGTCGTTTAATCGCCATTTCATCTAATACTAAATTGCAAATGAGGGGAGGTCCGAATTGTTCTGTTTTCTGTTTTAATACTTTAAAAGCCTCTTCTGTGAATCCTGGTTTACCATTCACCGTTTGATACCATTTTGCTATGGTTCGCTGGTGTGGCAAACATGTATCGAAAGTACGCCTCACGTAATCATACGCCTTAGGCGAATAGAAATTAAGCGTTAACGCAAAAGTGCGCAAATTTGCGGAGTATTTTTTTTTAACTGTCTTGCCAATTGCTTTTTTATGTATTTGTCGTTGCACAAGCTCTCTTGCTTTTATGTCAATGCTTTTAAGAAGATCCGCGTCAGAGGACAATATCATATTTTTTTGCTGGAGATCATTTAAAAGGCTTTGGACTGATGCTACCTGAAAAAGACATATGTATTTACTAAAGACGTTACTTTTACGTTTACTAACTAAATACTGTATTCATATTGATTATAATAAGGTATTTCTCTGATAAGTCCCAAATTGATAGTAAGATTGCCTTTGGAAAATTGGGATTTCGCTCTAAAATACATTAGTTTATAATTTTATTATACTGTATACCTACCTACTTGTAATAATCTAAACAAAAATTCAGATTGTAAAATAAATGGTCAGTATTGAAGCCTACATGTAGACGCAGCATATATTTACCTACACGTTAACTATAAAAAATCTAACCTTTTTTTTTAATCGTCTATTTTTTGCTTGCAGTTGCTTAATTTTTTTATTTTTTCTGAGGTTTTCAATTTTTAACCTATTCATTTCCCGTTTCAATGCTTTTCTTCTCGGTGTATCGTTTAATTTTAAAAACGGTTCCAAGTCTTTTTCTATATTTGGACCAAGATTATTTATAGGAAGTAAATTATGTGCTTCAGATTCCTGTAAATATATTTATGTAAGTTAAATCATTATCATAGATTACTGATTTGCTACAGCTATAGATAATGTATAATTGCGTGTTCTTCTTCAGGTTTGTACTATTAGTATTTCCTTAGGAGGCGGAATGTAGTCCTAAGACAGTTATATTTTATATAAATCCTTACCTGTACTTGACTAGTATTTGGAATAAAATAAATGATTTTGAATTTGAATTTGAATTTGAATTTGAATGGTATTTGATGTTCCTTCAAACACATTTACTTCAGATTCCTGTAAGAATAAATAAAATATAACTGCTTCGCTTTTTTTTGTTAGGCTCGCGTTTTACCACTACCTCAGCTGATGTTTCGTATAAAGTTACAATTTTATTTTAAATATTTATCATTACCTGGTTAGGTATAAACAATTTAGGTAACGCTCCTTGATGTAATTTCTTATAACCGTTTTTTGTTTTATAGAAATCATGTTCATTGAAATGAAGTGAACAAATTTTCGAATACTTTGTTGGTGTCCAATTGTTAGGTTTATTTATGATACGTATCCATGCATTTCTAATATCTGTATTAACAGGGAATCTAAAATATAGCAAAACATAAATTAGGATTAAAAAAACAAAATATAAATTATTGCATAATAGAATTTAATCAATAGGGTCTTGCTGGCCTGATGCACACATTTTTATTTATCTGTTAGGACCGGCTATTTACCAACAGATGGCGCATTTTTCTTATTTTAAGTTCTTCTAGTTTCATGTGTATATTATGTAATATATCTATGAAATAACTTATAGCGACCAAAATAAACTTAAAGAAGTTATTTGAGCCGAAAACTGGTCACAATAATATGCATTGATAATGATAAAAACACGTAATAGATGAGAAGTGGTTAGAATGTATCTCTTCGACAACAGATGTCTCTAGCTACAATCTGGCGACCAAACGAAAAAATGTGTTTTAAAATGAAAATATCAATTTTAGGGACTTACACGTGAAATGTTATGCCATCAATATGTTTCAGTTTTGATCCTGAACAATTTTTGCATCCAACAACAGCGCACTTCATTGTTAAAACAATTTTAACAATTAAAAAACTATTACAATACAACAGACCCGAACACGATGACGATTCATTCGAAACTGAGGTTTATGGCTCCGCCCACTGTGACGTCATGACCTATGTGAAGGCGACTGACCTATTTGCCTTGCGGCATCTCCGCTTCTTTCTGTACTCCGTGGGACAAACCAACTCAAACTCAAAGCATTATTACAATTAAACCAATTACAGGCACCTTTGAATTGTCAAGGAGTCGGTCAGTCAGAAAGATGAAGCTAATTGCCTGTTGTAAAGCGTCGTAGGTTCCTATGCTTCTGCATAAAAAAAAGAAAAGAGTATCCGTGGAATTCCACGGATACACTTTTAAATCAAAATGTTGGTTACATCATTCATTGAAATTGAAATTATACGTCTGGGAATGATGTAGAAGTCCATAATAGTAAACAATTTAAAAAAAAATGAAAATATGCCGTGGCAGCTAAGAGATGACCAGTCCCTACTGACGGTGCCCGTTCACGAATATAACGCATGGATCAGCACCATTTAGCTCAACCATTTTTAAGGGAACCGAATGGCCCAACACTTGCGCCAGAATTCCTTGATAGCACTGACGGTCGCTCAGCGCACAGTTTATCCGGAAAAGAACTGAAGTATGATGGATGGATGAAGTAACACAGCTTGCAGAGTAAGCAAGCTGAAGTGGCAGTGAGCTGGCCATGTTTTTCGAAGGCCCGACGACCTTAAGAAGGTGGCTAGGACAGACTGGATGCACAAGGCGGAGGGCAGGATGTTGTGGCGTAGCTTAGGGGAGGCCTATGTCCAGCCGTGGAGTGCGATAGGCTGCTGGGGGCTCACCTCCCAGGCACGCGCCGAAGGACAGCGCCCAGATGAGCGGCGCCATGGGCAGGCCGAGCGTGGGGTTGTTGCCCAGTGACGTCACCACGCGCACCATCATCGTCGTCAGCGGGATGTTGTCCACGAACGCTGATGTTACTCCCGATACCTGAGGATTTCGAGAATTTTCGTGTTCGTTTATATCAAGAAAGAAATAGTAAAATAACTATTAAAACATGGGAAAAAAAACACGAAAAAAATAATAATGAAGTTAATTCTTTTCTCATACATTTTGTATGGAATGATGTTTTTGATGACATGAGGCGGTACAAAGTTGGGCGCGTCAGCTAGTTAGATATAAGCCCCTTTATTCATAAACGTTGCTTAAAGTTAAGTAGTGATTAGCGACTGTTAAACCATACATTTTTGACGTTTTAACGTCACTTAACTTTAATCATCGTTAAATGATCGTCATATTGTCGTCCCCACATTGTGTCATCATCTGCCTAGCCCTTTCCGGACTATATGTTTTGGGGTCGGCTTCATTCTAGTCTAACCGGATGCAGTTGAATACCAGTATTTTACATGGAGCGACTGCCTATCCAACCTCCACAACCCAGTTACTGGGTAATACGATACCCCTTGGTAAGACTGGTTGTCAGACTCTCGGGATACTAACGACCCGTAACGACTGCTAAAGATCCATGACTGACAGCCGGGACCAACGGACCACGGAGGGGTCTTGGTATGTGAGGAACCCCACAATGTGTAATAACAAAAACACATCTATTAGCGATACGTACCCATAGCATAAGTAGAATAGATACAGCCAATCGCGCACTCTCATCCACCTTTAAAATGACGCCTTCCGTGAGTCCTCCGATGAATTCAATCAGGCCCAGTTTGGATAGAGCCTGAAATAAGAAGAACAAAATTAAAAAAAAATCTAACTCCATCCGTCTCATTACTGTTTTTGTATTTTGAACGTTATTCTTATTAAATTAAATTTCTAATTACCAAGATTGGCTTAAGGGCCGGGTCTTAGTTTATTGAAACTTAGACAAAAGTTGTGTTAAAAATTAGTACTTAAGTACTCGGAATAAAGTTCAAAATGCAAAAACTAACTCGAAACTTGGACTTGTATTAGAAGGTATTGTAATGAGACAGCATCATCATCATCATCATTTCAGCCGAAAGATGTCCACTGCTGGACATAGGGCTCCCCCAAGCACCTCCACTTCGACCGGTTCTGTTATTCTCCCATCCGACGGGTTCCTGCGGACTTCACAAGGTCGTCGGTCCACCTTGTGGGGCCTTCCAACGCTACGTCTTCCGGTACGCGGTCGCCACTCCAGAACCTTTCGGCTCCATTGGCCATCTTTTCTGTCTAACTTATGCCGGCCGTCTCATTGCTCGCAAACTTGAAAGCAAAAGAGTGGTTTCGGCAGACTCCGAAAAAGAGTTCCAATTACAAGCATAATATAACTGTTTTCAAACGTTTTAGGAGTGATATCCACCAAAAATAACTGACTAACGAAATTGCTACAAGCACAACAGGCCATCAAATTGGTAACTGTATCGCCAAAGCTATTAACCCTTTCTTGACGGAGTAGTTGTGAATAATAACCTCTACACATTACATACATTCTAAAGAAAAACAAAGATTTTCATCTCTGATTGCATATTTACCTCCATAAGAACAAACAGCGCCGCGAAGAAGAGCAGCGTGGACCACTCGATCCTGTGCAGCACCGGCTCCAGGTCCTCGCGGTCTGCCAGCGTCAGCAGCAGCAGAGCGCCCAGCAGAGCCGTCCAGCCCAGAGACACGCGGTCTGTGAGAAGGACGGATAGAGTAGTTATTAGTAGATGCATTGATAGTCGAGATAGAAAACGATTATGTAGCATAATACAGTAAATAACTAACTAGATGGTCATCATCAATATCAATCAGCTGAAAACCCTTTACTCGTGCACTCCGACTTCTAACTACAGTCTGGTCGTCGAGGGAATGCTTTCCTGACACCTGTCAGTGCGACAATTCTAGTAGCTAATGAAGATCGAATTCGCAAAGCACGTAATATAACTGACGAGTTTAGAGAACGCAGTCTCTTGTCAAAATTGCGTTGTGGATTTCTAGCTGATCTTCATTATGTCTGTCCAGATAGACAAATTAGCCGACGAGTGGGTTGTACCTGTATCTAGAGTGGCGGGAATCCGTATCAATGGAAAAATGTAAAAAAAAAATGAAACAAATTATCGTGCCCTGCGCTGCGGTAATCCAGTGTTGTATTTTGTTAATATTTAGATTTTGTAATTTTGTTAAAATCATGGACATGTACATCCTTCCCATTCTGACCCATTCTATGGAACCCAGACTTGGTCTTTGACAAACATTCAAAAGTCCAAACTCATGGTTTGCCAACGAGGAATGGAGCGCAGTATTCTAGGCGTCCAATTGACAGACCATATTCGCAACGCCACACTGCGCTCCAAAACACAGATTATTGACGTTGCTCAAAAAGCCGTTAAGCTGAAGTGGGACTGGGCTGGTCACGTCTGTCGTGTGCCCTATAAGCTGTGGGCCAAAATAACCACCACCTGGAGCCCTGACACAGCAAGAAGGCGTCGCGGCAGATCCCGTTGAAGATGGCGGGACGAGCTGGACAAAACAAAACTAACGACTGGTGGTTAATTTTAGCCCTGGATCGAAAGAGCTGGAAGTCATGGGGAGAGGCCTTTGCCCAGCTGTGGGATGATGCAGGTTAACAGTAACAGTAATATTCGGAGAAGTAAACATACAGTAAATAATTTCAAGAAATACGAAATGGCAAATCACGAAAAAAATGAAGCCGTTACTGGGGCCTACTTAATGCCTTTAAAAAAAATCACTTACTGAACTCCGGTATCGAGTGTAGGAAGAAAACGATGACCACGAAAGTGATAGCCACTGTGCACTTGATCAACAAAACCTTGTCTCGAATCTTGTACTGTAAAAAAATAAATATTTTTAATGGTTAATGACATAATTATTAAAAGAGCATAATTAACAGTACAAAGTGCCCGAGAGCAGTGGTGGTCCAGTGGGAACGGCCGCGACTTACGAATAGGTCGTGGGTTCGAACCCAGGCAGGCGCTTTACTTTGTTGTAAATTATTTCAACACCACTGCTCTCAAAACGGTGAAGGAAAATATCGTGAGGAAACCGGCATGTCCTAGAATAAAAAAAAACCGGACAAGTGCGAGTCGGACTCGCGCACCGAGGGTTCCGTACAATTTCAAATTATTAAAAATATTTTGATTATATTATTATATATATTAAGGAAAAATTGCGAAAACCGTAAATTTTTAGTTACATCATAACTAAAAATTTACGGTTTTCGCAATTTTTCCTTTATCTGTGCTATAAGACGTTGCTTCGTACCAAACCAAAAGACTTGAGTATTTGATATAAATTCCAGCTTGATACCTCCACGCGTTCCTGAGAAAAAGCGTCTTAACAGACAGACAGACGGACAACAAAGTGATCCTATAAGGGTTCCGTTTTTTCCTTTCGAGGTACGGAACCCTAAAAATCAAAGTCATGTGACATCTACCAATCCGCACTGGGCCCGCGTGGTAGATTACAGCCCACTCCCTCTCGAAGAAATGAGGCCTGAGTCTCAGCAGCGGGAACATCACAGGCTGATTATACTAACTGTAGAAATCTTAATTCTATCCGCCCTTTTGGGATCATGGCCATAAAACTTAGCGAAATGTGAATTTTCTAAATACTTCTCACTATACGAGCACTTCCCGTTTGGGAAATACAGGCGTGGTATTGGTATTTTTGTACTTAGGATAGATAATACAATTCACGAGCGCGTGGCATGTGACTCGATGTCATTGTAATAAGGTATCAATTGGAATTACAGACGCGCGTTCGTGAAACGTAACCTCTGTAACATACGTCTCAGTATGTTCATCACCTTATCCTTCATATCAGCCAACATAGTCTCGAAGCAGTCCTTGGGGCAGGCTCTGATCTTCGTCTCCTCAACCAACGCTTCGAGCTTGACCGACAGCTTTTTGGCCTTCCTCTCCAGTCGGTCTCTGACCACCTGCTCATCTCTGCTCAAGTATGGGATAGAGTCAGCTGCTCGACGCCATATTGAAATCTGATGACGAAGATCTGAAGGAGAGAAAAGAAGAGTGAGGGTTATCAAAGAATTTGAGATTAATTTTGTATTGTATAATTGCATAGCACACGTGTGAGCACTATGTACCTAAACTATAAAGCTACCATTTACTGGGTACGTCTTTCATTGACTTGAATGTGCCCTGAGAGTATGTCATGCTCACACTTATGTCTCGCTGGTGGTGGAGCGTGTGTTAGATCATTAAGTTCCCTTCAAAAT
Source organism: Apamea crenata (assembly GCA_949629185.1). Taxonomy (NCBI): domain Eukaryota; kingdom Metazoa; phylum Arthropoda; class Insecta; order Lepidoptera; family Noctuidae; genus Apamea; species Apamea crenata. Next base: position 5,724,833 of record OX451380.1, on the reverse strand, counting down.
GGTTGAGCTTAATGGTGTTGATCCATACGTCATGTTCTTTAACGGGCGCCGTCAGTAGGGACTGGTCATCTCTTAGCCACCACGGATTATTTTAATTTGCGAATTGTTTTTTTGTTTTGTTTTTATCTTTTTTCTTACGGGCGATTTTAACGTAAACGTCTTAATGGCAAACGACATCGCGGCAGGCCCAGACGGAGATGGTGGGATGAGCTGGACTCCTTTCATAAAGATTGGTCCTTGGGAGCTCTGGACAGAGAGAGGTGGAAAGAGAGTAGGGAGGCCTTTGCCCAGCAGTGGGACACGAACGGCTAAGAAAATAATAATAAGAACACGCCTGTGTTTGTCGAAGGGTTAGGCGGAGGCATTCAATATTATTTAGTATTGCGAAAGCAGAAAGCTGATGTGTCGCAGCAGTTGGAACATTATAGGCTGATTATTGAACTTAGATATACATCCCTATTACATGGGAATTAAACATAACTGGCCCAAACAAAAAATCGGCCGCGTAGTGGATTATGGCCCCTGGCCCCCTGGCCTCCTATACAGAGAGAAGGCCTAATTATACTGTCCCAGCAGTGGGAACATTATAGGGTGATTATGCTATGCTATATTAATAATAATTATATTTACCTTGTATATCCCTGGGTACGTTGAGCCTCAGTTTGCTGGTATCTCTGTAGATGTACCTGAACTGGAAGTATGTCTGGACACACACCAGTAGGATGCCGAACGTCATATGTAGTGTGAAGTTCGTGAAGTTAATTCCCTGGTAAGAAGAGGAAGCAGTAAAGATATTGAGTGATGAATAGGACGAATAAGGAAGGCGAAAACACAACAACAACAAAAACACACACACACACCCCCATGTGTGTGTGTGTGAGGTTTGGTGCCGTAGGCTTGCTTGGTGGTACTCTAAAACATAAATATTTATACTTACAGATTGGACGACAGCCTTGTTTGAGGCAATGATGACGTTGGGGGGGTCACCCACCGGGGTAACAGTGCCCCCTATGTTGCTGAACAGTACCATGGACATCAGCACTGGTATGGGATCCAGATCCATCACCTCACATAATCTGTATTAGAGACAACTTTAGGTAATCAGTATTGAACCCAAAACCTCATTTATTCAACCAGACTTTAATCCTCGTTGATCTGCTCACGGTAAAAATGATTTTAGACGTGAAAATGTCTTTCCGCTCGGTGAACTGGCGGCGAGTTCAAAAAATTTTATGATTTCAATCGCTAATAATATAAAACTCTTGATGCTACAGTAATAGTTGAGCATGCTAAAGATAGTCCATGTTTGTACCAAGTTGGACGCAGGGTTTTATTTGCCCATGACGTTACATCGCGAGAGCTGGGTTGGGTTGGGATGGGATGGAGTAAGCTTTCTGTGATAGTGGCTGGCAAAAAGCTAGCTACTACGACTCGAAATAATTGGAACGAAATTCTTTAAGGTAGACATCGCCACGTAACCAAAAAGCGTTATGCCCCCTGCATGCGACTTTCTCTCGCTGTGGCTGTGTTATAGTTTTCATGGTTTTATTTATTTATATACTTTATTGTAAACCACAAAAATACATAACATGAAAAATACATCAAGCACTACAAAATATACAATGGGCGGCCTTAACGGTTTCTGTGATCTCTTCCAGGCAACCAAGGTTTTCAGGTTTTCGAGGGTGCTATCCAAGATGCTGGCTGCGATAATTTTCAAATTTTCCATCATGGGTGTCGTTTTATGGATTTCGAGAGTGCTAAAGCCGATAGTGATGTTACGTTTTATATAATTTAAAGACATCTCGATGTTTTATCAAGTTTTAAAAAGCGTGACAGGGGCTTAGAGTAATTTATAACAAGACATGAGCAAGTCCAAGTGAAGATGGTCTTCACGGCTTTCTTAAACAGAAACCGTTTTCTTTTCTTTATATTTTTTTTGTGCGTTACCTTGATGTGTACATGAACGTGTTTTCTTTCATTCTTCCATGCAACGTAGGGCTAGCAAATGTTTCATCAATCAACTCAGCCTACTACAGTCCACTGCTGGACATAAGTGTCTTCCAGACTGCGCTACAACACCCTGTCTTCCGCCTTCCGCATCCAGTCTGTCCCAGCCACCTTCTTTAGGTCGTCCGTCCACCTAGCTGGGGGCGTCCCACACTTCGCTTGCCGATACGCGGTCTCCACTCCAGGGGGTCTACTCCGAAGTAGTATCGGCCGAATGTTCGGCCGTTTCCTGCTAGGAAGTTACTATTTGGTTCGGTCAGTTCCGATCCTACACTCTTTCGAATATTGACTATGGTCCCGACCCAACTGAGCCGATCCGAACTTTTTTTGCATTTTTCAATAATATTCGGTTCGGCCATGTGTCGGTCCGATCCGAACATTCGCACTTTGCACTTCGGAGTAGACCCCCAGGAGGTTTCATAATTAGTCTATTATGCTCCCATTGCTGGGACTCAGGCCTCCTCTTACTGTGAGAGGGAGTAGGTTAATATCCTCTACACGGGCCCACTACTCACATATCCTAAATTGTTTTGTTCTAAGACATGCCGGTTTCCTCACGATGTTTTCCTTCACTGTTTCGAGAGCATTTTAGTAAATGTTTACCTGATTGTAACCGGAGTCATGAGCAGCACTGTTGTGACATTGTCCAAGAACGTCGATATAATAGCTGTGATAGCGCTCAGGAGTGTTATCAGTGGCCAGATCTTGCCCTTTGTCACCTGGAATGTAGATAAGAATTTCATGTATTTATGTCATTTGGCAGAAATGGACAGGAAGTGATTGAGTTAATTGGTGCAAAATGGGGAGGCTTGAGTCGAGCGAGAGAGTGGACTGCTGTAGGCTGTTCAGGGTGACTTGTGATTTCACGTAATTCTTCCAGGAAGTGACAGTGTGACCAATTTTCAACCATTGCCTAGGCAAAAATTCATGGGATTCGAGAAAACCCAACTTTTATGGTTATTTTAACTGTCATCTCAGATAAGTGCAAACTAAGTTATTGCTTTCAAGTAGACACCAATTATCGTCGTTTCAGTCAATTTTTCTTTTCAAAATTATCATAACAGATAATAAAAATAAAGTATCAATATTATAGTGCGGACCCGACAAGCAATCCATTCATTGCGGAGTTCAAACCATGAAGCAAGTTGGCAACGTGTTGAACTAGCGGTATTTACCTAATTTTGACCGTTCCTACGAAAAAAAGGGCGCGGGACGTGACGTTGCAAATCGCTCGCTTACGCGCACGTATGTGCATCCCTTTCCTTGATAACATGCTCTAAATTTACTGTATAGCTCGCTGAATTAGACATTTTAATTTCTCGCACCTGTTCAATTTCATCCTGTATAGTGATTTAAAATTAGAATCGATAAATCAAATCACAGCACTCAATTTGTAAGTAGCACTACAAACTTTGATAATATAATAACTCTTTTTATCGATAAGTTACGATCCATCCTATCAGATTTTCTATAGACTGAACTACTTTTGGAACAAACCATACTTAGGTACATTTCTGCAACATTGTATGGTCTGCGTCACCGTACTAAGTATTATCTTATCTCCGTGCTAATGATCATTACTTTAACAGTTTAATACAGGAGCACGTGTACCAGGTGATGCTTAGTTGCATGATGCGGGAGACGCAAGATAGATGTTGCAGATATATTAATATTTACTTTGTGTTCTTTGAAGTGACATGTAAAACCCTGTGTTTATCTAATACTTAGTCAAGTTAACTTTGTGTTACGTATTTTAGCATTTTGTTCATCATTTGCCCAGCCTTTTCCCAACTATGTTGGGGCCGGCTTCCAGTCTAACCGGATGCAGCTGAATACCAGTATTTTACATGTAGTGACTGCCTATCTGACCTCCACGACCCACTTACTGGGTAATACGATACCCCTTGGTAAGACTGGTTGTCAGACTTTTGGGCTTTTGACGAATCGTAACGAATGTCAAAGATCCAAAAATGACAGTATGGACCAACAGCTTAACGTGCTTTCCGAGGCACGGAGGGGTCATGGTATGTGAAGATAGCATTTTGCAGTCATGTTATCCGGAAGAGAACCGGAGTTACCGATATAGATTGCAGAGTAAGCAAGCTGAAGTGGCAGTGGACTGGCCATTTTTGTCGAAGGACCGATGGCCGGTGGAGCAGACGAGTCCTGGAGTGGAGACCGCGTATCAGCATGCGTAGTGTGGGACGCCCTCCAGCTAGCCGGATGGACAACTTTAAGAAGGTGGCTGGGACGGACTGGTTGCGGAAGGTGGAGGACAGGGTGTTATGGCGCAACCTGGGAGAGGCCTATGTCTAGTATTGGCGATAGGCTGAGTTAATTTGATTGATTGAGCAATAATATTATGCTCAATTAAATTGCACCGTGTACGTGCAATTTAATTGTTTGTGGCATACCGTATTGTCTACATTTCTTTTTAATTTCTCCTTTCGCAGGTCTGCTGGAAGAAATTTCTTAAGAGCAGCAGTACATTTGTACTCAATACTAATACTGGGTGGCGCAAAAGTAAAGACCCTATTTGGTTCAGCTATAACATTTTTTCTAAATTAGAAAACTAGATTTAGATTTTTTTAAATGTATATTTGTGCCATTAAATTTCGTACCATTAGGATTTAAAGATGATGTCTTTTAAATGGTGACCTCCAGAGTTGATACACATTTGAGCCCTATTTATGACATTTTGCATAACTTGCCGTAACACTTCCTGCGATATGTTCGTTATTTCTTGACGAATGTTTTCTTTTAGAGCTGCGAGAGTCTGTGGCTTGTTCACATACACCCGAGATTTCAAAAAACCCCAAAGAAAGAAGTCTGGACTGGTCAGATCGGGTGATCTTGCAGGCCAAGGCAAATCGCCAAAACGAGAGATAACTCGGCCTGGAAAAGCGTCCCTCACTAAGTCCATAGTGTCGCGCGCTGTGTGTGCCGTAGCGCCGTCTTGTTGAAACCAGATGTGCTCCAGCCCCAATTCGTCCAAACTGGGTATCAAAAACTCACGTAACATGGTTCTGTAGCGTTCTCGTTTGCGTGGCACGTCGCCTCGTTGATGTTTCTGGACACTCTTCCACATCTTCGCGCACAGCATCGATATTTTCAGCTGAACGGCCTGTTCTTGGTCTCCCAGACTTAGGTCTATCCAATGTTGAGCCAGTTGGTTCAAGGCGTGTGGCAAAGCGTCGAATTGTGCGACCAATCGGTGCCGGACGGTGGGGAAATCGTCGACGAAATTCACGTTGTGTTCTTATCACTGATGAATTATTCCGTAAGAACATTGACACAATTATTCCACGTTCTTGGGGAGTAAAACGGTCCATGTTTATTTTCAGTGTATTTTACATTTGTTCACTACACAATTTTCAACAACAGAATGACAGAAAATGTCATATAAAAAAAAAAAAGGTATTTTCTTTAGTGCCACTACTTTTGCGCCACCCAGTATATCGTATCTGAATCCATTTTACTGTGTGTACAGTCACCAAAAGGAGATAAGTAACCAGGGGTCGTATAATATAGTTGAAGTTTAATAAGAAACCGATGGATGTTTTCGAATACAATAAAATTATCTATCTCTTTCCCGCGTGATTTCGCCGGACTGCTCGGCACCCTAATTGCGTAACACACGATCAATCGGAATCGGTTTCATTTTGACAGTTCAACAACATTCATTGCGTTATTTACGTTTTTGAGCAGACACAACCATGACACATTTTTTGAACATAATGAAGCAATGGATTAGCAATATATAATATAGGAGATTGATTGTGTATCACGCAATTAGGGTGCTGAAGCCAGTTAGACCTCCGCGCTTAGAACATATTAGCTACTAACTTCTGCGCCTGCGACGACATCCGCGTAAAATTACTTGCTCCCCCGACCCACGCCCTCGCATCGCATCGCCCGCCCGCGCTGTTACTTTGTTTTCGCTCAGCATTATTTCTGACTTTTTGCTCGGCTCCTAGCGTTCCCAGCGTGACGTTAAGTAGCCTATAGCATTTCTGAAGAATTGGGCTATCGAATGCAAAAATAATGTTTCAAATCCGACTGAAAGTTCTAGAGATTAGCGCGTTCAAACATACAAACGCTTCAGACTTATTATTTACTTATATTATGTAGATGATGCTGATACTGATAAGAATGCAATAAAACTTGAATGAATGTCACTTTTATCTCATGTCGTTTGCAGTCACGTGCTGCGGCGGCGATAATAGAGATGTGTCTGATAATATAGAATGATGCCATTCAGAGAGGATTCATCTGTCGCCATGGTTTCACGTTTGAGTCGTCTAAAGTATTTATTTTATTTATACAGGGTGACAGGGAAACTCGACGTATTCAATACTCAATACATTTATGTATTTGCATTCCACATTGTGAACTTAGGTGGTAAACTAGTACATTAGATGAGTGTGACCTCGGCAAAAAAAGTGTTTAGCAATGAATTTCTTTAAAGATTGAATTCTTCAGACTTAGTTTTCTTTTTATTTTTTCAATTGAATTTTTAACATCTTGGTTTGATGAGAAATAACCTGCCGCAATTATATTAGTTTTTACATATTTTAGGTGATGATCTACTTGCATTTTTTTTTTGCCTATTTTGGCAGTGTTTATATTTTGTTCCACAGTACTTTTATACCAGACAAGCTCTAGACGTGAAGACCGGATTTTGGCTGTCAGATTAACATACTGTTATTTATCACTATTGTTGCGAGCTGTAAGTCTTCCAAAGTCCTTAAATAAATAAAATATACATAATTTTAGATCATTGTGAACCCTGTCGGGCACAGCAAGATAGTATAGAGGAAGAGGGCTATTATTATAAATAATTATTTGAAAAAGTAGAATATACATAGAGGTTTTTCTACTACTCACTTCGACGTTGATTTTAATTATTATTTTTTTGTATTCATTTTATTTATCATTAAAATATTCATTATTATTATAATAGCATTTATGGATTATAGGTATTGTTTTAGTTTATGTATAAATATCCTAAATTGTTGTTCATTTTTAATTGCTTCTGGTAATTAATTATATATTTTAACTGACATTACTAAAGTGCTTGTTGAGTGTATTTAGTTCAGTTTTGACCCCTACTTGACTGGACTAAAGTTGCTAATGACCTCTAGTATGACCCCTTTCAAGGAATATGTCGAGATTCGGACGGTTTAACGTACTTTCCGAGGCACGGATGGTTCTTGGTATGTGAAGATGGCCACCCATCCACGGACCAACCGCGGCAAGCGTAGCTTAACCTGAACGATTTACCCGTGCGGCTGTTATTACTTATCAACAAGCCTCTCTAATCCCCTTCCCCCTTAACCCCTCGTCTGTTAGGCAACCTTATTAAATTCGGTAACAATAGCAAAAAAAAGTATTTGTGTCCCATTAGTCACAGTTGGGCTCTTGAATCATCATGATTTACAAAATATTCACTATACCCTGTCCATCAGGTAAACCGTTTTTTGACAGCTGTCTTATAACGTACATATTCCAGATTACGTAAAAGTTAACTTTAAAATGCGTAATAAAATAAATATATAAACTGCCTTATCTTATTGAATTATCTTATTTATGGCTTCTTACATACATTATAATACCGTACGTGTATCAATCAATGTATTGTGTGTTGCTGGAATCAATTAGTGCCATCTGTCAAAAAACGGTTTATCCAATGGACAGGGTATAATTTGACTATATCACCGAGTAATACGACGTCGTTTAGTAATAGGTCAACGTCATTCACACGTAATTAAAAACTCATTAATTACAGGAAATCGATTGGTTTAGTTTTGATTAATTAAGATCGGTTTTTTGTAAGTTCCGATACGCCCGTAAATAGAAATGACAATAACTCCTAATATGTCTCGTTGTATCACGCAAAGTACAAGGTCAAATTAAATTAGCTAGCGAAACTCCACAGACACGATGGGAATGGATATCTAAACATGATAAAACAAACGCAATAAGATTTGATATAATATTTTTTTGGAGTCAACGTGCCGCGTTCGTGAGAAAAAGGTTCATGACAGACAGACAGATGAACGGACAACGAAGTGATCCTATCAGGATTCTTTGAGGGTTCGTCAGGGTTATTTGGGTTCTTTTGAGGAATGGAAAATTCAGTTAGAAACATGCACATGTTAAACAGTACGCAGCCTTAAAACAACATCGAATTTTAGAAAGAGTTTGAACCTGTAGAGGGTCGACTCTGTCACTCATAAATCTGTCTGACGGTCTCTTAATTTCTATAAGTGTGCACACAAGCGACATGCTTCGACGCGTGTCGGCGACAGGCGTCAACGCGTCATGCCGCTCTTGTATTTGAGCACCGTCCTCAAAAGTGTCTCACGTGACTATGCACACAACTCTTTGACCATCGTGCGATATTAACGCGCCAGTATTTCGGACTCACACCTTTTCTCCATAACAGCCGCACGGTCGATCGATCAGGTTAAGCTACGTTTACCACGGTTGATCCGTGCATGGGTGCCCATATTTACATACCAAGACACCTGCGTGCCTCGGAAAGCACGTTAAGCTGTTGGCCCCGGCTGTCATTGGACGGCACGGTTGGCGCAGTGGTTAAGCGATTGACTGCTGCGCTGCGTGTCGCGGGTTCGATTCCCGCACGGAACAAATATTGTATGACCTACATGTATTTGTTCCGAGTCTGGGTGTTTTTCTATCTATAATATGTATGTATTTACAAAAAAAAAACATTGTATATAAGTAGTTTATCAGCCATCTTGTTACCATAACACAAGCATTAGGTTGCTTAGCTTGGGACAAATGGTGCTGTGTGAAATGTCCAGGGATTTATTTATTTATTTATTTATTCATTTGTGGATCTTTGACAGTTGTTACGGGTCGTCAGAAGCCCGAAATTCTGACAACCAGTCTTACCAAGGGGTATCGTATTACCCGATAACTGGGTTGTGAAGGTCAGATAGGCAGTTGCTGTATGTAAAATACTGGTATTCAGCTGCATCCGGTTAGATTGGAGGCTAACCCCAACATAGTTGGGAAAAGGCTAGGCAGATGATGACCTTTTCCGCCTGCGAATAGGCAAAAACCACAAAGCGTCTCTAAAAACACAATCTAAGGTACTATCTTAAACTACAGCACATACCTCGAAAGTAAAGACAGCGAGGAAGTCGAACAGCCCAGTCTCCGCCATGATGGCGACGAGCAGCATCATGCTGAACAGCAGCAGCAGAGTCTCCACATCCAGCCAGGAGATCAGCTCCGGGAGTGAGGGCCTCTGGCCAGCCAGGGCCAGGACTGCTAGAGATGCAGTGGATATCAGGACTGCTGCCATTGTGCGGTTTATTACCTGGAGGGAAAGGTGTGGTGAATGAAATTATTTTAAAAGCGGTATATAGGTATGTGTACATACATATAAGTAATCAAATGTTTCTCGCTAGCCATTAGGAAATATTGGAAAAAATGAGCAAAACAATTTTTGTTGTGTTTTCTTCCTTTTATGTATATTTATAAAACTTGCCAAACGCCTCAGAAACTATCCAATCGAAAGTTGTTTTTTTGGGTCGTTAAAACTTATTGATTTCGATCTCGCTTCAACAGTATACGTGGGTGTCTTGGTATGTAAAAGCGTAGCATTTCGTATTTAACTCATTCATAATTACGGGTGCATAAATAGCACAGTGCCCTCCAAAAGTTACTTGACATTTTCCCACTTCTGCTGTGATGCCATATTATGATGCGGAGGGTGAGAGCAGGAGCTCTAGGACCTGATCCCACCATGGCCCTTTTACTACTGGAATACCAGACGTCCTGCAGCGTACCATCCACACTTGGTTGATAACCCGACCAGTCGTACTCAGCGCTTCTCCTCCACGTTTATCATACTCACAGCCAAAGTGTGGAACTCTCTGCCTATCTGTGTTCCCTTCCACATTTAACCCGTCTGCCTTCAAAGCAAGAGTGAACAGGCATCTTTTGGGCACGCTGCTGGTTCCATCATAGACCTCATCCATCGCTTTCCATCAGGTGTGATCAAGCTCAAGCACAGACCCATTAATTAATAAAAAAAAAAACAGCTGCTACTAAGGGATAAGTTGATCTTTTATGATAAGTAATAGGTAGTTAAATTAGTCAATAAAACGTTATACTAGTAATTCAAACATTTGGATCACTAGAATTTTAAATCACAATGTGGTGTGTCACAACTCAACTGAAGTGGAAAAATGTCAACTAGCTTTTGGAGGCCACTGCAAGTCCCAGATTTCCTCAAAAAGTACTGAACCAATTTACACATTACTAGCAGCGCCCCGCGGTTTCACCCGCATAAGTGTCGATCCCGTGGGAATATCGGGATAAAAAGTATACTATGTGATATCCGATGTTTACAAAATTTCGCGTTTATTATAATATTAGTAGGATTTTCACTAAAGTAATCTTCATACTTTTTGTGTATTTTACAGAGAATAAAATTAAATAAACAACAGAATTAGGCTCATTTTCCTTCTAAGAATCTAAGCCCAGGTTCGCAAAGGGCTTAGAAAAAAAACGGGTGCGTTTTATTTCGCGCATTGGATTTTCAACGCACTCCTCAGCGCCGAGAGTTGAAAATCCAACAGCGTGATTTTTACGCGCTGGGACGCGCTCTGTTGTATTTTCAATGCTCGGCTCAACACCGAGAGTTGAAAATCCACTGCGCGATAAAATCTGGCCGCGATATTTTTACGCGTCTGTTGGCTGAGAGAAAACAAAGTCAGGTTCAAAACTAGTGTCAACATCACACAAACCTTTGGATAGTGGAGCTATGTTTACTCGTAACTATGTTATCATGAATATAGCCACATATGTATATACTCCGTTGGTTTAGGTAGTTAACTAAAGGTAAACAAAAAAAAAAACAAGTGATGATAAACAAGAGGTGATAAACCTTTTGTTTATTTATTGAACAGGGCTACAAGCATAAATACTGAAACACCAAAGTCTATTCACACGCACTTTTAACAAAGTTATTTTATAATATGCCATGCTCTGAGGGATCGAATCCGCAACGAGGTGATCCGGCAGTATAGCTCACAGAATAAGCAAGCTGATGACCGTTGGGGTAGACGTGTTCGGTGTTCTTGAGTGGAGACCGCGAATCGGTAAATGTAAGGTGGGACGCCCTCAGGCGAGGTGGAGCGACGATCTTCGCATGATGGCTGGTAGCAGCTGGATGAGAGTTGCCGAAAATCGAGTTGAATGGCGTGCAATAGGAGATGCCTATGTCCAGCAGTGGACTGCTATAGGCTGATGATGATTTTATAATATAATTAGGCATTTTAAATGAAAACGTCAAAAGTTTGACATGATAACCGGCAATGTTTTGAATTAATTTATACTTTAACAAAAGAAACCGTCTAAACGAAAATACCTGTCACTTCAGTTGTCATGCCACGTAGCATTTTGTAAAAGGTTTTGAGAACCTGCACCCTAATTGCGTAACACACGATCAATCGGAATCAGTTTCATTTTGACAGTTCAACAACATTCATTGCGTTATTTACGTGTTGAGCAGACACATGCCACATTTTTTGAACATATGAAGCAATGGATTAGCAATATCCTTCAAAATGATTCAGATTGAGATTGATTGTGTGTTACGCAATTAGGGTACTGTCCTTACAATAGCCAAATTATAAAATATTACATTATTATTATAAATCTCACTAAAAAATTTTGCTCGAGCAGTTACATCTACGATGAATAGTATAAGAATAAATGATAAAGTTTACCACACTAATAAAAGAGGAAACCATCGTGTAAATATCTAAAACTAATTTAATTTGTGGGTACTTACCCTGTTTTTAAACAAGAAAGTGTCATTTATAAAAAACACTTTTACGATTTGTTTACCTTTAGTTAATTATCTAAACCAATGGAGTATAGGTTTGTCTACAATCTCTAGCCTCTAGTTGATAAGGGTAGTCGCGTGGCTGAACGTTCACTCTATAGTATGTTGACTGAATCATTTCGTCATGTGGTACTTATGTGACTTGTCTTTGTTTTCCTGATAAGGTCACCTGGCTGTCTAGCTAGCCTTCTGATTTCTTCGCATTTATAAGCAGAATTAAAAGATGTTTTTATCTAAACAAAAAAACCCCTTTTATTTTATTTCATTGTGCGTAGAAATCGTATGAATTGTGGTACAAAAATTGTAAAAATATTAGCCATATCACATGAAAAATCAAATATTAGAAACCAAGTGCAAAAAAAACTTACCTCAAATATGATAAGTATATAAAGCGCACACAGGAGGAGACAAGCGTAAATTACTCCCGTCGATAGATCCAAAGGGTCCATCGTATAACTCAACGCAAACGGAGTCGTTACAGTGGAAGTCGTGGACATCCTGACGGCATAACCCGTGTGGTTGGACCTCAGACTCAGGGAGTTCTGTCTGGTAGGGGCCAGTTTCAGGACTTTGGACCTGGTTTCGCCTTCTGTGAAGTCTATCTCGTCGTCCGGGTTGAGGTAAAGGAACCAGCGTGACATCTGGGGGATAAAAAAAAATACTAGCTAGAACTACCTTAGGTTTTTAAAGCCATCATCTCATCATCTGCCTAGCCTTTTAAAAATTATTTTGGAGAAGGCTTCCAGTCTAACCGGATTCAGCTTTACATGGAGCGGTTGCCTACCTGACCTCCACAACCCAGTTGCTGGGTAATATTATACCCCTTGGTAAAACTGGTTGTCTGTATTTCGGGCTTCTGATAACCTGTAACGACTGTCAAAGATCCACGAATGACAGCCGGGACAAACGGGTTATCGTGCTTTCCGAGACACGGAGGGGTCTTGGTAAGTAAAGATGGTCACCCATCTACGGACCAACAGCGGCAAGCGTAGTTATCATCTGACTTTAACTACGCTTGCCGCTGTTGGTCTATTACCTGATAACATAGAACTTGTTAAATTATCGGGAGCAAATACAGCTCCTGTAAACTCATATAAAGTGACCAATCAAAAGCGCCGAAACCAAAACCATCATTGATCATTGGTTTATCGAAATTACAACAACGAATGCAAGACATAGCATAATCAGCAAGCATATAATGTTCCCACTACTGGGATGCAGGCCTCCTCTCTTCAAGAATCGAGAGGGAGTGGGCCATAATACACCTCGCGGGGCCAGTGTGTGTTGGTGGATGTCACATATATGTCTTCAAATTTTTGGTTAAAGTACATATCGGTTTCCTCACGATGTTTTCCTTCACCGTTTTGAGAGCAGTGGTATAAAATTAAATACACAAAGTAAAGAGCTTGTCTGGATTCGAAGTCACGACCTACAACTCGGTAAGTCAAAGCCGACATCACTGGGCCACCACTGCCACTGCCCTAATGCAAGACATAATTGTATTTATTGACAATATCATCATTATCACCAACTTGCTGTCCGTATCCCAATTTATTCAGAGTCAACACTGAATGACTTCTTCCATACATCTCTATCACCCGGTACCCCAGAAATCTAGGCATCTCATCATTTCTACTCTAGCCAAATCATCCATCACACAATCCATCCATCAGTTCTTTGGCCTTCCCCTACTTTTAATACAGCTGATCGGAGATGCAAGACTCTTTTAAAAGTGATTTACGAGTACTTTAAAAACATATTTATCATCATCATATCAGCTGAAAGACGTCCACTGCTGGAAACAGGGCTCCCCCAAGCTCCGCCGCTTCGACAATTTCTGTGCTTCCCGCATCCAGCAGATTTCTGCGGCCTTAACAAGGTCTTCGGGCATCTCAGATCATATCACAGATACGGACATATCACATTAGTTCTGGGGTGGTGACCGCGTACCGGAAGACGTAGCGTTGGAAGGCCTCCCACCAGGTATAAAGATGACCTTGAAAAAAATATTGAAGGTATTAAATTAACTTACCTGATTCGTTTTATCTGTCACAGTTTCAAATCCATCTTCCTCGAGCCACACTTCCATTCTGGCCATCGTCAACTTATCACTAGAATTTAGTTTCTTTTCATTTTGTTCTGATACAAATGGTCCTGTAATCTGTAGGAGCACTGATAGTTGTTCTTTGTCTGATCGTAGAGGGTAACCTGAAAAGGAAGAGAGTTTTTAAGGAAAGTCCAGCTAGCAATGAAGTTGGAAATATAAAAAAAATACCGGCTTAAAAAAAATACTACAAAATGAAAAATAGCTTTAATGTCGAAAATCTGTGGCATTGGTTCCGTATTTCCGTTTTTTGCCACCGACTTCCGAAATTCAAGTTATTTTTCGTTTCGTAGTGTTTTTTTGGTAGTCGGTTGTTGTTTTTATAAGGAAAGTATTACAACATCATAAATATTTATCTAAGTGGAAAAAATACGTATTAATGAAGCTAACTCAAAAATTACCCAAGCAAAGTTAATCAAAATATGGGACCACGCCAGACGGCCTGAGGCATGCCTTATCCATTAAAATAATAATTTTGCAAATACATCTATATGTATATGACGAAAAAAATTTAGGAACCGCGCAAAAAAATTAAAACCCATGAAATCCAATTTCTTTTCTGACATGCATGCGGTCAAAGTCGCGGGCGCAGCTAGTTTAAGCCACTTCCTAGTGTTCAAGCAGGACAGAAGAAACTATTTCAAGAATATTTTATGAAACTAGTAGTACGTACTTTTGATTTCTCCAGGAGCTACCGCCGAGTGTCTGCTGACCTGTTCCTTCTCATTATACATGAGGAATACTGTGGTGAAGAACATCCACATTGCGACTAGAAGGGTTATCTTCACCCAGTGTCTAGCTTGAGCCATCTACGGACAAACAAAAAATACTTTATATTTTATCGCAGACGGATTGTCGAATCCGCTGTTTTACATAACCGCTACCCGTTTTACAAAAAAGCTCCGTTATGTAAAACAGCTGAATGACGTTTAGCGATTTTCCGTAATTACTGAACTTTAACAGGCAGAATTGAATACACGGTTTGCGTTTAACAATGCAGCGGGTCAACGATTAGACGTTTTGTAAAACAGCGTGAAATGAAACGTCAGATTGTAGATTCTAGTTCAGTAGTAGTTTCAGTAAATAAAATGAGTAATATGAGTGAAAATTACTACAACTCAAGTGAAAACAGTGATTCGACAATCCATCTGCGACATATTCAATCAGCTTATAATGTTCCCACTGCTGGGACACTGACAGGCCTCCTCTCTTCGAGAGGAAGTGGGCCATACTCCACCATGCGGACCCAGTGCGGGTTGATATTATGTCACATGTCTTCGAATGTTTGGTTCTAGGATATTGAGAGTAGTGCTGATGAAATAATTTACACAAAGTAAAGCGCCGGCCTGGGTTCGAACCCATGACCCACAACTCGTAAGTCGCAGCCGTTGCCACTGGGTCACCACTGCACTCAACTTTCTTTACTATGGTTGTAATGCTGCGCTTTGTCACCTTGCCCGTTTGTATGAAGCTTTCTATTTATTAGGATACCTACACTAGTCGCACGCGCACCTTGTCATATATCACTCAAAAGATTTGAAAAGTTGTTTCGAAATTGCATAGACCAGTTAATCTCTAATTTTGTAAACATTGTAATAGCATAGTATAGTAGGTAAGTACTGTGATGGCTGAAAGCTGTAACAGCTCTAAATTAGATCACATCATCATGCGTTCGTACTTCCGAAGATAAACGATCATTGTCGAAGCGTAAACTTTTTTCTGGGAGATCTGTACTAAGTTTTATTTTCTAAACGATATCTCCTTTTAATCTTACCTTTGTTGGCTTTTTGGGTGCAGGTTCGTCTTCAAGCCTGGAAAAAATAAAAGACTACATAAAATATATTTATTTAACAATTTAACGCTTGGTATGATTGTTTAGAAACTTGACTAACTGGTTTCCGAAAACTATTTACGATACATCCTATAGGTGTGACCTGCCCAGTCCCACTTCAGCCTCGCAGACTTATCACCAACATCGGAGCTACCCGTCTTGGAGCTTATTGTGGTCTTGCGAATGCGATCGGGGAGTTCAATTTTCAATTTGCTACGTTCCATCGCTCTTTGGCAAACCTTGAGTTTGGACTTCTGAGCCTCTGTCAAAGACGAAATCTGAGCACCTTAGGTTATGAAATAAATTGGGATAAGGACAGGAGAATGATGATGAGTATTAGGGTTCACACAGCAGTTATATAACGTTAGAGAATGTTGCATAACATTTGTTTTAGCATTTTTCTTTTGTCGTTACACACTGTTATAAAATGATATCGTACTACACCATGTTTTATAACATTACAACTGCTGTGTGGGGACACCTTAAGTCATACAGTACTGTAATAACTTACATTTTCTCCTCCTTTTCATCATGAGAAGGTATTTGCTTACAGCCGTTGAGGAATGCGACGGAGATGTCATCCTTCGGGATCTGAAGGTGGTTGTTGAGGTGTGGCGCCGAATTGACGCTGGGCAGTCGTTTAGTTGGGGACCTCGACTTGCTCTTCAGAGGTAAGCCCAGACCACCTGCGAAAAAAAGACAGAATATTTGAGTAATGAAATAATATTTCGACAGTATCGTAAAACAGGTTGAAATAATATACATAGTTTGTTGCCAAAATGGACTCCAATGTGATTACCTACTGTATTATAATTAATGATACATCATCATCATTATCATTTCAGCTGAAAGACATCACGGAATTAATTACTGATGAACTGTCTTTATTTAATTATGGACTTTTATAACCGCAATCCGTATGACAGTTTCATCATAATAATATGATGTGATGACAGTCTTCCAGAACTTCACTACCCGCTTGTCGCTCCTCTCTATCTTACAATCCTTATATCCAACTAGTATTACATAAACTCTAGTCTCCGGTCCTAGAACGAAAGGCCGACGACCTCTAATTACCGATGCAACATTGCACAGCAACATGTTTTCAAACACACTGATGTTTACGTAAACTGCAATGAATCATGCATGAACTAATTTATAGTCTTGCGCTTCCGAATGCGCAGTTTCTATGGGATGAAGCGCTAATACATGATATAGCTGACATGGCAAAATCAAAATCAAAAGTCATTTATTCAAATGAATCAGCACTTTTCGAAAGTCAAAATTACAAAAGACAGTCCCCTAAAACGCCCGCCCTTCAGCACTTCCTATATAATGCTTTCGCTGGGAAATGGAAGTGGCGCAACAAACTCCCCAGCAGCACAGCTGTCTGTTCAGTTAGAAAATACTTGATTGTATACAATACTAGGTACCTATGTAATGAACTAACAAAATAAGACAGTACATGACAAAACTATATACACCCATTAAAATCGATCTCTAACGGAAAATATAATAATATAATTATTAAGGACCGACACAATAATATATATAAATAAATATAAAAATAAAATATAATACAACAGAGTTAATAATAATATATAAATTATTAATATATAAAATAAAAATATATAAAATATTAATAAAACAATAAAATATAATATATAAATATATACAATACTAATAATACAAATATAATAAATTAAATCACTAAATAAATTAATAAAAAATAAATAAATAATAAATTAATTAATATAATTATACAAAAATATTATTTTTCTGGAACCTAAATGTTATTACCTACACAGCAAAAGATTCCTTTGACGATAAACTCACTTAACTAAAAATTAACAAAATAAGACAGTACATGACAAAACTATATTATACACTCATTAAAATCTATCTCAAACGAAACATATAATAATATAATTATTGAGTACCGACACATATAACAGAGTTAATAATAATAAATAAAATAATAATTTGTAATAATAAACAAAATATTAATAATACAATAAAATATAATATAAAAATATATAGAATACTTATGTTATATAATTATACAAAAATACTTGTTTATGGACCATTTGCCGAAATGATATACCCTCTCTCCTACTACCTCTGCTGTGCCCGACAGGGTCCATAGTGATTCTGCTATATTTTTATTTATAAGACCTAATGTACACTATGGAACGCAATAAAGTATTGAGTATTGAGTATTGAGTATTGAAAAAAACACACATTACAAGACACAGAACATTAAATTAAATTATTTGCCATATGTCAGCTAGCCACGCAAATATACCAACAAATACAATAAAAACTATATGTAGTCAAGCAAAAAAAGAATTAGTCATCCTGACTGGACGGGTCTACTCAAATCTCTGTGTTTCTTTCCTCAAAAGACCATCTCTGAAGAGCACTCCTGAAGGGCGGGCTTTTTGGGGGATTGTCATATGTAATTTTGACGTTCGAAAAGCGCTGATTCGTTCTCAGCCTAATTTGAATAAATTCCTTTTGATTTTGATTTGAAGACACTAATCTACATGGTCATTATGTAAAGCTGTTGGTTTTCCATGAGTTACTTATGTAAAACTGTTGGTTTTCCATGAGATAAATAAATAAATTACATGATCTGACCAAGATTATGTCTGGATTTTAAGAGACTTTGAGAACCCCGTAGGTCTGGATTTGAATTGGACCAGCATAGCTATTCACAAACATTAGATGCGCTTCCGTGTCGGATCGAACGTCAATCAATGTTATCGAAGGAGTCTCTTAAAGCTGTTATTTTTTATTTAAAAAAACGTTGCCCCACACTAGGTATGGGGGGGTATTACTCCTGTATCGTGGGTGCGTTAAAAAACATTTAAATTCACATACACAAACAGCCAGACCCGGAACAACTACCTGTAGGCAATACAAATATTTGTTCCGTGCGGGAATCGAACCCGCGACACGCAGCGCAGCAGTCGATCGCTCAGCCACTGCGCCAACCGTGTCGTCAACTCGTATTCACTGTTAACAAATCAGAAACCCGAAAATTTTGACAGTTTAAACCAAATAAACGACCGCTTTTCTTCAGACAACTATTTGCTGTCTGTACTAGACAAATCATAGTACCTACCTAAAATGTGTCATTTTCGATTCGTAGGCACAGGCAACTGAAGGAACACGGGTGGGCTTTAGCCAGTAAAAGTCTGACACGCCCTCCCGCTCCGCCCAGAGCGGGAGAAGTTATTTGATGATTTCCCAACCAAAAAAAAAACCGGTCAAGTGCGAGTCGGACTCGCGCACCGAGGGTTCTGTACAAATTTGTAGGTATGTAACTAAAAATTTACAGTTTTCGGAGTTTTTTTCTTTACTTGTGCTACATGACATTGCTTCTTGCCAAATTTCATGATTCTAGGTCAACAGGAAGTACCCTATAGGTTTTTAATTCCCTTGCGAGTGTCAAAATATGCGGCATAAACGGAACATACACGCCCGTATCTTTTCATTGCGTTTACTTAGAACTTTGACTTTTTCACTGCTTCAAGGGATTGTCTTATGTATTTGATATTAATTCCAATTTGATAACTGTACGCGTTCCTGAGAAAAAAGGTCTTGACAGACGGACGCACAGACAGACAGACAACGAAGTGATCTTATAAGAGTTCCGTTTTTCCTTCTGAGGTACGGAACCCTAAAAAAAGCCTGTCCAATAGTTGTAAATACGTATACTCAACTTTGACAAAATATCATTATAATAATTGTAAGTTCATCATTACTGACATCGTTAACAGTCATTTGATCTGAAATCATTAGTTTTTCCTTCTCGAAATTCCATAATGATGATCATTTAGCTACCTACTTACATAATAACCATTTTTTCAAACGAAAATTATGTGTAATTTAGACCCGGTTTCATTGACAAAATAGACCAATTTCGTGCGCATGTTACGTCGAAATTAAAGTAATATGTTTTTAAAACTACTGCTACAATAAAAAAAATTGTAGCATGTTTTGGAACATTGACGCGCAAACTGTAATAATGAATTCAGCACATGATTAGACCCCCTAGAGTAGACATTTTCGGTTTAAAAAAAAAACATCTGCCGTTTAAGAGAAAAGTTCTATACCTATGCGGCCAAAACGTATGGATATACAACAATTTTTTTTTTAATAACCGACGAAATAAACAAACTGCAACAAGCAAACTGAAGCGGCAGTGGGCTGTCCATGTTTGTCGAAGGACCGATGGACGGTGGAGCAGAAGAGTCCTGGAGTGGAGACCGCGTATCGGCAAGCGTAGTGAGACGCACCCCAGCTAGATAGACGGACGACCTAAAGAAGGTTGCTGGGACAGACTGGATGCGGAAGACGGAGGACAGGGTGTTGTGGCGCAGCCTGGAGGAGGCCTATGCCCTGGACTGCAATAGGCTGAGTTGACTGATTGAACCGACGAAAAATTCCTATGCTGGGGGTCTGGAATCATATGCTGAATTGATGGCACTACACTTACAGTTTGCGCACTTGTTAAATGTTTTTGTACCCCGTGGTTCAGGGATTGACAATAAACAATGTTATGATTGTGTTGTCTGTCTGTCAGTCGCTCACGGAACTTTTCACATTATGTATAGATAGACGCAGATGCCATCACGGTTTGTTTCTCTGAAGGATTGGGCAGAGCCTTTCGTTAATACACCCACATTTTGGCAGATATCTGGACTGCTTTGATAAAGATTGGTCCTTGGCAGCTCTGGACAGAGAGAGATGGAAAGAGAGTAGGGAGGCTTTTGCCCAGCAGTGGGAAATTAACGACTAAAAAGAAAATAATAAATAGGGGGCGAGCTTTTTGCCATCAACCATACATCGAGACTCACACTTTGCCGGACCTGGGAATCGAACCCAAGATCTCATGGTCAGCAGTAACGCTTGCGACCACTAGATCAACGAGGCAGTCGAGGCGGTTGTATAGATCCTCCATAAATGGCGAAAGCTCATCAAATTGCAGTCTTAAACAAGGTTAAAGACAGGTCACCAGTATACAACTATAATACGGTACATAGCATACCAGTTTGTACTGGATAGAACCGGTTTGACTTCGCTCAGGTGGGCCGCGTGCGAATCGAATCCTACAAATACGACTGTTGCGATAAAATAATGTTATTTGTTAAAGAAAAATCTTATAATACTTATATCTATACTAGTTAAAAAGCTGAAGAGTTTGTATATTTTTTTGTTTCTTTCTTTGAATGCGCTAATCTCCGGAACTATCAGTCGGATGAAAAAAAAACGGGTTGCACTCCGGGAGTGCCGGCAGAAGTGAAAACTTGAATATTAACGTTGTGCATTTTTGATATTTTGGAATGCAGTCTACTCTACCTCTGTCTTACGAATTTTCGATCAGGTCACGTGTCCTGACGCGAGCTCAGTCTTACGAATTTTCGATCAGGTCACGTGTCCTGACGCGAGTTTAACATTTTTTACCCAACACAACAAAAGTGCACAACACCGCTTAATAAGTTTCACTTTTGGCCCATTGATCGTCTGACATGCGGCAGATGTATCCAGCCCAATTCCATTTAAGCGTGGCAGCTTTCCGAGTGACATCAGTTATTTTGCTGATGGAACGGATTGTTGTATTCTTAACCCGGTCCACAAGTTCCTCCCAGAATACTCCGTTCCATAGCTCTCTGGCAAATCTCGGGGGTGGCATTAGACATTAGATATAGGTACGCAGTTTAATTTATTGTCGAATTGTCGTCTCCACCCTGTATATTTGTGTGTTTTGTTAATCGTTTTTCTTTGGAACCTTTCTAGCTAGGCCGTAGTTCTGGGACCGACTGACTGACAGTCATCGACCAGGGTCATTGTCAAACTAAAAGGGTCTGTGATAGTGAGAGTGTTACGCATTTACACTTCTGCGGGGTAAATACGTAACACTGTTACAATGGAAGTGAATTTGACAGTCCAACAACATTAATTGTGTCATTTACGTTGTCGAGCAGACGAATTTTTCAAACACACGAAGCAATGGATTAGCAATTCCCTACAAAATTTTTCGGATGGAAAGTAAGACGGTTGCTCAATTCTTCAAACTTTCTCATAAAGCTAAAGCATGGTCTAAATTGGTTATATCCAGTTCGTACCAGTTATAAGCTATACACACAATACAGCGACCTCGCTCGCCACCTGTGCGAACTACGGATGCAGGCAGAATAAATATACATACTTTAAAGTTATTGCCAGTCATGCATGTCAGGGACGGATCCCAGACTATCCAGATGTGGCTCATTATCAATATTTACGGTTACAATGTGACTTTAACTGCTTCGCATACCTACGAAAGAAAAAAAGACAGACATTCTGGACGGCATCATCATCAGTCTCCTGCCCTTAGGTATCCCAATTTATTTGTGGTCGGCGCAACATGTCTTTTTCATCCATACTTCTCTTCTCTATTAGTCGTCATCTCGGTAGTCACTCCTTTTCTAACCATATCGTCGTTCACAGAGTCCATCCATCGTTTCTTCCCCTACTCTTATACCCATCGACATTCAAACTCATTCAACACTTTCCTCATTCCTCCTTATCATATGCCAATACTACTACAATCATGATTCACACAGTACATCCATGGATGACTTGGTCGTCCTCTACTCTTATAACCACCAAATTTTGGACGACACAGAGTACCTAATTAATGAACAAGACCCAAAAAGCCTATTTTGTTTACTTGCACGTATAGCATCCATAATAATATTATTAAAAAAAACCAGCAGTGGGGCTCTGTCTCGCTTAGGGTCTTAGCATTATTTATGCAGAGCGATGGTCGTTTTGCCTTGATGTAACGCATATTTTCCCCCAACTTGTCCTTTTTTTTGTGTTAATATTCTTTCTCTGCGTCATGTTTGATAATTTTCAACCTCCACGTGCGTGAAGCCGCGGAGCAAATCTGGTATTCAAATTATAAAAAAAACAACTAAAAGGTCGTTCACCTAACATTAGAAGCGGAGCAAACTGGATCAGACCGGTTAATTATAGCCTAGACTTGCCTAGAGTTTTGTTTATAAATACTAGCTAGTCTTAATCCCAGACAGATTTGAAATAGCATTATTGAAGGCTAAAGAACAATCTTTTTTTACAGACGCCAGTACACCAAGCTACTACACTCTGTGAAACTTTCAATAGATTTTCAAATTTATCGCAAAAGCATTAGGTTCAAGGTTGATTGGGAAAATTTGACAGTCACGGGTAGCTTGATGTGTCTGTACGTTCAAATTGACACAGCTATAGGCTATGTATCCTATAAATTGTTATCCTCCAGCATGATCAGCCTATAACGTCCCACTGCTGGGACACAGGCCTCCTCTCGGTGAGAGGGAGTGGGCCGTGATCCACCACGCGGGCCCAATGCGGGTTGGTGGCTGTTACATGTCTTCGAATTTTTCGGTTCTAGGACATGCCGGTTTCCTCACGATGTTTTGCTTCACCGTTTTGAGAGCAGTGGTGATGAAATTTTACACAATGTAAAGCGCCTGTCTGGGTTCGAACCTACGATTCGTAAACCGGGACCGTTACTATTGGGCCACCACTGCTCTTCCTTATTAAATTATTATCCTATCCTAATATTATAAATATAATGTTTGGATGTTTGTTACCCAATCACGCAAGAACGGCTGAACCGATTAGGATGAAATTTGGCACACAGATAGTTTATAACCTGTAAACACATAAGATACTCTTTATCTCGGTAGAACGTTCCTGTCGGATAATTTTCGGCCTTGAAGCGAGCGAAGCTGCGAGCAAAAGCTAGTACCGTGCATAAACTTAAACATGAATTGAAGGCTTGATGGAAGGAAACGGTTCTAACTGGTTTGAACTGGATATACCGGCTTTTAAAGTAATTTTGCATTATAAAACACTTTCTAGCTCTCTCACGGTTCCACATAGTTGAGGCAGACCTCGTAGAGGATGGCGGGACGAGCTGGACAAAATAAACGACCCGTTCGTCCGACTGCCATCTGCCCACTGGTGGGACGAACGGGAATTTAATAAACAATATTACCTACATTTAGGGCTGATTTTTCCAACGCCAGATAATTTTACCCGAGGAATAATTTTGAATTTTTGACAGTTCTTCCATACAAAATCTGTCAGACGTCAATATCATTCTACGAATAAAAATAATCTATCGATTGAAAATTCAGCACTTAGTAGTTTATTTTTAAATCCCATTGGTTCCACTAAATAATTTGAGTCTGGTCTAGTCGTTCGTCCCATCAGTGGGACGAAAGTGGCGTGTATTCCCACGCCAGGTGCCTTTGCCCAGCTGTGGAATGAAACAGGCTTACAGCAACAGTAAGATTATTTTAATACGGTAAATTAAAGTCAGCTTTTTGTACCTACCTACTGATTTAGTTTTTTTTTCTGCAAAACATACCTAGTTAATTTTGCACAAAAAAATATGTTTAATTAAAACATCCTGTAACTGTATGGATACATCATTCTCGTAATAAAGCGTATAATCGCGTTTAGAGAGGAGCAAACATTCGCAGACAGAGCGAGACGGCAGAACAACATATAGCTAGATACCGGCGCGAACTGGATTGGACCGGTTTAAATATAGCCTGCTTGGAACGCTGACAAAAAAATCTATGGTAAATAGAGTGCGCTTGATAGATATTGAACACTTATTTGAAAATGAGAACCTAATACCTGTTTACACTAACTCTAAATGAATGCCTAAATAAAACCACGCGCGCTGATGAATTTTCAACTTTCGGTGACAAGCTGAGCGTTGCAAATCCAATAGCACGCTTTCAATCAGGGCCGTCTTTAATCTATTGGAGGCACAATAGATTAAACCGGGTTTAGATAAGAGCAGATAAGCAAAATTCTAAAATTATTCAACAATTTTTATTTCCTTACAATCACAATAAATGAATAGATAATTTATTGTAATACGATTCGGAAAACTCAAACTCAAATCATTTAATTCAACTAAACCAATTACAGGCACTTTTGAATTGTCAAAGGGTCAGTCAGTCAGAAAGATGAAGCTAGTTGCCCATTCCAAAGCGTAGGTACCTATGGAGAAGAACGGGCAAGAAACTCCATGGACACTCTTTTAAATCATAAAATTGTTACAAAATATTTGATACATCATTCGTGTTGAAATTAACCATGTGAGAACGATGTAGAAAGACGTGCACGTTTGAAGCGTCCGTTATAGAAAACATAAAAACAATTCAGAAATTAAAAATTACAATAAGCCGTGGCGGCTAAGAGATGACCAGTCCCTACTGACGGCGCCCGTTCACGAACATGACGTATGGACCAGCACCATTCAGCTCAACCATTTTGAAGGGAACTTAATGATCCAACACACACGCCACCACCAGCGAGACATTAGAGTGAGCATGACATACTCTCAGCCGCCAGGGCACATTCAAGTCAATGAAAGATGTACCCAGTAAATGGTAGCTTTATAGAAAGTACATAGTGCTCACAAAAGTAACTCTTAGCATTCCTACGTTAGTGCTTAAAATTCGTACCCTTCTAGTTTTCAGATAAACAAAATTGTCAAGACTTTCACATCATCATTCTATGGACATTAGCGACAAACTGCACCCTAATTGCGTTAACCACTATCAATCACAATCTGAATCATTTCGAAGGATATTGACTTGCCTTGACATAAAATGAAACTTGTTAATAAACTACTTCCGATGATACATCGAAAGGTTTGTTAAGGTATTGGGTATCAAACAGAACAGCAATGATGGCCATTCAATATGAGAGTTTAGAGAAAAGTGATATTTAGTGACGAATTTTGAGAAATTTTCAAAAATACATAAAAATTGGGTTTTCTCGAATTTCATGAATTTTCGTCAAGGCTTTATGGGGTACTTAATTGTTGCAAATGGACCACACTATCATTTCCTAGACGGGATACGTTGAACTACAAGTCACCCTGTATACATCATCTGCCTAGCTTTTTCCCAACTATGTTGGGGTCGGCTTCCAGTCTAACCGGATAAGTCACTCTGTATACACTGACTCAATTTAAAATGCATAAAGTAATGCTAGGGCAACACGATTTTCGTAATAATAATAGTAAGCTTTAAAAATAATAAGTTTTAGTCATTGTGTTATGCTTTTAACTCAATATTCTAATTGGGCTTTTTTTTTTTTTTTTTTAGTTCTTTATTGATTTGTAAGGGATTTTTGTACATAAAAATGACGATGACAATCCCATCGTACCTTATGCTAATCTTAGTTCGCTAATTAATACTATGTACTCTTAATTAAATTCAAATGAGTAAAGCACTTTAGCTGCATCCGACTTAGGTGCAGCTAAAATACTTTGAAAAACACCAACATCTACATAATTTAAATGATATTGCCTTACCAGCTGTTCTCTCTTATTAGCATTGCGTGTACATTCCATTAATAAGTGTTGCACGTCGTCAATTTTCCCACAGATCTCACAATTAGGTGAATCAACCTTATTCATTAGAAAGGCAAAACTCCTATTAGGAATGTGCCCGGAACGCAATCGACATGCGGTCACTATTTGGTGTCTACTTAGTTGAACACTTGCAAACCATGGAACATGAAGAGGTTCACATTGAATACTTTTGTACCATATGCCCTTGGTTTTTGATCTTTCATCAAAGTATTCTTTAAATTTTTTATAACATGCTGATTTATAAATTGTAAGCATTTCTGAGTGATTAGGCAGAATGTTAGTGTCAGTTCCATCAGATATGGCTTTTTTAGCGAAATTGTCAGCCTCCTCATTACCCGTCAGGCCAATGTGTGATGGGACCCATTGCAGTGCCAAGGTTATGTTCTTTTCATTAGCTATTTTAATTTGGTCTAATATTCTGTATGCTACTGATACACCTCTGCTACCAGAGGCAGTTCGAGCAATGTGAAATAAGGCACTTTTACTGTCCGTTAAGATTAATATTAATCTTTTTTCGACCAATTCACTAGCATAGGACAAAGCCTGTGACACCGCAAAGAGTTCTGCCGACATAATGGAAAAATATTTGTTCAATTTGTAACTACCATGATTTTTGGTGAACGGATCATAGTATGCAGCACCAACCCCAGCAAGTGATTTAGATCCATCAGTGTAAACAGTATAGTATCCAGGGTATTTTGTATGCAATTCCTGCAACACCTCAGCTTTTAAAGAGTGGCTCGAATATTGAGATTTTGCCCCTCTAACAGCGTCTAAATTATAATGTAATATATTTATTAAATTTATATTAGTCAACCAGGTATCTAATTTAAACATTTCAAGCGGGTAAGAGGAGGCTATCATATCTTGTTGTACTTCATTATAACATGTTGCTAACAGCTGTTTCTTTTTATGTAACCAATATCTAGTATTGCCTAGTTCATTTAGTTCTTTTAAAAGCTTTATATTTATGTTATTAGCCCAAGATTTTGATTTCGCGCAGAACTTAAATGATAGATACAGCCTTCTTATATGAAGAGGAGGAATACCCAGTTCACTCTCCATAGTATGAATCGGAGTAGATTTGATAAACCCTCCAATAACTCTTAGTGCCTGATTTTGGAGTTTATCTAGTTTAGATGTATGACACATAGCCGCGTTGTCGTATAGATAACTCCCATAATCTAAACGGCTTCTAATCAGAGCAATATATATTCTACGAATATGAATCGGATGAGTACCCCACTTAGAACCTGCTAGTACCTTTAACAAACTTAAAAACTTCAAAGCTTTCTCACGACATTCATTAATTTGCTTTCCCCATCGCAAAGATCTATCCAACCAAATACCCAAATACCTAATACAGTCGACCGAATCCAATAACGAACCATCAATCTCAAGTTGTACCCTCTGCATTCTGCGAGTCCTGCCAAAAATGCAATATTTAGATTTGGAGGCTGACAACTCCAGTCCAAGTTGCTCTAAAAATGCTAATATAGTATTTAATGCTATTTGCATATTTGATACACTATCTTCGAGCTTATTACATTGAGAATACACAACAAAATCGTCTGCATATTGGCATATGAATACCTGATTTATCTTTTCACAAATGGCTGAGGTAACAATATTAAAAAGTAGAGGTGATATGGGATCGCCTTGGGCGATTCCTTTATTTGTCCATCTAGTAATACTGCTATCTGACTCATCACACCTAATGTGAAGACGTCTTTCTCTCAGGAACTCCCAAAGATAAGTACACATTTTAGATCCAACCTGTAACTCTTCTAAAGTACCTACTACTTTACTGATGAGAACATTATTATATGCTCCCTCAATGTCTAAAAAGCAGGCTAAGGTAGATTTATTTTGAGAGAAGCCGATCTGAGTAGTTGTAACAAGACGAACCAAGCAGTCCATACATGACTGGCCTCTTCTAAATCCTACTGTATTTGAAGATATTATCCCTTTGTTTTCGATAAACCACTCTAGGCGCCTAGCCAGCATCAAATGAAAAATCTTACAAACACAGGACATTAAAGCAATAGGTCGCAACTTAGAGTTAGAGTTAGCATTATGTTTAGGTATTGGTATTATATTTATGTTCCTCCACTGTGTAGGAACGTATCCAGTTCTAAATATGCGATTGTACAACTTAAGCAGGAACTGTTTACCTATATCGGGAAGATTATAAATCATAGAGTAGCAGACATCATCCTGTCCCGGAGAAGTATCCTTGCGTTTAAAACAGCTTTCCATTTCATGAAGAGTAAACTCAGCATCAAGCTTGAGGTTAGAAGAAGTAAATGCAAGGGGAGGGTCAGCCACAAAATCGGGTGCCAAAGATATTAATAGTTCCTGTTTACTAGTATCAGATGAATATGTTTTAGTTTGCCTGATGCCCTTCATCCATCTCATTCGTCTCCACATTTCTGACAGGCTAGTCGACTCATCTATACTATCACAAAAGTCGCACCAACTTTGAGACTTGGCTCGTCTTGTTAAACGTTGAGTTTCTGAGATTTTCACCTGCAGACTGTCCAAGTTTTGTGGAGTAGGATTTTGTCTGAATTGTTTTAAAGCAAGTCGGCGTTGGGCCACTAACCTTGAGAGCTCCTGGTTCCAGTAAACTTTAGGTACGAATCTACTACCCGGACCTATACATATCTTTCTGAAGGGTATATTCAATTCAGCAGCTTTATGTATATGTTTTAAAAAACAATCATACATTTCTTGGATATCAATACAATCACATCCAGTTTGTAAAAATAACTCTGTTAATGTCTCTTTATAATCTAACCATTTTGCTAATTTAAAATTTCTTCTACAGATGTAAAGTAAAGTGTCTTGAAATTTAAAACAAATCTTAAGAATCAGATGGTCACTGCCTAAGCTTTCATTGGTTACATTCCACTCAGCATTTACAGCAATATCTGTAGTGCAGAAAGTGATATCGGGTGAGGTCTGCTGCAGAGTGCCATTTACAAGCTTAACCCTTGTAGGTCTACCATTGCTGAGTGAAATATAGCCATTATCTAGGGAACTATCAAAAATCTGGTTACCTCTTGTGTCAGTCCTGTTCGACCAATTACTATGGTGGCCGTTAAAATCACCTGCAATTATAGTCTTTCTTGGAAATAGTGAAAATATATAATCCCAATCTGATTGGCTGGTGCGAACAGACGACGGACAATAAATAGAGATAATGTTATGGACCAACTTACAGTTAAGAATTTTGATTGCCAATATTTCTATACCAGAATTACTTATACTAATAGGATTCACATATGCTCTCACAGTTTTGTGGCATAAAATTGCCACCCCTCCATAGCTGTCTGACCTGTCTTGTCGATAGATGTTGTAGCCTCCTAAGTTTATGTGTGAGTCACACTCAAGCCACGTCTCGCTGATTATTCCAATATGAATCTTCTCTCTGTTTAAGAATATTTCAAAGTCTACTAATTTTGGCCTTAAACTTTGTGCATTCCATTGTGCTATGTTCACGCTCATATCTTGATTTTTAGCCATTTACTATGTTATGACATAAGGTAAATAATGTCTTTATGATGCTTCCACGTTTTTCAATAAATATCGATGTCACTTCTTCTACAATATACTGGACACATAAACAAACTTTTTCCTCAAAGGTATTTTTGGATAATATTAATTCTTGAATTTTATGAAAAAGTTTAATAATCCTTGAGCCCTTACCTTTCTCTTTCGATTCGGCCATTTTTCCGTGCTGATTTTGTACTAGTTCTTCTTCTTGTGAGTCTTCACTCATCTCTTGTACACTTTTTTCTTTCATTTTGTTTTTCTTCCTATTAATCGACTGTCGGTGCACCTTTTTCACTTCTACAGTTCCTTGGTTTTCTTTACTTTCTTCCAAATTCATTGAGGGCTGAATATTTGCATGATTTCCCAGTAAAATATCTCTGTATGAAATAGTGTGATCTAACTTTTCACTCGTACTACTACTATTATTATTCCTTGGTACTTGCTCAATACATCTCTCTTGTTCACGTGATTGTTGATAAAATATTATGGCCTTTTTGTAAGTGCAATTGTTTTGACTCATGATATTTTTTAACTTTTTTTCTTTGATAAATACCGGACATGTTTTATCAAGTGCCATATGTGGCCCTTTACAGTTAATACACATAAATTCAGTTGACAAACAGTTTTCATGATCCTGGCCGCACTTTGGGCACTTTACTTTCCTAGTAGGACATACTTTCCTTGCGTGCCCGAACTTCCAGCATCCGGAGCACTGGGTGACGGGAAAGACATATGGTTCCACTTTAAAACGACAACCGTATCCATGAATATACGCGGGTAAAGTGGGACTCTTAAACGCCAATCGGATTACAGCACTGTCGACCCACTGTTTATCTTCGGCTAGGCGCTGTAATCTTCTCATTGACATAATCTCATACTCGCATGTAAACTGTTCGATTATCTCCTTTTCTTGAATATCAAGATCTACGTTTTTAACTATTCCATACGACAGATTCACTTCGTCTACACTTCGACATCTATAATCAAGTTCCTTAAATTTTTGACAGTTTATAAGTTTGTCTGCATCTTCTTTATGCTTTAATAAAATATTAATCTTATAGGGGCTTTTGTATTTTATTCTTAAAATGTTATTAATATTTTCAGCTTTTAGAAGCTTCGCCATACCAAACTGTTTTGGAAGCACCTCCTTAGATGATAGATTTATCATCCAACCTTCCGCATATTCGGTGTCTTTTGCGGTTATGTTGTTATCCTGGTTGTTGGTATCGGAATAACTGCGCAATAACCGTTTAGGTCTTCTATTGACGGTGATAAATCCATCGTCGTCTTCTTCCTTATCTTCTTCACTTTCCGGTCTTGCTCTTTTTTCCGGGACTTTTAGAGTTTCAAATAGCAGGTTTTCTTCTACTCTTCCCATTTCTTCATCAGCTCGTTTTGTTTCCGAAATAGCTTCTTCATGTCTCTCCATGGTATCCGATACAGGGGAAGAAGGTATACTTGAAGACCGACCAAAACTAGCCATAATCTCGATAGGTAACAAGCATTTGGGTAGTCTTTATAAAAATAAAGTTGTGGGTAGAAGTAAAACTTTAAGTTGTAGATAACGTTCGCGATCTTGTAAGACGTGAGCCTCGTACAACCGCTCGCGCGCTACTGTTCTAATTGGGCTGTATGAGGCCTTGCGTAAATAATGTTACATTTTGTATATATAAATATCTTCTTCCTAAGACTTACTGATTTATTTGTTGTTATTCACAAACAGTAGTTTTTCACTAATCACTGTCCAATGGTGCTTAAACAAGCCATTTACCTCAATATTCCAAGGTTCCGTAGTTTATTATTTACTCGTCAAAATGTAATTTTCAAATATGGCGCGCATTACTCAACACAAATATCTTTTTATGGTGTCCGTGAACATGGTTATTATCATAGAACCTTAGCGTATGCCCTTAGGGATATTTCTTTGGTGTTTTTATTTATTGTTATGGAAAACTTCATGGTCATTTATGGAAGTTTTTTGTAACGTTATTGGATGTCAAACAAGATGGCCGCCCACCGATGGTAAGTAGTCGCTGCCATCTATGGGACGTACACGTCCAATACGACTTACCAACTGAATTTCGACAAACCCTAATACGACAATATGGAACTCCGACACGTCTTCATTTCGACAATACTGTAGTTCGAAATACCTAAAGTCCGATACTACTGTACTCCGACAAAACGTTTCTTCGACATGACATAACTAGGAAACGATGCGACTTCGACGACATGCTTCTTCGACAACAATGTCCGACATCAGTCAATTTCGACGTAAACTACTCCGGCATGCTGTACTTCGACAATATCTTTCTTCGACGTGATATATCTGAGACACGATTTCCAATACCAGAGGGGAAATTCATAAAGGAGGATGGGATGTTTGTCCCAAGTAGTGTATCAACTTGTGATATAAGTACGTCAGTTTGAAGGTCATAATATTAGCTTTATTTTATTGTCTGACACCGACAGTGAGAGACGTGCAGGGAAAGATCTATGAATTATTTTATTTTATACAAGCAGGAAGCGTGGTTTCATCAGCATATGTTTCGATTCCGTTGGAATATCGGGATAAAAACTATCTTATGTGTTAATCCTGGTTATAAACTATCTGTGTGCTAAATTTCAGAGTAACAAACATCCATGCATCCATCTATCGTCACAAACTTTCGCGTTTAAAATATTAGTAGGATTAAAATAAAAATTACCTCCCTATCATCTGCATCATCTGCCTAGCCTTTTGCCAACTATGTTGGGGTCGGCTCCCAGTCTAACCGGATTCAGCTGAATACCAGTATTTTACATGAAGCGACTGCCTATCTGACCTCCACAACCCAGTTACTGGGTAATACGAGTCCCCTTGATAAGACTGGTTGTCAGACTTTCAGGCTTCTAACGACCCTTAATGATAAATTGTCAAAGATCCACAAATGACAGCCGGGACCAACGGCTGGTTTGTTCGTAGAGCTACATCCAGACAAATAGACAAACGGATAAAAATTCTAAAAATTATATTTTCGGTATCAGACTCGACCTTAGTAGCAATTACGCTTTTTTTTTGTTTTTAAGGATAAATTAAGAAAATCTGTTTTCTTTTTTTTTATCGTGTTTTTGAAATTAATACCTACCCATCACGTCTGCGGAGTTTCGCTATCGAATTTAATTTGACCCTGTATATTTTTGAATAAATCTCGTTTCAAAGAATGAACGTGAATAGGTATTGGTAAATGGCATTGGTATTATGAGTGTATAATTATCAATTTCCCCCTGTGGAAGTACTACACGTATACAGGGTGACAGGGAAACTCGACGTATTCCTTGAAAGGCTTTGTACTAGAGGTCATTAGCATCAAATTTAGTCCAGTTAACTAGGGTTCAAAACTGGATGCTTACCGAGCTGTGTCGGTTCTTCCGATTTTTTAGAAATTTTCTGACTTGTAACCAAAAACAATTAATTATGAGAAAAAACTACTCCACTCCAAACATTTAATTGATACTTTTCTGAAAGTTGATAAAAGAGTGATCATTTAAAAAAATGCTTGCAAAACTTACATAATCACAGAAATAAAAGGTCTTTATTAGTATTTTTTTTTTTTTTAACCATCCAGTTTTGACCCCTAGTTGACTGGGCAAAATTGGTTGCTAGTGACCTCTAGTATAACCCTTTCAAGGAATACGTCCCTGTCACCCTGTATAGTTTATCTGTACCTATTTCTTCGTTTCGGAGCTCAATCCTATCCAAATATAGAAAAGAATTTGAATGCGATTAAACTTTTGCAGTGCGCGAATATTTTCATGTTCTAAAAATAACTACGCATTGGAACTGTGACAAATACATAGGAGAATCTAGACAAGAATCGCGTCTACCTAGATTGAAGCATCTTCTTTGAAAATTAGCCTGTATATTATAACCTGTAATGTACTATAGCCAAAACCTACATCAGAGGGGCAATTCTAGTAAAATGAACGTTCACAGTCTGGTCTGTCAAAAATACGTCAAATTTCCCTACATTTTAACAAGTTTTTGACATTTGTTTGTCGCCGAAATGAGACTGCGGCTAGATTTTGATCGTTTTAAATTACGAGAATTGGCCTGCCGGCCATTTTGAAAACAAAATCCCGTGCACATGATGACCACAGCTGCGTCCGTAAGTAAAACAAAAGAGGATCCTTTTTAGGTCGACTAATGATATGAGCTGCAAGCAGGAATAGTCCTTACTCCTCCTTGGTCAGATATAGATTTTGGCGATAGTACAACACCCCAGCGGGGTAATTGCGTAGCACACTAAAAGTAGCAATGGCTTTGATTTTGACAGTTCAACAACATTCATTGCGTTATTTACGTTGTTGAGCAGACAATTTTTTTCGAACATATGAAGCAATGGATTAGCAATATCCTTCAAAATGATTCAGATTTTGGGTTTTGGACATGTTTAGGAAACCTGTTTTATAAGCTGACGCTGCCTGAAGAATCTCTGATGTAGAAATAAAAGCTCAATTTCAGATATCAAACATCACGCCTGCACACCCCAAAGGGGTATGTAGAGATACTACATAATATAAATCCCATTTATTCCATGTAGGTATCTATTACATAGTTAATGTATATGTCACGGTTTCATTAATCCATTGTAATTCTTTTACCTATTGTTTTTTTTTAAAACACGTTGCCCCACACTAGGAATTTCTCCTGTGTCGTGGGTTACAGACATACAAATTCACATACACAAACAGCCAGACCCGGAACAACTAATTGTAGGTCATACAAATATTTGTTCCGTGCGGGAATCGAACCCGCGACACGCAGCGCAGCAGTCAATCGCTTAACCACTGCGCCAAAAGTGCCGTCATTGTTGTGGTATGGTAATTTTATTTTTAGGTGCATCGTCTTCACAAATAATTATATAATTATTGTATGCAAAATATTGTAAAACAATGTAAAAGAGTAACGGTGGAGTTTCTTGCTCATTCTTCTACGAAAAGTAACTTTTGGAAGTGGTGACTAGAATCAATTTGATTTTAATTTAATTTTTGACGTTCAAAAGTGCCTTTTATGTACCCATTTGAAATAAATGATTTGACTTTGACTTTGGGGTGACCCTTTAGGCACAATTTCAGACTTATACTGGGAGTTTCACATAAACATAACATCACCAGGTTCAGCTTTGCCGAACCCTTCGGGAATACGGGCGTATATCCGAAGGGTTCGGCAAAGCTGAACCTATAGACCCTTGTATAATATTCCAGTAATAATAATATCCCTGGACATTTCACACAGCACCATTTGTCCCAAGCTAAGCAACCTAATGCTTGTGTTATGGTATCAAGATGGCTGATAAACTACTTATATACAATTTTTTTTTTTTTTGTAAATACGTACATATTATAGATAGAAAAACACCCAGACTCGGAACAAATACATGTAGGTCATACAAATATTTGTTCCGTGCGGGAATCGAACCCGCGACACGCAGCGCAGCAGTCAATCGCTTAACCACTGCGCCAACCGTGCCGTCAAGTCATTCTAGTACACCAATATTTCGTCAATTATCTTTATGTTCCATATAATAAGGGAGCGAGCCTAATTGCCTTAAACTGCACTCAAATTCAGACCTATGAAAAATCGAGAGTTGAGAGTTTCCTTATTAAAAAAAAACCTCAGTAACACTTTTCCCGGCCTGGGCATCGAACCCAGAACCAGCAGTCTTGCGTCTAAGAGACAGAAAAAAAAATGTTTATTTCAATGCAAATGGCATTTCGATACATGATAATGTAGACCACCTTTTAAGCATGGAATTGCTTGTGTTAGGTGAAGAACATACAGACAGAATAACAGAAGAACCATTCAAAATCACAAAAACAAAAAGAAATAAAAATATTTTTAAAACTCACCATGCTCCTTCTCGTAGTGTTGTCGGAACTGCTCCAAGGCTGGGTCATACTTCACTTCATCAGGTAGACCCATCCACAGCTGAAGAGCTCCATCAGTCAGATCAGTTGACACCAGCGAGTACTGACTCCGAGTTAGTTCCTCCACAGGCCTGGGGGCACGCCACGACTTTACATTCTTCAATAGCTTATCCATCTTGAGTTATTTTAACATGTCTACTTAATATTACTTAATTATTATTAATAATAACACTGTAATTTTGAGGTTATAATCATCAGAATTTGTTGTGTTGTGAAATTGTGTTAGACGGGTTGGGTTTTTTATTAGGGTGACTTTCTGGCAAAGGTGTTTTATTGACAGCCTGGTATGGAAACTTTTTGAATTGTAGTACTAATATAAATGAGTGTCGTGTTGGCTCGAAAGTTTATAGAAAAGCTTTTTTGCACTAGGGTGAAGATTATCCCTTCAACGATTATAAAAACGTGAAATGTGACTTTTCCAATTCCATAACGTAGGTTTATAGCTAGAGCTTTAATTGTAAGAAAACCTGGGGGTCTACTCCGAAGTGCAAAGTGCGAATGTTCGGATCGGACCGACACATGGCCGAACCGAATATTATTGAAAATTGCGAAAAAGTTCGGATCGGCTCAGTTGGGTCGGGACCATAATCAATATTCGAAAGAGTGTAGGAGTCTAGAATCGGAACCGACCGAACCAAATAGTTACTTTTTAGCAGGAAACAGCCGAACATTCGGCCGATACTACTTCGGAGTAGACCCCCTGGATTTAACGTCTAAAATCAGCAACACACAGTAAGCTGGGGTCAGTCTCTCTGTGCTTGAGGCTATTGCTATACAATATGGTTTCATTACACAATAATAATATTTGAGTAGCATAAGTATAATCAGCCCATAAATAATGTTCCCACTGCTAAGACATAGGCCTTCTCTCTGTGAGAGGGAGTGGGCCGTCATCCACCAGGCGGGCCCAGTGCAGTTTGGCGTATGTCACATGTCTTAGAATGTTTCGGTTCTAGGACATGCCAGTTTCTTCACGATGTTTTCCTTCACCGTTTTTAGAGCAGTGGTGATGAAATAATTTACACAAAGTAAAGCGCCTGTCTGGGTTCGAACCTACGACCTACAACTCGTAAGTCGCGGCCGTTACCACTGCTCCAATAATTTGTGTAACGTCCCTAATTAAAGTGCAAATAAAATACTATAAGCGACTGGTTTCTGAAAGCGTTTATGATTTGATGAACAGCTGTTAATTAGTTCCACTAATCAGCGTCAGGGCACGAATTAAAATTGTCTTACGTTTTTTACAATTTGCAGGTCAGTGTGAGTTTGTATGTCGATCTTAATATGATTCGCAGCCGTAACAAATATTTATTTAAATTATAGAATTATAATCACAAAAATCATCAATACATCCCTCTATGTTCATAAGCAATTTTAGGGCAATTCTAACTCAAGGAGTTATATTGCAGATTCTAATAATTATTATTCTGTAAAGTCATATTTTTTTCGGTGGCGAATCATACTTTAATCAACATACAACCTAGGGGCCTAAAAAGGCCACTTTATGCTATACAAGAAGCTATTCATTTCCTGAATTCCCAGCAGATCATTAGCAATTCCTCTAATTTTCGTTAAATGGTTACAAATAATAGTTTAATCACCTAAAATTCATTTCATATCAATCATATTTGGTGTAAACATTGGTGGACCATTTTACGAATTTCCATACAAAACTGTCAAACAGGTAAATTTCGTGATATGAATTGCACACAGATCATATTATGCATTGTCAGTTTGATATGATTCATATTGTTATCCTATTATGATTCTGCCCAAGTGGCCTTTTTAGGCCCCCTGACACTGACCTAAAAATTTCAAAAAGAGTACCTATTTAAATCTAAATCTTCCCTCCCGGGCGCATCTCCCTTAACATCATGAGATTTACTGATTGTGGTCGTGATCAGGCTTTCATAAACCTAGTTTCATAAATTTCACAAGTCTAAAACTTACGCTGAAATTATGCTGATTGTGTCAAAGTCTATCAGCTCGAACATTTTACCTTTATTTTCTACGAAAGACACATAAAACTTGTGAATTAAAGCACGTACAAAAGTGTCGATTCCATGTGGTGATTTTTCTTATTTTAAGAAAGAAAGAAAATGCGGTAAACATGAAGCACAGAAAGAATACAAAAAATAAAATTTTGGGGGAATACATGCGTCACATCCACGCAAAATGGCCACCGCTCAGCATAATGACCCTCTAAAGAGACAGAGCCCCAGCGCTGGATTTCAACGATAGCCGGCGTTGACGTGATGACGTCACACGGTGCAACGGTCACAGAGAAACAAATAACACAATAAGAAATAAAAATAACATGAATAAGCAATTCCTAGTTCTAAATGTTTCTATTTTACAAGTAACAATCCTGTTTGCATGTATTATTCAATGGTAAAATCGTTACCCAACTAATGACTAAAATCAGCAATCTTACTGCAGTAAAAATTACCTATTCATTTTAAATATCTATAATTATTTCATCCCTTAATTTAATCCATCCAAAGCTTGCATTTAAAATATCACTTTTAGCGATAAGATCGCCCCTTTTTTAATGTTTATGTTGATTTTTTTAACTAATATGGTGTACATATAAAAGAAATGAAATAAAAATGCGTTTATTGGCGTTATAGCAAAATAAATACACATTAAAACTATAATGCCAAAAAAGATAATAAAAGAGTGAAAAATAGTTTTTATCTATTCTATTCTATTATTACTAGCTGCGCCCCACGGTTTCACCCGCTAAAGTTTCGATCCCGTGGGAATATCGGGATAAAAAGTATCCTATATGTTAAATTGTTAATCCTGTTTATAAACCATCTGTGTGCCAAATTTCATCCAAATCCGTTCAGTAGTATTTGAGTGAAAGAGTAACAAACATCCATCCATCCATCTATCCAACAATCCATCCATACAAACTTTCACGTTTATAATATTAGTAGGAATAGGATTTGAAGACTAGCTTTTGAATTATGTAAATAGTTATAAACTTGATACTCAAAAGTTAGTAATGGTTACATCATAGAGTGTACTACGTGAGATCGACAAATATTACAATATTCTATTTGTCTGTCGATCTATCTATACTGTAAAAATATCACCGTGAAAACTTAAGTCATGTAAACATGAAGTCATTTACCTACCAATAGCGTTAATAGCTTAGGTTAAAGATTTTGTTATTTTATTTTTTTGCTTGAGTACCTATAGCTAACATTCTATTTATATTATATGTATTGGCGTGACTAGCTAACTTAAGGCAAATAGTTTATTTTAATGTTCTGTGTGTCGTAATTTTAACTACTTTGAATACCTACTATTGTATAAAAGCAAGTTTTTTTTTAACTGAACAGACAGCTGTGCTGCTGGGGAGTTTGTC
Source organism: Apamea crenata (assembly GCA_949629185.1). Taxonomy (NCBI): domain Eukaryota; kingdom Metazoa; phylum Arthropoda; class Insecta; order Lepidoptera; family Noctuidae; genus Apamea; species Apamea crenata. The sequence continues at coordinate 5,685,636 of OX451380.1, read as the reverse complement.
GCGCCACTTCTTCCCAGCGAAAGCACTAGGAAGTGGTGAAGGGCGGGCGTTTTGGGGGCCTGTCTTTTTAATTTTGACGTTCGAAAAGTGCAGATTCTCAGCCTCATTTGAATAAATGACTTTTGATTTTTGATTTTAAATCTCAAGTGGAACTTGTGGTTTGGAATTAGGGTACAAACTACAAACCCTGCGCTCCATCCACATGCGTGACAACTAACTTCAAGCTCACTTCAACTAAGTTTCCAAGGTGAGATATTTCAGTATAGATCGGGTGCTCTTGCTGAAGGAGTAATCCTTATCAACATAGCAAGAACAGTAGTGATGCGATAATTTTAAGAAAGGAAGAGTAAAATCATTTTTACTAAAAAAAAACAACCGACTTCCAAAAAAATTCGGAAGTCGGAGGTAATAACTGAAACGACACTACCAAAAACCGAAATTAAAGTTATTTTTCACTTTGTAGTGTTTTTCGGAAGCCGGTTGTTTTTTTTTTTTTAATTAAGAAGTTTATTATTTAGGTATAGAATAGAATAGAATAGAAAGGGGGGGGTTTATTATTTAGGTATCACTTTTTAGTTGTCATCAAAACAAAAAAAAAAAAATACCCAAATCGCTACAGGTGAGGAGTTACCTTGAGTTATCCAGGAACCCATGATCAGATCCTGAATTGATGACAATGGGACCACCTGGGAAGTATACCCTTCCAATAAAAAAAAGAATAGTCCAAATCGGTCCAGCCGTATTTGAGTAATGTTTGTTTATACATTAAAAAAAAAGATTCGGATGAACTGAGAACCTCGTCTTTTTTTTGAAGTCGGTTAAAAAATCGGGTTTCTTCCAACGCGAAATTTCGATTTCGCTCGCGTTGTTATAAACCTTGGCATTTAGCACAACGCAAGTTTTGAGACTTTTTTTCATGACCTTTAAAATGCAAAAACCATTTTGAATTAAATACGGTTTTTCCTTCTCGGGGAATTTTTCGAACGCTCTGACGTTCGAAACATGTTTTCCCAAAACTCGAAAAGGACAAAAAAAAACTTCAAATGAAATAATAAGTAAAATATGTGAAAACATTTGTATTTAAAACCTTTCATGCAACATATTTTATGCAAAATAAAGATGATTAGGTTGATAGATTTTTATAAACGCGAAAGTTTGTGAGGATGGATGGATGGATGGATGTTTGTTACTCTGTCACGCAAATACTACTGAACGGATCTGGATGAAATTTCGCAGTCAGATAATTTATAACCAAAATTAACACATGGAATACTTTTTATACCAATATTCCCACGGGATCGAAGCTTATGCGGGTGAAACCGCGGGGCGATGTTGGTTCAATTCTAAAATCTGCTTACAGAAAAATCGCCACATCAGAAGTCACTTACACATTTAAATAAGTATTGAAATGGAATACAGAAACGATATACCACTGTTAACAAGGAGAAAGCAGTCGAGCTTGAAGGTGACTGCGATGAGGTGGAAAGTGGTCAGAGAAAATGTACAGTCGGCAAGGAAAATTTAATAAATACCTGCCATGCCCTACCCTACCCTATGTTATTACCAACTCGCACTGGGCCTGCGTTGTGGATTACGACCCGCTTCCTCTCACTGAGTCCCAGCAGTGGGAACATTATAGGCTAACTGATAGTGCTCACGACTTCGTTCGTTTACAAACTTCAATCCCCTATACCTAAAACCCGAAACCTCACGAGCTACGTTTCTTTCTTAGTTCACCTTGAACCCTCTAAGAATCCTAAATTCATGTTTCCCTCGTCAGTCGGATGGTAGTTAATGTGAAAACAACCAAAAGTAAATAATAAAAAAAATAAAAAGTTTTTATTGTTTCTCATACAATTGTTCTACAGCACAACATTGAGGCAGCCCCAGAAAGTTATACGGAGACTTGTGATGGGGTTACCTCGCAACTTCCCATGGGTTACTATCTACAATGTTGAGACACAATTAAAAAAGTGGAGTTTTCTTTTCCCGATAATAAGCGGGGTAACTGCGTACCACACAATCGGTAGCAGTGAGTTTCATTTTGACAGTTCAACAACATTCATTGCGTTATTTACGTTGTTGAGCAGACCCATTTTTGGAACATATGAAGCAATGGATTAGCTATATCGTTCAAAATCATTCAGATTGAGATTGATAGTGTGACGCAATTATGGTGCAGGCTAGGAGTATTCAAGTGTCGAGTGAAAGGGTTGCTTCTAGAGAAGTGTGCACCATCGTCTATCAAAAAAGGTGATAAAAAAAGTAAATTTAATAAATCAAAAAAGCCTGGTGTAAACCAGATGCCTTATTTCTGTCTCGTTTTTTTTTTTTTTTGTGGATGGGAAATCATCAAATGACCCCTCCCGCTCTGGGTGGAGCGGAAGGGAGTGTCAGACTCTTACTGACTAAAACCCACCCGTGTTCCTTCCTTAGCCCTTTCTGTTCCAGGGCAGCGGTAAACCTTTCGGATGATCCCGCCGCCCTGGCAGTATTTGTACACCATAAGCCGTGCAATCTCAGTCGAACGCATCTTCTATTTAACAATAAAAATCTATTTTTCATTAAGTAGATGATTTTCAAAGACCTATTATATGGCGGCCGGTTGTCGCCATGTTGAATTTTGATTACTGTCATGTTTTAGCAACACTCACAAGATTAATACGAATCGATTGATGTAAAAATCATCACAATTGGCCCACGCGTTGGGTCTCTGGAGCGCCGAAAAGGATCTACATATCCTACGCGTCGCGCAGTCTAGAAAAAAAGGAAATAGTTTTTCCATTTTATTTTTATATTTCTTCGGCTGACTGTACTCAATTTTCTCCTCAAACCATGTTATACATGATCAGATAAGGGTGATTCCACATATCACGACTCGCTTAATCGCAGGTCGAACTACACCCTAACGACATAAAAATATGATTTTAATTATATTGTTGGGTACAAGTTTTACCTGCCAGTATGTAGAATGATATTTAGGTTCTAGGTTCGATTCCTATTTCTGAAAGGAGAAGTACTACCACTAAATATATTCTTGCCTCCAAGTAGCGCTGCTGTTTTCCGGTCTGAGTGGTATGCGTGGAGGCAAATACATAAACTAATGCCTTCTTCCTATGGGGATAGGCAGAAACTACAGAACGCCACCTGGTTCTTTCTTTGGTATTGTTCGTCGAATCGTTGAGCTTCTTGAGTTGAGTTGCATGATTACTGGCAAATGCGTGCACTGACTGGACAGGTCCACTCAATCTGTGTAGTTCTTTCCTTAAAAGATCATCCCAGACACTAATCTACATGATGGTCGTCACATGATCTGAACAAGATTATGTCTGGACTTTAAAAGAGACTGTGACCTCTGAGTTTGTTTCGGCCTTTCTTCTCAGTAGTCACATAGGAGACGCTGACCTCATCTAGCCTTTTAAAATATTTGTCGCAAGCATTTGTCAGAAATCGTGCAGCTCAACTCAAGCAGCTCAACGATTCAACGAACAATACAAAAGAAAGGACATTCGGGTAGGCCACATTAATTACTCAAACTGCCAGATCATGACAAAAACTAACAGAACAGAGAGAAAATAAAAAATAAAATGACCCACATAGTCTTCACATTCACAATAATTAAAATAATAGAATACTTTACAAAGTAAGCAAATGTCATTGTATATATAAAATTCATTAATGTCAAAGTGTATAAAAAAACAACAACAACAAAAGAGAAAAAAAAATCAACATGTAAAAATTGTAAGCAGCTCAATCACAAGCCTTTTTGTCGATACTCGTATAATCCTTAACGGTATAAAATGCTTTCTGGCACAACTTACGTTGATTGAGTTGAATTTATTAAGGCTTAGATCTTGAACGGTGGTACGTAGGTAACAATAACAACCAAGTTATTGTTAAAAACAAGTTTGTACAGAAATCAATACAGTGTCTTTATTCTCTCAAATTAGCGACAGAACGTGTAAACTCATAGTTTTCTAGGTATATTTCTACATATAGATTTACACTAAACCTATTGTTATAACCGCAGAGTAGCGTCATGCATTTAACATAAGTTATCGTGTACTCATTTAAACACAATGTTACATTTGAGCACATGACATACAACACATCACGCTGGTATTCCCCTAAGAGGTAGGCAAAAGTGTCTAGAACACTCGTATTTCGTTGTTTGAGTAGGAAGCCTCCTCATCTGCCCAGCCTTTTCCGAACTATGTTGGGGTCAGCTTCCAGTCTAACCGGATGCAGCTGAATACCAATATTTTACACGGAGCGTCTGCCTATCTGACCTCCACAACCAAGTTACTGGGTGAGAAAAAAACTATACTCCTTGTCAATCGTTACGGGTCGTCAGAAGCCTGAAAGTCTGACAATCAGTATTATCAAGGAGTATAGTTTTACCCAGTAACTGGGTTTTGGAGGTCAGATAGGCAGTCGCTCCATGTAAAAAACTGGTATTCTGCTGCATGCGGTCAGACTGGAAGTCGACCCCAACATAGTTGGGAAAAGGCAAGGCAGATGATGATGACCTTAATTTTATTTATTTGTATGTACGTATGTATAGATTTATGTAAAAACACCGCATTTTATTATCTGAAGTCGCCTACACACTGTGAGCAAGCGTGCATGGTGATCAATGCTCGTGCTCGTGTGTCTGGCGTGTGACACTCATCAAGTTATTCAAGAGGCAAACAGGAGAGACAACAACTTTTCCTGTGACCTTGTTCGAACAAATAATTTTATTACCATTTAAAAATTTTGTGCCAGAATAGTTTTGTTTTCATATATTTTGATACCTATTTTTCCTTGATCGCATGTTTCCGTGAGTAGGGTAAATATTATGAGGTATTAAAAAAAAAAATGGCATATTATGTACTAGCTTTTGTCCTTAGCTTCGCCAGCGTGAATGTTGGAAATCATCCCACAGGAACGTACTACTGGGATAAAAACTCCTATATCAACATCCTATATCCTAAGCCAGGGCGTGGTCTTTCTTTGTGCCAAATTTCATCCAAATCCGTTCAGTTTTAAAGGCGTGAAAAGTACTTCTCCGGACGACCTCCTTTACTAACGGCTGATTTTTCCAAAGTCAGATATCTTTTATTCGTGGAATAAAATTGTCATCTGACAGTTCTAGTTTAGGAAAACTGTCAAAAATTCAAAATTTATTCCCTGGATTAAACTTATTCTAGGTATAAAAGTTTGGTAGAATGCGCCCTATGGGATGATTTTTCAATCATCTGATAATTTTATTCGAGGAATAATAATTTTGAAATGTTGACAGTTCTTCCATTCGAAATCTGTCAAACGTCAGTTTTTATTCCTCGAATAAATATTATCTGGCGTTGGAAAAATTAGCCCTAAATCAGCCTTATAAGTTATATGAACTTGCTATAATATATATCATCAAAATCAAAATTCATTCAAATTAGAACGTCAAAATGACATAAGACTGTCCCCCAAAACGCCTGCCCTTCAACACTTCTTTCGCTGGGAAGAAGAAGTGAACAAACTCCCCGGCAGCACAGCTGTATGTTCAGTTATACGAACTTGATTTTATACAATAGCAGATTAGCAAAGTAATTAACATTACAGAGAGTCACAGAACATTAAATTAAATTGTTTGCCATATGTCAGCTAGCCATGCCATTGTACCAATAACTGCCATGAAAACAAGATTAGATATTGATTCACATCACATCTGCTGAGTTTCACTAGCTAATTTAATTTGACCCTGTGTATATAATTGTCACTCGCACGAGAATTCGTGTGATTCATAAAAAGAGCATTTAATATGCAGTTCATAGAATATTAGGTAGATATGTAATGCATGTATCTGTCACATGGTCTTGCTGATCTCACTGATGTAGAAAATACTTGTAGTTAGTAATTAAGTGTAATTATCACCGTGCGGCTGTAATTACTAAGCCGCGAGCCCCTCAATAAAAAGTTTGTTTTGCTAAATAAGTAGTAATATTTGTTTAGTTTTATTAAGTGAATTGTTTATGAATTTGTGTTTTTTTACTCCTGTACTCTCTCACACGCTCTCTACGTCTCTCTATCTACTATCCTTCTTATGAAATAAGCATTACCTTTGTACCTATTTTTGTTCTATTTTTAGGTTTCCGTATCAAACTCAAACTCAAAGTATTTATTTCAATTAAACCAATTACAGGTACTTTTGAATTGTCAAGGGGTCGGTCAGTCAGAAAAATGAAGCTAGTTGCCCATTCCAAAGCGTAGTAGGTACCTATGGAGAAGAACGGGCAAGAAACTCCATGGACACTCTTTTAAATCAGAATAATATGGTTACAAAGTATCATTCATGTTAGAAATTATGCATGTGAGAACGATGCAGAACATTAAAAGCGTCCGTAATGAACAGATAAAAAGAAAACAATTCAAATATAAAATTAAATAAAAAATAAGCTATATAATATATCTTAAAAGGAACAACGGAACCCTTATAAGATCACACGTTGTCCGTCTGTCAAGTTGAAATTAATATCAAATACTTAAGGCTGCAATCCCTTGAAGCAGTGTAAAAATCAAACTTCTAAGTCAACGCAATCAAAAGATACGGGCGTTTATGTTCCGTTTATGCCGCATATTTTGACACTCGCAAGGGAATCAATAAATACGTATATTCCCCGTCGCGCATGTTTCCTGTCGCTCTTATCATCCTTATCACTAAACGTTACTAAATATACAAGTACCTACAGCATGAGTTTATTTACGCCATATTAACATTATCATGGTTTGTAAAATGACGTAGATTTTGTATACAACACGCTACAGAATTAGGGAAAGTCTGGATAATGTACATAATATATATTGGCTACTTATTTTTAATAATTAACCCAGGGGCTGCAGTCTCGACATTCATAGCGATCGCTTTACGACCGAATTCGGTCGCAAAGTTCTGTCACTCCATACGTTACATTACACCTGTCAATCTGGGACTTTGCGACCGAATTCGGTCGTAAAGCGATCGCTATATATTAATGTCGAGACTGTAGGGGCTGGACGTAGCATTGCGCCTGTATTTTTTTAATCGACTTCAAAAAAGAAGGAGGTTCTCAATTTGGATGTTTTTTTATTATTTATTTATGTTCGGGTATATTCTTTTTTATTCTCTTTTTGTTTTTGTATTGTCTAGTGCAACTAATTTTGTATGCCATAAATGGCAAAACATGTAGCCACCTCATATTAATTATAAGACCTTCATACTGTAGGTACTCATGTTTTACAACAATAAATATTATCTTATCTTATCTTATCTATAACTTCGCCATATATATGTAGACGGATTTGCAAAATTCTCTTTTTAATGGATGAGGTATGCCTTAGGGGTGGTCCCATACATTTTATTAACATTGCTTGGGTAGTTTTTGAGTTAGCTTCAATAATACAATTTTTTTCCACTTAGTTTTTATATTGATGATGTTTTAATAACTTCCTGTCACTGATATTTACATAGCAAGTAGTGTTATATGAATTTATGTGGGGTAGGTACAACTAAAAAGTGATAAATAAAAGGTTTTTACAAAAAAAAAAACACAACCGGCTACCAAAAAAACCAGTGCAAAATGAAAAATAACTTTAATTTCGGAAATCGGTGTCGTTGGTTCCGCATTTTCGTTTTTAACACCGACTTCCGAAAGTTATTTTCCACTTTGTAGTGTTTTTATTCGGAAGTCGGTTGTTTTTTTTTTTGGAAAAAGTTTTCCACAGTATTTTTCAGGGCGAGCCCACCGCACACTGGCCTTGCTACCGAGGATCTCCTCATAGAAAAATCTAATCACAGATAGTCAGACTTGGAAATCGAACCCAGGAATTCAGACTCACCCTCAAAGTCTCCTTTGAATTTTCGTTTAGCCCTTGGTTGTGCGTAGGTGTTACTTGCGCAGTTCATAAATTCTTATCCACACATTATGCCAATACCTATTGCGTTGCATATGAAATGCACGTGTTTATTAATAAATAATGTTCCTTCCTTAAGAGAATGTCACACACAATGCTAATTATGAAGTGCAACAATGTACAGTCAAATAACAGCTTTGTAATTAAAAACTGTCAAATTACTCTGTTTCTTTGATGTCTCCTAATTATCTTCTCTCTCCTGCCAGTATCCTAATTTATTTAAATCAACACTGCCTTTAAACCGGTGGAGGAAGTCCTAAGAATGTACCTTTCACTAACCCGCACCGTCCGCGTGGTGGATTACGGCCCACTCCCTCTCACAGAGAGGAGGCCTGTGTCCCAGCAGTGGGAACATTAAAGGCCGATTTTCTTATGCTTATTTAGTATTTAGATAACGTAACTGTAATGTTACATAGATCCATTAGTTACTGATAATGCTTGCAAATTGTATATTTGCTTAGATATAGTTATCTCAGCTGAGTTAACAAGATTTAAGTTCAATACCAGCAGTAACTGGTACTGTACTCAGATAAATGATATAATTGAATCGACGTTTGTATTCATTTAACCGACTTCATTATATCACTGTGTACCCTAAAGAGGTAAGCAGTGGTGTAAAGTACAGTCGGGGAAATTTAGGGGCGTTATGAAAGAATGATGAGAGTGAAATTTTAAGATGCGCGCGCATCACCGTCACACAAAATTCACAGGTTGAAGCTGTCCGCAAAACCGCTCATTATTTTTAACGTCACTTTTTTTATTATGCTTTTAATTTCTTTAAAAGGCCCGTGGCTTGTTACCAACATTATTCAGCATTAACAACGAACTTTATTGTAACCTTTTTTGTAATTAATTATTTGCATGCAATTAAAAATTGTTTTTTAAAAGTATAACTTCTGACGCGCGTACGTAAGTATACGTACACATTAAAAAAAAAAATTGATTGTTTTTTTGGAGTTTTGTTTATTTCTTTGTTTTCTAAAATCAAAATCAAAACTCATTGATTCAAATTAGACTGAGAATCAGCACTTTTCGAACGTCAAAATTACAAAAGACAGTCCCCTAAAACGCCCGCCCTTCACCACTTCCTAGTGCTTTCGCTGGGAAGAAGAAGTGGCGCAACAAACTCCCCAGCAGAGTCAAGAGTTCTGATAAGAGAACCACCGATTGGGTCCTATTAAACGCGCGTCGCCATCGTGGCAGGCCGAGACGAAGATGGCGGGACGAGCTTGACTCCTACCGTAGGGACTGGCAAAAGACATAATTCGCTGGAAAAGGTTTTTTTTTTTTAAACGTTGCCCCACACTAGGAATTTCTCCTGTGTCGTGGGTGCATTTACAGACATATAAACTCACATACACAAACAGCCAGACCCGGAACAACTAATTGTAGGTCGTACAAATATTTGTTCCGTGCGGGAATCGAACCCGCGACACGCAGCGCAGCAGTCAATCGCTTAACCACTGCGCCAACCGTGCCGTCAAACATGATACAGGCTAGTTAGATTAGATTTTCCATTTCTATTTCCTGTGCGTGTCCAAAATGAAATATTTTTCTTCCTCTTCTTATCTTGTACAAACACATTTACACGTCAATCGTAATTTTTAAAACTAGGTCGGCGTCTGTTATCTGACTAGGTACTCTGAGATGAGCGGCCGAAATAAACTCAAAAGATCACAGTCTTTTATAAAACTGGACCTTAAAAGAGACTGTTTCCTCTGAGCTTGTTTCAGTGGGTGTTTTGTTTCGTTCTTCATAATCTTGGTCAGATCATGCCATGTAGATTGGTGTCTGAAATGGTCTTTTAAGGAAAGAAGAACACAGATTGAGTGGACCTGCACCCTAATTGCGTAACACACGATCAATCGGAATCGGTTTCATTTTGACAGTTCAACAACATTCATTGCGTTATTTACGTTGTTGAGCTGACACGTGACACATTTTTTGAACATATGAAGCAATGGATCAGCAATATCCTTCAAAATGATTCAGATTGAGATTGATTGTGTGTTACGCAATTAGGGTGCTGTTCAGTGTATCAAATTGATTACCAATTTAATTGTCCGTGTGAATACACGACACACCGTCCATACTTGACAGTTGACAGTTGTGATACTAGAATAGCAGCTGATGTAGAATACTAGTATCACAACTGTCAATCTTTGACAGTTTTATGAAATGAATTTATCACGGAAAATTCATTGCGATGCAAATTGTCACACTACGTCAGAGTGTCAATTTGCTTAATAATGAACTTTTCCTGACTTTACATTCACATTTTGTCGGTTAACTTATTAGTAACTAGCTTCCTATAAAAACTAGTACTACGTTCCAATAGTACCCAGTTTCATCAAAATCGGTTCAGCCGTTTCGGAGATAAGCCGGAAGAAACAGACAGACAAAAATTAAAAAAAATGTTTTTTTTATAAACGTAAGTATTTTTTTGTTTGTAGTTTCCGTTTACAATACTTTCTGCACTTAGTAAAAAGCTGTCATTTTGACATTAAAAATAGACACGCTAATTTTAGTTATTTTTGTAGATACCTACCCTAAAACACTGAGCTACTCGGGGATCGAAATCAAGGCCCCATGCGCAGGAGTTGTGTTCGCTACAACTGAACCAAAAGAGCATTATTATTTCTAATCATAATCAGTCAACTGTCAGCTGCTGTTGTGATTGAAAACAATTATAGTTCAATGACTGATAACAAAACTACATAGTATAATCTGCCTATAATATTCCCAAGGCTGGGACACCGGCCTCCTCTCGGTGAGAGGGAGTGGGCTGTAATCCACCACGCGGGCCCAGTGCGGGTTGATAGATGTCACATGTTTTCGAATTTTTGGTTCTAGGACATGCCGGTTTCCTCACGATGTGTTCCTTCACCGTTTTTGAGAGCAGTGGTGACGAAATAAATTATACAAAGTAAAGCGTCTGTCTGGGTTCAAACCTACGACCTACAACTCGTAAATCAGGGCCGTTTCCACCAAGCCACCACTGGAGCGTTGCAGTGTGTGAACCGCATTACAGGGTGTACCCGTCACAACGACGTCGTATACTCATACATATTATAACATAAAAGTTGCCGGGAAACGACTTTTATTTTTGTTGTTTACCTATGCACGAACCGCCCACGGCAAGCAAGCTGCTATCATTAAGCCATGAGCCCCTCCGAGTCCTAGGTATGGCTCAGTACAAAGTAAATATCGTAATAACCGAAGAATAGTTTTACAATCCTTATGGAATTTTCAGCGGACACTAGAATCGTTATTATGATAATAAACCCTGTAATTCCGTGACTTTTTAACCCTGACATAATTATTTCTGAACACGCCTGTACACCGTAATTGTCATAATTTATTTAATTAAGTAATTAAAAAAAATAAACATTCTGATTTATTAGCAAAAAATGTAGCGCTGCTTCAGGCATTACGACATATTGAGATTTGTTTTGGATTATGAGTTGATCTGCACCCTAATTGCGTAACACACGATCAATCGGAATCGGTTTCATTTTGACAGTTCAACAACATTCATTGCGTTATTTACGTTGTTGAGCAGGCACAATCATGACACATTTTTTGAACATATGAAGCAATGGATTAGCAATATCCTTCAAAATGATTCAGATTGTGATTGATTGTGTGTTACGCAATTAGGGTGCCGGTTAGACTGGAAGCCGTCCCTAACATAGTTGGGAAAAGGTTAGGCAGACTATTCTATTTTGATAATCATCTGGCTAGGTTTTAACCAAATACATATTTTGTGCACCGGTTGACGTCATCACGTCAACGCCGGCTGTCGCTGAAAACCTGGGGGTCTACTCCGAAGTAGAATCGGCCGAATGTTTGGCCGTTTCCTGCTACGAAGTTACTATTTAGTTCGGTCGGTCCCGATCATACACGATCGAATATTGACTATGGTCCCGACCCATTAGAGCCGATCCGAACTTTTTTCGCATTTTTCAATAATATTCGGTTCGGCCATGTGTCGGTCCGATCCGAACATTCGCACTTTGCACTTCGGAGTAGACCCCCAGGGCTGGGGCTCTGTCTCGCAAAGGGTCTTAGCATTATGCTGAGCGACGCCGACGGCCGGTTTTCGCAACTATGTTGGGGTCTTTTTCCAGTATAACCGGATACAGCTGAATACCAGTATTTTACATGGAGCGACTGCCTATCTGACCATGGCATTTGATAGTCCAATTGTTGAGGAAGGGTATGGCCTATTTAACATCACGCTACGACCCTTAAGGAGCCGAGCAAAAAGAGAAAACGAGTCAGAAAGAACGCTAAGCGAAAACGCAATAGCGCGGGCAGGCGATGCGATGCGACGCGGTGGGTCGGGGGAGCAAGCGATTTCACGCGGATGAAGTCGCGGGCAGAAGTTAGATTTTTAGGCATAACTTAACATCACGCCTGTCATACCCGAAAGGTAAGACAGAGGTGTAACTATAGTACACCCACATTTCGCCAGTTATTTTTAAGTGCCATGTAGGCATTAGGCGGTACGGTTGGCGACTGCTGCGCTGCGTGTCGCGGGTTCGACTCCCGCACGGAACAAATATTTATATGATCTACAAGTTGTTGTTCCGGGTCTGGCTGTTTGTGTATGTGAGTTTAAATGTTTGTAAACGCACCCACGATACAGGAGAAATTCCTAGTATGGGGCAACGTTTTTCTTAAAAAAAAAATGTAAAAGGGGGCAAGCCTAATTGCCCTCAACCGGGCTGCTACTGAGAAATTCCTGACGGAAAAAGCCAATAATAACACTTTGCTCGACCTGGGAATCGAACCCAGGACCTCATGCTCAGCATTAGCGTTTGCGACGACTAGCGGTATCTTCAACGCTACATGTGAACAACGCGTCATTCTGAAGTCACGGAAATCCTGCATCTCGCAAGCATAGTTTACCGCGCAATTAGCATAGATACAATTTCCCAACATCAATCGTTGCGCATTTGCCCGCCAGACACAACTCCCGTCCGGTCGAGGGATCCTCCCTTTTCTATGGAGGATGAGTGAACTTTACACCCTGTTCCTCATACCTCCAAAACACCAATGAGGCTGTTGGCGACGAAGCAGTGTATACCTGAGTCATAATTATGTAAAACTTTCCACTCGAAAACCAATTTTGATGTTTTTATTAATGTATGCTTCTAAAGATCTCGTTGATAATCATATCATTAGATATCTAAGCCGCTTATAATTTAATCTCTATATCGTTTAAATCCGGTTAGCACCGACTTTTAATAATATCCCTGGACATTTCACACAGCACCATTTGTCCCAAGCTAAGCAACCTAATGCTTGTGTTATGGTAACAAGATGGCTGATAAACTACTTATATACAATTTTTTTTTTGTAAATACATACATATTATAGATAGAAAAACACCCAGACTCGGAACAAATACATGTAGGTCAAACAAATATTTGTTCCGTGCGGGAATCGAACCCGCGACACGCAGCGCAGCAGTCAATCGCTTAACCACTGCGCCAACCGTGTCGTCAAAATTTAATGTTATCACATCTTTACACATTATGATAAATAACCAATGGATACATTAAAGTATGTAAACGATGTAAACGCAACGTTAATTCGGACCATTTTTTAATCGATAATATTACTATCTTACATAATCAGCCTATAATGTTCCCACTGTTGGGACACAGGCCTCCTCTCTGTAAGTGAGTGGGCCATAATCCACCACGCGGGCCCAGTGCGGGTTGGTAGATATCACATGTCTTCAAATTTTTAGTTCTAGAACATGCCGGTTTCCTCACGATGTTTTCCTTCACCGTTTTGAGAGCAGTGGTGATGGAATAATGTACAGACGCCAGCATATCAAGCTACTACAATCTGTCAAATTTCTTTAATAGATTTTGAACTTTATCGCAAAAGCATTAAGGTTATTATTTATTTATTTATATATACTTTATTGTACACCACAAAAATACATAGCATAAAAAACACATGAGATACTACAAAATATACAATGGGCGGCCTTATCGCGTAAGGTTCAAGGTTGATTGGGAAAATTTGATAGTTTTGGGTAGCTTGACCTGCTGGCGTCTGTACACAAAGTAAAGCGCCTGTCTGGGTTCGAACCTACGACCTACAACTCGTAAGTCACGGGCGATACCAGTGTGTACTGCTATTTTACTTAATAACATTTTAGTCAAATTTCTTGCAGCAAGCAAAATTAATATCACACATAGATATCAATAAAGTCTTAAACTAAATAAATGTTATTTGCGTTACTCACTATCAATCATAATCTGATTTATTTTGAACTCAACAACGTAAATAACGCAATGAATGTTGTTGAACTGTCAAAATGAAACCCATTGCTACTTATGGGGAAATGAAACGTATTTGTTTATTCTGTAAAAATAGTATATCGAAATCACATTTACACGTCATGTATTAAAAAACCGGCCAAGTGCGAGTCGGACTCGCGCACGAAGGGTTCCGTACCATCTATAATATAAAAATGAATCGTTGAATGTGTTGCTAAGCGCTCTCTCTCTCTCTCTAATCATTGGTCAGGCAGGGACACAAAAACATAGACCTTCCATAGTTCAAGGTAACCGATCCACTATAGCCACCCAAACCCATAGCCCAGTATATTTTGTTTCCATGTTCTGCAATAGTCCTGCACCAACCGGGGGTTGTCCTTGGGTGCACTTGCGTGGTGCATACAGGGATAATTGTCGGTTGGTTCCACCTCATCATTTAAAATTGTGTAAAGGGCCTCTGCGAGTTGGCATCGGCCCCTAGTACGTCTTTCCAAGGTCCGGGACCCCAGGGTCCCGAGATATGTCAGAGACATCCTAATAATATTGTGTTTGTCAGGACAAGGTTTTTAATGTACCTATAGACGAAAATTAAAAAAAAATGGCGGTACGGCGTTCGCCGGGTCAGCTAAAATATACTGTACAGGACAGCTGCACATTGACATTCTTCGACATTTTTTTTTGACATTTTTGCATTTGTCAGTTATCGTGAAGCTCAACTCAGAACTTAGTCAGAATTCAGAATGTGTAACGCAATTAATCCTACGTCGCAGTTGTACTAGAAACGAATTCCGAACTGGCAACCTTGTTTACTACACAGCAGATATAATGCTACCTGGAAGTACAAACGACTGCGATATGATACAGTATTATCTTTAAGGTATCATGTTTCACCCACTGTATTAATTACAAAGAGTATGTGTAGTATGAGAATTAGCTGCAATGACGCTACGTAGACCCCGCGTAGGCCCTGCGTAGGCCCCGCGTAGCAGCCGCGTCGACCCCGCGTAGCAGCCGCGTAGACCCCGCTCAGGCGCATTGACTCTCATAAATAAATTGGTAATATTTTTGACAGTAATTTACAGAAATAAATATCAAATACCTATCATTTGTTTTTTTTTACTGTAACTTTTACAACAAAACCGAGAAGATTAAAAATTAATGTTTCGCATTGTATTCAGCGTTAGTAAGTGTTATTTTTTGTGAAATATTGCCTCTATAATTTTCTTCCCATCATTGCATTTTTTTACCATATAAGTCCTTAAAACCGTCTGGTTATATACCTCGATATTGATAGTCAGTATCATGGTTTGAAAGTTCTCAAAACGGTGAAGAAAAAGATCGTGAGGAAACCGGCATGTCCTAGAACCAAAAATTCGAAGATATATGATATCTACCAACCTGCACTGGGCCCGAGTGGTATAGCCCGCTCCCACCCGAAGAGAGGACGCCTGTGTCCCAGAAGTGGTCTCAAAAACAGTCTAGAAAACCATTTTGTAAGTTTATTTTTCGTTGCCAACCTCAATATACCGTATTATGACATTGCCTACGGGGCTGTATTATGACATTGCCTACGGGGCCACATTATTATGGCATGGTTACACGGAACCAGAGCCACCACAACTGTTGATCCGCTCAACATCTTGCCTTATGACCGACCTTACCGCAAGTAAAGCACTTAGATATTTTACTTGAGTTGCCATTATCATGTGACGTTCCTGGAGATCAAGCCACCATCGCGCGATACGAGGTGACAGATCCCTCTTTGACCATGCCAGCCTTAAGGCAGAACAGTCAGTCACAACACGGAACTTGAGACCTGTGACATAAACCTTGAACTTTTAGATACTGAAAACAACAGCTAAAGCCTCAAGTTCAAAGCTGGACTAGTTTCAGAATTTAGCAGTTCAGCTCGCGCAATACAATCAATTCTTCTCAGTTGAACCAGTATTTTGCCTGGATCGCTTCCAAACATTTTGCCGCTCCTATAATTCGTAGCTATTCATAAAAAATAAGCTAACTCGGAGCTGTTAAATGGTGTTAATGGAATTAATTATAGATAATATCTCTCAAGTGTTTATTTATCTCTTTAATTAATCTATTTATGTTTTGATAAATAGATACCACCTTCTATATTATTCGTATTTTAAGGCAATTTCACCACATTCATTATGTTTTCTTTGCTCCTGTTTTATAATTATTTTTCTTGTCTTGTCTTTCGATATTTCTTGGGACCCTGGGGTCCCAGACTTTTGGAAGGCCTACGAGGGGCCGAAGCCAACAGAGGCCCCCCGTTACACGTTCTTAATGAATTGAGCCACCTAACATCATCAACATAGTTGGGAAAAGGTTAGATGATGAGGTAGTCCCATATGATTCATGTTGATACGAGACAAAAATAATAGATCCTATCCAGCTTGTTTTTCAAGAAGGTGAAGTGGCAATGACTGGCCATATTAGCCTTAGAACCGATGACCGTTGGCGTAGACGTGTTCTTGAGTGGAGACCGCGAATCGGTAGACGTAACGTGGGACGCCCTCAGGCTAGGTGGAGCGATGATCTTCGCAGGATGGCTGGATGAGAGTTGCCGAAATTCAAGTTGATTGGCGTGCAATAGGAGAGCTATGTCCAGCAGTGGACTGCTATAGGCTGATGTACCGCAGGGTCGCCCTAACTGTGCAGAACCACGAGAGGCACGGGTCAACGCCAGGGGCAGCAGTGTATTAGAGTACGGTCAACAGGATACCTACTACATAATCAGCCTATAATGTTCCCAGTGCTGGGACACAGGCCTCCTCTTTGTGAGAAGGAGTGGGCCATAATCCACCACGCGGGCCCAGTGCGGGTTGGTCGATGTCACATGTCTTCGAATTTTTGGTTCTAGGACATGCCGGTTTCCTCACGATGTTTTCCTTCACCGTTTTGAGAGCAGTGGTGATGAAAATAATTTACACCAAGTAAATTGCCTACTTGGGTTCGAACCCACGACCTACAACTCGTGAGTCATGGCTGTTACCACTGGGCCACCACTGCTCTCGAAGCACCTACTAGGTTGATCCTAAATGCCTTTAAAAAAAAGAGAAAAATAACTACACTCTTCATTCTTTCACTCAGTCATTGAAGAACGTATACGCAAGAAAATTGAACCGATTTACATAATAATTTATTGATGCTTTACTCATCTGCCTTTTCCCAACTATGTTGGGGTCGGCTCCCAGTCTAACCGGCTGCAGCTGAATAACAGTATTTTACATGGAGCGACTGCCTATCTGACCTCCACAACCCAGTTACTGGGTAATACGATACCCCTTGGTAAGACTGGTTGTCAGACTTTCGGGCTACTGACGACCCATAACGACTGTCAAAGATCCACGAATGACAGCCGGGACCAACGGCTGAACGTGCTTTCCGAGGTACGGAGGGGTCTTGGTTTGTGAAAATGGTCACCCATCCACGGACCAACCGCGGCAAGCGTAGCATAACCTGATCGATCGACCAGTGCGGCTGTTATTACTTAGCCACAAGCCCCTCTAAACCCGAATCACCTAAAGCGCCAATCATTTTTTTTTTTTAAGAAAACGTTGCCCACACTCGGGATTTACCACGTATGATTTACTCCTGTATCGTGGGTGGGTTTACAAAAATTTAAGCTCACATATGCAAACAGCCAGACCTGGAACAACTACGTGTAGGCAATACAAATATTTGTTCCGTGCGGGAATCGAACCCGCGACACGCAGCGCAGCAGTCGATCGCTCAGCCACTGCGCCAACCGTGTCGTCAAACTTATTGATACTTAACTACGAAAATATTATTCACGCTCCATAAATTAAAAAAATCCATACTAACGTGTATAGTATTTAGATAAACTGTTGTCTGTGGAACTAGTGACTGGTTTGCATAACAATGACTATTAAAATATACGCATTCATATACCTAAAGTTATGTATAATACTCATTTTATTTACATCATTATCGTAATGTAGAACATTCGTATGAGCTGTATTAGGTACCTTGAATTATTTTATTTATTTTCCTTTATTACTACGCTTTTCGTGTATGTAATCTAATTTAGCTCTCCTTACCATCTAAGTGCTCATACACACGAACTGCACGCGCTAACGACAGAGGCAACTGCAGCCGTCGACATTCATCGACGGCCTGCTGTGCGGCTGTAGTACCTAACCGTAGTTGCCTCTGTCGATGAAGCGTGCCACTAGTGTGCATACTAAACTCGTTATTTACACTTAAGTTTAAGTAAACGGTGCGGTTAATACTTTACCACAATTGTCAATATCAATAAGCACAAAAATCGTTTTAAAAAACTAAGAGGAAAAAAAAGTGTAAAAGAAAAATCAAGGACAAATCGCCATTCTATGTTTTAAATGCATGAATAAGTAACAAAATTATTTCAATGATGCGCCAGCAGCTGATTCTATCATAATATACTTTATCTGTTGACCTATTTTATACTTATATCTGTAATCTATTAGCTTATTAGCATTGCTCCTAAACTCGGTAGGAAAAATACGCAATCGAAAATATACATGCAATAATCTTCACAAAAAACTCAAATATAAGTGCCAAAATAGTCTGTATACAAACATTGAAATGTCAAACGAATTTGGCAGCGACCCAACTTGTTGAACAACACAACACAACAAATCGATAAAACTCACTGTCACTTTTCAAACAAAATTACGAAAATTGGAGCGAATTTTCACTATGAAAAACTTTGACATATTTTTGACAGGTCACTTGTGAAAATGGCGCGAATGCGCTATGGTGTTTTTGTTTCGCGCGCAAAGGAACGTGCTTATTCAGCCACGCGCGTCTCTCGACTGGCTTTGTAAACATTATCAGTGCGGTACCTATTTATATTTTTGTTGCTTGATTATTTATTTGTCATACGGATTATGACAATTATGTTTCCCAAATATTTTTATCGTACGTATTAGGTATGTTGCTAAGCCCATTTTGTTGAGTCGAGGTCGTTTCTCGAGCCAAATTCTTTTTTTGTGTATATCGTTTTGAATGGGTTGTTTACATAATAATCTTATAACTAATGCATGAATTAAAATACAATGCCATGCTTATTTTAATAGGTATCTATATTTTCATGAGATAAGATTTGATTTCTGAACAAAATGTGACTAAAGTATGATTAAAAAATTATTAGGTATACTCTGTCCACTAGGTCAACCGTTTCTTTGACAGATCGAACTAATGAGCGATTATATTAATTTTGTCAAAACTGATACTACACGCACCGTATTATAATGTCTGTAAGAAGTCATCAATAAGATAATTCAATGAGATTAGGCAGTTTTTATATTTATTTTATTACGCATTTTAAAGTTAACTTTTACGTAATCTGGAATATGTACATTCTAAGACAGTTGTCAAAAAACGTTTAACGTAATGTACAGTGTATAATTCAATTAATATGATTAAAAAATAAAGAACTTTAGGAAATGGTTTCTAACTATAACTTGTTAAAAATACGTGTTAGAAAAAAAAATATGGGAAGTCGACTCCTGACTGTGTCAAACAGGGGCTTCAAACACTAGGCAATTTCCTCAATCTGAACCTCCTGAACACCAGTAGCTTGGACCCAGTTGACGATATCATTTTTTAATTTTTCAAATACACTTTACATTCAAAAAGTAAAAAAAAAATAAGTGAAAGTAAACTTTTATAGTACAACAATTCTGCTAATATAATAGTAAATTATATAAATATAAATTTCGCAAACAGATAGTTTATACACACACTATCAATCACAATCTGAATCATTTTGAACGATATTGCTAATCCATTGCTTTATATGTTCGAAAAGCTGTCTGCTCAACAACGTAAATGACGCAATGAAGGTTGATTGAACTGTGACAATGAAAGCGATTACTACTGATAGTAATAGTGTGTTACGCAATTACCTTGCTGGATACTTTTTAGACCGGTTGTACACACGGCTACACATCAAGCTATACATTTCCAGTTTTAGCTGAGCTCGCATTGTATAGGTTTTTCGTACAATCAGAAGTCAGCTTATACTGGTTATGTATAGCTTGATGTGTAGCCGTGCGTACGTTCGCGTGGGATAATTTCCAACCTCAACGCGGGTGAAGCCGTAGGCTAAAGCTAGTAATTAAAATAAATCAATCAGCATAATATTATTGCAAAAGAAAACAAGGTTTTCCTTATCATTCTGCCTCTGATATTACGTTCATTATATCGGTTTCCATGGTGATTATCTGATTAGCTTAGGTACTTACTAGCGGTCTACAGCGGTTACATACAATGCAATAATAACATTACATAACATCACACCTGTAATCCTTGAAGGGTTAAGCAGAGGTGTACTATCGCTAAACCTAAATCTGACCATTTTGAAAACAAAATCCCGTGCACATGATGACCACAGCTGCGTCCGTAAGTAAAACAAAAGAGGATCCTTTTTAGGTCGACTAATAATATGCGCTGCAAGCAGGAATAGTCCATAGCGTGGCGATAGTACATATTTTATTACTTTTAGGTAAACTTACAGCTAATACATTTTAATATCTAGTACAAGGTGTAAACGATGAAAATTAACAAATACGCGAAAACAGCGATGTTAGAGATACGCACATGAATTATCACACGCTCAAAAGGTACCATAACAAAAGAAGAGAAAAAAAATAGTTATACATTGAAGAAACAATTATTCAAACTTTGCTTTACTTCCCTAACACTACTAGTAAATAAATCTAAATCGGCATCTTGACACACCATATTAAAAGTACGACAAGCTCTTCTCTTCGTAGCTGAGAACTATCTACAGACAGAACTGTCTGTAGATAGGTCTGACTTGAGGCACATGGAGAAGACGTGGTCTCCGAAAAAATGCACTCGGTACACGAAGCCCAATCTTGCCCACCAACTCCGGGACGTCAGTAGATCCGTTCATAACGCTAAATAAGAAAGTAAGATCTGCAATTTTCCTTCGCTCGTGTAGAGGCAGAATATGGAATTTTTTACACTCTAGTGAGAGTGGTAGCCTAATGGTGTAAATGGTAGTAAATGGCCCCGACTTACGAGTTGTGCAGGTCGTGAGTTCGAACCCAGACAGGCACTTTTACTTTGTGTATTTAATTTCATCACCACCGCTCTCAAAACAGTGAAGAAAAACGTCGTGAGGAAACCGGCATGTCTTAGAACTCAAAAATTGGAAGATGGTGGTGAATGTGGCTGGTGGCTTTTACTTTGTGTATTTAATTTCATCACCACTGCTCTCAAAACGGTGAAGAAAAACGTCGTGCGGAAACCAGCATGTCTTAGAACTCAAAAATTGGAAGGTGAATTATGGATCAGTCCTTCTCATAGCCGATGGCCGGTGGAGCAGATGAGTCCTGGAGTGGACGCCCCCCCAGAAAAATAGACAGACGACCTTAAAAAAATGTGGATGCGATCCTAGAATCCAGTACAAGACAAGTTTACAATCCCTCCTAAGTATTGTTATGTTTTTCTCGCTTAATACAACTTCAAGCGAAGGGAAGCATAGAGAAGTTCTTGTGTGTATGCTATGTAGTGTGCTGGTGTTAGCTAGCTATAGCCGAAAAAAAAACAGTCAAGCTACTTTTTCAGGACACTGAAGTCATACCTAATCTAAACCTGGCTAAGTGTGCACCCCTGCCTAACCCTTCGGGGCAACAAGACGTGATATCATAATAATATTATAAACGTGGAATTTGTATGAATGGATGGATGTTTGTTACTCTTTCACGCCAAAACTACTTAACGGATTTGGATGCAATTTGGCACACAGGTAGTTTATAACCAGGGTTAACATATAGGATACTTTTTATTCCGATATTCCCACGAGATTGAAACTTATGCGGGTGAAACCGCTAGGCGCAGCTAGTTATGACCGATTTGATCAGTCTTTTTTTTAATACTTTGTAGAAGGTACTTACGAAAAAAAATAATTAAGAATGTTGCACAGAAAATTTAAGAATTACGCTTTTACGCTAAATCTGCTGAACAGCTTTAGATGGAATTTGACACATGGGTAGACCATGATCTGGATGACATAGGCTACTTTTCATCCTGGATAGCAGACGAAGTCGCGGGCAACAGGTAGTGCTAAATAAATTAATCATGTCATATGGAAAACAGCAACAAATTACGGATACCTACTTTTTGAAACAGTTAAATATGTTTCACTCATTTTACTAATCTTCTAATTGCTTAGCAACTATTATGCAACCGTTTAAACACTTATTTGAAACAATACCTACTCAAAAGTGATTGAAATCTTTGAAAGTACCGCGTTGCTAAGTACCACGTGTCTAAAACAAATTAGTTTTGTTGTTAATTGCCCCTTAAGTGCCAGCAAACAATTGTTTATACAAGGTAGTATTTATCTTTGAGAGGACAATATAAATATGGATTTGCTCGTTTCATTTTACTTTTATGATGATGATGTCTAGCTTTCGCCCGCGGTTTCGCCCGGGTGGTATGTCGATTAAAAGTAGTCTACGTCCTTCCTCAGGGTTCAAAGTATCCCCATGCCAAATTTCATCAAAATCGGTCTAGCCGTTTCGGAGATTAGTCGGAACAAACAGTCAGACTATTTTTGTACACAGTAACACTTGAAAGACATGTGACATCTACCAACCCGCACTGGACCCGAGTGGTCGTTTACGGCCCACTCTCTCTCTCTGAGAGGAGGCCTGTGCCCCAGCAGTGGGAACATTATTGGCTGATTATGAGTATACAATTATACGTATATACCTTGTTTTTCTATTTGGAATGGCGTCAAAACAAGGACACAAAGACACGCTTGCAGCAATGGCGGGTGATGTGTTGTTATCGCTAAAAGGAAATATCTTTCAATGAATGACATAAATGATAGATTGAATGCTCTATCTCTGAAGTTATTCATTACTAGCTGTGCCCCGCGGTTTCACCCGCATAAGTTTCGATCCCGTGGGAATATCGGGATAAAAAGTATCATATGTGTTAATCCTGGTTATAAAGTATCTGAATGCCAAATTTCATCCAAATCCGTTCAGTAGTTTTGGCGTGAAAGAGTAACAAACATCCATCCATTTATCCATACAAACTTTCACGTTTATAATATTAACCGGTGGTTTTGGGAACCGGTACCATTAGTCTTGGTGTGTGTGATACCAGTACCAGACGTAGTCAAACTCAATCTCAAAACATTTTATTTCAATTAAACAATTTACGGGATGTGCATTTATTACGTTAGGCAATTTTAACCAATTTCTGACCCCCCTCCACCTCTTTGAATCTTATGTAAGATCAGTATGTACCAAAATTGAAAAGAATAAATAGCAATTTTTTTTTAAACTTATAATTTTTGCTTACTTTTGTAATAAGAATAATCTAGACCCCTCTCACCCGCCTGTAAGGAAAAATAAGACTTGTTTGGACCCCCCTTGGACCCCCCTCAAATAGTACGATCGTACTTAATAAATGAACAGCCCTTTACGGGTACTTCTGAATTGTCAAGTCGGTCTGTCAGAAAATATGAAGCTAGTTGCCCATTCCAAAGCGTAGTAGGTACCTATGGAGAAGAACGGGCAAGAAACTCCATGGACACTCTTTTAAATCATATTTTTACAAAAATATTAGTTACATTATTAATGTTGAATTTATAATTATACGTAAAACAAAGTACGAAGTAAAACAAAGACGTAAACGTTAAAAGCGTCGACAGTACAGCAAATAGTAAAAAGCAAATAAAAAAGTAAATTATTAGGTACCTGATCTGTTGGTATTTCTAATCAGTATCGGTACTGGAACGGTACCAAACTAATATTTCCGTAAGTTAGAGTGAGAACACAAGTATAGTAAGTAAAAATAATAGTATTATAAAAATAACTTCAAGGTTGCTTCTTGCATGTTTTCCTTAACCGAGCAGGGCCCTAATTCACTATGACCACTCAATGATTCCTTACTTCGAAATCACGTCAATTCCTTAGGGCCTTATCACACTGGCGATTTGCAAGCGTGTCTAAAGCGAGTTGAGTGCGCAGCGAGCTCACTGCAAGCGCGGGGCGAACTCGCCGCAAATAAAAAATATCTGTCGTTTGAAGAATCAGCCCTTGAAGACTTTTTGGTATTTGGTGCAAAGTTTTAAAAACAACACAAACATACAAGATATACAACAACACATTGATTGATATAATTACGTACGGTATTATAATGTATGTAAAGAAGCCATAAATAAGATAATTCAATAATATAAGTTTATAATTATGTTTTATTTTATTACACATTTTTTAAAGTTAACTTTTACGTAATCTGGATTAGGTACGTTCTAAGACAGCTGTCAAAAAAGGACAGGGTATAGAAAAAATTACTCTTTTTAAGGCTTACTGTCAGAGTTTTTACACGAGCAATCTATGGGTAAACTACACTACGAGATCGCTAGATGTTCTGCGCGTGCAATATGCTTTTAGGATGTTGTTGCGAGTTCCCCGTTTTTGTAACGCCTCAGAAATGTTTGCCGAGGCCCACACAGATGGCTTTCTAGCCATTATACAAATAAAAAGCTGCTTCGCTGCTGTGCAGAGTGCGGAGTAGTCGCAACTATATCCTGAGAGCTGTGGCGGAGAGCTAAACTCCAAATAATATGTGGGCATTCTGTGCGGAGGTTGATTATGTAGGAAACATATTATTTTCCTGCCTGGTCATCCTTTGTTTTAATTATACTATTTTTATATCAATGTTACTAACACTAGAATATAAGCTTTTTGTAATACTAACAAAATATGGATCACTGTTGTCAGAAATAAATGGCTTAGTAGGCGTAGGTGTTAATAGTTAATTGATATATAAGACTGATTATAGTAATTTACATTTAATATTCTTGTTGTATAAGTTTAAATTGATATATAAGACTGATTATTGTTGTTAACATTTATAATTATTATTGTACGCTTTTTAATTGATATAATATTATAAGACTGATTATTGTGATTTATCATGTTTACTGTTGATTGCTGTAATTGTATATTAAACTTTATCTCTTTCTAACAATTCCCTGACTTTTAAGTACTTAAATAATATAACCCTACCTAAGGTTTTTCATTCTGACTGTACAAAATTTGCTTAAAAAAAAGTATAGTCCAAAACACCACTCAAAAATATTAATAATAATGAAATTCCTGTCTCGACCGGATCGGGCGAGACTCACCGGCCGAGTCGCCTACTAAGCGAAATAAATGAATTTTAATTAAATTTAAATAAGATAAATTTAAAACTATGTACTTTAACTTCCTACCTATGTGATAGAGAAATCTCGATTTTTGTCAAGTCGTAAAAAACGTGCAAAGCAACTGCTGGCTAGACAGCGCAACTCTCACTAACCCAGGACAATAAAAAGTCAATAAAAAAGAAAATAGATGCATTAAAATAGCGTTTATAAAAACAGCACAGCTCTCCAAACAGACAGTCGGTAATTGTAAACATTTACAAAATTACGAGCTCTGACGTCAGTGGAAAAGTTTCCGTCTTTTTAATAGCTAATTACATAGCGATGTAATTGTAATGTCAAATGTTTGACTAATCATCATCTGCCTAGCCTTTTCCCAACTGTATTGGGGTCGGCTTCCAGTCTAACCGGATGCAGCTGAATACCAGTATTTTACATGGAGCGACTGCCTATCTGACCTCCACAACCCAGTTACTGTGCAATACAATACCCCTTGGTAAGACTGGTTGTTAGACTTTCGGGATCCTGACGACGGGATACGACAACACAGCCGGGACCGCTTAACGTGCTTTCCGAGGCACGGAGGGTTCTCGGTATGTAAAGATGGTTAGCCATCCACAGACTAACCGTGGCAAGCGTAGCTTAACCTGATCGATCAACCTGTGCGGCTGTTATTATGTCTGACTATGTATTCTAATCTAATATAACTAGCCTGTATTGTCCCACTGCAGGGCCAAGGCCTCCCCTCTCCCTTTTCCACACCATTCGGTCTTTTGCGAGTCGGCCAGTCCCTACGGTAGGAGTCAAGCTCGTCCCGCCATCCTCGTCTCGGCCTGCCGCGATGGCGTCGTGCGTTTAGTGGGACGCAATCGGTGGTTCTCTTAGCCCAATTTGTCATCTGACATGCGGCAAACATGTCCCGCACAGTCAAACGTCCGTTATCTTGGTTTAAGCGCACAGTATTGAGTTCCTTATAGGTCAGAAATTCGAACCCCCAAGATATTGCCCTTCATGGCTCGCTGGCAAACCTCGAGCTTGGACCGCTGCTGAAGTGTGAAAGACCAGGTTTGAGCACCATATGTGAGAATGAGGAGAATACACATGTCCATATAATGGGATCCCTTCTTTTCGCATAATGTTTTTTTTTTCCTAATATACTTTGGCATAACTATTTTAGTATATTTTTTTTGGTATAAAAATTTGAATACTTTGCCATAATTATTGTTTTTGGCATACAGTTTATGTTGACATAATTATCTTGTTGGCTAATTTGTTTTGGCATAGTTTTAATCCGCATAGTGTTACTGGACGGAATGATTATTAGCATAATAGTATTAAGAAGGCATAAACATTAATAGGAATAACGGAAACCAATTTAAGATACCTATTTAATTTACGTATTTATTTTGAATTTTCATGCAAAAGATTAATTAATTATACATAACTACAACCAATAATATTACCAATATTATTTAAAGAACTATAGCCAATATTATTTGTGTAATGTATACCGTGTGCATTAAGTTAACCGTTTTTTGGCAGCTGTCTTAGAACGTACATATTCCAGATTACGTAAAAGTTAACTTTAAAATGCGTAATAAAATAAATATTATAAACTGCCTAATCTTATTGACTTATCTTAAATAGGACTTCTTACAGACATTATAATACCGTACGTGTATCAATTTTGACAAAATAATTTAATTGCCCACTATTTCGATCTGTCAAAAAACGGTTTACCTAGTGGACAGAGTATCAATAGGTTAACCTATGCCGCCAATATGTTTTACATACATAGAACTACAAAACCTACCTTTACTAAGTGCATTTGGTTCATGATTGTGATTTTGCATATACTTTGATAATATTTCATGTTATTGGTCGTTGTTCAGTTTGGTAATAAGTCGAGAGTTACATTTATATTGTTTATTCCGTTGCAATTCACACACCCAATAATATTTACTATCATTTTCTCGATTTTTCTCATATATGAAACCATTAAGATTTAATTTGTTTCCTCCTCTTTTAGTTATAAAGGTACGCACTGTATTTTCCATTTTTAACTACAAATCACTTTTTTATAGGATTAAATTACAACTTTGCAATAATACACATAGTGACACAATAGTTTTATGATACCGTCCACCGTCCACTTAGAAAATTTAAAAATAATTTGTGTACCTACAATGTAAAGTGCCTACGGATTTCATTAGAGCAATATTGTATAAAAATGTGTATTAGTGTCTAACATTTTAGGAGTTAATTATTATGATAAATATGTAAGTACGCAATAGTCTGCTCAACAATGTAAATAACGCAATGAATGTTGTTGAACTGTCAAAATGAAAGCTATTCTTACTGTTAGTGTATAACGCGATTACCCCGCCGGAAGTTGAAATTGGTACTTTTTGGCACTTTATGGCATCACTATAAAAATTGGTACTTTATGGCATCACTATTAAAAGTGCAAGTCGAAGACAAGATCAACAAGATGTTAGAATTATTGTCACTGACTATTTTATAGCTATAAACAAACGTGTCAAGTTTTATTGCTATAACAACTGCATCAGGCGTTAATGCGATAAACAGACATGACATTATGACTACCTACGTAATGTTTAATGTTTACTTAGATTACTGTCCCGTTGGTCTCGTGGTTGCAAGCGCGACTGCAGAGCGTGGGGTCTTGGGTTCGATTCCCAGGTCGGGCAAAGTGTTATTGGTTTCACATTAGTAACAGCCCGGAGTCTCGAAGTTGGCTTGGAAACCCGTTGGTCCTGCGCTGATCTCTCCCCGGTCGTGTCGGATTGCCGTCCCATAGGACTATGAGAGTAAAGGAACAGAGAGTGCACCTGTTTGCGTACACACTTGTGAACTACCTATAATATCTCCTGCGTACTTGGATAATATCCGTTCAGATATTATACAAGACCGAAATCGGGAGGATATAACCAGAAGGTTTCCAGGTAAGTCCAGTACGAAAAAAAAGAACGGGGAGTTCAAGTGGCTCTCGGCTTCGTTAAGTGTCTTTTTACACCGGAAGGATTCCGAAATAATGAACGTCTTGCTTACTCGCTCTTGAAAATCGAGATTATTAAAATCCGAGCCATCACTATTTTTAACTTTATTCCGACTGTAAAGGTTGTCTGCTCAATTCGATCATTTGTAGTGCAGGCTAGCAATAAAATTACTCTGGTTCATTGACCTTTATTATACAAATACGCTGGACTAAATATACTATAGTAAATGACGGTTGTTTTTTGTGCCAATTCAAAGCTCGAGCGTCTCAGGAACAAAATTTGACACATTGCCGCAAATGGGCGTCGTTTTGTTTTGGTAGGTATGTCTCTGATGATTTAGGCCTTAAACGTGGACTAAGACTTTTTTGTGTATTTTGTGTCTCTACTACGAGATATTTAGAACATTCATATCATGAGAGCATGCAAAACTCGATATCTCGTAGATCTTGTAAAACTCGCTACCAAAAACATTAGTTCCACCGACGCTCACACTGCTGTCAGCGTCAAAATGGCGAAAATCAAATGTCTTGATTTTATCATCGATAGTATGAAGTCCAGCGTACTTGTTTATTTATGTCTGTGCTCTGGTTGCGTTGGAATAGTCAAGCTATACGCTATGAGCTTTCAAATTTTAGTATTAGGTTTTTTTGTGGAAGAAAATAGTGATAATATAGTCGGGGTTTTGTAAAGACGTTCGCTTGGAATAAAAGTAGAAAATATAACGTTGTATGATTTCTACAGTACAGACGTAGACACCAGCACATCAAGCTACCCGAAACTGTCAATTTTTCCAATCAACCTTGAACCTAATACTTTAGCGATAAAGTTGAAAATCTATTAAAGACAGATTGTAGTAGCTTGATGTGCTGGCGTCTGTACCTAAAGTTACAAACAGAAACTTTTTCTATGTCTGTAAGTATTTGTTTTAAAATCGTCGAAAAAGTTCTTTCATTCTTCTTCAACTTGCACCTTAGAGCATTAAACTTGCACCTAATGTTACATAAAGAATCTTTTTCCATGTTTTTTTCACTTCCCAAGGGCTGGCTTTTACCCTGGCCAGAGGCTAAGCATTGCCATACAACGTGGCAATGCCATCAGTCTCTTGGGTACATTACTAGTCGAAAGCGATGTGGAGGAATATTTCGACGCAATATCATAGTTTTTCTATGTTTGTATTAGATTAAAAATCATAGAAATAGAATACTCACATCTCAGCTTCATCATTGTCTTCTTTAAGCGAGGCTCTTCTCCAAATTCTATTCAGTTTCTTCTCTCTCATGCTTCTAAACGCCGGTCCTCTCAATTTGTAGATAAAATCTAAGACAGCATCTGTTTTTAGATATTTTTCCACATCTGCATGATCAGTTTCTATGATTTCTTTGTCGTGAACTCCATTTTCTTTTGTTTGATCTACTATGATTTCTTCATCTTTTGTTATTGTAATCTTGCTTTCCATATTAAAGTCAGAATCTTTGTCTTCCTCATCAAAATTCTTATGTTTGGGAAGGTAATTTCTTATACCTGTATTATTGGTAGTATTTTGAGTTTCTGAACTGTCGAACGCTTCGTTGACTATACCGAAACTGGTGTCCGACATGTTTGGAGCTGTAATTTAAGAATAAATTATAATATTAGTGGTATTATCAGAAACATTAATTTAGTGGTTTTTGTATCAGCATCATCAGCTAAATTAGCTGGCAATACTTCACAGATGTGATGGGTCGATATCTACAGCTGATTAGTTTAGTCACATGAAATTATGATAAAAAATATGTATAGTGTTGCAGGGACATTGAAGTGCAACCTGTTACCATGGAGTCAGTACATGATTGCAAACCCCTCTGCGTTAAAATTTGTCATCGGTTATTTAAAAAATAATTAGCTATTCCTAGACTGTTCCATACATTATGACCGCGTGTTTGACTGCATGTTTTTTCATGATGATTCATGGTTACAGTTTGAGCGTCCATGTTCCTGCCAGCCTGTATATTTTTTTATTTAGTCCCCATTAGATAGAGACACCCTTCTGTGCAGCTTCACCAGCTAGGTTTATTTGACCCAACCAGCATATACCTCTCCAATTGCACGCCCGCCGTCTACCTCGATCCTTGGCAACTCTCATCTAGATGCTACCACCCGCTACCCTGCTAAGGTCGTCACTTCATCTAGCTTGAGAGCGTTCTACCTTACGTTTGCTGAAGCGCTGTCTCCACCCAAGACCACGGTCTACCCTACTTCTATTATGGCCAGCCCATTGCCACTTCAGCGTATTCTATGGCCTATGTCAATATGTTTTTGTATCATCATCAGCCTACAGCAGTCCACTGCTGGACATAGGCCTCTCCTATTGCACGCCACTCAACTCGATTTTCGGCAACTCTCATCCAGCTGCTACCAGCCATCCTGCGATCGTTTTTGTATGTGCTATATCAACTTTACTGTTGATTGAAGAGATTGCCTACAGCTGATTAGATAAACTTTACAATCAATTCTTATTGGTTCAAATACGTGATATTTTCGAGTTACACAGCTATACGGGGTCCAATAAAATTAGCTAGCGAAACTCTGCAGATGTGATGGGTATCGAGATTTAAAAATCTTATCCTACTAATATCCTACTATCCTACTAATATTATAAACGCGAAAGTTTGTGAGGGTGGATGGATGTTTGTTACTCTTTCACGCAAAAACTACTGAACGGATTTGGATGAAATTTGACACACAGATAGTTTATCACCTGGACTTTTTATCCCGATACTACGTTCCCGTAGGATAATTTCCGTCCTCCACGCGGACGTAACCCCTGGCAAAAGCTAGTGATAACAAAAAACATAGATGTTTTTCTAGAAGGTGTCAGTGCCCGCCGGTAGAGTTGTTATTGAAGTATGAGTTGCGAATATCTGTTTTCTTTTGATATCAATACCAATCACGTCTGTAAAATTAACAAAAAAAAAAAAACAACTGATATTTCAAGTGATGACAGCAACCGATGACCACACAAAAAAACTAGTCAAATTAATTAATTTTTATCGTACTTAGACATCAATACAAATCAGGTCTGCAGAGTTTCGCTGGCTAATTTAATTTAACGTATAGTGCAGACTGCAGTATTATTCTGTCAAAGTTATTATTATTAGGTGCCATTCATTCCAAGCAAGGTAGTACACTACACTAAACGATACCTACTAGATCCAACCCGATTAACCCTCTATGGTTAATCGGGTTGGATCTAGTATCGTTTGGCAGGAGTTGGGGGGTGAAAGGAGTTAAAACTGGTAGGGGCTGGGTCCCCCCGATCATAACGCTACCACTCTTATTAAAAGGTAATACATATTTTTCGAGATATTAATAAAAAAAAATCTACCCATAAATCAAATAAAAAGCGAAATCGAAACTATAAAATGGACGATTGACAACCAAATCCGTCCTAGTATATTATTCGTGGTGTAAAGTGTCTTGCAAAATCGATAAAACGAAACGTAAAAAAATGTATGAATGTTTTGTTGTTTTATTTGTTTTTATAATAACCTAGACATTCTGCTCAGAAGAAAGTTAGTGTACCCCCCACTGATCGTGTGTGTGTACAAAAGGTAATGTTACTACTGTTACTAGGAGAACATGGGATGCAAGAGCGAGCGAAGCGAGTTCGGGAGTTGGGATTTAGTAATCTGTGACTTGGGGCACCCTGATTTGGACAGGTTAGGTTCGAAGGGGATCCCCTTCGTGGTTGTGAGTTTATGTTTAGTTTATATAGGAAAATAACACCTAGATAATATTTACCTCTCAATAGTAATGTTGCGTATAATATACTCGTAAAAATATCTATAAAGGAACAGTTTAGAGTAATTCCAGGTCAGTTCAGTTTATTTTGAAAGTTTTCACTTATTAACAGCACACACACTCGATATCTACTATTATTTATATTGTTATAAATGTTTTAAAATAGGTAATAATTAAGTACACTTTAAATAGTTTAAAAAATAGCAATGAACATCAAATTCACATTTTACAAATTAAAAACAAAATAATAAACCGTTTTCTGTGCAATGCATATAAATATTTATAAAAAAAACAGTTCTTATATTTATGGTTTAACGTAACTAATATGAAAAAACAAATTGATAAAAAATAATTATTACAATTTTAATTACGAAACACTTATTATGTTGAACGAATGAGCTAAAATGATTTCAATTGGTCAACACGTTCTTATTATAATAAAAATTCGAAATTTAATCAATGTCACAGACGTGCTCCTGCACACATTGATAAAAGACAGTCGGTAACAAAATTCAATGCAATTCAAACATTCCCTAATGTTCACGACTTTTTATATGAATGGAGAAGGAGATGGAGTTGTTGTGACAGATGAAGTTGTTATTTTAATCGTTTCATGAGGCCTGTTCCTACTACAAAGTTCACTCATACTCTATAGAAAAGAGAGGATACTCCGACCAGACGGGTGTTGTATCTGGTGGGACTTTTTTTTTTATTCGCATCTCGCAGTCCATCCTGAGAGGTTGCCATTTGCTTAACCGGACTTGCCTGTGGATGCCTCAATAAATTAAGGCCTCCAGACTGGTCTTAAAAAACCTAAAAACTAAGCGACTCCACGCTAAAGGCAACCCCTGTGGGGTACGGACCTCGGCTTAGGGCATCACTGAGAGAAGGCAGCAGCCAGCAAGGGACAGGCTAGATCGGAATTAAATCTGGTGGGGCAATGTCGGGATGTTGTATATTTGCTAGTTGCGCGGTAAACTCTGCTTGCGCGATGCAGGATTTTATTTATTTTATTTTATTTCTTGACCCAATGAGCACTCGGAACACAAGTCCCTAGTTTCAACCCCAAACGGCTCAAACATATAGCTCCCAATTTTTTTATTTTTATGAATTGATTTCTTCTAAGCTGACTGCCAGTCAGTCGTTAAGTATGACCTCACATGATGGTACAGAGTTTAATGTCTAGTAAAGTGATGAATAATTCATCTTATATATCTTTGGCAATAATTCACACGTCTTTAACGTAGAGAATGGGCCATTAAAAAACGACATTGAACTAATATTACGTAAGTTATTTTACAAGTTATCTAATAAATAAATCCTGATTGCTGTGAGCTGGTCATGGGTTACTCATCATAGATTAGTCAAGATATGGTGAATTATATGAGTTAAGGGTGAATACTGCTGGTGCCTTAATTACAAGCTTAGGCTAAAAATCACCCAAAGGGCAATGTCACAACAAAAAAATACTGTCTTCTTATGGAAAATAAGATCTTGAGCATTTTTTACTATTACAACGAAATTCTACAATTAACCCCGTGGCTGCTATTTGAGATTGAAAATGCCAAACATCAATATATTTTTATAAAAAGTGTTTTAAGCATAACATTTAAAAAATACCAACTTTTAATTGAATATAACATCCCGAACATGTGTTAATTAACTATTACAACATAGATCTACGATTAACCCCCTGGCTACTAATTGAGATGAAAGTACCTACCAATAATTATATTTTTGCCAACGGACCCACAGTATTTTGGGCATTCGTTTAGAGACGCAAACAGTTATTGATTCGCTGGTTTTCAGTCCTAAGCCTAAATACTACTTTCCCTTCGTTTTCATCTCTTCTAACGACGCGACGGTAAGCTATCAACACGACCGCTTCGTGAAACTCCATGTTTTCTACAGATTACATTATAATGTATTATATTGTTTACTACTGACTAAAGTCAAGGAGCGTACCAAATTCGTCTCCAAATGCTCGCAGTATTTGGGGACGAATTTGGTACGCTCCTTCTGAACACAACGTACGTACGTGCGTAATACGCACGTGAGATTTACGACGAATTTGTCCTTTCTGGACCTTTAATATGACAGATTTCACCATCGCCAGATAGATCTTATTCGAGGAATAAAATTGACGTTTGACAGTTTTTGTATGAAATAACTGTCAAAATTATTCCTCGAATCAAGTTATCAGATGATTGACAAATTAGCCCTTAGTGTGAAAATAGATTATTATACTTACGTAGCTACCTACGTAATATATTGCTTTTCCCATTCAATGTTTTACAATAATTAATCAAGTCTTACCGTAGGTAAACACACACATCTGCCGAGCCTTTTCTCAACTATGCTGGGATCGA
Organism: Apamea crenata; assembly: GCA_949629185.1. NCBI lineage: Eukaryota > Metazoa > Arthropoda > Insecta > Lepidoptera > Noctuidae > Apamea > Apamea crenata. The sequence goes on along the minus strand of OX451380.1, from coordinate 5,651,018 downwards.
CTTCCAGTCCAACCGGATACAGCTGAATACCAGTATTTTACATGAAGTGACTGCCTATCTGACCTCCACAACCCAGTTACTGGGTAATACGATAACCCTTGGTAAGACTAGTTGTCAGACTTTCGGGGTACTGACGACTGAGTTCCGTCCGAGTTTTACCGTAAACAATATCATCCATTCGCTGTTTTATTACATCCTTTATTTCTTTCACATAATGTAAAAACCTCATAAAACCTTCATACTTATAACCATTAATAATTTTCAATCAATTATGTAAAACTGCCATATAATAAGACCTTTTTTGTGTATCTTGTGTTTACTATAATATATCAATATAATTATAAATATTTAGAACATTTTTATTATGAGAGTATGCGCATTTTGTAAAACTGACTTTCAAATATTAGTTCCGCGGACGCTCACATTACTATCAGCGCCAAAATGGCGAAAATCAAATGTCTTCGTTTTGTCATCGATAGTATGATGTCGAGCGTACTTGTCTAATATAATATATAGGTCAGTGGTACCTGTTATGAATAACATAACATGGCGCCTGTATTCCTCGAAGGGTTAGGCAGAAGTGTACCTATAGAACACCCACATTTAGTTCTGTTCAAGCCACATAATGTCCGGGAGTTAGCGGGGTAATTGCGTACCACACTCTCAGTAGCAATGCCTTTTATTTTGACAGTTCAACAACATCCATTGCGCTATTTACGTTGTTTAGCAGAATAATTATTCGCCACAACCGTCAAAATGATTCAGATTGTGATTGATAGTGTTTCACGCAATTAGGGGGCTTTTTTTTTTTTTTTTTTTTTTTTTTTTTTTTTTTTTTTTTTTTTTTTTTTTTTTTTTTTGTGGATGGGAAATCATCAAATGACCCCTCCCGCTCTGGGTGGAGCGGAAGGGAGTGTCAGACTTTTACTGACTAAAACCCACCCGTGTTCCGTCCTTAGCCCTTTCTGTTCCAGGGCAGCGGTTAACCTTTCGGAAAATCCCGCCGCCCCGGCAGGCTTCGGCCCTATGGGGCCCCGTCCTCTGCTGACATTTTCTCTTTGAGGCGCGCGTGGAACACAACGCGCCGTCCGGCACGGGCCTGGTCCTGATCGGACGGTGAGCTACCCATTACTCACCGCCCGCAGGCCCGCGCCTACGGTGGCCGGGAGTCGTCACGCGGCTCCCGACGCCCGGAGCGTCTCCCGCGGCGGCTGAGGCGTGAGGTGTTCTCCCTCAGCCTCCCCGCCACCTCCTTCGCTAGCATGACTGCTTCGCAGAAGGAGGTGACTGCCTCCCATTCTCTCTCGCCCCGGACCATGGCTTGCACCAGGGCCGGGCGCGAGAGGTCGCCGCCGTTGCCGATCGCCTCTACGAGGACACGGCGGGGCTCCGCCCAAGCAGGGCAGACCTCCACCGTGTGCTCCACCGTGTCCTCTGGGCGATCCTGGCAGTGGTGACACCCGGGCGTCTCCTCCCGCCTGATGATGTGCAGGAACCTCCCGAAACATCCGTGTCCGGAGAGGACCTGCGTCAGGCGGTACGTGAGAACGCCGTGACGCCTCTCTAGCCACTCCTCAAAGAGGGGTCTTATCGCCACTATCGTGGCGTGCCCTGCGCTGGGTTGCGATAGTCGCGCCTTCCATTCCGCCATGAGATCGCGCCGGAGGTCCGTCCGCTCCGCAGCGATTTGCCGCGGGTGCAGAGTTTCCCCCCGGCATAGTGCCTCCGCGCGCCAGTCATGCAGGCGCGCGAGGACTATTGCCTCCAGATCCCATGGCGGCAGTCCGGCAAGGAGGCTTGCCGCCTCGCGCGAGATCGTGCGGTAGCCCCGGATTAGCCTTGTGGCTACCACCTTCTGGGGCGCGTTCAGGTAGTGTGCGGCTCGAAGCCGCAGTGAACGCGCCCACACCGGGGCCCCATATAGGGCCATGGACCGCACGATCCCCGCGTAAAGCCTCCGGCAGGAGGCGTTTGGCCCCCTCAGGTTGGGCAGGAGCCGCTTTAAGGCGGCCCCGGCCCGTTCCAGTTTGGGGGCCAAACGTCGAAAATGTTCGACGAAGTTCCACCGGCTGTCGAGGACGAGACCCAGGTATCTCATCGTTGCCTCGACGCCGATGTGAACCCCTCCTACCATCAGTTGGGATCCCGAAGGTGGCCCGTACCGGGGCCCATGAAAGGACATGGCCTCGGACTTGTGCAATGCCACCTCGAGACCCAACCGCCGGATCCTATCCACGACTATCGCAGCCCCGCGTGTCATCGCGTCGGCCGCCGCCTGATACGACCTCCCCTGCGCCAGGACCAGCGTGTCGTCAGCGTAGCAGACTACGCTGACGCCATCAGGGAGGTCTGCCCGCAGCACCCAGTCGTAACCGATGTCCCACAGGAGCGGCCCCAGAACAATTAGGGGGCAGGTCCTTAAATCCAGACACCGGGCTGCTACTGAATTCCATATGGAAATCCTAATAACACTTTGCTCGACCCGGGAATCGAACCCCAGACCAGTTGAAAACCAGCGTCAGGCACTAGTCTGGTATTTTTGCTGAACTAGGCCTTTTTGGCGCAGCCGTGACCCCGTGAGGCACACTTTCCTGCTAATTTCTTACATCGCACTTTTCGCTCTTTTTATTTGATTCTTATTTGTTTTTATCTGATGTACAGGTACTATCGCCAAAACCTAAGTATATCTGACCATTTTGAAAACAAAATCCCGTGCACATGATGACCACAGCTGCGTCCGTAAGTAAAACAAAAGAGGATCCTTTTTAGGTCGACTAATAATATGCGCTGCAAGCAGAAATAGTCCTTACGGTGGCCACACATCAAGCTACTACAATATATCAAATTTCTTTAATAGATTTTCAACTTTATCGCTAAAGCATTAGGTTCAATATTAATTAGGAATATTTTATTTATTATTATTTTTTTTATTTTTATTTGGGATATTGATTCTTTCTTTCTATCTTTCAGTAGCGCTCGAGCTCAAGTTTCTAAATTTAAGTAGAAGTTTATACAACAACATTATTAACATTAAATATTATCATAGGTTATGCATTCCTGGTAGCTAACATAATAACTGTTTGACTAAGCATTATATCCTCACTTTGCGATTTTTGTAAACATAGCATTCTTTTATTCTACAATAATGCATATTATAAAAAAATGTCAGTGCAGGTTATGAGTCAGTACTTACATAATTACTCATTAACTTAATATTTAAATAGCTGTCTCGATTCATTTGTTAACATTACTATACGCCGAGCGCTTATCTGAGACGTTGCCTGAGGTAGCTGCGCGGTGCGGGAGGGGTGACAGTTGTCACAAGTTGACGAATCACTGAGCTCTCGCATCACGTCACCACACCCCTCCGGCACCGCGCCGCTACCTCAGGTAACGTCTCAGTTAAGTGGTCAGCCTATACATGAAATTATGAAGTATCGGATGAGTGAAATATGTAGTGTACTTACTAAAATATGTACTGAATATTTCGTTTTAGGTGCAACAAGCATTTTGTAAGTATCCAAATGCTTTCCAAGCAGTTCATGGTCCCCACCATAAACTGCTCAAAAAGCATTTGGAAACTAACAACATATCCACCATGAATATATAACAGCTGCGACTGCCAGAACTGTTTTACTTTCAAATGAGCAACATAGTCCATAAGCAAATTATTGGGCATGGCATTGCATGGGCACTGTAGCATATAAAAAAAGAAATATGGACACAAATAAAAAACGACGCTGTCCATGATTGTACCCTCAATGATTTATTGATCTATTGGTTTTAAATGATTGCCATGTTTTAACCACAGAGTGTTTACTTCGTGGTTTAAACCACGGAACAGATAATAGTTTTGATAACACTTTGTTTACATGCAATCGTACAACAAAATCGTCGTGCATTATGCTGGCGTGCAGCGATGGCCGTTTTGCGTGGATCTAACGCATGTTTTCCCCCAACTTGTTATTTTTTTGTGCTTGTTCTTTTTATGCGTCCTGTTTACCGCAAATAAACGTATTTTCTTTCTTTTCTTTCTAAAATGATGCGAGAAGTAAAACCTCAAATACCTCTGTTTTATAACAGAAGGCCAATTCCCGTATTGCATTTTTCAGATCATAAAATCTAATTTGTTAATAATTACAAACACAACTTAAACACATAATAATATTGTTAGTACCTACATCCATAATAATAATTGTTAGTTTTGAACATAATAATTATAATAATATAATATAATTAAAAAAATATAATTTATAGGTATAATGAAATAAAGGAAAAAATAATTGTTAGTTACAAAGGAAAAACGTTCAAAATCTAGTCGCAGTCTCATCTCGGCGACAAACAAACGTCAAAAACTTGTCAAAATGTAGGGAAATTAGAGGTATTTTTGACAGATTGAGACTGAGATCAGACTGTAATTCTTAAAATTACGAGAATTGCCCTTCTTGCAATTTTATCTAAGCGACAATCAAAAGTCAAAATTTTGTCAAAAATGTAGGTAGTACACACAGCTCCATTAAGTGGTTTCCCCACCAAACACGTGCGTTCAAATCCGTGGTAGGCCCAAGTTGGTTTTTGTATTTTGCAACAACATTTTATTTTATTTTAATTAATGTATTGTTTTGGTGAATAAATAAGTTTAAGTTAGTATTTTTTTTTTTAATTCTGTTTTTATTATTGTTTTTTGTCAATAAAACAATAATTTTATTATTGCGACGACAAGCATTAGTAGGGTTAACATTTACGAATACTTATTCATCGTCTAAATAGACTGGAGGTTTCAAGACCGCTTACAGTGTCTACGAAATGTGCTTTTTGTGGATTATATTATTTTAATATATTTTTCTATTTTGTTTTTAGTAGTAATTATTTATAAAGAATAAAAAAATCTAGAAAAATAAAATACTTTAATAATCATTTAATAATACATATTTATTATTGCTATTATTTAACATAACTATGATCTTATTTTACAACAAAGATATATATTTTTATTTGATAATTTTATTTACAGTTATCATAATATACATTTTTTGCCAACTGACACAAATGGGTCCCTAGAAAAGTGGCATCCTATTCACGCAAACGATAAAACAGGAAGCGGTAGAAATGTTTTAGATTGACATAAGCTAACGAAATGTCACGTGACCTGTCATGTACAAAGTTATAACTTGAGGGTAAGTATGGATTAATTTTATGAAGACAACGTAAGTAAGTGAAATTAATGGATACCCTCTAATTATAACATCTTTCGATTAGACAGGGACCTAAAGATAAAATGACTCGGACGATAGTAGATAACAATTTCATCGCAATTCATATGGGCTCGCTGGCTAGTTCGTCAAACTGCCGATATGAGTATGACGACGTTCGGTGATGCGATGGTTCGAATCCGAGTCGTATCAATGAACTCTTTTTGAAGTATTCTTTAGACTATTCGTAAGGAATTCAATGTTGTAGCAGTGTAACCTTTTAAAACTTGAGGGGTTAGCACATACTGACGCTGTGTGTACCTGCCCTAAAGGTATTTTTCGCAGATTGCGACTAAGACTAAAATGCGACCGTTCTTAAAAATAAGGAAAATGCGCCGGTCTTATCACACAGGCGTTTTTGAAAAAAAATGCGATAAAAAATAATAATAATAAAGAATTAACAACGCCATTCAACGTGGCAATGCTGCCAGTCTTCTGGGCACGTTTCCGGGTGACAGAGATGCGTACGAGTACTTCGATGCCTAAATATCTATTTATTTTAGGATTTATTTATACACTTAGTTAGTTAGTCTTTTAATTTAGTACCTAGTTAGTTAATTAATTTAGTAGTAAATAGTTAAGAGATTATGAAGTAAAAAAAAATAAAAATAGAACAAAAACAAATTTAAAATACTTACTGAAAACTTTAAATTATTCACAAATAAGGTTGACTGTAACCTCACGAAACCACACTTAAAAAGTTGCATAAGGTCTAAAACACACAGGACCACAGATTTAAAAAAAACCGTTACTTTCAAATCACCACACTACTTTTCTTAGGGCGAAACGTTCGCTTCCGCGTTGGTTTTAAAACTAAACTCATTATACATAACTCTACGAGTAAATATGCCATCCAGTTGAATACAAAAACAGAGGCTTCAATTGTTATGCGTCAATTGATTATGAAGACTATCCATATCCAATACTATTGTTTTCATACGAATTATCAACACAATCGGGTGTGCTAAATATTCTACTTAAACATTTTACTTGGGTACAGGTGAGCGTAATTGTAATAAGAGTGCTTCAAGGATCTTTAAGCGCTAAGTTCGCGTGCAAGTCGAAAAACTGCAAATACAGCCAAAATCGGTCCAACCGTTTCGGAGATTAGCCGGCAAAAACAGACAGACAAAATTAAATAAAAAAAAAAGGTTTTTTGTTTTAGGTACCGTATATGCTGGGTATGGGACTAGACCGTACTTCCGGGATTATCCTGATAGCCGTGGAATACCTCTCCACTCCTCATCAGCACCTCATGAAATTTTGCCTTTTGTCGCTACGATGTGCTAGCGACCGTTTTCGGGGGCCCATTATTGAGTGTGCAATCAGCCCCTGCCATTTTATCCCGGTACGTATGTATAAATAATATCCCAGGACCAGGTCACCCAAACGCATAGTCCAACGTTTTATTTTTCGATATCCTACAATAGTCCTACACCAACCGGGGGTTATCCTTGGCTGTACTTGCATGGTGCATGCAGGGATAATCGTCTGCTGGTGCCGCATTTCACTAAAATTCCCTAAGGGGCTTCTGCGAGTTTGCCTCGGCCCCTCGTACGCCTTCTAAAAGACTTAGACCCCATGGTCTCGAGATATGTAAAAACATAAAAATAAATAATATTAAAAGATATCAAATCTTACTTGGCTCGTGAGGTTGTCGACATGTGGGATGTGGACTCAGCGATCATTGTGCCGATAGTCGTGACAGCCAATGGGTTAATAGCCAAGAGCCTCGACCAACACCTGAGGAGGTTCTCGTTGGGCAGCTGGATCAGGGGCTTGATTCAGAAAGCGGTACTTCTGGACACGGCTCGAATTGACAGGAGGGTCCTCTGTCTGGAACCCTGGCCGCCGGTAGCTTGGACCCTGTTCCCGATACTGGTGGGCTGCTATTTTAAATTTTTAAATGTTTTCATATTCTTATTTTTTTAAATTATATAATATGTATTATTGTTGAAATAAAAGAGAAAATAATCATAATATTCCCTCTTTATTTTCCTCAAACCACTTTTGCCTGCGACTGTCGGCACTTGCGTGTCACAAAAACTACTCGCTCGTACGAATTTCAACGAATATGAATGTGTATTGTATTTCGTTCAGAGACTTCATGAATCGTTTCAGTAAAACATAATGAACACGACAGAACAGAAAAGTAGTCAAAATTGTCTTACGTAATAAATGAAATGTTATGGGGGATGCATTGATGTAGCCCGTGAAATACTTTACTTACATTTTTTGCAATTTTGCAGGTCAGTATGTCCGGTTGTATGTTGATTATAATATTATTCGCGACTGTAACAAATATGGCTTTACAGAATTATAATCATTGGAATTAGCAATACAACTCCATGAGTTAGAATTGGCCTCAAATGTAATGATTTCATGAAATAGTCATTCAATAGGGTAATATGAACAGAGAGTTGTATTGATGATTTTTATAATTACGAGTATAATTCTTTATATATAATTGTTCTGTACGTGTGTTTGTCACCTAACTCCTCTTAAACGGCTGGACCGATTTAGATGAAATTTTGTGTGTATATTTCAATGGGTTCGTGGATAGTTTGAAAACACAATTGGACCTGGTAGGTGGCGCTGCTGTCGGTATATGATGACTCAACCGGGCACGACGACGTCTGCCGGATCCGCTAATAATTCTATAAACAAATATTTGTTACGGCCGGTGTAGCGGTATCTACAGAATAGTGAAGGGCGGGCGTTTTTGAGGGACTGTCTTTTGTAATTTTGACGTTCAAAAAGTGCTGATTCTCAGCCTAATTTGAATAAATGACTTTTGATTTTTATTTTTATTTACAACGCCACATGCGAACAACGCGTCATGCAGACGTCACGCAAATCCTGCATCTCGCAAGCAGAGTTTACCGCGCAATTAGCATATATACAAACTTCTCAACATCAATCGTTAGTAATTGCCCGCCAGACACAACACCCGTCTGGTCGGAGGATCCTCCCTTTTCTATAGAGTATGAGTGAACTTTACATCTATGCTCGCAGCCGGAAATTATATTAAGATCAAACAACCTGTTACTAATATGCAAATTGCAAAAAACGTAAGAAAATTTGAATTTCGCGGGCAACCTTGACACTTTCGACTTAATAACAAACATAGTTAAAAATTAAAATATTTTATGGAAATGTTTAGGTACTTATGTACATCTTTCTATAATCACTGTTTACATTATATTCTGGTGGTGGTGGCCCAGTGGAGAGCCGTGGTGGCCCAGTGGTAAGGGCTGCGACTAACGAGTTGCAGGTCGTAGGGTCGAACCCAGACAGGCGCTTGACTTTGTGTAAATTATTTCATTACCACTGCTCTTAAAACGGTGAAGGAAAACATCGTGAGGAAACTGGCATGTCCTAGAACCGAAAAGTCGATGACATGTGACATCTACCAACCCGCACTGGGCCCGCGTGGTTATTAATTATTATGACATTATATTCTAAATAAAACATTTTTTTCTCTCACATTAACACTTACGTTTATTGTTTTCCACATAACTTATACATGTTTTACTAAGTCATTTTATTTAAAAAACTTTAAAATCCTGGCTAGAACTTATTGTTAGGACCGGTTGTTTCAACCGGTTGATTAACGTATCATACGTACGTCAAATAATAACGAACACGTAATCGTAATTATTTGACGTAAGTCAAGGCCATAATTTTGTAATTGTAATTTGAAACAACGCTTTTTGGTTTAACGTTAGTTAGCGCCATTTTTGACGTATACGCGTGCGTCAAGTGGATGTGAAACAACCCGCCGTTAGAAAGCATTTCAAACACTAGATGCTTTTGTAAAACCTTGAGCTGCATACACACATGCACAGTATACTGTATAGTCTAAAGCTACGGTTTGCTAGAAAAGCGGTGGCCGCCACACAACGGCCGTCATGACAATGATGGCTCCGGGGTTTGACTTTACGATGTCAAAACGCTTTCTAGGGAAACACACCAACTTACTTTCATAAATAATGTTTCAGTGCCGTCATTCGACGGTAAATTGCGGACGCTATGTGCCGGCCATCACAGTCTTAGGAATAAAGGCTAAAAACCCTAGATTACGGCATGGCTTAAGCTAGGTAGACGTGGCTTTCCATGCCTTCTGAGAGAATGCATTCCTGACAACTATCTGAAGGTCAATTCCCATAATTAAAAACGTTCAAAATCTAGTCGCAATCTCATCTCAGCGACAATCATTGTCAAAAAGTTGTAAAAATGTAGGCATATTAGAGGTATTTATGACAGATTTAGACTGAGATCAGACTGTGACTGTTCTTAAAATTTAAATTTAAAAACGGGAATTACCCTCCGGTTATACAAGGTCAAATTAAATTAGCTAGCGAAACTCCGCTAACGAGATGGGTATCGAAATCTGACAATAATGCCAAAACAAAAAAAATGTTGATATGTTTTTTTTGCGTGGACGATAGATTTTATTTTAATTACTCAAAGTATGAGTTGGCAAAATCAGTTTCCTTTTGTTTTATAGTGTTTAGATAGTAGATAGTAGTCGGTGAATTTTTTTACAAAAATAAAAACTGATTACTTACTGTTTAAAATCATATTTTAAGTAACTTCACTATCGCATTTACCTCAGAAAAAATAACAACAAAACATTATTTTTTGTTATATCATTTTTAGGTAATTATCGTTACTCATCACGCCTGTGGAGTTTCGCTAGCTAATTTAATTTGACCCTGTATGTATACAGTCCTTTTACAGTTATATTACACTAGTTTTTGCCCGCGACTTCGTCCGCGTGAAATGCAATTTTTTTTTTTGCCCGACCGGTAGTTTTTTTTTTGTTCCGGAGATTAGCGCGTTCAAACACACTCTTCAGCTTTATTATTAGTAGGAATAGATGCTCGTAGATATATAGATTGTTCAGAATGCGACCTTCAAATTCAAGGTCGCTCAGTGCGCTGTGGAGCGAGCTATGCTCGAAGTCTCTTTGAAGGAAAAAATCAGGAATGAAATTCTCCGGAAATGAGCCGAAGTTACCGACATAGCTTGCAGAGTAAACAAACTCAAGTGGCAGTGAGCTGGCCATGTTTGTCGAAGGACAGACGAGTCCTGCAGTGTGATTCTGTAACCACCTCACCGTGAAAGCTTAGGTGAAGTGAGCGTGGAGTGAGCTGTCATTCCAACTAATGCTAGGGATCGACACTATTGACAGCTCACTCTAGGCTCACTTCACATAACTTTTCACGGTGAGATTTTTACAGAATCGATCGGCTGAAGTGGAGACCGCATATCGGCAAGCGTAGTGTGGGACGCGCCCCAGTTAGATGGACGGACGACCTAAAGAAGGTGGCTGGGACAGACTGGATGCGGAAGGCGGAGGACAGGGTGTTGTGGCGCAGCCTGGGAGAGGCCTATGTCCAGGAGTGGACTGCAATAGGCTGATTTGACTGATTGAGACATCAATCTTATATCAACGACAATAAAGATCACTGTGATGCTAAATCAGAGGTACAATACCTAAAGGGACTGCCAACGCTGCGTACAAAAGGAACGTGTTTTACGAATTTAAACTTTATTCGTCCCTATAATAGAGTCCAACTGTCAACTGACAGGTGTCAGGGACCCATTCTCTCGATGGATGGATAACGGTTATTTTTGTTAAAACTTTTGGTCAGTCGTTCCCTGGTTTTCTCTTTTTCTTAGATTTCTCGTAAACATTTGCTCTCACAAAGTTGATTCTAGCGTAATCTTCTCGCTCTTTCTTCAGCTCAGAGTTCGCTATGAAGAAGTCTACGTATTTTTGATAGTCCTGTAAATCATAACGATTTTTTAACCCAGCACCCTAATCAATCAACACACACTTCAACACTCACAGCACACTTTCAATCACAATCCGAAAGACTTTGAATGAAATTGTTAATCCATTGTTTCATAATAATGTCTGAAAATTTCGTCTTCAGTATTTTTATCTCACGAAGCGACACGCGTTTTACTTGTGGTTACCATACCGCGCGATTCTTTAAGGGAACTGTTTAAAGATATTAACATCATGACGGTACCTTGTCAATACATCTATGAAAACATCATGTACGTAAGAAAAAATTTAAATCTGTTCAACAAAAGAGGTGAAAAACACAACTATAGGACTAGAAATAGGGACCAATTAGTTCAAACAGGTTTCAGACTGGCTAAAGTAGACTCAACCTTCATGGGGTACTGTTTAAAATGTTACAATAAAATTCCTCCCCACATACTCCAACTGAATGAAACGAAATTTAAATCTTGTATTAAACGCACACTATGTAGCCAAGCATATTATAAGTTAGGGGATTACATCGCTGACAAAAATGCTTGGCTCAATGCTGGTCCAGCTCCACAGGGGCGCTTAAACTAATTAGCATTCGGAAACATTGCTGGAGCTGCGGAACATTGGAAGAAAACTATATTTGCATTGTATAAACTCAATTGTTTAGTATTGTATAATTGCATAGCACACGTGTGAGCACTATGTACTTTCTATAAAGCTACCATTTACTGGGTACGTCTTTCATTGACTTAAATGTGCCCTGGCGGCTGAGAGTATGTCATGCTCACTCTAATGTCTCGCTGGTGGTGGCGTGTGTGTTGGATCATTAAGTTCCCTTCAAAATGATTGAGCTGAATGGTGCTGATCCATACGTCATGTTCGTGAACGGGCGCCGTCAGTAGGGACTGGTCATCTCTTAGCTGCCACGGCTTATTGTAATTTTTAATTTCTGAATTGTTTTTATGTTTTCTATAACGGACGCTTTTAACGTGCACGTCTTTTCTACATCGTTCTCACATGGTTAATTTCAACACGAATGATGTAATCAAATATTTTGTAAGAATTTTATGATTTAAAAGAGTGTCCATGGAGTTTCTTGCCCGTTCTTCTCCATAGGTACCTACGCTTTGGAATGGGCAACTAGCTTCATCTTTCTGACTGACCGACCCTTTGACAATTCAAAAGTGCCTGTAATTGGTTTAGTTGAATTAAATGATTTGAGTTTTGAGTTTTTGAGTTTCATAGTACAAACACGCTGTGAATGTTTGTGTAAGCGCAGGAGCTCTCCGTACCGTCAGAGGCAATGGCGAAGTGGGAAGAGTGTGTGTGTGTTATGTGGATTACGGCCCACTCGCTCTCACAGAAGTGGCCTACTGTGTCCCAGCAGTGGGAACATTATGGGCTGATTATGGTAGGACAGGTGCTAATTGGGGAAATAATGCTTACTCCTATAGTGAGAGGTTCTAAGCCTTTCTCTACAAACACTTGTATGAACTCTCCGGGTGACAGTTCTTGTACATTTAATCTGAAACAATACAAACAAACATTAGTTCCACTATTCGCACGAACGCGTAGCGGTATCTTCAAACGCCACATGCGAACTACGCGTCATACTGACGTCACACAAAAACCTGCATCTCGCAAGCAGAGTTTACCGCGCAACTAGCATACTATATATATAGTATAACGGCCCGATATGAATCAATGGGCAGTTGCCCGCCCGCGCATCCCAGCTCGTCAAAAAAACACACTGTTGGAATTTCAACTCTCGACGCTAAGCAGTGAGATGAAAATCCATTGCGCGAATAAAGACTAGTTGTCAGACTTTCAGGCTTCTGACTAGGAGTGTCGATTGACAGCCAGGACTGGGGGCTTAACGCTACTTTCTGAGGCGGGGTGGGGTCTCAGCATGAAATGGATGGTCACCATCCACGAAACGATTAAGGACTAAACTAATATTTATCTGCAGTCCTTTTCTTAATGAAATAGAAAGAAAAAGATGCATTGAACTTTAACCTAGTTTAGTTTGTGAACAAGAGGATCGGCGCCAGTGTGAAACGCAATAGGGTGCTCATCGTATACGCAGCGCTTTTTGCGAGTACTACGCAACTGACCTTCCAGAAGAACATCATCAATAAGGTCAGTATAAGAAAAAAAAAACCGGCCAAGTGCGAGTCGGAATCGCGCACAAAGGGTTCCGTACCATTTTTAAAGTGGATATGAATCTAAATATTCTGCAAATATTTCAAGTTTCTACCAGCTGTTGTCGTTATTAAGATCGAGAAAAAAAAAACGGAAAAAAAATCACGTTTATTGTGTGGGAGCTTAAATATTTATTTTATTCTGTTTTTAGTAGGTATTTGTTGTTATAGCGGCAACAGAAATACATCATCTGTGAAAATTTCAACTGTCTAGCTGTAGCTGTTCATGAGATACAGCCTGGTGACAGACAGACAGACGGACACTGGAGTCTTAGTAATAGGATCCCGTTTTTACCCTTTGGGTACGGAACCCTAAAAAGAAATAAGGAGAAAGAATAAGTGCTAGAAATAATTGGAAACTGCAGCAGTAAGTACCTGACTATCCTCTCAGGGGTCATGACCTCATTATAAACTTCTATGATGTCTGCGAAACCAAATCCTTGAGTCATTTGGGCGATTGGCTGGACAGGGTAGTCGCGTGGCATACTTCGTATACTGCAAAGGATATCCATGAAGGAATTGGTCAGCACAGTCAGCCTAAAATGTAGGTACTAGGTAATACGGGCTGATGTCCGCAACTCCACGATCGATTATTCGATCCACTTCAGCTCCTCAAGGAAGGCCAGCATCGTCAACCTGGGTTACCGAAGTAATTTGCCCTGTACGTTGCGACCACCGGGCAGTTTAGAAGCACATGTGCCGCTGTCTCGTCGTCCTCCATATAACGTCCTCACTGCTGGGACACAGGCCTCATCTCTGTGAGATGGAGTGGGCCGTAATCCACCACGCGAGCCCAGCGCGGGTTGGTGAAAGAATCGGTCGTGAACAGCAAATCAAAGATATCGGAGATGTAGCAGTAGAACTCTTTGTGAAGGACCTTATCCGGGAAAGTCATCATCTGCCTAGCCTTTTCTTTTTCTTGGGGTCGGCTTCTAGTCTAACCGGATGCAGCTGAATACCAGTATTTTACATGGAGCGACTGCCTATCTGTCCTCCACAACCCAGTTACTGGTTAATACGATACTCCTTGTTTGCACTAGTTATCAGACTTCATAACGACTGTCAAAGATCTACAAATGACAGTCCGGACCAACGGTTTAGCTTGCTCATCCGGGATAGTCCACGTACCCTATTTCTGCCGCTAAGAAGTGTTGATTGTTACAATTTGAAGGGTCATGGTGTAAATATAAGCACATAAGACATTTGAGTTTTGAAATAGATCCCGTCCAGCCTGTCCCTTGCTACACCCCCTCAGTCACGCCCTTTTTTTTTGTGGCTGGGAAATCATCAAATGACCCCTCCCGCTCTGGGTGGAGCGGAAGGGAGTGTCAGACTCTTACTGACTAAAACCCACCCGTGTTCCTTCCTTAGCCCTTTCTGTTCCAGGGCAGCGGTAACCCTTTCGGACGATCCCACTACCCTGGCATCAGTGACACCCTAAGCCGAGGTCCGTACACCACAGGAGATGCCCTTAGTTTGTAATCGCTTAGTTCATAAGTTTAAAGTATGCCCTGGTTGGAGGCCTTCATTTATTATGTCATTAGTTATTTATTTAATCTTTTCGCACACAAAAACGTACAAAAGCGGACTTAATGCCTTAGGCATTCTCTACCAGTTAACCAAGGGTGGTGAAGAGATTAGATGGCAGGTGCTTTGGTTGAGAGGGACAATGATTAAAATCATTGAATTATTGTCATTGTCACCGGACTTTCCTGTAAATTTTATTATTATTATATTCCACGTCCTTGCGAGATGAAAAAATATATTCTATACTCGAAAGAAAGAAAATATTTAACATAAAGTAAAAGGCACCGAACACATTTTGAAAAATAAAAATACAATAAGAGTGTATTCGTTTGGTTTCTGAGATAAATAAGCGAAGGTTGTCACATACTTGTAAAACGTATCGGACGTCACCCATCCAAGAGCCGACAACAGCAAGCTCTGCTTAACCTTACTAGTCACGTTGGACAACGTTGACTATCGTCTCAATAAAATATGTTGGTACGTACCTTAGAAATTTTTGATAGAAAAATTGTTGTAGAGTTGCATAATCGGTTCGTGGGACGAGAAGGACTTCATCAAACACGCTCAACATTGGTTTAGCTTTAGCAACCCACGGGTCACAACATGTTGCTGCAACAAACCAGTGCAACCAGATAAGTACCTACATGACTAAACTGGTATAAAACTGTAGTATCATAACCCTATAATGTTCCCACTGCTGGGACACAGGCCTGTGAAAGGGAGTGGGCCGTCTCCACAACGCGAGCCCAGTGCGGGTTGGTGGATGTAACGTTGTCTTCGAATTTTGGTTAGTTGGTCCACCTCTGCCTATTCAGCGGGGAAAACAGGTGTAATGTTTTGTTATGTTGATGAAAAACACACTTACCAATAAAAATAACTTTATCCTCGTTTTGTATCGATTGCACTAGTTTCCCTAAGATACCTTTCAGACTGGTCGCATTTAGATACTTCTGGTCTGCCGGTACCTTTACGGGAAAATATAAATTATAAACGTAAGTTTGTATGGATGGATGGATGTTACTCTTTCACGCAAAAACTACTGAACGGATATGGATGACATTTGGCACAAAGGTAGTTTATAACCAGGATTAACACATAGGATACTATTCATCCCGACATTCCCACGGGATCGAAACTTATGCGGGTGAAACCGCGGGGTGCAGCTAGGAACACATATGAGCATAATTATGGACCTGCAATCTATTCTGTTAAAATCTCACCGTGAAAACTTCGGCAAAGTGAGCTTGAAGTGACTTGTCAATAGTGTCAATTCCTAGCATCAGATGGAATGACAGCTCAATTCAGGTTTATTTCACTTATGTTTTTACGGTTCAGGAGGTCCAGAGTTCGATTCCCCGGTCGGGGATAGTGTTATTGGGTTATTTTTTAGATCTATCATTTCTCAGTAACCCGTAGTCTGGTCCTGTGCCCGATTGATGGCAATAAGCTCACCTATTACATGGGACTTGCACATAACTGGCGAAATGTGGGTGTTCTATATTGCATAGGTTTCCTGTCTAACCCTTCGGGGAAACAAGGCGTGATATTGTGTGTTAGTCCGGAGTAAAAGCTTAAAATTTGCACCTTTTTAATAAAAACCCTTTCTACGTTCTTCATGAAGACCACAGCCGGTTGGAAAGCTCTCGCGGTGACAAACACTTGAGTCAGAACGTTTTGTGGGAATTCAGTTACGGCAGTGAATACCTCAGGAGTTATGTCAATTTTGACAGCATCTGTAAGGAAAATTTTTGCTTTCAAAGGGGTTCCATGAGTGAGGATCAATAAAGTCAGCCTATTGCAGTCCACAGCTGGACATATGCCTCTCCTAGGCTGCGCCACAGCACCCTGTCCTCCGCCTTCCGCATCCAGTCTGTCCCAGCCACTTTCTTAAGTTAAGGTCGTCAATTCATCTAGCTGGGTGCTGTCCCAATCTTCATCTTTCAGTAGGAGTCTAACTCGTCACTCCATCTCCTTCAGGGCCTACCGCGTCACCGGTTTCTGTTGTTCGGAACTTAGATAATTTACAGTAACGTACTTGGCTATACCCACGTATAGCCAAGTGTCCTGCCCACCTCAATAATCCTCCTCGTGCATCCCCACGGATGCATGTGGCGCAGAGCCCTAACGGAATGGTTGCCGAGAGACAATACTCCTTCTACCGTTTCTCGGCAACCATTCCGTTAGGGCTCTTAGTTTTGTTGGCAGACCAATGGCCAGGTAGTGGACGACTTATAGAAGATCGCAGGGAAGACCTGGATGAGACTCACACAGACCAGGGAAACATGGCAGAAAAAGGAGGAGGCTACTCCGTAGTGGTTGGAACAAGGCTGCCAATGATTATGATGATGATGATGACATACTTAACTCCCCAGCAACAGCGTCAGCCAGGAACGACTTCCCGTTCCTGTCAGGACCGAGTAGCAAAACCCCCTTCCTCCTAGGAGCTCCAGGTTGTATGCCACAGCCGAAAACACATGACAGCATCAACCGACCCTTGATGTCACCGTAGCCTGGCAGGGGAAACCTGAAAAATGTGTTAGGTAGGTGCAGCCAATGAAACATTCAAAAGCGATGTCCTCGTGAAATGACGATAGCAACTATAATAACAGACCGAGGGGCAATTCTCGTAATTTTAAGAACGTTCACAGTCTGATCTCAGTCTGAATCTGTCAAAAAATACTTATAATTTCCCTACATTTTGACAAGTTTTTGACATTTGTTTGTCGCCGAGATGAGACTACGACTAGATTTTGAACGTTTTAAATTACGAGAATTGGCCTTCTGACATGACCTGACCAGACATATTAGTATAGTTTTAAGAATAACACACTTCTTTCCAGCGAAAGCAATGATGGCGATGTTGATGATAATGATTTATTTATTAAATCTTTACGCACACAAAAAAGGTACAAAGGCAGACTTAATGCCTTAGGCATTCTCTACCAGTCAACCAAGGGTGGTGATGATATTAGATGGCTTTGGTTGAACCGAACAATGATAAAAAAAACTTTTGATTGAAATTCAGTGATTATGAAAATAGTAATATTTACGAAGCATCTGGATCCCTGATGTTATAGTCATAGGCCGCATAGTTTGACTCTCCGAAGACATCGCTGAACTTTGTTGTTGGCTTCGTCACTATTCCCAGGTCAAAGATGTTCTGAAAGTGCAGAAAAAACTGAGCTCTATGCAGGTCCAGCTTCATAATTTCGTTTACCCGAATTCGGATACGCCAGTACCTATTCCTTGCGGCGGATGACATGGCCTCTGTATGTTTACCCGAACGCGGGCGTTAGTCGTTCGCCCGTATTCCAGTGCGATGACTAGTAGAATTATGCATCGGGTGCCTGAATTCGAGTAAAGTGTTTCGAGCATCCGAATGCGGTCAAACGACCATGTGTTATTCCTCCTTAAAACTCGATGTGCCTGAGACGTACGGCTGGGTAGTTACTGTACGTAATAAACAGCAGAAATATGTACCTCTGAACTTTTCAACAGCTTTTCATCCAAAACCAGAATCTTTGGTTTTGGAGTGACTTTCGGTTTCTTCCTGGGTTTCGGTTTCGGGTACGTCCATTCAAGTTGCTTGTATTCAAACTGATGCTTTTCAATCAGCATTTTAAGATCTATCCTGTGAGATGTTTCAATATTAAATAGAAAAATAATACTGAAAAATTGAGGAGTTTGAGTGAACTTTTTTTATTAGATTCCTCGAAACCTAGAACATTTTGAAACAACAGTAAACATAGTCATAAAAATGATTGAAGTTGCAGTCCAAATTGAACTATGAATATAAAGTAGTTTTTCCAAAATCACATATTTTGTTTACATGTTCGGAAGTGAAATCGCAGACGTAGAATACCGCGACTTCTCGAGAATACAGGAACACATTCAATCGATATTTTTTTATTTATGTATTGTTCTATCTACAATCGTTACACTGTTCAACCAAATGAACACAAACAAACATACAAGCCAAGTGCACGATATTAGGCGATAGTCACAGCATGCATAAACAATAATAGACATATTAAACGTTTATTTATTTATTATTTTTTATTTATTTATTTCTGATTGGGAGTTATATATTCGAGCCGTTTGGGGTTGAAACACTAGGGCCATGGGGTCCGAGTGCCCGCTTGGTTTTTCGAGATATCGCCAAGCGGTTAGTCGACTCTTCACATGACCAGAGGGCTGGCCTGTTTCTTGGCCAAAGAATTAGTATCGCCATACAACGTGGCAATGCTGCCAGCCTGTTAGGCACTGTTCCTGATGACAGCGATGCGGACGAATTTTTTGATGCCCTATGATTATTTTGCTTATTTTTTCCCATAGACATATTAAAAAAAAAGGAAATTAGCTATTGATAGTGTGTTACGCAATTAAGGTGCAGTGCAGGACCTGAACTGCGTAAGACACTATCAATCACAATCTGAATAATTTTGAAGGATATTGCTAATCCATTGCTACATATGTTCGAAAGATTTGCCTGATCAACAACGTAAATAATGCAATAATTGTTGTTGAACTGTCAAAATGAAAACCCTTCTGCTGTTAGTGTGTTATGGAAATATCCCGTTCGTTATCTCGTCACCTCTTCCTAGGCTGGCCTGGGCGACGCCGTCCATCTTCATCAGGCAGAGGCACCCTTTGTTGTGCTTGATGAAGATGGACGGAGGACGATGGACGGACGATGCAGGAACTGGTCATCTCTTAGCTGCCACGGCTTATTACACGACTGCCCAAAAAGGAGTGTAATGTATTCAGGGTTGATGTATGTTTGTATGTATGTATGTGAGTTTCTTTATTCCACCATAACTTTTAAATGCCTGAACAGATTTGGATTTGTTGGGTATCGTTAGAATCCTTACATCATCCCGAGTGACACTGGCTATATATTTTTTGAAAAAAATCAATGTGGCGGCAGTATGGCTCCATTTTGAAAAGTGAAAAAAAAATTGTTCAATTATTACAATATGGGTATCAAATTGAAGGCCTTGATGAGCACATTCCAAATAAATATAATTTATGGGCACCAGTTAAACCAGTGTCACTAAAATGTATAAAATAAAAATAAATAATTAAAAAAATTAAAAACACGAAAAAACGAACTAAAAAGTAAAAAAAAAACCAAGTTGTATTCCCTGACTAAACAGATAAATAAAATTGTCATTGCAGTCGGGGGACCTCTTAGATTAAAAAGTGTTCCACAGAATGGTCCCCCGACTTCGTTTTTTGGCAGGGCAGTCGTTATTTCTTTTTATTTTTATTTTTTTAATTTCTGAATTGTTTTTATGTTTTTTATGACGGATGCTTTTAACGTGCACGTTTTTCTACGTCGTTCTCACATGGATAATTTCAACATGAACCAACCAACCAATCTTTTGTAACAATTTAATGATTTAAAAGAGTGTCCGTGGCGTTTCATGCCCGTTCTTCTCCATAGGTACCTACTACGCTTTGGAATGGGCAACTAGCTCCATCTTTCTGACTGACCGACCATTTGATAATTCAAAAGTGCCTGGAATTGGTTTATTTGAAATCAATGCTTAGAGTTTGAGTTGAGTTTTGTGAATAAATAAATGAAATGAAGAAGGCATTACCTCATTAATTCGTCGACGTACTTCCTGCATTCAAAGTGGATCTCCTTCATCACATCTTCAACCAAGAGTGGCTTCATGTAGCCGTAGACAGTTTCTCCAAACTTTTCAGGCGGCAATGCGTCGTAAAGTGACCATGTTAGGCGGTAGTTTCGTATGACCTGGAACAAAACCATCATCATCTGCCTAGCCTTTTATCAACAGGTCAAGCTACCCGAAACTGTCAAATGTTCCCAATCAGCCTTGAACCGTAATGCTTTAGCGATAAAGTTGAAAATCTAGAAATTTGACGGATTGTAGTAGCTTGATGTGCTAGCGTCTGTACTAGGCGCTGTCCGTAACTTCATCTACGTGATTTTTTTTTTTTGTAAATTTTGCCCCACACTAGGAATTTGTGGTCCCCCCTGACTCATCGCGTCGCATTGCATCGCCTGCCTGCATTATTACTTCTTTTTCTTTAGGCGTGGTTTCTGACTTTTTTCCTTTTGCTACTAAGGGTGCTAGCGAGATTTTAAATAGCCTATAGTCTATCTCGACAATTGGGCTATCATAAATGCATAAACATATTTTTTAATCCGACTGATAGTTCTACAGATTAAAGCGTTCAAACAAACACTTCAGCTTTATTAGGGTGAGCTTCCAATCTAATCGGATGCAGCTGAAAATACTAGTAGTAGTTTATATGGAGCGATTGCCTATCTGACTTCCACAACTCAGTTACTGGGTAACACGATATTCCTCGGTAAGACGAATAGTCACACTTTCAGGCTTCTTACAATCCGTATTGACAATGAAAAACCCACGAATGAGCTGGGAAAGCACGGTCCTGGTATGTAAAGATGGTCACCCATTCCCGGACCGACTTCGGCAAGAGTAGCTTAACCTTGTGGCGGCATCTATATCGCCACATGCGAACTACGTATCGCACTGACGTCACACAAAAAAGAGTTTACCGCGGAACTAGTTGGCCGCGCCTTAGGTATGTGAGCGGTGGGACGGAGGGGCCCCGCGCACTACGTACGTGCATTGCAACCCGCCGCCTCACCCCCGCTGTCCCTCCCGTCCCACCGCTCACATACCTAAGGCGCGGCCAACTAGTTCCGCGCGGACTATAGTTGCGCGGTAAACTCTTTTTTGTGTGACGTTGTAGTTCGTCGCGGACTATAGCATATATACAACTTCACGACATTAATCGTCAAGCAGTTGCCCACAAGACACGAAACTTGTATGGTCGGAAGATCCTCCCTTTTCAATGGAGGATGAGTGAACTTTACACCCTGTTCCTCATACTTCCAAAACCTGATCGGTTGCCCTGGGCGGCTGTTATTTTTTAGCCACGAAGCACTCAACTCGGTAATTCTGTCCGATCCAGCCTGTCGCGCCTGTAAGCCGAGGTCCGTACCCCACAGGGGGGGGGGGGGAGGGGGCATAGAAAAGAAAGAAAGAAAGAAACAAAACAAACAACAACAAATTCGAGGGCGCATAGCGTGTCGTCGCTTAGTTTTTACGTTTTTTAAGCCCTAGGTGGAGACCTTAATTTATTGAGGCATCCACAGGCAAGCCCGGTTAAGCAGTAGACAAGCTCATAGGTTAAACTGCGAGATGCCAGACATAAAAAAAAACTAGGTATGCAAGAGAGGAAAATAATGGTATACCTCGATCAAATTCTCCATAACTTCAGATATTTGCAACATGTACCCTGGATCAGAGAAGGGATCGCACCTGCTCTTCAAAAGAGCTTCATCCTCTTTTATTTGGGCTTCTTGTTTCAATTTGGCTCTCGCAGCAGCCTCTTCTTTCGCCCGTTGTCTCTCTTCTTTAAGCTGTAAACATCATAATCAGCCTACAATGTTCCTTCTGCTGGGATACAGGCCTCCTGTCTTGGAGAGGGAGTGGGCTGTAATCTACTACGCGAGCCTAATGCGGGTTGGTAGATGTTACATGTCTTCGATTTTTTGGTTCTAGGACATGCCGGATTCCTAACGATGTAAAAAACTGGGTTCCTCACGATGTAAAAAAAGCCTTTGTCCTTCTCCACGGTTCAAAGTATCCTACACAAAGAGTAGTATATATAATAACTAATAATAAATATATAATAACAGACAGACAAAAATTTTAAAATAGTTTTTTTTGTTTTAAGTACTGCTTATACTTTCTTATTCAGTAGTGTAAAGCTGTTATTTTGACATTAAAAACAGATACTTCAAAATTGATTTCTATGTATGTATAATATGTCGCAGATGAATTGTAGAATCCGCTGTTTTACAAAACCGCTAGTTGTTTTACAAAACAGCTCCGTTATCCAAAACAACTGAACAACGGTCAGCGGTTTTCCATAATATTGTTGACTAGCGGTTTTATAAAACAGCGGATTCTACAATCCATCTGTGACATATAGACTACCTGTTCCTTCGTCTTTCCCTTAGTTTCATTAAGTATTCGTTCGTCTTCATCCAATTGCTCGTCTATAGTGGGATAGTCTCCCCTCACAACTACCAGTGTACCACCTTCCAGCTGATAAGGAAATTGGGGGAAAAAATGGTAACCGTAGAACCTGGAATTAAGAAAGAAAGAAAGAAAATACGTTTTATTAGCGGTAAACATGACGCAGAGAAAGAACACAGACATAAAAAAAAACGAATTGAGGGAAAACATGCGTCATATCCACGCAAACGACCATCGCTCAGCATAAATGCTAAGACCCTATCCGAGACAGAGCCCCAGCGCTGGATTTCAGCGACATCCGGCGTTGACGTAATGACGTCAACCGATGCAAAATCTTTGATAAGCCTCTAAGCATCAAACTTGAAGACCGGGCTAGGAATACAATCATCCATAATCTATAATGCCTATAATGTTCCCACTGCTGGGACACAGGCCTCCTCTCGGTGATAAGGAGTGGACCGTAATACACCACGCGGGCCCAGTGCGGGTTGGTAGATGTCACATGTTTTCAAATTTTTGGTTCTAGGACATGCCGGTTCGATGTTTTCCTTCTCTGTTTTGAGAACAGTGGTGATGAAATTATTTACACAAAGTGAAGTGCTTGTCTGAGTTTGAACTCACGACCTACAACTTGTAAGTCGGGATCAATACCACTAGACCACACTGCTCTAATAGCAATATGAGGTTGAGATAAATAAAGATTATGATAGTATATTAGTCTCACCATTCATAAAACCATTCCCTGATCTCGTCCGTGATGTCCGATATAATTTCGTCCTTTCTGAGCAGAATCAGTCTAGTCTTTCGCGTCGCCAGCTCTTCGAGATAAGACTCTTTTATCTTCAACCTCGTGTTCTCACGTCTTTTGTACATCTGATAACAATTGTGGCGGATAAAAAACTGGCCTGTCTAAGGCCCGTTCACGCACCGCACCGTGCCCGCACGGACGCTAGCCGCACCGCAGAATAATCGTGTTACAACTGGTTTTGCTATACATTCCTGCCTACCACTTTGAGGATTACAGAGAGATATTCCTCTCTTAGGCCACAACAGCCTGTCCTCCGCCTTCCTCATCCAGTTTGCCCCAGCCACTTTCTTTGGGTCATCGATCCACCTAGCTGGGGGGCGTCCCACACTACGCTTGCCAATATGCGGTATCCACGATGTGATGTGATGATGACAATGCGGTTTGATGTTACAGTTACCTTATTGTTTTCCTCTAGAAAGCTGGGTCGACTTCTGAAGGGATCTGGCACGAGACCTAGCAGTATGTCTCTCTCATGATCTCTAACTCTTTTGCGCTTTATTTTCATGAACTCCCTGAAACCTTTGTTATATTAATACTGGCTGAAAGTTAAACCATTGCCATCTTTCAGAGGGTGGCAATACTTCATGCACATGAACAATTTTTACAAAAATAACAAAAGTTTTGAAATTTGCATATTTCGCGTCTGACGTCACCCAGTTAGGGTTCCATATCAGGAAACCTACCCCTTATTCACGAAATCTGTAGTTTCTGCCGAAGTTACGGGTATTCCCTACTCCGTATTACTTATGGATATATGATTAGTTCGGCGCCCGAACTAAGAATGTATGACTACACAATTTGACAGCTGTCCCTACATCTGTGCATCCATGCTTCTGTAGTTGTGGCTGGTGGTTGGTGTGCGCTCACCCGCTACAGTAGCACCGAATTTTAAACATCGTGCTATTTCATTCAATTGTTTGGAGTTAACTGAGACATACTAAAAGAAATATAGTTGTTTCCTACAAAAAAAAAAATACCGTTTCATAGAAAACGCTGTAAAATGAACAGCATTTTTTTTAATATCCCCGGAAAATATTCAACGCAGAGGGTTTCAGAATCCGCAGGCTGTGCGTCGATATCACTGCCTGTATGTTTAGCGCTAAACTTATTTAGTGATTTGTCTAAAAAAGTAAGGAAGATTACCTACAAATCTTCTGTATTAAGAGCGCGGCTTTAATCCTCATTTCTATTGGAGCTGGCTCGTTTGATTGTAAGAAATATCGTCTGCGCGCCACGTCTTTCTCACGAATATCGCGCATATTCCACTGCCTTAAAATGAATTAAAAACTTTGAGGGTAGTTCTTCTTCTTCGTGTTTCCGGCACGACTGTATTTTAGATCTTGTTGGCTCAAAACTTTGCCACTTCCACGGCGTTGTCGGTTGCAGCGCAGAGGTCACTTTGACTGCATGTTTTGGGACACAGAGGGCAGGATAGGAGCTGGAGCATGGTTTGCGACATAGCTCCACAATCACACCCTACTTACTATCTACCACCAAAAGGAGCATCTCCGTGTTTGGTGTAACCTAGCTTCCATGGTTCACTTGGAAGTCCCTGAACCGTTTCCGGACACAAGTGGGAAGATGTAAGTCCAACCTGGTAAAGTGGGGGCTCCCTTGACGGAACGGCAGTAGGGTGTGAGTTAATGATAGTTCTTAAAGAATATTACACAATCTTGTTGTAGATTTGTAAAAACCCTTCAACATTTTCTGAATTAAGACATATAGAAGCGGCAAGAATGAGCCGTCAGTATCCAAGAGTGATACAAATTGTTTTTTATTGCAACATGGGCCAGCTCTTGATCCCGATCTTGTCTGGTGGAAAGTGATGGATGAAGTCTATAATGGAACGAGCATGCCCAGAAGATGGCTAATTACTCTTGCTTAATAGGCTGACGGGTTATACGTGGAAGGGAACACAGAAGCTGGCAGAGAGTTTCGCACTTTGGCCGTGCGGATCTAGTCGGTATATCGACCAATTGCGGATGGTACCCTGCAGTACGTCTGGTAGTGCAAAAGAGATGGTAGGATCAGGTCGTGGAGCTCCTGCGCACACTCTCCGAAGTCCGAAGTACTGTCTGTAGAAGAACGACAGGCAAGCAACGTTACGCCGATGAACCAGGCTGTGAAGCCTAGCCCCCAGCGCCTGAAACATGGTTTTTCCATGTGAAATCGATAAACTTAGCGTATCACAGTCCACTACTGGACATATGCCCCTCCTTAGCTGCACCACAACACGCTGTCCTTCGTCTTCCGCATCTAGTCTGTCCCGGCCACATTTTAAAGAACCTGAAAAGGTCCTTAAAAAGACATTGTCCTCGTACCACCTCATGGTAAGTGCTCACCATCTCAGACAAAGCTGAAATGTCTCATAAGCCTATAATAGCACCCGTCATCATTCTACTGCCCTTATCCCAAATCATTTCGGTTCGACGCAACATGCCTTTTTCTTCTATACTTCTCTATTAGTCGTCACCTCGGTAGTCTACCCCTTTCTAACCATAACAACATTCACACAGTCCAACCACCGTTTCTTTGGTCTTCCCCTACTCTTATAGCTATCGACGTTTAGACCGGATACTTACCTGTATCTCTCATGCCTCTGGATAGTTACAGACTGTATATACTCTTCAGGGATGAATGTATGAACACTGGGGGCTAAAATAAATGCAGATACACTAATGTTATTAAAATTGCCGGTATAGTTGCATTGCACTGTGTGACCCAAACCCGGACATAAGTCACGCTTTTCTGTGATATAAATAGTCCATTTTTACATAGAAAAACGTGATTCAAGTGCGCGTTTTGTCCCACGTGCTATAAAATATACGATACGTGTGAGTTATCATTATTTCGGCCGAAAGACGTCCGCTGCTGGACATAGGCCTCCCCCAAGGATCTCCACTTCAACCAGGTTTGTGCTTCTCGCATCCAACGGGTTCCTGCCGGCTGCGGCCTTCACAAGGTCGTCAGTCCACCTTGTGGGAGGCCTTCCAACGCTACGTCTTCCAATAAGCGGTCACCCCTCCAGAACCTTTCCGCCCCATCAGCCATCTGTTCTGCGAACAACGTGCCCTGCCCACTGCCACTTATGTTTGGCAATTCTTCGGGCTATGTCGGTTACCTTGGTTCTCCTGCGGATCTCTTCATTTCTGATTCGATCACGCAGGGAAACTCCAGGCATAGCCCTCTCCATTGCCCTTTGGGTGACTTTTAGCCTTCTAATAAGGCCCATTGTGAGCGACCACGTTTCAGACCATAGGTCATCACTGGAAACACGCATTGGTCAAATACTTTCATCTAGAGACACTGCGGTATGTGGGACGAGAAGATATTGCGAAGATATACGTGTGACCGCTTAAGCACGCTACCGCACGCGCGCTACGCGTAGGCTTATCCACGGACCGGGAAACTTAGCGCAAACGGAGTATACTGGCCCTTCTCATCTTGCTACTACCGATACGAGAGAAGGAGAAGACTTACGTGGAGATTCACTGTCTTCCTCCTCTTCTTCAACCGCTTCGTCCTCAAGATCCTTGTCACTGCTTGTCATGGGCGTTGGCGGTGGTTTCGGCTGTCAGTAACAAATATAATATTTGTCATATGTATTTGTATGTATTATTAAAAAAAAAATGTATATAAGTAGTTTATCAGCCATCTTGTTACCATAACACAAGCATTAGGTTGCTTAGCTTGGGACAAATGGTGCTGTGTGAAATGTCCAGGGATTTATTTATTTATTTATTTATTACTGAATATTTACCAGAGGATATAATATTACCAACTGTGTAAAGTATTGGTAATCAAATTAAGTCAAACCCATTGTTTTGTTTAAAAGAAAAAGCATTTTTGAAAAATTTACAGCTGTAGAAAATTAAAGGTTAAAAATAGATAGTGTGACTGCGACAGTTCTCTAATGATGTAATTTTTATTTAATTTTATTGTATGTATAGATAAAAAACTGTTTACACTAGGTACTAAATGAGTAACTATAAAACTAACTATGCAAATAAATACACACAGCAAAAGGACACTTCGTGTTTTTACACACTTTCCATTATTATTGTTATTACTTAGATCTCGAAGTACTCGTCCGCATCGCTGTCATCCGGAAACGTGCCCAGAAGACTGGCAGCATTGTCACGTTGAATGGCCAAAGAACGACCCAGCCCTTTGGTCACGGGAACCCACCACGAGCCAGCCAGCGAGAACTTTCCTTAAAAAGGAGACGTGTTCTCAGGCCCTATGACTTCGGCCCGAGCGCTTCAACCCCAATCGGCGCAAAGCTGAAGTTACCCGTAAGGTATTTGCGCCGCTTGAAGGTCTCAGCAGCCGCAGCAGCGGCACCAGTACAGCCCGCCGTGCTAGGGACATGAGATGGCGCAAGGGGATCGATACAGGTCGCGTCCCGCACCAGAACCCTACCCACCTTCCAAGGCAACAAGGTCTGGTCACGTGGTTTTTTATTTTAAGTTTCCGAGGGATCATTTTCGATAAATAACACATACTTTTTTAGGTCGTTCTCTTTTCCTCTTCCTCTTCAGAGCGTCTACCCACATCTGCTGCAAGATTTTCTCAACATTATCACTCCTGGATTCCAGAGGGAAATGGTATGGAACTACTATCTGGAAAAGAAAAAAGATACTTACTTCCTACTATCCTACTAATATTATAAGCGTGAAAGTTTGGATGGATGGATGGATGGATGGATGTTTGTTACTCTTTCACGCAAAAACTACTGAACGGATTTGGATGACATTTGGCACACAGATGGTGTATAACCAGGATTAACATATAGGATACTTTTTATCCCGATTTCCCCACGGGATCGAAACTTAGGCGGGTGAAACCACGAGGCGCAGCTAGTAAAAATTAAAACGATTTTATGTTTTTTCTTAGGGGTCAACCGCGACCGCGGACCGCGGGTTGTGTTGATATTTGAAGTATGAGTTGAGAAAATGTGTTTCATCAATTTTACATTTCGATGACAATCACGTCTATAAAATATACTCTAATAAAAGAGTTTTCAAACTGATATTTCAAGTCACTAAGAGCGGTCGATGAACCCACAAAAAAATCATCACATTAATTTATTTTTTGTTTTATTATGTTTAGATATCAATACGACACATCACGTCTTCGGAGTTTCGATAGCTAATTTATTTTGATCCTGTATAGGCAGTATTACTTAAAACCAACAGCTTTACATAAATACAATAAATATAATGGAATTAGAAACATGAAGCCAATTATAGGTTAATGTCATGCGCAACCTGTTACCATGAATTTCGTAAATATATAACATACGTAACATTTTTATGCTTGAATACGAGTCTTTTTGACTATGTGTATCTTAAGTCTTGAGGTCGGTTTGTGATCTTCCTGTACGATTCACAATAAATACTTTTCTTTCTTACCTCTATATCCAAGGGAGTCATATGAAGTTGTTTTAACGCCGAATCGACGTAGATATAATCGTTCACTATCACATGGACCAGCTCATTACGGAGCTCGTACATCCTGGGGAACAAGAGGGAGGTGCTCTATAGCTACATAATCACATGGACCAGCTCATTACGGAGCTCGTACATCCTGGGGAACAAGAGGGAGGTGCTCTATAGCTACATAATCACATGGACCAGCTCATTACGGAGTTCGTACATCCTGGGGAACAAGAGGGAGGTGCTCTATAGCTACATAATCACATGGACCAGCTCATTACGGAGTTCGTACATCCTGGGGAACAAGAGGGAGGTGCTCTATAGCTACATAATCACATGGACCAGCTCATTACGGAGTTCGTACATCCTGGGGAACAAGAGGGAGGTGCTCTATAGCTACATAATCACATGGACCAGCTCATTACGGAGCTCGTACATCCTGGGGAACAAGAGGGAGGTGCTCTATAGCTACATAATCAGGAGGTCTACTCCGAAGTAGTATCGGCCGAATGTTCGGCCGTTTCCTGCTACGAAGTGACTATTTGGTTCGGTCGGTCCCGATCCTACACTCCTAGACTCTTTTGAATATTGACTATGGTCCCGACCCAACTGAGCCGATCCGAACTTTTTTCGCATTTTTCAATAATATTCGGTTCGGCCATGTGTCGGTCCGATCCGAACATTCGCACTTTGCACTTCGGAGTAGACCCCCAGAATATAATATTCCCACTGCTGGGATACAGGCCTTCTCTCAGTGAGAGGGAGTGGGCTGTGATCCACCACGCGGGTTCAGTACGGGTTGGTAGATGTCACATGTCTTGGAATTCTTGGTTCTAGGACATGCCGGTTGTCTCATGATGTTTTGCTTCACCGTTTTGAGAGCAGTGGTGGTGAAATCATTTACACAAAGTAAAGCGCCTGTCTGGGTTCGAACCTACGACCTACAACTCGTAAGCCGCGGCCGTTTTCACTGGAACACCACTATTCTCATATACATATAGTCTAGCCAGAAACTAAGATAATACCATATGACATTAGAAAATTGGCTGATTTATGGGTCTAAACTCTAGTGATGAGATTGTAACTCTTGTGTATAGATCATCTTTTCTTATTTGTTGCAATGCAAGTGCGCGCACGGCGACAAAAGATGTTGTTGGATGCAAATGAAAATTTTACGAAAAAGTAGTGTTGCTGTCGCTCCCGTGTGCGCATTGTTCAAATCTCGGCGAGTTACTGGGCAACTCCCTTAAAATACTTACTCCTAAGACAGAAGATCATAAACAAACCTTTTCACAATAACAGTGATGATCGCCAGTATATACGGCGCTCTCTGCAGGTGAACATTGTTCAGATAAGCGTCATACATCTTGTTGACAAGGTCGCAGTATCTAGCGTAATTCCTGCCGACCACCTCCGGGGGTAAGGAACGACCGTGTAGACGAATGCCTTTGGCGGCTGCTTTCTGAAAGAACGATTAGCTTGATCATTTTGGAAGCTAAATACTTAGTGACAGCCGCACAGGTTGATCGATCAGGTAAAGCTACGCTTGGCGCGCTAGATCTGTGGATGGATGACCATCTTTACAAACCGAGGAACCCCTCCGTGCCTCGAAAAGCACGTTAAGCGGTTGATCCCGGCTGTCATTCGTGGATCTTTGACAGTCGTCACGGGTCGTCAGAAGCCTGAAAGTCTGACAATCAGTCTTACCAAGGAGTATCGTATTACACAGTAACTGGATTGTGGAGGTCAGATAGGCAGTCGCTTCAAGTAAAATACTGGTATTCAGCTGCATCCGGTTAGACTGGAAGCCGACCCCAACGTAGTTGGGAAAAGGCTAGGCAGATGACTTTGTGAAAAATCAAAACTACACTTATTTAAATGCGAGGACCCTCAACAGTTGTCGGTGGCTAGTAGGAAAGGCCAATTTTCCCACTGCTGGGACACAGGCCGCCTCTTTGAGGGGAAGTAGCCCCTAATCCACCACGCAGGACCAGTACGCGTGGGTAGATGTCACATGTCTTCGATTTTTTTAGTTCTAGGACATGCCGGTTTCCTCACGAAATTTTCCTTCGCCGTTTTGAGAGCAGTGGTAATGAAATTATTAACGCAAAGTAAAATGCCTGTCCTACAACTCGTAAGTCAAATCTATACTTAATGGTCTGAAATCACCAACGCCCAGTAAGCAAGCGTGATCATCAATGCCCGTTTCTTCTTTACAAGAGAAAAGGCCTTGTCCTGCAGCAGAACAGGTTACAGGCATTCAAACTTACTTGCTGCAATTCATCCTCTTCCACTGTCTCCTGTGCCTTCTGCAGTATGCTCAGCCATTTCTTTTGTGCGTCTATTGTAGTGTCGTATTTCACAGGTATTTTTAACAAAGACATTTTGATTTAGTTTATTGATTTTTATCTGTTGGAAGATTGAGTAAATCTATAAAGATCAAGCTGGCAGATAACGCACTGTTTAAACAGGTAAGTTTCTAACACTATGATTTTAACCGTCGTCGACTTCTGGGGGAAAGGCATTGGGATTGGACCCAGGCGTAGATGGCTAGACGAACTTGACTTGTATGAGGT
This sequence comes from Apamea crenata, assembly GCA_949629185.1. Taxonomy (NCBI): domain Eukaryota; kingdom Metazoa; phylum Arthropoda; class Insecta; order Lepidoptera; family Noctuidae; genus Apamea; species Apamea crenata. The sequence goes on along the minus strand of OX451380.1, from coordinate 5,619,380 downwards.
ATTGGTTCATATTGGCTCAGGATCGAGTGGAGTGGAAAAAGGTAAGGAAGGACTTTTCCCTGCAGTGGGAACAGGCTGATTATACACGGTTATTGGTAAAACATTAACAATCTCTCAGGAGTTTATTACTACCATCATAAACAACAACTTTTGTTCTGACTTTTATTAATTCATCAGACTTTCATACAAAAAAAAAAAATCAAAACAACGAATTGAAATATTCGATTTTCTGTTAAGAACTCTACGCGAAGCAAACGAAAGCGCTAGTTAGGTAAACAAACTGCCGTGTCTAGTACAAAATTCAGCGGATGGGAGCGGGGGTTAGTTAAAACAACGAAATCTTATAGGTTTGTTTTTGGTGAACGTATTATGTTTTGTAAAAAGTCATAGAGTAAAAGTTGTTGTTTGTGATTTTAGTAATCCAGTTCTGCAAGGTTGTTAAGTGTTTTACCAATAACTCTTTATATATTTTTAACCCATGCTGGTCCACTGTAGGGCAAAGGCCCTCCTTTCTCCTTTCCACTCCTCTTTGTCTTGAGCTAGTGTGGCCCAATCCTGTCTGTAGGCGTCCAGCTCATCCCGCCATCTTCTCCTGGATCTGCCTCGATGTCGCCGGGCGTTTTCTAGGGCCCACATGAATATGATGGTAGTTTTGGCCCATGACTCGTTCGGCATGCGGCAAACGTGTCCGGCCCAGTCCCACTTGAGATTGGCTGCTTTTTGGGTGACGTCGGCGACTTGTGTTTTGGAGCGCAGAGCTGTGTTCCTAACACGGTCCGTTAATCTGACTCCAAGAATGCTGTTCTCCATTGCTCGCTGGCAAACCTCAAGCTTGAACCTCTGCTGAACTGTCAAAGACTAGGCTGATTATATGATACTCGCTGCGGCCCGCGGTTTTACCCGCATAAGTTTCGATCCCGTGGGAATATTGGGATAAAAGTATCCTCTAAGTTAATCCTGGTAATAAACAGAGTAAGAAACATCCATCCATCCATCCATCCATCCAAACGTTTCACGTTTAATATTAGTAGGATAATATGTATATTGTTAGCCCTCTAATTTTCCACATCGAGAGCTTCCATAACATTTTAAATAACTTACGTTTTTCTCAATAAAATTTTAAACATTTTATTTAGCAACACATTACGGATTTAGCGTTAAAACACAAGAATTTAGTTTTTAACTATGTTTAAACTGAAATTTTATTTATAATTTACTTTAAATGAATTAGTATCTAAACAGGAATTTTGATGTCATTTTCGCATTGTCATTTTGACTTTACGAATGCTAGAATCTTTGATTTTGATTAGTTAGATCTATATTGGTTGAGTTTTTACATGTTTTTGATTTCTTTATTATCCCGTTGAAACTACGATGATATTTTTATAAAGTTTTATGGTATTTGTACAGTCAAGAACATTGATTGCTATGTCAATTTGCCGAGTTAAGTATAGCCATTTAGCCATACAACTAGAATGATAGTTCATTCAACTCTGCCTTCCGCAGTCCACTGATGGACATAGGCCTCTCCCAGGCTGCGCCACAACACCCTGTCCTTCGCTTTCCGCATCCAGTCAGTCCCAGCCACCTTCTGAAGGTCGTCGGTCCATTTAGCTGGGAGGCGTCCTTCACTGCGCTTATCGATACGTGGTCTCCACCCTAGGACTCGGCTGACACTACCATTCATGGCCAAATTGTGAGAGAAATGAAACAAATCACTTTATTCAACTATTAATTTATTTATACTTTAATATCTATATAATAAATCACAATATTTCACTATATTTAAGCCAAACGATAATTTCAGTGTCCTTACGTAATAAAATACTTATCATAATTAATAAAAAATAAACAATTTTGAGCAATTTATATTTCGTAATATATATTTTTGTTTTTTTCATTCAATTATTTTATAAAAAATCTTCCAACTGATTTTGGGAAGTAAATTAATATAAAATGGATTGCAACATTTCTTTGGTTGTAAACTTTTATAGAAGCAGATAATTATATAAGGAAAATAATCAAAGATGTAAGCTGAAGTACCTACAATTCGTAAGAGTTAACTTGAGACGTGAGGGGCAATTCTCGTAACTTTAAGAACGTTCACAGTCTGATTTCAGTCTCAATCTGTCAAAAATAATAATAATTTCCCTACATTTTTAACAAGTTGTGACATTTGTTTGTCGCCGAGATGAGACTGCGACTAGATTTTGAACGTTTTTAATTACGCGAATTGGCTTAGGTTAGACTGGTAGCCGACCCCAACATAGTTGAGAAAAGGCTAGGCAGATGATGAAATAGGTAGTTGATTTTGTCAATAAAAGCATTATACGTTGTCATTGAAACATTTTAACCTAGATTTTTAAATTATAATGTGGCTCAGCTGAAGTGGAAAATAGTCAACTAACTTTTGGAGGGACTGTTGTATAACAAAACTGTATAACATTTTTTTTTAAATAAAATGATACAAAATTACAAATATCTACAAGAAAATAGCAATACGGATTAAAAAGTAAAATATAATTTCCCTATTTATATTCATTCATTTATATAGTCCACAAACAGTGAAATTAATTATTATTCAGGGTCAAATTAAATAAGCTAGCGAAACTCCGCAGATGTGTGACATAAAAACATGATAAAACGAAAAATAATTAATTTTGATAATTTTTTTTGTGGGGTCATCGACCACACTTGGCGCAGTCACTTGAAGAGTTTTATTTTTGTTTAAACTTCACAGACATGATTGGTGTCAATATTTAAACACGATAATACAAAAGAAAACCGATTTTCTCTACTCATACTTTTTTTTTTTTTGGATGGGAAGTCATCAAATGACCCCTCCCGCTCTGGGTGGAGCGGAAGGGAGTGTCAGACTCTTACTGACTAAAACGCACCCGTGTTCCTTCCTTAGCCTTTTCTATTCCAGGGCAGCGGTAACCCTTTCGGACGATCCCGCCGCCCTGGCAGGCTTCGGCCCTATTCGGGATTTTCGGCATTTTCTCTACTCATACTTCAAGTAACAACACTGCCAGCGGTCGATTACCCCTCAAAAATAACATCAAATCATTTTTATTTTAAGTTATCATGTTTAGATGTCGATACCCACCACGTCTACGGAGTTTCGCTAGCTAATTTAATTTGACCCTGCATATTGTGCAATAAATATATTTTATAAGTATTTAACATTTATTTATAACATATTTACTTAACTAACCGGTGTTTAAAAGGAAGCTGTGATATACAGGGTGGCAGGGACATCGACGCGCAAACTGTAACCATGGATTCAGCACATGAGTTTAGACCCTATAGCATCGAAATTTTTCGTCGTTTATTAAAAAATAAAATTGCTATTCAGTACATTTTGACCGCGTAGGTATTGCACTTTTCTATGAAACAGAAGATTTTTTTTTTTAATAACCGACGACCATCGCATATTGGATTACAGGGCAATGAAAGGGCTGACATGCTGGCAAAATATGCAGCTAAAAATGGAAAAGAAACTAATATAATTTTGGACTATTCAGAGGTTTTACCTAAATTAAAAAAAAAGTGTTATGATGACTGGAATGAATATTTTGACAAGCGTTCTTTAGACAAAGAGATTTGGTATAAAACCATGCAGAGTCAGCCTTTTCGTGTACCCTGGTTTGTAAATAGTAATTTAAGTCGAAAATTAGTTGTTACGGCTCATAGACTCAGATCTGGACACATTCCATGTAATAAGTTTGCGTTCATGATGAGGAAAACGAACTCGCCTAACTGTTTGGAGTGCGGAGTTGTTGAAGACTTACACCACTTATTGATGGACTGTGTTCGATACGAGTCTGGTAGACATGATTTGTTCAGGGTCTTGAGGTTGAACAGACTTGAAGTAGGCACATTTCATAAAATCCTGGCTCAACCAAATGGCGATGATGCGAAGAGTCTGTTTAGGTTCACGGCCCAAATTTGAGAAATGTGTATTTAGGGTACGATGGGACTGACATACGCATTGCGATTATAAATGTCCCTAAATAAATAAAGAAAAAAAAAAATAATAATAACCGACGAAAAATTTCGACGCTATGGGGTCTAAACTCATGTGCTGAATCAATGGTTACAGTTTGCGCGTCGATGTCCTTGCCACCCTGTCTAAGCAAGGCTGTCAGAGGGTCTAATATTATAATACTATTATTTATCTCAGTATACTATTTTAAACGTTTTTTACTTTATAAGATTAGCTAAGAAAGATCCTACTACCTTACGCAAACCACGAACGTATAGGTATAAGTTTCTAACGTTTTTTTATACCAAGCATTAACTCGATTAGATGTCAAGAAAATATTGATTTCTGGTTAATTCGTTCATCGACACGATTGCCCGAAAGTTCGTTTGATCGAAGAGCTGTTCGTCGAAAAAATGTTTGTCCGAAATACCGTTTGACCGCGAGCTGTTGCTCGAAAGAACGTTTGCGCGAAAGATAATTTGACCTATGAGCTGTTGGCCGAAAGAATGTTTGTCCGAAAGATCGTTTGACCGATGAATGTTTGACTGAAAAAAAGGCTCGCTTTAGAAATGTTTGTGGTAAAATAGCCACAAGACTCACTTATTGTTAATATGTCTTGCTCAGTTCACATCACCTCTTAGCTAACCTATACATATAGTAAATAACGTATAATATACCCTATTCTATGAACACGAGACCCTCATTATAATATATGCATTTATTTCTATGTCACTTATGTATATTACATTGTCGCTAGGCCACGATTTCTGGAAACCAGTTCATGTCTCCGGTCACATCTGGATTCTGGGACGAAAATTATCGACGCGTCAAAATTAAACGCAAGTCAAGTGATGCGATTAGCATAATCAGCCTACAACGTCCCACTGCTGGGACACAGGCCTCCTCTCAGAGAGAGGGAGTGGGCTGTGATCCACAATGCGGGCCCAGTGCGAGTTGGTAGATGTCACATGTCTTCGAATTTTTTGTTCTAGGTTTGCAGCATGCAGGTTTCCTCACGATGTTTTCCTTCACCGTTTTGAGAGCAGTGCTGATGAAATAATTTACACAAAGTAATGCGCCTGTCTGGGTTCGAATCTGTGATCTACAACTCGTAAGTCGCAGCCACTGGGTCACCACTGTTCCCATTGTGTGTATGATGCGATTGGCTGTTGATAATTCGTTTAACCAATGACAACAGTTAACGTGCTCTTGGCAATTTCTTGTCTTGATTTTCTTCCCAGAAACCGGGCGTAAATCTCCTGTCAAATAATCGATTACCAAATCGAAATAACAACAACCATCCATCTTTTTGTTCATCTTTATGTGCGCATGTTACTGAACTCCTCCTGAACGGCTGGAGGGCTCGATGTCAGTGAAATTTTTTGTGTGTTTGAGCCCACTAAAACACGCAACAATTCTTTGGATGGTTTAGATTTACATTTGGTCCCGGTAGGTGGTGCTGTCGGGCAGGACAACGTCTATCGGGACTGCTAGTTAAATATTAGATTTGACAACACATTCAGGCTTTGAAAAACCAAATAGGCAATTGTTCGGAGAATGATAAACATTAATCTTTTTATTCATAAACGTTGCTTAAAGTTAGTTCGTGATTAGCAACTGTTCATTTAAGACGTTTAAACGTCACTTAAATTTAATCATCGTTTATGAATAAATCCCTATATTAATCGGCAAATAGGCATCTACATAAACACATACATATTTTAACATACCAAATTCGTGTAGAAGCAAAATATGTCAGCTTGTATCTGTCCGACTGGACCGTCAGTACTTATCCTTATCTATGGACTGGACCCCACAACGCGGGCCCAGTGCGGGCTGGTAGATGTCACATGTTCTCGAATTTTTGGTTATAGGACACACGGTTTACTCACGATGTTTTCCTTTACCGTTTGGAATAATGTCCACGGTTACTCTGAAAAGACTATAAACAAAATTTTGCTTCTACAGATATTCAATAGTTTTAAAATAACTATAGCTACAGTCAACAGCAAAAGTAGATGATCAAAATCAGAAATTCAATACTAATGAACGGAGTTCGCGTCAGAACTGTGTGGCGTCGAAGTGATTCAAAAGTATTTCAGACTCAGTGTCATACTTTTGAATCACTTCGACGCCACACAGTTCTGACGCGAACTCCGTTAATTAGTATTGAATTTCTGATTTTGATCATCTACTTTTGCTGTTGACTGTACTATGTTAACTTTATAATGATTGATACGACACTTCCAAAAGCGACTTGTTGCGTAGAGTACCTTCAAAGTTCAAGCAATATCGAGCCTTAGCCTTGTTCCTTTACGACAGATTTTTCAAAATCAACGCTAATACAATTCTGTAATAGATATTTTTTTCTTTTGAAAATTCTGTCGTAAAAGAGCCAACAATCGCCGGGGTACGTAATACACTAACAGTAGCAATGGCTTTAATTTTGACAGTTCCACAACATACATTGCGTTTTTACGCTGTTGAGCAGACACATTTTTCGAACATACGAAGCAATGGATTAGCAATATCCTACAAAATTATTCAGATTATTGATTGATAGTGTGTTACGTAATTAGGGTACTGACACCTAACAAGTTTTGAACATTCTACAGCACTAAATAAACATTTGTCACACCAATCATTATAAACCGAACAAAATGTAACATAAGGCAAGTACTACGATTTATCATAAACATGTTTAAAAGGTCGAATCTGTTTTAATTTAGTCGATTGTCCATCGAACTTAATATCGACATCTACATCACTTAGCGGATGAGAGATAGTCGAGCACGAGTCATATTTCGTCTCATCAGGGCTGAGTGGGGTGACAAACCCACTATCATTCACTTTACCATCTTTTAACGGCTGTAAATTCAAAGACATGCTTTTCCTACTTTGAAAGATACTTAGATCGTCTATGTAAGACGTCGGGCTTAGTTTCTCGTTCAATTTTTCGTCTAATTTGCGCAAATTTTCGTCGAAATTGTTCTTTAGCTGATGCTCGAACAGTCTTTCTTGACGAATTTGCTCCTGGGTGCTCGCGAAAAACCGTGAGTTCTTTTTCCCTAGTTCTTTCAAAGTATCTGTAATATTTTCTGTTTTATGATTCTCATTTTTCTCTTCTAAAGCCGTTAGTTGTGTATTCCTCATGTTTGCTATTAATCCAGAATGTACGGACTGAGATTTCTTCATCATAAACTGTCTTCGTTCATGCTCGATGTCTTTCGGCGAATCTTCCCGAATCTTTGCGAATAAATTCGGCGAACTTTTGCCCGTTTTGAAGTTCTTCCTCGGATCGTCTTGTTGTTCTTCGTTGGAGAATTTCGTGGAGAATATGTTGAAGGACAGTTTCTTTGAGTGGTTTTGTACTATTTTCTTTATTTCTACAGGTATGTCTTGTTTGTGGTGGGCAGAGATGTACCGGCTGAGTAGAGTTAGTTGTTGTTCTAAGGATTTGCTCATCGTTTCTAGTCTAGTTTGGTTCTTCTGGTAGTTTGTTATCGCGTCCATTGCTTCCTGTAATAGGAGATGGTTTGGTTAATATTGTTGAATTATTGAGGTGTAAGGGTTTCCGTCATTGATGACAACCGAGATCAATAATGATTCTATTGTGTTAACCAAGTCACCAAGGGAAAAGTAGGAGTAAATCATGAGTTACAAAGTATGCTTTTCCAACGCTATTTAAAAGTTTATTAAATGCCTGAAGATGGCAGGCTTGACGGTGACAGCTATCGGAAAATAGCAGATTATTTTTTCGATATCCCAGGTTTGGACGGACTAAATATCTATTCATGACTAATTTCATCCCCTAAAGCGGTATCTACAACGCCACATGCGAACTACGCGTCATACTGACGTCACGTAAAATCCTGCATCTCGCAAGCAGAGTTTACCGCGCAATTAGCATATACACCGTTAAATTTTGATTGTTTTAATCCTAAAAAGGGGTCATTGTACTCATCATTATGGGCAACTTTTACTACGGGACCAACCCTGAAATCGTGAAAAAATATAAAATACTTTACTACTTAAAATATATTTATGTCACGAAGCGACGCGGCGCTTTACTTGTGGTTACCAAGTGTACAAACACGCTGTGAATGTAAGCGCAGGAGCTCTTGGCACTATCCGTGACAAAGGCGAAGTCAGAATTGTACAGTGTACCGCTTATACAGTGTGCTTATATCAGCGCAAAATGTAGTTTACGCTAACGAGATCGAGTAAGTATAAAAACTCGCACTACGCCCTCAGATAGCTTTTATTTATTTCAGGCATCAAGGCCCAGGTAAACACATACAATACAATATTAATATAACTTAAAAATACTATAAATACATACAACATTATAATTACACTAAAACTAACTAACGCATACGAAATCTCTGCGTCGTGTTTCGCTGACTGGTGTCATGTAGCCGGCCATGAAACCGGCGGTACACAACACCCTTCTGCCAGAACTCTTCCTTGAGGAACTTCTCGAGATGATGTGTCGGAACACGCACCACGAACGACTTGAAGTTCGTGTTTGTGCTTTTTCTAGGGCGTTCTAAGTATACCAGTAAGGAAGCAAACAAAACTCACATCAAGCTCCTCTCCCATCCTATTCTTATCCTCGACCAGCTGCTTGTTGTCTTCAGTGAGCGCAGCCAGGCGCGGCATCTCCTCGCGTAGTACCGCGTACTCCACCGCGTAGTCGCATAGCTGACGACTGATGTCCAGGGATAGGACCTGGGAATTAAAGTTTGGTGGTTATTAAGAACATCCATAAATATAATCATGTTTTTGCCTTGAAACGATATGGGACAATTTGGTTCATATATACAATAACGTTGCAGTTCCTTGCCCATTCTTCTCCATACGAAAACTACCTTTTGGACGAGGCGACTAGAATCAATTCTATTTTATTGTAAACTAGCTTCTGCCCGCGACTTCGTACGCGGATCCAGTCCCTTTCTCGTTCCGATAGGAATTTCGGCAAAAGTTTGAACTGTGTGTCGATATGTCAGACAATAAATCAATCAAAACCGATGAAGGATTTCGATTAAGTTAGGTATAACTTAGATTGAGTGTTGTAGACTGGGTAGGTTATAACTTCATTAAAATATAAAGGTAGAATTATTTTGATTCCGAAATTATGAAGCGAAATTAATATCAATTAGTTAACATTACTATTCTAAAAAATCTTTATAAACTATATTTTTGGTTTTTCCGTCGGGTGCCAGAATATAAAGCCCGGAAGCGTTGCTAACCCTTGAGTAAGCAACATAAAGTTGGCCATCAGAAAAACAGCCGGTTCTCAAATCAGCCCCAGCAGCTTTCAGTGTCTATCCCTGTGACTTGTTTATTGTCATGGCAAAGCATGTAGTCACAGGAAACTATGTGCGTTTAAGTTGAAAGGGGAAATTGTTGGCGATGAGTGGTATGCGTGGTAAGAACACAGTGTCACCGGCACCACTCCCAATGAGGATTACAGCTACAATAATATTGCGTTGTAAAACCTCGACTATAAGTCGGGTTCCATTACACAGTTTCGGCGGTGTCAAATTTCGCATCAGCATTATCGGAACACCAACTTTGAGTCTTATTTTATGAGCAGGGAGACCACTCGCTGTGAGTGAATTGAGGAACTCAACTGGGTAATTGGTGGCGTCGTCCTGATTGACTACGTTATCAAAAGAAGTGTAAACGACATCTCCAATAATTTCCCCCAATTTTTTTTCATTTATTGATGCAGCTTGTTCGTTTTTTGGGGTCGATATAACGCGTTCACATAACCACGAATTTTCCTGGTTTCTTATGCTCTGAATGTCCCCAAATACTGATTGTATAAGTTCCTCTTCGGAGGCAACAACTTTTCCAAGTATATCAGGAACAGTCACCAGACCTGAGCAGGAAGGAGACCTTCTCCTACTTTTAATAATATTTATGAAAACTCTTGGGCATGTGAATTACCACCAAGCTGGGCTTATTCTCATTTTTATTGTTAATCTTAGTTTTTGTATGTGAGGCCATAGATACGAATGTTTTAATGAGGCGTCAATCTCATCTGTATAAAGTGATTTTCACATCAAATGTTCCTGATCCTTGATTTTTACTATCTCGGCGGAAAATACTCATATTCAGACCAAACAAATTTTGTTAAAATGCCATGTCTGTATATATGCCATAGTTTAGCTGTGCTCTCCAAGTTCCACATCAGATGTTTCAATCTTCGAATTTTATTCTCCCAGCAGAAAATACTCATCAGACTGAACAACTTTTGCAAATGTGTCATTCCTATATATGTTATGGTTTAGCTGTGCTCTTAGAGTTCCACATCAGATGTTCCAATCTTCGAGATTTATTCTCGCAGTAGAAAATGCTCATCAGACCGAATAACTTTTGCTAAGATGTCAAACCTATATATATTATAGTTTAGCTGTGCTCTAAGAGTTCCACATCAGGTGTTCCGGATCTTCAATTTTATTCTCGCAGCAGAAAATGCTCATCAGACGCAAATTTTTTTTAAGGCGCCATTTTTGTAACTCTTATAGTTTAGCTAGTCTGTTGTGGTTCTGCATCAGGTGTTCCGGTTTTCAAAATCAATTATAGCCTATCTGTTGCCCAGGTTTAGTAGCTAGATAACAAAAAAAGTTTCATTCAAATCCGTCCAGTAGTTCCGGAGATTAGCGTGTATAAACAGACAAACAGACAAACAGATAAACAGACAAACAGACAGACTTTTTTTATTAGATTCGTGTTCTATTACTGTTTGTTAACCCCCCTCAATTATTCTTTTTTAAATATATTCAATGTACAGACACAACTTTTTTACATTCTTATTATAAGTATAGATATAGATGTTGACGTTCAAAGCAGGCGCTTTACTTTAAATTATTTCATCTCCACTGCTCTCAAAACGGTGAAGATGTCCTAGAACCAAAAATTCGAAGATATGTCACGTGACATCTACCAACCCACACTGGGCTCGCGTGGTGGGTTACAGCCCACACCTTCCCACAGGAAGAGGAGGAGGAGGAGGCTTGTTCCCAGCAGTGGGAACATAGGCTGATTTATGATGAAATGATGAGGAGGAGCCAGTAAATTCTATCCAGTTGGTTGAGAGTAGCTTGCGTAGATAACTAACCGTGAGTGTGGAGACTTGGGGTGCCTTGTTGCGTCCAGTAGGTCCATATGCGTATCAATACGTATAAAATTCACCCTCTCTGAACTAATATTTTTCAGAAAGGGGTGAATTTTGTACGATAGGCAAGTCTTTAGTAAAACTGTAAATATATTAGTTTACGTACCTTCTTCATAACCTTCTTATAGAACCCGCGGTTCATGTCGGGTAGCTTGTGTTTTAGATACTCCGCAGCCTCCTCACAGCTCTCACACAGCATCAGTCCATCCTTGTGTGCAGACAACAGGGCGAGAGAGACTGAGAATACGATGTCCAGGGATTCGAGGAAGATTAGGTCTGGGAAGAGAGAAGAAAATGTAATAATAATAATTCATTTTTTGTTTATAGCCAAGAGCCTCGACCAACACCTGAGGAGGCTCTCGTTGGGCAGCTGGATCAAGGGCTTGATTCAGAAAGCGGTACTTCTGGACACGGCTCGCATTGTCAAGAGGTTCCTCTCTTTGGGGCTCCAAAGAGAGGAACCTCCTTCTGACCGGTAGCTTAGACCCTGTTCCCGATACCGTTGGGCTACTGTTTTTTATATCTTTAAATGTTATTTCATCTTTTTGTTTATAATAATATTTAAAAATGTAATTTATAAGTATTTAAATGAAATAAAGGAACTAAATGATTCCTTTTATTAAGTGATAAAATAAAAATAATAATATCCTCCCGACCGATTTATCGGTCATGGCAGCCAATCTCAACGGATAGTAGCCAGGTACGCGGGAGATATTATAGAGCAGGCGTGTGTGCACAGACACCGGTCTCTCTTCCCTCACTCTCATAGTGCGATGGGACGGCAATCCGACACGAGCGGAGAGAGATCAGGCGCAGGAGCAACGGCTGCACGAAATACGGTTTGCTAAATACTATTTTGTTAAACCGTCGGTTGCGGTTTTTGACAGTTAGTTGTGGAGGTCAGATCGTTAGTCACTCCATGTAAAATACTGGTATTCTTTTTAATTTTTTACTTTATTTACATTCCTAGCCAATGTAACTATCTACTTTAGCGTTATGTATTCTAAGTTGATTTTTGAGTGACCATATCACCATACGATCCTAAAAGTTGTAATAGAATTTAAAGTCTGTCTTCTACAACATTGAGTTTATATTGACTCACCGAACACCCTGACGACGAAGCCCAGCGGGAACTGGCTGGTGAAGAGCGTGAGCATCCAGGGCGCGGCGTAGAGCGCGGGCGAGATGTCCAGCGCCTCCAGCTTGGCGTGCAGCTCGGGCTCGTGGTCGCGCAGCAGGCGGGACAGCTGGTACAGCTGGGGGAGGCCGGGGGCTATTAGATTCCTCCTTTTTTTGAGCAGATTGCCAAAGATGGAGTGTTAAAAAGGTTTAAGTCCGTAAGCGTTTTTAACACTCCATCTTTTGCGATCTAAGATACTGGTTGCAACTTGTCGGTACCGATTACTCTTTTTTATACCGGGCACTCGTGAGTTGATCTGTATAGTATTTTTTTCTCACAAAGCGACGCGCACTTTACTTGTTTCATCCATGTGTACAAACACGCTGTGAATGTGGGCGTGAAGACAAGCGACAGCACGTAACACACACACACGCACACACACACATAGTTCCGACTTCGCCATTGTCTCGGACGGTACCGAGCGCTCCTGCACTTACACACACATTCACAGCGTGTTTGTACATTTGGTGATCACAAGTACAATGTGCGTCACTTTGTGAGATAAAAATACTATACCTAAAAAGAAACAAATATGTTATCAATAAATTCGCGACGCTTACTCATTTTATGTTGGCAATTCTAGTGCCTTGCGTTTTTTTCGTAACTAGGGGATAGCAGAATAGGAAATTGAAATGTATAAACACAGTCACAAAATGGTATTAAGTACTTGTTAGTTTTGTTTTGAGCGAGCTTTTTAGTTTAAAATAAAATGTTTTGCTTTGAAAGTGTTATAAAAATTTGAAAAAAAAACTTGACAATTTTGAAGGTTTGTATTATTATATATGTAGTTACCTGAACTTGTAGAGCGCTCATGTCAGGCAAGTACTGCTTCCTAAGACCTCTTCTGAACATAAGGTGACGGAGCAGTATGAATGCTTCTGCCTCTTCCATCTGTTGACAAATGCAATATGTTATTAAAAGGTGGGCCCTATTGACAAAAAAAAAATTTGATCTGACAGTATTCGTGTATCGTGGGTCATATATTACTTAACTCTATGGTGCTGGATCTGTGATGTTACACGCATAAAAGTCACACAAAAAAAACTATTTTTTTTAAAGATTTCTAGCATGAATACCAGCCCTATCAGAATACCAATGCTGCGACATAAATTTTTTAAATGTTGCAGCATCATGCTGAGATATGAGCCTTTTGGCCTCGTATATGACTTGCTGTTTCATTTTTCTTTGCGTTACTTTATTTTTTATTTAATTTGTTTTTTTTTAACTGTGTTTAGTTTAGTTTATGATCTTCCTGTACGAGTCGCAATGAATACTTTTTCTTTCTTTCTTTTATGCTTAGGTTCCTTGTTAACATCACTGAATCATTCAATGTTATTGGATTGTTTTAACTATCACTTTCTCAACAGAAGCCGCGAGTCTGAACTGTGCGGACAAGTGGCAATTACAATAGGCTCGCTTGCCACTCCATTGGACTTTGCCTAAATATGTAACTAGCGAAATGTGTGTCTTATACACTGGTCTGGTTCTATACAGTTCTGCCTACCATTATAAAACAAAATCAAAATTAATTTATTCAAATTAGGCTGAGAACCAGCACTTTTCGAAAGTCAAAATTACATAAGACAGTCCCCCAAAAAGCCCGCCCTTCACCACTTCCTAGTGCTTTCGCTGGGAAGAAGAAGTGGCGCAAGAAACTCCCCAACAGCACAGCTGTCTGTTCAGTTAGAAAAACTTGCTTCTAATTCAAATCAATTATTTCAAATACGCACATAAAATTCACTTTTGAACGACAAAAATTACAGTAAAATATAATTGATTCTAGTCGCCCCTTCTAAAAGGAAGTTTTTACAATATACTTACATGCAGTAACAACACTCCAGCCACAAAACTCAGACCCTGACAGTACCCGACATCAGGGTCCAGCAGAGAGTAAGCCTTCAGTAGGTTGTACAGAGCCAGCTGACCGGGACCCAGGGCGGATGCAAAGTAGGAGTGTTTCGGGAATGTGCGACCTGGATAAAAAATACATAAATTCCCTTATTACAAAACCTGGGAATCTACTCCGAAGTAGTATCGGCCGAATGTTCGGCCGTTTCCTGCTACGAAGTTACTATTTGGTTCGGTCGGTTCCGATCCTACCACAGACCTATCTACACTCCTACACTCTTTCGAATATTGACTATGGTCCCGACACAACTGAGCCGATCCGAACTTTTTTCGCATTTTTCAATAATATTCGGTTCGGAGTAGACCCCAAGGTTTTTCTTTTGATCTCAGCCACTGACCCAGTTATTGAATTAAGAACCCAACTGATAGAAAAATTACAGCTTAGTTCGGTGCTAAGTTGTCATTTTAGTATTAAGACCTTTGCCTAAATCGAAATAAAGTTCGAAATACAAGTATTGGCTCAATAGTTTAGGCTAGAACTTAAGTTAAGTTTCGTTTTGTAATAAGACGGTATAAGTTTAAAATTAAAAGGTTATTCATAGATAATTTGGGTTTTTTATGGTTTTGTCATCATCATCATCATCATAGTCAGCCAATATTGTTCCCACTGCTGGAACACAGGCCTCCTCTCTTCGAGAGGAAGTGGGCTATAATCTACCACGCGGGCCCGGTGTGGGTTGGTCGATGTCACATGTCTTCGAATTTTTGGTTCTAGGACATGTCGGTTTCTTCACGATGTTTTCCTTCACCGTTTTGAGAGCAGCGGTGATGAAATAATTTACACAAAGTAAAGCGCCTGTCTGGGTTCGAACCTACGACCTACAACTCGTAAGTCGCGGCCGTTACCACTGGGTCACCACTGCTCTCCAGTATTTTGTCAGCAGCCGTTGTTATTATAAGAGGAATCTGGAGTCTCATCCATGCTAGAACACAAGTGGGGAATTTTGCTCGATCTGAATACAAAACCAGTAATCAGTCTCAAAATTCTTCTTTTTTTATTGCGAAATGGGCCAGCTCCTCGATCTCGCCTGGTGGAAACCGATGGATGAGGTCTGTGATGGAACGAGCGTGCCCAGAAGATGCCTGTTCACTCTTGCTTTGAAGGTGGACGGGTTAGGTATATGTAGCAGGGAACACAGACGCTGGCAGTGAGTTCCACACTTTGGCTGTGGAACAGCCAAAGTGTGGAGAATCGCTGAGTATGACTAGTTGGTATATTAACCAGGTGTGGATGGCGCACGCTACACATCACGTTATACATAACTAGTATAAGCTGACTTCTGATTGTATGAAAACCTATACAATGCGAGGTCAGCTAAAAGTGGAAATCAATAATGTAAGTCAATTTTGTAAGTCAGTTTGTACAAACACTTTTACACGTCAATCATATTTTAAAACTAGATGAGGTCGGCGTTTCCTATCTGAATAGTCTGAGAAGAAAGGCCGAAACAAACTCAGAGGTCACAGTCTCTTTTAAAGTCCAGACATAATCTTGGTCAGATCATATGAAGACCATGTTGATCGATGTCTGAGATGGTCTTTTGAGGAAAGAACACCACAGACAACAACACAGATTGAGAGGACTTATCCAGTCAGTGCACTCATTTGTCAGAAATCATTCAGCTCAACTCAAAACTTAGGAGCTCAACGATTCGACGAATAATACCGAAGAAAGGACATTTGGGTGTGCCACATTAATTACTCAAACTGCCAGACCATGACAAAAACTAACAGAACAGAGAGAAAAATAAAATGACCCACATAGTCTTCATATTCACAAAAATTAAAATGATAGAATACTTTACAAAGTAAGCAAATGTCAGTGTATATAAAAAATTCATTAATGTCGAAGTGGATATAAAAAAAAATAACAACAAAAGATAAAAAAAAAAACATTCAATGTGTAAAAATTGGAAGCAGCTCAATCCCAAGCCTTTTTGTCCTCGATATAATCCTTAACGGTATAAAAGGCTTTCTGGCACAACTTACGTTTCATGAAGTATTTGAATTTATCTTGAACGGGGCTTGGAACTTTATTATAATAGCTTGATGTGTAGCCGTGTGTACCCTGCAATACGTCTCGTAGTCGGGAAGTAATATCACACTTTTGTATCGTCCAAAAAGAGAGGTTCTCCCTCTTATTTATTTGGTTCCACTTACCTAAGTCAATAAGTATAGCATGCTGGTGTTTGGTGAGTCCGCCCAGCAGCGCGGAGTAGGGCGTGTGGTACAGCGGGCACGAGGCCGTGTCGGGCGGGGCCGACTGCAGGCACGCCTGCTCCGCCAGGAAGTACCACACGCCACCGCGGGACATGCGCGGGACGCCTGCGGACAAGGGACTGTTTAA
This sequence comes from Apamea crenata, assembly GCA_949629185.1. NCBI lineage: Eukaryota > Metazoa > Arthropoda > Insecta > Lepidoptera > Noctuidae > Apamea > Apamea crenata. Next base: position 5,602,771 of record OX451380.1, on the reverse strand, counting down.
GTTTTCCTTAATTTACTGAGGCATCCACAGGCAAGCCCGGTTAAGCAGAGGACAACCTCATAAGTTGAAATGCGAGATGCCATATATATTAAAAAATGTTCACACTGTCTACATCTCTCATATCGCAAATAAGCATCACCTTTGTGCTTTATGCTGTAATTATCTTTTGTATGCACGCGTTTCTCTGAAAAATAAACCTATTTTTCTCTTCCGTCTTTATGAATCATTCCTTTTTATGTTTCGTGTACATAAATAACTTATTAGTACCAAATTAAAATTTATTCATTTACGATAGATGCCTTTGATACCGATAGAACAAAAATATTTCAATTTAATGCTAAATGTGTAAGTGTGATGATCTTCTTATTAAACCTTCCAATTACCATTTAAACTATCATCTTTTTAACATAAGTTTTTTTTTCAAATAATAATTATATTAACAACGCAAATGGTGGTTCCCCAAGGCTCTATTTTCGGTCCAAGTTTATTCAAAGTTAGGACTGAATGTTACCTTGTATAACAGCCTGTGTCAGCATATGCCTGTCGACCTTCGCCATGGGTTGCGAGGAGTCGCGAGACAGTAAGGAGTCCCACATCAGACTCACGCCAGCGTCACAAACTCCCAGTTCATTGTATTCTAGCTTTATTCTGCGGACTGCTGAAGATTCTTCGCTTTCTGAAAGGAAACATTACTAATAAAGGGACTGTATCGCTGATCTGGTAATCTCAAACACGACTGCTGAATGTGGGGTTGGTTCTTCGATTCTCAGGGTGAACATTGTTTGGGTCAGGATTGCATCAGAGAATTCTTATTAGCAGCCCGGAATCCAGATTTAAGAAGTTAATAGCAATAGACTCACGGATATTAAAAGGAAGTCATAAAATTACTGACGAAAGGACAATGTAACGGATGGTCCCGTTACATTGTCCTTTCGTCAGTAATTTTACAAAAAAATAATAATACTGTAGCACATAATGAACTATGTCTATCTTTTATACCCCAGGGAGTAATTTTATTTAATTTATCCTAGGAAAGCATGTCTGAATTCACTTGGAAAAAAAAAGATATTGGGATACTTCTTCCAAATTTTCTTTTTTGTCAAGTAGAGTAAGATTGATTTAATAAAGGGAGGAATAATTTTGAAATTTTACAGTTCTTTCATACAAAAACTGTCAAACGTCAATTTTATTCCTCGAATAAAAGTTATCTGGAAATGGAAAAATCAGCCCTTACTCTCTAAAAACTTATTGGCCTGCTTATGTTGCACACAAATATCAACATAGTTCATAATGCTACACTTAACTTGGTCTCTCGAAACGCTCTTATACATTCTCCTTTGGGTGCAGCTCTAAGACACATGAGTGATGCTATGATATCTGCATCGAGCGATCTGATCAAGCAGTGCTTGCAGACCGCAAGCTCTTTATGTCCACTAGTCGCATTCCATATTCGTAAGTGTATCCAGAGTACTCTGGGTGTCAGCCACGCTACCACCTTGGTGACCGGCTAATTTTACTTCGACAAGAAGCTTACCTTTAAGTCTAGCATTTTCCTTTTCCATCCTGACCAGTAGAATGGTCTGGTCTATCGCCATCTTCCACAGTTGACGCAGTTCTTCTCTGGTTCTCTTGGCTTTAGGACCTGAAGACTTGCGCATCGATGTTAGTTCTCCTGAAATTGAATAGAAATGCTATATGGTAGAACATTTGGCTGGCTGGCAATTTTTCTACTAGGCCAGGAGCTATTTTAGGTAGGTTTCTTGTTTTCAAATTGACCTCCCTCATTTTGATGACAATAGTCACCTTTTATACATGCTCAACTCCGGTTGTAACATACTTCTGTTGACGACGCTTAAGAAAATTAATCTGGGCAACGACGTAAATTCTTTCGAAGTTTGCTTTGGGTCTTTGGGACCTTTGTACTATTGTGGGGCACATACAAAAATCAAAATGAATTTCTGGCACCCAGAAGTTAACCTTGGCACACCAAGGTTACATACACCCTATATGCGTTCAAAATTGTGCTATTAAATCGCTTTTTTTATTTATTTATTCTTTCGTAAATAACATCTTAACAGCTATAGCGGAAATGCGATGTTACTACCACAAAGATACATAACTTACATTGACTACCCAAAAATACAATTAAAGCTTTTAGCGATAAGACCGTCCATTGTGTCACTCTCTACGTAAAAATTCTTCATTTATATCTGTAATTTGTGTGGAGTACGTAACCTATCTTTTTAACTATTAGTATTCACTTCTTTACAAACATTGCTTTTCTATGTAAGTTTGTATTCTCCAGATTGATTAATTAATTGAAATAAACTCGTTACCTTCGACCTGCACCTCAGGCTGTACGATCTTCTCGTAGATGGCTTGTCTCCAAGTGGCTTCGTTCTCGCTGCCGGCTTCCACATGCGTGGGGCGACTGTCACTTACTTTTAGGAAACTGGAAATAAGGTGTATTTATTTATTTGACATTATTTAAGATTCTATAAGGGTCATTGAATTTGGTACACCGAATATTAGAGTCACTTCTGCCTTGTCACTCATTACTATGTGAAAAGCTTAGTGGATTTTGCATTAATGCACATTATGAAAGTAATTTGTTCAGAATCGATTTCGGTAATTTTTTATTCAAAAAATTATTAAAACTATGTAAATTAAAATCACACTTCCCTTGTACAGTCAAAACACACCAAAATGCACGAAGTACCTACTATCGCCCAAAACCTATATCTGACCATTTTGTAATCAAAATCCCGTGCACATGATGACCACAGCTGCGTCCGTTAGTAAAACAAAAGAGGATCCTTTTTAGGTCGACTAACAATATACGCTGCAAGCAGGAATAGTCCTTACGGTGGTCAGATATAGATTTTGGCAATAGTACCTACTAAGCTAGATAGTGTGCGTGCGTAGATTTGTAATGTAATCACAATTTTCTCCCACAATCTGTGTAACTAATTTTATAAACAAACAATATTTTATACATAATAGGACATGTTGTAGAGGCTAATGGTAACCAAAAACCTATAACCTAAAAGTTAAACAGATACTGGCTTCAAATGTAAGACAGATAGGTAGTGTAGCCCCAGTTATAGGGTCCCGTTGGATCTTTTGGGTACAGAACTCTCGCGACAAAAATATTTCTACAAAAAGTCCCCACTTGGTTAATATCCCGACCAGTCGTACTCAGCGCTATTGTACTCCTCCAAGTTTATTATGCGCACAGCCAAAGTGTGGAACTCTGCCAGCGTCATGTAACCCGTGTGCTTTCAAAGCAAGAGTGAACAGGCATCGTCTCACTGGTGTCCTGAAGGTTCGTCAATTATTCATCCTTAATCAACTCTCCATAAACATTCCCAGCTTCAATATACACACGTTTTGGAAATAAACGACGTAAACACACAGTAGGTATGTCCAACAAATAATAGTAATAATAATAAATAATAAATCCCTGGACATTTCACACAGCACCATTTGTCCCAAGCTAAGCAACCTAATGCTTGTGTTATGGTAACAAGATGGCTGATAAACTACTTATATACATTTTTTTTTTGTAAATACATACATATTATAGATAGAAAAACACCCAGACTCGGAACAAATACATATAGGTCATACAAATATTTGTTCCGTGCGGGAATCGAACCCGCGACACGCAGCGCAGCAGCCAATCGCTTAACCACTGCGCCAACCGTGCCGTCATGAGATTCCATACAAACTTCTCACGTCGACATTTTATGTTTCTCGGCAGTTACCTTTATAATATATTATACGAAATCTTGTCGATCTACCCCCTCGCTAAACAGCGCTGGATTACGATGGCACTTATCAAATATTGTTCATTCCGTCCTCTCCAACTGCGATGGATGCAGTGCACGCACGCATACTCGCTACACACAACATACACATCTTTTCCTTTAGTTCTAAGGTGTTATTTATAAGCTAACCTTTGTGGAGAGAGAAAAATAAACTATTATTATTATTATTTTTTTAATCTTCTAGGCACGCTCGTTCCATCATAGACCTCATCTATCGCTTTCCATCAGTCTTGATCGAGGTCAAGAAAAGGTTCATTATAATATAAAAATAAAAAACAAATATTCCTTTTACTTACATGTCCATCATAGGCGAGTTGACGGGAGTGACATCTCCCGGCGTGTCCTCAGACTCTTCTGGTGTTGGGGTCATGTTCGACCGAGGGGACGGTGTTACTTCTGTAAATAACAATAAACATTATCAACTTTTTATTTAACAAATAGACAAACTAACTTAACTATTAAAGTATTAGGTGCCCAATAGAATAGTGAAGAAGTTCATTCAATTTGACAGTTTACAGAAAAGTGATATTTATGATATAGTGACGAATTCTGGGAAATTTTCAAAAATACATAAAAATGAAGTTTTCTCAAATCCCATGAATTTTCGCCTAAGCTCTATAGGGTATTAAGCTGAAAAGAACAGATACTACACTTTGATCTTAGCCAAAAGGCCGAGAAGGCGGGATCGTCCGAAAGGGTTACCGCTGCCCTGGAACAGAAAGGGCTAAGGAAGGAACACGTGTGGGTTTTAGTCAGTAAGAGTCTGACATTCCCTTCCGCTCCACCCAGAGCGGGAGAGTCCTTCGATGATTTCCCATCCTCAAAAAAAAAAAAAGCTCTATAGGTTGCTTAATTGTTATAAACGAGTCACACTCACGTCCTGGCAGGAATACGACAAATTACAATTCATTCTGTATAATTATGTGTGTACATAAATGCTTAAATAAATAAGTTAATTCACATGTCCGATTTTGAACCTATTTAGGATACATTTCTTACCGTCCAACACAGCAGGGGACAGACTCTTGCTTCTCACAAGCTCAGGAGTCAGTAGTTCCTGGCCGGCCGTCTCTGATGATGTGTCTAGTACTATCGGTAACGGGCTGGGCAGAGGTGATGATTCCTGAAAAGAAAAGGTTTGTGTTTAACTTCAAATATACGCATCAGAGGGATAAAATGATACTGAGAGAGCAGAGAGAGAGAAAAGCAGAGGGGCTTGTGGCTAAGTAATAACAGCTGCACGGGTCGATCGATCAGGTTAAGCTACGCTTGCCGCGGTTGGTCCGTGGATGGGTGACCATTTTCACATACCAAGACCCCTCCGTGACTCGAAAAGCACGTTAAGTCGTTGGTCCCGCCTGTCGTTCGTGGATCTTTGACAGTCGTTACGGGTCGTCAGTAGCCCGAAAGTCTGACAACCAGTCTTACCAAGGGGTATCGTATTACCCATTAACTGGGTTGTGGAGGTCAGACAGGCAGTCGCTTCATGTAAAATATTGGTATTCAGCTGCATCCGGTTAGACTGGAAGCCGACCCTAACATAGTTGGGAACAGGCTAGGCAGATGATGATATGTATCACATCTATATTACCCGAAGGGAGGAGGTGTGTAGATTTACCCACATTTTGCCAGTTATAAGCTCGATAGCGGGTTTGGGTAAGCATAATCAATCAATAATGTTCTCATTATCGGACACAGGTCTTCTCTCTGTGAGAGGGAGTGAGCCATAAAGCAGGTTGGTGGTGAAGGAAAACATCGTGAAGGAAACCGGCATGTCCTAGAACAAAACTTTGGAAGACATGTGAAAACTACCAACCTGCACTGCGCTTGCATGGTAGATTATAGCCCACTGTCTCTCCATGAGAGGAGGTTTACTGTGTCCCAGCAGTAGGAACATTATAGGCTGATTATGTATTATATATTTACTAGCTGCGCCCCGCGGTTTCACCCGCATAGGTTTCGACCCCGTGGGAATATCGGGATAAAAAGTATCCTATGTGTTAATCCTGGTTATAAACTATCTGTGCGCCAAATTTCATCCAAATCCCTTCAGTCGTTTTTGCGTGACAGAGTAACAAACATCCATCCATCCATCCATCGATACAAACCTTCGCGTTTATAATATTAGTAGGAATTAGGATAGGAATAGGATAACTCACCTTCTTTATCATGGGAGATACGACGCCCTCGTCTCTACTAGCCTTCCGTTTGAGTAGATCAAAACTGCTGGATATTGAGCGTCTGGCTTTTGAGAAGATAGTGCTGCCACCTAGGTATTGGTTCAGGAACTCGGACCTGAAGGGTAATAGAACCTTTTAATCGACTGGCTTTAAGGATATAAGGTCTATTCAATTTTACGTTTCCAATTTATGTTATTTCAAGTTAAACAAATATCAACTTTATAGATAATAATTAAGTTGATTTCAGGGTGACAAGCATTATTTAAAAAGTCTTAAAAATATTTGAAGTTGTATCATCGTATCACTGAACTTTATTGTGTGTGAATTAAAGTAATTTTTCCAACAACTCATATTCGTTTACATGTTTGGCGAATTAATCGCGAACGTATATTAGTTATTTTGTTTAAACGAAACTTCGCGTAATATACGCTGGAATCTTATAAAGATATTATAGAGTATTCTTTCTATCTTACTACTAAGTACAGTATTTTATCTCACGAAGCGACACGCGCTTTACTTGTGGTAACTAAAAGTATAAACACGCTGAGAATGTGTACGTGAAAACGAGTAGCGTCAGCACGTAACACACACATGCACGCACACATACACTTCCGACTTCGCCATTGTATCGGACGGTACCGAAAGGTCTTTGTAGTTACACACACATTCACAGCGTGTTTGTACAGACGCCAGCATGTCAAGCTACCCGAAACTGTCAAATTTTCTGGAAACTTTGACACTGGAAAATTTTATAGTTTCGGGTAGCATTAGGGTTCAAACTCTAATGCTATAACGATAAAGTAGAAAATCTATTAAAGAAATTTGACAGATTGTAGTAGCTTGATATGCTGGCGTCTGTACTATCGCCAAAATCTATATCTGACCACCGTAAGGACTGTTCCTGCTTGCAGCGCATATTATACCACAAGTAAAGCGCGCGCCGCTTCGTGAGATAAAAATACCATCTGTGAAGCTACTTTTATAACACTGCTTACCTATTCTCAGCGGTGTCGTGAACATGTCGTGTCTGCTTCGCTTCACAGTGCGCTCTCAGCAACATCATCAGGAATGCGTTGTGCTCACCCGTCTGTGACAGGAGGGAAAGTGTTCTTGTAGATGTCGTATACACGAGATTAGCGATCATATACGATATGATTGAGTAAAGGGACTTGTGGCTAAGTAATACCAGCCGCACGGGTCCATCGATCAGGTAAAGCTACGCTTGCCGCGGTTGGTCCGTGGATGGGTGACCATTTTCACATACCAAGACCCCTCCGTCCCTCGCAAAAGCCGTTGGTCCCGGCTGTCATTCGTGGATCTTTAACCGTCGTTACGGATCGTCAGTAGCCCGAAAGTGACAACCAGTCTTATCAAGGGGTATCATCACCCAGTAACTGGGTTGTGGAGGTCAGATAGGCAGTGGCTCTATGTAAAATACTGGTATTCAGCTGCATCCGGTTAGACTGGAAGCCGGCAGCAGCGAGCTAGATGATGATGATAGGGGTAAAGACCTCACCTCATACATATGGTTGGTGCCACCCTGATATTTGGTGATGATGAGATCCTGCTCCTCATCAGGAAGCTGTTCTATGCGCCGAAGGATGAATGCATGTGTCTTCTTGTCGTTCATACCTGAAAATATAAATGATGAAATAGTGAAACTCTTGGTTGTGAAGGTCAGATAGTCTTTTGCTGTATGTAAAATACTGGTAATCAGCGGTATCTAAACTCTAATTAGGTACGTAAAACACAATCACAATCTGAATGATTTTGAAGGATATTGCTAATCCATTGCTTCATATAAATAAATAAATAAATAAATCCCTGGACATTTCACACAGCACCATTTGTCCCAAGCTAAGCAACCTAATGCTTGTGTTATGGTAACAAGATGGCTGATAAACTACTTATATAGTTTTTTTTTTTTGTAAATACATACATATTATAGATAGAAAAACACCCAGACTCGGAACAAATACATGTAGGTCATACAAATATTTGTTCCGTGCGGGAATCGAACCCCGTGTCGATATGTTCGAACAATTGTCTGCTCAACAACGTAAATAACGCAATTAATGTTGTTGAACTGTCACAATGAAAGCTATTCCTACGGATAATGTGTTACGCAATTAACCCGCGTGAATACTTATCGTGGGTTTAACTGGGTTCTGGAGGTTGGATAGGCAGTCGCTCCATAAAAAATACTGATATTCAGCTGCAGAAGTGGATCCTTACAATGGCAGGCTGGGCAGGTGAATGAATGATGAATGGTCGTACCTTCAATATCATGGCACAACCGATGGTACCACAGCATGGGACAGTGTTCACACGTCATGTTCGGTGACTTCTCTCGAGTCTTCTTCAGGAGTTCAGCGTGAGCGACAAATGCTTGTTTGATGGCTGTAACAATATCTGATTTAGGAAATATTTAAGCGGAGGGGCAATTCTCGTAGTTTTAAGAAAGTTAACAATCTGATATCAGTCTCAATCTGTCAAAAAACACGTCTAGTTTCCCTACATTTTGACAAGTTATTGACATTTGTTTGACGCCGAGATGAGACTGCGACTAGATTTTGAACGTTTTAAATTACGAGATATGGCCTTCAGTTTTCTTGCGACTAAGAAATTAGAAGGCAGGAAGGCAGCACAACACACAAATTGACTTTGACAAAAAGAGGAAGTAAGGTAAACGGAAGAACTAAACCAAGGAACGTTGTCAGTTGGAGTATCTCTGACAAAACTGGCAATTAGGGGAATTTGATCACGTATGTAGACCATAAGGCATGGAGGAACTTTGGCGGTCATCATCATGATCAGCTTACAGCAGTCCACAGCTGGACATAGGCCTCTCCTATTGCACGCCGTTCAACTCCATCATCCTGCGAAGATCGTCGCTCCACCTAGCCTGGCAGGGCGTCTGACCTTACGTTTACCGATTCGCGGTTTGCACTCAAGAACACATCTACTCCAACGGGCATCGGTTCTACGGCTAATATGGCCGGCCCATTGCCACTTCAGCTTGCTTATTCTGTGAGCTATGTCGACAACTTTGGTCAACTTTGGCGGTCGGAAGAACTTAAATAGACAGGAGGAACTTTGGCGATCGTAGGAACTCAGTCGAAAAAGGGAAATGGTAGATATGACTTACCATTAATAAGTTCCAGCGCCACAGAGTCGCTCTCACACTTGAACACGTAACAAGCGTACGTGTCGTTCGTCTCTCGGCACACGAACCCGAAGTGCTCCTTGTTCAGTCTCCCGAGCACGCACGAGGCCACATCCTTGAACCCGCGGTGGAGCAGGATCTGCTTTCTGTCTGGACTTATTAGACGGAGTTCTGCGCGACCGACCTGAGGAATAAAATATAGGAAAAGAATGACAAAAAGTCGTATCAAAAAGTCTCATGCATCAAGATCAGAATATTATGGTAATTATTTTCATAATTTTTTACGACATTACGGGTCGGGGATTTGATTTTTGAACAGTGAATTTAATCTAATGTAAAAAAGGGTTGATATTGTTTTATTCCCTTTACATGACATTCCTTTGAAATGGTATGATTAATATAACATTGAATTTTGAAAGTGTTATGACCACGTCTTACAAAAAACATATAAAAAAAATTATACTTTGCGATTCTACATGAATTAAAAATAACTAAAATATAATAGTATACAATTTTAATTTAAACTATTATCATTTTTTAAGGAACAACAATTATGTACCCAGGATTTTGTAATATCTTGATTTAATTGAGTGTCCTTGGAGTGTCGCGCCCGTTCTTCTCCATAGAACTAAGTTTTGGAATGGACAACTAGCTTCAACTTTCTGACTAACTGACCAACTGTTTGACAATTAAAAAATGCCTGTAAATGGTTAGTTGTTTGAGTACCTTTTATCAGTTTCAAACAAACTTATTGTTTTTTATCAACCACTAGACAAATCTCGTTACATGAAAATAAGTAGATCAGTTTTATGTAGTATTTATCAAGCAAGAATCGTGGCGAAAAAGGTGTCTTTGGCAGATCTGAGAATAAAAACTATAAAATCTTACCTGAAACAGCATAGTCCTATTCTGTTCCCCAATTAGCTGAGCGATAGGCGTCTTCAGATTAATCGTCCCAATAGAAGCAGACCGATCCCTCAAAAACGGCTTGTTCTCATTCAAAGTTTTCCTCTCAGTCACCACCGGTTTCCTGGTAATCTCATGAAAACTCATCGGGGCTGGACTATCGCCACGACCTTTCTGGTTATCTAAAAACGGATCTTGGGTCTTAGAATCAATTTTGGCGTTCTCAATTTTAGTTTTCTGACAGAATTCAGTAATAGACGACGCCGTTTCTGATATGACTGAGTAAATATCTGTTTTGTCCTCTTCTTTAACAGTGTCTAGATTATTTTTAGGCACGTTTAGGATCAAAACGTTGGGTTCTAAGGGCGTTGGAGTAGGTTTCCTAAGGATTTGTGTTTCTTTAGTAAACGTTTCGACCCTTTCTTTAGTGAACATGTCGAATTCTTCGTCTATTTTCTTCGGGTCTGGCTTTGGTTGGACACTGAGTGTTTCTGCACTTGCCCATGTCTTTGCCTTGTCTGGTTCTAGGGGCGTTGTGCTGGGTATCAGGATCTTTTTGTTATTGTTGTTAAAAAGCTCGTGTGGTGGTGGAGTGTTGTTTTCTCGGTCGAGGTTTTCTTTTGAGTCTACGCTAGAGATTGAGGTCTGAAAGGAAACATGGAGGGTCATTCAAATTATATTTTACCATTTTTAATTTAGCAGGGATCTGTTTGCTGCTTTTATATCAACCCTAATTTTAAGAACGTTCACAGTCTGATCTCATTCTGTCAAAAATACCTCTAATTTCTCAAAATTTTTTGACATTGCCTGTCGCTGAGATGAGATTGCGACTAGATTTTGAACTGGTGTAAGGTAGATAGAGAGAATACTCTCTTTATTACCTATCGAACCCGCGACACGCAGCGCATCAGTCAATCGCTCAGCCACTGCGCCAACCGTGTCGTCAACAACAACAAACATCCATCCATCCATTTGTGTATGTATACCATAAAAATTACAGATGTAAATGTAGAAAGTTTACAAGGGGTGACACAATGGGCAGACTTATCGCTAAAAACCAGCCAAGGGCGAGTCGGACTTGCGCACCGAGGGTTCCGTACAATTTAAAATTATTAAAAATATTTTTATTATATTATGATGTAACGAGTAAGTGTAAGTGTAAGTGTAAGTATGATGTAAGAGAGTAAGACCTGAGTATGTGATATAAATTCCATGCTTGATACCTCCACGTGTTCCTGAGAAAAAGGGTCTTGCCAGACAGACAGACGGACGGACGGACAGTAAAGTGATTTTTCCTTTTTTCCTTTCGAGGTACGGAACCCTAAAAACTATCTTTTAAAGACAACCTTTGGATGGATTAACAGAGAAGGAGACACAATACTAAAGGTTGTCTGTAGTCGGTAGGTTTATTAGTACAAGTCAAATTAAATGATTCAGAGTTCAAAAACTAGGTTACGTGTTAAAGAATATAAGCAAAACTTTTCAACATTTTACCCCACTCAGTTTTCTATTGAGACGTTATATGTAATTCCATATGAATGACGTCCCAAACAAGTATTTTAGAAAAACAATCACAAATATAGGTATTATCGATGGTAAATTAGTAACTAGTGTAAATAGTTGTGTATAATAATTTAGCAACTAGTGTAAATAGTTGTGTATAATAATTTAGTAACTAGTGTAAATAGTTGTGTATAATAATTTAGCAACTAGTGTAAATAGTTGTGTATACTTAATAATTTAGTAACTAGTGTAAATAGTTGTGTATAATAATTTAGTAACTAGTGTAAATAGTTGTTTATAATAATTTAGTAACTAGTGTAAATAGTTGTGTATAATAATTTAGTAACTAGTGTAAATAGTTGTGTATAATAATTTAGCAACTAGTGTAAATAGTTGTGTATAATAATTTAGTAACTAGTGTAAATAGTTGTGTATAATAATTTACTAATGTATGTTTCTCTTTTTCTTATTAACTATTAATGTTCCTACTGCTGGACAAACGCCTCCCTACTCTCTTTCCACCTCTCTCTGTCCAGAGCTGCCAAGGAACAATCTTTATCAACGGAGTCCAGCTCATCCCACCAACTCCGTCTGGACCTGCCACGATGTCGTTTTCCACTAGGTCGTAAGTTTGGCCCATTGTTTGTCTGACATGCAGCAGATGTGTCCAGCCCAATTCAATGTAAGCGTGGCAACTTTCCGAGTATATTTCCCTATTTAATTGAAATTATCATTACTTGCAAATAACACGGTGAAGTATCATAGTAACACCTGTAGTTTCTGCAAAGAAGTTGATTGATAACTAAGCCGTTGGTCCCGGCTGTTATTCGAAGATCTTTGACAGTCGTTTTGGGTAGTCTGAAGCCCGAAAATCTGACAACCAGTCTTACCAAGGGGTATCTTCACCAGTAGCTGGGTTGTGGAGGTAAGATAGGCAGTCCCTCCATATAAAATACTGGTATTCAGCTGCATCCGGTTAGACTGGAAGCCAACCTCAACATAGCTGGAAAAAGGCTAGGCTGATGATGAAGTTGATTGATAATTTTGTTATCCTTTATTTCATTTAAATACTTATAATTTACATTTTTAAATATTTTTATAAACAAAAAGATAAAAAAACATATAAAAAATAGTAGCCCACCGGTATTGGGAACCAAGCTACCGGCGGTCAGGTCTCCAGAGAGAGGAACCTCCTGACAATCAAGTGCGAGTCGTGTCCAGAAGTACCGCTTTCTGAATCAAGCCCTTGATCCAGCTGCCCAACGAGAGCCTCCTCAGGTGTTGGTCGAGGCTCTTGGCTATTAACCCATTGGCTGTCACGACTATCGGCATAATGATTGCTGAGCCCACATCCCACATGTCGACAACCTCGCGAGCCAAGTCAAGATACTTGATTTGTTTATCTTTCTCGACTTTCACGTGGTTCTCATTATGCGGGACGGTTATGTCAACAATTATGAATTATTATTATTGTTATTTGTTCCTTACCCCAGTTGAAGATAGCAAGCTATGTCTTCGCTCTTTCAACGCTTTCTCGGCCTCGTGGTGAGCGAACTTGTTGAGAGCATCGTCGATCAAGGACTCCGGGACCTTGCGCTGTGATATCCTGACCTTGCCGATGTATAAGACCTGGAAAATTTTAAGTATTTAAATAAAACCTTGAAGATTTTAAAAGTCTCTGGGAGGGAAGAAAAAAACACAGGGTACCCCTTTATAAAAGGGATTTATTGTATCGTTATGATGACGACACTGTGTTCGTTCTTCAATTTAATTCAACAATGTTCCTATTCATTTCAACCATGCCATTCCTGTGTACACGGTGGCATGGACATCGACGCGACGCAAACTATAACCATGAATTCAGCACATGATTCTAGACCCGATACCCAAGTAACACATAAGCAAGATAACAGTACACATTTAGAAAATTTTACAGTTCAAAGATGAATATAGTTTGTATAAGAGCTTTGGGAATAGCCAAATGCTGAATTAGGTTGAGTTCTGAGTCTTAAAATTCTTAACGCTTAATAAATTCTGTATTTCTGTCCTTCCCTTCTTTAAGCTTAATAACCAATCACCGTAAAATTATTATACAGACGTTATTTAGCATTACGCATTTCAGGTGGCTTAAAGCTGAAAAACAGTCACCTCGGCAGCAATTATCTGAATAACCATAATCTGTCCTGCTATTATTAAAGCAGTACTAAGCTAGTAGCGTTTGAAACAGCTAATTGCTGAATAAAGTATCACCTTCTGAATAATATTGTTACATAATTCTATTACACAGCTTGATACTGAATAATTGTCTTTATTTTATCTTTAAACTGGATAAGATTCTATGTTTTACTAATTATTCAGCTGCTGAATTAACAATATTATTTATGTTTTTATTAAGCTTTTTTCAGTATAATAGAGAGTTTCAAACTAACTTATTCAAATTAAATACCATATTTGTATTGTTATAGCGCCCAAAGCTTAATACCAGCTTAGTTAAATTAAAATATTATTGAACGTATTTATTTTTTGCGTTATGGATCGAAACTCGTGGAAAAAACGTAACAGAACCGGTTATATCAAAAGAAAATTGTTAAAAGAATATTTAAATATCAGAAGTAGTAATTCTCCTAGTGTTTCTGATCATCAAAGGATTTGTGAAAATAGTTTGAACAAAACTGAACCCGGTCCCAGCCATCATGCGTGGTTGCCGTGCAACGATGAGGGTTCCGTCCCCCAAAAAATTCAAACAGCATTGCGATTCACGCAAGAAGAGAGTGCATCTGATGGCAGCTATACAGATATCGAAGAAGAACAATGTACCGAACACATGAAAAATTTGATATTTCGAGATAAAATTAGAAAATGGGCTGCCGAAAAAAAACATCACACAAGTAGCACTAAAGGATTTGGCAGAAATATTAAATCAAAGATTCCCAGACATTTTACCTAATGATCCAAGGACAATTTTAAATACACCGAGACAAGTCCATATAAAGTCTATTGAGCAAGGTGAAATACTGGCACAATGGCGTCATTCATCAAGTTACTTTAACATATTTAAATCTAAACTGCCAACTGAAGCACGCGCCTAATATGTCTATCTCCTCAAGATGTAAAATTCAAGTTTGCGTGTAATAAATATTGTAGGAATGAGTTATATTTCGTACCTTTATTGCACACTGTTTATATAGGTTAAGTTCGAAGTAAAATTAAAACTAAATAAATTTATGTCTAAAAGTTAAATCGTTTATTTCAACTACAAAATTGTTTATCAACAACAAGTCACAATTACAAAATTACGTCAGACACAAAACACGAGATTACGTCAGTGCTTTCTGAAACAATTTTTGTAACGATTATTTTAACTACAACATTGTTTATCGCCAAAATTTAAGCAATGCCAATTGTGACTTTTGTACTCACAATTGGTATTGCAAAACTGTATCAAAAATTAAAATATCTAAATTATATTATTACCTACTTAAAATTATGTAAACTATCAGAATAATAGTATATTTAAATTTATGATACAGTTTATTTACGGGGTGGAGGAGACACCGACGCGAAAACGTTTACCACCTATTCAGTACATCATTCTGATATATAATATATAATTTTTTTATCGGTTATGAAAACAAAAATCTGCAGTTTCCTACAATAGTGCAACATCGATGAAAAATTTCTATACAGGGTTATTGGAAAAACACCAACAACCTCTTAAGAGGTCATTATACTCATCATTATGAACAACTTTTATTAGGGGACCATGAAGGCTCAGAATGATGTACTGAATACGTGGTAACCGTTTACGCGTCAGTGTCCCTTCCACACCGTAATTACAGCACATCAAGCTACTACAATCTGTCAAATTTCTTTAATAGATTTTCATTTTTATTGCTAAAGCATTAGGTTCATGGTTGATTGGGAAAATTTGACAGTTACGGGTGGCTTGATGTGCTGGCGTCTCTACATAAAACAAATAACAAAACATGTGTGAGAATAGACTAGGGCCCACTGCCACACACACGAAATCTGCTATTTTTTTAAACATAAATGAGATTTTTTTTTTCACGAAAATAGTTCAAACAAAGACGCTATAATTTTAAATGTAAGTAATCAATTTAGTGAAAGCCGGGCGAGAATATTCCACATTATAAAAGGTTTTTG
Organism: Apamea crenata; assembly: GCA_949629185.1. Lineage (NCBI taxonomy): Eukaryota > Metazoa > Arthropoda > Insecta > Lepidoptera > Noctuidae > Apamea > Apamea crenata. Next base: position 5,587,022 of record OX451380.1, on the reverse strand, counting down.
TTCGTTCGATTAGAGAACCCTAAAAATCTGAGTAATGTAGAAATGTGATCAACTATATAATTTTTATTCAGAAGTTAGTGCAATGAGACTACTCTTTTTCAAGTTATAGCTTAGTAACAAGACATGTGTGCACTTTTATTCAGCATTATAAATCAAAACAATCGATCGCCATTAAAAATCTTTGTAACTTATATTTAAAAGGAATTTACGAAATCACCAAAATGCTTAATCTTACAACTACAACATTTTCAACTCGATTCATGTTATTCTATGCGTTAAAATTGCTAGTATTAGTTATTTTGTCACAAGTACTTTTGTCAGACCTAGTATGTATGTATTAAAATACTATTTACTATCTGTTATCTTGATTATTCACGCGGCGCGTCATAAGTAATTAAAAAAAAACATAATATTCACGACAAAATTACTTGCGCACTAACAATTAACATATAGCAGACCTCTAACTTGTAAATTAAAATTTACTTTCCGATTTTATAAGTTCTCCATGTCAAATCAACTTTTTAAATTCGACACCGACATTAAAATATTTAAGTAATCCAATTGAATTATTATTTTCACAATTTGTTTGAATATAGTTTGCAATAATGTGAACAATAATTTAAATACTTAATAAATTCTGAATACAATAACCAATTCGACTAAGCTGAATAACTCAGTTATAAGAGTTTAATAAAAACAATTTGTGATGTTATTCAAAAGTTATTAAGCTAATCGAAACGTTATTAAGCTCCTACTCAGATGTTGCTCAGAGGTTATTCAGCGTTAAGCATTCAAAATTGGGGCCCTTTTTGCTTGAATAACAGCTGAATAGACGGTACTCAGACGTTATTCAGCTTAGTATTCAGCATAAGCTCTTGATGATTGCTCTTACTCAATCTTTATTCAGCACGTCTGTGTTACTTGGGTAGCGTAGACATATTTCCTCGATTATAAAAAAAATATATCTGCTATTTCATGCAAAAGTGCAATGCCGACGCGGTCAAAGTGTACCTACATGGAAAAGCTCAAAAAAAAATCGACGAAAAATTTCAATGGGGGTTCAGAATCACATACTATACGAAATGACAGTTGTATTTGTGCCGATTGAAAGCGCCCCGCTCGAGCGTCTCAGTAACTAAAATTGACACACTGCACTGTTGCAAATGGTCGTCGTGTTGTTTTGATACGTCGCCAAAGATCTAAGGCTAACTGACTATCAAAAAATTTGTTCCACGGACTCTCACGTTGTTATCAGCGCCAAAATGGCGAAAATCATATGTCTTCGTTTTGTCATCGATAGTATGATGTCCAGCATACTTGTATAATATATGTAGGTCAGTGCCTTGCCACCCTATTATGTATTACTTGTGGTCTGTTGTACATTCAATCCTTCTGTGCATATCTTAACTTAGCAAGGTTAACGTTAGATTCCGTGTGTCTCTACAGTACAGCGCAGCGCCACAAATGAACAATTACATTATTTCTGACCAAATTTGCATCCTTGTTCGCATCATCACTTAACATCAAGGGAGAAAGTGGTCAAACACGACCCTAACCAAGGTGAAAAGGTCAAAAGTTATAATCAGCCTATAATGTGCCCACTGCTGGGACACAGGCCTCCTCTCAGTGAGAGGGAGTGGGCCGTAATCCAACACGTGGGCTCAGTGCGGGTTGGTAAATGTCACATGCCTTCGAATATTTGGTTCTAGGACATACCGGTTTCCTCGCGATGTTTTCTTTCACCGTTTTGAGAGTAGTGGACCTGGACTGCGACTTACAACTCGTAAGTCGTGGCCACCACTGCTCTCAAATAATGTTTATCAGTAACATAGAAACTGATCACTTACCTCAAAGAAATGAGAGTCAGAAGCGGAAAGGTCAGCACATAGCGAGGTGAGTGCAGAAGCGTTGCTGATTGTACGAGCCATCGGGGACTGGTTCTCGCTCGTCCTGCAAACAGTATTGATGTTATAAGTTCTCCGATAATCATTTGAGTTTTGGGACTGTTTAATGTAAATTGAATGTTGAAATAGAAGAAAGAAAATATGTTTTTACATTTTTGTGGCAAAAATGACGCAAAGAAAGAACACAAACACAAAAAAAAAAAACAAGTTGGGGGAAAATATGCGTCACATCCACGCAAAACAGCCATCACTCAGCATAATTCTAAGACCCTATGCGAGACAGAGCCCCAGTGCTGGTTTTCAGCGACGGCCGGCGTTGACGTAATGACGTCAACAGGTGCAGTATACGATAAGGGAAAAACCAAATAGGAAATAAAATAAAAATACAATACCTGGTAAAAAAAATAAGTTAAAAAAAAGTCAGGTGGACACAGACAAATTGAGCGTGTTTTATTGATTTTAAAAGACCGTCTGTTGTCTATTTTGATGGACAAAGCAGTTGGTCTCCAAGTCTCTTTTATGTGTAAAGCCCCTATTAAATATAAAATTTATAAAATGGACTAAGAAAGTTTGGGTCGCCTCGAGTCTAGCATGGATTTTACCGATTTACTCGCATTGACTATTTCAAGTTTTCATTACTTCAAAAAAGAGGTCATGGTCAGTAAAATTCCAGGGGGCCTACTCCGAAGTGCAAAGTCCGAATGTTCGGATCGGACCGACACTTGGCCGAACCGAATCATCATTCTCCTGCCCTTATCCCAATTTATTTGGGGTCGGCGCAACATGTCTTTTTCTTCCATACTCCTCTATTAGCCGCCATCTCGACAGTCACCCCCTTTCTAACCATATCATCATTCACATGGCCCAACCGAATATTATTGAAAAATGAGAAAAAAGTCCGGATCGGCTCAGTTGGGTCGGGACCATAGTCAATATTTGAAAGAGTGTAGGAGTGTACGATCGGAACCGACCGAACCAAATAGTAACTTCGTAGCAGAAAACGGCCGAACATTCGGCCGATACTACTTCGGAGTAGACCACCTGGTGTCTCATGCGCATACAAAAACACGTCCACGACTGACGATATGAATGAACGCCTTGTTGACTGGCTAGAACGTTAACAACGGCATCATATAATGTTTCCACATAATATATTTAACACTGTAATTTGAAAACATTGTAGAGTACAGTTTCTTGCCGGCTCTTCTTTTCCATAGGAAACGACCAATTGGAACCCAACTTCTGACGTTTCATAAGTGCCCATGTAGGTTTATGTTATGAATAGAAATATTTTAATTTGATTTGATTCTCAAATAGTTCATGCCGATTTACGAAAAAATTAAAATCCTAGCGTAAAAGCAACTTTTTAAACGAATTACTTACAAGTTCGAGTTACAGTTTCCTGGCAGGGATATAGCAGGACTATTCCAAGGAAGGTGTTCAGAGCTGTTCTGCTGCTGAAAGCCCATATTCCTAGTGACTGCGCCATTGGTGAGCGAGGTGTTGGACCCCCGGGGGCTTGGGGCCCCTGGTGACGGCTCCCGCATCTGGGTGAAGAGGTCGGTCACCTGGAATGAGGAATTGAGAGGTTATTATTATTATACAGGTTTTGTCAGTGGAAGCTGCCTCGTCTGTCAACATGAGTTCCATCCTTCAGTCAGTCAAAGTGTTAATGGATTTTCCCATTGGGAATTTCTTTGTAATAGCCCAGAGTTTGGAAGTTGACGGTATGATACCGTGGTGCCTCGGAAAGCACGTTAAGCAGTTGGCCTTGCGCCTGATCTCTCCCCGGTAGGGTCGGATTACCGTCTCAACGGACTATGAGACTGAGGGAAGAGAGAGTGCACCTGTGTCACCTGTCACGTCAACGCCGGCTGCCGCTGAAAACCAGCGCTGGGCTCTGTCTCGTATAGGGTCTTAGCATTATGCTGAGCGATGGCAGTTTTGCGTGAATGTGACGCATGTTTACCCTCAACTTGTTATTTTTTTTGTGTGTTTGTTCTTTTTTATGCGTCATGTTTGCCGCAATTAAATGTATTTTCTTTCTTTCTTTCTGTGTGCGCACACATTTGTTCACTATAATATTTTCCGTGCCGAAGGTCTCCGCTGAGATTGGTCGTCATGGCCGAAATTCGGTCTCGACGACATTTTTTTTGTAATGGCAGGCGGTCTAACCATAAAGGGTCGGGTTTGGTCCGAAATCAGTGTTAAAGTCAGACGGCCCCACTCATAATAGGATATCCCGTCACTTTTAGTCAGATTAGAAGTTGTCCCCAACAATGGCGGATGTTTTGTTGCCCTTCCTATATTACAAATACCTCGGAAGGTCAGCATTCTCACTTGAATTGTAAGGTGAAGGATCACCCTCCGATAAGGAAGGTAACAAATTGGCAAAATTATGTTACAACAATGCTTCATTGTTCAAAAATCATTCGTTGAATTATGTATCAATCAATGGTCGAACAATACAATACAATACTTATACTAAAATAAGTATTTCGAAATTTATTTATTTATTTATGTTAGCCTACGCTGTCCCACTCCTGGGCAAAGGCCTCCCTCCACTCCTTCCACCTTTCGCGAGCCCGCGCGTCCTCCTTCCAGTTTTGACGGAACCTATCCAGCTCGTCCCGCCATCTCCTACGTGGTCTGCCGCGACCTCGCCTCGAAAGCTTCGAAAAGCTTAGGTTTTTCATCATGTGAATTATTTTTTTGCGCGGAACCCCTTATAACATCCGCTATCTGCCAGTGAAGGTCCTGACAAAATCTGTCCTGCCGTTTCGGAGATAAGCCGGAACAAACACTGACAAAAAAAATAAAAAAGTTTTTTTTTGTTATTACTACCATTTGTTATACTTCCCTATGCATTTACTAAAAAAGCTGTTATTTTGACATTACAAACGCACTTCAATTTTATTTATTTGTACAGATTTCGGGACTTTCAACTGAACTCCTATTGATACAGATTACAAAACTACTCTTAATTCATGCAACTACTTACAAAATAAAATCATTGATCATTATTATCATGCTTCTCAAGTGCCTTGAAGTAAAACTATAACAAAAAAAAAACTTCTTGACGATTACTGGTCCTAAATTAGGAGACAAACAACTTATTTACGAGTTTAAAGTACATCCCACGTACTCCTTAGATATTAATTGACAGAAATTAGTTAATTGCTAACAAGATCATGGGGCATTTATTTACAAAATTACTGAGGGACTACCGGGAACCTAAAAACTCATAATTATGTACTTACTAGCAGCGCCCCGCGGTTTCACCCGCACAACTCTCGATTCCGTAGGAGTTAAAAAATATTTGTACTTATGCCAAATTTCATCAAAATCCGTTCAGTAGTTTTTGCGTGAAATAGTAACAAACAAACATCCATCCTCACAAACTTTCACGTTTATAATATTAGTTATGCACCTACTTATCTATTGCTATTCTGTAAAGTCCACTACTCACCTCACTCAAGTGAGCGCACACAATTCGAAAACGAACTCATTTGTTTTTAAAGTAAATCATCGCGGATTCACAACGAGAAGCCGTTCGAATAAAATGAAACAAAAAAAAAAGTCCGATTTAAATATTTTTTTTTAATTTTTTTTTTCCTAAAATCATGTTTTTTATCGACGTGAGTAAGTACAGTTTATTAAAGTTAATTTTTCCTCAATTGTTGCCATAGTAAACAATAATTATGTCTGTTGCTGTCTGTATGTTGTGTGTTCTGTTTTTATGACAAACTACATAGTTCGCGTGTACTAATGCATGTTTGCCCATTTCCTTAAGTAGGTACTACGGGTCAAGGTTGATATTGGTTACATGGAATGTTAATGTAAACAACCAATTACTTCCTATACAAGCTGTAGGGTTGTCACCTCATGTTATTCGGAGCAATATCTGCACTCTAATTGCGTAACACACTATCAATCTCAATCTGAATCATTTTGAAGGATATTGCTAATCCATTGATTCATATGTTCGAAAAATGTGTCTGCTCAACAACGTAAATAACGCAATGAATGTTGTTGAACTGTCAAAATGAAACCCATTGCCAACCAACTGATAGTGTGGTACGCAATTACCTCACTGGTCATTAACCTTTGCCACCTGGCTGACTGGCATATACAGGATGACACAAACATCGAAGCTCAACCTGTTACTTAACATGGTTCAGTACATGATTCTGAAACACCAAGCGTGGACATTTTTAGTCTGTTAAAAAAAAATGTTGTTTCCTACAACGAGGTCAAAATGTAAGGAAAAGAATTCTTTTTAATAACCGACGAAAAATTTCAACGTCTCATAGGTACGTTGAAATTTTTCGTTCAGATTTATACATATACTGAATGCATGGTAACAGGTTACCTGTTGCCCTGTATTTTGACCACGACACGACCTTACTCATTTCGTTCCTGCCGATACAAAAGAAGCCGGAATGATCTGTGGCAACCCTAGAAAAGCAATGTTAATTGGTCAGCCTTGAATCCAACCGTTTGTTTATAACACACGTCAACAGGTCAACAAATACATGGCACTGTTTGAATTGAAAGATGAGGCGCTGACAATGATACATGACGCTCGTGCTTCTGATTATAGATATCAATGTGTTGGGCTTGTCATAACATAATAGTGTTGGGTTTTGTTCTGTAAAAGATGGAAAGAAAGAAAGAAAAGTATTTATTGCGACTCTTACAGGAAGATCACAAACTAAACTAAACCCAGTCAAAATTAAAAAAAAAACAAATTATATATTTAAAAAAAAAACCGGCCAAGTGCGTGTCAGGCCACGCATAGAATAGGGTTCCGTAGTCACCCATTTCTACTTTACTTATATAATAATAATTTAATTTATTTCGGACAGAATCCATATAAGTGTTAGTAACAATTTTCTTAATATCATGTTAGTAGGAACTAGGAATCTAATACAAAGTGAACTAACACAAAGTGAAAACATAAACATTACAATTTTCCTACACACCACACCACACACACACACACACACACACCACATTTTTTTTTTTATTATTCGCGATTCAGAGGTTTTGAATAAATGCACAACGCCATGTATCGAGTGACGTTGTAAACTTTTTTAAGCCCATTTGATTTATCCTCTTTAGAGGAAGAAATAAAATCGTGTGCAATAGATAATTGTTATTATTTTATTTTTAATATTTTACATGTTTACTTATTATTTAGTTATTTTTTTACGAAATTTTCCAAGTAAGCGCATTTTACAACTTCGGCCTCTAAAACTCCTGAACTAACAAAGTTATCTAAGCCGTTATAGTTTTCGTTATGGTTTGGGGTAGACGGTAGAAAAAAAAATCATCCCCACTTTATTTTAAAATATTTTTCTATAATTATTAATATATTAAAATTTTTCATGATTTTATTTTAGCACTTTGTCGACGTGGTAAATACACATATTAGTGCAGTTTCATCTTTCTAGTACTAACCGTTTGGAAGGTAAGCCGAGGACGGACGGACGGACGGGCGGACATGACGAATCTATAAGGGTTCCGAATCATGGTAATCAGCTGCACTATGTAAGCTGGTAAGTCTATTGAGCTGCATCTGGTTAGACTGGAAAGCGACCCCAACATAGTTGGGAAAAGGATAGGCAGATGATGACCCGTATCCCAATTCTGTGCCCCCGGTAGGTATATCTGACACCATGTCTAATCACGATCCTATAAGTTATAGCGGGGCTAGCAGAGATTTTACTTCTTAGTTCACCCAAGTGTTTCTTGTGAACTAGTTTATTCATGAATTGCATACACATCACTATCAATGGAGCCACTTGGCACATTTATATAACGTTAAATATGTGTTATTCGTAGAAATACGGTCGAAGTTCGTTCAAGAAATATTAAATAAGCTCTATTGATATATTCTCAGAATTGTATTGTTTTGATTTTCGTTAATATTAGCATACAATACTGCAGTTTGTTATTGAGCTGTTTTCCTTAAGGAATAAGTATTAATTCTGTGTGTCTGTGTTCCCTACCTGTCAACCTTCAAAGCAACGATGAATAGGCATCTTCTGGAGTTGTTCCATCATAGATCAGCCGATCGATTCTGTAAAAATCTCACCGTGAAAAGTTAGGTGAAGTGAGCTTAGAGTGAGCTGTCAATAGTGTCAATCCCTAGCATTAGTTGGAATGACAGCTCACTCCACGCTCACATCACCTAAGTTTTCACGGTGAGATGGTTACAGAATCGCACTGCTGGCCTCGTAACTGTGAGAGGGAGTGGGCTGTAATCCACCGGGCAACCACTAACTCCTCGTAAGTTGGGGCTGATACCACTGGGCCACGACTGCTTTGCACTGCTGAATATTGACCCTGTATTTGCACGAATAAAGTTCAAAATGATAAACTTCATTTAATCCGAGCGCGCATAATAGCGGACAGCATTTCCTATCACAGATAGGAGGCCTGTGTCCCAGCAGTGGGAACATTATTGGTCATCAGTGAGCTGTATTTGGATTTCTATAACAGCACCATTTTAATCAATCTTTAAAAATAAAATAAAATAGTTGATTTGCACCTTCAAGTAAAAACATATGGTTAACAATAAATATTGAGGGAGTTGTGAAAAAACATGTAATTCGCGATTTTGTGGTGGCAGCCATCTTGGATTTGAAATTTATCATAGTGTATAGTATTCTACTAGTCAAGCCCTTTCATTTGATACCCATATTGAGGGAATTGTGAAAAAACAAAAAATGTAATTCGCCATTTTGTTATTGAGGGAGTTGTGAAAAAATATGTAATCCGCCATTTTCTGGCGGCGGCCATCTTGGACCGATTTTCATCAAACATAGCTAAGATCACTCCCGACAAATTCACCTTTCAAACAAAATTAAAATCAGTTCATCCGTTCGGGAGCTACGATGCCACAGACACACACACAGACACGTCAAGCTTATAACACCCCGTCGTTTTTGCGTCGGGGGTTAAAAATAGGCCTAAGGTAAGTAGAGTATCGGTATCAGTATAGGTATCAGCATCCACCCTCGTTAAGAGTTTTTGTTGGACATCTGTTGATTAAACGATTTTAATATTGAAAATACTCAATTATCACGTAATATTTGCTTACTTTTGAGAATTTATTCATATCTATGGGTGATACTCATTATGCTGGTCACATTATTTTTTACAAAAATGTTATAGGATATATATATGCATATTCGATTTAAAAATCGTTTACATTTACGTTACGGTAACGTTTATCGACTTGCTCGCTCGTGCTAGCCCCTGAACACATATGGTGTCTATTATCTACATAGATATAGTACAGGAACAGCTGCAGTCGTGAATTGCACTATACGCTAGATAATCGCTAGTTGCGATGGCAGAATACCAGTATTATTAAATAAACACTCGGTTCCTACCTCCGTTTGTCGTACTGAACAAAGCGATGTTTAGTACAATAGCCATCGCATCTGTATAATCAACCTATAATGTTCACACTGTTAGGACACAGGCCTCCTCTCGGTGAGAGGGAGTGGACTGTAATCCACTTATCCCCCACGCGGGCCAAGTCACCATTCACCAGTTCGAACCCAGACAGGCTTTGTGTTTGTTTGTGTCTTTCAACTTTGTGTAAATGCTTTCATCACCACTGCTCTCAAAATGGTGGAGGAAACGAGTGTTCTAGAGCCAAAAATTCGAAGACATGTGGCATCTAGTCATCTACCAACCCGCAGTGCGATTCTGTAACCATCTCACAGAGAAAAGTTAGGTGAAGTGAGCGTGGAGTTATCCGTCATTCCAACTAATGCTAGGTATTGACACTATTTATTGAGAGCTCACTCTAAGCTCACTTCACCTAACTTTTCACGGTGAGATTTTTACAGAATCGATCGGCTGCACTGGGCCCGCGTGGTGGATTACAGCCCACCCCCTCTCACAGAGAGGAGGCCTGTCTCCCAGTAGTGGGAACATTATAGGCTGATTTATGTACTCGTATCTAATTATGGACACTCATGCGGACTCGCACGAGAGTAAAAGATAAATAGAGACACTTGTTTTATGTGCAAAGTTCATTACACAAATACACATAATTCTATCTATAGAAGATGTTGATTCAAACACGAGTTGGTTTCATCAATCAATCAATGATTCTTTAGTTGCAACCTTCTACACAATTGATCTGCGACTTGTGTCCGACCATTTATGATTAAGGGGATGGGCGAGGTAGAATATAGTAAAATAGAACACTATTATGTAAGTAACACCATCGTCGGGCCTGCGGGCGGAGAGTAATGGGTAGCTCACATTCCGATCATGACCAGGCCCGTGCCGGACGGCGCGTATGTGTTCCACGCGCGCCTCAAAGAGATGTCAGCATAAATGAAGGGGCCCGATAGGGCCGAAGCCTGCTGGGGTAGCGGGATCGTCCGAAAGGGTTACCGCTGCCCTGGAACATAAAGGGCTAAGGAAGGAACACGGGTGGGTTTTAGTCAGTAAGAGTCTGACACTCCCTTCCACTCCACCCAGAGCGGGAGGGGTCATTTGATGATTTCACATCCGCAAAAAAAAAGTACACCATCGTGAGGCAACTGTTCCAGAAGCAAAAATTTGAAGACATGTGAATATGACATCTACCAACCCGCACTGGGCCCGCGTGGTGGATTACGGCTCACTCCCTCTCACATAGAGGAGGCCTGGTGTCCTAACAGCGGAAACATTACAAGCTGATCATGTATGTAGGTACCCCATAAATTACAGACATACATTGTGGAGGTCAGATAGGCAGTCGCTCCATGTAAAATACTGGTTTCCAGCTGCATCCGGTTAAACTGGAAGCCGAGCCCAACATAGTTGGGAAATGGCAGATGAGATGACTATAAATTACAGACATAAATATAGAAATTTTACAAAGGGTGACACAATGGCGGTCTTATCGCTAAGAGCGATCTTTTAAAGACAACCTTTGGATGGATTAAAGAGGGGAGGGAGAGGGGGACAGACAAATACTGTAGGTAGTCTGTGGTGTACCATTTACATGAGACAATAAATAGGTAACCTGCGAAATTCAATTTTCATTACGGTTTTTACAAATTGCAGGTCATTGTCAAGTTGCAGTTCACAAAAATATGATTCGCGACCGTAACAAATATGACTTTACAGAGTTATAATCATTAAAATATTACCTTTTTTATTTTTATTAATATTGACTTTTGAACTTTTTTCTTGATGATTTTATATTTTATGTGTATGCAGGATGAAATTGAATAGGTGCGACTAATTAATATATCTAATTCAGCGTGCTATACATCTAGAGCATGTTTTAAAGGAATGGGATGCACATTGTGCGCGTAGGCGAGTGATTTGCAACGTCGTCTTCGCGCGCCCTTTTTTTCGTAGGAACGGTCAAATTTAGGTAAATACCGCTAGTTGCAACACGTTGCCAACTTGCTTCATGGTTTGAACTCCGCGATGAATGGATTGCTTATCGGGCGCGCGCTAAAATTGTTACTTTATTTTCTTGTTTTGAAAATTTTGAAAAAAAAACCTGAAACTACTATAGTTCGTGTCTATTTGAAGGCAATAACTTAGTTTATACTATCTAAGACGATAATTACATGTTTTTTTTCATGATTTTTTTTAGATTTGAGACACACACACTAGGAATTTCTCCTGTATCGTGGGTGCGTTTACAAACATTTAAACTCACAAACAGCCAGACCCGGAACAACTACTTGTAGGCCATACAAATATTTGTTCCGTGCGGTAATCAAACCCGCGACACGCTGCGCAGCAGTCAATCGCTTAACCACTGCGCCAACCGTGCCGTTATTATGATTATGTAACAGCTATCGCACCTCCTAATTCGATTTCCCGCCAGTTTTGAATTTCATCCTGTATAGAAACTTTCTGTAATTGGTTTTGAACCGTTTTAATTAAAGAAAGAAATAAATAAATTGAATGAAGCCGTATACATTAGGTTATAACCTCTCTCCCTACCCCATTTAAGATCACAAGCGGTGTTATATAACAACATAGAATCACACTGCCTGTAGGTAAAATGGCGAGTGGCACAGCCATTGTATTAACGACTACTGTTATGCCACCCATCAATTTATAATAGGAGACAATAAAATTATAAACAGTGGCTGTCACGATAAGTACAACACGATTGTTGCGCGGATAATCGTTGTGAAGGTACGGCTAGGGTTTTCACATAACATTATGCTTGTAATACTCTGAAGGGCATTCGCGTAGCGAGGGATTCGATTCGTGTGTAATACAACAAGCACACATACATACACTTGTACACACACCCCCTCGCTCACACACACATACTCATCCACCACACACACGTGAAATAGTTTTTTACTTATATATTTTTATAGCAGTTAAATACATATGTAAACAGTAAAAATACAAATCATTGTAATCCAAGGGGGATTGGAACTGTCACTCCTTCATACAGGTTATACTGTAACCTAGTTAAGAGATCTGAGGGGCAATTCTCGTAATTTTAAGAACGTTCACAGTCTGATCTCAGTCTCAATCTGTCAAAAATACCTCTAATTTCCCTACATTTTGACAAGTTTTGACATTTGTTTGTCGCCGAGACGAGACTGCGACTAGATTTTGAACGTTTTAAATTACGAGAATAATTGGCCTTCACAACTGCACCCACTACAATTTTACTGTAGCAAATCTATAATTTTACGATGCATAAATTATATACCCATATGTACTGCAATACTTGATAATGGTCAATAAAGATTATTATTATTTTGTCTAAGGGTGGCAGCGGTCCAGCTGAACTAACCACAGAAATTTTATGAGAGTCCATAAATGACGCCTCGTAAAGTAGTCGCCAAGACTTAAATAACACTTTCACTGTTAAAAAGTTATCAGCCGATCGATTCTGTAAAAATCTCACCGTGAAAAGTTAGGTGAAGTGAGCTTAGAGTGAGCTATCAATAGTGTCGATCCCTAGCATTAGTTGGAATGACAGCTCACTCCACGCTCGCTTCACCTAAGTTTTCACGGTGAGATGGTTACAGAATCGGACTGCAGATCTAATGTAGAGCCAAGCCCCTAACTCTACCAGGCCTAACTCTACAAACCTTACATCTTGGCCAAAATTTACGGCTCGAATAAAAAACGATTAAACAGTAAATCAACAGTATCGAAGAATTACTCTTCGATACTGTTGATTTTTCAGGGTGGGCAAAGAAATTTCGAGGGTAGTCATCCGTTCCCAGGTATGGTCTAGTATAAATGATCACAATGACGGCCCTATCCTTACCTGGTATCCAACAGTGTGTTTCTGACGCGCTCGGATGCGCTTTAATGGATTCTCAATGCTCGGCTTAACACCGAGAGTTTAAAATCTACTATCGCACGAACGTAAAAATATTTTTACGTCCGAACTTGTCTTAAATATGTATACATATTGTATAGTAATCCTTAGTTCATGAAAACAAAACATTCTATTACCTATAATATAAACACAGGTATATGTTATGTATCTGCGACTTCGTAACACAATATTAGTATAATGCAGAGTTTTCCTATCATATGCGGTTATCTACCACCATATGGCTATAAGCAGGGAGGTGTAGTACTCTAAGCTAGGCGAAGATATATTACAGCATAATTATCTGTCCAGCCTTTTCCAACTATGTTGGGGTCGGCTTCAGATTATTTTGAGATTTAGGAGGTTGTGTATACAAAGTGGCAGGGACATCAACGTACAACCTTACCATGAATTCAGTAAGTTCATGATTCTAAAGTAGAAATTATTCAATGATTAAAAAAAAATCTGTTGTTTCATAAAAAAGTGCAATATCTACGCGGTCAAAATGTATGGAACAGTTTTTTTTTTCTAATCACCGACGATAACCTTTAACACGGGGACGTTATCCATGGTAACGGCGTCGATCTCCCTGCCACCCTTTATGCACGAGCTCCTAAAAAAAAACGGGTTGCACTCCGGGAGTGCCGGCAGAAGTGAAAACTTGAATATTAACGTTGTGCATTTTTGATATTTTGGAATGCGGTCTACTCTCCTCATCACAAAAACTCTCCCTCCGTCTTACGAATTTTCGATCAGGTCACGTGTCCTGACGCGAGTTTAACATTTTTTACCCATCACAAAAAAAAGTGCACGACGCCGCTAAAGAAGTTTTTATTTCAAAAAAATAGCGGTTTCATTGATTTTCACAGCTGTAACCAGTCAAGTGGACAGTGGAGGCAAGCGCCTTGCTGTCATCCCGGATCTTCAAAAGGCTTTAGTAGTTTTGCGTGAAAGAGTAGCAAACATCGATCAACAAACTTTCACGTTACGGGAAATGAAGGAGGGCTTAGGAGGTACTTTCGTTTAAATCCCTGAAAAATAAACCTGACTGATGCAAAAGAAGTGTGAATACCTTACTTACGAGATTTAAGATAGGTAAGCTATAAAGTATAGCTTCTTCTGGAGAACTAACTTTATACCCTACATCGGCTACATTAGACATTATAAATGGGTCCATCTGTTCGATACTCTGTAATTTTAATGTGCAATGTGTTCATTTGAAATTCGAAACCCTAGAATATCATCACTTGAAGTCTAGTTAAGTTCTTGTTTCCAAATGATATTGTTTTCAGTTTAACGAATATCAACTTTATTCTGGTGCAAATTAAGTTGATTTCAGAATAACTAGTAGGTACAATAGATAAAGTTGTAAAAATGTTTGAAGTTGTAGCGTAAACTAAACTTTATTGTAGTGTATTAAAGTTGTTTTTCCAAAACCACACATTTGTTTACATGTTTGGACACTAAATCACGAACGCAGTATAACTTTAGTAGATAGGTAATCATATATTATGTACAGTCACTAAAAGAGATAAGTAACCAAGGTCGTCGGATATTGTTCAAGTTTAGTAAGAAACCGATGGATATTGTCGAATTAAATTTAATTTGATAAATGAACTGTTTGTTTTCTATTAATTCAATTTAATTTAATTAGAAAATATCCATCGGTTTCTTACTAAACTTCAACTATATCTGTCGACCCTGATTAGTTTTCTCCTTTGGTGACCGTACTTGCCTTACCCCTTTGTCCAATTTTATCGAAATTGATGCGTCATTTATGCCGTCAAAATGTACTCACAAAAGAGACATTCTCATAATAAGTAGCCGCGATTTACGAGTTGTAGGTCGTAGGTTCGAACCCAGCTAGGCGCTTTACTTTGTGTAAATAATTTCATCACCGCTGCTCTCAAAACGGTGAAGGAGTACATCGTGAGGTCCTGTCTCCTAGAACCAAAAATTCGAAGACATGACCATTTCCGACCCGCCCTGGGCCCGTGTCGTCGATAATAGCCCACTCCTTCTCGAAGAGAGGAGGTCTGTGTCCCAGCAGTGGGAACATTACAGGCTGATTATGCTACGATTCGCTTTTACACTTGAGATCATTATTGTCATGTCAATTTTTTCTTAACACAACTGCTATGTAGTGATCCTACGGACATACTACGTATTAAGCCAATGATGTTACAAAAAATATTATATCAACCTTATAACTTGACCAAAAACCTGTTTGTCTACGTAATTAAAGGCGTTAATTCTTACTTTGTTCAGAAACTAGAAACATTTGAACATCGGATTGCTAATAAAAAAGTAAACAGTGTTTTGTTTTTGAACAAAGACATATACCTAGGTCTTTTGTACAGTCGGGTCGGCTTCCAGTCTAACCGGATGCAGCTGAATACCAGTATTTTATATGGAGCGACTGCCTATCTGACCTCTACCACCCACTTATTGGGTAATACGATACAACCTTGGACAGAATGGTCGTCAGATTTTCGGGCTTCTGACGACCCATAACGGCTTTAAAAAATCTACGAATCGCAGCCGGGACCAACGGCTTAAAGTGCTTTCCGAGGCACGGAGGGGTCTTGGTATGTAAAGATTGTTTATAGAGGAAGATACAGTATATGATTGAACAGTTATGATTTGTTGATTATGATTACTATTCCTCCCATACCTAATGAATAATAACCGAACACTGTAGGATAGATAATGGGTATAACACTGTATATTGTTAGTTTATTTGGCATCAGAATAACCGCTGTTCTGGCATTCCGCCAGCCTCAATCAGAGAGGAAAGGACAGCACCGTTCGCTTGCCATATCTCCGCACTTTGTATGAATTCTGCTGAATTTAACGCGGACTTTGCACCTTTTCTGATCGTCACTTGTCTTTTAGTCGGAACGAAAGTATAGTGTAGTCCTTTATTTTACGTCTTTATTTGTATCACTGACTATACATATAAGTAATCTTTAATTCTTGAAAGTACGGAAATTGACCCTCTGCATAATCAGGCTATAATGTTCCCACTGCTGGGACACAGGCCTCCTCTCGGTGAGAGGGAGTGGACCGTATAATCCACCACGCAGGCCCAGCGCGGGTTGGTGGATGTCACATGACTGTCTTCGAATTTTAGGTTCTGGGACATGCCGGTTTCCTCTCGATGTTTTCCTTCACCGTTTTGAGAGCAGTGGTGATGAAATTATTTACACAAAGTAAAGCATCGGACCATCGGGCATTGACATTTTTTATTAGACGTTAGTGTCCCACTGTTGGGCAAAGGCCCTCCCTACTCTCCACCTCTCTCTGTCCAGAGCTGCCAAAGACCAATCTCTATGGAAGGGGGAAAGGAAAGGAATAAAGTCCAGAAAAGAAAGGTGGAATAGCGTCCAGCTCATTGGCATTGAAATTAATGTCAAGTAATTTAAAAACAAAAAAAAAATCAGAGCACATCAAGCTACTCGAAACTGTAAAATTTTCCCAATCAACCTTGAACCTAATGCTGCGATAGAGTTGAAAATCTATTAAAGAAATTTGACAGATTGTTGCAGCTTGATGTGCTGGCGTCTGTACTTACTAATCTAACAGATTTCATTCATGACGGTAAACAAACACATAATTTAGCTCCAATAAGTATCAGTTGCATATAATTTATAATCTAAATACACACTTAGAGATTGTGTGCGGAAACTGCTCGCATGCGGCTAATATAATATTTTCTCTGACAGCTTACATAAATACCCATATAATGTCTATTTTTGTATAATGTGTAGATATAGAGTTAGTATTGGTGACGTGCTGCCGTGCACGACGAGTGTTGGGGGAAATAGGAAGACTTGGATCCCCTAAGAAGTGCTTAAGGCTCAATTTACTGCCGTGCCGTGGATCAGAGTGGAAGCGAGTTTTGGTAGCGATATTTTACATAGCAAAATGAACTTTATGTCAATCGTCTAACGTGCAAACTAGATACGAGCTTATTACTGCCAGAATTCCCGAGAATACGTGATAATTCTCCAGAAGATTCGCGACCTGTGCGTGTGTGTGTAGGTAGGTACCTAATTTGTGCGTTACGCTTTTGACATAAAGTTCATTATGCTTTGTAAAAAAAAAACTTTCTACAGTGGGATATGAAAGAGAAGAAACGGAAATCATCAATACAACTCATTATAACTATTTAATTAATATTTCTGAAATATCAATCAATAGTGTATGTGAACTTAGAATTGATGATTTCAAGGAATAGAATTCTATAAAAAAAATATTTGTTACAGTCGCGAATCATATTTGGATTAACATACAACCCAGTGCGATTCTGTAACCATCTCACCGTGAAAACTTATGTGAAGGGACCGTGGAGTGAGCTGTCATTCCAAATAATGCTAGGGATTGACACTACTGACAACTCACATCAAGCTCACTACACTTACCGTCTGACACTGACCTGCAAATTGCATATCACATATTGAATTGCAAATCGAAAAAAAACGTAAGAAAATTTGAATTTCGCGGACGACACTGTCGATTTAGCCTTAGAAGAAGTTCTCAACTACAAATTCTCAATTCAGAAACCGAGAGTATGTGGTATATAGAGGTATGAGGGACGGGGTATAAAGTTAAATCATCCTCTATAGAAAAGGGAGAGGGTCCTCCGACCAGACGGGTGTTGTGTTTGGCGGGCACCTGCCCGATGATTCGTATCGGGCCGTTGTATACCTATATGCAAGGTGCGCGGTAAACTCTGCTTGCGAGATGCAGATTTTCAGATGACGCGTCGCATGTGGCGTTTGTAAATACTGCTCAGGTACTTGGACATTATATACATCTGAAATAAGTATCCGTGCAGTTAAATTATAAAACAAAAAACATATCGAATAACGACATTGGATTAGATTATATTAGGTATCTTCGTATTTATTGTAAACGAAAAAAGCTATTAATAGATCGTTAAGAAATGTCAGTGCTCATTTTGATAGGTGAATACTAATTATGGAAGTGACAACGACGTGGAGGTGGAAAAATTCTGGGCCAACCAGATTATAAAATACAGTCACGCTAGCGACACCAAGAAGATTTAGAAGAGGATTTTTTCCTTTACCTGTGTTGCAGGACATTGCTTCTTGTCAAATTTCATGATTCTAGGACAACGGGAAGGTGGCTTTGGGGTCGCGGGCGCATAGAATGGGGACTCTGTCCGCCCACCAAGTGACCCCACACTCCCCAACCTCCCTACCCGGAGGTCGGGTGCCTTTTGAAGGTTTCCCAACGAAAACAAAAAAAAAAGGTCAACAAGAAGTATCCTATAGGTTTTGATTCCCTTGCGAGTGTCAAAATATGCGGCATTAACGGAAAATAAACGCCCGTATCTTTTGATTGCGTTGACTTAGAAGTTTGATTTTTTCACTACTTCAAGGGATTACAGCCCTGAGAATTTAATGTTAATTTCAACTTGATAACTTTACGCGTTCCTGAGAAAGAGGGTCTTGACAGACGGACAACGAAGTGATCTTATCGTTTGAGGTACGGAACCCTAAAAATATATCGAATAACGACCATCTAATTAGATTGACATTAGATAATCTTCGTATTTATTATAGACGACAAGAGCTATTAACAGATCGTTAGGAAATTTTAGTGCTCATTTTGTTAGGTGAATACTAATGGAAGTGACAACGACGTGGAGGTGGAAAAGTTCTGAGCTAACAAGATATAAAACACAGTCGTGCCTGCGACACAAAAAAGAAAAATGGAAGTGTAATTTCTAAGTTCAAGGCAGTAAGGCGCAACTTTGTAACCGCCGTTTTGCGACAAACAAAACGAACTGTAAATTAACGACTATACCCTGTCCATTAGGTAAACCGTTTTTTGACAGATGCAACTAGTGATTGCAGCAACACACAATACATTGATTGACACACGTACGGTATTATAATGTCTGTAGGAAGTCATAAATAAGATAATTCAATAAAATAAAGCAGTTTATAAATGTATTTTATAACGCATTTTAAAGTTAACTTTTTAAAAACGGTTCACCTAATGGGCAGGGTATTTAAGACATAACTATTCAAACAACAAAAGAAAAACCTATTTTTGGTCAACAAAAATAGCATTACTTAATTGCACGACGATCGCTTTACATTTTTCTCTACTAAGCCAAAGGATTAGTGCCTTATAATAGGTGCGCAGAGAGTCACTGTTGGCCAATTGCCACTCCTTTTTCATAATGTTAACCCTCAGGGCGCCAAAGGTATAAATCATTTACATCAATACCTAGTAAATGTTACCAAGGAGCAGTCGTGGCCTGGACTTATGAGTTGTCAATCCCGAGGGCCAGCTTGGTGGATTACGGCCCTCTCACCGAGACGAGGCCTGTGTCTCAGCTGGCTGCACTGCAGCAGTGGGAGCATTATTGGCTTATTATCCTTGGTTAAAAATTTAAGATATAATCAACTGGTGTCCAATGTTTAAAACGACATCAGTATTGGTAGCAATGCTTTCAATGTTGTTGTCAGGCGGGCATGAGTTTTACACATCGAAAAGACAAGTTGTTGATATGATAATTCCTAAGCAATTAGTGAGAGTGTTAGAATTTGAAAAAAACTTCAATGAATGTAGCCAATTGAAGGTAAATACAATACAAGTTAAGTTTGTCTATATTTTGAATCGCAGAGAAGGAGAAGAGAGTTTTAGTTTACTTACTGTGGTAGGGAAAACATCAACAGCCGCACTCAGAGTCGTAACTTAACATGAATCAATCATTTATTTACTTTAATTGACCAGCATAATCTTAGCACACACACACACACATTGAAATGTTCTTAATATGTCTATTTTTTGGCAAAGAATCGTATTGCCATATTTGCCATACACCCAGCCTTTTGGGCACTTTTCCTATTGACAGCGCAGCGATGCGGACGATGTTTGATGCCCTTTGATTATTTCGGTCCCCTTTTTTTTATATATTTTTATTATTTTAAGGGCAAATATTTCCATCGCCAGATAACTTTTATTCGAAGAATAAAATGGACGTTTGACAGTTTTTTTATGAAATAATAGGCTAGATGCCTAATAAAATCTAATTAGTCCGTCAGTTAGATTACCTATCAAAAAATATTGGACCCGTATTTTTTCTTTTGTCAATAATTATATAAAAAATTATGAAGATATCGCCCGTTAAAGTTCCGCGTGACGTCACGCCTTGCTACACTTTTTAGCATGGCGTGACTTCACGACCACTGTCATTTGACCTCTTTTGAATAAAGATCACTGTCATTTGACAGACTTGTTAATGGCAGCAACCCAGTAACAACCCTATTAGAACGACAATAAAGATACTGTGGTTTTGACAGTGATTCAAAGTCAGAAGTAAAATAACTGTGAAAGGATATTTTGGCGCCTAAATGTCAGGGGACGTTGTTATTAAACCTTTGTGAAATTGTGTCACAGAAATTTTATTGACATAAAACCAAAAAATTATAAACATCTGAAGGCCAATTCTCGTAATTTAAAACGTTGAAAATCTAGTCGCAGTCTCATCTCAGCGACAAACAAATGTCAAAAACTTGTCAAAATTTAGGGAAATTAGACATATTTTTGACAGATTGAGACTGTGAACGTTCTTAAAATTACGAGAATTGCCCCTCTGAATTGAGAACCTCCTCCTTTTTTTGAAGTCAGTACTAACGTCGCCATCTTGTTTTTAACAATATGGCGACGTTAGTACCAATTTTGGCCGCACGCCAAAATAACTCTATAGCGTTGTATACAGGGTGGCAGGGGCATCGACGCGCAACCTGTTACAATGAATTTCTGTACACGATTCAGCGGGGTAATTGAGTAACACACTATCAGTAGCGATAGGTTACATTATGACAGTTCAACAACATTCACTGCGTTATTTACGTTGTTGAGGAGACACATTTTTCGAACATATGCAGCAATGGATTAGCAATATCCTTCAAAATGATTCGGATTAAGATGGATAGTGTGTTACGCAATTAGGGTGCTGGATACCCTGCGTTGCAAGTTGTTTCGTTGTTGGTATTCAAAAAAAAAGGTGCTCCTTTATACATTTTGTCTGCAAAAGTATTGCACTTTTCTATTAAAGAACAGTTTTATTTTTTAAATCGACGAAAATTTTCTTGAAACTGTGCTGAATTCGTGGTTATAGTTTGCGCGTCGATGTTTCTGCCACCCTGTATACTTATCAAATTAAAGTTAATAATAAAATTATTAAGTGATGTCTATGAGTATCGGCTGTAGAAGGCAAGATGAAGGAAGCTGAAAGACATAACCTTGTCGCAGCGGGGTTATATTATAATGCACATTTAGGGACAACAGTCAAGGGCGTGCATCTTACCATGTTCTTTATATTGATAGCTGAAGTATCCGAGTGGGAACCAAAAAATGGGCGGGTCGAATGCATTTTCGATCTGTCAAAAATAAAAATAAATTGTACTAGTTTGTAGTAGTTGAGGTTCCTTGGCTGGCACCGGAGATACGGTTGCTGTGGTCCTTAGAAGATGGGGGGAAAAAGGGCTTTGAAGATCCTTGGTATACAGTACTGTCGCGCCAATTTGTTTTTTTTTTCAAAATGGCTGCCACACTTGGAACCTGTATAAATCGATAGCTGACATCAGCAAACAGAAAACATAATAGGAACAAACCCCGTAAAGTGTCACGTTTCCGAGATATGTATTAACGTTCAAAGTTGATCACGTGAATTGCTTACGTCTTGATGCAGACAGATTCAGACGAAGTTAAGTGAAAGAAATTGGCTCGTTTTGAATTTTATGCAATTAATTATAGAAAAAAGGACTCTAGCACACAGAAGTGATATGAGATAAATATTATGAAACGTTTACTTTTTTCTTAAATTCATTTGCATAAAATTCAAAATATGCCAATTGGCTAATACATATAATATTTCGTGCGAGTCGCCTTATATAAAAAATATAATATTATTAATAAGTAACGATTCACCCGTTTCGGGCGAGTAAATTCGTGCGAATCGACTAGTAAGCCTTTTTCGCAGTCAGGTAAAAATTATCGGACGGAACACAAACGTTTTGCTACTGCAACAAATGTTGTCATAAATATTATGTCAACATTTGTTGCTTAACCAAGCCTAATACAAAACTTGAGAAAATGTTGTTATCGCATAAGTTTACCTAAAAAATTACTTAAACATAACTTGAATGACCTCAAACCTACGTTAAGTATTTTTTTGGTGTTTGTGTAAACAAAGACAGGTATTTTGTGAACTTTAGATAGTAATACATCACAACGTGTGAATTAAAATAAATAATGTTTGATTTCCGGAAGGTTTCGACCGTACAATTTGTTCGAAGTTAGTAAAAATAAGTCTGTATAAAGCCGTGTCTCCTCCGCGTGTTTTTGGAAACATTACACACAAACACCTTACACATAAACATTTGTTTTCATACACAAGCTGTCTCCTGCGTATTCAAATATTTTTATTAGATTAGTGTTAACTATTCACAAGACAATATAACCTCAAAACCTGTGTCAGTTGGAATTAAGCTTTCAAAATGCTGAATTAGCTGAGTATATTGTATTTTTTTTTATTCCTTTTTGCTTATTTTTTTATTTTTAGTGTTCCGTACCTTGAAAGGAAAAAACCGAACCCTTATAGGATCAAATTCAAATTCATTTATTGCTAATATAGGTATAGAGAATACAGATGTTATCGAATAATTTCGAGCCGCTATATTCAGCCTTTCAGCATGCAATATTTTTGTTAATTAATTTTAATGTCACATTATAATTTAATTATTACATACATGCATAGATAAAATCACTTGGTTGTCCGTCCGTCCGTCTGTCTGTCTGTCAAGACCCTTATTCTCAGGAACGCGTGGAGGTATCTAGTGGAATTTATATCAAATACTCAGGTCTACTGACCCTTGGAGCTGTGAAAAAATGAAACTTCTAAGCCAACGCAATCAAAAGATACAGCCGTTTATACCGCAAATTTTCGACACTCGCAAGGGAATCAAAACCTACAGGGTACTTCCCGTGAACTCAAAATCTTGAAATTTGGTACGAACCAACGTATTATAAGACGTTGCTTCGTACCAAATTTTCTTTCTTTTTCCTTTAGGAAGGAAAAATTGCGGAAACCGTAAATGTTCAGTTACATCGTATAAAAAAATATTTTTAATAATTTTACGTACGGAACCCTCGGTGCGCGAGTCCGACTCGCACTTGACCGGTTTTTTATAATTGTTTTTGCATGCTGTGTCTATTGCTTAATATTTTGCACTTACCTTGTAAGCTTGAGTTAATTTGGTTGAACAGTGCAACGATTGTAATTAGACCAATAAATACGTTTGTACAGATAAAAACAGGCATTGTTTATAAATTTAAAAACACCTAAATACATAAAAAAAATTACGTCCACCTCTATTTAGTACCAAATTAAACATAAAGGGGAATATACCTAAGTAAATGAATCACAGTAAATACAAGGAAAAGTATTTTTTTTCCTTGAGTTGTAATATAATTATCCTGAGTGACGAAGAGGACTGACCTAACTGTTTTGTTGTTTACGGCATGTTATTATGTGATCTGATCTAAATATATACATGTACATAGGTACAAGTCCATAGCCGTCTGCAGGCAGCAGCAGCAGATGACGTGTCGCTGCGACACTTCGCAACTATGCTGAGTCAACTTCGATGTAACTAGATGCCAAATGTCCATCAGAAACCCTTCATAACTAAGATACGAGGGAATAATCTATTCGTACAATAAAGCTGCAGAGTTTGTTCGTTAATAGTAAATACCTTCCGTAGCTAGCGACACGTCGTCTGCCACGCATTTCAAGGAAATGCATAAAATAAAATTACGACATATTCGCCAAAAATGTAAACAAATATGAGTTTATGGAAAAATAACTTCAGTTTACACCCACACACAATAAAGTTCAGTTTACGCTACAACTTCAAACATTTTTATAACTATTTCAATAGTCTTAGTCACTCTGAAATCCACTTAATTACCTACATTAAAAATAAAGTTGATATTTGTTTAATTTGAAATAATGTCATTTGAGACATAAATAAAATTTGAATATAAAAACCAGTAGTGTCGCGGCGACATGTCGCCTGCTGCTGTCGTCTGCAGCTGGCTACGGACTTGCACCTTCAGTCTGCTAGCTGATGCAGGTATCTTTACTCTCATCATCATGGGGAAACTACTTCTTGTCATCATCATCGGTCTAGATTAACCACAACTATGTTGGGATTGACTTCTTGTGTAACTGGATGGAGCTGAATACCAGCATTTTCCATTAAGCAACTGCCTATCTGACCTCCACAACCCAGTTACTAGGTAACACGATACTCCTTGTTAAGACTGGTAGTCAGACTTGGATTCTGACTACCCGCAACGGCTGTCAAAAATCTATGAATGACAGCAGGGACCAACGGTTTCACATGCTTTCCGAGGCGCCGAAGGATCTTGATATGTAATGGATGGTCACCAATCCAACCCCGGTAAGCGCAGTTTAGCTCTGTGCCATTTCATCAAAATTGCAATTTATGTTTGCTTCAGTAATACAATTCTTGCAAAGAAACGTTTCATTTCATTTGAGTAACAAACATCCAAATATTTTCTTCACAAATGTTGTTCCACCGTAAATCAGAGTGCATATTTTCAATAATAGTAAAATCAAAATATTTTATTTTACATAAACCTACATGGGCACTTATGAAACGTCAGAAGCTAGGTGCACGGTTTAAATTGGTCGTTTCCTATGGAGAAGAGCCGGCCAGAAACTCCACGGTTACTCTTTTAAAAATAATTGGCTTTTACAATGTTTTCAAATTACAGTATATAAGGGAGGACAGTGTAGGCCAGTCAACAAGTACTTGATAAAAATATTTTAATACTCTCATCACCAAGGAAAGCTTAAAATAATAATAACAGAAAATCAACGTTACCACAACATAGTGCTATTGTTCAACAAACTCTGTTGACTTCAATTTTCACGTAACAACAAACCCCGAATTTCACAACATATAAACTTAAACATAACATAAATAGACAAACCCTTATTATAATTTCAAATTCATACTCAGCAACGCAGAGATTATTCAAAACACGTTCAACATTTGTGTGAGTATTAATTATATGTTTACCCCTTTACAAAGTCACATCGTTCGGATGGTGTCGTGTCAAATGACAATGATGTGGTATCGGGAACTGACAGCATGTGTTGTTATATTGTACAATTAGTTTCTGCTCGCGACTTCATCCGCGTGAAATTTCTTGATCCCCCGACCCGCTCCATCGCATCGCATCGCCTGCCCGCAGTATGACTTCCAACAACGCAGAGATTATTCAAAACACGTTAACTTGTGTGTGTGAAATGTACCCTTTACAAAGTTACGTCGTTCGGAAGGCGTCATGTCAAATGTAGATATGTACGAGTATCAAGAACTGTCAGCACGTGTTGTTATATTGTAAAACTAGGTTCTGCCCGCGTGAAATTTCTTGATTCGTCGCGTCGCATTTATTTAGTTTTCGCTCAGCATTCTTACTGATTTTTTTGCTCAGCTCGTATGGCTCCTAGCGTGATGTTAAAAGTCTAGGTTAGTCTGTAGCCTTCCTCAAGAATTGGGCTATCAAAACAAAAATAATTTTTCAAATCCGACCGGTAGTTTCAGAGATTAGCGCGTTCAAACATACAAAAAACCAACAAACTCTTCAGCAATATATATGTAGATAGACGTGTCGTTAACCATTAACGCGTGTGATGTACGTCCGCGTGAAGTCACGTGTGTAAGCAATCATTATCCTTAAAGAGGAGGAAATATGAAGTAGAATATCTGTCTTGCCTTTTCACAATTCACAAAGAGCTGAGTCAAGTTCAATCTAACTAGATGCCAAATTCCAAATTCCGACATTTATTTTTTAAATGTTGCAGCATCATGCTGAGATAGGAACCTTTTGGCCTCGTATAGAACTTTTTTTTCATTTTTGTTCCTTTTTTTTATAGTACTTATATATATATTTTTTTTGCCTCTGTTTAGTTTAGTTTGTGAGCTTCCTGTACGAGTCGCAATAAATACTTTTTCTTTCTTTCTGTCAAATTTCCATTAGAAATCCTTCACAACTAAAACACGAGGGACTTATATTTTCATATGTAGCTGACAGCTACGAGCCTGAAATTCGTCACACGGGTAGACCATGACCTAGGTAAGGACATAGAACACTTTTTATCTCGGTAGTCCGTTCCCGTGACATAATTACCGACCTCCACGAGGGCGAAGCCGCGGGCAAAAACTAGTAAATTATGATAGAGAGAAAACAATCAACCTGCCATAATAATAAAAGCTACAACTGTATTTTCAAAATTTCTTGTGTTCGTCATAAAATAACACCCTAATATATTCTAATAAAAATTTACCTCATTACAAAGTCACGTCTAACGAAATGCATGTTGTCGAGTCAATAATGTTTATAAAACAGTTGAAAGCACATGTGAGATACTCAAATAAATTTAATAATAATGTCATGCATAAAACGCTTGACTGGTTATGATCGCAAATAAGAAGTTTATACAGCACTTAGCTGTCCCGCGGTTTCACTCGCATAAGTCTCGATCTCATAAGAAGTATTAATGTGGTAATCCTGAGGGGTAATTCTCGTACTTTTAAGAACGCTCACAGTCTGACCTCAGTCTCAATCTGTCAAAAATACGTCTAATTTATCTATATTTTGACAAGTTTTTGACATTTGTTGGTCGCCGAAATGACACTGCGAATAGATTTGGAACATTTTAAATTATGAGAATTGGCAATCTGGTTATAAAATGTCTGCGTAGTTTAGTTAAATGCGTAGTGTAGTTTTTGCGTGAAAGAGTAACAAACATGCATCCTCACAAACTTACGCGTCACTCTGTGGCATTGCTGTGACAAGTATCGCCTGCGCCGAAAATAAATAAAATAAAATGAGTGAAGGAATAAAAGCCTGGCCAAAAATTTAGGTGGTACTACATTTAGTAGGCCATCATCATCATCTGCCTAGCCTTTTTCCAACTATGTTGGGGACGGCTTCCAGTCTAACCGGATGCAGCTGAATACCAGTATTTTACATGGAGCAACTGCCTATCTGACCTCCACAACCCAGTTACTGGGTAATGTGATACCCCTTGGTAAGACTGGTTGTCAGACTTTCGGGCTCCTGACTACCCGTAATGACTGTCAAAGATCCACGAATGACAGCCGGGACCAACGGCTTAACGTACTTTCCGAGGCACGGAGGGGTCTCGGTATGTATAGATGGTCACCCATCCACAGACCAACCGCGGCAAGCGTAGCTTAAGCTGATCGAACCACCTGTGCGGCTGTTATTCTTTCGCCACGGACCCCTCCGTTAGTATACAAATATAAGTCAACACGGTTTCAACAAGGAAACCTACAAAAATAATATAAACACACACAAACGTTACATATAGTATGTACAGGAAACGATTGATTGACGTCTGCGCTTGAAACGAATACCGTCAATATCTATGATGTAACGAGTTTAATCTGAATATACCTACAGACCATTGTCCACGGCGCTACTTAAAAGTAATAATTTACTAAAATAATCAAAAAATAAAAGGCCTATTTTGACAATGACAGTTCTAGTAGTTAATAAAGATCAAATTCGCAGAACACGTATTCGTTTGTATGAAACTGACAGGTGTCAAGGACGCATTCTCAAACGTCAAAACGGGTCTTTTACTTTAACTCAAATCACCAATGAGAAGTCAGAATGTCACTAGTTCATCATCATCGTCATTCAGCCGAAAGACGTCCACTGCTGGGCCTCCCCCAATTCCAGTCGGGGGTGCGGCGAATGTATAAGTATCTCCTGGGCCCCCGACTTATGGTACTAGAACGAACAGTGGGGTTTTGTTTTAGTCGGTAGGAGTCCGGCTTTCTTCCGAATCAGATTTTCTTTTTTCGGAAAGTTATGAGGATTACCCCACAAAAAAAGGCCTCCCCAAGCTCCTTACTGGTTAATAACGCGTAACTAAGTCACCCGAAGAATCGCCAAGTGGGCAGGGCATATCTCAGGGATATCAGATGGCCGATGGGGCCAAAAGGGCTATTCACAACGATCCGGCACCGTATCGAAAATGACACATTTCGATAACCTGATTTGAAAAACTAGCGTTCGTCTATTTAATATAAACTGACCAATTTTTCGAGTTCTGGATTTGTGAACAGCGTTTAAACAAATCCTACGATAACATTGATTGATGTTCGATCGTACGGCAGCGTTTCGAGTGGTTGGGAAGAGCAATGCTGGAGTGGCGACCGCGTACCGGAAGATGGTGGACCAAAGACCGGGTGAAGCCCGCAGGAATCCGTTGAAACCAAAAATCACAGTACCGGTTGATGTGGCGTTGCTTGAGGCTTATGTCCAGCAGGAGACGTCTTTTAGCTGAAATGATGAATGAACGAAATGAATGATGATGAACTAAGTCGCGTCCTGCAGACCGCCATTGAAGTGCTGTAACATTCAGGCTACTCATTAATTATTTAAGTTTGTAACACGTTCAGTACTTTGGAGTAGCATCGTGGACGATATTAAGCCCGTCGTCCGCGTGTTGATCTTGAAAATCTAATGAAGGTTGAAAGATATAATAACCTCCATGAGTGGCAATACTAAATCGATGTGGCTCGTCGCTAAGTAACAATCGAATGATAAGCAACGATTTAAGAGGTTGGTCCATAGATGGGTGACCGTCTATTTCATACCGACCCCTCCGTATTCGTAGATTTTTGACAGTAGTCGGAGTCGGAAACCCGAAAGTTGGTCAGTCTTACCGAGGGGTATCGTATTAACCAATAACTGGGTTATGGAGGTCAGAGGGGCAATTCTCGTAATTTTAAAAACGTTCACAGTCTGATCTCAGTCTCAATCTGTCAAAAAATACTTCTAATTTCCCTACATTTTGACAAGTTCTTGACATTTGTTTGTCGCCGAGATGAGACTGCGACCAGATTTTTAACGTTTAAAATTACGAGAATTGGCCTTCAGGTAATCACTCTATGTAAATTACTGGCTTAGCTGCATCCGGTTAAACTGGTACTCGACCCAAATCTTAAAGGTTATCTAGATATAGATCAATTTTAAAATCGTTCGTTATGCGTTCGGGTTAGGGCTCACGGATTAAGTATATGCCATATACAAAAAGTACTATTTAGTCTTCCAGACCCTATTTTGGCCATGGCAGCTAATCCAAATGAAGGCTAGCCTTCGGCGCGGGAGATATTATAGTGCACAAGTGAGTGCGCAGACACAGTGGCACTCTCTCTTCCCTCACTTTCATAGTCCGGTGGAACAGCAATCCGACACGACCAGAGAGAAATCAGGCGCAGGACCATAAGCTTTACGTGCTTTCCGAGGCACGGGGCTATTAAACCGCCAACTTCCAAACTCCGGGCTGTTTCAAAGAAATACCTAGTGGATAAACCAATAACTCTTTGCCTGACCTGGACAACGAACTCAGGACCCCACTCAGCAGTCGCGCTTGCGACCAAGAGACCAACGGATCAATCAAAAAGTACTACGGCTACGAGTACCACGCAGTTCGGACCGACATTTTTAGATGCGGAATGCTGCAGTATAAATAGTTCACCTATACAAGTTCAAGTTTAAACCTAAAACGGACGTACAGTCACCAAACGAGATAAGTAACCAGGGCCATCAGATATAGTTGAAGTTTAGTAAGAAACCGATGGATGTTTTCGAATGAAATTTAATTTTATAAATGGACTGTCTGTTTGTTAGAGGGGCCTGTGGCTACGTAATAACAGCCGCACAGGTCGATCGATCAGGTTAAGCTATACTTGCCGCGGTTGGTCCATGGATGGGTGACCATCTTTACATAACAAGACCCCCTCTGTGCCTCGTGAAGCACGTTAAGCCGTTGGTCCCGGCTGTCATTTGTAGATCTTTGACAGTCGTTACGGGTCGTCAGAAGTTCGAAAATTTGACCACCATTCTTACCAAGGGGTATCGTATTACCCAGTAATTGGGTTATGGAAGTCAGATCGGCAATCGCTCCATGTAAAACACTGGTATTCAGCTGCATCCGGTTAGACTGGAAGCCGACCCCAACATAGTTGGAAAAGGCTAGACAGATGATGATGAAATGGTCTGTTTGTTTTCTATTCATTAAATTAAATTTTATTCTAAAACATACATCGGTTTCTTACTAAACATCAACTATCTACATATATCCGACGACCCTGGCTACTTATCTCCTTTGGTGACCGTACAAAACAACTGTTTACAAGGAAAACGAATCCATTAACCTCGAATAGTTAAGGAAACCTGTTTCCATGATGATAATGTTATGGAAAGTTTAACATCGCAAGGTCAATGGCGGTCAGCTCTTGGAGTTTATCGTGTCGCAGCCATCTGGTTTAATTAGCCGTTTAGTTAACCGCCTAGCCTTTTAACTAAACGGCGGCCATTCAACTAATGGCCTGAATGATATTCAATAAATTATAATTTTGGTTGGAACTGTAACCAATAACGTGCGAGCCGAATTAGTCGGAGTAACTAAACCAGGGCACCCCGACCAAATGGGTTAGGTTAGATCTGTGATCAACCGCGTGCGAGCCGAGACAGCGAAGCGAGGTGACCACTACTTCCAAAGGCCAGGCAGTAATACAGATACAGAGAGAGATACAGAGTAATAGAGATACAGAAGTAATTCCTAGTGTGGGGCAACATTTAAAAAAAAAAAAAGGCTAGGCAGTTGACCAAACGGCAAAAACCAGTTGGCTGCGACTTACATATAACATTTACTGCGCTCCGCTGTTTCACTCGCATTAATCAAAATCAAAACTCATTTATTCAAATTAGGCTGAGAATCAACACTTTCTGAACGTCAAAGCAACATCCTAAATCCATGACCAAAAGTATCCTGTGTCCTTATCCAGGTGATTAGGATATAGGATACCTTCCCTGCATTCCCACGGGATCGAAACTTATGCGGATGAAACCGCGGGGCGCAGCTAGTTCTTTCAATATACAGACCTTGAATGTAGCTAACTAGCGTTTTAGACGTCTAGGTTGCTATTTAGATCAGCCTTTGTTAGCTTTCTAGTTTTGTTATTATAATAACAATAGACGACCTTCCTATTTTCATCTGTTTTTTTTTTCGATAAAACTTTTGTTGTATACTGTGTGGGTAGATGGTACAATTGAGTCAAGAGAGAAGGCTCATTCCTGAATGCCAATTCTCGTAATTTAAAACGTTCAAAATCTAGTCGCAGTCTCATCTCGGCGACAAACTTGTCAAAATGTAGGGAAATTAGACATATTTTTGACAGATTGAGACTGAGATCAGACTGTGAACGTTCTTAAAATTACAAGAATTGCCCTACTGGTCATGGTGAATATTTGCTCGTAATGTTGGTCCATGTTCAAAATCGCGAAACAGCGCTGCAGCGTCTTGAAGTTTCGCCAGTCAATTTAATTTGACCTATGATCTTATTTTCAAACAGGATATTAACATCATATATAACAGTCTTATAATAATAATATTTCCTACTATCCAACTAATATTATAAACGCGAAAGTTTGTGAGGAAGGATGGATGGATGAATGGATGTTTGTTACTCTTTCACGCAAAAACTTCGGAACGGATTTGGATGAAATTTGGCACACAGATAATTTATAACCAGGATTAACACATAGGCTCATTTTATCCCGATATTCCCTCGGGATCGAAAGTTACGCGGGTGAAACCGCAGGGCGCGGTGCGTATATCATAAACAAGGTGGAGAGGGAATCAACCGCATCAAACACTTGCCTTCGCAGCGCTGTCAACAGGAAATTAAGTGCCCAAAAGATTGGCTCTATTGAACCTTGTATATCTTCATCCTTTAAGCTACCCGTGGATGGGTGACCAACCATTACATATCAAGACCCCTACGTGCCTCGGAGAGCACGTTAAGCCGTTGGTCCTGGCTGTAAATCGTAGACTTTGACAGGCGTTGCGAGTACATAGTTAGAAGCCCGAAATTCTGACAATCAGTCTTACCATGGCGTATTATGTTAACTAGTAACTGGGTTGTGGAGGTCAGATATGCAGTCACTTCATGTCAAATACTGGTATTCAGCTTCGTCTGGTTAGACTGGAAGCCGACCCCAACTTAGTTGGGAAAAGGCGAGGCAGATTGTTGTTACTCTTTGTAATACAGCGTCTATCAACATTCATTTTTCGTACATCATTGTTCGATAGTTTATAATCTCGCGAGATGGATTGTAAACTAATAATGGTCATAATCAGGTGACATATTATCTACTCTTTGAGTGGATTCGAGGATTAGCAAGCAACGTGTTAGATAAATACGGACGTAGGCCTTCTGAATTTTCTTAACCTATGAACAGAATATTGGAACCTATCCAACGAGTTTCTAGGAAAATCATATTCGCATTATGTTAGCATTTGGCTCGTATTGAGGTTGGTTAAAAGTTAGTAATTACGGTAAGATTTTGGAGAAAAAAAAACGTTTTATTTTTAGAGCTGTCAAAGATAAGGTGGACAGTTTTGTTGTGCTAGTGACGCACAGTGGCCTCCAAAAGTTAGTTGACATTTTTCCACTTCAGCTATGATGCCGTATTATGATTTAAAATAATAAAAAAAATCTGGTTATTCTGAGGGATTACTCGATTATTTTTTATGATTAAAACAACAAAATGGCGTGACTGAAGGTATGCGAGGCTCCATATAAAAATCTTTAATGACCTTAGCTTGCGAATCTGTATACTATATGCTTAGTTTGGCAATAAAAAAAAAGTTTCAATAATAATGTAGTAGTAGTATTTTCAATAATAATGTATAATTTTCAAGTTAAATGTATAATTATCAATTCAAATGTAATTCTTGATCCAAAGTTGGTTGAATTAAATAAAAAATAAATAAATTAGTAGTTCTTGAGATATCCAGTTGTAACAGACGGACAAACAGACAGACTGAGTCGCACCATAAGGGTTTTTTTTTACCATTTTGGTACGGAACCCTAAAAACGAATCGTTTTGCTTACCAATGGTTGCTACCATTGATATTATATTTTTTTGAAAAGTTGAATTTATAATCAATGAACATAATTAAAATAATATTTTAACATTAGTCAGTACGTGAACCATACAACAGTGGTTCACGTACTGACAGTAGAAACGTTCAGCAAAAGCGCTCAGTATATTGTTGCCGCTGGCCCGCACCCTAATGCTATCAATTTGAAATTTGGAATAGTTTTAGATGATGTTTGCCAAACTATTTTGCAAATAAGAAGGAAATATATTTTTTTTAGGCCGCATATAGTTCCCCCTTATCTCCGAAGTTTGCACAGAGAAAAATCTGAAATTATTCTATGTGATAGAAGTTTATATAAAGATTAAAGGAAAAATAAAACAATGTCTCTAAATGGCACACATTTCAGAAATCATCAGAATGGTACGGAACCCTCGGTGCGTGAATCCGACTAGCTCTTCACCGGTTTTTGTTTATAGTAACCGAGCACAAGAGGATCTACAATTCTACATCAATGAATCTAATGTTACTTATTACAATAACAAGACTGCAATTACGTATGACAACAGGAAAAACACATTTTTTGCCATTTACTCACCTCAATCAATCATTTTGAACAGTCAGTAATTTTGTCATTTGTCAATTATTTTACATACTTATTATTTCTGACACGTGAACAATGACCAAAGATCCACGATTTTAGCGGTAGAAAAATTATTTGTTACTTAATTTTCAACCGTGGATATGATGGCACGTTACTCATTATATTGGGTGTTTGAGAGAAATAAATATGTGTATGTCGCAGCCAACGGGTTTAATTAACCGCTTAGTTAACCGGCTCGCCTTTGATATCCTACTAATATTATAAACGTGAAAGTTTGTATGGATGTATGGATGTTTGTTACTCTTTCACGCAAAAACTACTGAACGGATTTGGATGAAATTTGGCACACAGATGGTTTATAACCAGGATTAACATATAGGATACGTTTTATCCCGATATTCCCACGGGATCGAAACTTATGCGGGTGAAACCGCGGGGCGCAGCTAGTATTAAATAAATTACAGTTTAGGTTGAAACACCAATCACATGCGAGCCGAATTGGTCGCAGTAACTAAGCCAGGGCACCCCGACCAAATGGGTTAGGTTAGAACTGTGATCAACCGCGTGCGAGCCGAGAGAGCGAAGCGAGGCGAGCACTACTTGCAAAGGCCAGGCGGTTAACTAAACGGCTAATTTAACCAGTTGGCTGCAACATACGAGTATACACAATCAGCCTATGTTGTTCCCACTGCTGGGACACAGACCTCCTCTCTGTGAGAGGGAGTGGGCTTGTTCCACCACGCGGGCCCAGTGCGTGTTGATAGATGTCACATGTCTTCGATTTTTTGGTTCTAGGACATGCCGGTTTCCTCACGATGTTTTCCTTCAACGTTTTGAGAGTGGTCATGTTTTTTTTTTATTAATTGTAACACACTTAATTGGTGTGTTACAATTTCGGTGAATTAAAGAATAATATATTTTTCTTCACAGGTGGTTTATAAACAAATCTAAATGCTACAGTTGTTTAGGCTGTGCGCTGTCAGTCAGTCAGTCACTGCCGTCACTGATTTGTACTTACACAAACCAGGATGACATATTCCAAGCTCTATCAAGAATGTTATGAAGGAATTAACACCACGATGCGCATGCCGCGATGTCTCGTGGACGGTTT
Organism: Apamea crenata; assembly: GCA_949629185.1. Classification (NCBI taxonomy): domain Eukaryota; kingdom Metazoa; phylum Arthropoda; class Insecta; order Lepidoptera; family Noctuidae; genus Apamea; species Apamea crenata. The sequence continues at coordinate 5,552,000 of OX451380.1, read as the reverse complement.
ATTTATAAATTCGCATTTACTACATCGTCTACGGCCGTAGTCTATTTATTTTCATTTTCCGGGTACGTTTATATACCTAGACGCATTCAAGGGCGATTTCTGTCTACTTCATTATCGTCATGATACTACGGGGCTTAAATAAGAATGTGAACATCATCTGCCTAGACCTTTCCCAACTATGTTAGGGTCCTGCTTCCAGTCTAAACGAATGCAGCTGAATACCTTTATTTTACAAGGAGCGACTGCCTATCTGACCTCCACAACCCAGTTACTGAGTTATATGATATCCCTTGGTAAGACTGGTTGTCAAACTTTTGGGCTCCTGACTGTAACTACTGCTAAAGATCTACAAATGCGCCGCCGGGACGGAACAAGAAGGGGTGTCGATATGTAATGGATGGTGACCCATCCACGAACCGACCGCGGCAAGCGTAGCTTAACTTTTGATGGACCCGTGTGACTGTTAGCAGTGCTGGTTAGTTGATTTAAAAAAACAGCTAAACGACAAGATATAAAAATTTTATGGACTTGTGCAACAAAATTAATTAAGTATATTAACACCTGCACGGATTAATATAGCGACACGACATGGGGTCGTAAAACTTGATTAATGACCTTGAGTGGTACTAATTAGAGAGAGGTCACTGAGTGGTCACATACCATCTTGTTACGTCATTGATGTTTATGTCCATTATTTTTGGCTGTGTCCATTCATATGTCATATGAATATGTCGACTATATAATGTATATTATTGTGAATTCGTGATTGTATCCAAAGTAGATACGCGCACTTTATTTTCACACAAGATCTTCATCTGCCTAGCCTTTTCCCAACTATGTTGGGGTACAGCTTCAGTCTAACCCGACGCAGCTGAATACCAGTATTTTACATGGAGCGACTGCCTATCTGACCTCCACAACCCAGTTACTGGGTAATACCCCTTGGTCAGACTGGTTGTCAGACTTTCAGGCTTATGACGACCCGTAACGACTGCCGAAGATCTACGAATGACAGCTGGGGGTCGGGATCAACGATCAACCTTGCTTTCCGAGGCACCAAAAATAATTACCTAATTTCATTAATAAGTACGTTTAATGATACTGGTTATAAGTAGTTAAGATAGAGTAGATACCATTGCGGTCCCACCATACCACTGGCCAACCATAATGTATAATAATCATTCGCTCCAACACGAACGATTATAATAGATGGCGGATATGACATTTTTTATTGGAATTCAGATAGAAATTAGGAATAATGCTACTAGTTCTACTAATATTATAAACGCGAAAGTTTGTGAGGATGGATGGATGTTTGTTAATCTTTCACGCAAAAAGTACTGAACGGATTTGGAGGAAATGTGAAACACAGATAGTTTATAACCTGGATTAACACATAGGATACTTTCTATCCCGATATTCCCATGGGATCGAAACTTATGCGGGTGAAACCGCGGGGCGCTGCTAGTTTATAATAATTTAAAATTTATTCATAAAAAGCATTTACAATGTCACGAAAAGAACGTGGGTAAAAGCTGGCATCTAATAATTCTTATAACACCTAGGTACGAGTATTTTGTTGTACCTAGAACATTGACAAATATTTCTCAGAAATATGTAACAACAGTTATTAATCTTCTAGTCTCTAGCAGTCATCATTATGTTATATATGTTTAGTATTCAAACACAGACTGAGCGAATGTTTTGAACTCATATGCATGCGACCAAATGTAAACAGTCCAAGTATACAGGGTATAAGGTACATCGATTCGCAAACTATTACGATGAATTCAGTACGTTTCGTATCTAATCTCTTTCTACAATCGTTAACGCCTCGGCGTAAGCGATCTTAGAAAACGATAAGTTGGTAGCCAAGTTGACACGACTGAGTCGAACGCTCATTCTACAACGTCTTTAGAAAAAACCTATACTTTAGTCTATGGTGAGCGTTCTTACAAACGTCAAACTAACGTCAAAGTCACAGTTGAATAAATATTGTGGTCTGTGGTTGTGTACTTTTTGTCACGGCGCGGGCAAATAATTGTTTTTTAAGTGTTTTGAAAGTAAGCAAAATAAGGTAAAGTTCTTCATTTATATTGGTTTAATTATATCAGTGTGGAATTTAATTTTAAACATTACTGTGTCTCGGAATGTTGTGATATAATTCTGCATATGAATGAAAGATACCTTAATGAAGTAATAACTTTAATAGGATGGAATCTAGATCTCGAGCAAGCCCAGAACAATTTGCAGCTTTATTGGAATTCATGGAAAGGTATGTAAATTATTAGTTGTTTCGTAAATATCTTCCTTTGTGTTATAAAAATCTAAGTATCATAATCGGGCACTTGAAAGTTTGAAACATAAACAATGACGTGATACGCGACAGGATTAAGTAGGTACCTACATACGTAGAAACAAACAATACAATTGTGTTTGACTCTTAACCAATAGACCCTTTGTTACTCTGAAATAGTTTTAACTTATGTTTAAGCCATGGCGGTTGACAAAGAGCATGAAAAGTGGTTTCGTCTAGCCGAAATTGCTGCACAAATAACGTTTCCGGCATTTCGCGTATTGTCTCCATGCACTGACGATTTACGTTTCTTTTTTGACGCCCTAGCCACACTTCTTCATTATTAGCGCACCACAACATATTTAAAGTATGCATCTTAAATGCTAAATGGTAAATATAGTTCAAAATTACGGTAAATAAACAAAACACTTCTCGGTCGTATCACAGCTGTTCATAATAGACGCCATTTTTTTATCGTTTTCTCTTGGGTCTCGGCGATCGCTTAGATAGCGTTCAAAAACTACGACATCGTTTCGTTAGCGCTTGTCAAAACTGTAACTTGGCTACCATTTGTATGGGATGTAGCGATCAACGTTGTAGAAACGATTACATTTCATTCTAACATTTTGAACGAGTAAACTTGGCTACGAATTTTCTATTCGTTTGTTCTGACCACGTGACTTAGCGTTGAGATGATGTCATTCCTATACATTTGATTAGTTTTCTACTATCGTTAACGATTGTAGATTGTCAACTTGGCTAGGCCTACTGGTATTCCTATGGTAATGGTAGACCCCAACATAGTTGGGAAAATGGTTGAGTAGATGATGAGGCTAGTTGCAACTTTATGTGACTTACTGTATAACAGTATACTAAAGGTTGAATACAGTGAAACCTCGATAGGTATAACAAATCAGAAGGGAACAAGTAAATATTCGTTATATCAAGTAATTCGTTAAAATAAAATTTAGTTGTTCTAAAAAATTTGGTTGGTCTAAAATTTGTTATAAAGAGGTAAAAACGTGTCGAAACCTGTCGCAACTGTATCACATACTATTGGGAACTGGGCTATAAAAAAAAAACTACTGATTATTTTTTCAAATTTCTGGTTTTATTGGAAAGGTTGAACTTTGTCATTTAAGAATGAAACACAATATCATTAATATGACTACCACGACTGGTCCGATCACAGTCTCTTTTCTCTCCAGACATAATCTTGGTCAGATCATGTGAAGACCATGTAGATTGGTGCCTGAAATGGTCTTTTGAGGAAAGAACCACACAGATTGAATGGACCTGTCCAGTCAGTGCACGCATTTGTCAGTAATCATGCAGCTCAACTCAAAACTTAAGGAGCTCAACTATATTGAGTCCTCCTCATTATGCGAGGAGTCAGGCATGGCTCCAAGTGACAAACTGTGAACCGTCAATTTGTATGCTTACTAGCCGTAAACGGTAATTTCGTTGATAGCACGTACTGAGTTGCATTATTGCATTCAAAATGCAGGTCGGGCCTTTGACAACCGTTAGTTAACACATAACCTCTTTTTGATATACCTAACAGGTTGTAGTGGGTATAAGGCTTTGAGCATGAAGATAGACTGACGAAACTAAAATTAAGTAGCGAAACTAGTAAACATACGCTGTTTTGCGATTTTGACCGCATTAAAGAGCTAAGTAGAGTTTCTTTTTCTGTAGCAATTCTCATAATCTCATGTTCTGCCGATCAATTATGTAAAAATCTCACCGTGAATAGGTACTTAGGTGAAGTGAGCTTAGAGTGAGCTGTCAGTAGTGTCAATCCCTAGCATTAGTTGGAATGACAGCTCAATCCACGCTCATTTCACCTAAGTTTTCACGGTGAGATGGTTACAGAATCGCACTGCAGAAGCGAGAAAAGATTGCAACTGTCACCTGAGGGCCTGGACAAAGTGATATACTATCAGCGATAAAGGTGATGGAGTCAAAATGTCCCATACACTTTGAATCCATCACCGTTATCGTAACTGACATTCCGAAAAGCTTATGTCAATCTTGTCAAAAGTCGTTGTAGAAATATGGAACGCTTAAAAAGTGATCGTCACTTGTTTATGCTCCCTGCGGGGTACTTGCGTAACACACTACGGTACTTGCGTACACACGGTTTTCATTTTGACAGTCCAACAACATTCATTGCGTTATTTACGTTGTTGAGCAGACAAATTTTACGAACATATGAAGCAATCGATTAGCAATATCCTGCAAAATGATTCAGATTTCATTGAAATGGCATTACCTACGCAATTAGGGATTGCGACTAGCATCGTATCTAAGATTTGGGAATTACGGATAAAATCATCTGCCTAGCCTTTTCCAACTATGTTGGGGTCAGCTTCCAGTCTAAACGCATACAGCTGAATACCTGTATTTTACATGAAGTGACTGGCTATCTGTCCCACACAACCTGGTTACTGGTTAATATGACACCCCTTGGTTAGACTGGTTGTTAAATGACTGTCAAAGATCCACGAATGACAGCCGGGACCAACGGCTTAATGTGCTTTCCGAGCTCCGAGCCACGGAGGGGTCTTGGTATGTAATGGATGGTCACCCATCCACGGGTAGCTTTGACCATGAAGATATACAAGGTTAATTAGGGCCAGCCTTTATGGAACTTCTCCTCCTATTGTCAGCGACGCGGAATATTTTTAAATGCTCTTTGATTCCTTCCCCACTTTGTTTATAGTGCAAGGTGTCGTTTTGCATTCTCATACTCAAATTCAAGGAGGTATCTATGCTACTGATTCTCGACACGAATCAATGACTATAAAACCTCAATTCTCTTTGACATGAATCAATAATAAAATAAGTTTTTTTTTCTTCTAATTTTCGGAAATCGGCATGTCTGGGACACGCATTTTAAACCGTGGCCTGTGTGAGACTGCACTGTAACTGCCCTTCTACACACACATAAAACGCGGGCGCTTATACGATAGCATAACGACATTCTTTGAAAGTGGTGTATTCTGAAATACTGTGAAACTTAAATAACTAAAAAAACAAGTATGTATTCATTATTTATTAGGGATCGTAATTTTATTTGATTATTTATGTCCTGTCCTGAAATTTGACGAGGATGCAAAACAAAAGCTTGTATATTATGTTAATATCTTATTTGAAAATAATATCATAGGTCAAATTAAAATGACTGGAAATTTCCGCTGACTGCTGTTTTGCGATTTTGAACGCATTCGAGAGCGATTCATGTGTGCCTTAAACTGTGTTTAATTTGAACATTGTTAAGTTATAATTTCAAATTAAATGGCCGTTTAAAATCGAATAATATTTGTTACGTAAATATATTTGCTTAATAATCATTCAATTGTTATTTTACAAAGAATGTCACATATTACACGTTTTTCACTCCTTTCAATCCAGTCTCTAAGGAGTTAGTATTGTGAACAAGAAGGCTGGACATATTGGGGTTCATTCATAAACGATGACTAAAGTTAAGTAACGCTTAAACGTCAAAAATGTATGGTTAAACAGTCGCTAATCACTACTTAACTTTAAGCAACGTTTATGAATAAAGGGGAATATCAATATTCACTATTTTGAATACCACTACAATACACACCACCCACTTAAATGTTATTATGTGGTTAAAATTAATTATTGTCCCACCGAAATGTTGTTTTAACAATACCTTCATACGCGACAACAAGGAAAAAATAAACTCGTAACTACAAAAACAAAAATATTAGATACTTAAATACACCATAGACTCAATTCAATTCACATGGTAACAACCATAACTCCAAGCCATATAACAAAACATCACGGCTGTAAGCACCCCCGAAGGGAGCAGAGGTAAACAAAATCCCGTGCACATGATGATCGACCACAGCTGCGTCCGTAAGTAAAACAAAAGAGGATCTTTTCTATGTCTATGTCAAGCAAGAATAGTCCTTACAGTGGTCAGATATAGGTTTTGACGATAGTACATCCACATTTCGCTAGTTAAGTCAGTCCCATGTAATAGGAGACGAGACTATTGCCACCAATCGGTTACAATGCGGCTGCTACTGAGAATTCCATAGGAAAAAACCCAGGAAATAAACCCAGGACCTCATGCAGCAGTAGCGCTTGCGATCATTCCACCAACGAGGCAGTTGCAGAATGGTAACCCCTAAATCGTATAATAATAGCATAACAACAACTGGCGAAACGTGGGTGTATGCGGGTACACCTCTGCTTAACCTTTCGAGGAATACAAGCGTGCTGTTACGCAGAAAGCATCGTAAAAAAAAAATCGGCTCAGCCGTTTGGGAGTTACGATGCCACAGACAGATACATCAATACACAGATACACCAATATACAGATACACACGTCAAACTTATAACAACAATAATTTATCATCGGGGATTAAAAATAATTAGGTAGTAAGTAAGTTAGGCAAGGTACTCACGATTTAATATTCCTCAATTATTGTTAATTCCAATAGGTACTTCACAATGTCATCGTGTTCTCTATAACGGCGCATAAACTCATTAGTCTTAATTTTAAAAACGATTTTGAATTTTATAACTGACACAACCACAGGCTTTTACACATTACAATTTAAAAAACATTATTTTAGTAGCATTTGAATTGAAAACGCCAGTTTTCAGAGGTTTCCAATTATTTCATCTTTTTCCAAAGTTGATTTTCAATTGTTCTCCAATTCGGCTAATTTTAAATCCTGTTTTTTACAATTTTAACATCGAATTCCTAATAATGTAAACGTCAAAATCACTTTCCTACGCACATCTGTCAACGAACATTTTAAAATGCGCGCGAATCATATGTTTTCTGTTTACACTGCTGCAAACGATGCCACGCTTATAATGTTGGCACACAACTGACGTTCTATTTTCAAAACATGCCAGCAAATGAATGGAGAAATCCCGAAAAGAAATCAAGGTCTTGTTTTTGTTTTAAAACCACCACTTGTTCTTTGTTTAAATTTTAGAGCACAACACCATCTTTTTTAAGCTGTCAAATTCACTTTTAGACTATTTTTTTCACACTCAGTTCAGTTCCATATCCATAGCGTTCAGGATATGGAAACATATTAAGTCCATCTCACACGCGAGAAGTACTAGCACGGCTCCAAGCCAAAATTGTACGTCGGAAAAGCTAGCGTAGCACACAGCCGCTTGGCGAGCAAGTGGGATGAACACTGAAGTGGGCATCGTTATTTCTTGGCACAGCTGTCAGATCGTAATTAATTGACGTATTTAGCGTCAGCGTGTTCTGTAGCACTTCTTATAATTGTATGTGGTCTGACAATTGGATATTGCTTTTCGATTATTGATGATTTTTTTAAATTATGTCTCTAGATATGAGGGCGAGTCTTTGCTATATAAATGAGTAGTGTTTTGTTATTTTCTTCTGTGGCCGAATGTCTTTTGTTTTTATTTAGATACTTATAAGGAAAAGAAAAAGAAAAAGAAAAAAGTCTGGGTGCTATATTTAATTTAACAGTTCTTGTTTGGACGTATTTAAAAGTGATTTATTTTATTTTGCTTATATATTTATATAAGTATACTTTATTGTACCACAAAAAATATATCGGACACTACAAAATATACAATGGGCGATGGGATTTTGTTACAGGTTGTCCTTATTTACGTTTTTCTGCTACAGTTTTAAAATACCTAAGCGTTTGTGTTGAATTCAGGTTTTAATTTAATTTTGCTTTTTTGCGTTCGTTTTCGGTAAACAAAAAGGCCTAATGAGGTTATTGATACCTGCTTAAGTTTATTATTTTTGAGGTTTGTTGTTTTTCAAGTTTTTGGGTAGGTAGACTGTCTGACTGTGATTTTAATATTAATTTATACGATTTAAGGCAAGTTTATTTCAAATTTTGGCGATCAATATCGAAGTTTGCACAACCAGTTCAGTCTTTAGTATTTGAATATCGAACAAAGACTGTTATCAATCACGTAGCGTTCTATATTTGAAATCCAGTTCTCGAGCGCCATAAAAATCTCTTCATCTATTTCGTAATCGAACATTTCAAAATTAGATTTGCATTTCTTTCCTATTTTAAGGTCACTAACTTTTGAATTCCATTTATACAATTTATATCACAAAATTTAATTTAAATTGTGAGCACTTTTTTAACTATTTTATTTTAAAATCTTTATGTTTTTAAACTTTTCCACATAAATGTATTTAAATTTATCACTCAAATAAATTATTTTATTTAAAATCACACAGAATTTATTTTTTATTTTTGCAATTCACAAATGAAGAAGATGTACTAAAAACATGTGCCAACTAGTATTTATTGCCGAAACTCATATACAACTGACTTATAAAGTTCGTTCGTGAATCTAAATTTATAGTGGATCAAGGTTCTAACACGTTACGTTAGATTCGGGCTATTGTTTATATTTAATTAAATGAATAATTCATTCATTGATTCAATAAAATTTAATAGTAGTGATATAATCAGGAAATTGGTCAAACTTTTTATAAGGTCGAAAAAATATGGGTTGGTTTGGTTATCTACATATGCCCTGTCCATTAGAATAACTGTATGTGTGTATGTTCCTTTGAAGCAATATACAGACCAAACGCCTAGACCGATTTTTATGATTCACACGTCAACCGATTTCTCTTAGTGCGGCGAGTGTCACTAAAGACATGAAGTTAGTGAACATTCAATATGGCGACTACTGGACGCCATATTGTGAAAATGAAAAAAATGAATGTCAACAAATTATGTCAAGTGGGGTATCGTTGAATAGGTATTTAAAAATCATTTTTAGTTTACTCTCAACATTTTTCGATTCCACTGACCGTTTAGGATCTATATCGATTTAACGTTGCGTAATAATAACCATTCTCACCTAAAGGTTTTAGACATTAGAAATTTTTAATTAATATTTTGATCTCAAAGGCGACAGCTGAGCTAGGGGTCTTGGGTTAAATTCCCGGAATATCCTAATTTAAAAAAAAAAATTAGGAATAAGTACTAGTTAGTAGTAGTTAAGTAGTAGTTTTGTTTTTTTTTTTTTTTTTCGGCACCTTGTGTTTTTTTATATTATAATCATGTGGGTAGTTTGGTTATCATCTAATAGTGTACTTTTGTGTGTTGTGCTGTCTTTTTTGTGTGCGCCAAATAAATGATTTATCTATCTATCTATCTATCTACTACTTACTTTTTACAAACTACTTAAATCCTAAGTTTTTCTTGGATTTTCGGAGTTGAGCACGATTCCATCAATCAACTCAGCCTTTTTCCAACTATGTTGGGCTCGGCTTCCAGTCCAACCGGATGCAGCTAAATACCAGTATCTTACATGGAGCGACTGCCTATCTGACCTCCACCACCCAGTTACTGGGTAACACAATATCCCTTGGTAAGACTGGTTATCAGACTTTTGGGGTTCTGACTACCCGCGCGCTTGTGCGTTTTGTTTGTGCAGAATAAAATATTTTTCTTTCTTTCTTTTCTTTCTTTCTAACGACTGTCAATGATTCACCAAATGACAGCAGGAACCAACGGCTTAACGTGCTTTCGGAGGCACGGAGGGGTCTTGGTATGTGAAGATGGTCACCCATCCACGGATCAACCTTGGCAAGCGTAGCTTAGCCTGATCGATCGACCCGTGTCGCTGTTATTACTTAAGCACAAGTCCCTCCTCTAGGTAGGTAGACAGGTAGGACACTTTTCTTGGTAATAAAGATAAATAATGAAAAAAGTTTTTGGAACCCTCTGTTCATCATCAGAATGGCCGGCGACCGGCTGTCGGCGATCGACATGTCCCTAATGGAAGGTCACCCATCCACGAAACGACCGTCCCTTTGAGCCCGATTAATCGGCATTAATGGCTTTAATCGAGTTACGTGGGACTTATAATAACTGGCGAAATGGGAGTAAGTAGATAAATGATTTTATTTCTGTAAGTAAGTTTGTACAAACACTTTTACACGTCAATCATATTTTAAAAACTAGACGAGGTCGGCGTTTCCTATCCGACTACTCTAAGAAGAAAGGCCGAAACAAACTCAGAGGTCACAGTCTCTTTTAAAGTCCAGACAAAATCTTGGTCAGACCATGTAGATTAATGCCTGAAATGGTATTTTGATGAAAGAACAACACAGATTGAGTGAACCTGTCCAGTCAGTGCACGCATTTGTCAGTAATCGTGCAGCTCAACTCAAAACTTAAGGAGCTCAACGATTCGACGAACAACGATAGGTACTATCGCCAAAACCTTTATCTGATCATCTTGAAAACAAAATCCCGTGCACATGATGACCACAGTTGCGTCCGTAAGTAAAACAAAAGAGGATCCTTTTTAGGTCGACTAATAATATGCGCTGCAAGCAGAAATAGTCCTTACGGTGGTCAGATATAGGTTTTGGCAATAGTACCTACGATAGGTACCTATACTACCTACTATTTCCGCCTTACCCTGCGCAACATTTAGGCGTAATGTTTATGCTGCATGGTCTTGTCGGCACTTTTGATTGGATACCATATCCCTAGTCGCAAGGTGAGCAAGTATCGATCAAAACACGTTTGAGCAAGCATGGGTATCTACATAATAAAATATTGTTAATTTGGGTTCAAAGATTAGTAAGTATTAAACATAGTTTTTACTCGTAATACCTTGCAGATAACTAATTACCATATTATTCGACATCGTAAAGAACCATAATGTTCAGAAATGGTTTTTTTGTTACTTCAAAAACAAACGAGTTCGGTTACGAATTGTGTGCGCTCACTTGAGTGAGGTTCCAAGTGAATTTTATATGTCAATCAATCAACTCGGCCTATCACAGCCTATGTCCAGCAGTGGACTGCTGGACAGGCCTCTGCCAGGCTGCGCCACAACACCCTGTCGTCCGTCTTCCGCATCCAGTCTGTCCCAGCCACCTTCTTTAGGCCGTCCGTCCATCTAGCTGGGGGGCGTCCCACACTACGCTTGCCGTTACGCGGTCTCCACTCCAGGACTCGGCTGCTCCACCGGCCATTGGTCCTTCGACAGACATGGCCAGCCCATTGCCATTTAATTTGCTTACTCTGCAAGCTATGTCGACAACTCCGGTTCTTTTCCGGATAATTTAATTCCTGATGGTATCCTTCAAAGAGACTCCGATCATAGTTCGCTCCATAAATTTAGGCCATTAGGCCATTTCTCCATGTGTTGTTTCTCAGACTCAAATATAAAGCGTGTTCCGGACTATATACATAAACTTCGACCAGAGATTCAGTCCATGGAATTAAGCATTTTTCATTAGGGACACATTAATGAATTCTTATTTTTTGTTAATTTTCATACAAAATACCTTGACGTAAATCACCCGATATACATGCCTCTTTATCTCTTTAGCTGAAGCATTTTATAGTTTTATCATTTTAATTGCACTAAGCGGAACATAGGCCAAATTAGGACCCTTTCTTACTACATAGCTCAATTAAATTTCATTAAATGAAATTAAAAATATCTTTAACGAAGCCTTTTTAACTACTACTTCCTTTGTTAGATTTGATTTGTAAAAGCTATAGAAGCGTTTTCCAAAGTTTATGGATAACATGAAGAACACGGTGTATGCTTCCATAATTACAAAAAAAAAATGTCGGTCAATTTTCGTAAAATATAAAGTCAACAACGCATACCTCCCAGGTTTGTTTGTTTTCACTTAATATCTAGACACTGATGTATTAGGAGCCAGTGTCAAGAATGTCAACGAAATAAAAAATAGAGCTAACAGTATTACGTAACACCTGACATTGTCTTTAGGGATACTTTTCTAGGTCGTAATCATCTGCCTAGCCTTTTCCCAACTATATTGGGGTCGGCTTCCAGTCTAACGCTGAATACCAGTATGCTCCGTGTAAAATACTGGTATTCAGCTGCATCCGGTATCGCATGCTCATCGCCTATCTGACCTCTAAAACCCAGCTACTGGATAATACGACACCCCTTGGTAAGATTGGTTGTCAGACTTTCGGGCTTCTGACGACCCATAACGGCTTCAAAGATTCACGAATGACAGCAGGAACCAACGGCTTAACGTACTTTCCGAGGCACGGAGGGGTCTTGGTATGTGAAGATGGTCACCCATCCACGGACCAACCTTGGCAAGCGTAGCTTAACCTGATCGATCGACCTGTTTGGCTGTTGTTACTTAGCCACAAGCCCCTCTTCTAGGTAATAGGACACTTTTCTAGGTAATAAAGATAAATCATGAAAAGTTTTTGGAACCTTCTGTCCGCCATCAGGAGGGTACCCAAGCAGGCCGCAGCAATTATAACCTCCAGAAGTGGGGTGTATGGAAGGCTCAGACCTCCAGTGTGTAAACCCACCTCCATTTTGTATTTTGTGTTTCACGAACTGTGTCCAAATAAACATTTTTCTTTCTTTCGGTGTGTATATGCTGTCTCTCTATTGACAATGGCTCACCTCCCATCTTGCACCACATGTGCCCTGTCACCTGCACACGTGAGGACCTAATTGCCACGTCAGCGAATGGCGCGTTGCTAAATTTTGGGCCATTTTTTTTAAGAGAAAACGATATTTTTCTGTCAACACGCTCAAAAGAAGTAGGGTTGCCAATTTTGTTTATTTCTATTATAGTTACCCTACAAAAAAAAAACAAATTAATTTATTTTTGTTTTATCGTGTCTAAAATCAAAAGTCATTTATTCAATTACACTGAGAATCAGCACTTTTCGAAAGTCAAAATTACAAAGGACAGTCCCCCCAAAACGCCCGCCCGTCACCACTTCCTAGTGCTTTCGCTGGGAAGAAGTGGCGCAACAAACTCCCCAGCAGCACAGCTGTCTGTTCAGTAAAAAAATAGAGTAGTTCAGATATTGATACGTTGATACCCATCACCATCACGTCTGCAGAGTTTCGCTAGCTAATTAAATTTGATCCTGCATAGAAGGGTTGCCAACCCTAACCATCAGTGACGAATAATTCTAAGGCCGGACCGTACATAGCCGTACATGGCCGTACTCTTTAAACATCACTTCGAAATTCGAACGGTGTCTCGTTGTGAATCTGCGATGATTTAAAACAAATGAGTTCGCTTTCGAATTGTGTGCGCTCACTTTCTGAGTGAGGTGAGCAGTGAACTTTATTGAATAGCACAGATGTTTTCGTTCATGTAGTTATTTATCAGATAAAACTTACCTCATGTACTGTGGCTGCTTTGAACAGGAAGCAGTTCAGGAGTCCCTCCTTCTCATTCAGGAATATATAGAACAGCTCTTCAGGACGACCTGGCACTTGGCTGGCTCTGCAAAGAAATAAAAGTTAAATATTGGTGCTAAATGGCAGTAGACTCGCTCCCTATTACATAGGACAAGGGATTTTTATGCGACGAATAGAAATATAACTTATATGTATGATTGAAATTTCAATGATGATGCCAAAGGACGTCGCGTCATGCCTAAGGATACCGTGCCATCATTGCTGCTGATGAAATTTAAATTTTATTCAACAAGTTCTATTTTCTATTAGTCGCATAAAAATCCCTTGCCGTGCCGTGCCGCCAGATGGCGCCGGCCCTTATATGAAGGTAAGAGCAAAAATATGGGTGTACGAGCCGTGTGGGTCTTCCCCGGTGAACCGACTTAAATACTAATATTAACATAATTAAGAAAAACGAAAATTTTATCAGCCATACCCCAGGGCTGATAAAATTTTCGTTTTTCTTAATTATGATAATAAGGAACGATCACATGCTTGTGCATGTTGTGTTGTGTTGTGTGTTGTGTGTGTGTGCATGTTGCTATACGTGGTACAGGGTCAAATGAATTGAAGGGTTTAACGAAGTCGCGAGGTCTCATTGGGGTTTTGTCCTGGATGGCCTGCGTAGAGCGTAAGCAGCTCTTACGACTTAAAGCCTACCCGGGGTCGTTGCGTAATCGTAGAGGGGATGTTGGGAATCGGAAGAGAGGAACCTCCACGAGCCGTGTCCAGTAGTACCGCTTTCTGAATAAAACCCTTGGTCCAGCTGCAAACGAGAGTCTCCGCAGGTGTTGGTCGAGGCTGTTGGCTATTAAACCATTGGCTGTCACGACTATCGGCACAATGATTGATGAGTCCACATTCCACATGTCGACAAGCTCGCGAGCACGGTCAAAAAACTTGATTTGTTTATCTTTCTCGGCTTTCACGAGGTTCTCATCATGCGGGACGGTTATGTCAACAATCATTGCGCGCCGCTCTGATCGGTCCATCACCAGTTGGCAACAATAGTCATGTCACTGATGATGGATCGATCTCAGTACAATGTGATATTTCCATTTTCGAGAACTGGATCGGGTACATACCTGTAGTACGGCACCTCGGATTCCACAAGGCTGTATTTCAGAGCAAGTTGACGATGGATTATCCTGGCTACAAGGTTGTGTCTAGTTTATTTTAGAACGTAATACTAATGATGTACCTCCTTATTTATTTATTGTCGGTTTTTCCGATGATGACGTCATACAAGATCGTGTAGATTAATCTTTACTGGTTTAAGTGGTTTGTTGATACGTTGTTGTGAAGAAAAACAGGTTTCTATAATTAATTATTTGAGAATCTACCTATAGTTTACAAAAAATAAATGGTACAGCATTTGTAGTCTTTTTTGTTTATATTTATAAAACGTAGGTTTTTATAATAAACTAGCTGACCCGGCAAACGTTGTTTTGCCATATAAATTATTTCTAGCTGCTCGGCGCTACTTCGTTCGCATGGTGTCCTACCCCCTACCCTACTCCTACACTACTCCTACCCCGCGCGGCCTGCTTTGGTACCCTCCTGATGATGGACAGAAGGTTCCAAAAACGTTTTATCATTTATCTTTATTACCTAGAAAAGTGTCCTTTTAACTAGAAGAGGGGCTTGTGGCTAAGTAATAATAGCCATACGGGTCGATCGATGAATGAATGATAGAAAAAGGCTAGGCAGATAGGATCTTTTTTCATCATATACTTTTGGACTTTTGGAACAGATCATACATTGGTAGGGACTTACCGTACAATGTCGACCAGCCGATGGACGATGACTGGCTCAAAGTTTCCGTTGTAAGCTTTCAAGCAGCCATCTTCTATTGCTATGCTGAGCTGTAACAAAATTACAGTATTTATCTAAGGCGGTATTAATGACTCCTCCTGCGAAGCAGTAATGCTCACGAAGGAGGAGGCGGAACGCATGGGGGAGAGGCAATCTTTGCGCCCTCACGCCTCTAGTCGCCGCAGGAGCCGCCCTGGGCGTCGAGAATGGAGAACCGATTCCTGGCCACCATAGGCGTGGGCTTGCGGACGGCGAGCAATGGGTAGCTCGCCGCCCGGTAAGGACCAGACCCGGGTCGACGGCGCGTTGTGTTGCAGGCGCGCCTCAAAGAGATGTCAGCACGGGGTTCGCTAGGGCCAATGCCTGCCAGGGTCGCGGGTTGTTCGAAAGAGTTACCGTGGCCCCTGGCACACGCAACTGAAGGAACATGGGTGTGTTTTAGTCAGTAAAAGTCTGACACGTCCTCCCGCTCCGCCCAGAAAAAGCAAACAACTTTAATATGGGACCAAACCTGAAAGCGCGAAAAAAATCAGCTGTTCCCTACATTTATGTTCGTATAACTCGTCAAAATGTAGGGAACACCAGATTTTTGTTTCGCAATTTATAGTTAGTCCCATAGTAAAAGTTATTTATAATGATGAGTACAATGGCCCCCTAGAGTTATGGGATATCAAAAAAAACACGTTGTATACAACCGTTCCACTGATTGCCTTTTTTTTTTTTGTGGATGGGAATCATCAAATGACCCCTCCCGCTCTGGGTGGAGCGGAAGGGAGTGTCAGACTCTTACTGACTAAAAACCCCCGTGACGCTGCCCTGGAACAGAAAGGGCTAAGGAAGGCCTTAGCCCTTTCTGTTCCAGGGCAGCGGTAAACCTTTCGGATGATCCCGCCGCCCCGGCAGGCTTCGGCCCTATCGGGCCCCGTCCTCTGCTGACATCTCTTTGAGGCGCGCGTGGAACACAACGCGCCGTCCGGCACGGGCCTGGTCCTGATCGGACGGTGAGCTACCCATTACTCACCGCCCGCAGGCCCGCTCCACTGATTGCCTGTCGTCTGCATCACAAAATTACATATACCTTATCTCTAACGCCAGTAGCCCTGATCTCCCGCAGTAACCACGGCAGCATGGCGTTTGAGAACCGCCGGTCCATTGCTGTGAAGCCCAGGTACGTCACCGAAGTCAACTTGGTCTTCATCTTGAGTGAATTGAACTGCTGACAAAAAGTAAAATAAATTACGGCTACGACTAACTTCGGCCCGAGACTTTGTTCGCGTGGAAGTCGTTAGATACACATTTATAGAAAATTCCCTCGGCCCCCGTTCCACCGTGTCGCATTGCATCGCCCGCCCTCGATTTTTTCTTTTTGCTCGGTTGCTAACAGTCGTTGCGTGATGTTAAAGAGCATATCACCTTTCTCAAGAATTGGGTGTGTATCAGAGTACAGTCAACAGCAAAAGTAGATGATCAAAATCAGAAATTTAATACTAATGAACGGAGTTTGCGTCAGAACTGTGGGGCGTCGAAGTGATTCAAAAGTATGTCAGACTCAGTGTCATACCTTTGAATCACTTCGACGCCACACAGTTCTGACGCGAACTCCGTTAATTAGTATTGAATTTCTGATTTTGATCATCTACTTTTGCTGTTGACTGTACCAGAATTTTACATGGAGCGACTGCCAATCGGACCTTCACAACCCAGTTACTGGGTAAAACTAAACCCCTTGGTAAGACTGGTTGTCAGACTTTCGGGCTTCTGACGACCCGTAAGGACTGTCAAAGATCCGCGAATGACAGCCGGGACTAACGTGCTTTCCGGGGCACGGAGGAGTCATGGTATGTAAAGATAGTGACCCATCCACGGACCAACCGCGGCAAGAGTAGCTTAACCTGATCGATCGACCCGTGCGGCTGGTATTACTTAGCCACAAGCCCCTCCAAGTGTTTGTGTCTTTATTATGTTTTCTCATAGTCTGTTCATAACGCGGCTATGGATATTATTATAAGTATACACTCATTATATTGTACAGACGCCCGCAGGTCAAGCTACCCGAAACTGTTAAATTTTCCCAATCAACCTTGAACCTTAATGTTTTAGCGATAAAGTTGAAAATCTTTTAAAGAAAATTGACAGATAGTACTAGCTTGATGTGCTGGCGTCTCTAAGTAGCAAATAACTGCTGTAACACATGTGTTTGTTATTACAATCAACTCTGTTTATGTAAATAACTATACCTTATGTGTGGTTTTTGTTAATACAGTTTACGTAAGTAACCTCAAACACATTTCATCATCTGCCTAGCCTTTTCCCAACTATGTTGGGCTCAGCCTCCAGTCTAACCGGATGCAGCTGAATACCAGTATTTTACATGGAGCGACTGCATATCTGACCTCCACAACCCAGTTACTGGGTAATATGATACCTCTTGGTAAGACTGGTTGTCAGACTTTCGGGCTTCTGACGACCCGTAACGACTGTCAAAGATTCACGAATGACTGGGACCAACGGCTTAACGTGCTTTCCGAGGCACGGAGGGGTCTTAGTATGTAAAGATGGTCACCCATCCACGGACCAACCGCGGCAAGCGTAGCTTAACCTGATCGATCGACCCGTGCGGCTGTTATTACTTAGCCACAAGCCCCTCAAGAACCTCAAACCCATTTACAGACTAGAATGATGATTTGGTAAAAAGGTTCACCACCCTAATTGTGTAACACACGTTCAATCACAATCTGAGGGGCAAATCCCGTATTTTTAAGAACGTTCACAGTCTGATCTCAGTCTCAATATGTCAAAAATGCTTCTAATTTCTACTCTACGTTTTAGACATTGGTTGTAACTGAGATGAGATCGCGACTACATTTTGAACGTTTTTACTTACGGAAATTGGCCTTAAACATTTTGAAGGATATTGCTAATCTATTGCTTCATATGTTCGAATAATTTATCTGCTGAACAACCTAAATAACGCAACGGGTTCGTTTTCCAGGTCGGGCAACGTGTTATTCGGTTTTTCCATTCGGAATTTCTCAGTCACAGTCCGGAGTTAAGAAGTTGGTGGTGTGATACCCTCGTGCCTCGTAAAGCACGTAAAGCCGTTGATCCTGCGCCTGGTCTCTCTCCGGTCGTGTCGGATTGCCGTCCCATCGGACTGTGAGAGTAAAGGAACAGAAAGTGCACAAGTGTGTGCGCAATGTGCGCATACACTTGTGCACTAAAATATCTCCTGCGAACCTGGCTAATCTTCGTGGAGATTGGCCTACGTAACCGAAATCGCTCACGGATTATTACCTATTATTAACTTTTTCATAGGTACAGACGCCAGCACATCAAGCTACTACAATCTGTCAAATTTCTTTAATAGATTTTCAACTTTATAGCTAAAGCATTATGGTGCAAGGTCGATTGGGAAAATTTGACAGTTTCGGGTAGCTTGACCTGTTGGCGACTGTACCAAAAGGAATCACATTTGTTTTGCCAGACACGGTAATTATGTATACCTTTGCTTCATAGCGGGTCGATGACAATCTAAATGGCCTCCCAGAGTTCTGCTAAGTACGTGTTTGGCGCCATCACTAGCGTCCATCAGTTCCTGTACCGTGCAGCTTACAGGACACGCAGGACATGATAATATTAAGTGTCCCATCGTTTGTGGAACAGAACCACTTTACACTTCAAGATGGAGTCTTCTATGAATCTCTACCTGAACAGGTTTTCTTTGCTTCGGCCAATCTTGGTCCTGAGTCTGTTAAGACTTTCAGGTTATCCAAGGCAACTCATGTCCAGGTGGGAAGGTTAGGTGGTTGATCTTTAGTAAGTATTAATTTCTATTTAGGGCTGCAAACAATTCCATTACCTAATATCAAAGTAATAAGAAATTATTTGCAGACTTATCTACTACTTACGTAGGTATGTACTTACTTATAATTAAAGTACCTGCATCAGCTGCTAAACCTAAAAATTCGCCATTTTATGTACGTAGGTAAATATGCTATTTAGTCGATTTTAAAATTTGTACTTAATCGATTGTCCTGGAAACAATGAATTATGACCAAACGTAAATCCATTGCATATTATGTAAATACGTAAATAGGTCCATATGATTATTTTTTATCTGATTAAAAGGCCTAATTATAAAAATAAACAAATAAGTTAACTATTTTGGGTACCTACCTGTTATTTTTAAGTGTCAAAAGGAAATAAATCTTCAAACAAAACACAAACGAATCACTGGTTCTGCAAACTTCAAAAAAATCAATAATACAAACAAACACTGATTCGGCCTCACGAGTCACTGATCACAATTAAATCCTTATTTTAACACAACATTACCACATTATGCACAGAATAAGTAAAATTAATCGGAAAAAACATTTTCGCACGAACATTTCGCAGAGAGCATTATTCCGAAGGCACTAGTAGACGGAAACAAAAACATTATGAAGAAAAGCGAATACCTTTGCCGGCCACAGAAAACCTATAAGTCTGTTTTCTCTTTCTTTCCCACATAAAATTTAAGAGACGGCAAGCATCACCAATGTAGAGAAAAGCTGGAGTTAAAATAATACTGACATGTAAAGTTCAATATACAAATTACGCAAGGTAGAGGATAATTATTAATTAGTTATTTTAACATTAATTTCCTACTTCCTTAAATTGGGCTATTATTGGCACAATTAAATCGTTCTGTCGTGTTTGCACAAATAATCAAAAGTTGTAAATAACGCCATCTATTTTAAAATAGTGGAACTATTAAGAGGAGCAAGCGGCATAATAGTTCAGCTTTGTGTAAGTAGATGGCCCTTATTGCATAGAGCTACTTTTTGTTTGAGGTTTATTTGACTCTAATTTCCCAACCCCTTCCCTCCAACCCACAAAAAATAGGTATTGACGTATTGTGGTTGACAGTCACAAAACGTCAATACCTCTTTTTTGATCGTAGATTTTGCTAACTTATGTGACAGAAAGTGTCAACCTGAAAGTGAATTTTCACTATAGTGGGAGTTGTTGTCAAAAGTGGTAAACCAAATATACATGAGCCCCTTTATTCATAAGCGTTGCTTAAAGCTACGTAAAGATTTGCGGCTGTTTAACCATACATTTTTGACGTTTGAACGTCACTTAACTTTAATCATTGTTTAAATTTCTCTAATCATTCATAGTTACAGTACCTACCAATAATAAACTTACGACAAAGTTTTGTGTGTTGTTTTGCAATTATCTCTTCTCAAGTCCAGTCCCCCTGATACCCTGTCCAGTAGGTTATCCGTTTTTTGACAGCTGCCTTAGAACATAACTATTCCAGATTACGTAAAAGTTAATTATTATAAATATTATATATTTATATTATTAACGCATTACTATATCATCGCATTATTATTATCTATATCGCATTATTATTTATATTATTACTTTAAAATGCGTAATAATTTAGATATTATATATTTATATTATTACGTATTTTAAAGTTAACAGCTGCCTTATCTTATTGAATCATCTTACTTATGACTTCTGACTACAGACATTATGATACCGTACGTGATCAGTATTGACAAAAAAAAAATTGCTATAATATTTATATTCCATCTGTCAAAAAACGGTTTACCTAATGGACAGGGTATAAACAGTAATTAAATACTTCGCTAGCAAAACATTTACTACTTGTAAGGCTTCAAAGGCTCCAGGTACATTTACATCATAGTATTGATTACTAGGTATCTTTCTCTCTCACGATCTCAGCTGTTGCCAAAAAAAAAGATTGTTTTAACCACTTTCATCTAAAAATCCGTTTAAACAACATTTATTATGTACCCAAAATTAATATTTCAATTTATTAATACGTTTAAATGTATCGCAGTAACAAATAAAGCTGTTTTTCTATTTAATAAATAATCAATCAAATGATTCCGATTTCCGCCGCGCGACACCAGCGCCACAAATTAATACAAGTGTCACATTTAGACGATGTAGATTAAAATGGGGGTATTTACAAAAGTTAGGATGTTTAGTGTAGTGTGAGTAAAAAAAAAGTGTAAAATATATTTTTGTGAATAATTTACTTCGAAATACAGATGTTAAAGCATAGAAATTGTTGTTTATTGTGGCTAATACAGGTAAGAAAGTGTTTTCTGCTTTTTATCTGCGAAAAATATAATTGATTCTCAACTTCTGCTTTTTTATGTATATTGCAAAAAGAAATCTAGTATGTAAAGAAGATTTAGGAGTACATTTAAGTAACTTAAACCTCCTTTGATTCTTTGACCTAATAAAAAATAGGTTGGAATGAAATTTATCTATAGATACATCTCCTAAAAATCCCTTTTGCCGGGTCAAGGTGAATCTCCTGAAATGCTCTCAGACTGATCAATAATTTGACGAACCTTCTCCACGAATTAATTAGGCATATTATATTATATATTATTGAGGTATATAACGGGTGTAAAAAGACACTTAACGAAGCCGAGAGCCACTTGTACTCCCCGTCATTGTAATATTTTTTTTGTACTGGACCATACCTGGGAACCTTCTGGTTACGGAGATATTGCAGGGGTCGTGGGGGTACCCACGACCCCTGTACTGATTAGGTAGGTATATTGTAAAGAGGTATGACAGGTTCTCCTGTGTGCTAATAACAACAAACTTCGACCACCAATCCATCTGAAAAGCGTGGTGGTCAATCGTAGATCGTCGTTACGGGTATTCAGAAGCCCGATAGTCTGACACCAGTCTTACCAAGGAGTATCGTGTTACCCAGTAACTGAGTTGTGAATATCAGGACGGCAGTCGCTCCATGTAAAATACTGGTATCCAGCTGCATCCGGTTAGACTGGAAGCTGACACAAAAATAGTTAGAAAAAGACCAGGGAAATTGAATTAATGGTGATATCGTGGAGGAGGGGCTTGTGGCTAAGTAATAACAGCTGCACGGGTTGATCGATTGGGTTAAGCTACCCTTGCTGCGGTTGGTCCGTGGATGGGTGACCATCTTTATAAATCAAGGCCCCTCCGAGCCTCGGAAAGCACGTTAAGCTGTTGGTTGCGGCTATCATTCGTGGATCTTTGACATTCGTTACGGGTCGTCAGAAGCCCAAAAAGTCTGGCAATCAGTCTTACCAAGGGGTATCGTATTATCCAGTAACTGATGTCGTCGTGAGCGAATATAGCCGTAGGTAATCGGCGGATGAAAATATTTTTTTTTTTGAGGGCAGGCCGGGGTCCCCGTCGCCCGTCGATCGCGGGGCCCTGGGCACTTGCCCAGAGTGCCCAATGGATAAGAGACCTAACGAGTATGAAAATTACTGTGATCAATCTTTAAACACAAACATCACTTCGAACTTCGAACGGAGACACCGTTCGAAGTTCGAAGTGATGTTTTTGTTTGTTAATCCGTTGTTAATCCGCGATGATTTATCTTAAAAACAAATGAGTTCGCTTTCGAATTGTGTGCGCTTACTTGAGTGACGTGACTGCTGATCTGACTTTGTAATCACCAAGGAAAACACCTTCTTTTCCAGAGCCATGGATAACCATAAAGAATTTACATCATCTTCCACCATATCATTCGTAGAATCTAGCACAGAAGAGAAGCGAGGGAAGGGCAGAAGGAAGTCCTTCTTCAGAAGAAATGGTTTGCTAAAAGTGAACCATAGTTCCAGTGATGCTGACATATCAACTATTGAATATGAGCGGTAAGATTTCCATTGTTTCCATTTATTTTTATATACACCGTGTTCCGGACGATATACATAAACTTCGGCCAGATGTTCAGAGTCAGACCATGGATATAAGCATTTTTCATTACGGACACTTTAATGAATTCTTATGTTTTATGTTTTGTTAATTCTCATTCAAACTAAATACCTTGACGTAAATCATCCGATATGCATGCCTCTTTATCCGATGCATTTTATAGATTTATCATTTTAATTGCACTAAGCGGCAACATAGGCCAAATTAAGACCCATGAAATGAAAGTACAAATATCTTTGTAACGAAGCCTTTTTAAGTACTATTTCCTGTGTTATATTGTTAAAGCTATAGGTATCTAGAAGCGTTTGCCAATGTTTATGGATAATGTGAAGAACACGATGTACCTATAGCCAGAAATATTTTAAGATCATACTAACGTTGCTTCGAAACAGTGCCTTAGTGTACGCACGGCTACACATCAAGCTATACATAACCAGTATAAGCTGACTTCTGATTGTACGAAAAACCTATACAATGAGAGGTCAGCTAAAACTGGACATGCATAGCTTGACGTGTAGCCGTGTGACACGCGAGCGACACATTGAGGATAGAGGCAACTGCATCCGCTAACACGCTTCGAAAAAAGCCGTCGACGCGTGTCGTTCGTGTGTATGAGCACGAATTCATCTGTATTCTGCAACCCATTTGAATGAAATGTGTACCTAAATAGTCGATTCGTAAAAATCTTATTCACGATATTTTAAAAAGGATCTTTGCAACTGTTCCGGACGTATTCGCTTCTAAAATACTTAGAGTAAGCAAAACTCTTAAAACAAGTTGTGAAATAATGTCTTAGGTATATTATATGTTGACATTATCTTAAAAACTACTGCTCCCTATCTTAATTTATTTATTTTGTCTCGTCAATCGATCCAGAGAACCTTTTTATGATTTAGTATATGAATTGCCTTTTAATAGTAGATTATTCACTAAGGGTATAAAGCAGTGTCTTAATGTCGCGGGCGCTAATATGAATTCTGAACGAAACGAAGGACAACGAGGAAGTAACGTAATACGTAAACGTGGATTGAGTAAACTACTGGGGGCCTAAAAAGGCCACTTTAAGCAATACCTCTGAAAGCTATTCATTTCCTGAATTCCCAGCAGATCATTAGCAATTCCTCTAATTTTCGTTAAATGGTTACACATAATAGTTTAATCTCCTACAATTAATTTCTTATCAATCATATTTGGTGTAAATATTGGTGGACTGGATCAATATGGCGAACTTCAATAAATAAGGCATTGAGAAAAAAAAAATTGGTACCATGCCACTATGTGGGGTATCAAAATAACACGCTTGTAAAGGCGATTCCAAAAATATAACACACTAAAAGGTTTCAAATAAAAAATTAACAAATCCGACTGCAACTAAGATTCAAAACAAGCTCTTTTTCAAGCAGTCCCATGCTTTCGGTAAAATCTTTTTCCTATATCAATGGTGACATCAAATCTGAGTTTGAACTACAATAACAGAGTGAGTGTGCCTGTCGGGTGTTTTTTTTTAAATTTTGAAATCTGTGCTCGTGCAATTTCATCAAATACACAATAAATAGGATTTAATTATATCGTCAATAGTGTCAATTCAAATCCAACATTCCAAGTGGAGTTACGCGCCACAGGAACCGATCATTTTGTTCGTTGACAGCAACTAAAACCTATGAAGTACAAACTCTTTCATAGAGCTGTAGATATACAAACGCCAGCAGATCAAACTACCCGAAACTGTCAAGTTTTCCCAGTAAACCTTGAACCTTAATGCTTTAACGATAAATTTGAAAATATATTAATGAAATTCGAGTTTTGTTAAGGTTCCAATTCCAAATCACATTATGTACCAGCGGGTCATAATGAAACTTAGTACAACATTAATGCCCGGCTGGAGACTAGGGCTATAATGATTTAGGTTACGTGTGCATGACATTTATTTTGATGTTAGCGAGCCGGTGGTATGAAAATTATATTATGTCCTTGCGAAATATTACCCATTGTTGACAGAGGGTTTGTAACTGATAAATAAAACATAATTTTGACATTACTATTCCACACAGTCTCTATGGAAAGGCTTGTAAACATAGTACATACACCATTGTCGCGTTATGAATATGTAATTCTTATATAATAATATAGGCACAAACTACTTACATATAGTATAGTTTATAATGTCACAGACGGATATTCGAATCGGCTATTTTACATAATCGCTAGCCGTTTTACAAAACAGCTCCGTTATATATAACAGTTGAATGACGTTCTGACAAATAAAGATTTGCCGAACGTCAACGTCAGAACGTAAGGCAAAGGCCTTATAATCTAGTTTGTGCATGTGAGTTTGAATGTTTGTGAACGCACCCACGATACAGGAGTAATTCCTAGTGTGGGGCAACGTTATTAAAAAAAAAACTTTCTACGTTACACCAATTTTCATTGTAATCAACATGTAATCTGTGTTGAATGCTGTAACAAAAGTGCGTATAATGACATACTCATACCATCATAACTATAAACCAATCATAATAATTCCGCTGTGTGATTAACTGATTATCAAATTATCATCATTATCTCCCACGTCAGCATTCTTGTGGCTGACAGAATAATTCCTTCAGGTTGCGCTCATAGGAAGATCAATTTTTTTTTTATACTGGACGCCGTGCTGCGAAAATCCTGCGGCTATACTCAGTTGTGTAAAGTCTGCATTAACAATTTATTTCATTTGTTTTCTGCCGTCTAATTAATCGGAGTTGCCTGTGGGTGCCTCAATAAATTAAGGCCTCCAGCCAGGGCTTAAAAAACTTAAAAATAATCTACTACACGCTAAGAGCACCCCCTGTGGGGTACGGACCTTGGCTTAGGGCGACGCTGGGAGAGGGCAGCAAGGAACAGGTTGGATCGGATTATTTTGGGGCGAATTTAAAGCAACAGGCTCAGCGACGCGGGCTGGCTCGAGCAAGGGTCGGGGGATGCAAAATCCTACTAATATTATAAACGCGAAAGTTTGTATGGATGGATATTTGTTACTCTTTCATGCAAAAACTACTGAACGGATTTGGATGAAATCTGGCACACATATAGTTTATAACCAGGATTAACACATAGGATACTTTATATCCCGATATTCCTACGGGATCGAGACTTATGCGGGTGAAACCGCGGGGCGCTGCTAGTCAGAAGTAAAATAACTGTGACGTGGCCACGGGAGTATCGCTTGTTGCTACACGCGTCGCTGTGCACTGAACTGTGAACTTAGCCATAAATATGTAGACTGTATCGATATTGTGAGATTTTCGCAAAGTTAGACAACTAAGTGAAGGTCAACGGTTGGAAGGTGAGGGTCGATTGGCTACTGGCTAATCTGATTAATAAGGCTCGATGCCTTGCTGATGTTCTAAGGATTTAATTAAATGAAGTAAAATTGGCCCTAAGAGGACAGACCGGCTGACATTTTTTACCGTCTGGACAAAAACAGGGTATAAAAGCTGAACGGAGTAGAATCCTATGGCACAGAAATCTAATTTTTTTTTCAAAAACCTATAATGAAATTAGCTTATCAATAAATACTTATTTGAAGTTTTGTATACTAAAACCAAAATTATGTGCATTATTGTTTTTAGTGAGATTATAATGTTGTATGTATTTATAGTATTTCTAAGTTATATTAATATTGTATTCTATGTCTTTTATATGGGCCTTGATGCCTGAAATAAATGGATAAATAAAAATAAATAAAATTATCATTGATATCGTAGCTACATTCAAACCTTCGATTGAAGCCCTCGGCTGGCTTCAATCGAAGGATCGAGATCATTATCTGCCTAGCCTTTTCCCAACTATGCTGGGGTCCGCTTCCAGTCTAACCGGATGCAGCTGAATACCAGTATTTTACATGAAGCTACTGCCTGTCTGACCTCCACAACCCAGTACGATACCCCTTGGTAAGACTGGTTGTCAGACTTTCGGGCTACTGACGACCCGTAACGACTGTCAAAGATCCACGAATGACAGCCGGGACCAACGGCTTAACGTGCTTTCGGAGGCATTGAGGGGTCTTTGTATGTGAAGATGGTCACCCATCCACGGACTAACCGCGGCAAGCGTAGCTTAGCCTGATCGATCGACCCGTGCAGCTGTTATTGCTTAGTCACCGAGATATTTTATTTTACTTATTGTGAAAAAAAAAAAGAAATTTCTGTGCCATAGGCACACAATTTCTGTGTCGTAGGTACTCCGTTAACCTTTTATACCCTGATCTTGTCCAGGTGGTAAAAAATCAGCCGGTATTGTGACCTTATTGGTGATGTTCTTCAGAAAGATCAGGTGTGTCGTACTCGCAACCGGCGGCGTGCCTGTACGACCAGAAGGCTCTCGTAATTTAAAACGTTCAAAATCTAGTCGCAGTCTCATCTCGGCGACAAACTAATGTCAAAAACTTGTCAAAATGTAGGGAAATTAGACGCATTTTTGACAGATTGAGACTGAGATCAGACTGTGAACGTTCTTAAAATTACGATAATTGCCCCTCTGATATATGAACGTAAATAAAGCAAAATGAGTATGTAAGAAAGAAAAGAAAGAAAAATGCGTTTATAGGCATTACCTACACCTTAAAACTATAAAAACAGAAAAAAAAAATCAGAGAGCATCATTCAAATCATCATCATCATCATCATTCATTTAAATTTCAGAGAGCTGTGGATTTTGTGAATAATAAATAAATAAACAGAAAAAGACCAAAAGGGCCTTTTTTTTTTTTGTGGATAGGAAATCATCAAATGACCCCTCCCGCTCTGGGTGGAGCGGAAGGGAGTGTCAGACTTTTACTGACTAAAACCCACCCGTGTTCCTTCCTTAGCCCTTTCTGTTCCATGGCAGCGGTTAACCTTTCGGAAAATCCCGCCGCCCCGGCAGGCTTCGGCCCTATGGGGCCCCGTCCTCTGCTGACATCTCTTTGAGGCGCGCGTGGAACACAACGCGCCGTCCGGCACGGGCCTGGTCCTGATCGGACGGTGAGCTACCCATTACTCACCGCCCGCAGGCCCGCGCCTACGGTGGCCGGGAGTCGTCACGCGGCTCCCGACGCCCGGAGCGTCTCCCGCGGCGGCTGAGGCGTGAGGTTCTTTTCCTCAGCCACCTCCTTCGCTAGCATGACTGCTTCGCAGAAGGAGGTGACTGCCTCCCACTCCCTCTCGCCCCGGACCATGGCTTGCACCAGGGCCGGACGCGAGAGGTCGCCGCCGTTGCCGATCGCCTCTACGAGGACACGGCGGGGCTCCGCCCAAGCAGGGCAGACCGCCACCGTATGCTCCACCGTGTCCTCCGGGCGATCCTGGCAGTGGTGACACCCGGGCGTCTCCTCCCGCCTGATTATGTGCAGGGACCAAAAGGGCCTCAGCTCAGTATAATGTAAGATGACAACACAAGGTGTACCACCTGACGCTGACTTTCAGCTGCTACCCACGAGTGCCATACGCTGGAATAACAAACACATAAGGAAGTGTGAAATGTAAGGTCGTAGATCCCCATGGGGAGAAGGCGTGAGGGTGTGTAAGGACACCCTTACCCTTGTGCTGTGTGTGTGTCATATGAAATAGTTTGGATTGTGAAATACTGGAATTCAGCAGCATGCGGTTACACTAGAAGGAAAAGGGCCAGACGGAGGATTCAGTCCTAATCGTTTTTGTCGTACTTTCACTACGCTATTATTTAGCGATGCACACAGAATATCAAGCACAGCAAGCACATCAAGCTACTAAAATCTGTCAGATTTTCAACTTTATCGCTAACGCATTGAGGTTCAAGGTCGATTGGGAAAATTTGACAGTTTCGGGTAGCTTGATGTGCTGGCGTCTATAGCCTGTACTTACCTTCTTTAAAATTTTTATCGATTTATAGAGAGAGCGAGATATCGAGATGTTTGTAAGTGTTTATTCAAAGGTGCATAAATATACAAAGCGATAAGGCCACCCATTGTCCTATATCTTGTAGATTTGATGTATTTTTTCGTATGTATTTTTGTGGTTTACTATATCACTCTGTATATCACTCAGGCCGTTAGTTGAACGGCCGCCGTTTAGTTAAAAGGCTAGGCGGTTAATTAAACGGCTAATTAAACCAGTTGGCTGCGACTTATGCACTCTAACATCCGGACATGACGACATTTTAAGGCTACGGAACCTTAACCAGGGGTATTATTTTTCATTTCCTTTTAAAATGGCATCATAAACATTTATGAACATAGTTATTAATGTGTATATTACGAACAAATCTTGTATTGTTTTCAAGGAAAAACTATTAATTAGGTACACACGGCTACACGTCAAGCTATGCATTTCCAGTTTTAGCTGACCTCGCATTGTATAGGTTTTTCGTACAATCAGATGTCAGCTTATACTGGTTATATGTATAGCTTGATGTGTAGCCGTGCGTACCTTGAAACCTGTACCTGTTACTCCATACATTACACCTGTCAATCTGGGACTTTGCAACCGAATTCGGTCGTAAAGCGATCGCTATGAATGTTGAGACTGCAGCCAGTGGTGTAGTGGGTGGTAGATGTCACATGTAGTGACTGTTTAACCCTTAACATTTTGACTGCAATCAACGTTTATAAATGAATCCGCTCAAATATAAGACAGCAGGAACTTACGTATGTTTAACGATAAACCGTATTACGACGACTAACGATTACCATCGACGACTATCAATATTAGTAAACAGTGTTTTTACAAACTATAACCCTTGGACGTACCAGACATTCAGTCTATCAGTATATTTCCTATCGCCGCGTCCAGCGCACGCGTTCGCGCCAAAACCGCCGCCATCTTGTATTTTCAAACCGAACGTGTTCGTTAATATTTAAAAAGTGAAAGTTCAAAAGATGAATTTTGTTTCGTTACCCATTTGAATTTGTAATTCGGTTTTTTTTTTTTTTGTGTGTGTAAGTGTGCTATCGATGGTTTATTATTGGACATCGTTAAGTTCGGTAATTGAATTTTGTGATAAAGGAGTTCTTTGTTTATTTTATTTTTAATATTAGAAGGCCAGTTCCGTAATGTAAAACGTTCAAAATCGAGTCGTAGTCTCCTAACAGCGACAATCAATGTCAAAAATTAAAAAAAAAAATTGAGGCATTTTTGACAGATTGAGACTGCGATTTCAACGCGCAAGATCTTAAAAATACGGTAATTCCTCTCAGATACTTATTAGTCGATGTTCGTGATTACTACTAGAAAGAGTGTACTCATAGATACACCCTGGTGTTTTTTACATTTCTATGGGTGTACTACTAATAACAGTGAAGCAGAGGACATAGCTAAGCCTTACTGACAGGAGTGGCAGCAGGTGCATAATAAGATTTCTGTATTCCAATGGTGTGTTCTCATCTTTTTGACAAACGGCCATAAGAAGCCATGATCATCATCTACCTAGCCTTTTCCCAACTATGTTGGGGTCGGCTTCCAGTCTAACCAGATGCAGCTGAATACCAGTATTTTACATGGAGTGACTGATTATCTGACCTCCACAACGACCACAACCCAGTGACTGGGTAATACGACACCTCTTGGTAAGACTGTGTTGTCTGACTTTCGGGCTTCTGACTACCCGTGTCAAAGATCCACGAATGACAGCTGGGACCTTCGGCTTTGCTTCACCTATATAAAATATTGCTGGTATGTTATGATGACTCATATAAGTGTATTGTGTAGAGTTGGTCAAGCGGGCGTCAGAACACTGATAAGAATGATAGTTTGCAAACACAGCTGTCCGAAATCAAACATGATTGATATTTAAAGTAATAACAGCCGTACGGGTCGATCGATCAGGTTAAGCTACGCTTGCCGCGGTTGGTCCGTGGATGGGTGACCATCTTCATATACTCCGTGCCTCGGAGAGCACGTTAAGCTGTTGGTCCCGTCAGACAAGCAGCATTCTGGAGGTCAGATAAGCAGTCGCTCCATGTAAAATACTGGTATTCAGCATTTCAGCTGCATCCGGTTAGACTGGAAGCCGAACCCAACAGTAGTAGTTGGGAAAAGGCTAGGCAGATAATGATTTATAAGCAACTAGCTTCTGCCCGCGACTTCGTCCGCGTGTTTTAAGAGCGTTCATCCCGCGCGGGCTGGCAACGTCGCATTTCTAGTGGTCTTTCGGGATTATTTTATTAAATATCCGAAATCGGGGAATCTTTTTCATAACTAAAACCTAAATCTAATTTAAAAAATAAAAGTAAGTTTATGAATTACATTTGTTTGTGACACGCTCCCTCGCAAGTTGGTACTTGGTACAGTCCCACGGCATTCTCCTTTGTGAGTTTGGATGTAGGGTTCGGTGAGAACAGTTCTGGCCCCCGGCCAGTGGTATGGACCCCGACTTACGAATTGTAGATCGTGAGTTCGAACATAAGCAGGCACCTTACTTTCTGTGTTCAATTTCATAATCACTGCACTCAAAACGGTGAAGGAAAAAACATCGTCGGAAAACCGGCATGTCTTAGAACAAAAAAATCGAAGATATGTGCCATCGACCAACCCGCGGCCTGGCAGCAGCTGGGCCCGCGTGGCAGCAGCTGGGCAGCAGTGGGAACAGTATAGGCTGATTATGTTATGTAGTAACCTTTTCACTATTCATTTGAATTTCATACGTCGCGTCGTTGAAGTTATCGCTACACCCTGACCTACCTTACACGGCCTGGAAACATTCAGTTTCACAATCATGTTTTCTCAAGATTTTAACATCGTAAAATGCCTTACTAAGCCGACGTTCGTGGATGTAAAACTATCGCGCACTGGAATTTCAACTCTCGGTGTAGAGCCGAGCATTGGGAATTCAACAAAGCGCATTCCACTCCTTTAAAACTTCTTTACTTGGATATCCTAGCTTACTTACTGCAACCAACTGAGAAAAAAGCCAGAAATTTGAAAAGAGGCTCATGTATTTTGCATCATTAGAAGCACAAGAAAGTTGCTAGAGGTTCGTTCAACTTCCTACTAATATTAATATTATAAACGCGAAAGTTTGTGAGGATGTTTGTTACTCTTTCACGCCAAAACTTCTAAAGGGATTTGGATGAGATTTGGCACACAGATATTTTATAACCAGGATTAACACAAATGATACTTTTCATCCCGATATTCCCACGGGATCAAAACTTATGCGGGTGAAACCGCAGCGCGCAGTTAGTAATATTATACCTTAACGCGAAAGTTTGTTTGTGAGGATGGATGGATGGATGTTTGTTACTCTTTCACGCAAAAACGGCTGAACGGATTTTTATGAAACTTAACAGTAATATAGCTTATACATGACACATATATAGGATACTTTTATCCCGATATTCCCACGGGGTCGACACTTATGCGGGTGAAACCGCGGGGCGCGGGGCTAGTACTTAATATATTGCACACCACAATGACAAAACTTCCACCTAATTTCAAGTCAATAGAGTATTTATTCTAAAAAGTTCAATAAATTTAAAAAAAATGTATAAGTTATATAAATAAAACAATTAATAAGACGGACCCTCTACATCTTATTGCCCTTCTAATGATATTAATTAGGAGGGCAATAAGATTTAGATACATAACTAAGTTCTTAAACTAATGTAAGTACCTATAGGTACCTAAATCATTTTGAATCGGCGCCAAACAATCAATAAACAAAGATCACTAAATTGCCTTAAATTTAAATGGCGCCGACTCAAAATTATTTAGGTATACTTTAACTTAGTTATTAAGGTTAAATAAAAAAGGTTTATTACTTTGTGCTTTTCAGTTTTTTCGGCGGTTTATTTTTTTTGTTAAAAAGTTTTTATTTTATAATTTTGTGTGGCTATAATCTACTAATCGTTTGCCAAAGGGCAGGCATATGTGGAACTGAGTAGAGTAATAATACACAACTCAGCATTCAAATCTGTGAGTGAATAAGAAATCACCCCTAATACGGTTTTTTTTCGAATTTATATGGGACCAACTATGAGGTGTACCCTTTCCAATAAAAAAAATAATTATCAAAATCGGACTACTCTGTAAAAAGTTATGCGTGGTCATACATAAATTTAAAAAAACAATACGCGTCGACTTGAGACCCTCCTCCGTCTTTTTCGTCGGTTAAAAATTGATTTTTTAACTTTGTGTTTTATCTTCAAAAATATTTCCTTGTAATTATTCCCATATGGTTGTTATTATTTACCCCCGAGCGACTCTAAATCAAATTAAATATTTCAATCGAAATAAAAACTTCAACATAGCAGCAGACGATTCGGAAAATTGTAGATAAAGTTATATTTGACTATGATAAAACTGAACGTACAGACTGCAGACGCCAGGAGGTCAAGCTCCCCGAAACTGTCAAATTTTCCCAATCAACCTTGCACCTTAATACTTTAGTGATAATGTTGAAAATGTATTAAATAAATTTTACAGATTGTAGTAGCATAATGTGCTGCGGTCTGTACAACAACGCACAATGTGTTAGTTAGATAACAAAGTGATACTCTTATTCCTAATGTTTATTTACTCGAACGCTATTCCATCAACGACTACCTAAACGATAAGAATATTTTGGTTGCTGTGATTAATTCAAGACAATAGCGCCGATTCCCTTGTTCACAAACTTGAACTAAATTTCAATTCAATGCATCATTTTCATTCTATTTAATTTAGAAAAGGACAGAAAATAAATATTAGTTTAGTCCTGTCAAATTAGTCAGCGCCTGACGTAAATTGACGTATTTTTAGTAGCCATGTTTTTAATCACGTCTAATCTGTCTATGGAGTATCTTAATTTGACAGGACTAAACTAATATTTATCTTCTGTCCTTTTCTTAATGAAATAGAAAGAAAAGATGCACTGAACTATTTAGTTTAGTTTGTGAACAAGGGAATCACAGCGCCAATGTTTATGTTCTTTCCCCAGAATTAGATTACCTACAGACAGGTTATTTGAGTTCATATTATATTTAAGTAATTGTATACTGTATTTGACAATCACACTATCAATTTAGAATCTGAATAATTGCTAATCCATTACTTCACGATTATGCTCGAAAAATTTATCTCCTGAACAACGTAAATATCGCAATGAATATTGTTGAACTGTCAAAATGTAACCTATTTCTACTGTTAGTGGGTTACGTAATTACCCCGCTACACTGGGCCCTGTGGGATTACGGCCCACTCCCTCTCTTAGAGAGGAGGCCTGTGTCCCAGCAGTGGGAACATTATAGGCTGACGTGTATAGTCTCACTCGGTTTAACTATCGAGGGTTATATATGTGAATGCTAGTGTCAGTGTAGCCAATGATATTATGGTAGTCTGATACCAGGTACTGAAATTTCATACGTAACCGTCACGCTAATTCCTTTAAGGGTTGAGCAGTGTTGGGTTGCATGACGTGTTGGTTGTCACGAATTTCGAGCCTGATTTATAACCTAGCTCCTTGGAGAAGGCATTAATACGTTTCGTTTAAGCTACGGCGTAACTTTAACAGCATAAATCTGTGTATATTATGAAGCTTTATAGGAAAAGCTATTAAATAAGGCAAAAATACTGTTTGGTTAAAAATGAAACTCCTTTACACAGCTTGAAACATCATTTTTAAATTCGAACGGTGTCTCGTTGTGAATCCGCGATGATTTACTTTAAAAACAAACGTGTTCGCTTTCGAACTGTGAGCGCTCACTTGAGTGAGGTGAGCAGTGAACTTTACAGAATATCACTGGAGATTTACATTTACTTTCTTCCAGTCGCAAGCTGTGTTCAAATGTCAGTTCAAAAGTGTCAGTCATTGTGGAGTGTCACGTATCTACAAATGGTCCTCCAGACTATATTTCGGCCAGGGAACCTCAATGAAGACTAGCCTTCGGCGCGGAAGATGTTGCTAGTGCACAAGTGTGTGCGCAGACACAACTGCCGCATGTCAGACGATCAATTACGACGCGAAACTTATGACCCGGTGGGTCTCCGCGGCTGGCCCAGACGGAGAAGGCGGGATGAGCTGGACTTATTCTTTGATAAAGATTGGTCCTTGGCAGATCTGGACAGAGAGAGGTGGCGAAAGAGGGAGAAGAGAGTAGGGAGGCTTTTGTCCGGCAGTGGTACTTTAATAGAATAGAATACTCTTTATTGTACACCATACAAGTCAAATAAGTGAGGGGGGGGGGGGGGTGAGGTGGGGGTGGTGGTGGGGTTAATGTCTAATAGGTAACAAAAAAACGGACAAACATAGAACATTAGTTTCTGAAGTCGATTAAAAAGTACCAGTTAATCAGCCTCGTGTTTCTGTGGAAGATTAACAATGGTTCATAAATAGTTCGCGTTGTTTGTAAACACTGTAATTGATCGTATCCTCCCATTGATTGCATACGATCACATGCTTAGTCTCTGAGGGCCATCGTCCACGAGGCTACGCGAAAGTTACGCGTTACGAACTCAATATCACAGCACTAGTATTGCAATGAAAAAAGGAAATGAAACAAGGAAAGAAAGAAAATACATTTAGCTCAGACTAAAAAACACAGTACACCAGAGACATACATCGATAAGTATTTGTACCATACAAATATTTGTACCGTGCGGGAATCGAACCCGCGACACGTAGCGCAGCTGTCGATCGCTCAGCCACTGCGCCAACCGTGTCGTCGAATTTAATCTTTACTAATAATAAGGCTGAAGAGTTTGTTCGTTTGGACGCGCTAATCTCTGGAACTACCTACTTGTGGGATTCGAAAAAATATTTTTGCATTTGATAACCTAATTCTTGAGGAAGGCTATAGGCATATATATTCAACATCACGCTACGACTCATCGGAGCCGAGCAGAAAGAAAAAAAAGTCGTAAAGAACGTTTAGCGAAAACGAAGAATACTACGGGCATGCGATGCGATGCGACGGGCTGGGTAGGGGGAATAAGGAATTTGACGCGGACGAAGTCGCGGACCGAAGCTTAGTTATCAATCATCATCATCTGCCTAGCTTTTTCCCAACTATGTTGGGGTCGGCTTCCAGTCTAACCGGATGCAGCAGAATGCCAGTATTCTACATGGAGCTATAGTGCCTATCTGACCTCCACAACCCAGGTACTAGATAATACGATACCCCTTGGTAAGACTGGTTGTCAGACTTTCGGGCTACTGACGACCCGTAACGACTGTCAAAGATCCACGATTGACAGCCGGGACCAACGGCTTAACGTGCTTTCCGAGGCACGGAGGGGTCATGGTATGTGAAGATGGTCACCGAGCCACGGACCAACCGCGGCGAGCGTAGCTTAACCTGATCGATCGACCCGTGCGGCTGATATTACTTAGCCACAAGCCCCTCGAAGCTAGTTAGTAATAACAACTCATTCACCTTAATTTCCACAATAACAGTTTATACATAGTAATGTTTGTTGTTATCGTAATTATAATTAAAACGTTAAACAGGCTGCAAGGTTAACTGAACTACACATAATTAAATGATGCGTACAGCGCTGTTTTGTGCTGATCTTCCACTGAAAGCGATCTGCTATTTTTTTATTTAGCTTTGCATGCAAGACTAAACTACTACGCTTGGAGTAGGTATTGTCGCCGTTTCCCTTGTTCACAAACTAAACTAAATTTAAGTCCAGCAGTGTGATTCTGTAACCATCTCACCGTGAAAACTTAGGTGAAGTGAGCGTGGAGTGAGCTGTCATTCCAACTAATGCTAGGGATTGACACTATTGACAGCTCACTCTAAGCTCACTTCACCTACCTTTTAACGGTGAGATTTTTACAGAATCGATCGGCAGGTGTCCGTTTCAATGGCGCGGCCATGATGTTTTTTTTAAAAAAACCGTGGCAACTTTTTGTAAGAAATTGTAAGAGTTGATTCCCAAAACCATAAATTTGTCAAAGCTATGGTTAAAAAGTTATAAGAGTTTGAACGTGGCCGCGGCATTGAAACGCGGCGTACCGCGTGGCCACGGAGATCTTTAAAACTAAGCATTGCAGAGACCTGAAATTTAGGTAAATAACAGATTGAATTTGTAAAAAAAAAAAAATATATAGAAAAAAATCCTGGATTTATATTTTAGGAGCTGTAAGACTATAACCCCATGGCCGCGCTCTTGAAACGGTGAAAAACACGTTATCGCCGATATCTCGCTGAAAAAGCATCACAGACGTCTGAAATTTTTTGTAAAACCCAGATTTGAATTTGTCAAAATAGATAAAAATGCACAAGAAAATCCTAGGTTTACATTTCAGGAGCTACATAATGTTTGAAAAAATCGTCTGCTCAACAACGTAAATAACGCAATGAATGTCGTTGAACTGTCACAATGAAAGTCATTGCTAGTGTGTTAAGCAAGTACCCCACTGTCTTGTACGGGAATCGAATCCATAACTACATAGTAAAATCTCGATAAGAGATCATTAATTTTCATATAATTATTATTTTCGCAATAGTTAATTTATTTAACCAGGTTTTGAACCCGAAACAGCCTTAAACGTGAGACCTCTAACCTCAATGCCACTGTAGGTAAAGTTAATGAATGATAATTATAATTACGACTCGTTTACATACAATTGCGGAAAATTTTCTGACATGTTCAATTGGCGCCACGTTCTGTGAGAACGTTTGGCTTGTTCGAAGCGAAGCTTAGGCGAATAGGCACTTTGAAATAATATTAAAACCATTGTAGGTTTTGTATTAAAAATTAATGTATTTTTTTAATTATGTACTTGCTGGTGTACAATAAAGTATATATAAATAAAAAAATTAAAAAAAACGTGTCGATTCGCCCCTTTCGGGTGGAGTAAATTCGTGCGAATCGACTAAAGTGTAGCTTGCAAAGGAACTATGGCGCCGGCACCGATTCTCTTGTTCACAAACTAAACTAAATTTAAGTTCAGTGCATCTTTTTCTTTCTATTTCATTAAGAAAGGGACAGAAGATAAATACTTATTAGTGTATTCCTGTCAAATTACAGATTTATTCCTATCAGATTATTATTGTGTAAACTTCACAGACGTGCTGACTATCGATATCACAACACGAGAAAACTAAAGAAAATAGATTTTCTCAACTCATGCTTCAAGTAACAAAACATCCAGCGCGCAGCGGTCGTTAAACCCCAAAAAAAAACCATCAAATCTTTTTTGTATGCAGAGTTTCGCTAGCTAATTTAATGTGACCCTGTATAGATAGCCTATTGTTGTATTCTCTTGAGATAATAAATTATTGATTTACAATTAGGGTTGCCTCGTCCGGCCATTTTATTTAAATTTAAGCACGCAAATCGCGCTTAAGCGCTTGCCGCGGTTGGTACGTGGATGGGTCACTAATATTTACTTCCCAAGACTACTCTGTGCCTCGAAAAGCACGTAAAGCCGTTGATCCCGGCTGTCATTTGTCTTTGACAGTCGTTACGGGTCGTCAAAAGCCCTGTCAACCAGTCTTACCAAGGGGTATCGTATTACCCAATTACTGGGTTGTGGAGGTCAGATAGGCAGTCGCTCCATGTAAAATACTGGTATTCAGCTGCATTCGGTTAAACTGGAAGCCGACCCCAACATAGTTGGGAAAAGGCTTGGAAGATAACGGTGACTTTAAGCACACAAATATACAAATGGCGAACTTAAATTAATCTAAACATTGATAAGTCAGTAAAATGAATTAAGTATAAAATTTAATATAAAAAAAAAAATTGTTCCAAGTCTGGGTGTTTTTCTATCTATAATATGTATGTATTTACAAAAAAAAATTGTATATAAGTAGTTTGTCAGCCATCTTGTTACCATAACACAAGCATTAGGTTGCTTAGCTTGGGACAAATGGTGCTGTGTGAAATGTCCCCGGATATTATTATTATTATTTCGTTTATTTATTTAAAGGTCTTATTTTATTACATTTTTAAATATTAGTATAAAAATAAAATAACATTTAAAAATATAAAAAAATAGTGATCCACCGGTGGCGGGAGCAGGGTCCAAGCTACCGGTGGTTAGGGTTCCAGAGACAGAAACCTCCTCACAATGCGAGCCGTATCGAGGAGTACTGCCTTCTGAATCAGGCCCTTGATCCAACCGCCTAACGAGAGCCTCGATAGATGTTGATCGAGGCTTTCGGCCATCAGGCCATTGGCCGATACGACAATCGGCACAATGATAGTCGAGCTCACATTCCACATGTCAACAACCTCGTGTGCTAAGTCAAGATATTTGATTTGTTTATCTTTCTTTTATTATTATTATTATTAAAATGTAAATAATGTTCAGATGCCAATGTATACGCTTTTACAATAAAGTTCCAAGCCCCGTTCAAGATCTAAGCCTTAATAAATTCAAATCATTCATTAAACGTAAGTTGTGCCAGAAAGCCTTTTATACCGTTAAGGATTATATCGAGGACAAAAAGGCTTGGGATTGAGATGCTTCCAATTTTTTACCTATGTAGTGTTCTTATTTTTCTGTTTTGTTGTTGTTTTTCTTTTTTATATTCACTTTGACATCAATGAATTCTATATATAAGTACTGTGACATTTGCTTACTTTGTAAAGTATTCTATTATTTTAATTATTGTGAATGTGAATACTATGTGGGTCACTTTATTTTTATTATATTTTATTTTTCTCTCTGTTCTCTTAGTTTTGTCATGGTCTGGCAGTTTGAGTAATTAATGCGGCCTACCCAAATGTCCTTTCTTTGGTATTGTTCGTCGAATCGTCGAGCTCCTTAAGTTTTGAGTTGAGCTGCACTGATTTCTGACAAATGCGTGCACTGACTGGACAGGTCCTCTCAATCTGTGTGGTTCTTTCCTCAAAAGACCATCTCAGACATCGACCTGCATGGTCTTCATATGATCTGACCAAGATTATGTCTGGACTTTAAAAGAGACTGTGACCTCTGAGTTTGTTTCGGCCTTTCTTCTCAGAGTAGTCAGATAGGAAACGCCGACCTCATCTAGTTTTAAAATATGATTGACGTGTAAAAGTGTTTGTACAAACCTACTTACAAAATAAAATCATTTATCATTTATCATTTAAAACAAAATATTTAAGGATTAGGTAATAAATAAAAATGTCAAATAGTGTCATTCAAAAAGTCATTTATATCTTAATAACACCTGTCTGTCAATAAATCTCGAATCTTTTTTTTAAACAAATTTACCGGCGAGGCTATTTAAGTCACGAAAGACTTATAGAACATTTTAAAGTCTTAGATTAAAACATCTCACCATCAATTTCTGGGCCATCAAGACATTGTGTGGAGATTTTTGCTGAGCGGTCATCGTGCATACGCCGGTGCTGTGCTGCGACCCGCCCAATCCCATTTGACGCGTACCGCGAGGGCTGGTTCGAGGTGGCGCGAGAAAACCGTTCCTGGAAGGAATTAGAGGACAGTATAAGCAAACAACAAAAAAAAAACAGTGCATAATTCTGAACGAATAAAAGTTTGTGTTCAGGTTTTTTTTTTTCTTTAGGCAGCCCTTTGCAACTTTTTATGCCTGATCGAATGCTCTAAGTGTAATCCAATGACCTTCAG
Source organism: Apamea crenata (assembly GCA_949629185.1). NCBI lineage: Eukaryota > Metazoa > Arthropoda > Insecta > Lepidoptera > Noctuidae > Apamea > Apamea crenata. The sequence goes on along the minus strand of OX451380.1, from coordinate 5,511,394 downwards.
AATATACAGCGTGGAAAACAAACGGTACATGAATACAGAAAAAAAAACAATGGAAACTTCATTTTAGCATTTTGTCATTTTGCTTCCTATATGTGATGATCTATAAAGTTTAAAGCTCCTAATTGTCTCCTATCTGCTGTTGTGTCTTGTATTGTCTTTTGTTTTGGTCTTGTTATGTGTTTCTATTTAGATTTATTTTTTTAAATTATTTTTTTCGGACCTTAAATTCTTAATTAAAGTCCAAAAAAAAAGATATTCCCAATTAAATTAAAATAAATATAAATGGAACAAAACAAGACCAAGACAAAAGACAAAAATGTAAAAATATGTATGTCGCCAAAAAAACACCCTGTATTAATACAGGTTTTTTTACATAACATGACAATTATAATAATAAATACGTTTCCATTCATCCTACATTTATAACTTCTTTCGTCATTATTACTTAACCCATAAAAATATCCATTGTTGAACAAGTTTTCCTTATGTGTACCTATGTACATAGTGTGGACTACAAGAATTGCTAATAATGTAATAAAAATATTACGGGAGTGTTGCCAAGGTCTTGACACAAGGACAAGGACTTGGTAAGACTGGTTGTCAGACTTTCGGGCTTCTGACGACCCGTGACTGCCAAAGATCCATGATTGACAGCCGGGACCAACCGCGGCAAGCGTACCTGATCGATCGACCCGTGCGGCTGATATTACTTGGCTACAAGCCCCCTATGCCTATAAGAATAAAATAAACAATAAGAAAACACGCGAAATTCGAAAGTCAAAAAGTATAATGGCGTGCGTGTCTATAACAAATGATGACGTAAACGATAGAACCGGTTCGAAGCGGCTCGTACCAGTTAACACCAGTATCGCGCGGTTGTTGAACCTGACCGCTTGTTTTATTTGTTTCGTTTTTTTTTTTTGTTTTTTGTAAATATTATTTAAATTTTGTTTTGTGAACGTGGAAAGTGATTAGTAGGTTACGTGTTTAGAGTGGTAGATGTCGCTTTTTTAAAATAATTTGTTATACCGGTGAAGTGTGGTGATAATAGTGCAAATTTATCTTATTAGAAACTGTGGTAGGAGTTAGGCCAAAAGATTTCTTGGAAAAATTAAATGTTGCCATGTGTGTAGTTATTTTCACTTAAAAATGCATTTTTTTAAGCCTGGTGCTTTTTACTGGGTATTAATGAAAATAACGAGCCGCGACATTTTAATAATAAAAAATAAAAAAATGCTATAGGCATAATATTATATGATTAGACAAAAAAAACTATAATTTTTTAAAGTTTATATGATAATTTCTCATAAAACACAATAAATTAATTACCTTTAAAAACATTCTCCAAAGTCATTATTTTTAATGAGAATTATTTATATTATTTAGCTCGAAACATCCTTGTTTGGTACAAATGAATCATACAATTAAATTTCCTAGCTTTAACAAGCCACATAGTTTCTTTTAACAGTTAAATCTAAGATTAACGATATCCAATTGGGCTGTGTAGTCCATCTAGCTTATCTTTACGCTCTAGTTCACAAGAGGTATGAGCAGTACTGCAGCAAACGTTAGTTTGTTTTACTCGTAGTTCGTGTACAATGTAGTTTTTTTTTAATTTTATTATTTTTCATAATCATAATCAACCTATAATGTTCCCACTGCTGGGACACAGGCCTCCTCTCAGAGCGAGGGAGTGGACCGTAATCCACCAGCTAGATGTGATAGATGTCACATGTCTTCGAATACTTGGTACTTAATACTCCACTATAGTTAATTAACACACACAGCAAGTCACAGCATACATAATTACGGCGAAAATTTTCTACTGTCTAGAATATAGGGCCCGTGGCTATATAATAACAGCCGCACAGGTCGATCGATCAGGTTAAGCTACGCTTGCCGCGGTTGGTCATTGGATGGGTGACCATCTTTACATACCAAGACCCGTCCGTGCCTCGGAAAGCTCGTTAAACCGTTGGTCCCAGCTGTCATACGTGGATCTTTGACAGTCGTTATGGGTAGTCAGAATCCCGAAAGTCTGACAACCAGTCTTACCAAGGGTTACAGTATTATAGTATATATATATATTTGCATAATGTATATTCAGTCATTTGAATATACATTATGCAATGCAACAGAAAAACTTAAGTTACTTAAGACAGTAATAATGTAACCCACAGCGCTGTTCACAGATTACCCTTAGTCACTATTATAGGAGGTGAACTGTTCATGCATGACAGTTACACTAATATTAGAAAAAAAGCAGTATTTTTAAAACAACAATATTGAAGATAACCTGTGTGAACATTTCTTTGAAAAGAGAAGTTATCAAAGGGACATCGCTCAAACTCAAACTATTTTTTTTTTTTTTTATCTTTATTAAGGAGCTTGGTATGATATTAGGTATATTAACATAATTTTATAAACATAATACAATCCTTAAATGTGAATACTACTGTGTGTAATGTGAACTATTTATTTCAACAAAACCAATTACAGACACTTTTGAATTGTCAAGGGTCGGTCAGTCAGAAAGATGAAGCTAGTTGCCCATTCCAAAGCGTAGTAGGTCCCTATGGAGAAAAACGGGCAAGAAACTCCATGGACACTCTTTTAAATCACAATAATATGGTTAAAAAGTATTTGGATACATCATTCATGTTAAAAATTATGCACGTGAGAACGATGCAGAACATTAAAAGCGTCCGTAATGAAAAGATAAAAAAAACAATTCAAATATTACCTAAATTAAATCAAAATAAGCCATGGCAGAGTTGATATGATATCAAGAGCAGTAGTGACTCAGTGGTCACGGCTGCGACTTACGAGTTGCAGGTCGTAGGTTCGTTCCCAGTCAGATGCTTTACTTTGTGTTAATTATATCATCACCACTGCTCTCAAAACGGTGAAGGAAAACATCGTGAGGAAACCGGCATGTCCTAGAACCAAGAATTCGAAGACATGTGACCTAACAACCCGCACTGGACCCGCGTGGTGGATTATCCCTATCCCTCTCACAGAGAGGAGGCACAAGGTTGTAGGTACTTTGTGAGAGGCCTTCCAACGCTACGTCTTCCGGTACGCGGTCGCCACTCGAGATCCTTTCGGCCCCATCGGCCATCTGTTCTGCGAGCAATGTGCCCTCGGGCTATGTCCGTTACCTTGGTTCTCCTGCGGATCTCTTCATTTCTGACTCAATCACGTAGGGAAACTCCAAGCTTAGCCCTCTCCATTGCCCTTTGGGTGACTTTAAGCCTACTAAACAATTCTAGAATATAATTCTCAAAATCGATACGTGACACTTATAGGTTTATCGTTTAATGGATACTGATAACGCACAATAGATTATAATATGTATTACCTCATCATCATTTGCCGAGCCTTTTACCAGCTATGTTGGGGTCGGCTTCCAGTCTAACGGGATGATGCAGCTGAAATTTTACACGGAGCTATTGTCTATCTGCCCTCCATATAAAGTCCTCCAAACTATATTTCGGCTACGGCGGCCAATCTGAACCGAGACTAGCCTTCGGCGCCGGAGATATTATAGTGCAGGCGTGTGTGCGTAGACACAGGTGAACTCCCACTTCCCTCACTCTCATAGTCCGATGGAACGGCAATCCGACTCGACCGGAGAGAGATCAGGCGCAGGACCAACGGCTTAACGTGTTTTTCGAGCTACGGGGGTATCACACTGCCAACTTCCAAACTCTGTGCTCTTTGGTGAAGTGAGCTTGAAGTAAACTACCGATCGATTCTGTAAAAATCTCACCGTGAAAAGTTAGGTGAAGTCAGCTCGGAGTGAGCTGTCAATAGTGTCAATCCCTAGCATTAGTTAGAATGACAGCTCCCTCCACGCTCACTTCACCTAAGTTTTCACGGTGAGATGGTTACAGAATCGCACTGCTGTCGTCCTACCAGAAACTAGGGAATCTAGAGGTAAACAGCTCACTTCAAACTCACCTAAGTTTTCACGGTGAGATTTCTAAAGAACTAGGTACAGATAATTCAGTGAAAAAAAAAAAAAAATCACCATTAAGAATAGTGAACAGTTACAAATCGAAAATTCTAACAAACCGAACTTTCGAAATAACAAAGTGTACTCAAAGATGTCCTGACATTGAACGATGGCGGAACTGTTGCAAAGAATCCGCGGGCTAGGGAGAAAGAAGGATAGAAACCTGAACACTAGTGTATACTCTGTGGTGTCATGCAGTGACCTGACTCCGGGCAGTGTCGAGATCTGGTTGGATCTGCCCGATGAGATCAAGCATGATCCTCTCCTGGCGCCGTTCAAGCAGCGCTACGAGCAGCAGCATGGTGAGAATAGTTTAATAATCTCTCTAATCACACTATCATAATAATCTACTATCAAACTTTACCCTGTCCATTAGGTAAACCGTTTTTTGACAGATGTAACTAGTGATTGCAGCAACACACAATACTTTGATTGATGTACGAATTACAATGTCTGTAAGAAGCCATAAATAAGATAATTCAATATGATAAGGCAGTTTATACTATAATTATTTTATTACGCATTTTAAACTTAATTTTTACGTAATCTGGAATAGTAACGTTCTAAGGCAGCTGTCAAAAAACGGTTAAACTAATGGACAGGATATAATCACACTCATCATATACACTCATCTTGAACAACAAACAAACCATTCAAGCAATTCCTACGCGCATTACGATTTATTGCGCGCTTTCGAATACCAGGGGCTGCAGTCTCGACATCGTGATTTTGTTATATATTACGTAATCTGTTTATGATTCATGATGGCATATTCAATTAACAGGTAAAATCGAGCCAATAATCGAGCCAAACGAAGGAGATAAGACGATATTTGATAAGAAACATGACGTGGAAGCGAAGAGAGAGGACGTTGAGCCTCTCAAGGATGTCACTAACAGGTAACAACTTATACTAATACTAACTACTGTCCGCGACTTCGTTCGCGTGAAATTTCTTAATAACCCCGACCCACCGCGTCGCATCGCATCGCCTGCCACGCTATGACTTCGTTTTCGCTTTCGTTCTGACTTTTTTAGGGTTCCGTAGCTCAAAAGGGAAAACTGAACCCTCACAAGATCACTTCGTTGTCCGTCTGTCTGTCCGTCTGGTGAAGACACTTTTCTCAAGAACGCATGAAGTTATCAAGTTGAAATTAATGTCAAATACTTAGCTGCAATCCCTTGAAGCAATGAAAAAATCAAACTTCAACGCAATCAAAAGATACGGGCGTTTATGTTCCGTTTATGCCGCACAGTTTGACAGTCGTAAGGGAATCACAACCTATAAGGGTACTTCCCGTTGACCTAGAATTGTGAAATTTGGCAAGAAGCAATATCATGTAGTACAATTGCAGGAAAAAACCGGCCAAGTGCGAGTCGGACTCGCACACCGAGCGTTCCGTACAATTTAAATTTATTAAAAATATTTTTATTAGGTATATGATGTAAGTAACTAAAAATTTACGGTTTTCGCAATTTATCTGTGCTATAAGAAGTTGCTTCGTAGCAAATTTCAAGATTCTGAGTTCACGGGAAGTACCCTGTAGGTTTTGGTTCCCTTGCGAGTGTCGAATATTTGCGGCATAAACGGCTGTATCTTTGATTGCGTTGGCTTAGAAGTTTGATTTTTTCACAGCTCCAAGGGTTAGTAGACCTGAGTATTGGATATATACCGCAGTTCGCCTTACCGAATGTTAGAAACCTAGGACCCAACATCGTCTTAGATAAAGAGGTGCTTGAAACTGTAGGCTCGGCAATTTTTCTAGGACTAACAGTAGATGCCAAACTTCAGTGGGGACCTCATATATCAAGTCTAGCAGGAAGGCTCAGTTCGGCTGCCTACGCCGTCAGGAAAGTAAGACAATATACTGACGTTGATACAGCTCGTTTAGTCTATTTTAGTTATTTTCACAGCGTTATGTCCTACGGTATTCTGCTGTGGGGCAAAGCCGCTGATATACAAAATATATTTGTCCTTCAAAAGCGAGCTGTTCGAGCAATTTACCAGCTAGGTGCCAGAGTTTCTCTAAGAGATTTCTTTAAAGATATTGGTATTCTCACGGTTGCATCACAATTCATCCTTGCCAACATTTTATATATTAGGCAAAATTTACACTTGTACACTAAAAATAGTGATATTCACAGTGTTAACACTAGAAATAAGGACAAACTACGTGCCCCCTTTCACCGGCTTCATAAGGTTCATAACTCATTTGTTGGGCTTGGTATAACCTTTTATAACAAGATACCCTCTTCTTTTCTAGACTTGCCTTTTAATGCGTTTAAAGCTCAACTAAAATCCAACCTTTGTTCAAAGGCATACTATTCTATCAACGACTACTTAGACGATAAGAATAGTTGGTCACCCTAGTTTAACGCAAGACAATGTTTATGTTCCTTCTCCAGAATTAGCTTACTGCAGAACCCAGCAATGCATAAATGTGTAAGCTGTCACGCCCTTTATGCCTGGAGGCTTTTATTTGGGTAGTAAGTTTTTTTATTTACATTTTAATTAATTATGTTTTAGCTTGAGTACGTATAGTTATTATTATATTTGTTGGTATATTGGCGTGGCTAGCTGACATATTATGGCAAATAATTAAATTTTATGTTCTGGTTTTGTAATGTTAATTACCGAACATTGTATATATTATTGTACCTAGTATTGTATACATTCAAGTATTTTTTTAAATTGAACAGACAGCTGTGCTGCTGGGGAGTTTGTTGCGCCACTTCTTCTTCCCAGCAATAGCACTAGGAAGTGGTGAAGGGCGGGCGTTTTTGGGGGACTGTCTTTTGTAATTTTGACGTTCAAAAAGTGCTGATTCTCAGCCTAATTTGAATAAATGACTTTTGATTTTGATTTTGATATAAATTCCAGCTTCAAATTCAAATTTATTTATTTCGTGAACACAGGGTACATACAGAAGGTGTTATAATACATAAGATCCGAGCTGTGCCCCGCCAAAGGGCATACAAAATATAAGGTTCCTTAATACTACAATAATCAAAATTAACAAAATTATTTAATATGTCATAACTTAAAAACAGATTGAATTATTATAAATAAAATTAAAATTTGTCATTTAAATATTCGTCAACAGATTATATACCTTGTTATTTAACAATGTCAACAGACTTCTTTTAAATTCGTTAATGTTAGTACTTGATATAACTTGTCCTGGCAACTTATTATATAGTTTTTGAGCCATTGCATAAAAGCTGTTGCTATTAAATTGTGTTTTTGTTGCTAACACCTGCAGCTTTTTTGAGCGCCGTTTACTTTCTACAAATCTATATAAATTCATGTTGTGCTTTATAAAAATACATGCTTCATAAATATAAAGTGAAGGTACCGTTAATATTTTTAGTTCATGGAAATGTGGCTTGCATGATTCTGTTTGTTTTATTTTACAAATCGCTCGGATACATTTTTTCTGTGCTATAAGTACTTCTTGAATCTTGGGGGCATTTCCCCAGAATATTAATAGCTTGATACCTCCACGCGTTCCTGAGAAAAAGGGTCTTGACAGACAGACGGACGGACGTACGGACAACAAAATGATCCTATAAGGATTCCGTTTTTTCCATTCGAGGTACTGAACCCTAAAAAACTGAAAATCGTAAATTACCACAAAAAGAACGCTAAGTGAAAACGAAGTCATAACCCGGGCAGGTGATGCGATGCGATGCGGTGGGTCGGAGGAACAAGAAATTTCGCGCGGACGAAGTCGCGGGCAAAATTAGTAATTAATATTTATAGTAAATAAGAAAATTTACAAGAATTCTCTTGTTTTCAGGTTAATGGAACCAATGCATGCCAGCGATGATAACACTAAATTGAAATCTGTGAAGAAGAAAAAGGTCAGTAATCCCCTTTAAAATTAACTAATTTATTTAAAGATATATTTATTTGGAAACATAACATTGACACAATACACTCGGAACAACACAACACAATACAACAACAACACACAACACAACATAACATGTATAACATTATACATATGCATGCAAATGTGCAGTTTAAAAGTGAAAATCTGTGAGTTTCAACATGATTTGCCACCATTGGCGTACAAAATAAAATATAGCCACTTGAAATAATATATACTTAACACAATTAAATCATAAACTACCTACGCATAATCAGCATAATAATGAATATGGCTCACTGTGTCTGAATTAAATACTGTTACTGTAAGCTTGCATCATCCCACCGCTGGGCAAAGGCCTCTCTCCATGACTTCCAGCTCTTTCGATCCAGGGCCACTGGTCGTTTTTTTTTACAGTAATCTGTGTTTTGGAGCGCAGCGTGGTGTTGCGAATATGGTCTGTTAATTTGACGCCTAGAATGCTAATATGCCTATAATGTTCCCACTGCTGGGACACAGGCCTGGTCTCTTCGAGAGTCTCTTCAGTGCGGGGTGGTAGATATCTCACTCTCTCTCTCTAAATCAACCTTGAACCTACAAAGTAAAGTGCCTGTCAGGGTTCCAACCCACGACCTACAACTCGTTAGTCGAGGCCACAGCCACTGGGCCGCCACTGCTCTCAATGATTACTTACCTAATAATTTGTTCACAGTTACACCAAGCACTGCGTACCCTGAAGCTATGCGCGCTTGTCGCCAGCTGGGTGCTCCTGACTGTCTCCTTACTGCTGAACATGGAGCGATCAGAGACAGTGCTACATACTGCGATACAGGGCGGAGAGGTTAAAGGTACGACAAAATCTTCTTCATCAAACAGTCTTTTTGTTTGATGCACCGGACGACGTCATTACGTCGGCGCCGGCTGTCGCTGAAAAACAGCGCTGTGGATCTGTCTTGCATAGGGTCGCAACCTAATGCTGAGCGATAGCCGTTTTGCGTGGATATGATACACGTTTCCCCCAAACCCTTCCTATTTTTTTGTGTTTTATGATCTTTTTGCGTCATGTTTACCGTGAATAAACGTATTTTCTTTCTTTCTTTGTGACTTTTTTTTTAAGTTCCGTACCTCATAAGAAAAAACGAAACCCTTGTATGATAACTTCGTTGTCCGTCTGTTGGTCTGCCAAGACCCGCCCAAGTCCTCCCAGGTACTCTTCATAAAGTATCGGAAAGCATAGAACCGGTCGATCAGGAGGTGCTTGGGGAAGCTCTATGTCCAGCAGTCGTCTTTCAGCTGATATGATGTGATGAAATTTTGAACATAGCGAGCAATGGAGTAGACAAATCACCTCACACATTCAGGTCCAGTTGAAAACCAACTTAAGGCACTAGTTGTCTGGCATTTTTGCTGAACTGGGCCTTTTTGGCGCAGTCGTGAGGCACACCGCTAATTTCTTACATCGGTCTTCATCTGATGTATGTATCTGATGTATTATGTGTCTTTTAGTCAGTGCTAATTAAATGTATTTTCTTTCTTTCTTTCAAATACTTTCTTATAACCTTTCACAGAATACGAGTTGCCAGCCAGCGAGGACCGTGTCAAAGTGGCCATCACGTTGACAGGACCGTTTGCGCAGGCACTGACCAATGACAGCATCAATATACTGCAGCTGTGGCTACATCGAGAAGTCGCTGATGATCAGCTGGCAGAGTTTCAACAGGTGAGGTGGTCTTCAGTTTCCTGCCTACCACGTAAACCACTCATCGTCACCCATAATCATCCTATAACGTTCCCACTGCTGGGACACATGCCTCCTCTCTTTTGATCGGAGTGGGCCGCAATCCACCACGCGTGCTCAGTGCCGGTTGGCAGATGTCACATGTCTTCGAATCATTGGTTCTAGGACATGCCAGTTTTCTCACGATGATATCCTTCACCGTTTTGAGAGCAGCGGTGATGAAATAAATTACGCAAAGTAACCCGCCTGACTAGGTTTCAACCACGACGCACAACTTGTAAATCGGGGCCGTTACAATAGTACGATGATAGATCGTCATAATTAGCCTTTTCCCAACTAAGTTGGGTTCAGCTTCCAGTCTAACCGGATGCAGTCTATCTGATCTGGGGTGTCCTGGTTGTCAGACTTTCGGGCTTCTGACGACCCGTAACGACTGCCAAAGATCTACGAATGACCGCCGAGACCAACGGCTTAACGTGCTTTCCGAGACATGGTAATACCCCTCGTCTTGATATGTAAAGATAGTGACCCATTCACGGACAAACCGCGGCAAGCGTAGCTTAACCTGATTGATCGACCCGTGCGGCTGTTATTACTTAGCCACAAGCCCCTCAAACGAATCGAATCCGCAATGAGGAGATCCGGCAAAGAACCAAAGTTGTCGACATAGCTCACAGAATAAGCAAGCTGAAGTGACAATGGGCCGGCCATCTTAGCCGTAGAACCAATGACCGTAGGGGTAGACATTTTCTTGAGTGGAGACCGCGAATCGTCAAATGGCGTGGTGGAGCGACGATCTTCGCAGGATGGTTGGTAGTAGCTGAATGAGAGTTGTCGAAAATCGAGTTGAATGGCGTGCAATAGGAGAGGACTATTATCCAGCAGTGTACTGCTGTAGGCTGGTGATGATGATGAAGCCCAAATAGTACAATTGTTCTGATCATTTCATCGCTGTATGAACATATGTCTGAAGTTTATCAAACAAACATCTTATTTAACTGCAATAATTACAGTTCAATCGTAAATATTTACGATATAGTGATTAATGACCATACACTCGTAAGTATAATGAAATCTCTGTGTCCTTAGAAGGCACTTATTGAATCCAGATGTACAGTGTCATTGTCTAAATGTTTATAAGATACAGACTGCAATCAAATCATTCATTATATAGATGTTATTTGGCGCACACAGAAGACAGTACAACACACAAAAGTACGTGAATATAATATATAAAAAATCAAGGTAAAAACAAAAAGAAAACATACATATCGAAGCAAAAGTGACACAGTGCGGTGTGCGTCTCAAGGTCGCACCAAATGGGAGTCTCAGCATGAATCAGGCAAATATACCTGACGCTGTTATTCTGCTGGACCCCTGCAGGACGTTGAGCAGACGAGATGATTTGGTGATGTGCAGAGCAGATCAGCCTTGAATGCAGTGCTTTCAAGGCTCAACGTCCGACGCGCAACCTGGTACCATGGATTCACACGACTAAACGATTGAAATTTTTCGTCGGTTATTAAAAAAATAAATTGCTGTTCCATACATTTTGAAACAGCAGATTTTTTTTTTGATAATCTCGATTTTCGACGCTAGAATTCTAGAATCATTTGATTAATTGATTGTTACAGTTTTCATGTCGATGTCCCCTACCGCCTTAAATTATCATTAGCACTTCGCCCACGACTTCGTCCGAGTGGATTTCTTATTTTTTTAAACATAGCTGTTTTGTTTTTTAACATATGACACTCGGAGATAATGCAGCTTCTAGCTTCCTATTAGTGAATGAATTTTCGGAATCAGATCAGTTGTTCCGAAGATTACGCACTACATACAAACTATATGATATTAATAGTATAGAATGATAACATATGGAGAAAGTTAAAGGCAGAGGTGTATTTTATTCTGTTATTTCAGAATTCAACAAAATGGAAGATCCACCTGCAGCCGGAGGACCTATTAGACTTCTCGCCAAGTTCCACAGAGAGTAAGATGCTGATACTACAGGACCACTCACCTATATACAGCAACGGGAAACACAAGAGGAATGTGACTAACGCCCTGGATCTCATACAGGAGGAAATTACTAGATGGAACCAAATTGGAATTAACGGTAATGTGAATTTTGATCGTCTGTTGTATCTTGTGTTATTCTGTAACGTTCATTTGAAATCTTAGTCAAGTCATATGAGAGAATTAGGCACCTAATTCACGGTCCATCCTGGCTGTACGTCCCGCCAAGGACATGAACGATGCACGACGAAAAACGGCAGTGAATAATTTCGACGTACGTCGCCGGTCAATCAATCAATCAACTCATCCTATCGCAGTTCACTGCTGGACATAGGCCTCTTCCATGCTGCGCCACAACATCCTCTCCTCCACCTTCTGCATCCAGTTTGTCCCGGTCACCTTTTTGAGGTAGTCTGTCCAACTAGCTGGAGGGCGTACGCTTGCCGATCCGCGGTTTCCACTCTAGCACTCGTCTGCTCCAACGGCCATCAGTCCTTCGACAAACATGGCCAGTCCACTGCCACTTCAGCTTACTCACTCTGCAAGCTATGTCGGTAACTCCAGTTGTTTTCCGGATAACGGCGATACTTGTAATTTATTGCTTGCTGGATTTGCACGACCAATTTTGCATCAAGCGAGCGCCCTCACCACTGCGATCGTCGTGCAGATAGACAGTGAATAGCGCGGATGTACGTCAGAGTGATCGTGAGTCGTGCGTGTTTGATCGTGTATAAACTTGTTGTACAGCACATTCGTGATTTAGACCGTGTTTCGGAAGGTGACTGCACGTCAAAATGGACCTTGAAACATTTTCACGATTGATTGAAATTAAAATCTTTCATGAAATAATTCATTTGTTGTATAGGTACTCTGCACGATTCTGATTTAAAAAAAAAAAACATCGAAGTCTTCTTCCTATTTTTTTTCCTCTCTTCATTAGGCTCGCGCACATTTGAGCAGGCCGCAACACAACGCAAAACTGTAACTGCAAAAATAAGCCTATCGAGCGATCCACAGTGTATAATACTGATGCAGGACGATGTTTGTAACACGCTGTGATGCGATGCGGCCCGCCCAAATGTGCGCGAACCTTAATGGTGCGTTTCTATTAAGACAAGCTATGATACCCAGTACTGGGAATATTAGGTTATGGTTTCACTCAACAATCGAACAATCACAGGCTAGACGAAAAACGCGATGTGGTTCTCATCCAATTTATCCTCAGGGTGTGTTCCTTCACCACTTTAAGAGCATGATGAAAACTGATATCCGTGCTCTGAGCCCACAACCTTAAGGCTCGCGCCGCCAACCAGCCCTACAACGAACAGTAATACCTATTTCTACACTTAATTTTCAGGTACAAGAATAACCCTGCGCATGAGTACATCGAGCAACAGCACTGTGCCTCTTACTGTGAGCTACCAGCTGAACCCCATCGATCCAGAAGACGGCATCATATACGCCACCATACTGCTCATCGCGTTGTATACCCTCATCATCTTTGAGGTTTAAATCTTCTTCTCTTCTGCCTGTCAACATGAATTGTAACAACTTGCCTGTATTCCACGAAGGGTTAGCCAGAGGTGTACCTATAGAAACCTAAGTCCCATGGATGTAAGAACCATGGATCCGTTTTTTATGATATTTTGATGTTGACTTGAAAGAGCATGGCAGTTGAGAATATGTCATGCTCACTTAAATGTCTCACTGGTGGTGGCGCGTGTGTTGGGTCATTCGGTTCCTTACAAAATGGTTTCTTTTTTACATTGTTCTCACATATAGAAGCAATAAGAATAATGTGCCCAGGACCGCTTGCGGCGGGCAAAGTGCTATTGGGTTCTTCCATAAGGAATTTCTTAGTAACAACCCAGAGTTTGGAAGTTGGCGGTGTGATAGAGGCGTGCCTCCTGATCTCTCTCCGGTTGTGTCGGATTGCCGTCCCATAAGACTGTTAAAGTGAGGGAAGAGAGTGCACCTGTGTCTGTGCACACACACTCGCACTATAATATCTCCCGCGCCGGATGCTAATCTCCGCTGAGATGGTTGATGGGAAGACTATTATTATGATGGGGTGCCGACCCTAATATAGTTGGGAGTTTCCAATCTAACGAAATACTGCTAAATACCTGTATTTTCCATGGCACCGCAGTGTTCCACGCGCGCCACTCGAGAGAGTGGGTGCGACTATTTTGAGAATGGCCGCAAGGGGGGGTGGGACCCGTGAGGAACAGCGGGTCGAGGCCTGTCGGGGGAGGGGTGAATGCTTATGCGAATCCCAGACCCCCGGCCGTAGGCAGAGGTGGAACACCGCGGTGGTTTTAGCCGATAAGAGTTCCCCTCCCCCCATGCTTTATAGAGGATTTCCAAAGAGCAACAGAAAAAAAAGTGTTTTCCATGGAGCGACTGCCTATCTGACCTCAACAACCCAGTACTAACTGGGTAACATGATATCTTTTGGTAAGACTGGTAACTGGTAGCAAGGCTTTCTGGATTTTGACTACCCGTAACGACTGTTAAATATCTACGTTTGGCAGCCGGAACCAACGGCTTTACTTTGATTTTTACTGTTGTCTCTATTTGCAGATAGTAAACCGTACAATAGCAGCTCTCCTATCCTCATCTCTGGCAGTAGCAGTACTGGCCCTGGCAGGCGAGAGGCCCTCACTCCCGGAGCTGGTCTCCTGGCTGGATGTAGAGACACTGCTGCTGCTGTTCAGCATGATGCTGCTCGTCGCCATCTTGGCGGAGACTGGGCTGTTCGATTACCTCGCTGTCTTGGCTTTTGAAGTAAGTATGGCGAAATGAAATGACATTGTTAATTTTGTAAATGTGATATCGGAAACACTTTCACAGGACATCATCATCACTTCAGCCGAAAGACGTCCACTGCTGGACATAGGCCTCCCCAAGCACCTCCACTTCGACCGGTTCTGGGTTCTGTGCTTCTCGCATCCAACAATATATTTAAAAAAAAAGCTAGATGTGCCGACATTTCCTGTCTTACTACCCCTGAGAAGAAGGCAGTAAAAGTTGGTGTTTTTAGAGGCTGAAACGGTCTATTTAAGGAGAAAGCGTCAGGGTAATCCATGATTTCATGAAATAGTCATTGAACAGCTTTATGAAATTAGAGAACTGTATAATACTCGTATTGCTAAAATTATTTTTATGATAATAATTCTAGAAATAAATATTTGCTACGGCCGCGACTCACACCGTCGTGCGACCCCATTCCCCTGTCCCTCACAACCTCTCTCTGCATTCAAAGCTCTCTTAGACACTAAACCTAACTGTGACGTGTTCGCGGATGAACGGATATGTATGCCTGGAGTTCTTTGGCATGAGTGTATGAATATTGTCTGATTTTATTCTTTGTTAAAGTAATAAAAACACAAAATGACTGTTTCAGGTGACAGGCGGCAGGACATGGCCACTGATCAACGTCTTGTGTTTCTTCACGGCAATCTTCTCCACATTTCTGGACAATGTCACCACTGTCCTGCTGATGACTCCAGTTACCATCAGGTGAGAATGAAGACATACAAAAAAAGGCACCACAAAAAAACTAAGATTTCCGCATCATTCATTCCCTTCTATTTCATATCATTAATAATAATAATTAATATAATAATAATTTTTATTTTTTATAAGCAGTGTACATGGCATACAGAGTGGTCTTATAAACTAAAATGTTATAAAGTAGAACCAGTACAACAATAACAGGGGTCACAGGACTCCCTTTTCCTAAACTAGGCAGAAAAACCTGTCTGTATCTTAGGAAAGAGTATCCATTTATAATGGGTCTTAGTAGCGGTTACAAAATAAATTGGTACGTGCAGTGGGCGAACAAAGTACTTATCTTATATTTTAAGGAAACAAAATAAAAATGTGCGTGTGTGTGTGTGTTTGGTAGTGGGTGTGTGTGTGTGTTTGGTAGTGAGGGTGTATGTGTGTGTGTGATTTTAAGCCCATAGTGTGGGTGTAAACCTATCTCACTTTACTGTACAGTGGTTAAAAGCTCCTCGGTATCAATATATGTTAGCGTCTGTAGCCAGGAATTAAGTCTGTGTTTTAGCTCATGTTTAGCCAAGGCGTAGATATTTAACTGTTTATGGGCTTTGTTATAAAGCCTAGCACTTAGGCCATTAAACTGTCGTCTTGCGAAAGCAGTCCTACAAGAGACTGTTGGACATAAAGGAAAGCCACAACGCCGCTGACTGACTAGCTGCTTATTGAACGAGATCATAGAGTGCTTGCGGACGATGGATCTTAGGATGTACAATTTTCTAACAGTTAGGACATTGCATTCTGAATATAAATTATATGTAGGGTAGTCACGTGGTTTAAAGTGAATTACTTTTAGCACAGCCCTTTGAGCTCTTTCAAGCTTTAATAGCTCGGTTTTATGAGTTCCTCCCCACGCCGGGATACAGTACGTCAGGATCGATTGACATAAAGCCAAGTAAACTATTCGGAGAATATCTTTATCCGCTGAAAACCTTAGATTTTTAAATATGTATATAAGTCTCCTGGTGCGAGAAGTCAATGAATCCAAATGAGTGGTCCAGTCTAGTTTCTCGTCGACGAATACACCGAGATATTTTATGGATTCTACCATCGTCAACGACAGACAAGTACAAGCTTCAGCGTTTTGCGGACAGTTGTGGGCTTTTAGATATCCGGTTTCTTCAGCTGGTTTTGATGTATGCGGCAGAATGAAACGTAAGAATTTGGTCTTTAGAACATTTAAGGTTAAAAGATTAGTTGCTAACCAATGCATTACTCTCCGTAAAGCTTCCTCAGAGTGCATTCTGGCGTCATTCCAACTCTCACCGTATGTCACTAGTGCAGTGTCGTCTGCGTAAGTGAAAATATCACAATTGACGAGAGGCTGATTACAGAGGTCGTTTATATAAATTTGGAAGAGAGTAGGACCCAAAATACTTCCCTGGGGAACTCCAAAGGTTACTTGTTCCTCTGCGCTAATTATATGGTTTATCTTGACAGATTGTCTACGGTCAGAAAGATAATCTTTAAAGATTTCAAGCGCTAGACCACGTATACCCACATTTTCCATTTTCTCTATTAATTTGGAAATACAGACAGTGTCAAATGCTTTACTGAGGTCTAGGAAAATGCCATAGCATTTCAATTTTTTGTCTAGTTTGTCAGCCACTGACTGTACAAGGTCGATCACGGCATCTTCCGTAGATATGCCATGTCGGAAACCATATTGGTTTTTAGTGAGGATGTCGAATTTGGTTAAATAATTAGTTAGGCAGTTGTTGAGCACTCGTTCCATTCGTCACACCATCTTTTCTTGCCACGAAATGGGAGTTTCAAGCGCTAAACGTACTCTTTCCTCCAGATTATGTGAGGTGACCCAACTGAACCCCGTGCCAGTACTGATGTCGATGGTGATCTTCAGCAACGTGGGGGGCGCCGCCACGCCCGTGGGCGACCCACCCAACGTCATCATAGCCACGCACCCATCTATCGTGAAAGCGGTAAGATGTACACTCAATAAAGCTGTTATCTATCTGACCACACGCCGACCGCGACAGACGACGTGTAGCCGTCCGTCACCGACGATGTCCGAACGCTGTGTTCGTAAATCTCGGTTGTGTCTCGCTAGCACGCCGCCCAATTTTTAACCTTATTACTAAGGGTAATGGTTAGGTACTGAGTGAATAGTGGGAAACCGTCTTCGTCTATGTGTGTACCTACCTAAGCCCACTATAAGCATAGTATAAGTTCACAGTTAGGGTAAGATTCACCGATCACACCTTGACTTTATTTTTACACTTAGTAAAATAAGTGTTCCATGCGAATATGAACCGTAAAGTGATGCATTTATTGTTCATATTAATTTGTAATTTCGTATAAGCGAATGTGAAAAAGCATTTTATTCGAATATAAACAATGTTCACACTCGTATGCGATATTCGAAATGTGGCATCTACATCACCCCAACAGGATCATACTGTCGTCATGCAAAATCCTGCATCGCGCAAGCAGAGTTTACCGTACAACCAGCATAAATGTACAACGTCCCGACATCAATCGTCGGGCAGTTGCCCACCAGGCACAACACCCGTCTGGTCGGAGGATCCTCCCTTTTTTATTGAGGACATTATTTGTTATTTTATTAATTTTGTATTTTGTGTTTCACGAACTGTGTCCAAATAAACGTTTTTCTTTCTTTCTTTCTTTCTTTTTTTCTTTAGGATGAGTGAATTTTTAGACCCTGTTCCTCATACCTCCATATTCTAAACAGTTCCCATTAATATTATTATTTATTTCTAACGTTTTTTTTTGTTGTTCTTATATGTTTCTTTTCATTGTTACAGAACATAAACTTCACGACGTTCACCATGCATATGGGGGTCGGCATACTTATAGTTGGCGTGCAGACGTACTTCCAACTGAGATATATGTTCAGAGACATCAATAAACTAAGACATAGTGTGCCCAGAGATATTTTAGGTAAGAATTGTTGCGGTCAGTTTCCAGTCTAACCTGATGCGGCTGAACAGCAGTATTTTTTTCATGGAGCGACTGCCTATCTGAAGGTAGGAAGGACCTGTAATTAAAAAAAGTTCAAAATGAGCTGCAATCTCCTTTAAGCGATGATCAAAAAAAAATCAATGTACAAAATGTGGGTATGATATTATATGATATCCATTTGATTTATATATTTATTGGGTGTTCGGGCTGGTCTAAAAATTCAAGGTCGGTCAGCGCGCTATGGAGAGAGTTAGGTACGAAATCTCTTTGAAGGATAAAATCAGGAATGAAATTATCAGCTTGCAGAGTAAGCTAGCTGAAGTGGCAGTGGGCTGGCCATGTTTGTCGAAAGACGTTGCTGGCCGGTGATCGTTACGCCTTCATAAGACTGGTGGTCAGACTTTTAGGTTTCTGACCTGTAATGACTGAAAAAGATTCATTTTTATTTTTACTTCTTTGGTACAGACGCCAGCACATCAAGCTACTACAATCTGTCAAATTTCTTTAATAGATTTTCAACTTTATCGCTAAAGCATTAAGGTTCAAGGTTGATTGGGAAAATTTGACAGTTTCGGGTAGCTTGACCTGCTGGCGTCTGTACATGCAATTTCGGCTAGACCGCAGGTGGCTAAAACCTGCGGCCTAGCCGAATTGCCATTTAGATAGTCGTGTGGCTAAAGTCACCTGTGTAAAGCCTGTCATCTGTTGTGATTGCAGAGCTTCGTCAGGAGATAGCGGTGTGGCGACGTGCAGCGGCCTCGCTGTCCTCATACTCGCGTGATGAGGACATTGTGAGGAGAGCTCTGGAAAAGAAGGTATTAATTTTTTATTAATAGTTTAATTTCTACTACGTCATTTGTACAGACGCCAGCAGGTCAAGCTACCCGAAACTGTAAAATTTTCACCAAATTTTCCGCAGTATAATAGTGAAGTTCACAATTTATCGAGTTTACAATCTCGCGAGATAGATTTTTTTTATTTGGCTCTCAAAATATTTTTTTCATAAAATAACTTTTCACTTGATTTATTTTGTACCTAGAATGCTCCTTTTCTTGTTCAAATTGTAAAACGGGAATTTAAATTATAAATCTATAATTGTAATATTAAGCTTTATGGCTCTAATGAATATTTAATATTATGTGAATGCAAATGAGGTTGGGCGCTGATACCTATATCACAAGATATTAAGTTATCTTAGCTTAGGTATAGTAGCAACTCTAACATGTAAAATAATGCAACTGCCTTTTGGCCTATTTTATTGTAACACTGTTTCTAGTTAGCTTTGAAGGTGCAAATAAACATTTATTTTATTTATTATAAACTAACGGAGCTCACAATCATACGGTGACATAACTACTCCATAACACCATCTACTTATATTAAATGAACCAATCAGTACTCTTTCCCGCGATTTCAGGTTGAGAAGCTGAACGTGGCCCTGATTCGGAGAGAGGCGGGGGGCGGGGCCTCACGCTCTGATCCTATGTTCTGTTCCACTCTTGCGCAGATGAAGCAAAAGGTATGTGCTTATGTCTTGTGTAAAATCTGTTCCGCTGATGAAAATTAATAGGAACCATTATGCCCTCTTTTTAATAAACCCGGAGTGCAATTATGCGTACCGGAAGGCGTAGCGTAACAGTGTCAAGTTCACCGAGGACCATATGAAGGCCGCCGGAATCCGCTGGATGAGAGAAAGACAGACAAATACTAGGGGGAAGCTTATGTCCAGCAGGCTATCGGCTAAAAAGTTTATGACGATGACATCTTAGCAAAGCTTTTTGAAGTGAAAACTTCTTTAGCGGCGTTGTGCACTTTTGTTGTGATGGGTAAAAATGTTAAACTCGCGTCAGGACACGTGACCTGATCGAAAATTCGTAAGACGGAGCTCGCGTCAGGACACGTGACCCGATCGAAAATTCGTAAGACGGAGGGAGAGTAGACCGCATTCCAAAATATCAAAAAGGCACAACGTTAATATTCAAGTTTTCACTTCTGCCGGCACTCCTGGAGTGCAACCCGTTTTTTTTTATATGGTTTAGAGCGGTGGCCAAGTGGTAACGGCCGCGACTTAAGAGTTGTAGGTCGTAGGTTCGAACCCAGACAGGCGCTTTACTTTAAAAACACTTTAAATTATTTCATCACCACTGCTCTCAAAACGGTGAAGGAAAACATCGTGAGGAAACCGGCATGTCCCAGAACCAAAAATTCGTAGACATGACATCTGCCAACCCGCACTGGGCCCGCGTGGTGGATTACGGCCTACTCCCTCTCACTGAGAGGAGGCCTGTGTCCCAGCAGTGGGATCATTATATTATTAATGCTTTGATGAGCACGGAGTTTCCTAGGACTATCTCTGAGAAGAAAGGCCGAAACAAACTCAGAGGGCACAGTCGGGGATTTAAAGTTACAGGTGCAGCTACGGCGCGGGCTGGCACTTCATCGAGGAAGGATCGGGCGGGAACTTTATGAAAGGGCTTTGAAGATCCGTAGTAACTGTCGCGCCATTTTGGAAATGGCGGCCACCCACGAGACCTATAAATCGATAGCTGACATCAATGCAAACAGTAATTCCGATCCGATCTGTCCTTTGCTGCCCTCACCCAGCGACTTGAACTTGAACTGTCAAAATGAAACCCTATTACTACTACGCAATTATCGCTGTTTATAAAATATTTCCGTATTGTTTTTTTTCAGTACCGTATCAGGGACAAGCAGTTGTTGGTGAAATCAACAATCTGCGTGTCATTCGTCATAATTGTCTTCTTTCTGCATGCAATTCCTGAATTACGTAAGTACCTAATGAAAGAAAGAAAAAGTATTTATTGCGACTCGTACAGGAAGATCACAAACTAAACTAAACACAGTCAAAAATAAAAAATCAAGTTAAGTACAAACAAACCTTGCCCATTTGTATTAAAATGTTTTTTTTTTATAAAACTGTTTTCACCTTTGTTTCCAGAACGCCTATCCTTAGGCTGGACGGCACTGCTAGGCGCATTACTACTCCTACTCCTGGCAGAGAGGGATGACCTGGAACCTATCCTCGCGAGGGTCGAGTGGTCGACCTTGCTGTTCTTCGCAGCGTTATTCGTGCTTATGGAGGTAAACCCTTCCATGTCAATGCTTATTAGTGGCCATGTATATTATTATTTTGCTATTTGGTAAAGACCCCAGGACAGTGCAGGGGCAGTAGGCAAGCCCTTTGTGTAAATTCTTTCATCACCACTGCACCCAAAACGGTGAAGGGGAACATCGTGAGGAAACCGGCATGTCCTAGAACGAGAAATTCTAAGACATGACACCAACCCACACTGTGGATTATGGCCCCTCCCTCTCACAGAGAGGAAGAAGGGCAAGGTTTCCCCCAAGAGTGGGGAAATTATCAGCTGTTTTTACTATGGTATAAGGCCCTAGGACGCCAGGCTCATCAGGCTCGCTTGCAACCACGATGTATTTAATTGAAACCATTTTCATAATATCATATCATCATCATAATTTCGGAGTCTAAAAATACTAAATACCCAAGTAACTTGAACCAACTTGAATATAGCGTTCATCAGCCGCTACTGCGGCACCCCTTGCTCCGCTCGCTCGTTCAGCTCGCGTGCAGGTCATTACAATTCTATCCTGTAAAAAAGGTCCAGATTTATTTTTTAAAGTGCGCATTATTAGATGCCCAAAAAGCGTATATTCTTAGGTCAGCAAGTTTAAGAGGATCTGCTAATTATTTCCCATAAAAAATATACAGAAGTATTATAGCGCTATGGAACTGAGTTCACTGGGTATTCTAGAGCTATGGAAGTTATGGAACGGAGAATTCTGGGTATTAAACTTGTGGACCGGGTTATGAATACAACAATCCGTTTCATCAGTAAAATAACTGATGTCAATCGGAAAGCTGCCACGCTTAAATGGAATTGGGCTGGATACATCTGCCGCATGTCAGACAATCAATAGGCCAAACTTACGACCTAGTGGAAAACGACATCGCGGCAGGCCCAGACGGAGATGGCGGGATGAGCTGGAGTCCTTTCATAAAAATTGGTCCTTGGCAGCTCTGGACAGAGAGAGGTGGAAAGAGAGTAGGGAGGCCTTTGCCTTCCATTAAAGGCGAAAAAAAACATAGTACCTAATCATTATGTTCTTACATTTCAGGCGTTGTCAAAACTAGGATTAATATCCTGGATTGGCAATATGACAGAGACACTGATACTACAAGTTGGACAAGAGTCGCGGTTAGCAGTCGCCATCATGCTTATTTTGTGGGTAAGCAGAGTTCAACTAACATAACATCACGCCTTTATACCCCGAAGAGTTAGGCAGAGGTGCAACTATAGTACGCAGGGCTACATATCAAGATATTTTCCTTCTTAGTCGGTCGATGGTAAAAATATAGTGTTTTTTTCTTCTTAAATTTGTTTGGCCCAAAATTCAGCAACACGGATAGCATTTGCCATTAGATCCTCACGTGTGCATGTGTCAGGGCATGCAATAGGCCGCAGCAAGGACCACCTCCACAAGTGGGGGTTTATGGAAGGCTCAGACCTCCGGTGTGTATGCGGTGTCTCTCCACAGACAATGGCTCTCCGCCCATTTTGCACCACCATGTCACCTATCAAGCTATTATGAACCAGTATAAGCTGACTTCTGATTGTACAAAAAATCTATAGGTACAATGTGAGATTAGCTAAAACTGGAAATGTATATAGTTTGATGTGTAGCCGTGTGTACAACCACATTTCGCCAGTTATGTTTAATCCCATATAAGGGGCGAGCCTGTGGCCATCAACCGAGAAATTCCAGATGGAGTAACCCAATAACACTTAGCCCGACCCGGGAATCGAATCCAGGGGGTGACCACCGCTGCCCTGGAACATAAAGGGCTAAGGAAGGAACACGGGTGGATTTTAGTCAGTAGGGGTCTGACACTCCCTTCCGCTCCACCCAGAGCGGGAGGGGACATTTGATGACTTCCCATCCTCAAAAAAAAAAAAAAGGGGGGGTGACCACCTCTTACAGCACTATTATTTTAATCTGACTTCATTGTGTGAAAGAGTTGGAGATATACGGACCGTATTGCTCCATCTTTTTCCCACACGACAGGGGGTGACCACACACAATAAGAGTGCTGTAAGAGGTGGTGGTCACCCCCAGGACCTCATACTCAGCAGTAGAGCTTGCGACCACTCGACCAATGAAGCGAGGCGTCGTAAGTAGAATTTCCTGGAAAATGTAAGACTATACCGGGTCAAATTTAATTAGCTAGCGAAACTCTGCAGACGTGATGGCTATCAATATCTGAACATGATAAAATAGAAAAGAAATATTGCTGTTCCATACGTTTTGACCGCGTAGGTGTTGCATTTTCTATGAAATAAAAGATCTTTTTGTGATAACCTACGAAAAATTTCTACGCTATGGGGTCTAAACTCATGTGCTGAATTCATGGTTACAGTTTGCGCGTCGATGTCCCTGCCGCCCTGTATAACAGCGACCCGACCGCAAAAATGTGGCTGGTGACCGAACCGCCATTGCGTTGTGCTAGCTTTAAAATATCATAAAATGGTCGCCAGGTGTCCGGCATAGCGTCGGCCTTCGTGGACAACATCCCGCTGTCCACCATGATGGTGCGCGTGACGGCCGCGCTGGCGCACCCCGCGGGGCTGGCGCTGCCGCTGGCGCCGCTAGCCTGGGCGCTGAGCTTCGGAGCCTGCCTCGGAGGTACGCATCACCATTCCAGAACTCCATAGCAAATATCAAAATTAAAAAAAAACTACCGGTCAAGTGCGAGTCGACCTCGCGCACCGAGGGTTTCGTACAAATGTGTAGAATTTTGGAAATCAAGTATCTTGACTTGGCTCGCGAGGTTGTCGACAGCCAATGGGTTAATAGCCAAGAGCCTCGACTAACACCTGTGGTGGCTCTCGTTGGGCAGCTGGATCAAGGGCTTGATACACAAACCGGTACACGGTCTGGACACGGCTCGCATTTTCAAGAGGTTCCTCTCTCTGGAGCCCTGAGCGCCGGTAGCTTGGACCCTGTTCCCGATACCGGTGGGGTACAATTTATTTATATTTTTTAATGTTTTTATATTCTAATACTTAAAAATATGATTAAGTAACTGTGCCCCGCGGTTTCACCCGTATAAGTTTTGATCCCGTGGGAATATCGGGATAAAAAGTATCCTATGTGTTAATCCAGGTTATAAACTAGCTGTGAGCCAAATTTCATTAAAATCCGTTTATTTAGTAGTATTTGCGTGAAAGAGTAACAAACATCCATCCATCCATACAAACTTTCGCGTTTATAATATTAGTAGGATACCTATGTATTAACCAAAATTAACACATGGTATATTTTTTATCCCGATATTCCCACGGGATCGAATCTTATGTGGGTGAAACCGCGGGGCGCAGCTAGTATAATATAAAGCACAAGCATAAAGTTTCTGATCGTTCCTACGAAAAAAAGGGCGCGCGACGACGACGTTGCCAAATCGCTTGCCTACACGTATGTGCATCCCTTCCCTTAGGGTCAGTTCAACTTTAAAAGAGAGAGCTGCACGGCGGAACGTATTCTGAACTCTCACAACGCAATGTGTACCTTTTCGTGTAGAAAATAAAGTATATTTATAGTCACTCTTTTAAAGTGTGCGCGCAGCGTCACGTCGCGTCGCGTCTCGGTGTGAACTGACCCTTAATGACATGCTCTAAATTTTCTTTTATAACACGTTGAATTAGATATTTTAATTTGTCGCATTTATTCAATTTCATTCTGTAAAATATTTCTTTTCCTAACACCAGGTAACGGGACACTAATCGGCGCAAGCGCAAACGTGGTATGCGCAGGAGTGGCAGAACAACATGGCTACCGGTTCACCTTCCTAGAATTCTTGAAGATCGGCTTCCCCATCATGATAGGAAACCTGATCGTCGCATCGCTGTACTTACTATTCTGTCACTGTTTCCTAGAGTTACATTGATTTTTTGTAAATGTCATCTGTCTAGTCTGTTCCGGACTATGTTGGGGTCGGCTTCCAGTCTAACCGGATGCAGCCGAATACCAGTATTTTACAGGGGCTTGTGGCTAAGAAATAACAGCCGCACAGTTCTAACGATCAGGTTAAGCTATGCTTGCGGCGCTTGGTCCGTGGATGGATGACCATCTTTACATACCAAGACCCCTCCGTGCCTCGGAAAGCTCGTTAAGCCGTTTGTCCTTGTTGTCATTCATAAGATCGCTCTCTCTATCTGAGTCGCTCCATGATTTATAAAACTGCTAACACTTCATTTTTGTGGCTTCGTCCAAATTGAAAAGCATATAAGAAAACTGTAATATTGCCTCTAATAATTATGTAATGGATAAATAACAAGTGTGACATTCAAGGAAAAATTGTTAAATCGGACCTCAAATAACTCATTTTGCTTTCCTAAAATATGATTGAACACTCAATTATAATGATTGCGCCTCTTTTGTCTTCTAGTTTGTGCCAAATAAATATATTTTCTTCCTTTCTTTTTGTGAAACTCAAATAATTCCTATTTTGGGTTCTTAAAAACACTTAATAGCCAAAGTAACTACGAGCAAATTGGATGTGACCCTCGCCGGCCGTCATTAAAGTCTTAAAAATCAAAATATTTTATTTCACATAAACCAACATGGGCACTTATGAAACGTCAGAAGCTAGGTGCACGGTTCCAATTGGTCGTTTCCTATGGAGAAGAGCCGGCAAGAAACTCCACGGTTACTCTTTTAAAAATAATTGGCTTTTACAATGTTCTCAAATTACAGTAGGTATGGAAGGACAGCGTAGGCCTGGCAACAAGTACCAGTATTTTTTTTTAATTCTTTATTTATACGGGGTCTTTAAAGTACCAGTACTTGATAAAATAAAAAATGGTCTAAAAATGGTGGTGGTAAAAATGGTCATTTTTTATTTTGCTACAAGGCCTACAAAGTCCTCACATTTACAAAATATAGAAGAATCTTAACTTAACCCCCTAGCTTAGTTACTGGTACCAACTATAATAAAAGCTATGCAGTTAAAATGAGGCTCAATGATTCAAAAAAGTGTGCATCAATAGAAGCGCAATAAGTTTTTTAGAGGATCAGTTAATATATCCCAAAAAAAAATGTTGCGAAATAAAATAAATAGCTTGCGTTATTTTATTATAAATACTGGCTGGCGTAGTAATCAACGGAAAAATAGCTCTTATTGCGGACAAGAATAAAAATTGCTTGAATGTGAGTTTCGGTTGCATTTAATTTAACGGTAGTTATGATACGTGCAAGATATAAGTAAATGATTTTTTTTTTGTGTAATATTTTGTCAATTTTAGTTCTGACGTCATAAGTTTGTGCCAAAATAGGTAAGATCACATCACGTCCAGGGTATTATTAGCTTTTTTCCTAAGTTTCTGTTTTACATTATCTACAAATATTTTAAAAGAAATTTGTATAGTTTTGTAAAAACACGAAATACTTATCAATGTTTTTATTACATTTTTCCCTAAATGATATTATGTTCTAAAATAAAACTACTCCGTGTTAGGGGTAGTATAAAAATAAGGGTACAAAAAATAAATTGTGATCATGAATAAGTATTAAGGTGAATTATAATTTAAATTAATTGTAATAAAATGTAATTTAATAATGTTATTCTTTGGCTTTATTTAACTGTATCATTATTATTTATTACTAGCAGCGCCCCGCAGTTTCATCCACATAAGTTTCGATCCCGTGGGAATATTGGGATAAAAAGTATGCTATGTGTTAATCCTGCTATTAAACAATATGTGTGCCAAATTTCATCCAAATCCGTTGAGTAGTTTTTGCGTGAAAGAGTAACAAACATCCATCCATCCATCCATCTATCCATCCATACAAACTTTCACGTTTATAATTATTAGTAGGAAGTAGGATGAGCCTGTGTTGTTCCACTGCAGGGCATAGGCCTACCTTCCCTCCTTCCACTTTTCCTGGTCTACTGCGATGTGGGAGTCCAGCTCATCCCGTCATCTCTTTCTGGGCCTGCCGCGCGGTCGTTTCCTGCAATTTGGGATACACTGAGTGGTGGCTTTTGGATATTGCTGCTCCGACATGCGACAGATATGGCCAGCCCAGCTCCACTTTAGCCTAGCAGCTGTGCGGCCAGCGTCCGCTATTTGTGGTTTGAAAGTGTTTCATTAAGGGTTGATTTTTCAATCGACAGATAATTTTTATTCGTGGAATAAAATTGACGTCTAACGGTATTTGTATGGAAGAGAAGAACTGTCAAAAATCCAAAATTATTCCTCTGAAAAAAATTTCAGGCGTTGGAAAAGTCAACTCTAAATCGGTTGTCATGCTCATGGGCATGTGATACGGAGAAATAAGGAATATGTCGTGAGGAAAGTTTTGAGTATGAATGTCGATGGCTATTATAAGAGTAGGGGACGACCAAATAAACGATGGATGGACTGTATGTATGATGATATGGTTAGAAAGGGGGTGACTACCGAGATGACGACTAATAGACAAGTATGGAAGGTATTTGCGTTGACCCCAAATAAAATTGGGTTAGGGGCACGAAAATAAAGGGATGATTAATCCCGTATCTAGAGATAGGAGTGGATTTGTTAACGTGTGCACGTCACAAACCACAAAAGTAAAGTTGAACGCAATAATTTATCATCGCAGTTTGTGAATATTGTGTGGGTAGTTTTAAATAAAAATAATCTAAGATGTCAATGAATGATTTTATCAAATATTGTATCATAATTTGATCGAGATCAATTTAATAAATCCCCAAGTACAGACGCCAGCACATCAAGCTACTACAATCTGTAAAATTTCTTTAATAGATTTCCAACTTTATCGCTAAAGCATTAGGGTTCAAGATTGATTGGGAAAATTTGACAGTTTCGGGTAGCTTGACCTGCTGGCGTCTGTACGCATACTTATATTTCTTAGAAGAATAAATGCGATATGTAATAATAAATCCAACTGACAGTTGCAGAGATTACCCCCCTTCATACAAGCAAATTTTTTCCTCTTTATTTATAATATTAGTATAAAAAATGAAATAAAATATAAGCAGGCATTCCATAAACGTTTTAACCATAAACATTGAAAAAACAGACAGCTGAGGGGCAATTCTCGTAATTGCAAGAACGTTCACAGTCTGATCTCAGTCTCAATCTGTCAAAAAATACTTCTAATTTCCCTACATTTTGGCAAGTTTTTGACATTTTGTTTGTCGCCGATATGAGACTGCGACTAGATTTTGAACGTTTTAAATTACGAGAATTGGCCTTCAGGTACATACACTACAAGGATAATATTCATATTTTCCCACAGGTCTGGCAAATCAACACATGTGTAGGTATAACCATGATGTTGCACGAATGTAGGACAGTAGGACACTCGTAGGATCTATACTCCATTTGAAATAAGATTAGACATTTAAATAAACCTTTTTTACAGTCCGTTCAATCGATTTTGAATCATTATTGCGTTGCCGGTATGACAAATGGCAGCTGCAGTAAACAGTTGATATTGCAACCACTTTTTTTTGCTTTTAATGCCATCTTTATGCCTACGGTATAGAAGTCAAAATCGGTTAAACGGAATGTAAAAAAGGTTTAAGTATTTAAATGTCTTATCTTATTTCAAATAGAGTATAAGTGAACAGGCCGACTTTGAACTCATTAGCAATCAAGGAGTGAAATTTCTGAAGCAGTCAATCAATCTAATCTAATATCGCGACATATTCGCCAAAAATGTAAACAAATACGAGTTTATGGAAAAATAACTTTAATTCCTACATAATATAGTTCAGTTTACGCTACAACTTCAAACATTTTTATAACTTTTTCAATAGTGCTAGTCACTCTGAAATCAATTTAATTTCCATTAAAATAAAGTTGATATTTGTTTAACTTGAAATAACGTCAATTTGAAACATAAATAAAATTTGAATATACCTAACCCTTTCCTAACTACATATGCTCGGTCGGCTTCCAGTCTAACCGGATGCAGCTGAATTCCAGAATATCACATGGAGCGACTGCCTATCTGACCCCCACAACCCAGCTCCTGGGTAATACGATACCCCTTCGAAAGACTGGTTATCAGACTTCCGGGCTTCTGACTACCCCTAACGACTGTCAAAGATCTACAAATGACAGCTGAGACCAACCGTTTAACGTGCTTACTGAGGCACGGAGGGATCTCGATATGTAATGGATGGACACTAGTCCCCCATCCACGGACTGACCTCGGCAAGCGTAGCTTAGCCTTCGAGCGACTGGAGCGGCTGTCATTTTTTAGCCACGAACTGCTCCAAATAGACCCAACAGCATAAGGGAACAACATAGCATTGGGTACCTTCAGCATGTTAGTATTGCTACATAATATCTTCTACCACATCATCGTATCCATCATAATCAGCCTGGTACATATCTATTCCCAGTCGCCCCCACATGGATTGCCACCAGTTAGCAATCCGCACCCTAATTGCGTAACACACGATCAATCTCAATCTGAATTATTTTGAAGGATATTGCTAATCCATTGCTTCATAAATGTTCAAAAAATGTGTCATTGTGTCTGCTCAACAACGTAAATAACGCAATGAATGTTGTTGAACTGTCAAAATGAAACCGATTCCGATTGATCGTGTGTTACGCAATTAGGGGATTAACGCGGGAATGAAATTCCCAGTTGCCACCGCGTGGCGACTGAACATTAATAGTTGGCCCAGATAAACATTTTTCGGAATTGTCCGTAAAAATATTATATGATGGTAACTATGATATGTGCAGAATGTGCATAAAATAATTTTATTTACGTTAAATTTTACCTCTTATTATGGTAATACTCTTAGGAGGAAAAATTCTGCACTAATTATTTAATGTTAATGGTTTAGTATTCGTTCTTGTTTTAAAGGTATCACTGACAATGGACTCCGTTATATTGATATTAATTGTAATTATTTTAATAATTAAGTGCGACGCTGAAGAATTAAACGCGAAAGGTATGGAATGCAGATTTTTTTTTAGTTGGTAGAAGTACTGAAGTCAAAGTCTGCATTAAATTCAAATAGGCACTTTTGACAGACAAAATTTACAATAAAATACAAATGATGAGGTAGTTTCGTTTGGTGAAGAGTGGGCAAGAAACTCCACCGTTACTCTTTTAAAATGTTTAATGAAAGGGGCTTGTGGCTAAGTAATAACAGCCGCACGAGTCGATCGATCAGGTTAAGCTACGCTTGCCATGGTCGGTCCATGGATGGATGTCCATCTTTACATACCAAGACCGTGTCTCGGAAAGCACGTTAAGCCGTTGGTCCCGGCCGTCATTCGTGGATCTTTGACAGTCATTACAGGTCGTCAGAAACCTGAAAGTCTGACAACCAGTCTTACCAAGGGGTTTCGTATTACCCAGTAACTGGTTTGTGGAGGTCAGAAAGGCAGTCGCTCCATGTAAAATACTGGTACTGCTGCTGCATCCGGTTAGACTGGGAGCCGACCCCAACATATTTGGGAAAAGGGTAGGCAAATGATGATGATTTTACAAAAGTTGTAAACGTATACATTTTTTCTAATATTTTAACAATAGTAATAGGTCAGTGTGTGAGTTCATTTGTAGTTTCATGCACGTTCTTTAGCTAATCTGAAAAAACGAGGGATCTCGATAATTAATAGATGGTCACCCATCCATGAACCGACCGCGGCAAGCGTAGCTTCGATCGACCCGTGTGGCTTTTATAACTTACCCACGAGCCCCTCACTGAACCACGAGTCCCTTGTTTAAAATAATGACCCCAAATTACTGAGTGGCAAAATATGTAAACAATCTGCCTTGATATAGTGGCTAGTTCATACAGCTGTGGACCATGAGGTCCCGGGCTCGAAGCCCAACTCAGGCCAAGAATGGGAGGAAAATTCAAGAATTTTCCTCCCATTCTTGGCCCGAGTTGGGTTGGATAGAAAAACCCTTCCAAAACAAATCAGAATCAAAACATTTTCAGAAGACGATATTGTGTTAATAATATGTCTTTGTAACTTTCCCGTGCCTCGGAAAGCACACGTCTAAAGGTTTTTCCCCACATATCAGAGCCGTGTCCGGGACGTGACAGTAGGGCTGTGACACACACAAGGCAGACACTGAAGCTCCGTCGTCGTCCCGGATAGGAACGTGTGTGAACGAGCAGTGCTATAGCGTCGGTGGCAGCCGCCCGGGGCGGAAGAAAATTTTTCCGCCCTCTTAATATTTTTTTTTACGAAGTTCAATAATTGAAGAATCACAACACGTACAGACACCAGCAGGTCAAGCTACCCGAAACTGTCAAATTTTCCCAATCAACCTTGAACCTTAATACTTTAACGACAAAGTTGAAAATCTATTAAAAAAAATTGACAAATTGTAGTAGCTTGATGAGCTGGCGTCTGTACATAAGAGCACTAAAATCGCAGTTTGGAAAGCGTATACATATACGAGTATATACGATACGATTAAGTTAATGTGTATTGGGGTATTGCGCCTAATCTCTCTCCAGTCGTGTCGGATTGCCGTCCCATCCGACTATGAGAGTGAGGGAAGAGAGACTTTCGCACTATAATATCTCCTGAGTGAGTCTCAATTGAGTTGGGCCGCCGTGACCTCAACACTTTCAGGAGCATATTCTAAAATTATTAATAAATCATTTCAGATAATCCTCATATAATGTTCACCAGTTTATCCTCCAGCAAGCCGCAACAACAGTTGTATTACACAGTCGTAGCGAATAAACCATTGCATTTACATTTTGAAAATATGTCTCGTGGATGGTGAGCAAGTTTGATTAAATATAGCTTTTGCGAAGTAGGATAATAGGATAGGAAATTGTATACACCCTGTTCTTCACGTTATCCTTAAACTTTGGCAAACGCTTCTATAGCTTTTACAAATCAAATCTCCCCCCCCCCCACTCCCCCCTTTACAGTGGAATCTAGAGTATGTCCAAGACGCTTTTAAGTTCGTAAAGTTATCTCATCATCATCATTCTCCTGCCCTTATCCCAAATTATTTCAGGTCGGCGCAACATGTCGTTTTCTTCCATACTCCTCTATTAGCCGCCATCTCGACAGTCACCCCCTTCCTAACCATATCATCATTCACACAGTCCATCCATCATTTCTTTGGTCGTCCCCTACTCTTATAGCCGTCGACATTCATACTCAAAACTTTCCTCACGACATTTTCCTCATTCCTCCGTAATACATGCCCATACCATGACAACCGGTTTCCACACAACTTTTCAATTACCGGTGCCACTTTCAATTCCTACTAATATTATAATCGCGAAAGTTTGTATGGATGGATGGATGGATGTTTGTTACTCTTTCACGCAAAAACTACAGAACGGATTTGAATGTAATCTGGCACACAGATAGTTTACAACCAGAATCAACACATAAGATACTTTTCATCCCGATATTCTTACGGGATCGAAACATATGCGGGTGAAACCGCAGGGCGCAGCGATTAATAAATATTTTAACAAATTACATTTTTCAGGTGCTATAATTATTACTACCACTCAGAAACTCTGGACAAGTACAACCCACCAATAATCGAAAACTCCACTATATCTGTGAGTACCTACTTCTTATACACGGTGTAAAAAGACTCATCATATAGCCGTCAACTACGCATTCTGTAGCATCAAACTAAGTAATATTACACAAAAACAATTGCTGGGAAATTACTTTTATTTTTGGTGTGAAAATTTCCAGCGGTAGGTACAGGGGTCGTGGGGGTATTTAAAGCTATGTTATAAAATTAAAAAAATTTTTTCGTAAAAAAAACGTCAGTAATAGTTGGAATTTTGACCCAGGAGGTTCCCAGGTATAGTCCAGTACAAAAAAAATTATAATACGGGGATTACAAGTGACTCTTAGCTTCGTTACGTGTCTTTTTACACCCGATAGATTTTCTTATAACTCTGAATAAATATAGTAAAGTAAAATACCTACAACTAATTTTTGTATGGAAAAACTGCCAAAAATTCCAAATTATTCCTCGAATAAAGTTATCAGGCGTTGGAAAACTCAGCCTTAAGTACACAATTTAAATCGGGATGTTCTTGTTTTGTTACATGGAATACCTATTTTTCGGCTTTAAATTCAAACTCAAAGCAATTTATTCAATTTCAAATAAATCAATTACAGGCACTTTTGAATTGTTAAGGGGTCGGGCAGTCAGCAAGATGAAGCTAGTTGCCCATTCCAAAATGTAGTAGATACCAATGGAGAAGAACGGGCAAAAAACTCCACGGACACTCTTGAAAGTGTTACAAAAATATTGGTTACATCATTCATGTTGAAATTATACATTTGAGAACGATGTAGAAAGTTATGGGCCGTTTATAAGTTTTTCCAATCTTTGACTAGCTATGTACAGACGCCAGCAGGTCAAGCTACCCGAAACTGTCAAATTTTCCCAATCAACCTTGAACCGTAATGATTTAACTATAAAGTTGAAAATCTATTAAATAATTTTGACAGATTGTAGTAGGCTGATGTGCTGGCGTCTGTACATTGCTTAAATTATTGGACATATGTATTTGATACAATTTTCGAACGTTATTAACGGAACGTTATTAGATATAAGCAGTTTAATTTAGTGTTGCATTGTCGTCTCCACCTTGTATACAAGGTGTCATTTTGCATCCTTGTCAGATTTAAGGAGGTAACTATGCTGCTGATTCTCGACACGAATCAATAATAAAATAAGTAGGTTTTTTTTTCTCTAATTTTCGGAAATGCGCCGCGTTTTAAAATATGTGTGAGACACATATTTTAAAACGCGGCCTGTGTGAGACCGCACTGTAACCAAAGAATATACACACTACCGCGCTGTAACTGCCCTTTTACATACACATAAAACGCGGCCGCTTATACGATACCATAACACGATTCTGTTCTTTTAAAGTTGTGTATTCTGAAATGAAACTTAAATAACTAAAAAAACAAGTATGTACCTATTCATTATTTACCAGGGATCGTAATTTTATTTGATTATTTGTCTTTCATAACAGCCTCCTGAAATTCGACGAGGATGCAAACCAACAGCTTGTATAAATAAAAATTAAATGCTGTTCGTTTATAAGTGCGTCACTTGAGAACGGCTGGATCGATATGGCTATATATTATGTTTTAAAATGTTTACTTAGTAACAATAACATAAAGTTTGTGTTGAATTCTTGATACCATTGCCTCACGCGTGTCTAGTGATTTATTATCAAGGATGGTTTAAATCAAAATCAAATCAAATCAAAATAATTTATTTGTGAAACATAGGTAAACATTTGAGGATCTTAAATAATTATAATAAGTGCGCTATGTTGTGCCATCAAGACATACAAATATGGATGAGTAGAAATGGGGTTATAAATTAAACAGTCAACAATATTATGTAAATAAATTAAATCGGTCAAATTAAAATTAATGCAAATTAAATTAAAATCAAGTCAAAATTAAATAAGAATCAAATTAAATTAGAACCAAATTAAAATTAAATCAAAATCATAATCATAATATTATCCAAGATTTAATAATACAAATTCAAAATTATTTCAGTTCGTCATTTAAAAATTCTTCAATTGTGTAATAACATTTATCAATCAATAACTTATTAAGTATCTTTTTAAACTTTGTCAAGGGCAGCTCTTTTATATCGTCAGGTATTTTATTATAAATTTTTGGAGCTATACCAAAAAAACTCTTTTCCATCAACGACGTTTTACATTTCACTAGACACAATTTATTCACATATTGAGCACGCATTGGATTTTTTTTAACAGAGGAAAATTTTACAAATAAATGTGAATTTGTTTTTACGAACAGTGCAGTTTCCAGAATATAAAGAGATGGTAATGTTAGCAGTTTAAGCGATTTAAAATCTGGTTTGCAACTATCTGTTGATTTAAGACCACACATTGATCTTATACATCGTTTTTGCATCCTGAATACCGTCTCCCTTTCAGTTGATTGTCCCCAAAAAACAATTCCGTACCTTAGAACTGAAGCGACTAGTCCATGATAGGCGGTTATAAGACTCTGAATATTTACTTTTTTAGATAATTGGAAAAGGGCATAATATGTTGATTTACTCAATCGTTTACAAGTTTCCTCGATATGGGGCTTCCATGTGAGTTTTTTATCAATGTTGATACCCAAAAATTTAGCAATTGTAACTTCTTCTATTTTATAATTCTTAAATGAAACATTAATAGCTGGGTTTTCACGATGCTGGTGAAAGTGCATAACTTTTGTTTTATCTAAATTAATAACTAAATTATTAACATTAAGCCAATTTACTATTTTTTGAAGAGTTTCATTAATTTCATTTTGATAATCATTCGGATCGGTACATTTTACAATAGCTGTGCTGTCATCAGCGAAGAGGACCATTTTGTGTAGAATTAAATGTGGGAGATCGTTTATATATATTAAAAACAGCAAGGGACCAAGTACGCTCCCTTGAGGCACACCATATTTTATTAGTCTTGGTTCCGATGTATATATGGTTTCAATCTTACTATTTGGGCATATTCTAGATATTTCTGTGCATTGAGATCTATCACTAAGGTACGATTCTAATAGTTTAAGAATATTGCCTCTTATGCCATAACCTTGAAGTTTTTGTATCAATATTTTATGGTCCACATAATCAAACGCTTTGGTCATGTCCGTATAGACAGCACAAACCTGTTTTCTACAATCCATAGACGTCATGACATTGGATAGTAAGTCAAATAGTGCCATGTTTATAGTATTATTTCATGATAATTTTTATTTTTAGTAAAATTTTAATTTAATTATTTTAACAGACTTTTAACAACTTGTAATGACCGCTGAGTTATTTAATGTGATAACCTAATCGAAACTCTGTATGAACTTATTTTTTTTATGGAATTTTTTAAGAGTTACTTACTGAAAAGACAGGACAAGACAGGGCAACGTCTGTCACAGTCGGGTTAGCTAGTTTCAAAGTGGTGCTAATGTTTTGACATAATGTTTCAGTTCCTCAATGTCACACATGACATGAGTACTCTGTGGACATGCAAAGTAATGGAGAACAACACCGGCGATTCGAACAAGACGATATATCACTTATTCCTCTTCAATCTTCATGTTATGGGTGCAAGTAAGCGAATCTTTATTTTTTATTTTTTAATAATTATTTTGTACTAGCAGCGCTCCAAGGATTCACCCGCAGAAATTTCGATCCCGTGGGAATATCGGGATAAAAAATCCTATGTGTTAATCTTGGTTATAAACTATATCGTGTGCCAAATTTCATCCAAATCCGTTCAATAGTTTTAGCGTGAAAGAGTAACAAACATCCATCCATCCTTACAAACTTTCGCGTTTATAATATTAGTAGGATACCCTGCCCATTAGGTTAACCGTTTTTTGACAGCTGTCTTAGAACGTACATATTCCAGATTGCCTACGTAAAAGGTGTGTATAACTCCAGCTTCCTCATATGTGATAGGCATAGGTAGAGTTATTCAACTCTACCTGTGAAATATGTGGTACATTGCGTTATTTATTCAATAATGTGAATGCCAATTTCTGACGAATAATATTTAGGTAAAATAATTCTGTGACTGTAAATTATACTGATCTGTGATGATTACCGTACCTACCCGACGACGTTTCGCGAAACGGCGGAATTCAATGCGCCCGTTTGCAAGCCCGATATAATGTAAGGTGTAGAAAAATAAGTGAACAATATTTTACCTGGTGAATGTATCCATAAATCTGAACAACTCAAATTGTGATTTATGATAAAAATATACGAAATTGTTACACTTAGATTTTTTCTTTCATCCTATGACAAAAAATATGACTATAAAAACCTCAATACTATTATACGATAGTGCGATTAAAGTATGTAGTCGGCTTCCAGTCTTTAATCTGGTTCAAACTACTTCAAACTGATAATGTTGCGCACGGAATGGAACGCTGCTCGTTACGTTACCTACTCCGAAGCAAAAATTTGATGTTTTTGGCGCGAAAACCTGTTTTCTGTTTATTACGGAAACTACAAGGCCTAGAGATTTGAAAATCTTGCTGCCTATGGCAGTCTGGCAGCTATTATGCCTTATTTTTTAAGCTATAATACATAATCATATCTTTTTTCGTTTGGAAGATATGAATGAGC
This sequence comes from Apamea crenata, assembly GCA_949629185.1. NCBI lineage: Eukaryota > Metazoa > Arthropoda > Insecta > Lepidoptera > Noctuidae > Apamea > Apamea crenata. The sequence goes on along the minus strand of OX451380.1, from coordinate 5,474,047 downwards.
AGCTGTGGTTACGTCACTCCAGCTTACACACACGTTTTTATCGTATTTTCAACACTTTTTAAGTATTATCGTTCAGTTTTTTCCTTCTTTGTACAGCTATTATGCCTTATTTTTCTGACTATAGTCCAAAACCCTAAACTCACTGGTTAGCCTGTATCGAATGAGGAAGCTGGGGTTACGTCACTCCAGCTAACACACACTAAACGACTCATATTAACGAAGTTTTTGTGGCAGCTAAATTAAGACTGGAACTTTGATTGCAGCTATTATGCCTTAAATATTGGCACAGGTAGAATTATTCAAACACATATGAGGAAGCTGGAGTTATACACACACGTAAAAGTTAACTTTAAAATGCGTAGAACAAATAAATATAAACTACCTTATCTTATTGAATTATCTTATTTATGGCTTCTTACAGACATTATACTCGTAATACCGTACGTGTATCAATCAATGTATTGTGTGTTGCTGCAATCACTAGTTCCATCTGTCAAAAAACGGTTTACCTAATACTTAAGGTATAGTTCAAATATTTATAGAACCACACGAGATCAATGCATTTTGAAATAAAGTACAGCCATAATTTTAATTTTTCAGAATCTGTACAATTAACTGTGAATGGAACAGAATTGGCGTTCAGTGTGGCGGATCTGTCAGCTCCTTACGACGGAGACACTATCTACTTCTACGAAGACGGCGAATGCGTGCATGTAGTCTGCAGGAACCCGCGCAGCACTGGCTCTGTGCGTCTGGTATACTTTATAAAAGGTAATTAGAAACGGTGATTATCATCATCATCATCAGCCTATAGCAGACCACTGCTGGACATAGGCCTCTCCTATTGCACGCCATTCAACTCGATTTTCGGCAACTCTCATCCAGCTGCTACCAGCCATCCTGCGAAGATCGTCGCTCCACCTAGCCTGAGGGCGTCCCACCTTACGTTTACCGATTCGCGGTCTCCACTCAAGAACACGTTTACCCCAAAGGTCAACGGTTCCACGGCTAATATAGCCGGCTCATTGCCACTGCAGCTACGGTGCAGCCACCGGTGATAATCAGGATTTGATTTTAATAAAGCCTCATTTACACACCATCTGCCAACCATATTTAGGATCAGCTTCCAGTCTAACCGGATGCAGCTGAATAACCGTATTTTACGTGGAGCGACTACCTATCTGACCTCATCAACCCAGTTACTGGGTAACATGATAGAAAGAGAGAAAGATAGAAAATACATTTATTTAGCACAGACTAAAAGACACACAAAACACCAGATAGGTACAGACGCCAGCACATCTTGCCGTACCTCATAAAGGATAATCATGATATAGTGTTGTTTGCAGATGACACTTCACTTTTGTTTAAACTTAAACGTCAGCAGCAGGTTACTGACGAAGTAAATAGCGCGATCTCTAAAGTAGTCCACTGGTTCAATGTTAATAATTTACTTCTAAACGAGAAAAAAACCAAATGCATTAAGTTTACGCTACCTCACGTTAGGCAGGTGAAAACTAATGTGTTGATAAAGGGCGAAGAATTGAATCCTGAAGACAGCACCGTATTCTTGGGCATAACTTTGGATGCTAAGCTTCAGTGGGGTCCGCATATAGACAAATTGTCAAAAAAGCTAAGTTCCGCAGCATTCGCTGTTAGAAAAATTCGTAATTTAACTGATATAGAGACAGCCCGTTTAGTGTACTTTAGCTATTTTCATAGTGTAATGTCGTACGGTATTCTATTGTGGGGAAATGCCGCTGATATTCAGACTATCTTTGTTTTGCAGAAGCGAGCTGTTCGATCAATTTATAAATTAAGTCCGAGACACTCGCTCAGAGACAAATTTAAAGAGATTAATGTTATGACTGTGCCTTCTCAGTATATTTATGAAAATCTTTTATATGCCCATAAAAATATAAAATTGTTTAAAAAATACAGTGATATCCATGATATAAATACTAGGAACAAACACAAATTTGTTGTACCTATAACAAGGCTCAAGAAAATAGGTGGCTCGTTCAGATGCCAATGTATACGCTTTTACAATAAAGTTCCAAGCCCCGTTCAAGATCTAAGCCTTAATAAATTCAAATCATTCATTAAACGTAAGTTGTGCCAGAAAGCCTTTTATACCGTTAAGGATTATATCGAGGACAAAAAGGCTTGGGATTAAGGTGCTTCCAATTTTTTAAATATTTAATGTTTTTATCTTTATTTATATTTTTTTTCTCTGTGTTGTTGTTGTTGTTTTTTTTTTTGTTTTATTATATACACTTTGACATTAATGGATTTTATATATACTATGACATTTGCTTACTTTGTAAAGTATTCTATTATTTTAATTATTGTGAATGTGAAGACTATGTGGGTCATTTTATTTATATTATTTTTAATTTTTCTCTCTGTTCTGTTAGTTTTTGTCATGGTCTGGCAGTTTGAGTAATTAATGTGGCCTACCCAAATGTCCTTTCTTTGGTATTGTTCGTCGAATCGTCGAGCTCCTTAAGTTTTGAGTTGAGCTGCACGATTTCTGACAAATGCGTGCACTGGCTGGACAGGTCCTCTCAATCTGTGTGGTTCTTTCCTCAAAAGACCATCTCAGACATCGACCTGCATGGTCTTCATATGATCTGACCAAGATTATGTCTGGACTTTAAAAGAGACTGTGACCTCTGAGTTTGTTTCGGCCTTTCTTCTCAGAGTAGTCAGATAGGAAACGCCGACCTCATCTAGTTTTAAAATATGATTGACGTGTAAAAGTGTTTGTACAAACCTACTTACAAAAATAAAATCATTTATCATTTATCATTTATCATCAAGCTACTACAATCTGTCAAATTTCTTTAATAGATTTTCAACTTTATCGCTAAAGCATTAAGGTTCAAGGTTGATTGGGAAAATTTGTCAGTTTCGGGTAGCTTGACCTGCTGGCGTCTGTACATAGACATACATACATCAGATAAAAGCAAAAAAATAAAGATCAAATAAAATGTGTAAAGTCGGATGTAAGAAATTAGCGGGAAAGTGTGCCTCACGACTGCGCCAAAAAGGCCCAGTTCCGCAAAAATGCCAGAAAGCTAGTGCCTGACGCTGGTTACAAACTGGACCTGCTGTGTGAGGTGCCGAATGTAATCAGTTTTATTCTGCAACGTGACGTGTGTACGATACCCATTGGTAAGACTGGTTGCCAGACTTTCGAGCTTCTGACGACCCATAACTACTGCCAAAGATTCACAAATGACAGCCGGGACCAACGGCTTAACGTGCTTTCCGAGACACGGAGGGCTCTTGCTATGTAAAGATGGTTATCCATCTACAGACCGACTGTAATTTACGTAGTTTTAAATATTTTTAGATAAAAACTACCTTATTAAAAGTGACAGAAATCGTTTCAGTAAACTATTCTGAACGAAATACTTTCATAATGTGAATCAATTTGGTTACAACACATTGTAAATAAATGATTTTCTCTTGTGCAGATGCGACCATTAGATCCAACTCTGCGACGTTTTTCATTCCACTATATTCGGGAAGCAACAGTTCGTACATCGACTGCGTGTACAACACTACTGAGCCTGCTGACACATACGTATACAGGGTGACCTTCGTTATCAAGAAACGATTGTCTTATTCGAATCAGAGTAAGTACTCAGACTGCCTCGCTGGTTTAGCGGTCGCAAGCACTACTGCTGAGCATGAGGTACCTACCTATCCACGTTTCGCCAGTTATGATTAAGAGCGTTGACAACGTACGGCATTTCATACAAACCTTCAAGTCCTTGTTTTTCGAAATGCATGAAGCGATTTTAATGAAACTTCCTACGCATAAGCAGGATTTATAGATCTAAAAAGTTAATTGAGAACATTTTTGAAAAATAGTGTTACAGCTAAATTAGACCGATTTTAAATTTTCCATAGAAACAGAGTCTTCCAATTTTTTTTTAAATAAGACATTTCGAATATGTTCTTAACTAACTTTTTAGACCTATGTATTACGCTTATGCGTACGAAGTTTCATTAAAATCGGGTCATGCATTTCGAAAAACAAGGACTTGAAAGTTTGTATGAAATGCCGTACGTTGTAAACGCTCTTAAGTCTCATGTAGTAGGTGATCTGTCGGGCACAAATTCAGATTCCGCGCCGCTAATGGGAAATTGCTGACAGAAAATCCTAATAACACCTTGTCCGATCTGGAAATTAAACCCAGGACCTGAGTCTGAAGTCCGCGTGAGGTCTCCGACACACGACACCCTTTGCACGACAACATCCTTGTGCCACAAAGGCTTAAAAGCCGAAACAGTTCTTTAAAGTGTGTCGTCCCACTCACTGGCGAACGATCACAAGAAAGACTGAAGCTGTGGCGAGACTGTGCTTCCTTACCCAGACCATTCGTTCCACCCGCTGAAGACCTCCCACCTGGACACGAGTTACCTTGGGTAACCTAGAAGTCTTTAAACAGACTCCGGACCCAGGTTGGCCGAAGCAAGGAAAACCTGTTCAGGTGGAGATTCATAGAAGACTCCGCCTTGGAGTGTAAATGTGGTGCTGTTCCACAAACGATGGGACACTTAATATCGTGTCCTGCGTGTCCTGTCAGCTGCACGTTACAGGAGCCGATGCACGCTGGTGATGGCACCAAACAAGTAGCCGAATTCTGCACCCTAATTGCGTAACACACGATCAATCTGAATCGGTTTCATTTTGATATTTCAACAACATTCATTGCGTTATTTACGTTGTTGAGCAGACACAATGACACATTTTTTGAACATATGAAGCAATGGATTAGCAATTTCCTTCAAAATGATTCAGATTGAGATTGATTGTGTGTTACGCAATTAGGGTGCTGGACCGAGTCCATTCAGATTGGCATTATCGACACACTAAGAAGATCTGTAACTATCCTACTGCAGGTATATTGGCCTCTTCTTACACAAAGAAGGTCCGAGTGTTGATCTTCAACTAGGTACAGATCATTTTGTTCAGGGAGCTTAGTTTTGGCACCCTGCCTGTCTGTTACCTCGCCATGCCTTAACGGCTGAATGGATTTCGCTAAAATATGGTACATAGGTAGAGGATTTCTTTTGATCCCAGTATTACGTTCCCCTGGGATAATTTCCGACCTCCACGCAGGGGTAACTGCGAGAAAAAGTAGTTTTATATGTTAACACTAATCTTAATACACTTACATGGATCTTTTTAAAATAAGGACCACTTCATTTCAGGTAACATAGTGTCAGGTGTACATAAGTTAACTGCCAATCAAGATAAAGTCAGCGAGTCTTCATTACCAATCCTAGGCAGCTGTATAGGAGCTGTGCTCGTCATCCTAGGTCTGACCGGTGCAGCTTACTGGAACGTGAGGACCAGGAACGCTAAACATGCTAAGGTACGTTGCTCATTGTTTTAAGTAGAACTTGAAAACGAAATAAATAAAATAAAATAGTCTTTAATTCGGATAAGTAACATCCATATGGGTTAGTAAAAAAACAAAAGACAAACTTATACCTATGTTAGTAAACTTATGTACCTATTATCTATTGGACAACAAGGCTGTTGTTCAAAATGCATCTTTGAACAACATCACCTAACAAAAGAGAATCGTACCTCCCTGCTATGGTCTTCAGGATGGAGTTAGAGCTGTCCCGCACTCTGCAGAGCAAAGAGGCAGATTTCTGTCTGACGATGGCGTGGAAGCCATCGACGTGAGCTTGTGCAAACATACCTGATGCACTGCAGAAACAGGGCAGCCCCATCAGCATCCTGAACCCGTTATTATATTGGACCCGCAGGGCGCTGATGGCCCGCTGAGTATAGTGGGTCCACAGGCTGCACGCGTAAAACACTTGGCAATAGGCTTTAAAAAGCGTTATGTTGACTTCTCTGCTACAGCGAGCAAACCTGCGAACCAACATGTTACATCGGACGGCCAGCGCCCTGCGTTCCCTCTCAATATCCACTCGGTCATCTAGGTCGTCGGTTACATAATGCCCCGAGTATTTGAACTGGTATACTCGCAATATGTCATTCCCATTTAGTTTAATCGGGGGCCCATACTCAGGACATTTAACACCGCCAGCCTTAAAGACCAAGAACTCGCTTTTATTGACATTATACACTAGGCCATGCTCTCGAGCATAGCCCTCACAACAATTAAGCAGCTCTCTAAGCGCCCTAACCGTAGGGCTCAGCAGCACCATATCATCAGCGTAGCTGATGTTGTTGACACTAACGTCATCAATGCGACATCCGATTTTCTTGCTGCTGAGCTCAACGATCATTTATATACAGGTTAAACAACTTTGGTGACGTAATCCCTCCTTGTCTTACCCCACACTCCAGCCCATACGACATAGACTGCCCATCGGCCCATCTCACACTGTTCGTTTGGTTATAGTACCAATACTGGAAGATCCGCAACAGCTCCGCTGGCACTTTTCTCTCCCGCAACTTTTCCCACAAAATCTCGTAAGATACAAGGTCAAAAGCACGGGAGAGATCTAAAAAGCAAGCATACACTGGTGTTCGACGTTTTGTGTAGTATTGCACCGTATGCTTGAGGCCGAGAATCGCACTTTCAGTGCCAAGATCATTACGAAACCCAAACTGTGCGTCGTGTAATTTTAACAAGCCATCCAATCGCGCGTCCAGCTGACTGTCGAGTACCTTCGCGATAATAGTTGCCAGGGAGATGGGTCGATAGTTACACTTATCAGCAACGTCACCCGTTTTATTCTTCACAATAGGCACGACAATAGTTTGCACAAGAAGGTACGAATGACACATACATAGCGAGTACTCTAGCTATGTGTGGACCGGCATGCTGCAAGTGCTCAATGCTTAAACCATCGTGACCCGGAGACTTCCCTCTCGTCATTTTCTTAATGGTGCTTGACACCTGCTTGGCCGAGAAACGAACCAGATCAGAATCACGACAGCATCCGTCATCGAGCACTCGCAACGAAGAGCCCAGCGGTGACTCCACTTTAAAGTGGTCCATAAAGCACTCGCAACGAAGAGCCCAGCGGTGACTCCACTTTAAAGTGGTCCATAAAGCACTCGCAACGAAGAGCCCAGCGGTGACTCCACTTTAAAGTGGTCCATAAACATGTTGGCGATGCTATCCGGTTGGTCAGCACCATTGACACTCACAGGAAGCCCAGGCTTAATATCTAACTTTTTGGTAGCCTTCCAAATAAATCGGTCCTGTTTTTTTTCTGTGAAATCTTGTGACAAATGATTGGACTTATAGAGGTATGAGGAACTCATCCTCCAAAGAAAAGAGAGGATCCTCCGACCAGACGGGTGTCATGTCTGGCGGGCAGGGTAGCATGGCATACAAGGGAGGTTGTCTATACACAGCAGTTGGTGAAACAAGGCCGTCAGTGATGATGAGGATGAAGACAAATATTCGGTTCAAGGCCTAAGTCGCTGTTTGTCCGTTACAGAACTTCGGAACAGACGACCCAGAGGTTATCCGGTCTACCTGACACCGCAAACAAATGTCTGGTTCATGTCCTTTCGAGCTATCCATTAGGTAAACCGTTTTTTGATAGATGAAACTAGTGATTGCAGCAATACACAATACATTGATTGATACACGTATTATGTTGGCGCCGATTCCCTTGTTCACAAACTAAACTAAATTTAAGTTAAGTGCATCTCTTTCTTTCTATTTCATCAAGAAAAGGAGAGAAGATAAATATTAGTTTAGTCCTGTCGAATTAAGATAGGTACCTACTCCATAGCAAGTTTAGACGTGATTAAAAACATGGCTACTAAAAATACGTCAATTTACGTCAGGCGCTGGCTAATTAGGCAGGACTAAACTAATATTTATCTTCTGTCCTTTTCTTGATGAAATAGAAAGAAAAAGATGCACTGAACTTAAATTTAGTTTAGTTTGTGAACAAGGGAATCGGCGCCAATGTCTGTAAAAAGTCATAAATAAGATAATGCAATACGATAAAGCAGTTTATATATTTATTTTATTACGCATTTTAAAGTTAACTTTTACGTAATCAGGAATAGTTACGTTCTAAGACAGCTGTCAAAAAACGATTAACGTAATGGACAGGGTAGTACTCGAAAGGACATGACCTACCTACACATTTGTGGAGAGACCCTCAAATTGCAATCTCCGAAGTATTCCAATAAAATGACCTCGTACATTAACGCTTGTATCACCGAAGGGGACAGCAGAGATAGACTCTAATTTTCCAGTTCTGTTTCAGTTCTATTATAATTTAAGTGGATGTCAGCTAATGCTTTATGAGATTTTTTTTTTTCAGTCCCCGTACGGAGATTTATCCAGCCATTATGACAGTCCAACATCACAGTGTACAGAGGAATGTGATAATCAATACGACGTCTGCCATTACAGTGAACATCTACCTACCAGAGAAACGTGTTATGATACACCAGACAGCGTAGAAAATAATATAGATCCTGAAGACCATTATTATACAAAAATAGATTATTTGAGTTGTAAACCTAAAATTGGTGAAACACAAACCAGGAATAGTAAAGTTTATGATGAGCCTTATGTCCACATAACAATGACTGGTGGAATGCAGGAGTCGCAACGAGTTTAAAAATATCAGAAGTTGTTTTATGATATTTTGGCGGCAAACAAGTAGGCTGCGTACCCAGGGGACAAGTCTGCTATTTTTAATGATTGGTCATTACGACCACCATACCAAGGCATCGCCATTACCATTGTGCTTAAAGTTCGTATTCTACTAAATTCATGTCAGTGGTCAAAAGAAATATCAAAATAATAAGGGATTACGACCTTTCAGTCATCTGCCTAGCCTTTTTCCCAACTATGCAGGGGTCGGATTCTAGTCTAGCAGGATGCAGCTGGATACCAGTATTTTACATGGAGCGACTGCCTATCTGTCTCCACAACCAAGCTACAGGGTAATACGATAAGTACCCCTTGGTAAAACTGGTTGTCAGACTGCCGGGCTTCTGACGACCCGTAACGACTGTGAAAGAAATACGAATGACAGCCGAGACCAACGGCTTAACGTGCTTTCCGAGCCACGGAGGGGTCTTGGTATGTAAATAATTTCACCCATCCACGGACCAACCGTGGCAAGCGCAGCTTAACCTGATCGATCGACCCGTGCTGCCGTTATTACTTAGCCACAAGTGCCTCGATAACGATTTGTACGTGATTCTGCCGAAAACTACAACTACGGCGTCAATGATCAGCCATCCCGACACAATTGCAGCAGCAGACTTGCCCCACTGATGGTGCAGACCAGCCAGCCCACAGCGGGAAGGTCTATCATGCGGCGGTCTCACTTATTTATTAATTTATTTAAGTAACCTCTAAATATATTATCAGTATTTTCTTGTTTATTTTTGCAATGTTACTCACATATTCGTTACTGTTTTTATCTAACACAAATTAATTTTATTAATATATTTAAGTATGCACACACACGTCACTTTGCAGTATAAAACTGATTTACATCCGTCACCTCACACATTCAGGTCCAGTTGAAAACCAGCGTCAGGCACTAGTTGTCTGGCATTTTTGCTGAACTGGGCCTTTTTGGCACAGCCGTGAGGCACACTTTCCTACTAATTTCTTACATCGTACTTCACACTTATTTAATTTTTTTTTATTGTTTTTTTATCTGATGTATGTACGAGTATCTGGTGTATTGTGTGTCTTTTAGTTTGTGCCAAATAAATGTATTTTATTTCTTTCTTTCACATCAAACTGAACCCCTGAACCCCTGAACTGTCAAATTTTCCCAATCAACCTTGAACCTAATGCTTTAGCGATAACCTTGAAAATCTATTAAATGCCAGATGAGTTAAAGTTATTACAGGGTAATGTGTTCAAGGAAAAATTGTCAGAATGGCTTCTAAAGTGTTGTTTTTATAGTATTAAGGAATCCATGGAACATAAAAATTAAAAATTTGTATATTTATTAAAATGTTAACAATATAAATGATTAAATTGTATACTGAATAATTGCATGGTAATAGTAATATAATAAGAATGTATGTAAACTTAATAAAAATTTGCACGCTTGCTTGCAGGCAGAATACAATAACACTTAGGTTATAAGATCTTACAATTTCTAGCAAATAAACGTTTGATTGCGAATGAAGAATTTTGCATGGCACTGACTCTGGCAGAGCACCATCAGGGATTTTAATATTGATATCACAAAAAATTAGTCGTTAATTTGTCGCCAAATATCAGAATTTGTCGATCACTGGTTCAAAGATATAAGGGTTTATATGTGGCCGATCTGGAGAGTCTCCCCAGCAGGGCCACATTTATATCTCAAAAACTAGGGCACCTAGCGAAGATCTGTTTTCTCCCATATTTTGTCGCCAATTTGTCGGAATCAGTCGCCAAGTCACAGATTTAATCGGGTCTTAGTTTAGGAGATATAATGAACTCAATTAGTAAAGTATAGTCCAAGAGCTAGATCGAAGAGCTCATTAAACTATTAATATGTGTAATATACTTCTAGTTTTATATTATATACATATTTGGCGACTGATTCCGACTAATTTCTTGGGTTATAAATAAAACACGTAATTTATTTTTCAATTTATTATTTTGTTCAATGTTAACCAATAAGTTTCTTAAGCAAGTTACAGTATGGATATAGCGTAGCATAGTATACTCCCTCTAAAATGTACAGATCCATCAAGTTTGGTCTAACGAACAAACATTACCAAGAACCACCATAACTTGACTCGTTTGAAATACTTTGTTCGAAGACCAAAGGAGAATATTTTTTAATAAATATATTAATTATTAAGTATTTTACAGAATTACACAAACACACAGAAAGTAAACAGAGTTGTATTTATATATTTTTTTTTAATACATATATGAATATCAGAGGATATCGTTTGTTAGTTTCTCTTAAAAAATTACTGAGTACAAAATTATGTTCGCTTCTCAATGTCAAAATATACGATTATTTTCAACGATGATAAATTTATTATGATTTACGAAGGCATTTTTCGTAAATAAATATTTTTTTACAAAACGCTTTTTTTTGCAAAATAATCGTTCATTCGCTTAATACGATTTGATTGAATGAATAATTATCATTCACTCGTTCATTTTTAGCAGGCTAAAAAATCCTTAGTTTGTGAAATTCTTCTTTTAGATTTACTAGACATAGCTTCGATAAATATTTTATGAGTATGTGATGACATGGTTTTTCTCTGTGATATGTAAAAATCAGGTCAGGCAGTCAAGGGGAATGTACAAACACCATTTTTTTTAAATAATAAAAATATGGCTTGTAGATGTTGGATTCGTCAGCAAAGAACTGTATTGTTCTTTTCATTTCTTATACTTTATAACATACCTATTTATTATTCATTATTAACACAATAAAACCTAATAATCAAATACAAATCAATAAGAACATGAAAACTCGTAAAGCCACAAAAAACTTAATTTATTTCTGATTTTTATCAACTGATAGAGAAAGGATATAAATATTTTTTTTTACCAAAAACATATTTTTTGTGGCTTTTCAACAAAATAAGCACCTTATTTTAGACCCCGATAATATTCATACAAGCACTCTCTCGGCAAAACGAATGCAAAGAAAAATTATAAGTAAACAGGAAATTTACAGACAAACAAATGATAAATATACCTACCTACCTGTAGAATTTATTGAAATAAATATTCAAGATAAATGTATTATTAAAAAATATAAATTGAATTATTATTAATAAAATTAATAATTTTTATTTTTAATTGAATTTAAAAAATATTAAATAGTATAAAATAAAATAATATAGAAATAAAAATAAAAGTAGAACCTTGAAAAAAATCTTTTTTTAAATAAAGTTTTATATTAGGTATATACTTATAATTTGTCTGCCTGTGAGAATTTCGTGAAAAACATTTTTTTTTTTGTTTTGAACAATCCATTGTATGGATGTTATCGTTGTCGATAAAATTAACAAATAATAGGAATTATACTAACTGGGACTAGAAAGTCACATAATGACTAGAAAATGTTACTATCATTGCAGCAATAATATGAAATATGGTATGTAAATTAAACAGTACCCACAATTTTAAGACATTATTTCTGCCCTAATAAGAAAACAAACAAATAATTGAGAGTAATTTAAGGCTAAGGTACGTACGAGATAACAATTTTGGCCTTGCAAAAAAAACATTTTTTTGGGAAATAAGTAGGTATACAATTTCCAATTTTTACCGTCTTAAAATTGCAAATACTTTCAAGCCTTTTTACTTCGCAAAACGCGACCAAAGGCATGTTCAAAACGTTTTTATACAAAAGCGCTCCACGTATAATATACTATACAAATTACCTAACTACATACAATATCAGGGAATGTGTAAGTAAAGCTGTTGTTTCATCAACAATATCATTAGGTATCACCATTTCAAGAAAGAGCAAATAAAATAATTACATAAAATAATGAGATATACATAGGTTATAATATCATGAGTAAATATAAAAAAAAACCCACCGTAAATACGAATCCACTGAGAAAAGGTAAACAATTTGGGAAATACAAAAAAAAACTAGTCTAATATTTAACGGCACAGACGCCAGCCGACAAACTACCCGAAACTGTCAAATTTTCCCAATCAAAATTGAACCTAATGCTTTAGCAATACAGTTGAAAATCTGTTAAAGAAATTTAACAGATTGTAGTAGCTTGATGTGCTAGCGTCTGTACCTAAATCAAAATATACGGAATGCGGAATGGAAATGATTTGAAAGGCTGTGACAGATTTACCCATTTCGGTTTTTTTTTATTAGTTAATTCTGTGGAATAAAACACACTATCAGTAGCAATGGGTTTCATTTTGACAGTTCAACAACATTCATTGCGTTATTTACGTTGTGGAGCAGACACATTTTTCGAACATATGAAGCAATGGATTAGCAATATCCTTCAAAATGATTCGGATTGAGATTCATAGTGTGTTATGCAATTAGGGTGCTGGCTCTTGTCAGTTTTAATATTGAAGGGTGCTGGCTCTTGTCAGTTTTAATATTGAACTGAGCAGGTTAAAATTTTCTGCCTGATTACTATAGCAAATTACTGTGCGTATTAAGTATTTTTAGAATCACACAACTATACTAGTAAATAACATAATTATGTAACTAATAATGTTCAAAGATTTCAAATGATACTTTATCATTTGAAATCTTTGAACATTATTAAAAAAACAACATGAAAATATTATCTCGTGCCACTCTTCAAAGATGTATCAGCGTAATATTTACAAAAAACATAATTTTTTAACATAATTTACAAACAAAACGAAAAAGTTGTTCACTACATTTTTATTTTAGTTTCTTAGAGGTACGTTTTTATATTCATTTTTTAACATGTATACAGTGTCGACGTGCAAAATATCGTTCGTTATTTATATCGTTTTCGCATCTACAATAAACAGTTTAAATTGACATCATTAATACTATTTCATAACGATGTTTTTGATTGACTTTTTAGAATACCATCATTTTATAAACAAAAAATATATACAGTTTTCCAAGTAGAGTCTAGTACTCTGTCTATTTTTTACTAGAATTGGATGGAGTAACAGCTTAGACTCCTAAACTACGATGCATGATATTAGGAACACGCATTTATGGACACTTAGAAAAATAACCGTTACCCATACATATTGTGTTTTAGTTACCCTAGTTCCTAGACTATTTGAAGAACTTGGCGGTGCACTGCAGTGCACCCAGATAATATTTCAATATTTTGCACGATACAGGATATTAAATGACAATGAACACAGCATGTTATATTTTATATAGTAAGACGACTTTATTTATAGATTTAAAACAACTACTATATCGCCCAGAATAACCATATTTTTTTACGTTCAGCTAGAAAAATAACTTTGTCAAAAAAAAAATATATATGCGTCGAGTATTTTAATAATATTTTTGATAAAAGTAATATGAAGAAAACAATTTTCTTTGTAGAAAACTAAATTCGCTAACTACCAATACGGAAAAATTAGCTGTTTTTTATCAGTTCTCTGCTCGCTTTTTTATATATTTTTCTTAGCAAAAACCTAAATGATGTTCAAGAATAACAAATGTAAGTATACATTTCCTACGAATTTATCATTTATTCGTTTAAAAAAAAACTTTATAGGCGATATACATAAAGTGCAAGTCTATAGAGGCTAGAACTATAGTGTAAGCGTCGTCTATGGCAGTAGGTAAGGATAAACATATACATATATACTTTTTTTGCAAAAATACAGCATACATCTCATGCCTTAAACTAATTTAGCATAATTTCAGTACACAGGGGTAGCGTTTTTTAACATTTTAAAAAGTACATGGCCGGTTTCATTATTTTTTATATAAGTTTTTTTTTCATTTATTTTAATTAAAATTAACACATACTTTAAGTTACTAAATACAGCTATATTTATACTTATAAAAACAGATTTTGCTACATATTTTCCTCGATCGGCGATTTTTTACAGTTGTAAGAAAATCCAATTACAAATATTATTTTATCAGTTTTTTTTATACCAAATATTTGGATTTTTTGTTACAGCCTGTATAGCATTCATACCTAGTAACCTTAGCCAGTTAAAATAATAATACTATTTTGCTTAAAATATTATTATTTTAACCTGCTTTGATGGTGTAGTTAAAAATATTTTTCGTTTGATGTTTTTACAATCAATTATAAAGGGTTTTTTATTGTTAATTACAATCACTCCTCCGAAATACTTAATTGTAATAAAAATTTCAATATTTATATAATTTACATGAAACCAAATACATTTTCAAAACACCATGTCATTGTTTTTTTTTTTATTATTTACGAAAACGACCAAAACTTGGTTTGGGAGTATGCCAAATGTGTTTTTTTTTTCAATTGATTTTTGCAAAAATGGTGTCAATTAGGAAGCTTTTGTGTCATCTATTTTTTTTTTATAATTTGGAAGTACGGTCGTTTCCAAAAACTTTTCTAGTCTTATCCAAACTTTGTGCACCTTACCAGATGTTCTGTCTTCACGGAAAGATAAAATAAATAAATGTCCTTAAAATAATAACCTTTTCAATTAGGCACTGGATAAATTGCTTTTTTTTACAGAAATCATTACTTATCAAAAAAGGTACAAGGCAGACGAAAATATAGGCCTCTTACAAAAAACAGGTACCTATTTATTTTCAGTTTGCTTTTCCAAGTTTTTTACTTAAACCTATGGCCAATGCTACTTACACTACTCATCAATCGGGGAAGACAGAACCATTCTCAACGTTACGACACAACCGAATCTCGCGACATTAGTTTACTTAGCTGACTGTACATAATATAACTTCAAACTGAGCTAGAACACAACTTGGAATTTTATTAAAAGACGCCAAAGAGAGATAAGATAGTTTTTTTTTTATAAATGAATGAACGAAACACAAAGGATTCAATTAATAATGCATTCATCAGTTTTGTTAAACTGAGCGTTTTGCTTCTCAAAGTATCTACAAGTGAAATTGATTTTATCATTCACTCTAGGATCCTCCAATTTACCTTTTTATAATACTAGTACCTATTCGTCATTACAATGTATAACTAATTTATTTACTTGATTGGCAAAAGCCTCCTTTAAATGTATATTTGTACGCCAAAGGGCAAAACATAGAGAAACTAAAATATGTCTAACAATGACTGTAATATTTTGCACACAATAATTGTAACCTATGTTTACAAATAAAGACGATTGATTGATCATTCACTCCAGGATTTAATCATTCACTCATTCGTGCATCAGTTGACATTTCGCCTCCGTATAAGTTATTGTCTAGCTCAATTTGGAGAAAAATCGACAAATTCTGTATAGAATACATACATCGTGTTTTAACTTAGCAAAGGCTGAAATATGTGATGGGGAATAAAAGGTGACAGGAAAAATGTTACCAAATGTAAGTATGCTTCAAAATTTTGCAAGGTTAAAAATTATAACGACCGTTTAAGTTTTTTAAAATTGATATTTAAGAAGATCGCTTAGCAGCGGTTGGAATTAGGTTTCTGCAGTAACATTGACAAATAATTTTCCAGAGCATTAAAAAAAAATAACAAAGATTTAAATATCATTCGTTTATGTATTTCAATTATTCGTTATGTGTTTTGTTGCAACCTATGTTAACCGCTACATGACAGTTGTATTTTCCGTTTCTTAATCAACATAATTTATGAGAGCAGTGGTGGCCCAGTGGTAACGGCCCCCACCTTACGATTTGTGGGTCGTGGGTTCGAACCCAAGCAGGCGCTTTACTTTGTGTAAAATAATCTCATCACCACTGCTTTCAAAACGGTGAAGGAAAACATCGTGAGGAAACTGGCATGTCCTAGAACCAAAAATTCGAAGACATGACATCTACCAACCCGCACTGGGCCCGCGTGGTGGATTATAGCCCACTTCCTCTCGAAGAGATGTCTAGTCCCTTAATAGGAACATTATAATTATGCAGTCTGATTATGCTAATCAACATATATACCAGTACCAACAGAATTTTATCACAATATTTAATGGGGTTGGTTTATTTGAAATTTACAAAACCAGCAAATATCATTTTGCTCAAGCAATTCGCTAATTCGATTAATTAATTTAGTAATTCAATATTTTTACGCGTCTGCT
Source organism: Apamea crenata (assembly GCA_949629185.1). Lineage (NCBI taxonomy): Eukaryota > Metazoa > Arthropoda > Insecta > Lepidoptera > Noctuidae > Apamea > Apamea crenata. Next base: position 5,457,374 of record OX451380.1, on the reverse strand, counting down.
TAAAATGACCCGAAGATGACGGATTTCAACCGTCACTTAGGATGCGTGTAGTCTCCACGAGGGACAACACCATACATGATTCATCATCATCTTTCATACCTACTTAAATATGAACGCGAGGTACACCCTGGGCACTCAGCCCCGCTACCTACCATTTACCACTTCGGAGGGTCCCCAGGGGGTCTACTCCGAAGTGGTAAATGTATCGTATCGGCCGAATGTTCCGCCGTTTCCTGCCACGAAGTTACTATTTGGTTCGGTCGGTCCCGACCCTACACTCCTACACTCTTTCGAATATTGACTATGGTCCCGACCCAACTGAGCCGATCCGAACTTTTTTCGCATTTTTCAATAATATTCGGTTCGGCCATGTGTCGGTACGATCCGATCATTCGCACTTTGCACTTCGGAGTTGTTGCGGCTAATGATTTAATCATGCCACGAGCTATAGTGATTAGTTGTTGCTGTCTGTCAAGCCCAATTACTCCTACAAAATGGCTGACTCGTTAATATTTTTTAGCTATTCTCATACAGTTCACACTGCGTTTGTCTGTCATCTGCCAAGCAATTACCCAAAAACGGGGAATTTTTCATTTCTCAGTATTCCCCATCACAATTCGCCAAAACTTACTAAGATTAGTCTCACGCAATCGACGTAGTAGGCGGTGCGACATCGCGGTCGCGTTGCAACAAGTCGCGGCGATTGTCGCGCAGAGAGTTGTTGCGTCGCAGCTCGTCCTTGATGGAGTTGTCGCGGCTGTCGAGTCCGCGTCGGGGCGAGGATGTTGCCTCGCGACATTCTGATGAGGAACGCTTTGTGTGGGTGCCTGTGGATCGGGGTGTGAATGTAATGGTGATTCTATGGGATGAGTGATGTGATTTTATTGGTTTTTTTTTCACGCTCTCTTAAAAAACTTTAGTTATAAACTACCTTTAATTTTAAACCTTACAGACCTAAACAATTAAAACTACTCATTTTAAATCATGCCAATAATTATTTCATTAGGTCATACTGAAACTGTTAGCTCGTTATAATGTAACAATTATAAATACTAATAGGTACAAAAGGGGAGATGGACACAGAAATAATTGTTTAAAGGAGAAAGTTAAGTTAATTTTTTAAATCGTTTATATTATTGACTATTAAATGTGTTCCAAAATAACTACAGATGCATTATTTGGGTAAGTCCTTTGTTGTTTAATTATGATATTTGCATGCGTGAGTGGTAGCCAACCGTATTAAGAAGGCGTTTGTACAGTCAGGAAAATATTTTTTTTTAAATAAAATTGACGTACAACTTAATTTGTTCGCCTATCCAAATCACACAACTGTCAAAGAATAACAGACAAACAAATTGACGTAGTGTGTCAATTTGATAAACTATTATATTTCCCTGACTCTACATATAAAACTAAAATAAGTAAAAACAGAAGAGTAATGGGACAAACCTGGCAGATCTCTGCCGCAGCTCATAATCTCGTGGTCGAGGGAGGCGGAGGCCGGGTCTGCGGCGCGACGCCCTCGCGCGCCCTGCTGCCAGGCGGAGCCTTGTTACTTGCCTTGCAGTTACGTGAGCACAGTGCGGGGCATGGGATACTCGACGTCTCACTCAAATTACTCAGTCATTCGATCATCAAGTAGTTCATTCATGAACACGAATCACACTCTATCATTCAATAAGTCTCTCGGTCAGAAGTTCTGTTGTGAATCAAAACTATAATTCCATGGTTTAATTGGTCTCAAGTTTAGAAGTTCATTCGTGAATTACACAAATCATTCCATCGTTTAATCACACAAACTGGGAAACGACTTTTATTTTTTGTGATAAAAGTCAGTTTTTTAATTACTTGAAACTTCGACTTTCAATATCTCCGAAAACATAAACTTTCCAGGTATTACGAAGTATTCATACCAGTATGATTCCAGTGCGAAAAAGGGATGGTCCTATTGGTCCCACCGTGTTCCAGACGATATACATAAACTTCAGATTACGGAAATAAGCATTTTTCATTATGGACACATTAATTAATTCTTATTTTTTATTTTTTGTTAATTACCCGTAAATGAACCGATATGTATGCCCCTTTATCCTAGCATTTGATAGATTTATCATTTTAATTGCACTAAGCGGCAACATAGGCCAAATTAAGACCCTTTCTTACTGCATAGCTCAGTTAAATTTAATTAAATGAAATGACAAATATCTTTGTAACGAAGCCTTTTTAAGTACTACTTCCTTTGTTAGATTTGATTTGTAAAAGCTATAGAAGCGTTTGACAAAGTTTTTGGATAACGTAAAGAACACGGTGTATAGCTCCGTCTCTCTCTCTCTTATGCTGGAATTATGATGGCACTAAACCGTCATAATACGCCATCCAGTAAGGTTTCGTACGAAGCATATATCACAATTACGGGCCTGTATAACTGACTCTCGGATTCGTTAAGCCTCTTTTTACACCCGTTATTTTTCCCTCCATTTATTCTAAATTCCACACTTATAAATTTCACATTTATACAATTTATTCAATCAATTAATTGATTTAGGGCTGATTTTTACAACGCCAGATAATTTTATCGGAGGAATAATTTTGAATTTTTGACAGTTCTTTCATAAAAAATCTATCAGACGTCAATTTTATTCTACGAATAAAAATGATGCGTCGATTGAAAAATCACCCCTTACTCTGAAGAATATAATTAAGCGCGAAGCACATTTTTACAAAATTGAATATCTAACGACCTAAGAATGAAATTCCGTCACCCACACGCTCATTCACTTGTTCATTCTCCTATATTTTCATTCACTAACTCACTCACTTTATCATTCAGAACGCAATTTCCATTCATTCGTTGTGCTCTAGTTAATATTTTATCATTGTTAATGATGAAGTTTAATAATAATTATTTATAATAATACAGTTAATAGTAATGTAGTTAAAATATGAAAAAGTGTATATATTTACTTTGTATCCACTGGACCCGCTTGTGACCGACGAACTCGACCCGAGTGGATGCGTACCGTTCTGAAACATTACAGATTAAATTAAATACCTGTGACCAGCACCCCAATTGAAAAGCATCATGCTGAGATAGGAGCCTTTTGGCCTCGAATAGGATTTTCTGTTTCATTTTTCTTTTTGTTACTTTTTTTTTATATCGAGTCGCGAGTTTTTCTTTTCTTCCGACTCTTTAATTGCGTAACACACTATCAATCTCATTTTGAATAGTTTCAAAGGATATTGCTAATCCATTGCATCATTATGTTCCTGCTCAACAGCGTATGCAACGCAATGAATGTTGCTGAACTGTCAAAATGGAAGCTATTGATACTATACCCTGACCATTAGGTTAACCGTTTTTGACACCTATCTTAGAACGTACATATTCCAGCCGATCGATTCTGTATAAATTTCACAGTGAAAAGTTAGGTGAAGTGAGCTTAGAGTGAGCTGTCAATAGTGTCAATACCTAGCATTAGTTGGAGATGACAGCTCACTCCACGCTCACTTCACCTAAGTTTTCACGGTGATCTCACCGTGAAAACTTTTACGGTTACAGAATCGCACAATTTTATGATTTAAAAGAGTGTCCATGGAGTTTCTTGCCCGTTCTTCTCCATAGGTACCTACGCTTTGGAATGGGCAACTAGCTTCATCTTTCTGACTGACTGACCCATTGACAATTCAAAAGTGCCTGTGGTTTAGTTGAATTAAATGATTTGAGTTTGAGTTTGCACTGCAGATTACGTAAAAGTTAACTTTAAAATGCGTAATAACATAAATATATAAACTGCCTTCTAAGGCTTCTTCAAGACATTATAATACCGTACGTGTATCAATCAATGTATTGTGTGTTGCTGCAATCACTAGTTCCATCTGTCAAAAAACGGTTTACCTAATGGACAGGGTATAATTGCGTAACACCATCAATCGCATTTTGAATAATTTCGAAGGATATTGTTAATCCATTGCATCATACGTTCGCAAAATTGGTCTGTTCAACAACGTATAAAACGCAATGAATGTTGTTGAACTGTCAAAATGAAAACTATTTTTCTTTCTTTCTATTTAATTATAAAATCAATGTTTACCTGGTCAAGTTGGTCTATAGAAGTATGACTCGTGGGACTCTTGATGGTGTCGAACACTGACGAATCACTGTCGTGGTCTGACTGCTGATGTGGAGTTTCTGGACTGTCTGGGATCTCGCCAGCCGCTGAAAAACATAACCAGAAGGAGTTAAGGCTTTTTGTTCAGGTTCTTAATCACGTCTCGGTCACCAGTATAGAGGTATGAGGAACAGGGTGTAAAGTTCACTCATCCCCCATAGAAAAGGGAGGATCCTCCGATCAGACAGGTGTTGTGTCTGGCGGGCAACTGCCCGATGAACCATGTCGGGCTGTTGTATATGCTAATTGTGCGGTAAACTATGCTTGCGCGATGCAGGAATTTGCGTGACGTCAAAATGACGCATAGTTCGCATGTGGCGTTGTAGATACCGCTAAACTTTCTTAGCTTTGTACAGCTGCTTTATTCAATAAAAATGTCACCGTGAAAATTTTTGTGATGTGAGCTTGAAGTGAGCTGTCAATAGTGTCAATCCCGAGCATCCAGTGAAATGACATCTCACTTCACCTACGTTTTCACGGGGAGTTTTTTACACAATAGACTCGATACTTAATTGCATTCCATAATGTGTACATATGATAGTTGGTATGTCAAAAAATCGAATCAATTATGGACCCTGTCGGGCACAGGAAAGTTAGTTTTTAATAGGAGAGAGGATGAAGGCGCTTTTTGTTAAGAAAAAATAAATATTAAATTAAAATAGTATCATTTGCTTTTATGGTATTTATATTTTATATAAATATTTATATATTTGGTTTTAAGTAGTAGGTACTACGGCTGGTCCATAAATTCAAGGGAAGGAAATCGAGTTGAATGGCGTGCAATAGGAGAGGCCACCTACAGTAGTCCACTGCTGGACATAGGCCTCTCCAATTGCATGCCATTTAGCTAGATTCTCGGCAACTCTCATCCAGCTGCTACCAATCACCCTGAGAAGATCGTGGCTCCACCTAGCCTGGGGAGCCTACATCTTACGTTTGCATAATCGCGGTCTCCACTCAAGAACACGTCTACCCCAACGGTCATCGGTTCTGCAGGTAGTCTAAGGTATACCATTTACATAGAGGATATTTTTTTAACCAGTGCGCAAACTGTAACCATGACTTCAGCACATGTTTCCAGACCCTGTAGCGTAGTAATATTTAGACGTTTATCAAAAAAAAATCAACTGTTTCATGGAAAAGTGCAATACCGACGAATTCAAAATGTATGACAGAGTAATATTTTTTTTTAAGTGATGAAAAATTTCAACATGGGTTGGTTTAGAATCATGTACTGAATTCATGGTTTCAGTTTGCGCACTGGTTCAAAATTTATCCTGTATTATATACAGGGTGGCAGGGAAACGCTTCCGAAAACGAAGACAGGTGATAGGGCTACTGATTCTCGATACGAGACCATAAAAAAATGAGAAAAAAAAATGAACAATTTTACCTATTTTTTTTAGCATTTTTCGTACACTATGCTGTGAGAACAGTTAAATTAAACCATTATTTGCTATTAAACACATTTTTTTTCTTTACAACTCTAACAAGCAATGTATTCGTAAATAAATATCATCTAACGCTTGCGCGTGACCTCAAGTTCAAAGTGCGCGCGCGCTCGCCGACAGCTGTGCGGCTGACGACCCCAAGTCCACGTGACGCGCGAAAATAATCAATTTCAGGCGAAAGGTTAGTGGTATCCGTTTGCATAAAGGTTGTATATAATCTACGTTCTGGCTTCGGACGCGTTCTCCTGACACCCTGTATGTACAATAAATACATACATACCTACACAAAACATATACTTACCTATATAAATAAATACGTATAGGTAGTAATGAAGTAGTGTGTGTGCGTTACCGTGCGGGTGTATGTTCCGTCGCTGCGCGCGCGGCGAGGGCGGGTGCAGCGCGGGCGCGCGGCACACGTATAGGTAGTAATGAAGTAGTGTGTGTGCGTTACCGTGCGGGTGTATGTTCCGTCGCTGCGCGCGCGGCGAGGGCGGGTGCAGCGCGGGCGCGCGGCACACGTATAGGTAGTAATGAAGTAGTGTGTGTGCGTTACCGTGCGGGTGTATGTTCCGTCGCTGCGCGCGCGGCGAGGGCGGGTGCAGCGCGGGCGCGCGGCACACGTATAGGTAGTAATGAAGTAGTGTGTGTGCGTTACCGTGCGGGTGTATGTTCCGTCGCTGCGCGCGCGGCGAGGGCGGGTGCAGCGCGGGCGCGCGGCACACGTATAGGTAGTAATGAAGTAGTGTGTGTGCGTTACCGTGCGGGTGTATGTTCCGTCGCTGCGCGCGCGGCGAGGGCGGGTGCAGCGCGGGCGCGCGGCACACGTATAGGTAGTAATGAAGTAGTGTGTGTGCGTTACCGTGCGGGTGTATGTTCCGTCGCTGCGCGCGCGGCGAGGGCGGGTGCAGCGCGGGCGCGCGGCACACGTATAGGTAGTAATGAAGTAGTGTGTGTGCGTTACCGTGCGGGTGTATGTTCCGTCGCTGCGCGCGCGGCGAGGGCGGGTGCAGCGCGGGCGCGCGGCACACGTATAGGTAGTAATGAAGTAGTGTGTGTGCGTTACCGTGCGGGTGTATGTTCCGTCGCTGCGCGCGCGGCGAGGGCGGGTGCAGCGCGGGCGCGCGGCACACGTATAGGTAGTAATGAAGTAGTGTGTGTGCGTTACCGTGCGGGTGTATGTTCCGTCGCTGCGCGCGCGGCGAGGGCGGGTGCAGCGCGGGCGCGCGGCACACGTATAGGTAGTAATGAAGTAGTGTGTGTGCGTTACCGTGCGGGTGTATGTTCCGTCGCTGCGCGCGCGGCGAGGGCGGGTGCAGCGCGGGCGCGCGGCACACGTATAGGTAGTAATGAAGTAGTGTGTGTGCGTTACCGTGCGGGTGTATGTTCCGTCGCTGCGCGCGCGGCGAGGGCGGGTGCAGCGCGGGCGCGCGGCACACGTATAGGTAGTAATGAAGTAGTGTGTGTGCGTTACCGTGCGGGTGTATGTTCCGTCGCTGCGCGCGCGGCGAGGGCGGGTGCAGCGCGGGCGCGCGGCACACGTATAGGTAGTAATGAAGTAGTGTGTGTGCGTTACCGTGCGGGTGTATGTTCCGTCGCTGCGCGCGCGGCGAGGGCGGGTGCAGCGCGGGCGCGCGGCACACGTATAGGTAGTAATGAAGTAGTGTGTGTGCGTTACCGTGCGGGTGTATGTTCCGTCGCTGCGCGCGCGGCGAGGGCGGGTGCAGCGCGGGCGCGCGGCCGGCGCCCGGCGCGCGGCACACTGCCGCCTGCACCACCTCGCACACGCGGCGGAAGCGCCGGATGTTACCTGGGACATAACGTTTCAATATTAACATTTCAATGTTGCTGTAAGGCCCTTTTCACGGCCTCGAGCGATGCTACTTGCGACGTGACCTGCACGCGAATTGCGACGCGACTTGCACGCGACTTCTGACGCGACTTGCGATGCGAGACGCGCGCGCTTCGCTGGTTTCCTTCACTTGAGTAAGACGTGGCATACTCAAAACATTTCATAAAACCTTCATTTTGTTTTCTCCGCGCTCATGTCGCAAGACGCGTGAAGCTCTTAGCCACGAGGGTAAAGCAACATTTTCTCGAGACAATTTTAGTCAATCAAAACACCCTAATTTCTTAACACATTTTCGTACGTTCGAAAAATTTATCTGCTCAACAATTGCTGTAAATAACGCAATGAATGTTGTTGAACTGTAAAAATGCAAGCCTTTGCTAATGTTTGTGTGTTGCGCAATTGAAGCGCCCATTGAAGTTCAACTTCAAAATGATGCGTTTAATTTCCATTCATAAGATCAGTAGATCTTGTAAAATCGAAAACTATCGCATTTTCACCCTTAGGTAAACCAATAAAGGGATTTTTTTATAATATCTTTGAAATTAACCATGAACTCAGAAAGAAAGTACTGTTGCAATCAGATATTTCTATGCTCAGTAAATTCTTAAACATGAAAATAAATAAAATAAAAATACATACTCGTACAATAAATAAACAATTATATTATATCAAGATTACAAAAATGGAGATCAAAATGAAAATTAAAATGGAAATTAAAATTAAAATGGAAATCAAAATGAAAATTAAAATGGAAATGGAAATTAAAATTAAAATGGAAATCAAAATGAAAATTAAAATGGAGATCAAAATGAAAATGGAAATGAAACAAGGATGTTAAAATGGAAACCAAAATGAAAATTAAAATGGAAATTAAGATATTGCCTTAGGGCATCCCCTTTAACTAGAACTTACCTGATAGTAACGTAAAGGTGATGGCATATAAATACTCCTTGCCATTCTCGCCTGGAGCTTTCGTTATTGTAGAAATGTCGACCTAAAACAACATTATTTATTTAATAAACTAAACATAATCAGCATATAATGTTCCCACTGCTGGGACACAGGCCTCCTTTCAGTGATTCCCTGTCGAGAGGAGGCCTGTGTCCCAGCACATCTGTATAGTTTCCCAAATAAATCAAGCACCTTGCTCTTTTGACAGAACAGGTTCTTACCTGAAACCTCACGTGTCTCTGAAACATGGCGGGTGCGTTTGACCCTCTTTTGTATTCCACGCGAAAGGACATCGGACTCAGCACACTGTGTGATAATTCTGCTATCTGAAATTTTAATGTTATGGTCAAAACCCGATTCAAACTTTATGAAGGCTCTGAAGTGCGCTACTCGTTGCGCAGTACCTCACCCCTCACCCCCGCTGACACGTTAATTTGTTACTGCGCAGGGACTCGCCTCGTGTTCCGAGCCGCCATAAAGTTTGAATCGGGCTGTATTCAGCTAGCTAGGAGGTTGATAATATTATTAAATAAAAATTAACGTGTATAGATTCTGGGCATATAATGTGTTTAATTATACCCTGTCCGTTTATTGACAGCGGTCTTTGAATGTATTTATTCTAGATTACGTAAATGTTTGATAAAATAAATATAAAAACTGCCTTATCTTATTGAATTATTTATGGCTTCTTACAAACATTATAATACCGTTCGTATATCAATGAATGTATTGTGTGTTGCTGCAATCACTAGTTTCATCTGTCAAAAAACGGGTTTACCTAATGGACAGGGTATAGTGGCGAATACGCCCAGACAATCAGGTTTAACCTTCAACACTTTCTTATACAATGTGTAACTGAATTAATGAACATTATTAGAGTAGTTTGTTCTGAATCGTTCACAGAATCGATTTCTGTAATTTTTTATATAGTTTTGTATCCCAAAAATAATGAAAATTACCTAAATTAAATAAGTAAGTAGTATAGTATGAATTGTATATGCTGTGGATAACAGTGTGAGTTTCACATTTATATAATATCTTTGTTTATAATATTATTTGCGCAGAAATAATGTGTTACTGTTTGTTTGTCCCAAATAAATAAATAAATAGTAATAAAATAGTTTTCTCCACTCATACTTCAAAGGATGAGTTGAGAAAAACTATTTCCTTTTGTTTTATCGTGTTGAGATATTGATACCTATTACGTCTGTAAAGTTTATACAACAAAAACCTAATTTTTAAACTGATATTTCAAGTGACTGTATTAAGAGCGTTGACAACGTAAGGCATTTCATACAAACTTTCAAGCCCTTGTTTTTCGAAATGCATGAACCGATTTGAATGAAACTTCCTACGCATAAGCCGGATAATAGGTCTTAAAAGTTAATTGAGAACATTTTAGAAAAATAGTGTTACATATATGTAAATTCGACCGATTTTAAATTGTCCATAGAAACAGAGATTTCCAATGATCTTTTTTTAAATAAAACAATTCGAAAACGTTCTTAACTCCAAATCAAACAAACAAACAAATCAAATCTAACAAAGGAAGTAGTACTTAAAAAGGATTCGTTACAAAGATATTTGTTATTTCATTTAATAAAATTTAATTGAGCTATGCAGTAAGAAAGTCTTATTTTTGGCTTTTTTAACTTAGTTTTGGCAAGTTTCAGCTCGCCAAATCTTATGAATGAAAATACGACGTTGCCAATTCGGATGAGGCATGCATATCGGGTGATTTACGTCAAGGTATTTAGTTTGTTTGAAAAATATGAATTTATTAATGTGTCCATAATGAAAAATGCTTATTTCCATGGTCTGAACATTTGGTCGTAGTTTATGTATATCGTCTGAAACACGGTGTATAGGTATGCCTTATGCCAAGCATGGAACGCTCCAAGGCTCTGTGTCACTCGTACCTACTCTGTACACAGTCCCCTGCGTGAGCGTCCACGTAACGAAAGTCAAGAACAGAGTTCCAGAATTTCACTCAAGGTAACAGGTACTCACACTCAAAAAAGCATGTATTAAGTCAGCCTTGACGGTAGCCAGGGGTTTCCCCTTCACCAAAGCGGTGAAGGTCTCCTCCTTGTCAGCTGATAAGAGGAGCGAACCGAACCACGACCTCTTCGTCAGCTCCGGAGAAGATTCGGGAGTTAAATGGACCTCTTCTGATGATGCTGTGGAGAGATTAGGGTTTTTAAATGATTTTATAAAAGTAAATAAAAATAAAACTGCCAGCCTTTTCCCAACTATGTTGGGGTCTACTTCCAGGCTAACAGGATGCAGCTGAATACCAGTATTTTACATGGAGCGTCTGCCTATCTGACCTGCACAGGCCAGTTACTGGGTAATACGATACCCCTTGGTAAGACTGGTTGTCAGACTTTCAGGCTTCAGACGACCCGTAACGACTGTCAAAGATCAACGAATGACAGCCGTTACCAACGGCGTATTTTCCGAGCCACGTAGGGGTGTAAAGATTGGTCACCCATCCACGGACCAACCGCGGCAAGCGTAGCTTAAAATGATCAATCAACCCGTGCGGCTGTTCCTCCCAACTGTAATCATCAATGAAGCTTATGAAAGGAATACATACTCTGCATTTTCCTCCTGTGGAAGCGCGGCGAGCCGAGGAAGGAGTTCTTGATGGTCGCCAGGCGCACGCGCCACGGGGCCGCCGCGCCGCCGCCGCACGGGCCGCCCGGGCACACCGCGCCGGGGGCCACGCCTGGGACGGAAAACCGGACCGATGTAGGGCTTGTATGATATACAGGGTCAAAGGTCAAATTAAATTACCTAGGAAACTCTGCAGACATGGTGGTTATCGGTATAATGCGATGGTGAAGGGCGGGCGTTTTTGGGGGACTGTCTTTTGTAATTTTGACGTTCAAAAAGTGCTGATTCTCAGCCTAATTTGAATAAATGACTCAAACGTCATTTTGATATCTAAACACGCGATAAAACAAAAAAAACTGTCTATTTTTTGTGGGGTCATCGACCGCTGTCAGTCAGTTTTTAGTGTCAGTTTTTTATTGTGTAAACTTCACAGATGTGATTGGTATCGATAAAACACATTTTTATCAACTCATACCTCAAGTAACAACACTAGCAGGGGTCGTTGAACCTTAAGAAAAAACATCAAATCTTTTTTATTTTATCGTGTCTAGTTAGCGATACCCATCACGTCTGCAGAGTTTCGCTAGTTAATTTAATTTGACCGTGTCCCCGTGTCCGTGTGTGCCTCCTGACCATATTGATGCTTAGAATACCAGCCCGTATTATCCTACAGCAGACCTTGCTTTTGACTGGTGTAGGTATTCTATTTTTTTTTATTTTATTTTACCATTTATGTACACATAAACATATACTCGTATTTATAAACAGACAAGAAAAAACAGAACAGAAAAATAGGTACAAAGGTGATGCTTATTTCATAAGAAATCTCTTCCAGCATACCTGAGATAGGACAATAGATAGAGAGATGTAGACAGCGTGTGAAGGAGTAAAGGAGACAAAAAATAATACATAAAATCAGAAACAATTCACTTAATAAAACTAAACAAAAATTATGAGAAAATATACTTACATACATACAAATAAACATACATACCTACATGCTTCTAAAATAAATATCACTAGAATGATATTATGTCTAGTAATTATTAGTATTTTTTGCAATAGCTAGTCATACTATTTACTACCTATCTATTGGCATAATTAGCGTGTAATAATTTAACCACAAAAAAACCGATGAAATTCATTAATTTGTGGTCGTAGCGTACAATAATGTAAAATAAGGTAATTTGTAGTCTTTTTAATAAAAAAAAAAGTTAATATTATCTTTGGTACTACTTAGGATATATATTTAGTTTTGTATTTTATTCTGAACGGCCATCAGTTCTGCTATATGCCACTTCAAGGTTATCCATTTATTACCGGACACCCTGTATATATATTTTCAGGTAAAAAAAAGATATCACTGCTGATATCTTTTTTTACGTAAAAGGCTGAAGATGATTTACTTACTTTGAATAGTACCTAGGTTGGGGAACAGCGAAGGCTGCGCAGGCGACTGATTAGCACTCGTTGGACCCGGTAGAGATGACCTTTCTCGCACTATGGAAACAAAAGTTGAATTATTATAGCCAATTTATAACCATGAACTTACACCCTTTTCCCAGACCTCTGAAATCTCGTCAAAAAAGGATATGAGAGCTATTCAGTAAAAATCTATTTATAAAGTTCACTGCTCACCTCACTCAAGTGAGCGCACACAATTCGAAAGCGAACTCATTTGTTTTTAAATCATCGCGGATTCACAACGAGACACCGTTCGAGTTTTGAAGTGACGTTTACAGAATCACTCTACTATTTAAATACTACATAAGCGCATAATGACACTGGTTGATAAAATTGAAAGGTGATATATCTAATAGGTAGTGAAAATAAAAAATAAATGAAATGTTTAAAAAAGCAATGATGACCGTAGAACTTGGCGCTCTCTCTACCATGCACATACCTCGATGTGATTGCGATGGACTGTGCGGTCGCACGGCCACGGACGAGCCCATTATCGGTGATTCATTTATTATGATCACCGCTTCACCAGGCTCGCCACCTGTGGTGTTAGTTACTAATTAAGGAACACCATCAAATAAAAATAAAAATAGTTGTTTGTAACAAAGTTGCTTAACGCGGCTGGTGGCGGTAGGAATTGGCGGGTAGAAATCGTCACGTAAGGAAAAGGCGTTATTATATAAGGGTTATCTATTCGTACAAGAAATTTATCCCTGTATACTTTATAGGCCTCCTCTGTGAGAGCGAGTGGGCCGTAATCCCACCAGGCGGGCCCGGTGCGGGTTGGAGATGTCACATGTCTTCGAATGTTTGGTTCTAGGACATGCCGGTTTCCTCACGATTTTTTCCTGCACCGTTTTGAGAGCAGTGATGATGGATGAAATAATTTACACAAAGTAAAGACCCTGTCAGGGTTCGAACCTACGACCTACAACTCGTAAGTCGCGGCCGTTTCCTCGTAAGTCCTGGGTCACCACTTGACTACTCTCATATTATCTACTGCTCTTTATATACTGTATTTAGCATATATAAGGTCCCATTAAAATAGGTGGACAAACTTTTAGAAATCATTCAGACCACCAAAATAAGGACAATGGTAAAAAAAATATATAAGAAAAACGCATTAGATACTTACAATTAAAATAATCAGCTAACAAAAATACACTTATAAATGTTGGTTACCTAATGCATAAACACTTTGTTAAATACAGATTGATGTAAGGATGTAACAGAACTGACTATGTACCTACTTACGAGCCTGCGCGCAGCGGGGCGCGAGTGCAAGTATCTACCCATTATTTTAGGTCAAAATAATATAATCATTTTAATCAGTGTTTTTTTTTGCTTGGATATCTTTGGTTAGACGTACTGAGCGCTGTGGTAAAATTTGTCCACCTATTTTAATTGGACCCTGTATATTTGCAACTTACTTATATTTAGACTTATAGTAGGCCCCGTCGAGTTCGCTCTCTGGTGATGATGCTCCCGAACTGATGGAGACGCTGAAATTATATTTATTTATTTGGTTATGAAATAATACTCAAAAACGGGTTTGCAACTCATACGGATTATTCAAATTAATTATATTTACAATTTGATGCTATTTCAAGTTAAACACATATCAACTTTATTTGATTAGTAATTAAGTTGATTTCAGAGTGACTAGCACTATTGTAAAAGTTATAAAAATGTTTGAAGTTGTACATTGTATGTTGATCTAAATATGATTCGCAGCCGTAAAACATAATTATTTATAGAATTATAATCAAATTACTCTTTTGAATGACTTTTTAATGAAATCATGGCATTTGAGGCAAATTCTAACTCAAGGCGTTGTATTGCTGATTATAATGCTGAAGTCATATTTGTTACGGTCGTGAATCTTATTGTAATCAACATACAACCTGACACTGACATGCTAAACTCAAAAAAAGTACAAGTACATTTGTACATTTTCATTTTTTTTTACAGCAAGTACATTTTACGCATGTCCCAACATATTTAAAACATCAATTTCTCTCTGCGCCAATGCATTTACCCCTTTATTTATAAAAATTACTTAAAATTTAGTAACGATTAACGACTGTTTAACCATACATTTTTGACGTATAAACGTCTCTTAACTTTAAGCCACTGTGGTTGAAATGGAGCTTAAGCCCAGTTTTTGAAACGGATATCAAACCATATTCAAAACGCACAGATTACAATCCGAATATAAATATATAATAATCGAATTAATTCAAAATTTCTTCTAGTCAATTGAGATATTCATGCTCGGTTTGATTTCCTAAAAAGGCATTAAATTCCAACCAATTTCAATAATTTTCGTTGAGTAAAACAACAGTAAATTTTTAATAAATTGTTCTAGTTTGAAACAGGGAATTCTGAGGGGACGGCGCGTACGCAGTCCCCACTATCAAAAATAACGCATCCGAGTTATCCACATTAGGGATAATCGCAGGGGTCAACCCAACCGCAGTGCAATGGGAAGGCCTCGCCCTGGGGGAACCGCCTTCTTGATCACGGTATCCCCTATGCCAGGTAAGTATGATTTTGCTACAAAACCGCGCGAGGGTCGTTCAACGGCGGAGAATCTTGACACCGCGTCTCAGAATAGTGACGTAAATGTATAGCGCCATCTCGTTTGAAATTTAGAACTAAATTGCGCGGTCGGCAATACAAGGATTTTTTAGCGCTCGAAGGACGTTGATGGGGGCACTGTTAGTAAACATTTGTGAAATGCTCAGTGAAATGTATTTAAAAACAAGACGGCGATGTTAGTTCTGATTTCGGCCACGCGCCATAAGATCTTTGTACGGCTTTACAAAACTCCATGAAAAATTGATACATACAATATGTTTTTTGTTGGTTAGGACATTTTTGCATAATATTCAATACTCAATATATTTATTGCTTCCACATGTGAATAATTCTCACATAAATAAAAAAATAGCTGAGGACAATTCTCATAATTTTAATAACGTACACAGTCTGATCTCAGTCTGTCAAATATACCTCTAATTTCTCTACATTTTCGACACGTTTTTGACATTGATAGTCGCTGAGATGAGATTGCGAATAGATTTTGATTTGGGATAGATTGAAATTAAATAAATACCCAACGGTGATCCAGGAGTTGCGGGTGTACCTCCTAAAGACGACACCCGATGTGGAGTGTGACCAGCTGAATAAAAGATAAAAAGTATAAATTGTTTAGTCATATTCATTAGTTGCGTTCTATAAATTATAAAAGGGCTTATAGCTTGATACAGACGCCAGCACATCAAGCTACTGCAATCTGTCAAATTTCTTTGATAGATTTTCAACTTTATCGGTAGAGGATTAAGGTTCAAGGTTGATTGGGAAAATTTTACAGTTTCAGATAGCTTGACTTGCTGGCGTCTGTACAAAGCTATAAGCCCCTTTATAATTTATAGAAGGCAACTAATGAATATGAATAAACACGGACATTAATGGCTGATAAAAAAAAACTTGAATATTAACGTTGTGCATTTTTGATATTTTGGAATGCAGTCTACTCTCCCTCCGTCTTACGAATTTTCGATCAGGTCACGTGTCCTGACGCGAGCTCCGTCTTACGAATTTTCGATCAGGTCACGTGTCCTGACGCGAGTTTAACATTTTTTACCCATCACAACAAAAGTGCACAACGCCGCTAAAGAAGTTTTCGCTCCAAAAAATACTCACTTGGAGGGCTGGCGGGTAGTTGCGGGGAGCTCCGGCCCTCACCGCGACGCCCCGAGGCAGACCTGCTGCGACCAAACCTGTGCTCAAACCTCAGATATTACACACACTACTACCTAGCATCTACTGTAGGTACCAACAAATGGCATGATGATGATACTGGTATTAATTACGACAAAACGAACCAACCCGTTCCTGAAGTAAGGGGCTGTTCATTTATTACGTAAGAGGATTTGAGGGGGAGAGGGGTTCCAAAAAACAAGTCGTCTTATTATTTCTGACCTGTAGGTGGGAGGGGTCTAGATCGTTCTTATATAAGATCACAAAAGTAAGCAATAATGATAAGTTTTTAATTTTTTTACTACTTATTCTTTGCACTTTTGGTAGATACTGAATTTGCGTAAGACTGAAAGGGGGCGGAAGAGTTACATACAAGTCTTATTTTTTCTTAGGTAAATTGGGTCAGAACGTGATCAAAATTGTTTTACGTATTAAATGAACAGCCCCTAACTATTTATTTTTTCAGCAGTACCTACACATACAAAACAAGCTCTCCTCCACAGGTGCGTTTTATCGGTTGATAATATCGGATGCGTTATTACGATAATGTGTCCCAATTCCTTGCCACACAGCTGCGTTTTTATCGTCCGATATTTCTAACGTGTACACTGTAACCAACACTACAGACCCCCGCACTACACGTTACTGTACTACTTTATTAACGCAGATGTTTGTAAGATCGTATGCATCCTAATACAAAATTTTCTAAGAAGTCATATCGAAATATCGCAGGACGGAGGAACGCAAGCGTCCTACTTCTATTGCGTCGTTATTATCGCAGCAGTGTGTAACTTCGTAGCCGTCCTTTTACAAAATGTACACGAAACTGTCAAATTTTCCCAATCAATCTTGAACCTTAATACTTTAACGATAAAATTGAAAATCTATTAAAGAAATTTGACAGATTGTAGTAGCTTGATGTGCTGGCGTCTGTACTAAAAACGGATATCGCAATAACACATCCGATATTACCGACCGATAAAGACCGACCTGAGGGAAAGAGCATTAAAGTTGGTGCCAACAGAAACTCAGAGTTTACAAGGGGAACTTCGAATGATCACAGATGAGGCTCGCTTTGGCGTAACTGGGTCCAACCAAATGATCTTTATTGAGTTGATGGTGTACTTGTAACACTTGTACGCAAGTAGGGTAATGCCAGAAATGGAAGAAGCAGGTATACATGCCGGCAGGGACAACGATCATGGATTCAATACAGACGCCAGCACATAAAGCTAATACCATCTGTCAAATTTCTTTAATAGATTTTCAACTTCATCACAGAAGCATTAAGGTTCAAGTTTGATTGGGAAAATTTGACAGTTTCGGGTAGCTTGATGTGCTGTCTGAACATGGCTCTGAAGCTCCAAGCGTTGAAATTTTTCGAAGATTATTAAAAAATAAAAAGCTGTTCCGTACATTTTGACCGCGTAGATATTGCTCTATGAAACACATGAAAAAAAAAATCAGTTGATCCATACATTATGTCGAGTTATGCGTATCTATGGATCCACTGAATTTTTTTTTTCACGATTTCAGGGTTGGTAAAAGTTGTTCATAATGATGAGTACAATGACCCGTTTTAAGGATTAAAATGATCAAAATTTAACGGTGTATTAATTTAAAACCGATGAAAAATTTCTGCGCGAAGCGTCTAGAACCATGTGTTGGTTTCAGTTTATGCGTCGATATCCCTGCCATCCGGTATGGATGGGACAGTCCTGTCACCTTGTTTTTATTTCAGACCTTATAGCCACGAAAATAAAGGTCACTATGATGCAAAATCAAGGTTAAATGACCGTAAAAGGACTGTAGTTCTTGCAGATGAGGTAAGGATACAGGCAGATTGGCAATTTTCTTCATCGCTGCATCCATGCAACGCTGGCATAGGGAATATGCATGTATTTTTTAAATATTTTGTTTCGGTAGTTTATTTACATCGCCATATGCTTTAAGTGCTACCTCGATATATAACAAATCGGAAGGGAACAAGTAAATATTTGTTGTATCAAGTAATTCGTTAAACTGAGGTTTGTTATATTGAGGTTAGGTTGGTCTAAAATTTGTTATATAAAAAGGGAAAAACGTGTCGAAACTTGTCGCGACTGAATCACCTACTATTGAGAATGTTATATAAAGGTTTTGGGTTGACAAAATTCGTTAATTAGAGGTTTAAGTACCCGTACCCTTTTTTTTGATAGTTGAAAATTCGTTATAAAGTGGTTTATTTACATCGCCATATGCTTTAAGTGCTACCTCGATATATAACAAATCGGAAGGGAACAAGTAAATATTTGTTGTATCAAGTAATTCGTTAAACTGAGGTTTGTTATATTGAGGTTAGGTTGGTCTAAAATTTGTTATATAAAAAGGGAAAAACGTGTCGAAACTTGTCGCGACTGAATCACCTACTATTGAGAATGTTATATAAAGGTTTTGGGTTGACAAAATTCGTTAATTAGAGGTTTAAGTACCCGTACCCTTTTTTTTGATAGTTGAAAATTCGTTATAAAGTGGTTGTTCGCAAAAAATCTTCGCAATGTAAAGGTATATTTTACATTCACTCTTATGGACAATTCAAGGGGATTACGAAGAATTCGTTAAATTGAGGTACGTTATATTGAGGTACGTTATATTAAAGTTGTACTGTAATAGTAATTTTTTTACTATTCAACACCAAAATAAGCAATTGAAAGTACCTACTTTAAAAAAAAAGTTAAAATAGCCAACCGACACGGGCACCTTAAGCGCCCTCCATTTTGGCGCGCTTGGTGTGACGTCATACTATATGACATTGACAACGGACTGAATCGCAACCACTCCTATAAAACACATTGCCGTTTTTATTGTTGCCAAGAACTTTCACGTCACATTCGTACTGAGAAATGGCGTCGCTTTTCGAATATTTGAAGTTCCCACAGTTTCATTGCACTTTTAAAAAACTAATTTCTTCAGAAATATTTATGGAGGCATAATTTTGAAGTAGGTATATTGAAAAAAATAAATGACCCTTATTTACATACTCAGCGGGCTATCAGCGCCCTACGGGTCCAATATAACAACCATAGAAATGTAAAAAACTATACCTATGCTATGATAATAACGGGTTCAGGATGTTGATGGAATTGTCCCGTTTCTGCAGCGCATCAGAAGGCCAATTCTCGTAATTTAAAACGTTCAAAATCTAGTCGCAGTCTCATCTCGGCGACAAACAAATGTCAAAAACTTGTTAAAATGTAGGGAAATTAGAAGTATTTTTTGACAGATTGAGACTGAGATCAGACTGTGAACGTTTCTAAAATTACGAGAATTGCCCCTCTGGTATGTTTGCACAAGCACACGTGACGGCTTCCACGTCCACGTCATCGTCAGACAGAAATCTGTCTCTGTGCTCTGCGAGGGAGCTTCAGGGAAAGCTCCAACTCCTTCCTGAAGACCATAGCAGGGAGGTGCGAGTCTCCTATAATAGGTGATGTTGTTTGAAGATGTATTTCGAACAACAGCCTCGTCTCCAAATCCTACTAATATTGTAAATGCGAAAGTTTGTATGTATGGATGTATGGATGTTTGTTACTCTTTCACGCAAAAACTACTGAACAGATTTTGACGAAATTTAGCACACAGATAGTTTATAACCAGGATTAACATATAGGATACTTTTTATCCCGACATTCCCACGGGATCGAAACTTATGCGGGTGAAACCGCGGGGCGCAGCTAGTAGATAATAAGTTTACTAATATAGGTACCTATAAGTTATCTTTTTGTTCACTAACCCAATATGGATGTTGCGTATCCGAAATATTTTTATTTTTTATTTGTGTCACATGCATATTCCCTATTATAGTTTTGGCTCTGCTTACCCATTTCTGCGTTTAGTGAAAGCTAGGAGTGATAATCGAATCGGCGACCTCGTTACATTCGATTCATTTCCACATCCCGCATATTTATTGTTGTCAGATCTAAAATATGTCTTTGTCATAAAGTGTATTCATGACAAAGAAAGGTTTTTATCGTGTTTACCAAGTTTCTATAGTAGTTTACACATTACAGTGTTACCTATTAGGTAAGGGGAAAGCACCAAGGTTGCCCGCGAAATTCAAACGATACGATACAATTCAATTTTTCAAACATTTTTTGCAATTTGCTGTCAATGTCATGTTGAATGTTGATTGAAATATGATTCACAGGCGTAACAAATATGACTATGCAGAATTATAATCATCAATATAACCCCCTAAGTTCTTAAAATCCTATTGAATGAGTGTTTCATGAAAAACAACCCGATACTGACATGCAAATTACAAAAAAAAAAAAACAGGAAATATAAATTTCGCTGACTACCTAGCGTATCCCCCTTAATTTAAAAAGAAACACGAACAAAAACTTTTTGAGAACTTAGCGGTACACTACCGTGTACCCAAATTATACCTAATGTCAATAATCAGCAAGGCTGCCCGTCTACGTCCGATAATCGGTCGCCGATTTTGTGGGAGAAAAATAGAACGTACTGATGGCAATTGTGCAACTCGCACGTTCTACAAAAAGTCGGTCAGAAATAAAACCGGTGCATCTCGACCGATCCGATTATCGGTGAAAAATGGAACGATCGGAAATGTATGTGTTAACGCACCCTACTCACCGACAGTCGGCCGCATGCACTTGCTATGGAAGGACGTTGTGCCACAGATAAAGTGACGGACGTGTAGGTACGTTGAGTCGGTCAGAAGAATCGGAGGAAAAATCGGCCCGGTTATCAGTGCTACAAAAAGTCTGACGTGGGTGGGCAGCCTTTCCCTGTGTCTAAGCCTAGATGACTGCTTACCCTCATAACGATTAACTTGAAGGAATGAATTTGTAGTTCGTACCTATACTGTGATCTTCGAGGCGTTATGGGTGAGCCCTCGCTGATTTGTCCAAAGTGTGCCGACTGCCCGTTTACCTGAAATAAGAAAAGTACAAAAATCATCTTTACGACGATAACAATAAATGATAATGATAAATGATAAATGATTTTATTTTTGTAAGTAGGTTTGTACAAACACTTTTACACGTCAATCATATTTTAAAACTAGATGAGGTCGGCGTTTCCTATCTGACTACTCTGAGAAGAAAGGCCGAAACAAACTCAGAGGTCACAGTCTCTTTTAAAGTCCAGACATAATCTTGGTCAGATCATATGAAGACCATGCAGGTCGATGTCTGAGATGGTCTTTTGAGGAAAGAACCACACAGATTGAGAGGACCTGTCCAGCCAGTGCACGCATTTGTCAGAAATCGTGCAGCTCAACTCAAAACTTAAGGAGCTCGACGATTCGACGAACAATACCAAAGAAAGGACATTTGGGTAGGCCACATTAATTACTCAAACTGCCAGACCATGACAATATTGTTTACTACCTGCGCGGTTTCACCCGCATAGGTTTCGATCCCGTGGGAATATCGGGATAAAACGTATCCTCTAAGTTAATCCTGGTAATAAACCATCTGTGTGCCAAATTGCAACAAAATGCGTGAAAGAGTAATAAACATCCATCCATCCATCCATTCAAACTTTCACGTTTTTAATATTAATAGGAAGTAGGATTTTGCAATAACAACACAGCGGCAATAGTAGCAACGGCTTTCATTTTGAATTTTTGACAGTTCAACAACATTCATTGCGTTATTTACTTTGTTGAGCAGACATTTTATTCTAATTTGTGAAGCAATGGATTAGCAATATCCTTAAAAATGATTCAGATTGAGAGTGTGTTACGCAATTACAGGTCCTTTAAAAAAAATATTTAAAATGCGATTTTTTTTTCAGAAAAAAGCAATGCGATTAAAAGAGAAAGTGTGCAATGTCATTGCTAAATTATTGTAAGTACAGACGCCAGCAGGTCAAACTACCCGAAACAACTATTCGTATTCAGTAATCTGTGCCGAAACTGTCAAATTTTCCCAATCAACCTTAAACCTTAATGCGTTAGCGATAAAACTGAAAATCTATTAAAGAAATTTGACAGATTGTAGTAGCTTGATGTGCTGGCGTCTGTACATTCGCCATACCCCCGACTGGTATCAGCCCGCCTTGCACGTCCCCCTATAAAGGCGCGCATGAAAAACTACGTGCCACTTCTTTGGGCTTGACTGTTCAAGCGACGGCACAGCCCCACACTTCCCTCCCCAGAACATCAGTGAACAGATCCATACCAATGTCCTTACCCGGCAGGTGTCGAGCCTCTTGCGCGGCGGGTCGGGCGGCGCGGCGGGCGCGGCGGGGCGCGGCTCGTCGTCGCGCGCTGGTCTCCGCCGCTTGCGCTCCAGCAACAGGAAGTAGATCACTTTCTCAGTGTTGTGGCTGTGGAAAAATAATAAAATTCGGGTAGAAATCATTGCAATTAGAACGTCAAAATTTATAAAAGAGAGCCCCTAGAAATGCTCTCGCTGCTTCCTAGTTTTTGAGCTTGAATGCAGCAGAAAATGCTGCAGCAACACCAGATAATTGATTCAAAAGAGTCATTAAACCTAGCACAAATGTAAGAAACTAGGTTAGCATCGTAACGTTATAGTTGCAAATCACTACTCGTCAGTAACGTATTACTAGCGAGTAGGTAGTACAGACGCCAGCAGGTCAAGCTACCCGAAACTGTAAAATTTTCCCAAATAACCTTAAACCCTAATGCTTTAGCGATAACGTTGAAAATCTAATAAAGAAATTTGACAGATTGTAGTAGCTTGATGTGCTGGCGTCTGTACCTTGTGTCTTGTAACTATATAGCAGCTGAATAAAAGTAGTCACGAATCTTAATTCTTGAGAACTCTACTACTCTCATCGTCTCAGCGTCCTAATAATTGTTTGCTGCACCGGACGACGTCACGTCGTCATCGGCTGTCGCTGAAAACCAGCGCTGGGGCTATGTCTTGCATAGGGTCGCAGCATAATGCTGAGCGATAGCCATTTTACGCGGATGCGACGCATGTTTCCTCCAAAACCTTCTTATTTTTTTTTGTGTTTTATGTTTTTTTGCGTCATGTTTACCGCAAATAAACGTATTTTCTTCTTTCTTTCATTCAGCTGCTACCAGCTATCGTGAGAAGAATGCCGCTCCACCTAGCTTGAGAGCATCCTGCCTAATGTTGTCCATACATTTATAATCACACACAGCTCTTTTGAAAGTGATTTAAAATACTGGAACCCTTCTCTCGGTCCCACTTACAAACTCCGGCTCCAAAGCAACAATTAACACCAAAAAAACTCACTGTGGACTCAATAACTCCTGTATAAGCTTCTCCCTCTGCTTAAAGCAGCCCAGGCTACAGATAGCCTGCAGCACATCCGGGTCTATAGCCTCAGCAGACGGTAGCACCCTGGTCTGCACCACCTCCATCATTGGCAGCTCTTGTTCCAACTCTCCACGGCCTCCGGCTGTCACCCACGGATGTCGGGTGATTTCTGCCAACTGGGGACGAGAAAGATAATTTTGGGACGTATTATCAAATCTTTTCATTTTTGTCTAACACGTTTAAATATCGATTCCCATTACGTCTGCTGAGTTTCGCTAGCAAATTTAATTTGACCCTGCATAAACGGATTCTTTTTCTTACCGTCATACGTTTCTCAGGGTTTACTTCTATCATCCCTCGCAGAAGCTGTTGGCAGTCAGGAGGGACGAAATGTGGTACATGGAACACGCCACGTTTTACCTGAAAACAAAAATTTAATACTCAATACACATAAACATAGAACATGAGTAGGTAATGTTGTATTAAATTTAATAATAAATAAATAAATAAAATAAAATAAAATCTGATTAAATTTCTATTCGTTTGTTGTTTTGTTAAAAAATAAATGTAGGTAGATATAGGTATATCTACCTACATTTATTTTTTACCTAGTTAAACATAAGTATAATATTTCACCTAGTTAAACATAAGTATGGTAATAAAATAGTAACAAAGAATTCTAGTCCGTTTTTCTGTTTGTCTGGATGTATGATCCGGGTTAACACACTTTTAATCCAGGAAGTACGTTTCCATGGAATATTTTCCGACATCCACGTGAGTGATTACGCGAGCAAAAGCTAGTAAAATAAAGGGCGGGAAAACCAAAAAAAAAACTTCAAACTATGCAGGCTCGAATGACGTTGACAGGGAGGCGCTGGTTAAATGTATTGTATAAACAAACTACCTCTACACTCCATAAAACAAACCATATGACGCTAGCAGAATAGTCGACATCGTATCAGGTTCCACAGAAGAAAAAAAAATAATGAGGATAGTACCGATTTTGACCACGCGTCAAAAGCTCCTTGACAGCTCTGCTTTGCTTCCAGGATTTTAGCGTAAACACATAGAAAGAAATGATTAAATACCTTTTCAAGTAATTGACGTAAATTATCGTCGTCGAAGGGTAACGCACCGACCAGCAGTGCGTATAGGATCACCCCACATGACCAAACATCGGCGCGCCGACCGTCGTATTTTTCACCCTGAAAGATTAAAATAATTTATTTTAAAAATTATGAAACCATGCTGTACTTGAGCAGTATATTACATTATATTTCAAAGTAAAGAGAAACCTATTTATTCCAATTTGACAAGTAGCTTGAAGATATTGTAACTCATAGTCGAAACTTTTTTGTTATGGTTTTTTTAGTCTGTGGGTTAGAAAATTTTTCCCGCAAGAAAATAAAATTAATTAATGTTGTTAAAGTTATTTAATTTATTTAAATGACACAATAATATTCATCATAATTTAACTAATACCATTCAACCAATATTTTAATTTAAAAAATACTTAACAATTTGCTTTTGCAAAGTGGTTTCGTGGAACAGAGTAATAATACCTACGTAATATTTCGTAAGTTGGCAGCCTTGTAAGCTTTTAGTGTGGCAAGGCAACCTAAGTAAAGATTTCCCGTAACTAGGGTAATCGCTATCGTGACGAAAACAACTCTCCTCAATTTTTAAAAACTTTATGGGAATATTTTTAACCAACTTCAAAAAAAGGAGGAGGTTCTCAATTCGAATGTTTATATATATATTATTTTTTAATTTTTAAAACGATTTTCGGGAAGATATTTAATATAGCATGATAAATATCAAAGAAATCATGAATTTACATCTATCCTTTGGATTAATACTCTCATTAAGGGGCAGCACAGTCAGCAACCCTTTTTTAAGATTCATCCACCTAATTATTCACAATTTAAAAATAATGCCAAGGTCGTTTGTCTTTTTGTATTATTTTTACGGACTTTTCATTTCGAATTATAGCAACATTCCTGTTACGTCAAACCAACTTTAAACGGCCGAGTATTAGCCGACCAAATACGGCAGATACCAACTGTCAGCCGTTACACGAGACAACGAGATACAACCCTCACGTGCTAGAAAGAGATCACAAACCACGCAATTCAATAATTGAAATGTTGGTAACATATTGATAATTCATGAACGATCCGAACGACCGTTGCTTTGATTTCATCAATCCGTTGAAAAATATAATTTGTGATAGTGATAGTGATATAAAAATACGTTCAAAATGAAGTCCGCTAAATCGAAACAAAGATTAAACGACATGCGAACGCCAGCTCGGAGTAAACAAAATCTAATGGGGGAGAGAGATCCGGTACAAGTATATTGCCGACTACGACCTATGCAAAGAGAATCTGATTCACCATGTATGAAGATAATTTCACCTACTATGGTCCTCCTGTCGCCTCCTGCGACAGCTATAAGCTACAGAAACGAGAATGCGAAGACTATGAAGTATACTTTCAAAGAGGTATTCCCGCCAGAAACGAATCAACAAGACGTCTTCGATAAAGTTGCGTTTCCGATCGTAGAAGGCCTAATCAAAGGTAAAAATGGCTTATTATTTACTTATGGTGTCACAGGCAGTGGCAAAACATTCACAATGACCGGTGAACCGCAAAATTGCGGCATTCTACCAAGATGTTTGAATATTATCTTCAAGACTATAAACGACTTCCAAGCACACAAGTACATCTTTAAACCTGACAAAATGAACATGTTCGATATACAAACTGAGGCGGAAGCCATGTTGGAGCGGCAGCAGGAGCTCCACAAATTTAAAACTGGAAGGAAGAACCATTCAAATCCAGATTTAGCTATGTCATCATCAGATGTAACTAAAATTGAGGGTATTAACGAAGATAATCAATATGCTGTCTTCGTAACTTATGTAGAAATTTATAACAACAGTGTGTTTGATTTACTTGAAGATGGGCCTCCAATAAGTAGAAACTTGCCTGTAAAGATCATCCGCGAAGATGCAGCACATAACATGTATGTTCACGGAGTAACTGAAGTGGAAATTAAGTCTGCTGAGGAAGCTTTTGAAGCATTTTACTTGGGTTTGAAACGAAAACGGATGGCACATACTTCATTAAATGCAGAATCAAGTAGAAGCCACTCAGTGTTCACAATTAGATTGGTGCAGGCACCGGTAGATGAGATGGGAGAAGCTGTGATCCAAAATAAAAAGTTTCTTAACATAAGTCAGCTTAGTTTAGTTGACTTAGCAGGCAGTGAACGCACGAACAGAACTAAGAACACTGGTCAACGTCTACGAGAAGCTGGTAACATCAACAAGTCTTTGATGACACTTCGAACTTGTTTGGAAGCATTACGAGAAAATCAGATCAGCGGGACTAACAACATGGTGCCGTACAGAGAGTCAAAGATTACTCATTTATTCAAGAATTTCTTTGAAGGAGAAGGCCAAGTACGTATGGTTGTGTGCGCTAACCCAAGAGCTGAAGATTATGATGAGACTCTTCAAGTGATGAGGTTTGCGGAGATGGCTGCTGAGGTTGAGGTGGCTAAACCACAGGTTATTGACATAGCTGCTAATATTGGCTTGACATCAGGCCGTCGTAAGGCTAACAGACTATTCACAACAGCCCGAGACAACATGGCCAGGCCGGAAGCTAAAGACTTAGAGATGGACCTGGGTCTTGTCTACAGTCTTGGACCTGACTTCCCAAGTCTAGAACTGAACAGTTCTCAAGCAGCACACATTATCAAAGAACTCATGGCTCATTTGGAGATGAGGATCAGCCGACGCGAAACTCTGAAACGCAGCAAAGCTATCAAAGACGAAAGGTTGAGGTCTGCTCTATTGGACCTTGAAAAGGACTCCTTGGAAATCAGGAGCGAGAATGCTTCTTTGCGTGGACAGTTGGCAGCATCGGAACGCCGGGTGAGAGCTCTAGAAGAACGCCTGACCGCTACTGAAAATGCATCACTCACACATCAGAGGAAACTAAATGAATTGACAGAGTACACATCTTCATTGAAAAGAGACTTGCAAGAGAAAGAGATGATGCTTAGCCAAAACAAATTCGACAAAGAAAAGCAAAAGAAGATTCTAGAAAGGAAATACAATCACAAGATTGCAGCTGAACATGAAAAAGCGAAAGAAATAAATTGCGAGAAGGAACGACTGAGGAACGCTATCGAAGAGAAGGAGAACAGACTAAGAATAATAGCTGAAGCTCTTAACCGTGGAGACAACGATGATTTTAACAAGCTTACAGGAGAAATGGGTGCACAGACAAGCAACAGAGATGTAAATTTTACTCCAGGATCAACACCCAGAGCTTTACCACCCCATCTGCTAACTCCATTCAGCTCTGTACCACAGACAAATCACAACCAAAGAGAGACGATCACACAGAGAGACACGCCATCGTCATCCCGTCGTGGCATAGCCATTGCCAATCCTAGACACCGTCGCTCTATCTCCGCTGACGGCCGAGGCTGGGTCGAACATGCCCCCAACAAAATAGTCCCCATGGGTACAGTAATGAAGCCGAACATCGTCAATAGTAAGGTCATCAGTAAGCTAACAAGCGTTAAAGATATAGCCAACTCTAGGACATCGAAATACTGTCTGATTTCTCAAGAACAGGACACTGATGGGGAGTTAGAAACTAAGTTGTATAAGGGAGACGTGGTTCCTACATGTGGTGGAGGTGCTCAGGTGATTTTCAATGATGTTGAGATGCTAAAACAATTCTCTCCGACACGGGAATCTTCTCACTCGCACTCCAACCGTCAGTCTGGTACTAACTGTGCCAGACATTCTGGCAAGCGTCGGGACACAAATAACTCTCCACCGCAGACACCTTCAAATACAAGCAAAAAGCAAAGAGTTGATGATGACTAACATTAGACACTGGTAAGATGTTTACGCCATTTTCTTTGTTTGCATTCATCTGGGATTCCTGATCTAATTCACTTGAAAATGTCATTGATTGATAAAAATTCTCACCAAAGAGTTTGGTACAAAAAAATTCTTGATCAAGAATTTCAGATGTATGTCTCTGGTATTATAAATTAATATGATTATGATAAATTGTGTGAGATAGTTAGAAAGTTTGTTGTTGTTTCTAAGTTCTGTTAAAAGTTATATTTAACATTTTAATTAGTTTGGACCTGACTATAAGCCTAGAACATTAGAACTCATATAACAACCCATTTAGTTAAAAAAATATGTAGGTAGGTTTTACTGTGATTACTTTATTTTGAAGTGTGATTTTAGGTTTTACATATTTTCAAAGGTTTAATCCCTCATTTAAGAACCTACCCAATATTTTTGGGTTAATTGTTAGCAGCTAGAAAAAACTGTACCTCAAGAAACCACAGTTGGGTAAAATTAACACAAAAATATTAATTAGTTTTAGTGGTATTTTTTGGAACTAAAGCTTTGGTTTTCTAGAAGAACGGTAGCCGTCATATTATAACGGCCGTCATAATAAAAAAAATTGTACCTAATTATTATTTTTCTGGTTTTTCGTTATTTGACATTATGCAGTCAATTAAAACGCCGCACTTATAATATTAGCTATAATCATAACATAATACATAAGTACACTAAATTTTTACTATTATGTATAAAACATTGTTTTTTATTAAATTAGTTACAAATGTTGTTGCTTTACAAATGTTCGCACGCACAGCGTCGCACACGCACGGGGTATAGCGTAGTAGGTACTTCGTTCATTTTGGTTTATTTTGACTGTACAGCGGAAGTGTGACTGTAATTTACATTTATTAGTTACTAGCTTCTGCCCGCGACTTCGTACGCGAATCCAGCCCCTTTCTCGTTCCGATAGGAATTTCGGTAAGAGTTTGAACTGTGCGTTGATATGTCAGCCAATAAATCAATCAAAACCGATGGAGGATTTCGATTAAGTTTGGTATAACTTAGATTGTAGTGTATTGAGTTGTAGACTGGGTAGGTTATAACTTCATTAAAATATACCTAAAGGTAGAATTATTTTCATTCCGAAATTATAAAGCGAAATTAATATCAATTAGTTAACATTACTATTTTTTTAAAATCTTTATAGACTATATTGTTGGTTTTTCCGTATTTGAGGAACACCAACTTTGAGTTTTATTTTATGAGCAGGGAGACCACTCATCGCTGTGAGTGAATTGAGGAACTCAACTGGGTAATTGGTGACGTCGTCCTGATCGTCTACGTTATCAAAAGAAGTGTGAACGACTTTCCCCCATTTTTTTTTCATTTATTGATGCAACTTGTTCGTTTTTTGGGGTCGATATGGCGCGTTCACATAACCATGATTTTTTCTGGTTTCTTATGCTCTGAATGTCCCCAAATACTGATTGTATAAGTTCCTCTTCGGAGGCAACAACTTTTCCAAGTATATCAGGAACAGTCATCAGACCTGTGCAGGAAGGAGACTTTCTCCAACTTTTAATAATGTTTCTAAAAACTCTTGGGCATGTGAATTACCACCAAGCTGGGCTCTCATATTTATTGTTAAAAAAAGTAAGGCCATAGATACGAATGTTTTAATGAGGCGTTAATCTCATCTGCCCTAGTTATATTAGTATAAAGTGATTTCCACATCAAATGTTCCTGATCCTTGATTTTTATTATCTCGGCGGAAAATACTCATCAGACCAAACAAATTTTGCTAAAATGTCATGTCTGTATATGCCATAGTTTAGCTGTGCTCTCCGAGTTCCACATCAGATGTTTCAATCTTCGAATTTTATTCTCTCAGCAGAAAATACTCATCAGACTGAACAACTTTTGCAAAGATGTCAATCTTATATATGTTATGGTTTAGCTGTGCTCTTAGAGTTCCACATCAGATGTTCCAGTCCTCGAGTTTTATTCTCGCAGCAGAAAATGCTCATCAGAATGAATAACTTTTGCTAAGATGTCAAACCTATAGGTATATATTATAGTTTAGCTGTGCTCTAAGAGTTCCACATCAGGTGTTCCGGATCTTCAATGTTATTCTTGCAGCAGAAAATGCTCATCAGACGCAACATTTTTTTTAAGGCGCCATTTTTGTAACTCTTATAGTTTAGCTGGTCTGTTGCGGTTCTGCATCAGGTGTTCCAGTTTCCAAAATCAATTATAGCCTATATGTTGCCCAGGTTTAGTAGCTACATAACAAAAAAAGTTTCATTAAAATCTGTCCAGTAGTTCCGGAGATTAGCGTGTATAAACAGACAAACAGACAAACAGATAAACAGATAAACAGACAAACAGACAAACAGACAAACTTTTTTTATTAGATTCGTGTTCTATTACTGTTTCTTAACCCCCCTCAATTATTCTTTTTTAAATATATTCAATGTACAGACATAACTTTTTTACATTCTTATTATAAGTATAGATTTATCAGATAAAAAAAATACCTATATTAAAAATGACAGAATTTGTTTCAGTAAATGATTCAAAAATTTTATAATGTGCATCAATTCAGTTACACAATCTTTAGACCGTTTTTGACAGTCATTACGGGTAGTCAGAAACCCGTTAGTCTGGCATCCAGTCTTACCAAGGGTTATCGTGTTATCCAGTAACTGGGTCGTGGAGGTCAGAGGCAGGCGCCCCATGTAAAATACTGGTATTCAGCTGCATCCGGTTAGACTGGAAGCTGACCCCAACATAGTTGGGAAAAGGTTAGGCAGATGAAGATTGTATAGACAGCCGTTTTGGTGTGACCGTTCACCGCTTTCGTAGCAAACCAAAGCGTCAATTAATATATGTAACACCTAAGTTTTGTTAAGATTTCTAATTTTGTAGTTGTAAATTTTTTTCTATTACATTTTGAAAACTTCTTAAACCCTTTAGCGTTGGTTGACCATGATTTTTTGATTTTTAACTCAATGCCTTTATTTCTTAGAATATAATATTTAAAAATAGTAAAATTGAAATTGGGGGCTTGTGGCTAAGGAATACCAGCCGCACGGGTCGATCGATCAGGTTAAGCTACGCTTGCCGCGGTTGTTCCGTGTATGGGTGACCATCTTTACATACCAAGACCCCTCCGTGCCTCGGAAAGCACGTTAAGCCGTTGGTCCCGGCTGTCATTCGTGGATCTTTGACAGTCGTTATGGGTCGCCCAATAGTCTTGACAACCAGTCTTACCAAGGGTTAGGGATTACGCAGTAACTGGGTTGTAGAGGTCAGATAGGAAGTCTTTCCATGTAAAATACTGGTACTCAGCTACATCCGGTTAGACTGAAAGCCAACCGCAACATAGTTGGGAAAAGGCTAGGCAGAAGTTGAGTCAACTTGATACTTATTACAAATGAATAATGATTTAGTCAGCCAATTTATGAAGGGTAGAAGAAGACTTCACATAACACGCTTAAAAGGGCTTGTGATTTTTTTTTTAATACTGAAGAAGACATTTTGACTGTGATTCAAATAAATTTGCTCATTGTACAAGTGCATACCATTTTTTTTTGGTACATTATCAAACTGGTGTCATTGACAATGCTTTTTTTGGTTGTGGGGTTCCCTGTGGCTAATCGGATAGTACAAGAATGAGTACAGCTAATTATCTTTTATTTTAATTAGCCTATATTGTATCCCATCGCTAGGCAAAGCCCTTTTTACAAGCCTGCAATGTTCGTATAAGTTGTCCTTTTCTAGGTTTGATTGAGACGATCTTTTTTCTTTCCAAACATCCCTGTCTTGTGCAATCTCTGGCCATGTTGGCCCTGCAAACGTTATCAGATCATCACACCACCTTCGCCGTGGCCTACCTCGACGGCAATGTCCTCCCTCAGGCGTCTAGTTGTCAATGAATTAATTAATTTAAGATTTTTACTAAGCAGATTTCATTTGCTGTAAACGAGGGCTTTGCCATCAAACCTAAAGTCTTATCAAGCATTGTCAATGAAATCATCTACCTACGATTAGTATACCATATACTCGCATATATTATATACATAGTAAATAAGTTTTTCGCTATCTTTTTTCATAAAGAAAAGAAAAAAGTATTGTCAGTTATTATTCCTGTAAAACGTTTTGTTAAGTAACCTGATAATGTAGCAACCCATTTTATTTTTGAACTATACTCTGTCCATTAGGTAAACCGTTTTTTGACATATGAAACTAGTGATTGCAGCAACACACAATACATTGATTGATATACGTACGGTATTCTAATGTATGTAAGAAGCCATAAATAAGATAATTCAATAAGATAATGCAGTTTATATATTTATTTTATTACGCATTTTAAAGTGAACTTTTACGTAATCTGGAATATGCACGTTCTAAGACAGCTGTCAAAAAACGTTTAACCTATGGATAGGGTATAGACATGTTCATTGTATACTAATTTGAAAATAAACTTTGTTATGTTAACGTTAAGTATGTTCAAAGAATTTGTAAGTACTATAATGTAGTTATTACAGCCCTAGGCAAATATAAGTTCTAACACAGATCTGATATACTTACCTAGCTAGATATTAGTAAAAACGCAAAGTGGAATTGAACTAAAGTGGCACTCTTTTTCATCACATAGTTCATATGTTTCCAAAATGGTGGTATAGTCTTGTTCCTCAGAATTTTCTCAGTAGTTGCTCCGAATATAATCATAGCCTGGTCCCATTTAATAGAGGGGCGGCAATAGGCTCGAGCCCTTGTTACTTAGGACTTAAGGCACAGAATAAATAGTACAAGTACTTAAGGGTTGTCGATACGCTAACGTAGCCATACAATTTTTCAAATTTTAGGTCATGTTTTTTATGTTCATCATAACACGATTCACGTACCGTAACAATGTTATTACAGGATTATAATCATTGGAATCATCGATTCAACTCTTAGAATTTTAGAATTGGCCTCAGGCGATAACAACCACGGCTTACGTGTTGTATGTAGGTCGTGGGTTCGAACCCAGACAGGAGCTTTACTTTGTGTAAATTATTTCATCACAATTGCTCTGTTAAAAGGGTGAAGGAAAACATCGTGAGGAAACCGCATATCCTAGAATAAAAAAATCCTAGTACATGCCGGTTTCCTCACGATGTTTTCCTTGTGGCCCATTCGCTCTCACAAAGAGGAAGCTTGTGTCCCAGCAGTGGGAACATTATAGGCTGATTACGCTATTTCATGAAATAATCATGCAATAGGTAATAGGAACTTGGAAAGTTGTTTTGATGATTTTAATGATTATAATCCTTCAACATAACTGGCAAGATGTGGGTGTACCAAACACCTGTCCACTCCTTCGGAGAATACAGTCGTGATGTTATATTTGTCCGTATTATTTCAAAATAGCTGCGCCCCACTGTTTTACCCGGAAACGTTTCGATCCCGTGGGAAGATCGTGATAAAAAATATCCTTTGTGTTAATCCTGGTTATAAACTATCTGTGTGCCAAGTTTCATCCAAATCCGCTCAGTAGTTTTGGCGTGAAAGAATAACAAACATCCATCCTCACAAACTTTCGTATTTATAAATTATTATATTCAAAGTAGGATGGAGTCAAACTAAGTTTTCTTAACTTCACAGCGGGTGAGTAATTACAACACATTCATAAAACGGAAATTGATAATCTAATTTGGGGGTGTCTCTTTCCGGTACAAAGGTCGCGTGTAATCTGAACTTGTTGAACCGTTGTGTTACTCAGCATTATTTAATTACTTAACTAAGTACATAGTTTAAACTGAATTACTTTGTTCTGTTACATTGCCGCCGATTCCCTTGTTCATAAACAAAACTAAATTTAAGTTCAGTGCATCTTTTTCATTTTATTTAATTAAGAAAAGGACAGGGGATAAACATGTATTAGTTTAGTCCTGTCAAATTAGTCAGCGCCTGACGTAAATTGACGTACTTTTAGTTGCCACTTCTTTAATCACGTCTAAACTTGTCTATTGAGTATCTTAATTTGACAGGACTAAACTAATTAAAACTAACTTATTTGATTCCCTATCAAATAAGTTACTTTTGATAAGACCAATTACCACAAGTCTCTAAGCCAGGCCAAGACAACCCTTTTTTTTGCATAAACTGTGTAGTTTCTACCTTCTATGGTTTATCTGTTTTACTAGTTACTACTTGTTACTAGTTGCTCCCCGCAGTTTCACCCGCATAAGTTTCGATCCCATGGGAAAATCGAGATAAAAAATATCCTATGTGTTAATCCTGGTTATAAACTATCTGTGCGCCAAATTCATCCAAATCCGTTCAGTAGTTTTGGCGTGAAAGAGTAACAAACATCCACCCAGCCATCCATATAAACTTTCGCATTTATAATATTAGTAGGATTACTACGAAAGCTAATAGCGCATAAGTCGTATTAAACAGTTTAATCAATATTACTTGTAATGTACGAGTAAACCACGACATCCGACGCTCAATTTCACGCCACTTGATTCAATTACAACCACCGTTTTGCGTTCACAGTACTTAATTATGAGGATATGGGTTATTTAATAAACTTTGGTTTAACTATTTTGTCGACGCCATTTTGTACGACAATTGTAAGTTTTCCCGCCATGTTTTTGGCGCGGAATTGTATTAAAATACTTTTCCATTGATTTTGTTGTTTTATTTTTGAATCGTTCATCTAGTGGTCAAGCACTACTGCTGAGCATGACGTCCTGTTCGATTCCCGGGTCGGGCATTGTTATTGATCATGTATTAATGGCATTAGGCTTGTCCCCTATTACATGGGACTTAAATATAACTGGCGAAGCCTAACCCTTCGGACACAGACGTGATGTTGTGTTATGTGCTATTTTTATATTTTTAGTGGGAAGAAAAAATATTGTCTTGTATGTGAACTTTGTAAACTCGCGTTTGTAAATATACGAAACGCAAACAGCTGGTCAAGCCACAATATACCCCTTTGTTCATAAACGTTGCATAAAGTTATGTAGTGATTAGCGACTGTTTAACCATAAATTTTTGACGTTAAACGTCAGTTAACGATAAACGCAATGAACGTTGCGATTTTGTTACCCGGCAGTCCCGTATAAAAATGAACGCATAATAAACACCCAGTAGGTAATTGAATTACGTTGATATATACAGGATACAGACACTTTGTTGTTAAGTAGTGTAACGACTGTCATACTTGTGTGTCAATAGGGAGCCCCATTATAGAACGGAGCTTCACGAATCCTACCAAAATAATGGTCAAATTAAATTAGCTAGGTAGCGAAACTCCGCAGCCGAGATGGGTACCGATATCTGAACACATATCTATAAAATAAAAACAAAAACATTTGATGATTATTTTGGAGGGGTCAACGACCGCTTCTAGTCTTGTTTACTTGAAGTAGGAGTTGAGAAAATCTATTTAATTTGGTTTTATCATGTTCTGATAACGATATCTATCACGTCTGTAAAGTTTAGACAAAAAAACTGATGTTTCGACCTACTCTAATTGCGGTCGATGACCCCTCGAAAGTTTCGCTAGCTAATTTAATTTAATCCTATATAACAGCCCGTTATAGAACAGAGCTACACGAACACCTAAATAATGCTATATTCAAGTATGTGGACATTTTTAGAAAAATCAGCCAGTTAAGTCTCCTGCAAAGAACCGGAGTTACCGACATAGCTTGCAGAGTAAGCAAACTGAAGTGGCAGTGGGCTGGCTATGTTTGTCGAAGGACCGATGGCCGGTGGAGCAGACGAATCCTGGAGTGGAGACCGCGTATCGGCAAGCGTAGTATGGGACGCCCCCCAGCTAGATGGACGGACGACCTAAAGAAGGTGGCTGGGACAGACTGGATGCGGAAGGTGGAGGACAGGATGTTGTGGCGCAGCCTGGGAGAGGCCTATGTCCAGCGGTGGACTGCAATAGGATGAGTTTTGTATACCTACTGTCGATCATGGGAAGACCTTTTGTAGGTACCTACGTGTTCCAGAGAGGTATAGAAGTACACCCAACGACGCGACGCTTTTTACATTCCATATAAGTTTGTATGAAATGTCGTTTGCATACCTATTTTCGCACCGGTATAGACGGCTAATGACTACTGTGAGGTAAGTAAGATACTCAAGCGACTATTTTTTTGTTTTTGGGTGACAGAAATTATGCATTAGACAAAGCAGAAACGTCTCGTGTGCCTAAAATAATACTAAGTACAGACGCCAGCACATCAAGCTACCCGAAACGGTCAAACTTTCCCAATCAACCTTGAACCTAATGCTCTAGCGATTAAGATGAAAATCTATTAAAGATTGTGCTGGCGTCTGTACACCAGACGGACGGCACCGGGTCCGTTCAGGATGTGTCCTAAGCCTAACCGAATGCAACTGTAGTGCGAGTACACGATCGTCGCGCTCGTTTATAATATGAATATTTATTATTAAAAAAACTTAAATCTTCAAAACCGGGCTGATTTTTCAATCGACAGGATAATTTTTATTCGTGGAATAAAATGGAATGAATAAGTATTGCGGTTTGACAGCTTTTATATAGAAATTGTGTCAAACTGTCCGATTTATTCTTCAGATATTGTACCTACGTCATAATTCAGTTATGTAGGTAAATGATCGCGTATTCCTCGATATGAAACGGCATAACCATATCGCATTGTATCGTTTTATATTTTACCAAAATCCTAATTAGAGTTCCGTTCTCTTAATGTAATAGTAGGTAAGTACTTACTCTAATAACTTCAGGACAGGCGTAGTGGGGACTGCCGCAAGATGTCTCTAGCAGCGAGCCAGCCGGCTGCAGCGACGCCATCCCAAAATCTGCTATTTTGATGTTGTTTCGCTCGTCCAGAAGTAAATTCTCGGGCTTCAGGTCGCGGTGGCTGAAAAGTAAAATAAATTCGGTTGTAATTTGAGTGTGTCTTGGTTTTACGAGATGAGGGCCGGAACTGTCACATTATTAGTAGCGTTACTCGACACTAGATGGCAGTACGTTCCACGAAGTAGGTAATGTACAAGGCTCATTCTAGTAGTATAGGGGCTTTTGGCTAAGTATTAACAGCCGCGCAGTT
Organism: Apamea crenata; assembly: GCA_949629185.1. Taxonomy (NCBI): domain Eukaryota; kingdom Metazoa; phylum Arthropoda; class Insecta; order Lepidoptera; family Noctuidae; genus Apamea; species Apamea crenata. Next base: position 5,419,840 of record OX451380.1, on the reverse strand, counting down.
CGATCGATTAGGTTATGCTTCGCTTACCGCGGTTGGTCCGTCTATGGGTGACCATCTTTACATACCAAACCCCTCCGTGCCTCAGAAAAAACGTTAAGTCCCGGCTGTCATTCGTGGATTTTTGACAGTAGTTGGGTAAGGCCGTAGATTTTGCCACTTAGTAACATAGAGCAACATAGACACTTGTATGTTATGGTAACATAGAAGTAACGCGAAAGTAACGCATAATGTTTGTAAGGCCAATTGCATAACGTGCTATTTTTAACCGACTTCAAAAAAGGGGAGGTTTCGACGCATAAGCTAAACGAACTGTACAGTTCGCTCAGTGTGTGAAGTTCAGTGATAAAAAAAAATAAGTTATATGGACGAAGATGAGACTGAAAAATGTTTAAAACTGTCAACAGTTTAAAATTATTACACAATCGTGTGAAATATGGCCAAGTTTACCAAAAAATAAAAAAATATATTATCAGGAAAATAATACTACGAAATAAGTGTGAAGTAACAAAAATATTTAATGTCTCAGAAACTCTCTTAAAAAAAAAACAAAAAACTAAATAACATTCATTAAATGATTCAAACAGAAAATAAGCTACACAATGAGATCAATTCTTGCTTGTTTTCTTCAGTAAGTGATTTTTTTTTCTTCTCTTAGTAACGTGCAGATCTTTCTTTGGCTTTCCTTTGTATTTCATCGTACTTTTGCGGGTTTTCGTTTTTCAACTTATCGCGATATTTTTTTTGCTTTTCAGCTGCAGTCATTGGCGGCATCTGTGGCAATGTTTTATCGTTAATCAGAAAAGTATAGGTACAGTTTGGGTTAAGGGCTCTAATTCATTCATATAGTATTTTTTATTACGTCAGCTAAGGATCACACTGGAATCACAAGGGTCACATCGTTAGCTGGAAAGAAAAACAATCTGAGCGGATTCTGATATGGACGGGTGCTCGTTGTTTACTTTTTATGCAGACACGCTAACTCTGGAACAAATATAAACATAAAATAGTAAGAATATAAGAATTAAAAAAATTCATTTAGATTTAGTTAAATTTTTAGAAAGAAATGGCATCGATTTTCTTAACTGTTTTAGTCTTTTTGAAGTCATGTTTTACTTTTTTGTGTTTATTTTATTTTTCCACTGAGTAGCATAAAATATAGGTAAACCATATAAAACCTTTTTTTTTAGTTTCCACTAATGTCCAAACTCCTGAAACGACCAGAACCCAACATAATAGTAGTTTATGCAACTAAACTACTGTTATGTTAGGTATGTGTTTTTTGAATTTCGTAAAACAATCTATGTATACCAATAAATAAAAGAGTCTCATTAGGGAATTTGAACTTGATTGGAAACTGAAAAAAATTGCCTTCTGCACATCAAATAAAAAATACTGCGGATTTTTCGTTACTCTACACGATTAAAACTTAGAAAAAAGAAGTAGATATTTATTTTTACAAGGACGCTATGCCAACAAAAAAGTAATATAATAATAAATTACGATATGAACAAACCTTTATAAATGTAAAACGTTACGTAACATACAATCAACGTTACCAGTAACATCGAAGTTACATAGAAGTAACGTTAAAGCGCGATTTTTCAAGGTTATAAATAGGCATAACTCGACATCGAGGTGAATTTTGAACATAGACACATTACCACGCGCTTATTAATCACTTATGCATAATACTATATAAAATGTGTATAATTAAAAGTGTTATTTACCTTAGAAATCGCCAAAATTCACAGTTAAAATTCGCTGCCGAAACACATGCGTGCGCCTTTGACAGACTCCAGAGACAAGATGGCGTCTTTTTTTTTTAATGCGTTCCCTGAAGACTTGGTGTTGCCAGTGCAATGACGAAACACTACCAAACTGTTTGTTTTTTCAATACTATTTAAGGGAACAATTTGGTAACATACAAAGAAGTAACATAGAAGCAAAAATATTGAGCATAGGTTTGAATAGTAATAAATTTATAAAAAATACGTTTTTAAGGACACGAAAAGCACGATGTAACAGCTTAACTTTGACACATTTCAGATAGTCACAATTAATTAAATGTTCAGTAGAAAAAATGTAAGTTTTATAGCGATAAGTGTCAAAAAGACAGTGTGTGTTTCGTTAAATTTGGGAGTCTTGGCGAATTTAACTTATTGTATTTTTTTTAATGTACTACTTACATTTATTTTAACAATATGGAATAAGAGTTTAAGACATACATAACCCAATTCAAATACCTTCATTACAATTTACCTACTATCTTGTGTTTTGTAAGCAATCAAAATTTACGAAATTATTTTCTTAAAAAAGTGGCAAAATCTACGGCCTTACCCAGTTACGAGTGGTCAGAAGCTCAAAATTCTAACAATCAGTCTTACCAAGTGAATCTGGTATTATTATATACCCTGTCACTGGGTTAAGGATGTCAGTTATGCAGTCGCTCAATGTAAAATACTGGTATTCAGCTGCATCCGGTTAGACTGGAAGCCGACCCCAACATAGTTAGTAGGTACATACCTAAAAGGCAAGGCTGATGATTCTGATTTAAGTATTACCTACCAGTTTTGACCGTTCCTTTTTCGTCACGCCACTAATTCAATTTAGCCAAAGGACACGTCTTGTGAGTCATAAAATTTGATTAGCTAAAAGAGTAGCGACATGTGAATTGTAGTCACGTCTTCCACCAGCAGTGCGATTCTGTAACCATCTCACCGTGAAAACTTAGTTGAAGTGAGCGTGGAGTGAGCTGTCATTCCAACTAATGCTAAAGGTAGCCATTGACGATACGTCCATCAATCCAAATGGAGTGGACGTCTTCCAAAATCGTTTCGTGAATGTGATAAACGTATGCCAATCAAATGGACGCCTTCCAGCTTTGGATTTCCAAACGGATTGAAATCCATGTATCCAATCCAAATGGACGTCATCCGCGGCCGACTGTCAATGTCAAAAACGTGCGACACGCAATTTGGAAGCCGTTCGAATCGTCTGTGAATGGGCAAAACCGCGTCCATTTTTTTAGAAATTTTGTCTCAGTTTTTGCTCTGTGTTGACGGGGGGTACATGTGTTTCCGTATAACAAAAGTACTCTCTAGTCTTTGGTACATGTGCTACAGTGCTAGAAAGAGCTGAGCCCGCCTAGGGTATTAGTGTTCTGTGGAGCTGAGTCTATGAAACCAGGACTGTTTTATTTGTAATTATGTCTACGTCTGCCCGTGACTTTGTACTATATGTCATTGAAAAATATAAATCGTACCCATGTTTATGGCAAGTGACGACCAAAGAGATTTAAGATAAGTAAATAATTTAATGTCTTTGCGTACGACGTCGACTTGATAGCGAATTTCTTCGAAGTGGCGGCGCGTACGTCCAAATGGAAGTAAGTCAATGTGCCTATAAACTGAAGTACATCCATATGGAAGTCTTCCATTTAGAAGCATTCCAAACAGACGTATCGTCAATGGCTACCTTAAGGATTGACACTATTGACAGCTCACTCAAAGCTCACTTCACCTAAGTTTTCACGGTGAGATTTTTACAGAATCGATCGGCTGGGCAGACTATACTCTTATAGGAGCATCCACATAGCAAGCATTTCGCAACAATGTTAACGTGCTTGTGAAAATACCATACGGAGCCAATCACTTGTTTGGGAATGAAGGAGGTGGTCGTTTGAACGTCTTCATGTCGTTGTTATGCTTAATTCTATTAACCCGCTGCTCAAATACTTGGAGGCGAATGATCATTACGCTGTATCTCACTGTCGCTGTATCTGTGTCATTGTGCTGTATCTTGGTACAGACGCCAGCACATCAAGCTACTACAATCTGTCAAAATTCTTTAATAGATTTTCAACTTTATCGTCAAAGCATTAAGGTTCAAGGTTGATTGGGAAAATTTGACAGTTTCGGGCAGCTTGACCTGCTGGCGTCTGTACTTACAGGAAAATAATAAGAAATGTAGCCGTACATACCATATAGAGTGACTGTGACAGAAGTCCAGAGCGGATATGATTTGTCTAAAGAACCGGCGTGCCTCTTTGGGAGTCAGCCGCCCTTTCTTCACCAGGTAGTCGAACAGCTCTCCACCGCTTACGTGTTCTAATACTAAATATCTGTAAATAATAGAGAAGTCTCAAGTCAGTAAGGATCTTCGATCAAAGGAGAATCATAACCAAAAGCCGACTGGAAAAAAATCCCACGACCTCTTCTTTCCTTAATAAAAAAATAAAAAAAATGGAAATTCGCCGAACAGTCGTCATCATTCTGATAAAAAACTTCTACTGCTAGACGAAGGCCAGACCTGCCAATAGGTCGTCAGTCAACTTAGTGGGGGAGGCCAACCAACTCTGAGTTCTGAGTGTTCTGACAAAGGCCACGGGAAGAGCATCTCTTGTAAAACATCGTCTCCGTCACTCATACTAGCTGTGTGACAGTTAGCTCTTTCTAGACCTGACTTTTAATAAACAAGTACGCTGAACTTCATACTATCGATGACAAAATAAAGACATTTGACAGCGCCATTTTGGCGCTGACAGCAACGTGAGCGTCCGTGGAACTAATATGTTTGATTGCGAGTTTTACAAGATGCGCATACTCAGAATAAAAATGTTCTAAATATCTCGTAGTAAACACAAAATACACAAAAAAATCTTGTTCCACGATTTAGACTTATACCACCACCTACCATCAGAGACGTACCAAAACAAAACGACGGCCATTTGCAGCAATGTGTCAATTTTAGTTCCTGAGATGCTCGAGCGGGGCGCTTTGAATCGGCACAAAAAACAAATGTCATTTCATATTATAGTAGGTATATTTTTTAGTCCAGCGTACTTGTTTAATATAGGTCAGTGCTATAGACACACTACAGACGCCAGCAAGTCGAGCTACCCGAAACTGTCAAATTTTCCCATTCAACCTTGAACCTTAATGCTCTGGCGATAAAGTTGAAAATCTATTAAAGAAATTTGACAGATTGTAGTAGCTTGATGTGCTGGCGTCTGTACCTTCCGGTATACATAAGAACGATGAAGGTAGGTAGATACTTACAAATATTTCTTATTTTCGTAAACATCGGACAGTCCTAATACGTGTGGATGTTCTATCAATTTCATAATTGCTATTTCTCTTTCCACCTGAAAAAAATAAAGGGTTTGTCTTTAGTGAAATCCAACAATGAAAAGAAGGCAGAAAGATTTGTCAGTCAGATGGCATTAAATTTGATCTTAAATACCTATTCTTTCTTTATTTTGTCAAATTAATGAAAAAAATTATTTTCATTTTGTTGGTTACTTTTATCATAATATTTGAAGAGGTACTGACATATTCAAATCGAAGTCAAAGTCAAAGTATTTTATTTGTCTTACATAGGTAATATGGTACCTACCTAGTTACCTACACGGTATAAAAAAAAATTGCGTTGTATCACTATGTTTTGCTTTGCAAGGCGTACAAATTAGGTGTAAAAATCTATAAACGAATCGAATCTTAGTTTTTGGTAATAGGTAATTCAATACCTACTTCTATAATAGGGTTTTTTAAGTGCCGAATTAATTCTAGTTACCTACTCAACAACAGATCTGCCCTATTTTACATGTAGAACGTTAAAATAAAAGTGGTTCTGATGATTACCTTCATCAACACAGATTCGCTGAGTTTCTCCCTGTTGATAATTTTGATGGCCACCTTCTTGCCCGTCACGCAGTGGACACCCAATTTCACTAGACCTGGAAACATAGAAAGTGAAAATTGAGACATTTTGATCAAAACCAGTGAATTACGGGTAGGTACGGTCAGTAACATAAAGGTCTATCCACACATATCAGGGCCGTGACCTGCCGATCGATTCTGTAAAAATCTAACGAACGACTATGACCATAATTATGCTCGCGTAGCATGACCAACATATAAGCGGGTTTTATAACACATTTGCTCGTAAAGGGTCTCTCATTTCACCAATTTCAATATCGTATTGTATCTCATTACGTACTTGTGCGTTATTGTAATGTAAAACGCACGAGTTTCTTTTTAATAAGGTTAAACGCACGGTTTATCAAGATGCTCCGTCTACAACGAACGGTACTTTTTTAAATCTTAGCAAAGTGTGGTCAACATTTTATGAATAAAATTAACTTTGGGAGATAAAATATAATAAATAAACATTTACAAATTGTTCAAATTTTTATAACTGCTTTAACAACTGATTAAAGATTTATTCGTTTAAGAAAGTCCGAGTTTTATTTATTTCCTCGCAAATATGTAATAAAACGTCGTATGACATACGTGCGCTTTGATAATTAAAGCCTCTGCTTTCTTGTAGCCCTCGCCTACGGCTCGGGCTAGCAATATCGCCTCGGCTTACTTATATTATCATAATATACTATTGTCGATGGACGAATAGACAGACAGACAGATTGTATCTGTAATGTCAACCATGACGACCAATTTTAGATTAGCAGGACGGCTGACCCCCCCCCCCCCCCCCTAGACAAAACCCCTAGTTACGCCAATGCACATAGGTACTTGGTCCAAAATGTTTACGTCTCTTTCACATGCTTACAAATAATTACAATTTACATTTAGACTTGTGCGAACCGCGCGTTTAGTTTCAATATTTCCTGTTGCCGTATTTACTACTTACATAGAGTGGTTAATACCATTTCTTGTTGCTGAAATAGTTCCATTTGAAACTTTTCAGAGGAATACTTTTTGTTGGATTAAAAGTTATATTTCAGCAGGACGTTTCTCGTATAGAGAAGGATAGAGCATTGATCACTACGCTTATTCACCTTATTAGATGCCTTAACAAGATAAGAATAATTCTTCACGATTACATAATCAGCCTATAATGTTCCCACTGCTGGGACACAGGCCTTCTCTCAGTGAGAAGGAGTGGGCTGTAATCCACCACGCGGGCCCGTGCGGGTTGGTAGTAGAGTTCACATGTCTTTGAATTTTTAGTTCTAGACCATGCTAGTTTCCTCACGATGTTTTCCTTCACCGTTTTGAGAGCAGTGGTGTTGAAATAATTTACACAAATTAAAGCACCTGTCTTGGTTCGCACTGACGAGTCGGGGCCCCACTGAGCCACCACAGCACCCATTGGGCGGATATCACATGTAGTCGAATTTTTTGTTCTAGACATGCCAGAACCAAAAACTCGTAGACATGTGAGATCCAACAACCAGGGGGCCTAAAAAGGCCACTTTGGCAGAATCATAATAGGATAACAATATGAATCATATTAAAAATCGTAAAATGGTCACAAAGTGACAATTCATAAGATCTGTGTGCAATTCATAGCACGCAATTAACCTGTTTGACAGTTTTGTATGGAAATTCGTAAAATGGTCCACCAATGTTTACACCAAATATGATTGATATGAAATGAATTGTAGGTGATTAGACTATTATGTGTAACCATTTAACGAAAATTAGAGGAATTGCTAATGATCTGCTGGGAATTCAGGTAATGAATAGCTTTTGGAGGTATTGCTTAAAGTGACCTTTTTAGGCCCCCTGAACTGGGTCTGCGTGGTGGATTATGTCCCACTCCTCCTCACAGAGAGGAGGCCTGCGTCCCAGCAGTGGGAACATTATAGGCTGAATATGTCATGTTATAATCGCACAACGCGTATATTAACAGCTCTATATAACATCATTTGAACAACAGACACTGGAGGCGCATTTGTAGTTAAGCACCATTCATTCGGAATCCTTGGAAAGTGTAACAAGTGGTAGAATTCTTCAATAATGTCATTTACGCACGGGTAAGTGAGAAACGTTCTTTGTAACCTACACAATACTCCGATCTACCGAAGAGGATACTTCAACTAGAAGTCAGGAGTTCGGACAGACAGGGTACAAGGGAATGACGTGGTTGTGGACCTAAATAGGATTGTAATTGGCCAAATCTATTTTTTTTATAAACCTTTTTAGCTTGGCCACGGTCAGCATACAAATTGCGTAACACACTATCAATCATTTTGAAGGACATTGCTAACCTATGGCTTCATTTCTTCGAAAATTTTGTCCGCTAAACAACGTAAAATACGTGTAGCGGTACCTGCAACGCCACATGCGAACAACGCGTCATACTGACGTCACGCAAATCCTGCATCTCGCAAGCAGAGTTTACCGCGCAATGAGCATATATACAATTTCCCAACATCAATCGTTGGGCAGTTGCCCGCCAGACACAACACCCGTCTGGTCGGAGGATCCTCCCTTTTCTGTAGAGGATGAGTGAACTTTACACCCTGTTCCACACACCTATAAAGACGCAATGAATGTTGTTGAACTGTCAAATTGAAAGCCATTGCTATTATTATTATTTGCCATTGTTATTATTGAAATTACCCCGTAGGACCTACAGTCTAGGCCTGACTGACAATACGTCATGTCGTAACTTGTTTGTTTGCCCAGGTAGTCTGAATGTGGGATGGGTGCGTTTATAGATGGGCAATCCACCGGGTTTAAGCCCGGTACTTTTGGTAAACACCCAATTTTCTGGGTGTTTACCAAAGCACCGGGTGGATTGCCCATCCATAGGTGCGTTTGATCCCCGAGTCAGGTAAAGTCGGAATAGTGTATTTTTTCCATTAGACAATTTTCCGTAACCCGAACACTGGATTTATGCTTGCTACGGCCTACAAATTTTAGCGGAATGCTATTGTATCTCTGGTCGCCAACTACCTTAATTTGATCGGGGTGGCCTGCCTTGGTTACTGCGACCAATTCGGCTCGCGCGTGGTCACATTGCCAACCTAGCCTGTGACCTGCCGAACTATTGACCCAACTGCCCCTTCCAACATTTTCGTCACAGGACCACCCTATTTGGGCCACAAAAGGGATGAATGAAAGGCAATTGCATGTAGCCGAGATGAGAATGCTTAGAGGGATGTGTATGACACGAATGGATAGAATAAGAAATGAGAGGAAGTCTGAAACTGGCACCGTAGCTGAAAAGTGGTGTGGCAATCGGTTGTCATGGTATGGACATGTGTTACGGAGAAATGGGGAAAATATGGTGAAGAGAGTTTTGAGTATGTTGATGGCTATAAGAGTAGGGGAAGACCAAAGAAACGATGGATGGAATGTGTAAACGATGACATGGTTAGAAAGGGAGTGACTACCGAGATGACGACTTCGACGACGAAGTATGGAAGAAAAAGACATGTGGCGCCGACCACAAATAAATTGGATAAGGCCAGGAGAATGATGATCACTCTATTGTACAAATGGCCTAAGCATCAGTCAGCCAGTTCACTAAAAGTTGTATTAGATGCATCGGCTGAACATCATTCAGGCCGCTAGTTGAACGACGCCGTTTAGTCAAAAAGCTAAGCAGTTAACTACAAAACTAAGTAAGATAGTTGGTTGCGATATAGGTATATACCATACACTTGTAGAAGTGTATGGTATACACTACTACTACTATGGTGTGTAGAGATATGTAGATATCTCTTCGGAAATACTGGCGTGAAAATTATATCGTGTTATATTTCTTAACAGGATTGTAGTTCTGATGGTCCTGGACATGGTAAGCAGTTCGTCGACTGTCATGCATCACACTGCTGCCATACAAGCGGTGCCACCGAGTGTCTCCCTCACTCCCATACGAGATAAGCCAAATTCGGGAAATTTTATCAATATTAGTAAGTATTATGCACCTAATTAAATTATTGCAGTTTTCAGGCTAATTCTAGGCTAGCGTCAAACGCGAGCCCACCAAATGTAATAAAACTGAAACTGTTGTTTTTAAATAACGGAATAGCGTGTTTGCTAAAAACTTCATACTTTGAGTGGCAGTACACTACTGCCAGTAAGAATAAAAGGTTTAAAAAGTAGCTGCAAACATGTAGTACTAGTATCACAACAATACAATGAAAACGCCGTGTCTTCAACAGAAAATGATTTCAAAAGGCTGAAAACAGTTCCCGGCCTCTATTTCCCGAGGTCTTGTCAGCTGTCAACGTTTCCGCCATTTTGAATATTCGGGTCACATTGGAGCACTATTGGAAATTCAAACGGTTGAAAATGGAATGTTTGTTCACAGATTTGTACGTTTGTACGGAAAACGTTCAAAATACGAATGGATGATGTCAACTGTTTTTTTTTTTTACGAATTGCTTTGCCCAGAGATGCGATTATTGTATTGTGCCTTGATGCAATAATAAAATACCTACCTATCATATTTTGTCAATAAACGACTCTTACTATTCAGTACTTATGTATTATTTTAATAATACCTGCGAGATAATTGCATAACACTCTCTCAGTAGCAGTGTCTTTCATTTTGACAGTTCAACAACATACATTGCGTTATTTACTTAGCGCCGCGTCTTCTTCCCCTCCTCTTCTCACGTCTCTTCTGTGTGAGACGTGCCAAAAGCTGCACTAGTTAACGAGAAATAAAGACCATCTGGCAATGTGCCCTTAAAATGGCGTAGAAAAACATCGCGAGGAAACCAGCATGTCCTAGAACCAAAAATTCGAAGACAAGTGACAGCTACCAACCCGCACTGGACCCGTGTGGTGGATTGCGGCCCGCTCCCTCTCACAGAGAGGGGGCCTGTGTCCCAGCAGTGGGAACTTTATTGGCTGATTATATAAAGACCATATGCTCGCGTAGCATGACCCACATAGAAACAGGTTTTGTCGATGGACGAATACCATAAGACAAAATGACAGTTTGTATAAACAAATCACACACAGATTGACAGACAGATTGTATCTGCAATGTCAACCATTAGGTTGACATTGCAGATACAACCTGTCTGTAGGAATTTTTGTACCTCCAAGTGTCAGAAGTAGAGAAAAATTGGTCGTCATCGACTAATTTTTCTCTCCTTCTGACACTTGGAGGTACAAAAATTCCTTCTCGACAAGTGTCAAATAGCCTACATCACATTGGGACTTAAACAAAAATCTTTATTGATTTTAAAATTTGCTCCCCGTTGCTATGGAAAGAATAGAGCCTCCTCTCTGTCGGAGTGGGCCGTAACCACCACGCGGGCCCAGTGCGGGTTGGTGGATGTCACATGTCTTCAAATGTTTGATTCTAGGACAAGCCGGTTCCCTCACGATGTTTTCCTTCACCGTTTTGAGAGCAATGGTGATGAAATAATTTACACAAAGTAAACCGCCTGTCAGGGTTCAAACCCACGATCCACAACACTTAAATCACGGACGTTACCACTGGGCTACCACTGCTCTCATGCTACACGAGCTGGCAATCATGAAACCTAATAAATGCGTCTACGACTACTAGTAGTTGAATATCAAGCTATGTTGAGTGTTAAACACACAACCAGCGGTCGGGTAGTTGGAAAGCTGCCCATTTATAAGCAATGATCGCCAATCAGCGTTAATAACTTGAGCTAATATTAACAAAATAGACTGCAATATTTTAACGTTAATTAACGAAGTCTGGCTAATGCCAGGCAATATTGAATTGCAGCTATTCAGTAATTTGCATTGCGTTGCTTGGCACCGAGTTTCGAAGTTGTAACGAAACATTAAGCCTGTGTTTCTAGATGGGGTAGGGAGTTGACATGTATACGTCGCACCCAACTGGTTTAATTAGCCGTTTATTCAACCGCCTGGCCTTTGGAAGTAGTGCTCGCCTCGCTTCGGTCTCTCGGCTAGCACGCGGTTGATCACAGTTCTAACCTAACCCATTTGGTCGGGGTGCCCTGGCTTAAATACTGCGACCAATTCGGCTCGCGCGTGATTGGTTACAGTTCCAACCTAAACTATAATTTATTAAAATTACTGGCTTTTGCCCGCGACTTCGTCCGCGTGAAGCAACTTTCTTACATTTTTTTCGTAAGAACCATTCTCGTACTTCAAGGAATATTCTAAAAAGAATTAGCGAAATCGGTTCAGTTGTTCTCGAGATTTGCGCTTAGCAACACATTCAGCGATACATTTTTATATTATAGAAAGTTCAGGCCGGTAGTTGAACGGCCGCCTTTTTGTAAAAGGCATTTAATTAAAAGGCTAGGGGGTTAACTAAACGGCTAATTTAACCAGTTGGCTGCGACATATATACATCAACCCCCACATTTCCCCAGTTATTTTATAAGCCCCATTATAATAGGTACCGTTGAGATTCCGTTTATAGTGCACAAGTGTGCGCCCAAACACAGGTGCACTCTGTTCCTTTACTCTCATAGTCCAATGGAACGGCAATCCAACACGACCGGGAAGAGATCAGGCGCAGGCCCAACAGCTTTTACGTACTTTCCGAGGCATGGGGGTTTCAGACCACCGACTTCCAAACTCCGGGCTGCCACTGAGAAATTCCCAGACCTGGGAATCGAATCCAGACCCAGGAACCCGCGAGACAAACGGGGCTGTTACGGTGGGGTGACTATTGCGTACTAAGGCAATAAACATTGATATTTCCCATTTACAGATCCATTTTTGACCAGTTCCTTGTTGCAAGCTTTGGTGGAAGACTCAGAAAATAAGAAACGAGTTCAGCGATACAGAGATGTGGCGTAAAGTCTTTATATACCTAATTTTATTAGCCGTTAGTCCCACTGTTCCTCCCTACACGGGGCCTCTCTCGCAGACTCCCGCTTAGTCGCTAACGACCTCGCGGCAGACCCAGACAGAGATGGCGGGATGAGCTGGACTCCTTTCATAAAGATTGGTCCTCGGCAGCTCTGGACAGAGAGAGGTGGAGAGAGAGTAGGGAGGCCCTCTTTATTCCTAATGTTGTTTTAAATGATGATATGTTTTTAAATAAATAGGTAGCTAATAAGAATGAGTTCGTGTTTTATTTCCGTAGTTGCGATGAATGAATCCCATGAACTAACTTTAATTTGTTGTTGAACAAAATAATGTTCTATGCATACATCGAAATACGATCGACCTTTATAATCGATCGTAAAAAAAATAATTATGTGATGAAACTACAAATGAACGATTTTCGGAAGTTTACTTTACTTGTGCTGTGACTCTGCGATACTTTGCTTCTTACAAAATTTCATGATTCTAGGTCAACGGAATGTACCTTAAAGGTTTTGATTTATTTGCGACTATTAAAATATGTCGCATATTTGGCCGTATTTTTTTATTGCATAGACTTAGAAGTTTGATTTGTTTACAGCTCCAAGGGACTGTAAACCTACGTATTTGATATTAATTTCAACTTGATACCTCCACGCGTTCGTGAGAAAAAGGGTCTTGACCCCCTAGAGTAAATATACCCATTCCTTGGTCTTGACAGACTTGTAGAGGGACGGATAGATAGGTAACGTAGTGTTCCTATAAGGATTCCGTTTCTTCCTTTTGAGGCACGGAACTCTAAAAAAAAAGGGGTATTTACCTGTTTGTCCTTTTCCCAAGGTCTTCTCCAGCCTGAAAGGTCCCACATACTGGTAGACCTCGGAGGTCCCTGTAGAACCTCCACCCTCCATCTTCACGCTTCACACCAAGTCCGATCACAAACATAAAAAACTTTCACATTTCACCAACATTGTTCAGTCTTTTCGCCGATAGATGGCGTTGTACTAAATTTATAGTCATTTTATTTTTTAAATCGAGTTTTCGTTCCGTCAGACGTTAATGCCGGCCGATTATTGTTTTAATTTTGCGTTTAAGTATTGTTTACTTTCGGATTCACTAGTGTTGTTATTTATTCTGTGAAGTCAATGGTGGTATTTCATTATTTGTTTACCTATGCATTGGTCTTTGAAGTAAATATTCCGGTGCCTCAATCTTTAGGAGTAAATCCAATTAAAAGAGTTCATCCATTAAGTTTTGACGTCCTATCAGAATGACCTCGTGAAAAAAGATACCTACTGCCACGAACGTAGAAAAACAATAATTGCTAGCCATATCAATTTTATTCGTATTTGGGAAGCTCGGTCCTGGCTGACATAAATTTGTAGATTTTCGACAGTCGTTACGGGTTGTCAGAAACTCGAAAGTCAGACAACCAGTCTTATCAAGTGGGGTCGTATTACCTACTTATTATAGTAACTGGGTTGTGGAGGACAGATAGGCAATCGCTCTATGTAAAATACTAGTATTCAGCTGCATCCGGTTAGACTGGAAGCTGACCCTAACATAGTTGGGTAAAGGCTAGGCAGATGATGAATAATTGAACAAAATATTATCAATCAAGACCTTTTTGCTGTCCATTTTGGGTGTATCGCCACTATAGATGGGCAATCCACCGGGTTTAAGCCCGGTGCTTTGGTAAACACCCAGAAAATTGTGTCATGTGTGTTTACTGAGTAGAGTAGAGAGAGAGAGTGAGAGAGAGAGAGAGAGAGAGAGTAGTCAGATAGGAAACGCCGACCTCATCTAGTTTTAAAATATGATTGACGTGTAGGTATAAGTGTTTGTACAAACCTACTTACAAAAATAAAATCATTTATCACTGGGTTACCTACAGTATTTGTCTCTCCTTCCCCTTTTTAATCCATCCAAAGGTTGTCTTTAAAAGATCGCTCTTAGCGATAAGACCGCCCATTGTGTCACCCTTTGTAAAATTTCTATAATATTTATGTCTGTAATTTTTATGGTATATATAATATAGAGTATGCTATTCTTTTTTGATCCTCTACTATTTTCTAATCTTCGAAATATGAAATAGCGTTTAACTCAATTTTCTGGGTGATTGCCAATCTATAGGTAATTAAAATTATTTTTAATAACTACGGGGTAATTGCGCACACTAACAGTAGCAATGTCTCATTTTGACAGTTCAACAACATTCATTGTATTATTTACGCTGTGGAGCAGAAAAAAATTTCGAATATATAAAGCAATGGATTAGCCATATCCTTCAAAATGATTCAGATTGTGAATGACAGTGATCTGCGCAATTAGGGTGTCGGAGTCAACAACGACCTGAAACAAGTCGACGACCCTGGCGATGAATGACGAGGAGAGCCGACCCCAAATAAAAAGGGACAAGGCTGGGCAAAAAGACAGAGAGGGAGAGATAAAAGTTACACCAGCGCATTGCAATAACCTCAGTCAAACTAAGACATATATTTCAGTTATTTTGAATAAGCTACGAAGTGAATTTCATTACACATCGCTCCAAGAACTTGTAAATGTATGAAGTTATGAACTGCAACTTTCGTATTAAATATTTATTGCTGTTGGGCTGTCATGTAAAATTCTATTCGCAATTCTACACAGATCCAGTTCAACCTAGCTATTTAGATTCACTCAATACGCTTCCGTACCGTATCGAACATCAATCAATGTTATCGTAGGAGTCCTGATGCTGTTCACAAGTCCTTAATTTTGTCAGCTTAACTTGCTGTCGGGGGCAAAGCAAGTCAGCACCCTAATTTCGACACATTATCAATTTGAATCATTTTGAAGATATTGCCTATCCATTGCTTCATATGTTTGAAAAATGTGTCTGTAAAACAACGTAAATAACGCAATGAATGTTGTTGAACTGTCAAAACGAGACCCATTGCTCTGATAGGTAGTGTGTTACGAAATTACCCCGCAGGTTATTGAAATGTGTCATTTTCAATACGATAGCCTGCCGGATGGTTGTGTGTAGCTATTCAAGGCCATCTGGGCCAGACGAGGTCACAGCTCACAGTCCAAGATTTTGAGGTTATGAGCTCCCCCAAAGTCATGCCTGGAGGGTCAGCCCGAAATTTTGGAGGTCAACTTGCTCAAGGACAGTTTCAAAGCCCAAACGATGACTTGGTTTAGGGTCTAGGGTCAGTGTCCAGTGTCTACGTTAGAGCATGCTCTGAAAACGACCCGGAAAGTCAAGTGAGTGAGGAAGAAACTGCGCAATGTTCATCCAAACGGAATCCGTGCAAGCAATATTTTTCCATCCCTGACGGGACACTGAGCCTGCAGGCTAGAAGGTAGAGGTCATAATCCCTTTAGCCAAGTCAAGAGTATTTCGGATATAAGTTTGTAACAACGATTTACGATCTGGTTCGACGAGTAAAAATGGTTTAGCTTAACTACTGTTAGCCAAGACCTACGCGACAAATGACCGCTTACTGCATCGTATCGACCGATATAGTTCGTCGTACTTTACCGATGGAAGTTCGTAACTTTACCATAGTTTCTCATAAAACCCTTTGTTGGATGAGATTGAGGACTCAGCTCTTTGTGAGGTTGTGGAACGTAGCGTACGATAGAGCCTAGCGATTACCATGTAGTGGTGTGGGTTTGTGGAGGAAAATAATCTTCAATTTTGGTTGTAGCACCTACTGGTTTTTTCGTGCACGATACGAGTATTTACTGATTTTAGTTGGACAAAGTAAAATGCATGCTTTGGTTCGAACCCAGCCACGACCTAAAACTCGTAAGCTAAGACTGTAACTATGTAGGTACCTACTTACAAAGTCAGCCTTATAATAATGTTCCCAATGCTGGGACACATCAGGCCTCCTCTCTGTGAGAGGGCACGGGCCATAATCCACCACGCGGGCCCAGTGTAGGTTGGTGGATGTCACATGTCTTCGAATTTTTGTTTCTAGGACATATCAGTTTCCTCACGATGTTTTCCTTCACCGTTTAGTGAGCAGTGGTGATGAAATTAAATACACAAAGTAAAGTGCCCGTCTGGGTTCGGATTCGGACTCACGTCCTGCAACTCGTACATCGGGAGCGATAGATACCACTGGTGTTATTTAATCAAGTTGAAATGAAAGCAACAGCAATTACTTATCTAGAATGCCTGCAGTGCGATTCTGTAACCATCTGCCGATCGATTTTGTAAAAATCTCAACGTGAAAAGTTAGGTGAAGTGAGCTGTCAATAGGGTCAATCCCTATTTTATTAGTTGGAATGACACTCACTCCACGGCTCCACGCTCACTTCACCTAAGTTGTCACGGTGAGATGGTTACAGAATCGCACTGCTGCCGGTCGATTCTGTAAAAAGCTCACCGTGAAAACTCAAGTGAAGTGAGCTTGATGCGACTTGTCAATAGTGTCAATCCCTAGCATTATTTGAAATGACAGCTCACTCCACGCTCACTTCACTTAAGTTTTCACGGTGAGATGGTTACAGAATCGCACTGCTGGCCGTGAAAGCGTGGAGTGAGCTGTCATTCCAACTAAATGCTAGGGATTAACACTATTGACAGCTCACTAAGTTCACTTCACCATATTTTTTCACGGTGAGATTTTTACAGAATCGATCGGCTGTAGTACTATACACTTGCCTACTTCCAAATATTACCAAATTGATATAATAGTAAGGTCAATATTTACTCAGGGTTGGGCGACAAACAAACCAGAATGAGGGGTATTATTATTGCATCATATTGAAGCAGGAAGCAGCAGAAGCCACCCCTATTGTTATTGTTACTAAATAAATTAAAGAAAAAAGTTCGCATTGTGTGCTCCAACCTTTTTAGAGCTGCCGAAGTGAGCTGTCAATAGTAATTTTAAGAACGATCAGAGGGGCAATTCTCGTAATTTAAAGAACGTTCAAAGTCTGATGTCAGTCTCAATCTGGCAAAAACACCTCCAATTTCCCTACATTTTGGACACGTTCTTGACATTGATTGTCGCTGAGATTGATTTCAACTTTTTATATTACGGGAATTGGCCTTCTGACCTCAGTCACAATTTATGTCAAAATTACCTCTAATTTCCCTGCATTTTTGACAAGTTTTTGACATTGATTGTCGCTGAGATTGAGATCAGATGCGACAAGATTTTGAACGTTCTTAAGAATTGTCCTTCTGGTGGTATAACAGCTCCCTTCAGTTAGTTTATACGGTGAGATTTTAACTGTGTTGGGGTGCGAATCCGCATTTTATCATCGCGAATTGGCTACCCTGTAAAGTTCACTTGGAACCTCACTCAAGTGACCGCACATAATTCGAAAACGATCTCATTTGTTTTAATAGGTAAGTATGTACAGACGCCAGCAGGTCAAGCTACCCGAAACTGTCAAATTTTCCCAAACAACCTTGAACCTTAACACTTTAAAGATAAAGTTGAAAATCTATTAAAGAAATTTGACAGATTGTAGTAGCTTGATGTGCTGGCGTCTGTACTTACCTATAATCTGATGAATAATGAAGGAAAACATCGTGAGGAAACCAGCATGTCTTAGAACCAAAAATTCGAAGACATGTGACATCTACCAAACCGCGTGGTGGATTACGGGTACGGCAACTCCCTCTCACAGAGAGGAGGCCTGTGTCCCTGCAATGGGAAGCTGGTTTCTTGCCAGTTCTTCTCTATAGGTACCTACTACGCTTTGGAATGGGCAACTAGCTTCATCTTTCTGACTGACCCCTTGACAATTCAAAAGTGCCTGTAATTGGTTTATTCCAAATAAATGCTTTGAGTTTGAGTCTGATTATGCTACTATAATTATAGCGGATTCAAACGAGACACCGTTCGAATTTCGAAGTCATGTTATAGAGCAGAAAAGATTACAGAATACTTTTTTTAAAAGCCGTGTTCCAAAACAGTAAAGATCAAAAATGATCCGTCCTTTGTAAATATAAAATTAAGGCCAAATGTTTTTTTTTTTTAACAACGTAGCAAGTAAAATCCCTCTGAAAGATGCTAATTTTATAAACAATCAGCTTGAATGACGGCTATCCAGTTTACAAGCAATTAACGTAGGCCTATTACAACGTTTGGGTAACTGAATTGGGTCAAAAGAAAGGCTTTTAGTATTAGTAAGTAGCCCGGATCTTGTTGGATTGTTGCCAGCGTTAAAAAGTCTTAAAACAATGCGTTAGGCATAGCCTACCTATTTCTTTATGTGGAATGAGAGTTTATTCGAATGTTAAAATGGTGTCTGAAAAAGAGTTTCTTGTTTTTGAAGGTTGGAAGGTCTGTGTTCCAAAAAACCTTGCGGTATCGGTATGTATGTTAGATGAATCATCATCTGCCTAGTATTTTCCCAACTATGTTGGGGTTGGCTTACAGTCGAACCAGATGCAGCTGAATACCAGTATTTTACATGTAGCGACTGCCTATCTGAACTGCACAACCCAGTTACTGGGTAATACGATAACCCTTAGTAAGACTCGTTGTCAGACTTTTGGGCTTCTGACGACCCGTCTAACAAAGATCCACGAATGTCAGTTAGGACCAAGGGCCTAACGTGCTTTCCGAGGCACGGAGGGGTCATGGTATGTAGAGATGGTAACTCTTCCACGGACCAACCGCGGCAAGCTTAGCTTAACCTGATCGATCGGCCCGTGCGGCTGTTGTTACTTAGCCACTTGTTAGATGAACATGCGTGGTGGTCCATGGTCATATTTATCTGTCTTCTACTTCTCCATAACGCAATGAATGTTGTTGAGCTGTCAAAATGAAATCCATTGCAACTCCCTGCTGGTTCTGTAAAGCTCACTGCTCACCTCACGCAAGTGAGCGCACACAATTCGAAATTGTTACCAGCGACCTAATTTTGAGTCTCCCCCAAGGAAGTGTCTTCAGACCCTTCCTATTCCTTATCTACAATCATGTATAATACTGAATTGTGTACTGCAACACCGTTGGATATAAATTGGACCGCAAAACACGTGTAATTCTATAGGTACTATACATGACTCCCAAGATACAGGCAAATGCGTAGTTTGGGGGAGTTGGGGGTCACCGTCCAATCTATTCTTGTACAAATTATGATTATAAATTTGAAATACAGGGTCAAATTAGATTAGCTAGCGAAACTCCGCAGACGAGATGGGTATCTATATTATTATCTAAACACGATAAAAAAGATTAAGCTTTAGATTGGCTTATATTGGAGTCGACGACCGCTGGTAGCTTGTTGTTACTCGATGTATTCGTTGAGAAAATCTGTTTTAACCGACTTCTAAAAAAAGGAGGAGGTTCTCAATTCGGATGTTTGTAATTTTTTTATGTTTGTTCGCGCATAACTCCGTCGCTTGCCAACCAATTTGAAAAAAAAATTTTTTGTTAGAAAGGGTATAAATGGTCCCAAATTTTTTTATCAAAATTGTACAAGCGGTTTTTGAAAAATCAACAAAAAAAATAAAATATCACAACAAAAAAGTGAAAAATAAAAACTTTTTTACAAAAAAAACAACCGACTTCCGAAATTAAAGTTATTTTTCACTTTGTAGTGTTTTTATGGAAGTCGGATATTTTTATCGTGTTCATGTCGCAGCCAACTGGTTAAATTAGCCGTTTAGTCAACCGCCTGGCCTTTGGAAGTAGTGCTCGCCTCGCTTCGCTCTCTCGGCTCGCACGCGGTTGATCACAGTTCTAACCTATCCCATTTGGTTGGGGTGCCCTGGCTTAGTTAGTGCGATCAATTCGGCTCGCACGTGATTGGTTACAGTTCCAACCTAAACTATAATTTATTGAATATCATTCAGGCCGTTGGTGGAACGGCCGCCGTTTAGTTAAAAGGCTAGGCGGTTAACTATACCCATCACGTCTGTGAAGTTCGCACGAAAAAAAAAACAGATTTTTAAAAACTGACATTTCAAGTGACTACACATTAGCTGCGGTCGATGACCCCACAAAAATATCATCTAATTTATTTATTTTTTGTTTTGTCACGTTTAGATATCGACACCCATCACGTTTGCGGAGTTTCGCTAGCTAATCTAATTTGACCCTGTAAACTCCCTATTTACTCAGCATTATTTAAAATAACAGGTACATACAAAAGTGGGTTATTATTACTTAGGCCCAATTATAGACGCGTGTTTAATTTAATCAGATTAGACCCATGGAACTCGGGGTTACCAACGTAAAAAAAGTTCAAGGTTTAACGATAAGCAGTTGTCAAACGTGTATTGTCGAATTTAATGATGAGATGAAAGTGATGAAATTTTTTGAATTCGAACCTATTATAATGTTGGCTTGTTAACTGGCAAAAAATCCTACTAATATTATAAACGCGAAAGTAAGGATGGACCGATGGAGGCATGGATGGATGTTTGTTACTCTTTCACGCAAAAACTACTGAACGGATTTGGATGAAATTTCGCACACAGATAGTTTATAACCAGGATTAACACAAAGGCTACTTTTCATCCCGATATTCGGGATCGAAAATTATGCGGGTGTAACCGCGGGGCGCTGCTGTCTGTAATAATATCGCGCTAAATGACAATGGAAGACTGCTCGATATAGACAAGGTAACCAACTCTATTACAAATGACTGTCTGGCGCTACATAGTAATAATACCAGTCTAATATTGTCCCTACACCCCTATTCTCATACAGTAAATGAACGAGCATTGATCACCACTTTTGCTCAAGATGGGATCCCCTTATCAGACTTATATTAACTACTAACCCTTCTACATACACATAAAAACGCGGCCGCTTATACGATACCATAACGCGATTCAGCAGTGCGATTCTATAACCATATCACCGTGAAAACTTAGGTGAACTGCAGTGCGATTCTGTAACCATCTCACCGTGAAAACTTAGGTGAAGTGAGCGTAGAGTGAGCTGTCATTCTCAATGCTAGGGATTGACGCTACTGACAACTCACATCAAGCTCACTTCACTTGAGTTTTCACGGTGAGATTTTCACAGAATCGACCGGCTGAGCGTGGAGTGAGCTGTCATTCCAACTAATGCTAGGGATTGACTTGACACTATTGACAGCTCACTCTAAGCTCACTTCACCTAACTTTTCACGGTGAGATTTTTACAGAATCGATCGGCTGTTCTTTGAAAGTGGTGTAGGGACATTATGTATTTTGAATTTCCGTCAAACTTCAGTAAATAAAAACAAAAGTATGGGGTTGGGGGTCGTAATTTTATTTTATTATTTACGACTTTTGTAACAGCCTCCTGAAATTTGACGAGGATGCAAAACAACAGCTTGTATATTAAAAAAAAAAACAACGTACCACCGATACAAAGAGAAGAAGGAGAATATAGTGTTATTGTTGATCGAAGCGTACGACCGCAAATGGAAGACAGAATATAATATCAATACGACGTAACACAGGAGGGGTGGTTCAACGGGAAATCCCAGAGCCCTCTTCTGTATGTGATCAAGACCACGGTGTGTGTCATCGTTCTTCTACCTTGCCATAATAGCCCAAGCACAAGGTCTCTAAGGATCCACACGAGAAAAAAAATGCACGAAACTGCCCAGTTTTTTTTTTTTTTACCCTACAGCGGCGAATCTCAGTTTTTTCGTGAGTGACAGACAGTATTAGTAGCCAGGTAGTACAGACGCCAGCACATCCAGCTACTACAATCTGTCAAAATTCTTTAATAGATTTTCAACTTTATAGTAAAAGCCTTAAGGTTCAAGGTTGATTGGGAAAATTTGACAGTTTCGGGTAGCTTGACCGTGTGGCGTCTGTACATAAATCCGTAATGTAGCGATAGTACATTCATCTCTGAGCCTCCACCACATTTCCAGATAAGTGAAGTTGTTCAAAATCTGGAAATCCGACTGTCTGAAACTACTGTCATAGATATGACAACAGGGTCATTCTCAATGCAATGTCAATACCGCTGCGTCCTTGCTCCAAATTCTTGGAAACTTGACACGGCCGTTTTTAAGCAACGATTTTATGAAGAATGGGATAAATTAGAGCCTGTGCAGGGACCATAGAGCTGTAGTGGTCCAGAGGTATCGGGTCCGACCACTGTTCTCAAAACGTTGAAGGAAAACATCGTGAGGAAACCGGCATGTCTTAGAACGAGAAATGCGAAGACGTGTGACATCCACCAACCCGCACTGGGCCCGTGTGGCGGATTATGGCCCGCTCCCTCTCACAGAGAGGAGGCCTGTGTCCCAGCTAGGAACATTACATTTTGCCAACTTAGTTGGGGTCGGCTTCCAGTCTTACCGAGTGCAGCTGAATACGTGTTTTGCATCTTCTTAAACAGAGAAGAGAAGTATATAACGATTGGCTATGGCACCAGTAGGTGCTCTCTTCGAAATTCGAACGGCGTAGAGATGTGAACCTTCGATAATTTATCCGAAAGAACCGCATTCACTGAGAGAGTGAGATTCGAATTTTAAAATTGAACTTGACAGAATACAATTTGACTGGTTTGCCTAGTCTAGGTACACTTAAAAGTAATACTTGCATTGTGAAAAGAGTCGGGAAAAGAGTTCTTGGAAGGACTTGGGGAAGGCCTTTGTCCAGCTGTGGGATAGATTAAGCTAAATAAAAGGAGCGGATTGGCACAAGAAAATAGAGGCCTTTGCCTAGCCGTGGATGAAGTCGGGCTATGGATAATGATTATGAAGGAGCTGATAATTTGTTCTTAATTAATTTAGTAATCTTTATAATTATATCATACGTTCAACAATAGCTTACCTATGCTAGCTTTCAACAGGCAAGCACCCTTCAAAACACTTTGGGAAATTCAGGTTTTACCGTCACCAATCCGTTTTCCATGCAAGCTGATTACCTGTGACATGAAACTCGGAAAAATCGTTTAAAGTCTCGCAAAGAGTTTCATGCTCAGTCAATCAGATGGTGACTTGAAATAGCGCGATACTTTTCTTTTTGTTTATTCGAAAATCGATCTACCGTGATGGTACCTAAGTAATAGAAGAAGAAAATAGCAGTTTATTTCGCGTTCGTGTGTGGTAATTGCTTGTAGAACGATAGAAAAATTGTACACTTTTACCGACAAATTTAGAAATCGCAGTTTATTTTAGACTTTTGGTCCAAAATAGTCTTTTTAGGGGTTGAAACTATTTTTAGAATGTAAATATGGCGTCTTTTTATTTTTACGAATTTTGCGGCTTATTTTTCGCTTGTAACAAGTCAGTTTTAATTTAAAATCATTTTTTTAATCAAAATAATACTGGTGCTTCTTAATTAATTATGAAAATATTCATGCAGATTTTTCACACATTTCCAATTGAGGCACTGGAATAGTTTCAAAGTTCCAACAGGATTATTTTATCCGAATTCGCATCACTTCATCGGTAAAATGACTTACTGAATTATTAAAAGCACTACACAATCTAATAATAACACTGTATTCCGCATACAACGTTTTCATCTGCACGTCACTAGAAAATCAATATAGGCAGTCTTGGCCACAGCACTTTAGTTTAACACAGCAAACGGATGCGTATCCGAAATAGCAAACACTTGACATATTCCCGCGCATTTTCACTTTAGTTTTAATGAATTTATTTTGTTAAAAAAATTGTAAAATATTACATAATAATGTGGGTTCAGATTTAATGTTTTCCGTGCGGGCTCCGTACGCTCCCCGCTCGGCTATCATCGGGTTACGTCGGCACTTTTCGTTGGGGGTGGAACGAGTGAGTCATTACCCCTCGAGGGGTGGCTTTTCGTTCCGTTCTACGAACGCGAAATGAAAGGGGAACGATTTCTTATTGGAATGGTTTGTAATAAATGGAATACAATCGTAGTGGTATATTTTAAAACGAAAATAAAATTGTATATTGAAAAAGTTATTTAGAAAAAGAAATTGTTTTTTTTAAATTAACGGTAGTTTTTCTTACGGTACCTACCCGTGATCTATTTGAAATGTCTTAAATATTTAGTAACTACCAACCAATCTTCTCAGTTTCGTTAATATAATCTAATAAACATTAATTAAATCTAATTGTTATGCCTACATTGCCGACCCATGAATCAAAATTGTCCCTATCTTGTGTGGACCAATAAGCTCAATAACTTCAATGGAAATGTGGCAGGTAGCGCCATCTTGTGTTCTCACGGTAAACTACATACCTAGTACATTAGGGCAGATTTTTCCAACGCCAGATAATTATCATTTGCGTGTGGTGGAATAATTTTGAATTTTTGACAGTTCTTCGATACAAAATCTGTCAGACGTCAATTTTATTTCACGAATAAAAATTATCTGTCGATTGAAAAATCAGCCTTTTAAATTGAACCAATGCAATGGGGTGTCAAATAGGACTGGCTTGTACAGACGCCAGCACATCAAGCTACTACAATCTGTCAAATTTCATTAATAGATTTTCAACTTTATCGCTAAATTGTTCAGGTTAAGATTGATTGGGAAAATTTGACAGTTTCGGGTAGCTTGATGTGCTGGCATCTGTACATTTTTTAGAGAGTAATCTACAAAACCTACATACCTGATTTTTCAGTCAGATCGTAGTACTCTTAATCAGAAGAATAAGAATATACCTACTTACTTAATTCCTTTTAAACATTAAATTAAGGTCATATTTATGATCTTACATGTTTCGCCATGGACTGGCATACAAATAATATTTAAACATGATAAATGTAAAAAAAAAAACACTAAGTACAATACATTAATTTGTTAAATTATAATGTTTGAGGTGGCCGTGGCTATTGCTGTGTGGATGGGTGGCCATCTTTACATACGAGACCTCTCCGTACCTGGGAAAGTAAAGCACGCTAAGCGGTTGGTCCCAGCTGTCATTCGTGGATCTTTGACAGTCGTTATGGGTAGTCACAAGCCCGAAAGTCTGTCTGTCCGTCCTCCTAAACAGATGAAATATATCTAAAACCCCTGTGCTTGTCCATCGCCTACGAACAGACACCTCGCTAAACAATTTAAGAACCTAGGTAAACCTATTTCTTTAGTAACTCCCTACAGCTTACATGGGACTATACCCTGTCCATTAGGTTAACGGTTTATTGACAGCTGTCTTAGAACGTATGTACATATTCCAGATTACGTAAATAATAATGTTAAAATGCATAATAGAATAAATAGATAAACTGCCTCATCTTATTATATTGTGTGTTGCAGCTGCAATCACTAGTTCCATGTGTCAAAAAACGGTTTACTTAATGGACAGGGTAAAGGTAAACTTATTTCTCTAATAACTACCTACGGCTTACAGGGGACTAGTATAGAGTTTTCACACACACATAACAATGGGGCGGCGAAACAAACATGTCAACCCTCGTCTGGTTAACAATGTATGTCCTTTTGTTAAGTACAAACGCCATCACATCAAGCTACCACAATCTGTCAAATTTCTTTAATAGAATTTCAACTTTATTGCTTGAGCGTTAGGTTCAAGGTTTATTGGGAAAATTTGACAGTTTCGGGTAGCTTGACCTTCTGGCGTCTGTACATAAAATATCACTGATTGTACCTACCTACCCTAGCTTAGACATACTACTAAAGGTAACACTACAGCCGCACGGTCGGTCGAATGTTAAGTTACCCTTGCCGAGGTCAGTCCGTGGATCCACGACATTTTTTTTTAAATAATATAAACTAGTTCTTGACTGCGATCCCGCCTGATGGAAAGCAGTGATGCAATCGTTGACGGTAAAGCGCACTAATTTATTATGAGCCTATTCACTCTAGCCTTGACGACACTTAAATTATAATCGGACGGGAAGACCGCTGCAGGCAAATTGTTCCAGTCCTTCGATGTACGCGGTATAAACGACGAGGCGAAACGCTTCGTCCGGATCGTAGCGATGTCAACAACGTAAGGGTACATCATACTTACGTAAGGGTACATAAAATACATCATACTCCGTGCCTCGGAGAGCACGGGCCCCAGCTGTCATTCTTTGGAGGCTACTTTCAGCACTACCCATAACGACTGTCGGTATGTTAGAAACCCGAAAGCCTGACAACCAGCCTTACTAAGGGGTATCGTATTACCCACAGTAACTGGGTTATAGAGGTCAAATAGACAGTCGCTCCTTGTAAAATACTGGTATTCAGCTGCATCCGGTTAGACTGGAAGCTGCCACAAACATAGTTGGGAAAACGCTAGGCAGATTGAGTGGAACGCAGCAGTGAACCCTGCAACCTAATTGCGTGACACACTTTCAGTCACAATCTGAATCATTTTGAAGGATATTGCTAATCCATTGCTTCATATGTTCGAAAAGTTTGTCTGCTCAACAATGTAAATAACGCAATGAATGTTGTTGAACTGTCAAAATGGAAGCTATTGCGTTAGTGTGATAGGCAATTGCCCTGCCGGCTGTACTCCCGTGCTATGATAGGCTAAAGCGCTTATTACACTATCCAATTAAAATTAATATAAATTTAAGGAATGCTAACTAGGAAATCGGCAGATGTAATTGCAGTTAGAACAGATTGGATCCAATTTAGTGTAAATTGGAGGTCCAATCGCACGTACTACTTCCTAAATTGTGTACAATCGTTCTTCGCGAATGCGTCTGCATGCGTCGTTTGGCCGATTTAGAATCCAATTTAGTATCCAATTTAGTGTAGTGTAGTCACTAGCTTCCGATTTCCTAGTTAGAGTGTTGCTAGTTAGCATTCCATAAATTGGATAGTGTAATAAACCCTTTAGTTAGCTTACACAATCATCACCTACACATTAGTTGGGCTTGTGACTAAATAGATCGATAAACGAGTTAAGCTGCGGATTCCGCGGTCCGTCTGTGGATGGAGGCCTTCACTATACCGGGTGGCAGGGACATCGACGCGCAAACTGTAACCATGGATTCAGCACATGAGTTTAGACCCCATAGCGTCGAAATTTTACGTCGGTTATCAAAAAAAAAAAATCTTCTGTTTCATAGAAAAGTGCAATACCTACGCGGTCAAAACGTATGGAAGAGCAATTTTTTTTTTTTTAAATTACTTAGGTACGAAAAATTTCAACGCAAGGGCGTCCAGAATCATGTAGGTAAGGTACTGAATCCGATGGTAACGGGCTGCGCGTCGATGTCCCTGTCACCCTGTATTACATTCGGATGGGGTACGTCCGACAAGGGGACTGCCTATCACCACATTGGGACATACCACGCCATGGTCGCGACTTACGAAGTTACGAGTTATAAGTCGTAGGTTCGAACCCAGACAGACGCTTTATTACTTTGTGTAAATTATTTCATCACCACTGCTCTGGGTGCAAAACGCAAACGTGAAGTCAAACATCTTGAGGAAACCGGCATGTCCTAGAACCAAACGTTGGAAGACATGGTGACATCTACCAACCCGCACTGGGCCCGCGCTTAGAGAGAGGAGCTGGCCTGTGTTCCAGCACTACGAACGTTATAAGCTGATTATGTATAATTTACTTCAAGACAATTTAGTGGACGAAGTAGGTACTATACCTACGTAATCAAAATGCACAATTTATTTACGTGCATTTAAATTTTTACACTAGGTAAATACGTTTAAATCAGAATCGATTAAAATGAATGCTTAATTATTGAATTGTTTACATGTAAATTCATTGGTGCGTAAACTGTTATAATTTATTTCAATGTTTTATTTATTGAGTGTCGCCATTTTGAACTCAGGGATCGCAAACATTTTGTTTTAATTTGAAATCGTAGTGTTCTAAATATTTAGCTGTCTGCCACTTCTTTGACATAGATTTTTAATTTCCAGTCCGAGTTCCGGCCATGGCGAACAATCTCAAGCGGACACTAGCCATCGGCGCGGGCGATATTATAGTGTACAAGTGTGAGCGCACTAGCGCAGACACAAGTGCAGTCTCTCTTCCCTCACCCTCGTTATCCGATGGGATGGCAATCCAACACGACCGGAGAGAGATCAGGCGCTTAACGTGCTTTCCGAGGTACGGGGGTATCACACCGCCAACTTCTAAACTCCGGGCTGTTACTAAGAAAGTCCCAATGATAAAACTCAATAACACTCTGCCCGACCCGGGAATCGAACCCAGGACCCCACGCTCAGCAGTCGCGCTTGCGACCACGAGACTAACAAGGCAGTCTATGACATAGACAGTAAAGCTACGCAGGGCTATACATAACCAATATAAGCTGACTTCTGATTGTAAAAAGTACCTACTTAGGTAAACTTTAGCTGTCCCTAAGAACGATATCTCCTTCGTGACGGATTTCTTGTTTTTCTGAGTAGGTACATAATCAGAAAAAAAGTTATATTTGCATCATAATTGCGTAACACACTTTCAATCACAATCTGAATCATTTTGAAGGATATTGCTAATCCATTGCTTCATATGTTTGAAAAATTAGTCAGCTCAACAACGTAAATAACGCAATAAATGTTGTTGAACTGTCAAAATGAAAGCTATTGCTACTGATAGTGTGTTACGTAATTACCCCGAAGTCTTCTTCGTGTCGCTGGCGCGACTGTATTTTAAATCTTGTTTTCCCAAAACTTTGCCGTGCATGGCCTTGTCGTTGGCAGCGCAGAGGTCACTTCGACTTCATGTTTTAGGACACAGAGGGCAGGATAGGAGGTGGAGTATGGTTTGTGACATAGCTCCACAATCACACCCTTCTGCCGTTTCGTCAAGGTTATCCCCACTTTACCAGGATGGACATACATCTTCCCGCTTGTGTCCGAAGACGGTACAGAGACTTCCCGCAGCGCATCTCATGGAACGAAGCGTATCTTACAAATACACGTTTCGTTAACAATTTTCTATCTTCAATCGAGGCTGTTCGTCCTAAACAATCTGTAAGTATCTATCTATCAGATCTAGTTTTTTGCCTGGCTATTTCCTACCAAATATGTTGATTTTAATATCATTAAAAAAGGTTGGCCATCTCTGCCCACATTAACGGAAACAAAAAAGTACGTGTAACTACCAAATTTCAAAGTCACTGTTAACGTTCATTTCTAGTTTATTATTCGGCTAGTTCACAGGTCTCCGAAAACAAAATGTAAGTTTTTAAATCCCTTTATTTTTAGGTAGGTATCCCTAGGTACTTACTCTCCATTCGGAATAAGATTAGACATTTAAAAACCTTTTTTACAGTCCGTTCAACCGACTTTGACTTCTATTGCATTAGTGGCATGACAAATGGCAGCTGCAGTAAATAGTTATTATATAGTATTGTAACCACTTTTTTGCTTTTAATGCCATCCTTATGCCAGGGTAGCGGGATCGTCCGAAAGGGTTACCGCTGCCCTAGAACAAGGGCTAAGGAAGGAACACGGGTGGGTTTTAGTCAGTAAGAGTCTGACACTCCCTTCCGCTCCACCCAGACCGGGAGGGGTCATTTGATGATTTCCCATCCAAAAAAAAAAAATGCCATCCTTATCCGTACGGAATAGAAGTTAAAATCGGTTGAACGGACCATCAGCGTGTCCATCAGCGAAGCTTTTCAGAAACATTTTTACAGAGTAGTCCGATTTTGATAATTCTTTTTTATTGGAAAGGGTATACGGTATACGGGTATACCCCAAAGTTGGTCCCATATAAATATAAGAAAAAAAAAATCCAACCCTATGGGTGGGAAAATAGGGGTGATTGTTCACTCACAGATTTGAATGCTGAGTTGTGTATTATTACTCTACTCAGTGCCACATATGCCTGCCCTTTGGCAAACAATTAGTAGATTATAGCCACACAAAATTATAAAATAAAAACTTTTTAACAAAAAAATTAAACCGCCGAAAAAACTGAAAAGAAAAAAATAATAAACCTACTTATTTTATTTAACCTTCATAACTCAGTTCTTAAATTTCCTAATTTTGAGTCCTTACCAAGGGGTACCTACCTATCGTATTACCCAGTAACTGGGTTGTGGAGGTCAGATAGGCAGTCGCTTCATGTAAAATACTGGTATTCAGCTGCATCCGGTTAGACTGGAAGCCAACCCCAACATAGTTGGGAAAAGGCTAGGCAGATGATGAATCAAAAGTTGACAATAGAAAAATAATTATATGTTGAGTAGCATAACTCCAAGTTTCTAAATGTGATAAATAAAAAATAAATAAAAAAAATATTTATTACTAGAAGAATGGGTACAGTAAATCTCCTTAAAAACAAACAAATTTGGTCTTGTGTGTGTGTGTATGTGCACTTAGATGTCAAAGGAGTGCTTTGGCACTCGTACTAGGTTTACCCTGTATCACGAAAATATTTGTATACCTAATTTACTATAACACAGTTAGTAAATTCTCTGTTTCTTCGTAAAGCGCTTATGACACTATACAATTTTAAGGAATGCTAACTAGGAAATCGGCAGATGTAATCGCAGTAAGAAGTTCTTACTGCGATTGATTGTTCTTGAGGATTCTCTTACAATTTGTATAGTTCAGAGAATAAATGTTTGCTTTCGAGTTTAGTCTATTATATAGGAGCGTTCCGAGGTACGGGTAAAATTTGGCTATAAAAGTATGGTTTGTAGAATTTTGTGGACAAACTATATATTTACGTCTTTTATTAGTAGGTAGATATATCTAGTGCTGTAGGGTAGAGCTTTGTGTTGTTTTAATACAATGCCCATAATAAATAGCTACTTCACAAGATTTAGAAAGGAGGTCATCGGGGTAATTGTGTAACACATAAATTGATACTTGGAATGACTTAGGTACATTTTGACAACATTCATTGCGTTATTTACGTTGTAGAGCAGACAAATTTTTCGAACATAATATGAAGCATTGGATTAGCAATATCCTTCAAAATGATTTGGCAACCTAATATCAATCTATTATTGTTATTATTATTTGTTATTTTATTAATTTTTGTATTTTGTGTTTCACGAACTGTGTCCAAAATAAACTTTTTTCTTTATTTCTTCAATCTCAATCTGAATCATTTGTGTGTAAAATGTGTCTGCTCCACAACGTAAATAACGCAATGAATGTTGTTGAACTGTCAAAATAACGCAATGAATGTTGTTGAACTGTCAAAATGGAACCCATTGCTACTGATAGTGTGTTATGCAATTAGGAACCCGCAGATTGTGATTGAAAGCTGTTACGCAATTACCTAGGGTGCAGATATGCAGTCGCTTCATGTAAAATACTGGTATTCAGCTGCATCCGGTTAGACTGGAAGCCGACCCCAAAAAACCTGGGAAAAGGCTATAGGCAGATGTTGATAGGACATTACAGCTTTGTCTATAAAATCGGACGATCCAATAATTTCTGTAACATTTAAAATTGATAAAAAATAAAGAAAATCTAACAAACTTCCTAAACTTTTCAGCGAAAATGGTCGACGTGTACTTGGGAATATCACCCGAAGAGTTTACAGCCTTGGTTAAACGATACAGTGCTTTCCAAGAATCCTGCGATGACCCGAATTCACAACCTGTGACGGTGTTCTCTCCTGTTTCAAAGGAGGGTCTGGCTGGACTCGCCCTGATAAGGGAAGTCAGCAAGGATTTGGCACTAAAGAAGGAAGATGATATGAAGAAGGCTGCGGTGAGTGAATTATGTAGATAGCATAATCGCGTAATCAGCCTGTATATTGTTCCCACTGCATTATCTTGTTGGTATTAAGTATAACGAAAATCTTTCTGATTTTCCAATAATTTTCTAGAAAATATTTGCGAATATCCTAGGATTTTTGCAAAGAGCCTGCGTTTTTGAAAAAATGATTTTTAAATTATCCTGCAATTAATAACAGTGAACGGAGTCAAGTCATACATACAGTATTTGTTTCAACTATGAAATGAAATTAACAGTTCAAACAAAACAGCTCAAACAAAACAGTTCAAACAAAAAAACAAACAGTTTACAACCACAACCACGTTGGCCGTACATTGATTACCGAAAGAGGACGAAAAAGAGTAACCGTTGAGTTTCTTGCCAGCTCTTCTCCATAGGAAACGACCAATTTCATAACCACGTTTCAAAAGTGCCCATGTAGGTTTATGTGAAATAAAATATTTTGATTTTAACCTATTGTAATCGCGAATAGTCGTGGTTTTAATCCGTTTTTTTGGTAGAAAACGGCTTTACACAACACAGGTAGGTTGGCACCAAAGAGAATTAATATAGGTAGTCATTGGTTGGCACACAGTGGGCACTGCCTGCACAAGTACCAGAGGCTTATCAATAACTATCCTTGCGCTAGCTATCGTCCTTCAACCAACAGTTGATTCGGGTCACAAAGTACCTAGGTAAGTTTTTATTGCGTAAGGAAGTGGCACCCGCGACATGTTGCACAGCAGCGTTGAGAACCAATGCGCCAAACGTTTCGACGAAATCTGTCCCTAAGAAGGAACGACCATTCATCTTCTTCGTGTGGCTGGCACGACTGAATTTTATATCTTGTTGGCCCTAAGCCTTGCCACTTCCACGGCGTCGTCAGTGGCAGCGCAGAGGTCACTTTGACAGTTTGACTGCATGTTTTGGGACACAGAGGGCAGGATAGGAGGTGGAGCATGGAACGATAATTGATAGGCAGCCTGTGTAGAAACGCCTCATCCACAGATTACTAAATAGTTACTACACCTCATCTATATAGATATAGGTACTAATAATAAAGCTGAAGAGTTTGGTTTTTTGTTTGAACGCGCTAATCTCTGGAACTACCAGTGGGATTTGAAAACATCTTCAATTCTTGAAGACGGTTATAGGCTACTTAACATCACGCTTGGACCCTTAGGAGCCGAGCAAAAACAAAAAATGTCATAGAGAACGCTTAGCGAAAACGAAGTAATAGCGCAGGCGATGCGATGCTACGGGGGTGGTCGGGAAAACAATAATTATGGAGAACAAAATTATCGTATTGGCGATTTGTCCTGCCGATAAGTAGGTACGAGTAGGTACCTATTTTCTTTCATTTAAATAAATAATTAAAATTTGTTCACAGCAAAAGGCAGCAGAGATGAAAGAAAAGCCAGAAGAGACGACAGAAGACAGCGCAGAAGAGAAGAAGCCGGAGACTGAGAAGTGAACTGTTTTAGTTTAATTTATTTATTAAATTGTTGTTAAGGGTACCTATAATTTACTGCGTGTTTTCTTTTACCGTTACTCAATAAAATCTTCAATTAATTTACTCACTGATAGACACTACACGGCCTCAACCGCTGGGTCTTGAAGCATGAAATTTTGCACTAAATGATAACAGCCGTACAGTTTGATCGATCAGGATAAGCTACGATTGCCGCGGTTGGTGTGGATGGGTGCTCCATTATTTCATCACCACTGCTCTCAAAACGGTGAAGGAAAACATCGTGAGGAAATTGGCATGTCGTAGAACCAAAAATTCGAAGACATGTGACACCTATCAACACATTGCACGCCAACTGTGTTCTTCATTCACAAGAACTGCCACTAGATGGCGTTAGAGCGTGAACGTATGGATCCACGGGATATTGGGGTGAGAGATATCGGGATATTGAGAACACGAAAAAATAAAATTGCGTAGGAGTTGTGTGGAAATCGGTTGTATGGGCATGTGATGCGGAGGCATGAGGTAAATGTCGTGAGGAAAGTATTGAGTATGAATGTCGATGCTATAAGAGTAGGAGAAGACCATAGAAATGATGGATAAATTATGTGAAAGATATGGCTAGAAAGGAGGTGTAGGTACTACCGAGATGACGACTAATAGGGAAGTATAGAAGTAAAAGACATGTTGCTCCAACCCCATTAAATGGGGATAAGGGTATGAGAATGATGATGATGGGAGGCAATGGGTTAGGTATGTCGGACTTTTAACAGCTAAAAATAGCTCCATGCTCTACCTGCTATCCTGCCCTGTGTCCCAAAACATGCAATCAAAGTGACCTCTGCGCTGCCGCCGAGAACGCCATCGAAGTGTACCAGCAACACGGAGAAGATCAGCTTAAATACCATGCTGTTTCTGCGTGTGAATAAGCTTTTAAAATATTGTACAGACGCCAGCACATCAAGCTACTACAATCTGTCAAATTTCTTTAGTAGATTTTCAACTTTATCGCCAAAGTATTAAGGTTCAAGGTTGAATGGGAAAATTTGACAGTTTCGGGTAGCTTGACCTGCTGGCGTCTGTACGTTCATTTCAAATCCTACTTTTAAGAGACTGACCTCCGAGTTTCTTTCGGCCTTTCTTCTCAGAGTAGTCAGATAGGAAACGCCAACCAAAGCTAGTTTTTAAAATATGATTGACATGTACTCGTAAGTGTTTGTACTATCGCCAAAATCTATATCTCACCACCGTAAGGGCTATTCAAATAAAATTATTTATTTGTTAGAATATGGTACTTAAGGTGTTACAGTAAATTTGTTTCAGCATATCCTGCCATAACATGATGTGCAAATATTTTCACACTCAGCTATGTCAATTAATCTAACTTACAGATTCTATTGATTTGTCTTCTATTCCTGCTTGCAGCACATATTATTAGTCAATCTAAAAAGGATCCTCTTTTGTTTTTTTGGACGCAGCTGTGGTCATCATGTGCACAGGATTTTGTTTTCAAAATGGTCAGATATAGGTTTTGGCGATAGTACATACAAACCTACTTACAGAAACAAATGAATTTATCATTTACGGTGCGAGATTGTAAGAAAGTTGTTCAATAATGATTAAAATAAAATAAAGCACATAAAAATATACTTGTTTTATTGAACTTCATTAAACATAAAAATGGAAGGTTACAGGGAAGTAAATTCATCCAAACTACTTGGCTGAGTTATTATAAAAAAGTATAATTATCTATAATAATACGTAGCAAAATGCTTAAATAGTTGTTATAACTAAGAGTTGTCTGTCATGATCTCTTCGTCCTCATCCTCCGGTTCCGCAAGATCTGGATGACAGACTCTGATATGGAGATTTAGGTTTATTCTCACAATGAAACTTTTACCGCATGTTGTACATTTATGCGGTCGTTTGACATCGTCGTCAACGTGCGGAGGATGAGCTCTTGTGAGATGCGTTCTGAGTAATGACGCATGCATAGTTCTGTCACATTGCGTACATTTCACATGACAGTCAATTGGCTGCCCTTCGTGCGTTTGTCTGTGCTTCTCCATAGTTATTTTAGACACAAACAGCTTGTTACAACAGTCACACTTGAAATTTTTCACTTTTGTGTGCTTCTTCATGTGGATTTTCAAGCAGTTTTTCGTTGGAAACATCTCGTCACACTTAGAACACTTGAATTTCTTTATATCGTTATGTAGCTGCATGTGTAGCTTCAAGTAAGCTTGTCCCGTAAAGCTTTTGTTACAAATCTCACAGTTTATTGTAGATACTGACGAATGAGTTTGCATATGACTTTTCAGAAACTGAGCGGCAACAAAGCTGCGATCACAGACCTCACATAAATACTTTTTGGATGCAGCACCTTCATGCTTGCTCCTGTGAATATCCAAGTGGTACTGAGAGTTCACTTTAACGTCGCACTGGTCACATTTGAACTTGCGCCTTTTTTTAGGGCCTTCTTTGTGATGCACTTGGGGCTCAGGCTCCATAATCGGCGTATCCTTGTCGTTTCCATGGAACTTTTTGTGAAGCATCAAATACTCCATACCTTCGAACGTGAGATCGCAGACATCGCATCTGTACCTCGGATCATTTTGCTGTTGTTTCATATCGTATGTTACATTTTCACCACCATTGTAAGCTTCGGCCATTTTCTCGCGTTTTACTGACGAACGGTTATCTTGTTTGTCACTGGACGCCGGCTCCATCATACTCTTCATCCAATGGTCTTGAATGCCAATGCCGGATTTCGTCTCCATTTGGTGAATGGACGCTTCGCTGTTGTTAGCGCATATTATCAAGTGAGCGATATTGATCCATAAATCGCAACACTGTACTCACAATTTAGCGTAAATACACAATTCCAGTGTGTACAACGCTAATCGCGCTTTGTTTACGCGTTGCTTTTAAGGATTTTACGTTATAATATCAGCGGTAACACAAAAGGGAGCCTTGTTACTGTACCATAAATTCCAAAAGAGAAGCGATGCGCGTTGCTTTTTTTCGGGCGGTTCATTGACAGCGGGAACTTTTTTTATTCTTGACAACTTCATAGTTGCCATTGTAAAATTTTGTTTAACCCTTACATGATAAATACTCTTTACGTGATCATGAAATTGCGGTTTTAATTTCATATCCAGCTTTACATTAGATGAATTACAAAATAATTAAAATGAACTATTTTTTACAAATGTGAACAATTAATAATTTTTCCAACTGTTTAGAGATGCCAAGTAAAAATCAAAATCTGACAGATGAAAAATGGCGTCTGCAATGTTATGCGGTGTTTATTTTTATTTATATCCTTGAAAACTTGAGTTTTAGCACGATAATAATGACAATGTTGGTGTAGTGCCGCTAATGAGTAACGTGTCCGTCGACATGGCTTCTAGTTCAGAGGCTCCTGTGACGACTTATGTCGATAGTTCTTCCGACGACGAATGTTTGTCGGCAGTGAAACGAAAAGCCGAAATTTCTGGCGAAAACAATAGAAGCTGTGGATATGATGAGGACAGTGATGATGAACCTATCATGGCCGGGGTGCTGGTTACCGTGGAAGTGGAAGAAATGGACGAGGATTGTCCCCTAGAGTTTAACAAAGTAGGTAACACGATTGACATAAAATTATTTAAATTTTATAGATTCTTACTAGTTTCAGTCATGTTAACTTGTGTAAATACTTAAACTGGGTCTCAAGACCACCTAACCAACTATCTGTGCACTGTGTACAGTAAGAACATCATTATTATTTATGTTTGAACATACACATACTTGAAAAACTTATCTATCAATATGTTTCAAGCATGAATTTACCATGGTTCTGAACAAGTATACAAGGTAACACTCATAATATATCTTTTACTTTCATTTGATTGACAAAAATATCCTAAATATTTATCAAATGGATTATTATTTTGTGATTAAACTTGAACTTCTTCCTCTTGTGGATGGCACAACTGAATTTTAAATATTTTTATGTAAATATACTGATAACATAGTAGTTCTTTCTGTTATCACTGAATATTCAAACATACCTACTACCTAAAAAAAAGTATGTTTTTGTTATAATAATAAAAGTTAATACATCTCAATCTGACTGGTGCGAATATTTTGTCAAACATAAATAAATAATATCATAATATTCAACAGTTAGTAATAGAAAAAAAAATATGATTGCAGTTCAAACAAATGTTTATTTTATCCCTATGGAAATTAGGTGCTTTTCAGAAAAACAATGATTAAAATATTAAGTTGCATTAGAAACTCAACTTTGTGTAGTAGAGTTAAGGTTGATAATCAAAGTATCAGTTTTTTGAACAGCAGGTAAATATCATTGCTAATGTTTTAAATAATTTATTATCTGAGATACAAAGACTATTATGAATGTTTACTATAAAATAATATAATCCATTCTGCAACAAGAATCAAGGGCATTCTTAGGGGCAATGGCTGAACCTCAATTTTGACTGTCAGAAAACTATATGAGTATGAATGTGGATGGTTATACAAGTAGGGGAAGACCAAATAAACAATGGGTGGACTGTGTGAAAGATGATATGGCTACAAAAGTACAAAGGGAGTGACTACCAAGATGACAACCAAAAGAAAATTTTGCAAAAAGTTTTGCGGACGTCAAATAAATTGGGAAAAGGGGAGGAGTATAACAATGATGAGAAAATTTTAATGGCCTGCCTTGGCTGAACATTAAATAAAGGCTATTTATGCTTTAAAGTCCTATCCAGTGGGAAAACAATCCAACTACTTATCTAAAAGATACAATATTTAAAAAAAAACATATTTTTTTTTCTAAATGTTAAGCTTGCTTATTACGGGTCACTCCCCCTCACAGAGAGGAGGCCTGTATCCCAGCAGTAGGATCATAGCTAAGCTAAGTTTTACTAAGTTATGTTTCCCATATCCAAGGGCTTGGCTGGCTTTAACCTTGGCAAGAGGCTAAGCAGTCAAGTCATACAATGTGGCAATGTGTCAGTCTTTTGGGAACATTTCCAACTGACAGCCATGCAGAGGAATTTTTTGCTGCCATAATAATATTTTAGTTAGCTGGTAAATTTAATTTTGTTAGGATATTTTATTTTTATTTAATGTGCATTTAGTTAAGGTTATGCTCTTACAATTTCCAGAGCGAAAAACCTAAAAGATCGAAAAGAAGAAAAAAGCAGAAAGAAATAAAGGAGAAAGTAAAAAAAGGGAGGACATTCCGATGTACTGAGTGTGACATAGAGTTTGAGAACTCTGCTGACCTCAAGACACATGGGCTTGAACATCAAGTTAAAACAAGGTAATTATGTATGTCTGCCTCTTAATTTTTTTTTTATCTTAAAGCACAAAATCAAATACAAAAGTCATTTATTCAAACTAGGCAGAGTATCAGCACTTTTTGAACATCAAAATTACATAAGACAGTCCCCCAAAACACCACTTCCTACTACTTTAGCTGGGAAGAAGTAGCTCATCATTTCGGAATTCATAACAGACAAAAATGTAATGAATGGTGACATGCTAATAAATTAAATCTTATTGTTTTTCTTGACATGAGTTTTGTATATTGTCATTGGCATTGTATATTGACATAGGCGCCGATTCCCTTGTTCACAAACTAAACTTAATTTAAGTTCAGTGCATATTTTTTTTAGTTTTAGTTTAGGTAAATTGACGTATTTTTAGTAGCCATGTTTTTAATCACGTCTAAACTGTCTATGGAGTATCTTAATTTGACAGGACTAAACTAATATTTATTTTCTGTCCTTTTCGTAATGAAATAGAAAGAAAAAATGCACTGAACTTAAATTTAGTTTAGTTTGTAAACAAGGGAATCGGCGCCATAGTCTTATTATTGGTTTTTTATTTTATTTAGCTCAATTCTTGAGAAAGGCTACACGCTAGAACCCATAAGAGGCGAGCAAAAAGAAAAAAAAAATAGAAAGAATGCTGGTAATTCCAGAGACTCACGTGTTGAAACAAAAAAACTCTGCAGCAGCTTATTAGTATAGAAAACTACTTGGTGTGCGAAAATAAATAAATAATCATTTTTATATGAAATAAATATAATAATAAATATTTTATTCAGTATTAAAATTGGTAAAATATTTACATAAAGTCTTAGAAATAATTTACAAAGGTATAATAATGTTAGATGCCTGTACTAGGATAAAACTGTATCACAGGCGGCATGAGCATACTATAAATAAATAAAGTAATTGTAAGACAATGAAATTCTTAACAATATATAAATAACAAAAAAAAATGGTGGGTTGATGTTTCTAACTTTCTACCCTTTCAACATATTTATTTATATATAGCATTCAACAACTGTTTTCAGACATAAATGTGAGATATGCGGCCGGTACTTCAAGAAAGCGTTCAGTTTGCGCATGCACTCTAAAGTGCACATGGAGAAGGCGGCTCCTACGTGCCCGCTCTGCGGTCTCAAGTTTAATAATAAAAGCTATTTGGTAAGCTCTTCACGATTAACCTGCACCCTATTTCCGTAACACACTATCAATCTGAATTATTTTGAAGATCCAAGGAATGGCAGCCGAGACCAACAGCTAAAGGTCTATCCACACATATCAGGGCCGTGTCCGGGACGTGACAGGGCCGTGGCATACACAAGGCAGACAATGAAGCTCCGTCGCCGTCCCGGACACGGTCGTGTGTGAATGAGTTCATATAAAATGTGTATACCGATATTTTTTTTAGCCCCTGGCGGACCACCGTCCGTCCACGTCCCAGACACGGCCCTAATATGTGTGGATAGACCTTTATCGTGCTTTCTGAGGCACGGAGGAGCCTCGATATGTAAAGATGGTCGGACCGACCGCGGCAAGCGTAGCTTATTACTTAGTCACAAGTCCATTCATACAGGATGTAAAAATACCCATCACATACCCGTCAACTACGCATTCTCTACATCAAACTAAGTAATATTGCACGAAACTTATTGCTGGGAAACAACTTTTGGTGTGAAAATTTGCTATTTGTTGTAGTGCGCAATGTAACACACGCAAATCATTTTGTTTATGGGTGCATGCAACGACGTTACAGGGGTCGTGGGGGTATTGAAAGTTGTGTTATAATATCAAAAACTTGTTTCCGTAAAAAAACGTCAGTAAAAGTTGGAATTTTACCTTCAATATGTCCGTAAGCAGAAGGATCCCAGGTATGGTCCAGTACAAAAAAAAATTATTACAATGACGGAGAGTACAAGTGTCTCTCGGCTTCGTTCAGTGTCTTTTATCACCCGTTAAATGCAACCCGTTAAATGCACCGTCACCCGTTTAATGCTTGTAATGCAGCATTTTGTTTTTTCTCCCCAGGCGCGACACATGTCGACACACGATCGAACAGAAGAGTGTGAGAAGTGTCAGGCTAAGTTCCACACGAATTCCCAGTTAAAGAACCATACGAAACAAGCCCATTCTAAAAAGAGACAGCAAGATGAGACTGTGACGTGAGTATTTTTTTAGTTCATTGTTTTGATTATGAGTTTTTTTCTCTTGCCTATAATGTCCTGGAACGGTGAATGCTTATGTGAATCCCGCATCCCC
Organism: Apamea crenata; assembly: GCA_949629185.1. NCBI lineage: Eukaryota > Metazoa > Arthropoda > Insecta > Lepidoptera > Noctuidae > Apamea > Apamea crenata. The sequence continues at coordinate 5,378,727 of OX451380.1, read as the reverse complement.
GGCCATAGGTAGTGGTGGAACTCCGCGGTGGTTTTAGCCGGTAAGAGTCCGGCATACCCCTCTGTCACGATGGAGGAATTCTATGAGGATTTCACAGTGCAAAAAAAAGCTATAATGTCCTCCACAAAGGTCTCCTCCACATCTTTCCAGGTACTCTTTTCTTGTGCCACGAAGAACATCCTAAAAAAAAAACTTTGTATTAAAATAAAATTCCCGCTCTGGACGCTTAGAAAATCACACTGTTGTCCTATAGTTTCAGCTTTTTTTTTTGAGTGGGAAATCATCAAACAACTTCTCCCGCTCTGGGCGGAGCGGGAGGGCGTGTAAGACTTTTACTGACTAAAACCCACCCGTGTTCCTTCAGTTGTCTGTGCCCTGGCACAGACAACTCAAGGAACATGGGTGGGTTTTGGCCCCTGGGCCACGGTAACTCTTTCGAACTACCCGCGACAGGGTCGCGGGTAGTTCGTGTGTGCGCCAGTGCGTGTTGCCAGTGATGACATAAGGCACTGAATCGTGATTGCTCACAATGGTTGCTCATTAGAAGGCTGAAAGTCACACGAAGGGCTATGCTTGGAGATCCCCTATGCGATCGAATCAGAAATGAAGAGATCCGTAGGAAAACAAAGGTAACCGACAGCCCGAAGAATTGCCAAACTTAAGTGGCAGTGGGCAGGGCACATTGCTCGCAGAACAGATGGCCGATGGGGCCGAAATATTCTGGAGCGGCGACCGCGTACCGGAATACGTAGCGTTTGAAGGCCTCCGACAATGGAGGATCCACTGGTTGCGAGAAGCACCTATGTCTAGCATCCTATGAGAGGCCTATGTGGACGTGTGTTTTCTGATGATGCTGAATACACTATACAGCTTTGGCGCATATGATACGGCCAGTTTCACTTTTATACAAAGTGTGTTTCTTCTATGCTTATGATTTCAGTCTAAATCTCATCTTAACAATTTACCTTTTATTATACCCACAAGAAAATAATCGTAAAACTAAAGCTATATCAACATTTTACAGAAAATCATCACGCCGTCGCAACCCAAACCAAAGTTCCTCAGCGGGCGACAACACACAATCAGATCAGGACCAAAAATTATCAGAAGACGAATCCGGTAAGCCACCATTTCTATACAACGAGTTTGCTGGCTGCCTCAAACGGGAAGATTTGAGTCACCCAACACAGTGTGCCATCGTCAGCAAAATGCATAAGGGCAGATCCGTTTCTGATGTCTGTAGGTTATACCATCTGACCCCTGAAGTGGTCAACGAGATCTGGGAAGACAGAGAGAAGTATGCGCTACCCAAAAAGGCAGGAAAAAGAACTACAAGATACATGAACAGTGTCTTAGATACCAGAATAGTTGAATGGTTTCATTCGCAGAGAGCGAATGATATTCAGGTTTCCGGAAAAATGCTTCAAGATGTCGCTGAAGCGTTTGCCAAGGAAAGTGGTTTTGTAGCTTTCAATGGCAGCAAAAAATGGCTAGACAGATTTAAAAAACGATATAATATAACACTAAGAGGGACTCCGTGTAAAAGGGATTATCATAATCAAATGGAATCTAAATGGAAGAACCACTTTTTTAGAGAGCAATGGAGCGATGCACGGTTAGGTATACCAGACGAAGATATTTATACTGCAGACGAATTTGGCTTTTATTACAACCCTTCTAAAGGTCGAATCAAAAAGTTGGCAGGAAAAAAGTATATACAGGGTTATGTCAAAGATAGATTGTCAGTATTCCTTTGCGCGAACATGCCAGGCACAGATAAAAAAAAGTTACTCGTCTGTGGTACCGAAGACCCGTTATTACATTCCTTTAGAGATCCTGATACGTTACCTGTTACCTATATACGTCATTCGCAAGCCCATTTTACTACACAAATGTTTGAGGAATACGTCAAATATTGGAATCGGGAATTGCAAGTGAAAAATCGGAAAGCAATCCTAGTTTTAGACAGAGCGACAATACATTCTAAATTGCAGTTATCACATTTAAAACTTGTCTTTGTTCCTTGGAAAGCGTCGAATGGTTTAATACCGATGAAGAATGGGGTTTCAGCGAAGTTTCGAGAGGAATTCCGTAGATTAATTTTAGAAGAAAAAGCTATAAATGTACTAAGAGGGGTTGATAGAAATCTAACTTGTTTAGAAGCGTTGAACATGTTAGAAAAAGCATGGGAAAGAACGCCTCCGGATGCGATTACAAAAAGCTTTGTCGATACAGGATATGACGTCACAGTGCCAGAGGAAATAAGAGAAGTAGACAAGCCAAAAGTCTATGAAAATGACGAGGAAGTTCTAGCCAGCATGTTGAAAGATTATGATGTAGAATCGTACTTTACAAATCTAAGTAACTTAGACCAATATTTGACGGTTGATGAAGAACTGGTCACAGGACAAGGGACCAATGGTTCCGTTTTTGGCGGGAACCATAAAGTAAATGACCCATTGAACTACGCTGAAAAAGCGAAGGAGGATTTAATGCCTCTAGCCACAGACAAGCCAGACTCTGAAGAAAAGGAGGCTTTAGTTAAAAAGTCTAGAGCGTTGCAAGACTTAGATATTGTAAGGAAGTATTTACAATCGAATACAACGTCTTATGATACGTTTTGTTGTTTCATGGAAATTGAGAAATTCGTTATGCAGAGTGTTGTCGGTTGACCTTGGATTTTTAAATTATTTTTGGAACACTTTAGGTAATCCATGGTTTAGTTCGTGCATTCCAATAGCGCGCGTCACTCAAAGGGGATTCGAGATTTTTATATGGAACCTGGCATACAGTCCGTCATTTTTTTTTTTTCAAAATGGCCGCATGAATCCTATATAAATCGATAGCTGACATCAATGCAAACGGAAAATATGAAAAGACCAAACCCCGTAAAGTGTCACGCTCCGAGATATTAACGTTCAAAGTTGATTACGTGACATTCATATTTTTTTAACTTGTTTACATCAATGTTGCATAGATGATTGATTACTGTAAACGATCAAACGTGATTAGTACTAACATTGTAATGTTTTCTGTTTGCATTACTTATTTATTTAATAACATTCAAGCACATACATGTACAGGGTAGATTTAATGCCATAGGCATTTTCTACCATAGGCATTAATGTCAGCTATCGATTTATAAAAGAATCATTCGTGACCGCCATTTTGAAAAAAAAAAACAAAATGGCGGACAAGTAGGTATGCCACGGACCTTCAAACCCCTTTAAACCTTATGTCGTCAAGTGAGGCGCTCGTGTTTTGCAACGACTATACGACAAAATCACGTGATTGGCTCAAGACTATGTAATTAAGGCGGAGTTGAACCAATAGTCGTCAACGTGGCTAGTCAAACACTGGTATTGGTGCAATAATATGACAAATCGGGAATCGCCTTTCATTTCTGAAAGCCTGATTTTTAAATCTACTTCCATTAGCTGTTCTGATTGATGACCTTCGATCAACAATGGCACTAAAGTAAGGATTAGGAACAAAAACACATCGCTCAAGTGGCCGCGATTGCATATAACTTGATTATAAACCTTAACACTCAAACATAAAGTTTATTATCGTCTGCGATGGTCACTAATGGTTGTTTTTTTTAAACTAATAGTTAATTATTTGACCATTAGCAATGATATTATATCATTATATAAACTAAACATTGATCAAAAACACATTTTGCAAAAAGTTTACCATTAGTTACCATTTTTAACAATTGGTTGAGTTTAACTACGGTTGAAAAACCGGCCCTAAGTTGACAAGAGATTTCAGCATCTGGCATTCAGAAATTGGGGGGCAGTCTTGAGTCTTCATTCGGTGAGAAAATCATGTTTTATATCCGCCATGGGTTTAATCACCTCCTTGATTAAAAAGTCAAATAATCAAGGGTTTGTTAAAGAAAAAAATAGTCGAGAGACATTATTTTTATTTTTGTAAAATTTTCGTTATTATAAACTGTGTTAAAAATTCTCCCTAAGATTCGAGTAGTGAGCTAGCAAAGAGTCATACTTAGATGTAACTTTTGAAATTCTAGATTAATTAAGAACTACAAATTAGGTATTCAAGGCGGTAAAAAAGAAAATACATTGTTGCCATAACCACATCTTGTTTATCAACATCAACTCAGCCTATCGCAGTCCACTGCTGGACATAGGCCTCTCCCAGGTTGCTCCACAACACCCTGTCCTCCGCCTTCCGCATCCAGTCCGTCCCAGCCACCTTTTTATGGTCGTCGGTCCATCTAGCTGGGTCCCACACTACGCTGTAAAAATTGCGATACGCCACATCTAGTAAAAAAAAATGTAAAATGAAACAGCTTAACATCACACCCGTGCTCTTCCAAGGGGTAGGGCAGAGCTGTCTAGTACACCCACCTTTCGCCATTTATGTTACACATCTCTTTAATAAGGGGCGTGTTATTGCCATTACCTGGGCTCAGGTCCAGATTCCGGGCTGCTGTTTTAAAATAATGTTACTGTGAAAACAAGTAACAATTTTCTAAACCCAAATAGCCACCCTTCATCATTTTGAGAGCAGAGAGGAAAATATCGTGCGGAAAGGTGTCTTAGAACCAAAGAATCTAAAACAGGTGACATCTACCAATCCGTACTGTGGGGTATTTGCGTAACACACTATCTTATCTATTCTATTCTATTTTTCTCTATGGCAATGGTGCCAATGTCGACAGTTCTGCTAATGTCAGATGTGATATGAGAAAACGTGTGGAGAAAAAAAAACATAAATTCTAAATCATAAAACTTTGAATGTAATGTGAAACGCAACACACTATCAGTAGCAATAGTTTTCATGTTGACAGTTCAACAACATTCATTGCGTTATTTATTTACATCCATAAGTCCAAACTCAAGGTCTGCCAACGAGCAATGGAGCGCAGTATACTAGGTGTTAAGTTAACGGATCGTGTTCGAAACAATACTGCGTTCAAAAACAAACATAGCTGACGTGGCTCAAAAAGGTGCCCTTAAACTTAAATGGGACTTGGCAGGACATGTCTGCCGGATGCCGGACAAACTGTGGGCCCAAATAGCACAGAATTGGTGCCCTGAGACAGCGAGGCGGAGTCGCGGCAGACTACGTAGGAGATGGCGGGACGAGCTGGATAGGTTCCGACAAAATTGGAAGGAGGACGCGCGGGCTCGTGGAAGATGGAAGGAGTGGATGAAGGTGTTTGCCCGGGAGTGGGACAGCGTTATTTATTGGGACAACATACAGTAGTGTAATAAAAAGTAAAGTTAGAACTTAATAATAGAGCATCGTATGAAGTAATGGATTAGCAATATCCTTCAAAACGATTAAGATTGAGTGTGTTACGCAATTAGGGTTCTGGGCCCGAATGGAAGATTACCGTCCACTCCCTCTCACAGAGTGGGGGCATTATAGGCTGGTTATGTTTATGTTATGCTAAATAGCCATATAAAATGACATGCAGTCTTTTATAATGTGCCAAGTTGAAGTTTTAAAACGAAATCATGATCTGGTTGTGGCAGCAAGTATCAAAAATTTAAATTCAAGTTTCTAGCTCTAATTTCAAACACAGTCTCAAAGATATTCGGGCAATAAGCCCATATGGAAGAAGAATACAAATTCCTTACAAACTTGTATTTAAAAATGGCAATACTAAACTTTAATCAACGAATCTAGCTTTTACAGATTTTGAATTTTTATACATATTTGTCGATGGTTACAATTTAAATATAGTAGTCAAATTTTTGATGTGAAATTAGATAGTTCACTTGATATAGATGGCGCCACTGTCGAAAGTCTTTTTTTTGACAGGATGAAGCTAGAAATGTTTTGTTTAATAAATTTGTTGCAAATTTAGTATACTAGACAAATATATTTGTAAATAAATATATAGATTCTTGGAAGCTTAATTAAAATCTGCTGACAAGTCTCACGTCTGTTTATCATTGGTTTAAAAAAAGGTGGCTAATTATAATTTATTAGCTGTTGTGATTGTTAAGTTAAGTTTAGTTTACCCAGAAAGCCGCTGCCGTCGCAGTTTCGCGAAGTCGCGAAACTTTATTGGAACTCGGCCGAAAATGTCTGCCGCACGTCAGATGACAATTGAGCTAAGAGAACCACTGATTGGGTCCCACTAAACGCACGACGCCATCGCGGCAGGCCGAGACGAAGATGGCGGGACGAGCTTGACTCCTACCGTAGGGACTGGCCGGCACTCGCGAAAGACAGAATTGTGTGGAAAAGGGAGGGGGAGGCCTTTGTCCTGCAGTGGGACAATACATACAGGCTAGTTATATTCAAATTTAATTTATGTTTAAAATTGACGTTTTTTCAAGTTAAACAAATTTCAACTTTATTTTAATGGTAGTGAAGTTAATTTCAGAGTGATTAGCACTATTGAGAAAGTTGTAGCGTAAACTGAACTTTATTATGTAGGAATTAAAGTTATTTTTCTATAAACTCATATTTGTTTACATTTTTGGCGAATATGTCGCGATATTATATTAGATAGATAGTTTAGTTAAACAATCACAACAGCTAACTTGATATTTGACAGCGGATATACTGATCAGAGAGTTGATTAAGCTTTTATATGCTGAAAGAAGATATAAGAGAATGAGTCGCAATACTTAAGTTGTCATAAGAAAAACATACATACATGCAGGGAGATTTTTTAACTCGTGCGCAAACTAAGGGCCGGTTGTTTCAAACGGTTGGTAAACGTAACATACGTACGTCGAATAATGACGATTACGTATTCGTTATTATTTGACGGACGGTAAGGCCATAATTTTGTAATTTGAAACAACGCTTTTTTTGGTCTGACGATAGTGAGCGCCATTTTTGACGTATACGCGTCGTCAAGTGGACATGAAACAACCCGCCCTAATAGCGTTTATTCAAGGTTATAGTTTGCACACTGGTTAACATTTTGTCCTGTATTTTGCAAAGTTTCAACCGATGCAACAGTGAATATTGGCTTAAAATCGACTTACACGATTTTTTACAGTATTAAGCCACTATTACATTATCATATTGAGGTAACATTTTTTTTTAAACGTTGCCCCACACTAGGAATTTCTCCTGTGTCGTGGGTGCGATTACAGACGTATAAACTCACATACACAAACAGCCAGACCCGGAACAACTAATTGTAGGTCATACAAATATTTGTTCCGTGCGGGAATCGAACCCGCCACGCAGCGCAGCAGTCAATCGCTTAACCATTGCGCCAACCGTGCCGTCACATGATATCATAGAAATATGAAAAAACTATGACAGTGTTAGTAAAAGAGGCCAAATAAGATCATCATTTAATTTGCTTGCGGTCCAAAAACATAAAAACAACACAATGTCGTTTTCCATTCTTTCAGAAGGGACATGTCGTATGATCCTAGTGTTAATAATCTATATGACGGAGAAGGTACAGACCCCAGCATATTCAGCTACCCGAAACTGTCAAATTTTCTCAATGAAACTTGAACCTAATTCTTTAGCGATAAAGTTGAAAATCTATTAAAGAAATTTGACAGATTGTAGTAACTGCTGTACTTCTCGTTATCATCATATTTTAACTGCTGTGGGTGTACTACGGGTAGTGTTGGTTATTACGCAATAGAAAAAGCTTTTGCAGTTCAAATCGAATAATTTTACAAACAAATTAATCACACACTGTAGGTACACGACGCAACTAGATACGGAACGCGCGACAGTTTCTGAGCTTATGTTATCCGTACGATGTCCGATGATCAAGAGACGCTCCACACCGCTGTTGTAGGGCTCTTGTCGACTCGCACGAACGTCAGGCTAGACTCTGTCGAGCACCGCCTGGTGGCGCTAGCGTCGAATAGTCAAACGAATAACTGATGTATATCCGACATATATATGTTGATCATAGCTGTTACAAAATTTAATGACAGCTGTCGTGTTTTCAACTATCGACGACGACATTAATAATCATCTGCCTAGCCTTTTCCCAACTATGTTGGGGTCGGCTGCCAGTCTAACCGGATTCAGCTGAATACCAGCATTTTACATGGAGCGATTGCCTATCTGACCTCCACAACCCAGTTACTGGGTAATACGATACCCCTTGGTAAGACTGGTTGTCAGACTTTCGGGCTTCTGACTACCTGTAACGGCTGTCAAAGATCCACGAATGACAGCCGGAACCAACGGCTTAACGTGCTTTCCGAGGCACGGAGGGGTCTCGGTATGTAGAGATGGTGACCCATCCACAGACCAACCGCGGCAAGCGTAGCTTACCTGATCAATCGACCGTGTGCGGCTGTTATTATTTGGCCACCGGCCCCTCCTGACGACATAAATATGATAATGTAATAGCGGTCTTAAAAATAATGGTTAAAAAGTGGCGCTTCTAGAATAAATTGAAGTATTTTCTTCTTTTTTCTATCGATCTTGCCTGTTTTTGTTATGTACGAAGAAGTTTTATGTATATATATAGCGAGATTTATTATAAATAAGCAAAAGTTATATGTTATTTCTTTTTGTAAATAATTTGTATGTAAGAGAAATTCCAATTTTATTATAATGATGAACCGATTTTGAGTATGATTATGGTTGATAGCTTGAATAATAGAGTGAAACCCACTCGATGTATGTATCTAAACGTTTGGAGGCCAAAAAGTTCCGAACAAAAACGATCTGATATTTACAGGAGCGTAGCAACCCGGTATAGCGTGATTCATACTTTGTGGCGGCTCGGAACATGAAGCGAGTCCCTGCGCAGTAACAAATTCACGTGTCAGCGGGGATGACGGGTGAGGTACTGCACAGCGAGTAGCGCACTTCAGAGCCGCCGTAAAGTTTGAATCGGACTGTATGAGCCGTATTAATGATTGAGGACTCCCAAGCTACAGGGCAAGGCGGGCAGCAAGGTGGGCAGGGCGTGGTGAAATTATCAAGCTCTTGTATTCATTTAGCAAAATTATGCAGAAAATGTACCCTATCCAAGTCAGGCTGGTCCAATTTTCGAGCGCGCTTCGCTCGCTCATACATTTTGGTACTTATATCACAATAACAGCTCTACCTAGTATCCTAGTCAGGATGCTCTAATTTTTCTAGCTCATTTAGTTCGCCCTGGCAGTCTCTTAGTAAAATCACTATGAAAACAGAACGTTCGTATTTTCGAGCTGGCTCCGCTCGCTCTTTGGTCAGGATGCTCCATTTTTACCTCGTTGATTTAAATAACTGCATTTGTCTATAACATTTAAAAATGTTGATAATTACATCGAATGGGTTAATAGTGTTGCCAGTTATATTTTCCACTGTTTCAAACATTATTACATTAATCACGCTCATTTCTTGTTTTAAAATTGTTACATTTTATTAACTTTTTAGACTTTTTTCCAATTTAATACATTTTCCAATTATTCCCTAGTTCCAAGGTTATGGACTTTTGAGTATGGCAACACTATTTAAAGGTAAATGCACATTGGTGCAATTTAGCGCTTTTGTGGCACTTGGGTGAAGTTGTGTCGTTATTATTGTAGTCTGTTACAAATGTTATTTCCTAAAAAAGTATTTTAAGAATAAATGGTTTAAATGTCAAGTCTGTATGCCGTTTTATTTTATAAACATATCTTAAGTCCTCCGGCTTATATCTTTCGTCTTCCTCTAGGGGCAAATTGATATTTAGTGCAATCAGAACTTCTATACCCTGTCCATTATGTAACAACTGCTGTTAATGTAAATTTATCGATCAATTATGGTCGTAAATAATCTTACAATCATCATCTGCCTGAGCCGACTCCAGCACAGTTCGAAAGAGGTTTTTCGAACTGTGCTGGAGTCGGCCATTTTACATTAACAGCAGTTGTTAGACATAAGCAAGCAAAATAATGAAATATTCATCATCATTTTCCTGCCCTTATCCCATGTTACTTGGGGTCGGTGCAACACGTTTTCTTCTTCCATTCTCCCCTGTCAGCCGTCACGCTATCAAAATAATGAAATATTATAAAACATTTATTTTAGCTTTGCACTTACACGAGATGTAATATATAAATATAGAAGTAAAAACAAAAGAAGATAAAAAATATTTAAAATTAGGAATAATAAAATATAAAAAGAGGTTTTATACCTTCTTGTTGGCTCTAACAGCAGTCATTTAGATAAAAAGTTCCGATTGGAATAACCACCGACGCGACGGCCCGTAGGTACATATTCCAGATTACGTAAACATTTTCTTTAAAATACGTAATAAAATAAATATATAAACTACCTTATCTTATTGAATTATTTTATTTATTGCTTCTTACATACATTATAACACCGTAAGTGTATGAATCAATGTATTGTGTTGCTGCAATCACTAGCACAGATTACTGAATAGTTACTATCACTAGTTCCATCTGTCGAAAAATGGTTTACCTAATGGACAGGGTAGAGTTGAGGTGAGGGGGAGGCGGGGTAGAGGTGGGTGTAGAGAGTTGTATTGGTGAATTTTATGATTATAATTCTATAAATAAAATTTTCTTACGGACGCGAATCATATTTATAGATATCAACATTCAACCTGATACCGACTTGCAAATATGCCTAGAAGCATAAAATTTTCCACAGGCTGTGTTAAAATGAATGTGAGCATACCTAATCTGCATTCGCGATTTATTTGCCAAAAACGTAAACAAATATGAGTTTTTGGAAAAATTACTTTAATTCTTACACAATAAAGTTCAGTTTACGCTACAACTTCAAACTTTTTAATAAGTTTTTCAATAGTGCTAATCACTCTGAAATCAACTTAGGTAATTACCATTTAAATAAAGTTGATATTTGTTTAACTCAAAATAATCAATTTGAAACATTAATTTGAATAGACAGTATACGGAAGGATTTACGAAAATTCTTTCCCTAGGGTAAATAGGAGAACAGTTCATCATTTTTGCCGATAGGAAATACCATCGAGCTTGTGACTAATAAATTCGTAAATAACATACAATGTTAATTCAAAAATTATTTTAATAATAACAATGTAAAACAATTATGTACAACATTTAAATTGAATTGTTCAACTTATTAATAGGCTACTAATAATATATAATTATGAAATAGTTGGGGGGAAACATAAATTATTAAGTAAGTACCTAAATAAGTTTGTGATATTAAAATAGTTCACATTGAAGTTAGCTAATAGAAAAATAATTGTTGGCGAAATCTGCATCGCATTCACAACCATCCGACAGGCCCATCTCATCATCTGCCTAGCCTTTTTCCCAACTAAGTTTGGGTCGGGTCCAGGTCTCACCGGATGCAGCTGAATACCAGCACACATACACATGAACATGAAGCGACTGCCTATCTGACCTCCACAGCCCAGTAACTGGGTAATACGATACCCCTTGGTAAGAATGGTTGTCAGACTTTCGGGCTTCTGACTACCCGTAATGACTGTCAAAGATCTACGAATGACAGCCGGAACCGACGGCTTAACGTGCTTTTCGAGGCACGGAGCCATCCGACAGGCTATCGTATCGGCCGAATGCTCGGCCGTTTCCTGCTACGAAGTTACTATTTGGTTCGGTCGGTCCCGATCCTACACTCCTACACTCTTTCGAATATTGACTATGGTCCCGACCCAACTGAGCTGATCCGAACTTTTTTCGCATTTTTCAATAATATTCGGTTCGGCCATGTGTCGGTCCGATCCGAACATTCGCACTTTGCACTTCGGAGTAGACCCCCTACCCTTGCCCTACCCCCTACCCCCGACAGCAAACAGCTGTCGGCAGAACAGCGGTCGTCTATTTCATTTAAACTGACTACATTTTCGGGTTTTGAACTTGTGAACAGCGTTTAGAGGACTCCTACGATAACATTGATTGATGTTCGATACGGTACGGAAGCGTATCTAGTGGTTGTGAATAGCTATGCTGGAGTATTTCCCTGTTTTTGTTATTTGCATTTTTATTTTTATATATCTACGTATATTTTGTACACGGCACCGGCCGCACGAAAAGGCACCAAAGTTTATAAAATATCTACTCTATGGCATGATAATTAAAAATGCTGAGCGAGTCACAGACAAGTTTCTAATCTAAGTAAAATAATTATTGTAATGTATTGAGTTAAATATTTTACTACCAGCGTTTGTGACAACAGGAACAAGTTGTCCACTAGTAAAAGGTACGTGTCCCAGCACTGAGAATATTTTAGGCTGATTATTCAAAAGTTTGTTCATATTTTTGTTTATACAGCCAGTCCTCAGTTTCCAAACTGGCCGCAAACGCAATGTAGCCTCGCAGACCTTAGCGCAGATCATTCTTTTATATGAGGAAGGTGACGACATTGAATCATACACTTTATTTTTAGTAGCATAAGTGCGCATGTAAGAATAACGTTTTGGCGTCCTGTCACAGTTAATTTTGTACTTTAAGCCAATAGTAATAAGATTCAATGTCATAAAATTCCTTACTCTGCCCTTTGTTCTTAAAACGCCTGCGCGACCAAAGCGACTGCGAAGCGGGAGCGTCAGTCGCGCGACAGACGCTGTTCGTGTTTATCTATGGCACCTTGCACACCTATGCGACGGCTGTAGTCGCGCAGGCGTTGCGAGTTTAGTTTCACGTTGTTGACGCTTCCGCTTTGCCCGCGTACTTGACGCGCAGGTTTGGCCGAAGCTTTACATTCCTTAAAGGCAGAGAAATCTAGTATGAATGTCGCAGCCAACTGGTTTAATTAGCCGTTTAGTTAACCGCCTAGCCTTTTAACTAAACGGCAGTCGTTCAACTAACGGCCAGAATAATATTCAATAATTATAGTTTAGGTTAGAACTGTAACAAATCACGCGCGAGCCGAATTGGTCGCAGTAACTAAGCCAGGGCACCCCAACCAAATGGGTTAGGTTGGAATTGTGATCTACCGCGTGCGAGCCGAGAGAGCGAAGCGAGGCGAGCACTACTTCCAAAGATCAGGCGGTTGACTAAACGCGGTCGCGGGCGGTTGGCTAATTCCACCAGTTGGCTGCGACATGAACATAATAAAATACCCAACTCAAACTAACTACGTTCTATATTAACATAAGTCTAACCACAATGACTAGTTGCTGGTCTGCAGGGACGGAGACACATTCCTTCCAAGCACATTTTCTTTGTATTTCAGTTTCTTCACATTGGTAGGGTCATTGAGAGCTTCTTCGTCGGCTAGGCGTTCTGATCTCTGGTCCTGAACGGGTTCTGGAATAAGTAAAATAAAGGAGTTAATATATAATACCAGAAATATGTAATAGGCTGGAAATATACAGGATCAAATAAAATTTGCTAGTGAAACTCCACAGATGTGATGGGTATTGACATCTAAACACAACAAAGTAAGAAATAATAATATTGACGATTTATTGAGGGAAAGCATGAGCATTGGTCACCACACTTGCTCTAGGCAGAGTTCTCCAGGTTAGCATCTGCATTACCTGAATCTAGCAATTCCCATAAACATCATTTCTTTTGTATGGAGCTTACCCAAGCTGGGTCCTCTGAACTCCTCTGGCTACTCTCAAGTAAGTAGAGTGTGGAGGGTGTGGGTGGTGCGGTGTGTGGTGTGTAGAGCTCTCATGACTGCGTCAGAGAATGACATTTGAGTGGCTGAATTTTGGATTACTTCCTACTAATATTATAAATGCGAAAGTTTGTTTGGATGTATGGATGTTTGTTACTCTTTCACGCAAAAACTACTGAACAGATTTTGACGAAATTTAGCACACAGATAGTTTATAACCAGGATTAACATATAGGATACTTTTTATCCCGACATTCCCACGGGATCGAAACTTATGCGGGTGAAACCGCGGGGCGCAGCTAGTATAACATAATTTAGAATTTTCTCAGCAAACATATTTGTCATTGATAAGGCTGAACCCAATAACCAATTGACAAATACATAGCTACTGATGGTAGCCAGTTTAATTATAACTGTCAGTAGGTAACAATATAATCATACAGATCACTACTGATATACATTATTGGCAATTTAAAAGCAGACAGATAGATCAGTTTTCCTACCTACAGAGTGCCAAAACTGGCGATAGACAGATAATTGGGTTCGGCCTTAAGAGGAAGAAGGTTTACTTACTGTTATAAGGTGTATATCTATCAGACAATAAGCTTTCTAAGTTATATCCTATGACTCCAACCACTGCTGCAACCGGCAATGTAAAGTACGGAGCATTTGATCGTAAAAACTGCAGTAATATTGGCCACATCTGAAAAGATTGCATAATTAAGTTAAGATAGAAAAAAAAAAGATTGGATGAAAAAAGGTTGGATTTTAAGGATGGGTGACATTTTATAAAAGATTATAAAATTCAGCCATCTCTAAAGTCCAACCTGTTTTTCATTCAATCTTTTTTTTAGACTATTGCAACGTACTGGTCAGCAGAGTCGCTTAGAGGGCGAGAACGACCAAAAAACCACTTTATTTGGATCTTTTCAGCTGTTAGTATTTTAAATTGGCGCGGAATTAAATAAATCCTTACTTTTAGATCAGTTTTTACGACTGCCTTCCCACATTATAAGTCGTTAGCTAATTATTATTATCAAGCAATCCTGGGCTTTGATAAAAATATCAAAAACCGCAAAATTTTATCTAAGGTTTTAAGGTTATGTAAGCGAATGATAACATTAATTTTGTATTTCAATTCATAAGTGCGTATTACTTACTTTTGATGTTAATTACGAGCGCTAATATAAAGTTAAGTGAATATTAAACTATTTTCTGTGAAAATAAATATTACAGCGCAACGGTATGCACCGAATAACAGCTGACTTATTTGACAACAACTTGAAGTTAATAAAGTTTTATTCGATTTGACGTACACAGTTTAGTTTAGAAATCGTACCAAGCCTATATTTATGTAGACCAGCCCTACCAAGGCGTACCGTATTACCCAATAAAGAGCTTATCACACCATCCTAACTATCGGACCCGATATTATATTAAATTGTATAAGAAAATATATTAAGTTGGATAAGAAAATATCTTATCCAACTTTAGTAAGAACATGAAAATCTGTGCGTGGTGGACGCGTCTTGAGGCTCTGCTGGTTCTGTAGCTCTGTAGGTTCTGTAATAATGTATGTAACATACATAGATTCCATGCTAGCTTAGCAGAAATTAGGACAGGCTAAACCTGGCAAAACATCCTTAGGTACTGAATCAAACGTTTTTAACGTTAAAGGTTTTTATTACGTCAATGCATTAAGTATTTAATTATACTATATTTTATTAAAGATTATTAGGTTCCTTTTTCGAACGATAATTTTTCTATCTTTCTGTCAATTCTGTCATTGAAAAACGTCAGAGAAATGAAAAACATAACCTCAAATCTTAGACGCAATTTGCGAAGTAAATAAAATAATGTGTTTCTAACTAAAATAATCTTTACTAACATATTTATTTATCAAAAATGTCACAAACGCAACTCCTAAACTGCCTTTCCAGGCTGCACATAACGAGAAACCAGTCAAAATATTTACGTAACTATGTTCAGGTTTTGGTTCGAAATAATTCTTCTAAAACTGCTAAACAGAAGACTGCTACGTCTGTTTATCGCGCTATGAATATATTTGATAGGAATGCGAAGGCTTTGCAGAGGGAGAGGTCAGCAAGGAGGGATGATTATCACTTATCAGAATATATCAAAGAGGAGGTAGGTTGGCGGACTGCCGACCGCGTTTTGGATATCAAACGAGTGTTTACGAATGCTGTTGAGCTTGGTAAGTTAATTTTGAACTATACAACAATGTATAGTTGTATAGTCTTGTCTTTTTGCTGATCTTCAGTCATAATTATGTTAGTTTATGTGGCGGTGGCCGCGGTGGTCACGACTGTCAAAGATCTACCAATGATAGCCAGGACCAACGGCTTAACGTGCTTTCCGAGGCACGGGTCTTGGTATGTGAATATGGGCACCCATCCACTGACCAACGGTCGCAAGCGTAGCTTAACCTGATACATCGACCCGTGCGGCTGTTATTACTTAGCCACAAGTCTAGGTTAAGACAAGATTAGGTCTATTGTCTAATCAATTAAGCCTAGTAGTTGGGTTGCGCGTTCAACTCCTATACAGAACCTCCTTTCTTCAGCATAGCTATTCACAACCACTTGATATGCTTCCTTGCCATACCAAACATCAATCAATGTTATCGTAGGACTCTATGTTCACATGGCAAGGCAAATCAGGTTATTGAGATGTGTGATTTTCGATACAATAGCCTGTTGGATGGTTGTGAATAGCTATACAGTTCAGTTATTACATATTCAGGTATTTAGACATAAAAAAAACATGTAATGAAAATAATTAAAAAGCTTAGACTTTATTTACAATCATCATCCTTTTCCCAACCAAGTTGGGGTCGGCTTCCAATCTGACCTTCACAACCCAGTTACTGGGTAATAGGAAACCCCTTCGTAAGAGTGATTATCAGACTTTCAGGCTTCTGACGACCCGTAACGACTGTCTCTATCTATGAATGACAGCCGGGGCCAACGGCTTAGCATGCTTTCCAAGGCATGGACCGCTTAGACTTTATTTACAAACATTCCAATAATACAATTTAAAAATTGTATTTCAGGTGCAAGTCGTGGCTATGTATCCCGTCACTTTCTACCGGACAGTGTGGAGAAGGTGACATTATGTGACACTTCACAGACGCATCTGGACAAAGCGATAGTAGGAGACGGAGTCAAGTTTGATAAAAGAGTTATGGATGAAGAGAATATTGATGTATGTTGGAGGTTTTAGAATTTTATTATCGTAATCAGCCTATAACGTTCCCACTGCTGGGACACAGGCCTCCTCTTTGAGAGGGAGTGAGCTGTCATGTACCACGCGGGCCTAGTGCGGGTTGGTGGACATCACACATGTCTTCGAATTTTTGGTTCTAGGACATGCAGGCTTCCTCATGATGTTTTCCTTGACCGTTTTGAGAGCAGTGGTGATGAAATAATTTACACAAAGTAAAGCGCCTGTCTGGGTTCGAACCTACGACCTACAACTCGTAAGTCGCGGTCATTACCAATGGGCCACCACTGCTCTTCTGCAATTTTATTATAGTTACTATACATTTTTGGATAATGTCTGAAATATCTGCTTAACTATCCAGTGAGGGGTTAGTAATTAATCCCCCAATCTACTTAGCCACTTCCCAACTATGTTAGGGTTTGCTTCCAGTCTAACCGGAATCAGCTGAATACGTGTTTGTACACTTGGTAACCACAAGTAAAGTGAGCGTCGCTTCGTGCTTTAATTTTCACAAATACATAATTTGTTTTGTTTAGCTGCCAGACAACAGTGTAGATCTTCTGGTATCTTCATTAGTACTGCACTGGGTGAATGATCTACCTGGCTGCTTCGACAAGATCATGAAGTGCTTGAAACCTGATGGCGTAAGTAATCACACTAATATTATAAAGGCGAAAGTTTGTGAGTGAGTGTGTGTGTGTGTGTTTGTATGTTTGTTACTTCTTCACGCTCAAACGGCTGAACCAGTTTTGATGAAATTTGGTACACAGATAGTTTATAACCAGGATTAACATATATAATACTTTTTATCCCGATATTCCCACGGGATCGAATCTTATGCCGGTACAACCGCGGGGCGCAGCTAGTAATTTATATACCTACGGCTTGAGAGCCGGATTCGAAACACGACGCAACCATTTACCGCCCAAATCAGTGAGCGCAGTTATTGGTTTGTCGTTTCGTCGTTTTGCATCCTCGTCAAATTCAAGGAGGTAACTATGCTACTGATGCTCGACAGGAATCAATAATAAAGTAAGTAGGTATTTTTTTTTTTTGTAATTTTCGGATATCGGCATGTGTGGGACACGCATTTTATAACGCGGCTTGTGTGAGACCGCAGTGTTACTACCCTTTTAAACCCACACATAAAAACGCGGCCGCTTATACGATACCATAACGCGATTCTGTTCTTTGAAATTGGTGTAGGTATTCTGAAATACTGTCAAACTTAAATAACTAAAAAAACAAGTATGCATTCATTATTTACCAGGGATCGTAATTTTAATTGATTATTTATGTCGTTCATAACAGCCTCCTGAAATTTGACGAGGATGCAAAACAATAGCACTTATTATAAACAGATAAAGAAAAAAAAAGAACAGGAAAAAAGGTACAAAGCTGATGAGCTTATGATGCTTTAGCTTATTATTTCATAAGAAATCTCTCTTAGAATACGTGCGATAGGACAGTAGATAGAGAGACAGCGTGTGTCAGAGTAAAAGAGAAAATAAAAAAACATAAAATCAAAAACAATGCACTTAGGGCAGATTTTTCCAACACCAGATAATTTTATCGGAGGAATAATTTTGAATTTTTGACAGTTCTTCCGTACAAAAACTGTCAGACGTCAATTTTATTCCTCGAATAAAAATTATCTAGTGATGGAAAAATCTGCCTTTAATAAAATAATAAGAGAATATACCTACATCCTTAAATAAAACGTATCGGTTGTGTTGGTAGTCAAGTTTTGATATTTTCTCATGCCATTTCCGACTCCCAGGTTTTCATGGCATGTGTATTTGGAGGGGACACTCTGATGGAGATGCGCCAAGCTCTGCAAATGGCAGAGAGCGAGCGGTGCGGCGGAATATCACCACACATATCTCCCTTTACCAGGATAAGGGATATTGGGGGCCTGCTTACTGCGTAAGTATGGAAGACTGTTATTTATATCTTATCCTACTACACATCCACAACATAATCAGCCTTTAATGTTCCCACTGCTGGGACACAGGCCTCCTCTCGTCGAGAGGGAGTGGGCTGTAACCTGTAACCCACCACACGGGCCCAGTGCGGGTTGGTAGATGTCGCATGTCTTCCGAGTTGTTGGTTCTAGGACATGCAGGTTTCCTCATGTTTTCCTTAACCGTTTTGAGAGCAGTGGTGATGAAATAATTTACACAAAGGACTCTCCTTTTATCTGCTCAAAAACTGTCGCCCAATGACAAAGTTAATTGAAATTACCTACCAATACAGACATGTAATTTTGTTTCTTTTTTAAGAATACCGTCTATGCGCATCTGTACTTTAAATTGCGGGTATCTACTACACAGTACACAGTACAGTCAACAAAAGAGATAAGTATGCAGCGTCGTCAGATATAGTTGAAGTTTAGTAAAAAGTAATGGATATTTTCGAATGAAATTTAGTTTGATAAATGCACTGTTTGTTTTCTATTAATTAATTAAAATTTTATCCGAAAACATCAATCCGTTTCTTACTAAACTTCAACTATATCCGACGACCTTGCATACTTATCTCTTTTGTTGACTGTACATACATATGCTCACGCTTTCTTCCCATGGGGATTGCCAGAAGCTACAGAACGCCACTTGCTACGACATTGCAAATAAATAAATAAATTGCAAATGTCATCATCTGTCTAGCATTTTGACGACACGGTTGGCGCAGTGGTTAAGCGATTGACTGCTGCGCTGCGTGTCGCGGGTTCGATTCCCGCACGGAACAAATATTTGTATGACCTACATGTATTTGTTCCGAGTCTGGGTGTTTTTCTATCTATAATATGTATTTATTTACAAAAAAAAATTTATATATTAAGTAGTTTATCAGCCATCTTGTTAACATAACACAAGCATTAGGTTGCTTAGCTTGGGACAAATAATGGTGCTGTGTGAAATGTCCAGGGATATTATTATTATAATATTATTATTTTCCCAATTATGTTGGGGTCGACTCTAGTCTAACCGGATGCAGCTGAATACCAGTATTTTACATGGAGCAACTGCCTCTCTGACCACCACAACCCAGTTACTCGGTAACACGATACCCCTTGGTAAGACTGGTTGTCAGACTTTCGGGCTTCCGACTACATACCAGTAACGACTATCAAAGATCTGCGAAGGACAGCCGGGACCAACGGCTTAACATGCTTTCCGAGGCACGGAGGGGTCTCAATATGTTATGAATGGTCACCCATCCACGGATCGACCTTGGCAATCGTGGCTCTTAACCTTAGATTGACCCGTGTTTTACATGCATGCGCGTGTTTGGCATGTGCTGAATTCATGGAAACAGTTTGCGCGTCGATGTGCCTGCCACCCCGTATAATTATGTTTTTAAACAAAAATGTAAAAATAAAAATCAATGCGGAAATATTTAAATGAAATAGATTGAACAATAGACAACTAATTCATATTCAAAACTTTCCTCACGACATTTTCCTCATTCCTCCGTATCACATGCCCATGCCATGACATGTATAGCATAATCAGCCTGTAATGTCCCCACTGCTGGAACACAGCCCAGGCCTCCTCTTCGTGAGAGGAAGTGGGCCGTAATCTACCATGACATGTATGTTATCATCATCACCAGCCTATAGAAGTCCATTGCTGGACATATGCTTCTCCTATTGCACGCCATTCAGCTCGATTTTCGGCAACTCTCATCCAGATGCTACCAGCCATTCTGCGAAGATCGTCGCTCCACCTAGCCACGTCCCACCTTACGTTTACCGATTCGCGGTCTCCACTCAAGAACACGTCTACGCCAACGGTCATCGGTTCTACGGCTAATATGGCCGGCCCATTGCCACTTCAGCTTGCTTATTCTGTGAGTTATGTCGACAATTTTGATTCTCTGCCGAATCACCTCGTAGCGGATTAGATCACCCAGAGAGACTCCAAGCTTAGCCCGTTCCATAGCTCACTGAGCGACCTTGAATTTTTGAACCAGCCGTACTGTGAGTGTCCACGTTTCGGCTCCTTAAGTCGTGGCAATTGCGGGGTAATTGCTTACCACACTATCAGTAGCAATTGGTTTCATTTTGACAGTTCAACAACATTCATTGCGTTATTTACGTTGTTGAGCAGACACATTTTTCGGACATATTAAGTAATGGATTAGCAATATCCTTCAAAATGATTAAGATTGAGATCGATAGTGTTTTACGCAATTAGGGTGCTGGCATGACATGGCATCATGTGACATGTATGTATGAATGTAATATCAAATCTTTAAGGCCATCCGTACAAAAATACATCATCATCATCATTTCAGCCGAAAGACGTCCACTGCTGGACATAGGCCTCCCCCAAGCACCTCCACTTCGACCGGTTCTGTGCTTCCCGCATCCAACGGGTTCCTGCGGCCTTCACAAGGTCGTCGGTCCACCTTGTGGGAGGCCTTCCAACGCTACGTCTTCCGGTACGCGGTCGCCACTCCAGAACCTTTCGGCCCCATCGGCCATCTGTTCTGCGAGCAATGTGCCCTGCCCACTGCCACTTAAGTATGGCAATTCTTCGGGCTATGTCGGTTACCTTGGTCCTCCTGCAGATCGCAAAAATACATCACATGAAAATTACAGATCTCATTTTCAACATTCCAGGAGCGGCTACACCCTACAAACAGTCGACGTGGATACAATAGTAATATGGTACCCTAGTATATTTGAAGTTATGAGGGACGTCAGAGCGCTAGGAGAAGGAAATGCGGCTTATAACCGGCCATTACGACTATCCAAAGATGTCATGTTCGCCGCAGCTAGTATTTACGATGAAATGTATGGGAAAGTAAGTACTTCTATACAGGTTGGCAGGGACATCGACGCACAAACTGTAACCATGGATTCAGCACATGAGTTTAGACCCCATAGCGTCGACATTTTTCGTCGGTTATTAAACACAGGCCTTTTCTCTTCAAGAGGGAGTGGGTCGCTATCCACCACAGCGCGGGTTGGTAGATGTCACATGTCATCGAATTTTTGGTTCTAGGCATGCCGGTTTCCTTTACCGTTTTGAGATCAGTGGTGATGAAATTTTTTACATAAAGTTTTGTGCCTGCCGGGGTTCGAATCCACGACCTACGACGATAAGTCGTAGACGTAAGTTAAACGACGTTGGGGACGATACCACTGAGTCATCACTGTTCTAGGTTAATTCCGATTAAATCTACAAAAATTATCTAAACCGTATTTCATCATCATCTGCCTAGCCTTTTTCCAACCATGTTGAGGTCCGCTTCCAGTCTAACCGGATGCAGATGAATACCAGTATTTTACATCTGTAATGATTCTCCAGTCAATTTACGTTTGTTTTACGCAAATAAATTATCTTATCTTATCTTTAATTTGACCTTGTCTCCCGGCTTTTCAGGAAATGCCAGAGCGAAAAGAGCGCGGTGTTCCAGCTACATACCAGATAATACACTTCCTAGGTTGGAAACCTGACCCAACTCAACCTAAACCTATAGAGAGAGGCACTGGACAGGTTTCACTGAAAGACCTGCATCGAATCGATGAAATTATCGACGACCCGAAAATTGTTAAACTAAGGGATGAAGACGTGAAATAAAACAACCAGCTATCTTTTATTGTAAATAGGGATAGACATTTTTTTTATTTTAAACCCAAAAAAAAAAATTGTTTGCAAATAATGCAAATTATACAACAAGAAGTCGAAAAGCTTAAAAAAATGCCAAGTTATAAACATTTTAAAATAACTGCTATACCCTGTCCATTAGGTTAACCGTCTTTTTTGACAGCTTTCTTAGAACGTAACTATTCCAGATTACGTAAAAGTTAACTTTAAAATGCGTAATAAAATAAATATAAAAACTGCCTTATCTTATTGACTTATATTTTTTATGGCTTCTTACATACATTATAATACCGTACATGTACCAATCAATGTATTCTGTGTTGCTGCAATCACTAGTTCCATTTGTCAAAAAACGGCCTAATGGACAGGGTATAGACAAAGACGGCACTAACATAGAAGTGACGTTACGACTATGTAACTTCATCGACTATACAGGGTTACTGGAAAAACACCACTACCTCTTAAGAGGTCATTGTACTCGTCATTATGAACAACTTTTACTATGGGAATAACATGAAATCGCGAAAAAAAATCAACTGTTCCCTACATTTATGTTCGGTTAACTCGTCAGAATGTATGGAACAGCTGTTTTTTTTCGCGATTTCAGGTTTAGTCCCATAGTAAAAGTTGTTCATAATGACGAGTACAATGACCTCTTAAGAGGTTGTTGGTGTTTTTCCAATAACCCTGTATAACTCATCATCCCTATTTTCATCATTCTCCTGTCCCTATCCCAATTTATTTGGGGTCGGCGCAACATGTCTGTTTCTTCCATAATCCTCTATTAGTCGACATCTCAGAAGTCACCCCCCCTTTCTAGCCATATCATCTTTCAGACAGTCCATCCATCGTTTCTTTGTTTAAGAATTTATATTATTTAATTTAATTTTTAATACAAGACTTTGTAAATATTAAGAAGACGTGTTTGTAAATAAACTTGTTAAGAGTACCTTCTCAAAGTGTTTTTATTTTATAATTCTACATTCTTAATTTATACAGCTTGCCGCTTTAATGACGACATTCATTTAATTCTACATAAAATTTAAAATAACTGCTAGACAAAGACGGCACTAGGTACCATAGAAGTGACTTCACGACTATGTAAATTCATACTAGCGCCATACATTGTCAGTACCGCGTGACAAGGACAAGTATAATCCCCACCAAAAACTTTTAAAGCGTGTAACTTCTCCAAACCATTGATTTTATGCCTTCCGTAAAATTACACTATTCGTTCGAACATTTAGAAAGAAAGAAAATACGTTTATTTGCGCTAAACATGATGCAATAAAAAAAAAACAATAACAAATGGTTGACATGCGTCACATCCACGCAAAATGGCTATCGCTCAGCATTATGCTGCGATTCTATGCAAGACAGAGCCCCAGCGCTGGTTTTCAGCGACAGCTAGAGCCGACGTAATGACGTCGTCCGGTGCAGCAAACAATTATTCATCAAAAAGTATTATAACAAATATTTTTATTTTTAAAGCAAACAGTTATTTCAAATATCAAAATATTTTATTTCATATAAACCTACATGGGCACTTATGAAACGTCAGAAGCTAGGTTCACGGTTCCAATTGGTCGTTTCCTATGGTGAAGAGTCGGCAAGAAACTCCACGGTTACTCTTTTAAAAATAATTGGCTTTTACAATGTTTTCAAATTACAGTAGGTATGGGAGGGCAGCGTAGGCCGGTCACCACTTGGTGACAGGTGGTCTACAGATCTAAAGTCTACAAGGCATACAGAGTCCTCACATTTATAAAATACTAGCTTCTGCCCGCGGCTTCGCCCGCGTGGATGTCGGATATTATCCCACGGGAACGTGCTACCAGGATAAAAGTATGTCCTTCCCCAGGATGCCATCTATCTCTTTGCCAAATCAGAAGTTCAGTGGTTTATGTGTGAAAATGTAATACCTATACAGCTTCAAGTTCAAATCCTCCCCTTAAAAATTGAATAACACCTTTTTGCCCCGTCAGGGGTCAATTTTCGACAACTTTATATACTTATTATTACTTAATTATTTTCTGTCAAAAGTATTAATACTGAGTTTCGAGTTAATTCGACCGCGCATTCAATTACTTCCACACAATCTTTAACACCCCTTTGAGGAGTAGTTTTGAAAAACTTAAAATAATAAACTTTATTATTTACTTAGGCGAGCATTCTTGCCAAGTTTCAAGTTATTAACTAAATGAATAAGATTTTTCATATGAACTGTATCCCCCGCTTTTCATCCCCACAGGGGTGGAGTTTAAAAAAATCGTTAGGGATGTATTCATAACTTGTCTCAAAGATTATTTATACAAATTTTCGAGTTAATCAAGCCATGCAGTAAAATCCTCCCCTGTAAAATTGACTACCCCTTTTCAGCCCGTCAGGGGTAGATTTTCAAAAAACCCTGATACACATTATTCTATACTTTCAATTTTAGGTATAAATACTGAGTTTCGATTAAATCGGACCGTGCGTTAAAATTCTTCCATACTAACTTTGAAACCCCCCAATCCCCTTTTAGGGGGTACTTTATGAAAACCAAAAATGGCGAACTTCATAATTTACTTAGATAAGTATTCGTGCCAAGTTTCAAGTTTATGAACTCAAGGAATAAGATTTTTCATACAAACGAAATCCCCCCATTTCACCCTCTTAGGGGTGGAATTTCGAAAAACCCTTTCTTAGTGGATACCTACTCTTCACGAGGAATACACCCTCCAAATTTCATGTCTCTAGGACCAGCGGTTTAGGCTGTGCGTTGATGTCTCAGTCAGTCAGTCAGTCAGTCAGTCAGGACTTTGAATTTTATATATATAGATAAAAGAATCTATCAAAAGGATAAATAAAATGCAAAAACCTATTAAAACCATTACACCAAGCCATTACAACCACTAATAAAGAGTTGAAATTAGAATTGTCTGTGTACATAAAATGCCACACAATGTACATGTACACACACAATGTACTTACATAAAATAATATGCCAAAGAAGTATGTAAAAAATAAACATCGTAATTTGGGAGCAGTTAATAGATAGACATTTACGTAACCTAAAGTCTATTCAAATTGGTTTCAAATTGATGTTATTTCAAGTTAAACAAATATCAACTTTATATCAATGGTGATTAAAGTTATAAAAATGTTTAAAGTTGTAGCGTAAACTGAACTTTATTATTTAGGAGTTAAAGTTATATTTCCATAAACTTTATTTGTTAACATTATTGGCAAAATAATATATGCCGTTAGTGAGGTGCCAGGGAAGCCACATGTGCAGAAAGAATTACTGCCAAATCACATTTCTAATACTACCTAGTCATCATCCCTATTAATATCTTAGGTTATTATCTACGTTCGCGATTAATTTGCCAAACATGTAAACAAATATTAGTTATTGGAAAAATAACTTTAAATCCTACACAATAAACTTCAAACATTTTTAAGACTTTTAAAATAATGCTTGTCATTCCGAAATCACCTTAATTATTAATGTAATAAAGTTGATATTTGTTTAACTTGCAATAACATGAATTGGAAACGTACATTTTAAGAGACCTTAGGTACCCATGTCAAGTTTACAAGCAAAATTAATATTAAGGAAAAAAAATGAGAGTAAATACTAATAATAAAAACACCATAAAGGTTTCATAACAAATCATACGAAATATTTCCCTATAAAATGGTTGAGCTGGATGATGCTGATCCACGCGTCATGTTCGTGAACGGGCGCCGCCGTCGGTTCAGACTGGTCATCTCTTAACTGCCAGGGCTTCTTATTAATCTTATATTTTGAATTGTTTCTTCATTTTTTTTACATTGTTCTCAGATATAGAATCACATCACATCATTAGATGGCAAGCTAACCAGACGTTTACTACGCCTGGACAGTCTCGGGACACTGCTCGCTAAACAAACACTTCGACACAATAAGCATAACGGACAGTCCCTTGTCCAGGGCTTGCATGGAGGCTGATGAAACATTTGCGCATGTGCTCTTCGAGTGCATAGGCGTCACCCAGATTAGGTCAGAAACCTTCGGGACACCCAGATATTACACAGATGTTCTCAATAGACCAGGAGACCTAATCAACTTCTGGAGGGAGGTGGGCTGGTTGGAATAACCAGCGACGGCTGCCATGGCCCACGCACAATGGTCCACCTGAAGGACTAGGTGCGGAAACGACACGGCACGGTTGGCGCGGTTCGATTCCCGCACGGAACAAATATTTGTATGACCTACATGTATTTGTTCCGAGTCTGGGTGTTTTTCTATCTGTATAATATGTATGTCTCGTGGTTGCAAGCGCGACTGCTAAGCGTGGGTTCTTGGGTTCGATTCCCAGGTCGAGTAAAGTGTTATTAGAATTCTTCATTAGGAATTTCCTAGTAACAGCCCGGACATTACTGTTATAATTTATTAGTTTAGATTTAATTTATGTAACGAAATTGACTATCTATCTGGTGTGATAAACGAGAAAAAAAATCCTGTTTGTCATACTGGTGTGACTACGAGTCGGCAAGGATATTTTCAATGACCATGGCGCCGATTCCCTTCTTGACATACTAAAATAAATTTAAGTTCAGTGCATCGTTTTCTTTCTATTTTATTATGAAAAGGACTGAAGATAAATAATAGTTTAGTCCTGTCAAATTAAGATACTCCATGGACAGCGTAGACGTGATTAAAACGATGGTTACTAAAAATACGTCAATTTACGTCAGGCGCTGACTAATTTGATATTACTAGCTCCGTCAAAATTCACAGTTCAAACCCAATGGTAATAGCGTATTAAATTTAAAATAATTAATTCATTTTCCTTTTACCTCGAAACTGTCAAATTTTCCCAATCAACCTTGAAGTTTAATGCTTCAGCAATAAAGTTGAAAATCTATTAAAGAACTTTGACAGAGTGTAGTAGCTTGACGTGCCGGCTTCTGTATTGCCTAACACATTACAGCAGACATGAGGTAAATGGGAAATAATTCAAATACATTCATATAGTGGTTGTCAATTTTATTTAGGATAATTCCTGTGGCCGTTGTAACCATTAAATTATTTTAGTTTGGAGGTGTCAGTGGGATTTTGTAGTGAAAATTAGAAGTGAAAAATGTTTATTTTCTTCGTGTGTTTAGTGTCTACGAATTTACTCATGATCAGGACCGAAGGTAAGGCATATTGTTTATTTATTGTAATGGTATTTCGACGACTTGCTCACTAAAACATATTCAAACAAAAATCATATAAGTACAGTTTTAGGTTTTGTGAACTCGTCGCTTACAGAAGTGCACAAGACTAGCAGAAGGTCAATTCCCGTAATTAAAAACTTTCAAAATCTAGTCGCAATCTCATCTCAGCGACAATCAACGTCAAAAACTTGTCAAAAGTCTAAAGAAATTAGAGGTATTTTTGACAGATTGAGACAGATCAGACTGAACGTTCTTAAAATTACGAGAATTGCCCCTCAGATGACTTAACGAATATATTCCATTAGGTTGACCGTTTTTTGACAGCTACCTTATAACGTACATATTCCAGATTACGTAAAATTTAACTTTAAAATGCGTAATAGAATAAATATATAACCTGCCTTAACTTATTGAAGACTGGATTTATGCACAGCGTCTACACGACTCCTATGATAACATTGATTGATGTTCGATACGGTACGGAAGCGTATCGAGTGCTTGTGAATAGATATGCAGATCTTCATTCCTGACTGTCTTTTCTATCTACCCATGCAACCGCTTATTCCGTGTATTAACCCCAAAAAATCCACCCTAAGGTGGATACGCGAAAACGCATGTCCGAAAATCCACCCTAAGCATATATATTCCGTTTATCCAACTAGGCCTAGGGTGAATTTTCGGACATGCGTTTCCGCGTATCCACCCTAGAATATATAAAAAACGGAATAACCATGCAACGCGTTTTAGTAGTGTTCCCCGGTGGGAAATTCTCCGTGCTTCATGCTTATCAGAAATCCATTCCCTGGACAATGTGTCGAATAGGTATTGCTTACAGTACAAAGTTCATTCCGACGAGGTTTGATGTTAAGAATGGTGATGTCATAAACATGAATTACGAGATAATTTGCAAGTTATGCAACAAGAAACTGAATGTCATACTAAAAAAATTACAAATATTACTCCAGTACCAAGTTCATTCAGATGAGGTTTGGTGTTAAAAATGGCGATGTCATAAACATGAATGACGAGATAATTTGCAAGTTATGCAACAAGAAACTGAATGTCTATATAAAATTCAAATTCCAATGCAACCAAAAACATTAGGACCTTTTTGTTACAAATGGTCACTCAAAAATTAATTTAGAATACAATACATTACATTAGATCATTGCCGGCGCATCTTCAAGCACATCTTACTCGCTCCGCTACACAGCTTATTAATATTATGATGTGCTATGAAGATGCACGAGGTAACTGCAAGGAAGATGCGCGGCTCGAACTATGAGATTCATCGACAGTAGGGAAGGCACTATAGCTACCTATCGTGCCTTCCCTACTGTCGATGAATCTGCTCTGCACATAGCTACACCATCCATAGCTCCGATCCATCCGTTGGTCTCGGCTGCCATTCGTAAATCTTTGACAGTCTACGGGTAGTCAGGAGCCCGAAAGTCTGACAACCAGTCAGCCCTTGGCTTACCAAGGGGCTTGGCTTACCCAGTATAACTGGGTTTTGGAGGTCAGATAGGCAGTCGCTCTATGTAAAATACTGGTATTCAGCTGCATCCGGTTAGACTGGAAGCCGACCCCAACATACTAGTAGTTGGGAAAAGGCTAAGAGATGATGATGACTTAGGTAGCTAAACTCTTTGATACAAATCATTAGGTCATGAATAATCATAGGGCTGTGGCCATACATACACAGGCCGAAGAATTTCCAAACTTAAGTGGCAGTGGGCAGGGCGCATTGCTCGCAGAACAGATAGCCGATGAGGCCGAAAGGTTCTGGAGTGGCGACCGCGTACCGGAAGACGTAGCGTATCGATTATACTTGTGTAGGCCGCAGGAACCCGTTGGATGTGAGAAGCACAGAACCGGTCGAAGGGGAGGTCCTTGGCTCTCCAAGGACTTCTACTTCGCAAGCAGTGGGCGTTTTCCGGCTGAAATGATGATGATGTGGCCATAGTTGCCAGGTACTATAACATGAGTTCACCGACCTCATTACCTAAAATGGTGTTTTTCGCAGTATATTTCCTTAAAACTTACACGATTATTTATACCTAAGTTTTTCTATAGTTACTAATAATAAAGCTGAAGCTTTGATTTTTTATTTTTTTGAACGCGCCAATCCTTGGAACTGCTCGTCGGATTTGAAAAAATATTTTTCATTTATTTTTCTTGTCTGTCATTGTCTGTCTGTTAGTCACGATGTTTTTATCAAGAACGTGCGGAGGTATACAGTTGAAATTAATATCAAATACGTAAGGAATTCTAAAAAAAACCATGATGTTATTTTATTTTATTTTAATTTTATTGTTTTTGGGTGGTGAGCTATCAAATACAGAAGTAGTAGTGAGGTAATTGACGACAAGCTATTTGCAAGCCTCCACAGTTAGCAATAGAGTATTGTTGTACAGACGCCAGCACATCAAGCTACTACAATCTGTCAATTTTCTTTAATAGATTTTAAACTTTATCTCTAAAGCATTAAGGTTCAAGGTTGATTGGGAAAATTGGCCAGTTTCGGGTAGCTTGACCTGCTGACGTCTGTACACATTTTCAAGTTGACTAACCTACGTTAACTATAACACTAAGTATAACATTAAATTACTTAACTAATAAATTAAATACCTGTAACAGCACACACTCCAACAGCAGCAGCACATGCATCTGCCATGAAAGAAAGAAATAAAGAAAAAAATTATTTGGACACAGTTCGGGAAACACAAAATTAATAAAATAAACCCGGTGGATTGCCCATCTATACCTACCAGTATTTGTCTCTCCTTCCCCTTTTTAATCCATCCAAAGGTTGTCTTTAAAAGATCGCTCTTAGCGATAAGACCGCCTATTGTGTCACCCTTTGTAAAATTTCTTTATTTATGTCTGTGATTTATATGGTGTAGGTATATAATATATAAGTAGTATTGTATTCAATCCTGATCGTCTACTATTTATTAATCTAAATATTAAATAGGTTTATCCTATTATACGTGTAAACGTAATGATCAACTTATAATAATATATACTAGCTGCATCCCGCGGTTTCACCCGCATAAGTTTCGATCCCGTTGGAATATCGGGATAAAAAGTATCCTATGTGTAAATCCTCGAACGGATTTGGACGAAATCTCTGTGGGAAATTTCATCCAAATCCGTAGTATATCCATCCATCCATCCTCACACACTTTATTATTTTGAGTTGTAGTTTAATATTTTGTATCGACCGTCAATAAATGATCAATTGGCGTGCATTGCATAAAGGCATATAAGCGGTGCCTACCTCGAAAAATCACCAAAAAGCCTGTCAATTACATTTTAGTGTGTGTGCCCCACAATTAAGAAACTCACTAAATTATCATACTAACAAAAAATAAAATCTTCATACAAACACGCGCGGCAGTAGGCAGTCGCCAGACGGCCTATACTCGGCTCCCGTACTATTCGCACATTGTCATTGGTCTTTACTCGTTCAAGTTAATACGACGAAATTAAATTCCTGCCTACCTATTCTGAAAACCAATACACGCCACTGCTATTAACTAATTTGATTCCAATTCGAATGAGGAAAATTGTTCTATTAACTACATACATATGTGAAATAATATGTACCAATTACCTATCAATATAGGTACCTACATAATTCGTCGAGAGGGGATACCTACATTAGAAACACCCATAATTATCATGTCGACCACATGCTGGAATGTCCTATGGGCGAAGTGTGCTTGCACTTGTACTTTTGAGGATCCAATGAGAATGACACTGACACTGTTGTTACCTTGGACACCTACATTGATGACGATCAGCACCATTCAGCTCAACCATCTTGAAGGAAGCTAAATTATCGAACACTCGCGCCACAGTCAGCGAGACATTTGAGTGCGCATCACATACTATCAGCCGCCAGGGCACATTCAAGTCAATGAAAGACATATTACCCGGTGAATGGTAGATTTACAGCGGGTACCTCTATTTTGTTTTTATTGACAATGGGCTCACTCTTGACCTCAATCCAGCCCAGAGGCAGGGATGAGATCTACGGTGGAACGAGCTTGCCCAGAAGAAGCCTATTCATTCTCGCCCTGAAGAGATTAGGGTTGTATGTACTCGGGAATGCAGACGCAGGCAGACAATTTCACTCCTTTGCTGTGCGCATCAGAAAAGATGATGAGAAGCGCTTAGTGCGTATATATAGTATATTAACCAAATAGGGGTGGTATCCCGCAGTGCGTCTGGACTCGATGGTAAAAAGGTGAAGGCGGGATGAGCTCATGTAGCTCTTGAGCACACTTCCCGAGGTACAGTCAGTAGAAGACGGACAGACAGGCAACACTTCGCCGGTGAGCCAAACTGTGAAGCTTTGCCTCCACCAGCTTTTTATCGCCAATGAGTCTCTTAGCTCTGCGCTCGACTGAGTCTAAAGTGGCGAGTACATATACACGTACACATACAGTGCGGCGACGGGAGAATGTGTTCTTGACACCGACCGATCAGTTTCATACAAACGATGTTTTGCGAATTTGATCTTTATTAACTCCTAAAATTGTCGCACTGCCAGGTGTCAGAATAGAATAGAAGAATAGAATACTCTTTATTGTACACCATAAAAGTTACAGAACATAAATAAAATTATAAAAATTTACAAAGGGTGACACAATGGGCGGTCTTATCGCTAAGAGCGATCTTTCAGCCGCACTGTAAACCATTCATTCCGAAAATAAGTACTAACTATGGACACGTGGCTAAGTAAAAACAGCCGCACGGGTCGATCGATCAGCTTAAGCTACGCTTACCGCGGTCGGTCCATAGATGGGTGACCATCTTTATAATATGCCGAGACCCCTCCGTGCCTCGGAAAGCACGATAAGCCGTTGGTCCCGGCTGTCAGTCTTGGATCTTTGACAGTCGTTACGGGTCGTCAGTAGCCCGAAAGTCTGACAACCAATCTTTCCAAGGTATCGTGTTACCCAGTAACTGGGTTATGGAGGTCAGATAGGCAGTCGCTCCATGTTATATACTGGTATTCAGCTACATCAGCAGGGTGATTGCGTTACACACTATCAAGTGGCAATGGGTTGCATTTTGACAGCTCAACAAAATTCATTGCGTGTTTTCGTTGCTGAGCAGACAAATTATTCAAACATATCAAGCGATGGATTAGCAATATCCTTCAAAATGTATCAAATTGAGATTGATAGTGTGTTCTGCGATTAGGGTGCCGGTTAGACTGGAAGCTGACCGCAACAAAGGCATTGGGAAAAGGGTAGGCAGATTGATTGGCGACCTATGGATTTTTCCTGTTTGTGAAAGCTGATTGCGATGCTACAATAAAGTTACCACGTGTGACGTCAATGATATAAGGAAAAAAAAGTAAATAGCACTCGCGGCTCTGTGGAACAGTATAGAATAGCATAGAATAGATACTTACTCTAGAATAGATACCATGTTTGTACATTTTAGAAATGGCAGTGTTTGTAAAATTAAACCCGGATCGTTTCGCACGAATGGCTGACGTATTTCCACGGAATAGGCGTGATAATAGTAGTCTATGTATCCCTTGTGCTAGAACAACTCTGACGCGCAAGGGTGTCTGCTGCATGGCACCGGTGATATATAATAAAATACCAAGTTGTTGGAAGGACTATAATTTGACATTATTCAAAAAAAGACTTCGGAACTTTTTAGTAGACAAAGTTTATTATAGTGTTGCAGATTTTTTATTGGAGAAAGAAATTCTTTGACTATTTTATATATTGTATTTAAATAACTATTAGAAATTGTGACATTAATTATATTATTGACTGATGAAATAGAATTATTTTATTTATTGAATGAATAACTTAGTTGGCACTATCTAAGACGATAGTTAACGATTTTTTTCAAGATTTTAGATTTGGGAAATGACAATTTGTAATGATTATGTAAGAGTTACTGCGCAGCCTATTTCAATTTGGCGCAAGTTTTCACTTTCATCGTAAATTAAAATTTTACTTAGGTTTCAAATTTACTTTATTTCAAGTTAAACAAATATCAACTTTATTTAAATGTGTTTTAAGTTGATTTCAGAGTGCACTATTAGAGTCCAGACTAGCACTATTGAAAAAGTTATAGAAATGTTTGAAGTTGTAGCGTAAACTGAACTTTATTGTGTAGGAATTATGGTTAAAGAAATTTATTAAAGTTATTTTTCCATAAACTCATATTTGTTTACATTTTTGGCCAATATGTCGCGATTATATGCTACGTATATTACGTAAGCGGGTGTAAAATTTTACATATTTTTTTATTTTTCAGAAGTCATTGTCAGGATAATCAAAGCAGACCAGCAGGGCGTTTGCGAAGTGCCTCGTGAGGTGACCCTTCATGAAGGCAAACATTTCACCATAAAAGTACAAAGTGATTGTTTTATCAAACAAAGCTCGTAAGTTTTTTCTACCTTTATAAAAAAAGTCTGACAACCAATCTTAGGCTGCCCGCCCACGTCAGGGCTGTCCGCGCACGTCAGGGCTGCCCACCCACGTCAGGACTGCCCGCCCACGTCCGATAATCGGTGACCGATTTTTGTAGGAGAAAAATAGAACATACGATGGCAATAGTGCAACGCACACATCCTTCAAAAAGTCGGTCTGAAATAAAATCTGTGCATCCTGACCGATCCGATAATCGGTGAAAAATGGAACGTTCGGAAATGTATGCGTTAAGGGCCTTACTCTCGTTTATTACCGTAACACGGTCACTTTATGAAGAATATTCCTCATTAACGGCTTGATTAGAAGATCTGAAAAAAATATATTTTTGCTATAGATTCATGGACAACATTTCTCGAAAAGAATTTTTTTCGTATGGCTAATACTTTTGCCTTAAAAAAATATTTACCAACACGCTATTTTTTTCTAATATTCGATATTACTTTTAAACGGCTTTGATTTTTCGAAATATTTTTACACTGAAAAATTGATGGTTAGAGGTACTACAGATTTGAAACATCTCATGTAAATCAATCAACATTTGCAAAGAAAATGTCCCCACTTTAAGATCAAGCTTCAGAGGGGCTCTGCGCGGGCGCGGGCGGCAGTCGTGCGTTAGCATTGAGACGGGATGGCTGTGTCGCTCGCTGCTCCGCTCCGGCTATCGACCGACTACGCGCGTTTGTCTGTGTTAGTGCAAATATTTACGAACGAATTGTATCAGTGTGCGTTTATTGACTAGCTCGCTGCAGATGGCCCATTTCTTTCTATTGTGCGCGTGGATGCTAACGATAGTAAATACAAGTAGTACGTAGTAGGCATATTATCTAACTAATATTAAAATGAGAAAAGATTGGATTTGATCAAAATAAAAATTCAAAAATGGCGGCTGCGAAAATTTTAAAATTTTTCATCGTGGGTGTCGTTTTCATACTTTTCGAGGGTTTTAAAGCTGATAGTGAGGTCAAAATACAAATCCAAAATGGCGGCTGATTAAATTTTCAAATATTTCATCATGGGTATCATTTTCATACTTTTCGAGGGTGATAAAGCCGATAGTGAGGTCAAAATGAAAATCCAAAATGGCGGCTGCTTAAATTTTCAAATATTTCATCATGGGTTTCATTTTCATACTTTTCGAGGGTGATAAAGCCGATAGTGAGGTCAAAATAAAAATCCAAAATGGCGGCTGCAAAAATTTGCAAATATTTCATCATGGGTATCATTTTCATACTTTTCGAGGGTTTTAGAGCCGATATGAGCTCACAATGTAAATCCAAGATGGCGGCTGCAAAAATTTGTTTTTGTTTTAAATCATACGTGATAAGGAACTTCGAATAACCTGAGTTATTCTGATCAAACTAAAATTAATAAGTAACTAATGATTACTTCATTTTAGGTACACGATACTAATTTGACAATAATAATAGTGTGATGAGTTGCCAAATAAACAATGTTTTCTTAATACCAGACCGCATGAGGGAGTGTCTCTGTCTCGTATAGAGTCTTAGCATAATGCTGAGCGGTGGCCGTTTTGCGTGGATATGTCGCATACCCCCCAAACTTTGTTATTTTTTTTTTGTGTTTATGTTATTTTTTATGGGTCATGTTTGCCGCAAATAAATGTTTTTCTTTCTTTCTTTTCATTTGTGGAAATCAAAATGTACAAGTTTTAGTAGAGCAAAATTATGAAAAAAAAAAACTTGAGAGGTGTCAAGGGACACCCGGATGGAACGAAGTTCTTAGGTTCCGGTACTTAGTTTCGAATGACGCTGTAGCGACTGACTTTTTCTTAACTTGCTATCGTTAAGCAAGTTAAAAAAACAGGTTCAAGCGATTCTCGACCTTATTGACATTTATGCAAACACCGGATTTTAATGAAGGAGTAATGTTAGCCAACGAGAATGTGAGATAAAACAAACTAAATTTTAAATGTCAATAAGGTCGAAAATCGCTTGAACCTGTTTTTTTTGACTTGCTTAACGATAGCAAGTAAAAAAAAAGGTTCAAGCGATTTTCGACCTTATTGACATTTATGCAAACACCGGATTTTAATGAAGGAGCAATGTTAGCCAACGAGAATGTGAGAAAACAAACTAAATTTTAAATGTCAATAAGGTCGAAATTTCTATATGAATAAATGCTAAAATATAATGTCCAGTAAAAACTTAAAATATACGTAACATAAGTATCAATCTATACAAAATATAATAATCAGCCTTGCATCCGCAAATCCCCTCTGGAATCGTAGGCAAAAATAGCGACCTGCGGGCGGCATGTCTGCGCCTCTGCATACTCTTTGATCGTCGTTTTAGTTCAGCGCGCCACCGCGCGCATTTTACGTTTTCGGGAGTAGAGCGTTTAGCTCCGCCCACATGCACAAGGTCAGCGAGCCCTCTATACACCTTAACGCACACTACTCACCGACAGTCGGCCGCATGCACTTGCTAGGGAAGGAGGTTGCGCCACAGACAAAGTGACGGACGTGTACGTTGAGTCGGTCACTAAATCGGTCATAAGAATCGGAGCAAAAAGGTCCGATTATCGGTGCTACAAAAAGTGTGACGTGGGCGGGTAGCCTAGTGCGGGTTTAGGTCACACAGTGCTATAAAAATCATTAAATCAATCATTTTATTTCATGTTTTTACACTCCATTAGGAATAAGATTATCCCTACACTTAACCCTTCATATGTCGGAAGTCGGAACGTAGATCCACGCGAGACACAAAGGCTTTTTAATTGTGTCTGTTATTACTACATTCATCGGATTAAACAAACCTTTTTTGCAGTCCGTTCAATCGATTTTAACTTCTTCTTAACGCATAAGGATGGCATTATAAGCAAAAAAGTGGTTACAATACCAACTATTTACTGCAGCTGCCATTTGTCATGCCACCAACGCAATAGAAGTCAAAATCGGTTGAACAGACTGTAAAAAAGGTTTATTTAAATGTCTAATCTTATTCCGAATGGAGTTATAGATAGGTATTCATAGCCATCACGTCTGTAGTTTCACTAGCTAATTTAATTGCAAGGGCCTTGTGGCTAGGTAATAACAGCCGCACGGGTCGATCGATCAGGTTAAGCTACGCCTGCCGCGGTTGGTCCGTGGATGGGTGAACATCTTTACATACCAAGACCCCTCAGTGCCTCGGAAAGCACGTTAAGCCGTTGGTCCCAGCTGTCATTCGTGGATCTTTGACAGTCGTTACAAGTCGTCAGAAGCCCGAAAATCTGACAACCAGTCTTGCCAAGAGGTATGGTATTACCCAGTAATTGGGTTGTGGAGGTCAGATAGGCATTCGCTCCATGTAAAATACTGGTATTCAGCTGCATCCGGATAGACTGGAAGCCGACCCCAACATAGTTGGGAAAAGGCTAGGCAGATGATTATGTTTAGTGTTAGCTTGTGCGCGTGTCCAACTCGCTGTTTACAAATTTTCTAAATAATTTCAGTTGGATTCGTAAAGACAGCGAACAACACCTGCAAGATTTGGAAAATTCTACGTTTAGCATAACTTATGAAAGAACTAAATTTTCTGGCGAACCAAATAATACTTTTGGTTACACTTATTCGCATGTAAGTACCTATACCTATGTATAATAATGGCACCGATTCCCGTGTTCACAAACTAAACTAAATTTAAGTTCAGTGCGTCTTTTTCTTTCTATTTCATTAAGAAAAGGACAGAAGATAAATATTAGTTTAGTCCTGTCAAATTAATCAGCGCCTGACGTAAATTGATGTATTTTTAGTTGCCAATTTTTTAATCACGTCTAACTTGTCTTCTTTATCTTGATTTTTTCACTGCTTAAACTTCTAAGTCAACGCAATCAAAAGATACGGGCGTGTATGTTACGAAATAAGAACCTTTAGGGTACTTCCCGTTGACATAGAATCATGAAATTTCGCAAAAAGGAATGTTATGTCGCACAAGTAAAGGACAAAATCTGTAAATCGTAACACTTTACAGTTACCTATTGTGTTTTGTTTGCATTCATGTCAGGCAGGTCAGCTATCGATTTCTATAGGTTTCATTCGAGGCCGCCATTTTGAAAAAAAAATGACGGACCAATAGGTATGCCACGTACCTTCAAAGTCCATTATCTTACACATAAAATCTTTGTAGTTAAGTACCGTGTTCTATTTCTCATTTTATTTTTAGACTGGAACAGCCGACCATAAATCAGGAGGAAAGTGGGATTTCACATTCAAATTGTTAACAAATTATGATCCCTGGTCGGCTCCTATACACGAAGATGTTGAAAATAGCTCGTGCAGTACTCACGTCCAGATCGGTAAGCAAAGATCGTCGCCTTCTGCCTGTTTTGACTAACTCTTAAGCGGGGTAGTTGCTTAACACACTAACAGTACCTACCAATGGTTTTCATTGTGACAGTTCAACAAAATTCATTGCGTTATTTACGTTGTTGAGCAGGCATATTTTTCGAACATAATGAAGCAATTTTATTAGCAATAGACAGAAAAGTGATTCAGATTGTGATTGATAGCTTGTTACGCAATTAGGGTAGTGGTTCGGTCTATGCTAGTTATTTAGTCAAGGGACGAGTAAATTTAGTAAATAAATATGTCTGACAAACAAAAATTTAGTCGAGTAGTTTATTCAGTGATTTAACCGAGTCAATCCATAAAGCCTAGTTCGGCCTATGTTAGTAATTTAGTCAATTGGCAATTGATTTAGTAACTAAATATGTCTGTACAACAAAAATTTCGTCGAGTAGTTTATTCAATGATTTAACCGAGTCAATCCATAAAACCTGGTTCGGACTAAGCAAATAATTTAGTCAAGTGACGAGTAAATTAGTAACGAAATATATCTGAACAACAACAATTTAGTCGAGTAGTTTATTTAGTGATTTATCCGAAACAATCCATAAAGCCTGCAGGGTTCGAACATAATGAAGCAATGGATTAGCAATATCCTTCACAATGGTTCAGATTGATAGTGTGCAGATTACAATGCTTTGAAAATTTTCACTGTATAACCGACAGAGTCTTGGGAGAGATGCGAAATGTACAGACGCCAGCACATCAAGCTACTACCATTTGTCAAATTTATTTAATTGATTTTCAACATTATTGCTAAAACATTAGGTTCAAAGTTGATTGGGAAAATTTGACAGTTTCGGGTAGCTTGATGTGCTGGCGTCTGTACCAGATTAGTTTTAAACCCTAAGATGTAAAATTGTCAGCTCACTTCGCCTTAGTTCTCACGGTGAGATTTTTACAGAATAGACCCGATTTTTTTACTCTTTAAAGGCTCTCCCCCACAGGCGGGTTATTGTCGGTCGATAATATCCGATGCGTTATTATATGTTTTCAGTACATTTTGAATTGGTACGGCCACAAAGTTACACACTGCTGCAATAATATTGACGCAATAGAAGTAGGACGCTTGCGTTCCTCCGTCCTGCAATATTCCGATATGAGTTCTTAGAACATTTTTGTGTTAGAACGCATACGACCTTACAGTCTTACACACACCTGCGTTCATAACGTAGTAACGTGTAGTGCGGGGGCCTGGGGCTGCAGTCTCGACATTCATAGCGATCGCTTTACGACCGAATTCGGTTGCAAAGTCCCGGATTGACAGGTGTAATGTATGGAGTGACACGACTTTGCGACCGATTTCGGTCGTAAAGCGATCGCTATGAATGTTCAGACTGCAGCCCCTGTAGTGTTGGTTACACACACAAGTTAGAAATATCGAACGAAAAAAACGCAGCTGTGTGGCAAGGAATCGGGACGCATGATCGCAATATCGCATCCGATATTATCGACCGATAATAACGCGCCTGTGGGGAAGAGCCTGTAAACTTCACTTGGAAATTCACTCAAGTGACCGAAAACAGTTCAGTTTTAGGGTTTATTTTTTTTTCAGTTCAACCTAAACGACCAGAATACCAAAGTACAACTAGTGGTGAGTACATGATACCTTTTTGTACTTACTTTTTTTTTACGCAGCCTTCACTGTCCCTCTGCTGAGTAAAAGCCTCCCCCAAATCCTTCCAGGCATCCCTTTCGGCTCTATCCAACCCTGGAGGTACTCGTCTAGGTCGTCTCGTCACCTCTTCCTGTGCCAGCCTCGGCAGCGCCATCCATCATCAGGCACCCACCGTGTGGGTTGCTGGGGACAGATGGCGGTCGCTCCATGTAAAATACTGATCGCATTCAGCTGCATCATAGACTGGAAGCCGAACGAGTGAGCGAAGCGAGACGAAGAAGTTTCTTGCCCATTCTTCTCCATACGAGAACTACCTTTTGGAAGGGGCGACTAGAATCGATTTTGTTTTAATGTAATTTTTGACGTTCAAAAGCGCCTTCTGTATGCATATTTGTGATAAATTATTTGACTTTTACTTTGAACTCAACATGGTTGGGAAGAGGCTAGGCCGGTTTAAATTTTTGATGAATTCCTGATAACCGTTTCACGTCAAAACTAATATTAAATAGAGAAAAAAAAAAAACACGCGTGGCTTGTCAAAAAGTGTCAAAAAATTTAAGTGATATCGTTAGAAGCGTTGCTTTATCCCGGGTAATATAGACTGGTGAAAATTAAAAAAAATATAATGGGGTAGCCAAGGTCATAAAAAAAACGTTTTTTTTTTTCATAAAAATTTGACTACGTATATTTATCATGGTCTAGCTTGCTAAAAAATAAATAATTAAAAACACGCCTGGCTTGTCAAAATTGAATTAAAAAATTAAAAACAAGCTAAGTTAAGAATACGACCATCCGTTCCATACGAAAAATAACTGATGTCACTTGGAAAGCTGCCACGCTAATATGGAATTGGGCTGCTGGGTACATCTGCCGCATGTCAGACGACCAATGGGCCAAACTTACGACCCAATGGGTCCCGCTTAATGGCAAGCGACATCGCAGCAGGACCAGACGGAGATGGCGGGATGAGCTGGTCTCCTTCAACAAGAAGTTCTTAACAGCTTTAAACAGAGAGAAGTGGAGAGAGAGTAGAGAGCCTTTGCCCTGCAATGTGACATCCAGGCTTTTAATAGTAAGTGGAAAACTGGAAACCAATATTTTCATTGCAATCGGAGGACGGTTCCCTGGAACAGTTCTGAACTAAAAAAATAAAAAAACAAGCTAGATACGATAAAGTGGTAAACTGAATACCGATCTTTTCAGCGAAGTCGGGGGACCTGTAAAGAACTGTTCCAGGGAACCGTCCTCCGATTGCAATGAAAATATTGGTTTCCAGTTTTCCACTTACTATTAAAAGCCTGGATGTCACATTGCAGGGCAAAAGGCTCTCTACTCTCTCTCCACTTCTCTCTGTTTAAAGCTGTTAAGAACTTCTTGTTGAAGGAGACCAGCTCATCCCGCCATCTCCGTCTGGTCCTGCTGCGATGTCGCTTGCCATTAAGCGGGACCCATTGGGTCGTAAGTTTGGCCCATTGGTCGTCTGATATGCGGCAGATGTACCGAGTCCAATTCCATATGAGCGTGGCAGCTTTCCAAGTGACATCAGTTATTTTTGTTATGGTACGGATGGTCGTATTCTTAACTTAGCTTGTTTTTAATTTTTTCATTCAATTTTGACAAGCCAGGCGTGTTTTTAATTATTTAAAATTTTAAATATACGTAGTCAAATTTTTATGAAAAAAAAAATGTTTTTTTTTTATGACCATGGCTACCCCATTATATTTTTTAAAATTTTCACCAATCTGTGTTACCCGGGATAACGCAACGCTTCTAACGATACCACTTAAATTGATATCGGTTCAGCCGTTTAGAAGTTATGGTGGAATAAAGAAACTCACAAACATACATGAACCCTGAAAACATAACACTCCTTTTTCTGGGCAGTCGTGTAAAAAAAAGAATTGATTTTTTGTATTTTATTTGTTACACTATCACGCTAAAACGGCTGAACGGATTTACACATGGGCAGAACATGACCTAGATGAGGATGCTTGCATGCTTCTTATTCCGATATTCCCACAGGATCTAGACTTTTGTGGGTGAAACTGCGGGGCGCAGCTCTAGTATTTAATGTCCACCGCGCATAGGAGGGATGGAAAGCTGTAATTGATGTATGGCGTCCCAGTGGGAGGATGAATAAATAAATAAATAGAATTAATAAATTGATGTTTTTTTATTTTGTTTACAGAATCCCCAGGAGCAGCCGGGAGTACTTCTGGTAAGTTTCTAGTTCATCTGAAGGCACCCATTGTGTGGAGACTCCTGCCCTGTAGTCATTGTGCATGCGGCTGACGTGACGAGTCAATACAGGGTCAAATTAAATTAGCTAGCGAAACTCCGCAGACGTGGATCGATACGTAAAGATGATAAACAAAAAAAAAATATTGATGTGTTTTTTTTTGTGCGGTCATGGACCGCGTAAAGTAAAATATTAGTTTAGAAAATCTGTTTTTTTCTTTCTAAACTTCACAGACATCATTGGTTTCAAAACCTAAACACGATATCTTCTGGGCAGTTTGTTGCGCCACTTTTTCTTCCCAACGAAAGCACTAGGAAGTGGTGAAGAGCGAGCGTTTTGGGGGACCGTAGTCTTATGTAATTTTCACGCTCGAAAAGTGCTGATTCTCAGCCTAATTTGAATAAATGACTTTTTGAGTTTGAATATACAAAAGAAAACAGATTTCCTCAACTTATACTTCAAGTAACAAAACTACAAGCTGTCGATGACCCTAAAAAAAACTTAAAATATTTTTTATTTTTATTTTATCGTGTTAAGATATCGTTATCTATCACATCTGCGGAGTTTCGCTAGCTAATTTTTATGTGACTCTTTATAAGTATAAATACATTATACTTTACTAATTTTTTTCAGATGTAGTGGATATGAAATGGTTAATACCAGTAGTAGTTGTGCTTGGGATACTTCTGTGCGTCCAATCATCATTTATGGTATTCGGAAGAGTTAGAGGAGGTACGTATTACCAACTTTCAAAATAATGAAACAGTTTTAGGGCGGGTTGTTTCACTTCCACTTGACGCTCACGTATACGTCAAAAATGGCGCTAACTATCGTCAAACCAAAAAAAGCGTTGATTAAATTAGGTTAGGCTAGGTTTAGGTTTAAAGAATCTTTATTTCTCATAAGAACAAGATACAGTTCACTTACATGAGATTCAAATTTTAAGAGCGTTTACAACGTACGGCATTTCATACAAACTTTCAAGTCCTTGTTCTTCGAAAGGTATGAACCGATTTTAATGAAACTTCATACGCATAAGCAGGGTACATAAGTCTAAAAAGTTAGTTATGAACATTTTCGAAATGTCTTATTTAAAAAAAGATAATTGGAAATCTCTGTTTCTATGCAAAATTTAAAATCGGTCGAATTTACATGTAACACTATTTTTCTAAAATGTTCTCAATTAACTTTTTAGACCTATATATCCTGCTTATGCGTAGGAAGTTTCATTAAAATCGGTTCATGCATTTCGAAAAACAAGGACTTGTAAGTTTGTATGGAATGCCGTACGTTGTCAACGCTCTTAACATAAAAATAATCGTCGTCTAATGACGAAGCATGCAGATGTAGAACAAGTAAAACAATAACAAAAATGCACGAGATCAGTAGCAAACAAGCAAAAAAAAAATTACAATTACAAAATCATGGCCTTGCCGT
This sequence comes from Apamea crenata, assembly GCA_949629185.1. Lineage (NCBI taxonomy): Eukaryota > Metazoa > Arthropoda > Insecta > Lepidoptera > Noctuidae > Apamea > Apamea crenata. The sequence continues at coordinate 5,335,064 of OX451380.1, read as the reverse complement.
CAGTACGTCAAATAATAACGAGTACATAATCGTTATTATTTGACGTACGTATGTTACGTTAACCAACCGTTTGAAAGAACCAGCCCTTAATCTGTAAACATCACTTCGAAATTCGAACGGTGGTCTCGTTGTGAATTCGCCATATATATATTTTTTTAATAACTTTTTTTTTTAAGGAAATCCTTTCGATTTGTGTGCGCTCACTTGAGTGAGGTTCTAAGTGAATTTTACAGAATAGCACTTGTTCATTATCTAAACACTGATAAGCTGGGTACAGATTATTTGCAACACAACATAGTAACGCTTTGCAACATTTTCCTTACTTTTTAATTTGTCCGCGAGCGCACTGCATTCGTAGCGCTCTTGTTGGTTTCCTCCAACTGTCGGTTTTTTCGACGAACACTGAGTGCGCGCAGTGTGGTTTCGTAACATTTTGGCGTCCCGGAGTGGCGGTCATCCGTCGTGACGTCACCGCACCCTGTTGGTAGCGTGTAGCGTTTTAAAGAGACGGTAGCCTAAAGACTGCCGCGAACAGACGTTCGCAATTGAAGTGCGTAGCGTGCGCGGAGGCCGTCCATATTAACTCACGTTGCATTGCATGTTGCATTGCATGTTGCATTGCATGTTGTGTTGCATGTTGTGATCCAAATAATCTGTACCCTGAACAATGTAACCATTATATCGATGATGGAGACTTACATAATATTTGTATTCTTCAGGTTGCAAATCAAACGGAAATAATGACGAAGGTAATATTTTTTAAGAAAAAAGAATCATAAAACATTCAGAACTGCATCCTGCGGTCATCAGTTCGAGAAATTTCGTTTCAAAGTGCCTGTAGCACACACGGCTACACATCAAGCTATACATTTCCAGTTTTAACTGACCTCGCACTGTCTAAGAGGAACAGGGTGTAAAGTTCACTCGTCCTCCATAGAAAAGGGAGGATCCTCCGACCAGATCGGTGTTGGGTCTGGCGGGCAACTGCCCAACGATTGATGTTGGGAAGTTTGCATATATGCTAATTGCGCGGTAAACTCTGCTTGTGAGATGCAGGATTTGCGTGACGTCAGTATGACGCGTTGTTCGCATGTGGCGTTGTAGATACCGCTACAAGTGAAGAAGAACCGATGACCGTTGGGGTAGATATGGCCGGCCCAAGCTGAAGTGGCAATGGGCCAACTATACTATTTGTATAACTGCCCCGTTGGTTTCGTGCTCACAAGCGCGACGGCTAAGTGTGGGCTCCTGGGTTCGATTCCCAGGTCGGGCAAAGTGTTACTGGGTTCTTCCATGAGAAATTTCATAGTAACAACCCGGAGATTGGAAGTTGGCGGTGTGATACCCCCGTGCCACGGAAAGCACGTTAAGCCGTTGTTCCTGTGCCTGATCTCTCTCCTGTCGTGTCGGATTACCGTCCTATCGGACTATGAGAGTGAGGGAAGCACACTTGAGCACTGCAATGTCTCCTGAGCCAAAGGCTAGTCTCCGTTAAGATTGGCCGTACGAGCATAGTTCGGCCGATGAGGGATCAACCGATCGATTATGTAAAAATCTCACCGTGAAAACTTAGGTGAAGTGAGCTGTCAATAGTGTCAATCCCTAGCATTAGTTGGAATGACATCTCACTCCATGCTCACTTCACCTAAGTTTTCACGGTCAGCCGATCGATTCTGTAAAAATATCACCGTGAAAAGTTAGATGAAGTGAGCTTAGAGTGAGTTGTCAATAGTGTCAATCCCTATTATTAGTTGAACTGACAACTCCTTCCACGCTCATTACACCTAACTTTTCACGGTGAGATTTTTACAGAATCGATCGGCTGATGGTTACAGAATCGCACTGCAGGTGTACGCGAACAGTTGAGCAGTCAATAGTTGAGGTAATGTAGGCTTTATTTCTGATACTCACGTTTATAATCAATATTTGCAGATCCGCTATCACCAAAGTCGCCAAAGACAAAGCGTGGATGCAGTAAGTAACCTTTTTTCGGTTTCTTTTTTTTCCCCTTTGACTTCGTCAGCATAGTAACTAAGATGAGAGGTGCTGCAAGTGTCCATAGGCAGTGATCACTTAGCAGAACGTATGGGGCACTTGTTTTTTTGACCAATAACATAAATCTACACAGGGTTATTGGTAAAATATTAACAACCTCTCAGGACTATTTTTTAATAACATCATAAACAACAACTTTTATTAATACATCAGACTTATAAATAAAAATATTTCAATTCAACAAATTGAATTATCAGATTTTCTGTTACGAACACTAAGCGAAGCAATAGAAAGCGCTAGTTAGGTAAACACACTGCCGTGTCTAGTACAATATTCAGCGGGGGGTTAGGTACAACAACGTAATCATAAAGGTTTGTTTTTGGTAAATGTAATACACAACGTGTTTTTTTTCATACCCCATAACTCTAGGGGGTCATTGTACTCATCATTATGAACAACTTTTACTATGGGACCAAACCTGAAAGCGCGAAAAAAAAACAGCTGTTCCCTACATTTATGTTCGTCTAACTCGTCAAAATGTAGAGAACACCAGATTTTTGTTTACTTCTTATGTTTGTTACTTCTTCACGCTCAAACGGCTGGACTAATTTTGATGAAATTTGATATGGAAGTAGCTCACACCCTGGATTAACACAAAGGATACTTTTTATCCCGATATTCCCACGGGATCGAAACTTATGCGGGTGAAACCGCGGGGCGCAGCTTGTATTCAGTAAATTATAGTTTAGGTTGGAACTGTAACCAATCACGTGCGAGCCGAATTGGTCGCAGTAACTAAGCCAGGGCACCCCAACCAAATGGGATAGGTTAGAACTGTGATCAACCGCGTGCGAGCCGAGAGAGCGAAGCGAGGCGAGCACTACTTCCAAAGGCCAGGCGGTTGACTAAACGGCTAATTTAATCAGTTGGCTGTGACATAGATATCCATATCCGTTAAATTCAGACAGACGCCAGCAGGTCAAGCTACCCGAAACTGTCAAATTTTCCCAATCAACCAAGAACCATAATGATTTAGCGATGTAGTTGAAAATCTACTAAAGATATTTGACAGATTGTAGTAGCTTGATGTGGTGCCGTCTGTACATTATTCTGTGAAGTTTCGCTAGTCAATTTAATTTGACCCCGTATTTTACAGAAACAAGGAGGACCATAGCTGATCGTCCACCATTGCCTCTTCCTCTTGATGAGGTAGTAAAGCAAGGTAAGTTCAAGAAACTTTTTTACAAAAAAAATAACCGACTTCCATAAAAACACTACAAAGTGAAAAATGACTTTAATTTCGGAAGTCGGTGTCTTTGGTTTTTGTATTTCGTTTTTCACCACCACATATCATATTTTATGCGGATGTCTACGAATTTTCGGTTCTAACATGCCGGTTTCCTCACGATGTTTTCCTTCACCGTTTTGAAAGCAGTGGTGATTAAATAATTTACACAAAGTAAGGAGCCTGTCTGGTTTCGAACCTACGACCTACAACTCGTAAGTTGCAGATGTTACCACTGGGCCACCACTGCTCTCGCTCTCGCGTTCATTTAGGAGTATGCATGCAAATGTGAACAGCTGCAGAGCATGCTAATTTTAAGGATGCTTTTTGTAAGCATCTGTGTCAGTCAATCAATCTTTCAACTCAGCCAATCGCAGTCCACAGCTGGACATAGGCCTCTCCCAGGCTGCGCCACAACACCCTGTCCTACGCCTTCCGCATCCAGTCTGTCCGAGCTACCTTCTTGAGGTCGTCCATCCATCTAGCTGGGGGCGTCCCACACTACGCTTGCCGATACGCGGTCTCAACTTCGGAGTAGACCCCCTGGGGGTCTAAGCTAAGTGCGAATTTTCGGATCGGACCGACACATGGCCGAACCGAATAATATTGAAAAATGCGAAAAAAAGTTCGGATCGGTTCAGTTGGGTCGGGACCATAGTCAATATTCGAAAGAGTGTAGGAGTGTAGGATCGGGACCGACCGAACCAGATAGTAACTTCGTAGCAGGAAACGGCCGAACATTCGGCCGATACTACTTCGGAGTAGACCCCCAGGACTCTTCTGCTCCACTGGCCATGGATCGTGGATCGTGGATCAGTACCTATACGCAAATACCCCGTTGGTCTGGCTGTTTGTATATGTGTTGGTTAATGGCATTTGTATTTGCAAAGGAAGCCACGAAATCGATATTGTGTTGAGCAAGACAGTCAAATGCTGTCAATAGATTTTGGTTTAAATTAACATATGTAAGTGGTTAAGGAAAACGTTTATATTGTTTCATTTGTAACCACAATTTATTGCGTCGTTCGACTTCGTGTCCGAATTGCCGTAATTATTCATTTGAAAGCAGTTGTTAGAGGTATTAATAAACAATGTGGAGACGGCAATAAATGAAGACACTGTTATTGTTTTGATTATTTTATAGCAAATAATTCCTAACATCATCATTCTTCTACCCTTACATACTTACATAATCAGCCTATAATGTTCCCACTGCTGGGACACAGGCCTCCCCTCGGTGAGAGGGAGCGGGCTGTTGGTAGATGTCATATGTCTTTGAATTTTTGGTTCTAGGACGTGCCGGTTTCCTCCCGATGTTTTCCTTAACCGTTTTGAGAGCAGCCCTTATCCCAATTTATTTGAGGTCAGCGCAACATGTCTTTTTCTTCCATACTCCTCTATTAGTCGTCATCTCGGGAATCCCCACCCCCACCCCACCCCCTTTCTAACCATATCATCATTCACACAGTCCATCCATCGTTTCTTTGGTCTTCCCCTACTCTTATAGCCATCGACATTCATACTCAAAACTTTCCTCACTACATTTTCCTCATTCCTCCGTAAGACATGCCCATGCCATGACAACCGATTCGAACGAAATATAGTAATAGTAGTGATGGGCCGACTATGGGTGTTTGCCAATCTTTGACTAGCTATAGTGACTAAACTGTTGATTATATTATTTGGTTTAATTTTTGTATGTACACTGGGAACGTCAGTAGACACACGAAGTTTAATTTACGATCGTATTGTATTCGTATAATTCACTTATAACTTCTGCTCGCTTGCTTGTTTTTATATAAAACTGGGTGACTCGGCAAACGTTGTTTTGCCATATACATTATTTCTAGGAAATATATATATTTTTTTGTATGAAAAATAGATGTTGGCCGATTCTCAGAGCTACCCGATATGCACACAAAATTTCATACAAATCGGTCTAGCTGTTTCGGAGGAGTTTGGTAACAAACATTGCGACACGAGAATTTTATATATTAGATATTATATCCTATTATGTCACTCAACAGTAGCGCATAGAAATCGGAATAATACTTCCAGAGATTATCTGTTACAAACCTACAGGAAAACATTTTACAACTGCAATATCTACGCGGTCAAAATGTATGTAACATCTAATAACAACAGGGGTTTATTCATAAACGATGACTAAAGTTAAGTAACGCTTAAACGTCAAAAATGTATGGTTAAACAGTCGCTAATCACTGCTTAACTTTAAGCAACGTTTATGAATAAAGGGGAATATCTATAATATAAAAATGAATCGCTGAATGTGTTGCTAAGCGCAAATCAGCTGAACCGATTTCGCTAATTCTTTTTTTAGAATATTCCTTGAAGTATGAGGATGGTTCTTACGAAAAAAAAAATAAGAAAGTGGCTTTACGCGCACGAAGTCGCGGGCAGAAGCTAGTTGATTGATACAATTGATTATGCTGAATTCATAGTTACAGATGCAATATTGTCATAATAATTGGTGGTTATTATAAAAAAATATTTTTAAATTTACAGAACCCATGCCGCCAGTGTCACCCGTGACACCAATGTCACCAGTACCAAAACAACATCTTTGTAAGTACCTATTCAATATTTCCTTCTATAATTTAGTCATCTTTTTTTTTTTTTTTTTGTCGCTGAGAAATGCTTTATGCATGCCCGCCTCACGGGGGACGAGACGGGGTATGTGGGACTCCCTGTCGGAATGACAGTATACCCACTAAAACTCAGCGGTGTTCCCTCATTCGCCGTGATGGGAGGGCCACGGGAATAGGCATAGCCTTTACCTCCATAGCCCTCCCGGCGCATGCCCGCCTAGTTGGTATGGCGGGCCCCGCATGCCCCCCACATTGGGGGGCTACGGGAATGGCCGGGACCACCTAGCCATTCCCGTCCAACACTGGTGGAGGCCTGTGCAATGCAGGCAACGGTGCCCCCGCACCCGTTGCCCGCTGGCCCCCACGCCCGCCTGAATGGCGGGCCCCGCATGCCCCCCAGGATGGGGGGCTACGGCCGCAGAGGATAGGGAGAGCGGCAACGACACACCGACACTCCTCTTCCCCTGCGGCCCCACCGCGTCCGCCATCAAACGGTGGCGGCCCCGTCAAGGCCGCGGAAGGTAGGGAGAGCGGCAACGTAACACCGACACTCCTCTCCCGCCGCGGCCTCTAATCCTCAGCCGCAATGTCTCCCACACGGGGGACATCGCGGCCCGCCTCAGGTAGGCTGCGATGTCGCCCAAGCGGCACCGCAACCCACCCGCCGGCCGCTACGTCGTCGGCTTTTCCGCACAGCCTAGACGAGCGCCCGCTCCTCGGGTTCCTCTTAGCTTCACCGTGGCCCAATCTACCACGGCTACTGAGCCCCCCCCGCCTCGACAATGCGGGAACCCACCGGGGGGGATAATTTAGTCATCTGCCTTACCTTTAGCCAACTATGTTGGGGCTTCGAGTCTATGTCTGAATAGCAGTATTTTACACGACTGCCTATCTAACCTCTTTGTAGAGGTATATAACTGGGTTGTTCCAGGTATTGGGTAACACGATATCCCTTGGCAAACTGGTACTCAGACTTTCGGGCTCCTGACTATCCTCATGACCGTCAAAGATCTTTTTTTATTTTTCGTTAGCTTTTTTTGTCCCAGTGCTGGACAACTCCTTGCATCGTTTGTGAGTCCGCGCGTCCTCCTTCCAGTTTTGGCGGAATCTCTCCGGCTCATCCCGACATCTCTTAGGGCCCGTGAACCCACCTCACTGTCACCAGGGATGGGCGTCAACGAAGATACGGGACCGTTCGGAAATAGTTCCATATACACCGTATTCTTCACGATAACCATAAACTTTGGCAATCGCTTCTATAGTTTTTACAAATCAAATCTAACAAAGGAAATAGTACTTAAAAAGGCTTCGTTACAAAGATATTTGTAATTTCATTTAATTAAACATTGGTCTATGCAGCAAGAAAGGGTCTTAATTTGGCCTATGTTGCCGCTTAGTGCAATTAAAATGATACATCAATCAAATGCTTCGGATAAAGTGATAAAGAGGCATGCATATCGGGTGATTTACGTCAAGGTATACCACTCACCAATCAGGCTGATTGATAACCACCGAATTACAGAAAGGAAAACCGAGCATTGATCAGCATGCTTAGGGAGCGGTCAAATTAGGAGTTATAGTATACAAGGTGGCAGATTTCAAGCTGCTGTCCTAACTAGTGGCTCCGGCTTTTTGGTCTTATTAATTTAATTTAATTACTCTAATATCTTGTGTTGTGTAAGAGGGGCTTGTGGCTAAGAACAAAAACAAAAAAACAGCCGCACGGCTCGATCGATCAGTTTAAACTACGCTTGCCGCGGTTGGTCCGTGGATGGATGACCATCTTTACGTACCAAGGCCCCTCCGTGCCTCGGAAAGCAGAAGAGCAGAAGCCCGAAAGTCTGACAACCAGTCTTACCAAGGGGTATCGTATTACCCAATAACTGGGTTGTGGAGGTCAGATAGGCAGTCGCTCCATACTGGTATTCAGCTGCATCCGGTAAGACTGGAAGCCGACCCAACATAGTTGGGTAAAGGCTAGGCAGATGATGACTTTAATATCTTGTGTATATTTTCAGTTCCTCCAGCTTCAGCGCCACCTATAGCCGTCCAGAATTCGTATGATGACCATCCTGGTGGTGAGTTTTTTTCTTATTTAAAATTCGTTGTCGTCGCTGAGCATGGCGTTCTGGGTTTGATTCTCGGTTCGGGCAGAGTGTTACTGGGTTTTTCTATCTGGGATTTCTCAGCAGCAGCCCGCAGTCTTCAGTAGCACGGCGACACATCAAGCTATACAGTTTTACAGATAGGGAAGGGAGGCCCTTCCCTCTCTCTTTCCACTTTTCCCGGGCTACTGCCATGGTGGGCCAATCTTTTAAGAAGTCCTGCCGATCGATTCTTTGAAAAACTCTCCGTGAAAACTTAGGTGAAGTGAGCTTAGAGTGAGCTGTCAATAGTGTCAATCCCTAACATTAGTTGGAATGACAGCTCACTCCACGCTCACTTCACCCAAGTTTTCACGGTGAGATGGTTACAGAATCGCACTGCAGCTCATCATGTTATTTCTTTCTGGGCTGATTTGAACTATTATTAAACTTTTATTTACAGGTGCCATAATACCAAAGAAGTCATTTAGAAACAAGGCATTAATTAATTCAGACGAAGACCTAAGGAGTACTGGTTTTGCCCGAAGACATTTGGAAGGTGAGCAAAAACTATACAGGATGGCAGGGACATACACGTAACCTGTTATCATGGATTCTAAACACCTCTGGGATGAAATTTTTCGACGGATAAAAAAAAACAATTTGCTGTTCCATGTGTTTTGACGTCATAATCAGCCTATAATGTTCCCACTGCTGGGACACAGGCCTCCTGTCGGTGAGAGGGAGTGGGTCGTAAAATCCACCACGCGGACCGAGTGCGGGTTGGTAGATGTCACATGTCTTCGAATTTTTCTCCTCACGATGTTTCCCTGTACCGTAGGAGAGCAGTGGTGATGAAATTATTTACACAAAGTAAAGCGCCTGTTTGGGTTCGAACCCACGACCCACAACTCGTCAGTCGGGGCCGTTACCACTGGGCCACTGCTCTCGACCCGATCTGGAATTTATCAAGGTCAAATTAAATTAACTAGTGAAACTTCACAGCCAGTTACTGCTATGTTAAACATTTGTTTTCAGGTCTCGTGGTACCAGAGCAGTCACATAGGAATAAATTTCCTAAAACCTTCGATGGTTCTGATGAAGAAGTTAGGACCCCTGAACTTCCTCGGCGACAAATAGGTTAGCAGCTCAACTCAACTCATTTGTTTCAGGCCTTCTAACGCTACGTTTTCGGGTACGCGGTTGCCACTCCAGAACCTTTAAGCCCCATTGGCAATCTGTTCTGCGAGCAATGTGTCCTGCCCATTGCCAGTTAAGTTTGGCAATTCATAAACCAATTACAGGCACTTTTGAATTGTCAAGTGGTCGGTCAGTCAGAAAGATGAAGCTAGTGCCCATTCCAAAGCGTAGTGGACCTATGGAGAAGAACGAGCAAGAAACTCCACGGACACTCTTTTAAATCATAACTCCGCCGATACTTCTAATTCAATCAACTCAGCCTATCGCAGTCCACTGCTGGACATAGGCCTCTCCCAGGCTGCGCCACAACACCCTGTCCTCCGCCTTCCGCATCCAGTCTACCCCAGCCACCTTCTTTAGGTCATCCGTCCATCTAGCTGGGGAGCGTCCCACACTACGCTAATATACCAACTAAGTATTATATAGGTACTTCTAATTATAACTTTTGTTTTTTTTGTTTGAGTATGGGAAATCATCAAATGACCCCTCCCACTTGGGTGGAGCAGAAGGGAGTGTCAGACTCTTACTGACTAAAACCCACCCGTGTTCCTTCCTTAGCCCTTTCTGTTCCAGGGCAGCGGTAACCCTTTCGGACGATCCCGCTGCTCTAATTATTACCTAAGTCGCATGCGACCAAACTTTTATACCAAGATAAGTCTTATCCTGAGAATAGTTTTTGACAGTTATACTGTCACACGTCAATTTTATTCCACAGACAGAAATACGTTATGGGACGATTTCTTAATTTTATAGTTATTAAGGAATTTAAGTTATATTTTAGGCTGATTTTTCCATGACAGTAAGAAATAACTGTCAAAATTTCAAAATGATTCCTCGAATAAATTTAGCAGATGATTGAAAAATCATCCCTTAAATTACTTATTAGCTAATACGCTAGATTGCAATGCGAATAAAATACAACCGACTGTGATACTATACAGGGTGGCAGGGACATCGCCGCGCAAACTGTAACCATGGATTCAGCACATGAGTTTAGACCCCATAGCGTCGAAATTTTTCGTCGGTTATTAAAAAAAAATATTGCTGTTCCCTAAGTTTTGACCGCGTACGTATTGCACTTTTCTATGAAACAGAAGATTTTTTTTTTTTTGATAACCGACGAAAAATTTCGACGCTAGGGGGTTAGTCGCTTAGTTTTTAAGTTTTTTAAGCCCTGGCTGGAGGCCTTAATTTATTAAGGCATCCACAAGCACACCCGGTTAAGGAGCCGACAACCTCATTGGTTAAATAGCGAGATGCCATTAAAAAAAAAACTTTTCTGATTAATTTGTTTACATTTACATCAGATATGTTTGGAACAGAGTGGCAATACTCGTAATTTTAAGAACGTTCACAGTCTGATCTCAGTCTCATTCTGTCAAAAATTACATCTAATTTCTCTACATTTTGACAAGTTTTTGACATTATTTTGTTTGTCGCCGAGATGAGATTGCGACTAGATTTTGAACGTTTTAAATTAAGATAATTGGCCTTCTGACCCTAGTGAAACGTCACAGAGGTGATACTATTAAAAAAATGTTTTTTTACAGGTCCCTTAGTTCCAAAGCAGTCATACAGAAAGAAGGCAGTAGACAATTCAGACGAAGAACTCAGGAGCCCTGATTTTCCCCGAAGACACGAAGGTTTGCATAAAAATCTATAATTTAAATCAGTGACTTCCTCGTTGGTCTAGTAGTCGCAAGCTGTATAGCTGAGCATGAGGTCTTGTTCGATTCCCAGGACGGGCAAAGTTCTATTGGATATTTCCATCAGGAATTTCTCAGTAGTCTGGATTAGTGTTCGGTTGATAGTACTAGGCTTGCTCCCTATTATATGAAACTGGGTTGCCACTGCAAAAAAGTTCAGAAAAAGCAAAGTATACATAATCTGCATTCGCGAATTATTTGCCAAAAATGTAAACAAATATAAGTTTATGGAAAAATAACTTTAATTCCTACACAATAAAGTTCAGTTTACGCTACAAATTCCAACATTTTTATAACTTTTTCAATAGTGCTTTTTTTTCTTGTAAAAAAGGAGGTTTCTGTGCCATACGCTTCTACTCCCTTCACCTACATTGTTGTTGTCTATACGGTAAAAAAAGTCAGCCGATATTTGACAGCTAAGAGGTATAAGCCTCTAAGAGGAGAAATGAAGGTGTGGGTAATATACACATCTGCCTATCCGTTTCAGTTAATCAACATTTATTTGCAGGTCCTTTAGTACCGAAGCAGTCATACAGAAATAAAGCATTAGATATTTCTGAAGAAGAACCCAGGAGTCCTATTGCTCTCCGAAAACAATTAGAAGGTATCCATCTAAAAATATATTTTCATTTAGCATAAACAGCCTGTAATGGTGCAGTGGTGGCCTAGTGGTGACTTACGAGTTGTAGGTCGTAGGTTCGAACCCAATCAGGCGCTTCACTTTGTGTAAATTATTTCATCACCACCGGTCTAATAAACGGTGCCGGAAAACATCGTGAGGAAACGGCCTGTCCTAGAACCAAAAAATTCGAAGACATGTGACATCTACCAACCCGCACTGGCCCGCGTGGTGGATTACGGTCCACTCCCTCTCACTGAACAGGCCTGTGTTCCAGCAGTGTATTATAGGCTGATTATGCATTTCTAGTCATATTTGGGATAGTGGGATAAGGGCAGGAGAATGATGATGATTTGGGATAGTGGGATGACATTATTTTATGCTTTTTTTCAGCTAAGCTAGCACAATTGCCACCAAAAGGAGTAGCTGCTTCTAAATCTTTTAAGTTACCAAGTAAGCCTGACCATTTAATTAATTACTAGGTGGACCACAAGGTGGATTGATGACCTAGTGAAAACCGCAGGAATCCGTCGGATGCCAGAAGCACAGATCCGCACCCCATTTGCTTAACGCACTTTCAATCACAATCTGAATCATTTTGAATGATATTGCTAATCCATGTAAAACGGGGTGAATAGGGATGCAGGGGTGAATCGGGACGAAACTTTTAAATGGATTTGTAGTTTAAAATAATATAGTTTGTTGCTAACAAGGACACTTAATCTTTAATTAAAAAGCAGTAGGTAAACATATTAGGGTATTTTCTGGCAACACACTATGTTATTTCAACGTTAAAATCCATTTTAAAGTTTCGTCCCGATTCACCCCTGCATCCCTATTCACCCCGTTTGACGGTACTTCCTAAATGTTCGCTTTTTCATATATTTTGCTCAACAAAGTAAATAACGCATTGAATATTGTTGAACTGTCAAAATTAAAGTTTTTGCTACTGTTCGTGTGTTACGTAATTGCGCAGCCGTCGAAGTGGCAGTGCTTGGGGGAGGCCTATGTACAGCAGTGGACGTCTTTCGGCTGAAATGATGAATGATCCGCGAATTTGTTCGCTTAAAATTTCTTGGTGCCTTACCTAGTCGCCTAGCGTGTATGTAAGGATGTTAAGTCACTCGGCTCTAGGCGCTAAGCAAGCCACCTGTCAGGGCGTACGTAGCCTTGTGCTACGTTCGCTGCGTGCTTGGCGCCTTAGCTACTCATTTAGCGTGTATGTAAGTATGTTAAGTCACTCGGCTCTAGGCGCTAAGCAAGCCACCGGTCAGGGCGTACGTAACCCTGTGCTACGTACGCTGCCCGCTTGGCGCCTTACCTAGTCGCCTAGCGTGTATGTAAGGATGTTAAGTCACTCGGCTCTAGGCGCTAAGCAAGCCACCTGTCAGGGCGTACGTAGCCTTGTGCTACGTTCGCTGCGTGCTTGGCGCCTTAGCTACTCATTTAGCGTGTATGTAAGTATGTTAAGTCACTCGGCTCTAGGCGCTAAGCAAGCCACCTGTCAGGGCGTACGTAGCCTTGTTAAAAATTACAACTAAAAGTATGCAAACAACGAAAATGCGAACCCAACGACACTGAATTCCGAAATTAAAGTTATTTTTCACTTTGTAGTGTCTTTTTTGGAAGTATTTTTTGCAAAAAAAGTTTTTTTATATCATATACTTACATAGTTATTAATGCAGAACCATTACCACGTTCACCGCCATCGCCCCCACCGGAGACAGCCCCTGCATTTCACCCCGCTCATAGAACAGGTGCGTATACTCGTATATTTCCAGCGTTCGGCTGTTTAAATAATAAATAACAAAAAAGTTGACCAGATTCCTGATTTAGGAGTTACACTTGACTCAGAATTACATTTCAACCTTCACATCGATAACATTATTAACAAAGCCTATAGTATGTATGGTTTCGTTATGCGATCCTCAATTGATTTCAAACGACCGCATACGTTCATGATCTTGTATACAATCTTGATACGCTCCCAATTAGAATACGCAGCCCCAATATGGTGTCCTATAAAATTGCTATTTTGTTAAACTAGTTGTAAGTCCTTGTAATGGACTTACAACTAGTTTAAACAAAATAGCAATTTGGTTAGAAAGTAACCCACAACGCTGTCCACAAGTAGGCATAGAAGTTTAAGAAAAAAAAGAGCTAATCGCTAGGAACATGAATAGCAGTACGTGTGGCAAATACTTAACACGTTGAACGCCAACGCGGTCAGTGCTGACCGACAGTGAACTTTCCCTTTAGGCCAAGCAAAAATCACAGTTCTATCCAAAATTAGAGCAAATGTTTTTTTAATTAGATACTTATATCTAATGTCCAAATGTATGTTTTTACTAACAAAAGTCAACTTGAGATATTATTTATGGAGATATTAAACGTCGGGCAGCACTGACCGACGCGGCTCCTAGAAACGAAAAATCGAGTTTCCGTTAAAGGGGGCCGCGCGGGTCGCGGTGTCCGGTCTCCTCCCGCAGCTCCCGAGTTTGTAATTTCACCCGCGCTTACGCAGTTGACGCCCATAATATATCTTGATCTGAGATGCCGTTACATTGAACAACATATATTTACTCCCAATAAACTTTTTGGTATAAAATGAGAGTTTTTTTTTGTTTAATGGGTAGTTTTCGCTAAATATTTTACAAACACACCCCCACACATACTACACACGAACACGCAAACACACAAAACTTGTGGATTTATAATATTAGCACTCGTCGATAACGTAGCTTTCCATTACTGAAATAATTTTTGAAATCCGATGAGTAGTTTTAGATATTAGGTACTTTCTACATCCAAACTCACAATCCGACAAAATTTACATCTTTATCATCATCATAAGCCCCGAGAAATCCACTGTGACAAAGGCCTTTCCAACTTCGCGCCACACAAATTTTCACTCTTTAGTAATTGTTGTTTTTTTTCTAAGTCCTTTACGTTTTTCAAAAACCATCTTATTTGGAGTAACTAGAGGGCCACGCGGGTCAATGAATATAGGATTTAGTTTGATAACACTGTCCTACGGCCTGAATGAATGAATCGAAAACACTTGTAAAACGCGGTCAGCACTGACCGACGCGGCCCGAACGGAAAGTCTAGTTGTCGACCATCACTGACCGACGCGGCCTGAACGGGCAGATGCATTTTTTTCCTTGGCGTTCAACGTGTTAATTAAAAGTTAAATGATAAGAAAAAAAAATAAGAATATATATAATAAATAATATAAGAAATATTTAAAAAATTAAGCATAATTTATTCAAAATTGAAGTAAAAAGATAACAAAATTATACAATATTACTATATTAAGGAGCACTTGTTGTGATATTTAATAGGTAATGGCGAACGAGGCTTTTGAATTTACATAGTGTGCAATTGAAGATATCTACATATATCTACAAAGGTACTGTTGTTTGTGTCAACCATACGGCGGACAGGTGAGCGCAGGCCTGAGTCAAAGCGAAAAGAGTACCTGCGCGTACCTGCCGCCTGTGAATGGTTCTAGGTACAGCATAGCAAATCATACTGTTCAGATTTTTACAATTAAACTTGTTTCTGAACATTTTATATAGTACTGTGGCTTCGAGGTAATTCCTTCTAGAGCTAAGGGAATGGAGCTGGCACTTGCTGAGTAATTGAGAGTATGATTTGTGGCATCTGTAGTGCATAGCACGCAAGAACTTGTACTGTACATTTTCAACCATTTCAGAATAATTTTTGTAGTAAGGATTCCATACTGACACTGCATATTCTAGCTGTGAACGAACAAGCGCTTTATATAAGTAACTTTATCGCTAAAGCGAGGTTCAAGGTTGATTGGGAAAATTTGACAGTTTCGGGTAGCTTGATGTGCTGGCGTCTGTGTATTTTGTTAATAATACTTGGTTAAAGTAAATAAGGAAATTTGTATTTGCAGCACCTGCTCCACCTGTGCATCCAAAAAACTTGCAAGTATTTCCATCGCCTGCCCCTTGTCAACCCAGGTCGATCGTCAATCCAGGTTTGTTACGTTTTTTTCTGGTGGTAGGTACCCAGTATACCTATTATTCAGTAATTCAGTAGTAGTATTTTTCCAGTACTAGCTGCGCCCCGCGGTTTAACCCGCATAAGTTTCGATCCCGTGGGAATATCGGGATAAATAGTATTCTATATGTTAATCCTGTTTATAAACCATCTGTGTGCCAAATTTCATCCAAATCCGTTTAGTAGTTTTTGCGTGAAAGAGTAACAAACATCCATGCATTCATTCATACAAACTTTCACGTTTTTAATATTAATAGGAAGTAGGATTACAGATTTACAGCATGGAACACTTGTACTATATGTACTTATTTGATAGTTTCAAAATACCCTTAGGCATTAGTATTACTAGCGTTTTCATTTTATCGTCGTTTTTTTGTCTCACATTGACTCTGACATTCTACATATAAAAGAAAAAAAGACGGTTTTAAAACAACCGACCTTTTGGCATTATAGTAACAAAATATTTTCTTTTTCAGACTCACGATTGTCCGATGTTGATTGGCAATATGAGAAGTTGCAGCCGACGAGTAAATACCTCGATGATTTGAATGAGACACCTTATAATAATTTGTAATAAATAATTAATTAATTAGGTATATTACTTCTTATCTGTTTGTGTGGCTAGTGGCTAAACAACAGCTTAAGCTTCTCTTGCTTTGGTCGATTGGTTATCCATAACATATCGAGACTCCTGCGTGCTTCCGAAACTACGTGAACCCGTTGGTACCGGCTGTCATTCGTCGATCTTTGACAGTCGATAACCCAAAGGTGGTATATCATTGTTTGTGAAGAGAAAATAAATCATTTGAATTTTGAATTTGACTTAAGTCACGCTTTTCTGTGAAAGCCCATTTTTACACAGAAAAGCATAACTTAAGTTCGGGTTTAGGTGACACGAGGTATAAAATAGTATACGATATATGTGAATTGAGTAGTCTTTTAATACATGGTGTCTAGCCCACTGTGCAATAATGGCCTACTTAAGTCACACGTATCGTAATGTTAGTCTCATGTACAGACGCCAGCAGGTCAAGCTACCCGAAACTGTCAAATTTTCCCAATCAACCTCGAACCTGAATACTTTAACGATAAAGTTGAAAATCTATTAAAGAATTTTGACAGATTGTAGTAGCTTGATGTGCTGGCGTCTGTACTATTAACCGAACATTCTCGGGTGGTCTTCCAGTATAACTTTAGCCTGAATTTCAGATACTGGCTGGATACTGAATAACAGTATTTTTTTCAATACGGTGGGTTGATATCTGGCCTTCTCAACCCAATTGTGTAAATAAATTGTAAATAATTAATTAGAAGCGTAAAAATAAACTATTTATATTTATGTTATTATTTTAAAAAATATGTAGAAAAGTATGTGACTACATACAATAAATGTTGGCTGAATGTTTAAAAAAAACTGTAGTATCTTGGTCAGACAACAGCCAGACAGGAATTCAGAAAGCGGTCTTTTCTGAAAAAATCTCACCATGATAATTTAGGTTTAGTGAGTTTGAAGTGAACCGTCATGCTGGCTGCCGGTAGGGTTTGGCACTATTGGCAGTTCACTTCAAACTCACTCACACATCAGCAGTGCGATTCTGTAACCATCTCACTGTGAAAACTTAGGTGAAGTGAGCGTGGAGTGAGCTGTCATTCCAAATAATGCTAGAGATTGACACTACTGACAACTAACATCAAGCTCACTTCACTTGAGTTTTCACGGTGAGATTTTTACAGCATCGACCGGCAGGTGGAACGACAGCTCACTTCATCTAAGTTTTCACGGTGACAATGTTTCAGAATAGACCAGGGGGTCTACTCCGAATTGTAAAGTGCGAATGATCGGATCGGACCGACACATGGCCGAACCAAATATTATTGAAAAAATGGCAAAAAAGTTTGGATCGGCTCAGTTGGGTCGGGACCATAGTCAATATTCGAAAGAGTGTAGGAGTGTAGGATCGGAACCGACCGAACCAAATAGTAACTTCGGAGCAGGAAACGGCCGAACATTCGGCCGATACCACTTCGGAGTAGACCCCCTGGATTCGATTCGTTATCGAAAGTTTATTTCTCATTGTATGGCCCGGTAGTAAAATTGCTATTTGGAGCATGGTAAAGAACAGCCATAATTTGTTTCATATTTAACCTCGATCTCTTAGTTATACGAGTATTAGTAATCATTATAGAATATTTAGTAACAAAGCCGGTCTATTCTGTAATACCGTGAAAACGGGTGAATTGAGCTGTCATTCTACGTAATGCTATCGATTGCGACATTGACAGCTCACTTCACCTATGTTTTCACGGTGAAATATTTACAGAATAGATCGACAGGAGCGTTAATGTGACATATCGAGCTTCAGAATGAGGCTCTCACAAAGATATATGTGTGACAGTCACAACGCTTTAAGAAGCCGAACTTTTTCTAAAACTTGATTTTCCATTTTTATGGCCATAAACGTAAAAATGATACGTTAAGACTTCTATGTTCTACTTTACTGGTTTGGTTTCCGCACTTAGTCCTTCAAATGGATCATTGTGCGTGACTACGTTAAGGCTTATTACTTCGGTATGTTTTGTAAATAAATTATGTTAAATATTGTACTTCCTTTGTGTTTCTGGATTTATTTGCATGGTTCCTTCAATCCTTACTGATATGTTAAAATACAGAAGGGATATTCCATAAACATCACTTCCAAATTCGAGAGATGTCTCGTTGTGAATCCGCGATGATTTACTTGAAAAACAAATGAGTTCACTTTCGAATTGTGTGCACTCACTTGAGTGAGGTGAGCAGTGAACTTTACAGAATTATACTCTAGGGCTCACTGAAAGTATCTCAGTATTGATAGTACAACAACAAAAAATAGAAGTGCAAAATACCTAATAGAAAAGACAACAACTAAAGCAAGTTTTCAGTTCTTTTATTCAATTTCTCATCTTAGTAATGATACAATTTTCACCTATTCACAGAAAATACTAATTTATATACTTAAAAAAAAACTTCACTACTACTTTCAAAATATAATAATATTACCTTCCGTTACAATATATTTATTTACATTAAATATCATACATTTTTATTTGCTTAATACTGAATGATGATGTCGAAATAAAATTTTATTTGGTAACTTAAATTACTATAATACAAATTTATATTATGATATTATTAACATTTGATACTTTACAAAGAAATAAAACTAAAGCTTTGTTTTCCTAAGAGAGCAGTGAACGGTCACACAATATCAGTTGTCAAAATCCAGAGCGATCCATTTTACAACTTAATGACAAATAGGCATTGGTGAAAATGACGGTCTCCCCGTTTTCTAGGAAACCATAGCTCTAGTAAAACATAATGACTGTATTGCGTACCTCCCTACTTAAATAAAATTAATAAATCGATGGTCGCATTTTTACATGCGACAAAGTGGTTGCGAGTTTTGAAATGGCCTATCAGAAAAACATCTTTGAGAGATGTTTTTCTGTACACTGTACACTGCAATTTGCAGTTCCATTTTCTCTACGTTTTTAATTTAAATATTTGTTCTCTGAAAGTGGCACCGGTAACTAAATAGTTATGAGGAAATCGGTTGCCATGGTATGTGCGGAGGAATGAGGAAAATGTTATGAGGAAAGTTTTGAGTACGAATGTGGAAGGCTATAAGAATAGGGGAAGACCAAAGCAACGATGGATGGACTGTGTGAAAGATGATATGCCTAGAAAGGGGGTGACTATGACTACCGAGATGGCGACTAATAGAGACGTATGGTAAAAAAAGGCATGTTGCGCCGAACCCAAATAAATTGGAATAAGAGAGAATGATGACGATTTGACTGTTTTTGAAATGGCTATACATAAAAAAGAAGTTAACTTTTAAAATTGTGCTTCTACTAGGAAACATGCTAACAGTTTATCAGACATTTCTCGCAGAAGTTTTGTCGTAAGTCGACATGCGACCTGTGTATTCGCAAACTGTGCGTACCTTTTGTGAATGAATGAATAACTGACATATTATAATCATTACACTGCTACAAGGATCTTTAGGCGTTCGAATGACATTGACAGGGGGGCGCTGTTCGTAAACATTTGTGTAATTTGATAAGTGAAATGTATTGAAAGACAAGATGGCGGCGTTAGTTCCGATTTCGGCCACACGCCAAAAGCCTTGTATCGCTATACAATGTGGAGACAATAAAACGACAGTAAATGAAAACACTGACAATCGTAATGCAAATGAGTATTTTGAAACTATCAAATAAATCCTAACATTGAAATTGAAAACGTCATATTTTCAAATAAAATAAATAATACTGATGGGCCGACTATGGGTTTTGCCCACCTTTGACTAGTTATAATGACTAAACTATTTAGGTATAACTAAAGACAATTGCATGCAGCTGAGATGAGGATGCTAAGAGGGATGTGTGGTGTTACACGGATTGATAGAATAAGAAATAACTACATAAGAGGAAGTCTGAAAGTGACACCGGTAACTGGTGTGTGGAAATCGTTTGTCATGGTATCTGCACGTGTTACGGAAGAATGAGGAAAATGTCCTGAGAAAAGTTTTGAGTATAAATGCCGATGGCTATAAGAGTAGGGGAAGACCAAAGAAACGATGGATGGACTGTGTGAATGATGATATGGTTAGAAATGGGGTGACTCTCGAGATGGTGGCTAATAGAAAAGACATGTTGCGTCGACCCCAAATAAATTCGTACAAGGGCAGGGGAATAATAAGTGATTAACCTATTGGATATACACTCGAGAGCAATGAATCCGGGTCACTTGAAGAATCCTAAAAATCTCGGAAACTAAAAATGCTAGGTTAATGCAATAAATTGTATTTAATAGACAATGTAATACTCCTTAAATGAAGTTATTAAAACTTCTTAGTTATTGTAAAGTTATATCATAAAAAAATCAAATTTGAAAAAGGGCCACTTTCGAAGATGGAACTACGAAATTACAGCATTTGGTTTTGCTTTTGTTTGTAATCTGTCATTTATGTGGGTACATAAACCATGTTGATAGTGCTCTATATTCATTATTCAAGCTGAAATTATGTCGCTTACGCCTGAAGAATGCACCAGAATACTTACAATGCTGGAAACCGGCCGGAGTCAGCGCGATACAGCCAGGACTGTCGGTGTGTCGCTGTCAACAGTACAAAGAGTTCTCCGACGTTACGAAGAAACTGGTTCTAACCTACGCAGACCAGGAACGGGCAGAACCAGGTGTACCACAGCACGAGAAGACCGATACTTGGTGAACACCATGCTTCGAAATCGCTTTCTCACAGGAACTGAACTCACAAATCAGTTTCGACGCCTCGGAGGAAGTAACCCAAGTGCATGGACAGTAAGACGTCGGCTTGCTGAATCTAACTTAAAACCCCTTAGACCTGCAAACGGCCCTAAACTGGAGCGTGGGCATCGTATTTCAAGACTAAGATATGCCCAGAGCCACGTAAATTGAAGTATTAAAGATTGGTCAAAAGTTATGTTCTCCGACGAATCAAAATTTATGCTCTACAAGCACGATGGAAGACACAGAGTGTATCGAAGACCAGGGGAAAGATTCAAGCAAGCATGCATCGAAGAAAAAGTAGCCTACGGTGGTGGGTCTGTACTTGTGTGGGCCGGAATTTCTTCTGAAAGTCGCACAGAGCTGGTGATCATAGAAAACGGCTCTTTAACTAGCGTAAGATATGTGGAAGAAATCCTCAATGATCACGTTGGTCCATTTATGGTCAATTTAGGTGAGGATGCTATATTTATGCATGACAATGCCCGACCTCATACAGGTAGGATTGTGAATGACTACCTTCAAGAGATGAACATTACTCGTATGGAGTGGCCAGCGCGCAGCCCGGATATCAACCCGATCGAGCATGCTTGGGACGAGCTAGGCAGATGCGTAAAACAACGAAACCCTCCCCCAATCACGCTTCGTGAGCTCAAAATTGCTCTCACAGAGGAATGGGAGAATATTCCCCAAAATCGTATAAGGAACTTGGTGTACAGCATGCCAAACCGCGTAAACGCAGTAATGGAAGCACGAGGAAGCAATACGAAGTATTAAAATTCAAGAAAATCGTAATAAAGTTCAAAAATTTCATGTTTCCTATTTTTGTTTTAAGGAGAGATCAGCAGTTTTTTTCTTTATGTAATTTTGTGTTAATAAAATGTATGGTGACTCATATTTTTTTTACTTTCATTTAAGGAGTATTACATTGTCTATTAAATACAATTTATTGCATTAACCTATCATTTTTAGTTTCCGAGATTTTTAACATTCTTTAAGTGACCCGGATTCATTGCTCTCGAGTGTATTTGGTTGAGTTTTTGTATGCAGACTGGGGACGTCGTTAGGTATAGAAACTTAGAAAAGTTTAATTTATTGTCGTCTGGTCGTCTCCACCTTGTACTGAGTTAATGTTTGCTTACCTACTTACTGTGACAGAAACATTATTATGATACGTGGACAGGACTTCCAAACTATACTCTGAATCGCCAACACACGTTGAGTGCAGTGGGACAGCTCCAGACCGCTTAACTGAGACGTTGCCTGAGGTAGCTGCGCGGTGCGGAAGGAGTGATAGTTGTCACAAGTTGACGAATCACTGAGCTCTCGTATCACGTCACCACACCCCTCCCGCACCGCGCTGCTACCTCAGTTGGCCTATAGTATATAAGCCTCCCTTTAATATTCAAATTTAAGCCCTATTTTCCCTAAAATAAGGTAAATTATACATTGTATATGTTTGGGTCATAATTGTTCAAAGGTTTCAGGGGCTCGTACGTCCATTCTTCATCTGAAGATGCTTGGTTTTCATTGTAGTAGATGTCTGAAAAATAAAAAAGTTTTTTTTAAATACATAGTTATTTCTCGATAGTGTCGCAAGAGCTATTACTGAGCGTATGGATTGTGGGTTCCATTCCCGTGTCGTACAAAGAGTGATTGTGCTTTTCCACAGCAGCCACCCGAGATCTGCATCTGTACCCAGTTGACGGATAAAGACACGCTCCCTATTACCTACGTGGGACTTATAACACCGCTGACGACATCTGGGTATCCCTCTGGCTGCTTCTTCGGGAAATACAAGCATAATATTACTTTATAGCACTGTGTGACCTAAACCCGCACTTATGTCACGCTTTTCTGTGACTTGAGTAGTCCATTTTCACACAGAAAAGCGTGATTAAAGGGCAGGTTTATGTCACTCGAGCTCTATAAAATAATATACGATACGTGTGACGAGGGGCCCGTGGCTAAATAATAACAGCCACACAGGTCGATCGATCAGGTTAAGCCTCGCTTGCCGCGGTTAGTCTGTGGATGGGTGACCATCTTTACATACCGAGACCTCTCCGTGCCTCAGTAAGCACGTTAAACCGTTGGTCCCGACTGTCATTCGTGGATCTTTGACAGTCGTTACGGGTAGTCAGAAGCCCGAAAGTCTGACAACCAGTCTTACCAAGGGGTATCGTATTACCCAGTAACTGGGTTGTGGAGGTTAGATAAGTAGTCGCACCATGTAAAATACTGGTATTTAGCTGAATCCGGTTAGACTGGAAGCCGACCCCAACATAGTTGGGAAAAGGCTAGGCAGATGATGACATGTGACTTAAAGTGTCTATTAATGCACGGGGTTTAGCTCCCTAATAAGCTAAATAAGCTAACGGGGGCTAATTTCACGCCGTGCAATAATGGACCATATTATTTTACCTTCTTGAATTGGTTGAGGTACCGGTGGTCCCCTTGGCTTTGATTTTAGGGCTGGTGGTGGTCCTGTTAATAAAGGAAGTTTAATTAGTGATGAAATTAACACTAAACTATATAATATAATTTAAAAAGTATCCTATTTAATTTGATGACCAGTGGTGGGTCGTGGGTCCGAACCCTAAGCAGGCGCTTTACTTTGTGTAATTTATTCCATCACCACTGCTCTCAAAACGGTTAAGGAAAGCATCGTGAAGAAACCAGAATGTCGTAGAACCGAGAATTTCTAAGACAAGTGACATCCACCTACCCGCACTGGGCCCCACTTCCTCTCACAGAGAAGAGGCCTGGATCCCAGCAGAAGGAACGTTATAGGCTGATTGTGGTTATGGTGGTATATTAATTTTAGCACCATTCGGCCATTTGGTACTATTCTGTAAAGTTCACTGCTCACCTCACTCAAGTGAGCGCACAAAATTCGAAAGCGAACTCATTTGTTTTCTGAGGAGGTTCTCAATTCGGATGTTTGTATTTTTTTTTGTTTTTTTTTATGTTTGTTCGCGCATAACTCCTTCGCTTGCCAACCGATTTGAAAAATCTTTTTTTGCTGGATAAGGTATACTCCCCATGGTCCCATGAAAAGTTTTTGAAAAATCAACAAAAATAAAAAAATGATCACAACAAAAAAGTGAAAAATAAAAACTTTTTTACAAAAAAAACAACCGACTTCCATAAAAACACTACAAAGTGAAAAATAACTTTAATTTCGGAAGTCGGTGGCGAAAAACGAAATAAAAAATCCAAAGACACCGATTTCCGAAATTAAAGTTATTTTTCACTTTGTAGTGTTTTTATGGAAGTCGGTTGTTTTTTTTTTTTAGTTAAATCATCGCGGATTCACAACGAGACACCGTTCGAATTTCTTAGTGATGTTTATGCAGCTAAGATGTGAATGGTGGATGATGGACAAGACAAATTAATACTCACTCGGGTTTGGTGATCCCCTCGATGAAGGATCAGGAATTGACACAATCGGTACTTGCAGAACTGTGAAGAAAAAGAAAACATTTAATTATTTGGGGTTATGGAGCGAGTTATGCTCGGAGTTTCTTTGCAGGATAAGATCTGGAAGAAGCTAGTCGGCAGTAATTGTTGGAGGCCAACAAACCGACGATCTTTAAAGGCGACAGGGACATGTTGAACTTCAAATGCGGAGAACTGGGCACTTCTGACCCCGCGTTTGCACCCATATGCAAATTGTGATAAGTACTTGTTTTTAACAAGTCTTGTAAAAGACTTAAAAAAAAAACAAAAGTCATTGTTCAAATTAGGCTGAGAACCAGCACTTTTCCATCGTCAAAATTACAAAAGACCCTCAAAACGCCCGTCCAGCGAAAGCACTAGGAAGTGGTGAAGACTTCCTAGTGCTTTCGCTGGGAAAAAGAAGTGGCGCAACAAACTCCCCATAAATATGTGTATAAATACATGTATTAATCTTGCTGCAGACATGTGTTATTCACCTTTTTGACAATTTTAGTGCAGCTTTTGGAACAACTGCGGTAGGAATTGACTGATAATATCAACATGTTGAGTACATGTTTTACCTTGATGTAAACGCGGGGTGAGCAGTAAAGTAGGCGGTAGTAAGACTTGTATAAAGTAATCGATAAAGTATTCTTACCATTATTTCTCCTTCTTAAAGCTTCCTCAAGTTCGTTGGTCTGGGCATCTGTGAACGACATATTACAATTAAGAATTCTTCAGTAAAATGTAAACGATTGTCAAGAAGGTACAGTCGCCAAAGCAGATAAGTAACCGGGGTCGTCGGATATAGTTGAAGTTTAGTAAGAAACCGATGGATCTTTTCGAATAAAATTTAATTTGATAAATGAACTGTTTGTTTTCTATTAATTTAATTATATTTTTTTATTTGACAATTTTAGTGCAGATTTTGGGACAAGGTTCCTTAACGCGGCTTGCGGTAGGAATTGACTGATAAAATCAACAACATGTCGAGTACATGTTTTACCTTGATGTAAACGCGGGGTGAGCAGTAAATTAGGCGGTAGGTAGTAAGACTTGTATTGATAAAGTATTCTTACCATTATTTCTCCTTCTTAAAGCTTCCTCAAGTTCGTTGGTCTTGGCATCTGTAAACGAAACATTACAATTAAGAATTTTTCAGTAAAATAGTAAACGATTGTCAAGAAGGTACAGTCGCCAAAGCAGATAAGTAACCAGGGTCGTTGGATATAGTTGAAGTTTAGTAAGAAACCGATGGGTCTTTTCGAATGAAATTTAATTTGATGAACCGTTTGTTTTCTATTAATTTTATTTTATTTTATTCGAAAACATCCAGCGGTTTCTTACAAAACTTCAACTAGGTATATCCGACGGTCCTGGTTACTTATCTCCTTTGGTGACTGCACATTCTGCAAGTTTATACGAGCCCTACTGCAAAATCAAAAGTCGTTTATTCGAATTAGGCTGAGAATCAGCACTTTTTGAACGTCAAAATTACAAAAGACAGTCCCCCAAAAACGCCTGCCCTTCACCACTTCCTAGTGCTATCGCTGGGAAGAAGAAGTGGCGCAACAAACTCCCCAGCAGCACAGCTGTCTGTTCAATTTAAAAAAATACTTGATTGTATACAATACTAGGTACCTACTTATGTTCGGTAATTAACATTACAAAACCAGAACATAAAATTTAATTATTTGCCATAATATGTCAGCTAGCCACGCCAGTATACCAACAAATATAATAAAAACTATACGTACTCAAGCTAAAAAAAAAATTAATTAAAATGTAAATAAAAAAAACTTACTACCCAAATAAAAGCCTCCAGGCATAAAGGGCGTGATAGCTTACATATTTATGCATTGCTGGGTTCTAAGACCTGGCAGTAAGCTAATTCTGAAGAAGGAACATAAACATTGTCTTGCGTTAAACTAGGGTGACCAACTATTCTTGTCGTCTAAGTAGTCGTTGATGGAATAGTATGCCTTTGAACAAAGGTTGGATTTTAGTTGAGCTTTAAACGCATTAAAATTTAAAAGGCAAGTCTAGAAAAGAAGAGGGTATCTTGTTATAAAAGGTTATACCAAGCCAGACAAATGAGTTATTTATTTATTTATTTATATATACTTTATTGTACACCACAAAAATACATAGCATAAAAAACACATGAGAAACTACAAAATATACAATGGGCGGCCATGGGGAGTTCTGAAGCCGGTGAAAGGGGGCACGTAGTTTGTCCCTGCAGGCAAAGGATTCTTCTAATACGGAGAAGAAAGCGTTATCCTGATGCTCGTCAATGACAGATGTATGTGTTCATCGAATACGTCTCATACTAATAACAAGGCTGAAGAGGTTACTTTGTTTGAACGCCCTAATCTCTGGAACTACCCGTCGGATTAAAAAAAAAATGCATTTGATAGCCCAATAGGGTAGATTCCTGGGTAAAAAAATAATTATTATATTTAGTCCGTCAGTTAGATTATCGAAAAATAATGGATACGTATTTTTTCATTTGTCAATCAAACAAAAAATGACATAGATAAAGCGCGTCAAAATTTGGTAGCCGTGGGTCGTGACGTCACGCCATGCTAAAAAGTGTAACAAGGCGTGACGTCACGCGGAACTTTAACGGGCGATATCTTCATCATTTTTTATATAATTGACAAAAGAATAAATACGGGTTCAATATTTTTTGATAATCTAACTGACGGACTAATTCATTTTTTTTTAGGAATCTAGCCTATTCCTGGGGAAGGCTATTTAAAACCACGCTAGTACCCTTCGGAGGCGAGGAAAAAGAAAAAGGCAAAGAGAACGCTAAGAGAAAAGGAATTAATAGCCAGGAGATGCGATGCGATGCGATGGGTTGGGCCGTTGGGGTAGACGTGTTCTTGAGTGGAGACCGCGAATCGGTAAACGTAAGGTGGGACGCCCTTAGGCTAGGTGGAGCGACGATCTTCGCAGGATGGCTGGTAGCAGCTGCATGAGAGTTGCCGAAAATGGCGTGCAATGGCCTATGTCCAGCTGTGGACTGCGAAAGGCTGATGATGATGGTGAGTTGGGTCGTGGAACAAGAAATTTCACGCGTGCAGAAGCTAGTTGTAAAATAATTTCTTACCGTTAGGCCTTCTTCTGGCCAGCTCCTGCTGCATGGGCGTCATGTGTCCTGGATTGGGTTTTGGCATAGTATCTGTGAAATACAAATATGATTAAAAATAGGTTTGTTTTAACAAATCTAGGCCTGATAGTTGACGTGATCAGAATGATTTTATTTATTTAAAGTTTTCGCTCACAAAAAAGGGGTACAAAGGCGGACTTAATGCCTTGGGCATTCTCTAACAGTCAACAGAAGAGATTAGATGGCAGGTGCTTTGGTTGAGAAGAACAATGAAAACAGGCTTCTGACGACCCGTAACGACTGTTAAAGATGCACGAATGATAGATGGGACTAATGGCTTAACGTACTTTCCGACGCACGGAGGGGTCTTGGTATGTACAGAGATGGTCACCCATTCACGGACCAACCGCGGCAAGCGTAGCTTTACCTGATCGATCGACCCTTGCCCCTCATGGTAAGAGTATCTAAAACTATAACCTACTATTAGTAGTAGATACTGTTTTACTAGATAACTAACAGACAAACCACTGAATAAGCTTAAGGGGAAGATATATAAAACAATGGGTAGACCTGATGGATGTATGGATTAGAATGTTGGGCCACAAAAGGGATGACTGAAAGGCAACTTCACGCAACTGAGATGAGAATGCTAAGAGGGATGTGTGGTGTTACACGAATGGATAGAATAAGAAATGAGTACTTAGGAGAAAGTCTGAAAGAGACACCGGTTACTGAAAAGTTGTGTGGAAATCGTTTGTAAGGGCGGAGGAATAACCCTTGACACGCCCTTTCGCTCAGCCCAAGAGGTCATTTGATGATTTCCCACCCAAAAAAAAAGGGCGGTGGAATACAGGAAATATGAGGAAAGTTTTGAGTATGAATGTCGATGGCTATAAGAGTAGGGGAAGACAAACAAAACCGGCCAAGTGCGAGTCGGACTCGCGCATCGAGGGTTCCGTACAATTTAAAATTATTAAAAATATTTTTATTATATGATGTAACTAAAAATGTACGGTTTTTGCAATTTTTCCTTTATCTGTGCTATAAGACGTTGCTTCATACCAAATTTCAAGATTCTGAGTTCACGGAAAGTACCCTGTAGGTTTTGATTCCCTTGCGAGTGTCGAAAATTTGCGGATATTTGCGGCATATCTACCTAAACGGCTGTATCTTTTGATTGCGTTGGCTTAGAAGTTTGATTTTTTCACAGCTCCAAGGGTAGACGAGTATTTTATATAAATTACAGCTTGATACCTCTGCAAGTTCCTGAGAAAAAGGGTCTTGGCAGACAGACAGACGGACGGACAACAAAGTGATCCTATAAGGGTTCCGTTTTTTCCTTCCGAGGTACGGCACCCTAAAAACGATGGATGGACTGTGTAAGGTTAGAAAGGGGGTGACTACCGAGATGACGACTAATAGAGAAGTATGGAATGAAAAGGCATGTAGCGCCGACCCCAATTAAATTGAGCTAAGAGGGCAGGATGAATGATGATGACCTCTGAATATAGGAACAGATGGAAGATACAGACCCATCAGAGCAGGTCAAACGAAGGATTGAATGTGTGGGCAAAAACCAAAGCATTATGAAACTTTAAATTTAAAAAAAATCGGAGCGTGTACTTATGTACGCGCGTCAGAAGTTATACTTTTAAAAAACAATTTTTATTGCATGTTAATTACAATCAAAATCAAAATCAAAAGTCATTTATTCAAATTAGGCTGAGAATCAGCACTTTTTGAACGTCAAAATTACAAAAGACAGTCCCCCAAAAACGCCCGCCATTCAATAAAGTTCGTTGTTTAGGCTGAATAATGTTGGTACCAAATCACGGGCCTTTTAAAGAAATTAAAAGCATAATAAAAACCAGAATTTTATGGCATCCAATTTTTTATAGTGAAATGTCCATTGCCTTTTTTTTAATCGATAAGAACAAACAGGTTGCTATAAAAAATGCTCAAAATAGGTACAGGCCGCTTTATGCTGAAAAAAGTGACGTATAGCTTTAAAAATAATGAGCGGTTTTGCGGACAGCTTCAACCTGTGAATTTTGTGTGACGGTGATGCGCGCGCATCTTGAAATTTCACTCATCATTTTTTCATAACGCGCCTAAAGAAGTATTACTTCAAAAAATATCCCTTACCGTTATTCCTTCTCCTAAGAGCCTGTTCGAATTCGTTGGAACTCATGAGATCTGTGAAAGAAAATATATTATTTAAAGACATGTTCTTATTACCAAAGCCCCAATTCTGTATTAAATAAATCGTGTCTTGTCTTGGCAAAGAATTGAAATATCAACCGTACGGACAACATGTATTTTGACAGTTCAAACCACGCCATTGTGTCATCATCAAATTACGAGAATTGCCCCTCTGCTATTAACGTATCCTCCGTTAATAGCAGAGGGGCAATTCTCGTAATTTTAAGAACGTTCACAGTCTGATCTCAGTCTCAATCTGTCAAAAATACGTCTAATTTCCCTACATTTTGACCAGTTTTTGACATTTGTTTATTGTCGCCGAGATGAGACTGCGACTAGATGTTGAACGTTTTAAATTACGAGAATTGGCCTTCAGATGTTGTGATTAACTTGGGAATTGGCGTGGTTTCGAAGTAAGGACTGGTTAAGTGGTCATAGTGAATCGGGGCCCAGAATAGCTGTTCCGTAAAGTTCTCGTGGAACCTCACTCAAGTGAGCGCACGCAATTCAAAAGCGAACTCATTTGTTTTTAAAGTAAATCATCGCGGATTCACAACGAGACACCGTTGGAATTTCGAAGTGATGTTTAGAGAATAATGAAATATTCGAAATCTTATTCAGGGCTGATTTTTCAACGCCAGATAATTTTATCCGAGGAATAATTAATTTTGAATTTTTGTCAGTTCTTCCGTACATATAGGTACTTAACTGTCAGACGTCAATTTTATTCGACGAATAAAAAATATATTATGTAGATTGAAAAAAAATAATTTCGAGAGGTATATTGATGATTTTAAATTATTATTTGGAATTCATCATTATGGGTCGAGTTATTTTCGAGTTTTTGCGAGACTAACGAAAGGCAACTGATTTTTATATATGTATGTATAAGAAGAAGGTGATTGAGAAATAAGTTTGGACGCCACTCGGTCACTGCTTTACTCGACCTGTCTTCATTACGCCTTACCAGCTGTCATGCCCAACTCCATTTGAGTTCCATAACTCGTTTTCTGATATAGAAAACCTTCATACGTCTGCTGATCTCGACGTTTGGGATTCGGTCTGCAAACCTTATGGCAAGCATGGAACGCTCCATAAAGGACTTATGAAGTCTACTTGCTATGCTATGCTTACTACAAAAAGATCTACGAGGCAGACAAAATTGACATTATTATGAATAACTAGCTGCGCCCCGCGGTGTCACCCGCATAAGTTTCGATCCCGTGGGAATATCGGGATAAAAGTATCCTATGTGTTAATCCTGGTTATAAACTATCTGTGTGCGAAATTTCATCCAAATCCGTTCAGTAGTTTTGGCGTGAAAGAGTAACGAATATCCATCCATCCATAGAAACTTTCGCGTTTATATTATTGAATAGGTACTTACTGGGTCGAGCCGGTTGTGGCTTCGACGTGACAAGTGGCTTGTTTCCTTGTCTCATCTTCAGTGTATTTTCCTTCACGTCCAAAAGATTGCCTGTAGGAACTTTCTTCGGAGGCATTGGGAGTCGTGCTGCAATGGTAAATAGTATATCAATATACAAACATACAATTGATACGCAAATATCCCGGCGCCGATTCCCTTGTTCACAAACTAAGCTAAATTTAAGTTCAGTGCATCTTTTTGCTTCCTATTTCATTAAGAAAAAGACAGAAAATAAATATTAGTTTAGTCCTGTCAAATTAATCTGCTCCTGACGTGAATTGTCGTATTTTTAGTAGCCAAGTTTTGAATCACGTCTAAACTTGTCGATCTTAATAAAATCGAAAAAATCGAAATTAAAATAATCTTAATTTACCAGAATAAACTAATATTTATCTTCTGTCCTTTCCCACGGAGCTTCAAAGCCCTTTCGAAGAAAAATCATCGCGTTGTGAATCCGCGATGATTACCTACTTTAAAAACAAAATGAGTTCGTTTTCGAATTGTGTGCGCTCACTTGAGTGAGGTGAGCAGTGAACTTTACAGAATAGCATTACTGTATGGAGATGGATCAGTGTACAGACGCCAGCCCATCAAGCTACTGCAATCTGTCAAATTTATTTAATCGATTTTCAACTTCATCGCTAAAGCAAAATGGTTCAAGGTTGATTTGGAAAATTTGACAGTTTAGTAAAGTTGTTTTTCAGTTATTAGTGAATTTAGTTACTTACGTGGCATAGCGTTGATAGCTGGTGGTGGTTCATAAGTGTTTTCATCAGTTTCCATTTCTGTGATCAAGCATAAATTCAATTTTAATTGGGGTTAAGTATGTACGTAAGGTAGGACGTCAGGCTAGGTGGAGTGACGATCTTCGCGGCGGTGGTAGCAGCTGAATGAGAGTTGCCGAAAGTCGAGTTGTATGGCGTTCAATAGGAGAGGCCCATTCTCAGCAGTGAGCTGCTGTAAGGTGACGATGATGATGATAATTAAGGCTTAGATCAACATTCATAATTATAACAGCCAATGTATAGAACTCTCTGCCAGCGTCCGTGTTCCCTTCCACTTTTAACACGTCTGCCTTCAAAGCACGAGTGAACAGGCATCTTCTGGGCACGCTCATTCCATCATAGACCTCATCCATCGCTTTCTATCAGGCGTGATCGAGGGCAAGAGGAGGATCATTCAACAAAAAAAAAAAAAAATTCTTTGGCTCTCAGAACTCTTACCTCGCTTTCAAATTAATTGAAAAATCAACCAACTATTTAATCGTTCTTTTATTGACTTACCTTCGTAAACTTCTTGAAAAATATCGTTATGCGGATGACTTGGTTGGGGATGTCCTGGATGGGGATGACCTGGTTGGGGATGTCCTGGATGGGGATGACCTTGTTGGGGATGTCCTGGATGGGGATGACCTGGAAATGGATGACCTTGATGAGGAGGCAACGGCAGCGGAGGACGGTTGGCCACACTGACTTCACGATCTGAATTAAAACGAACTCGCTAAATTAATTGGCTCTGAAGAAAAGAAAATCCGGGATGAAGACTAAGGCCCTTTGTAACCGTCACGGTACGGCGTAGAAATCAGCATATGATTCTATATTCAAATTTTATTATGTTTCAAATTGACGTTATTTCAAGTTAGACAAATATCAACTTTATTTTAATGGTAATTAAGATGATTTCAGAGTGAGTAGCACTATTGAAAAAGTTAAAAAATGTTTGAAGTTGTAGCGTAAACTGAACTTTATTGTGTAGGAATTAAAGTTATTTTTCCATAAGCTCATATTTGTTTACATTTTTGGCGAATATGTCGCGATTCAAATTTAGATCCCTACCGTAAAAATTCTGAGTCGACTATTTACAAAAAACTGGCCAAGTGCGAGTCGGATTCGCACCCGAAAGAGATACCTTGGCCCCTGGCACAGGCAACTGAAGAAAAGGTTTTAGCCAGTAAAAGTCTGACACGCCCTCCTCTCCAGAGCGGGAGAAGTCATATGATGATTTCCCAACCAAAAAAAAGGGTTCCAGGTACCACAAGGCAAAAAACACCGAAAAAACCCATTTTCTTGTATGCCCTTAATTTTTAACTTATTTGTTATACCGGCAATAGAAATACACACCCTCTGGAAATTTTAAATGGCACCCATCACGGTTTATGAGCCCGCTGACAGACGGACAGCGGAGGCTTAGTAATGGGGTGTCGTTCGCACCCTTTGGGTACGAAACCCTAAAAATACTGCTATTTCATAAAAAACTACTGTCACTTTTGGAACAGCAATTTTTGCAGACAGACAAACACCTGATAAGGGCTAAGTATTCGGGAAGGCTCTTTAAATGATGAAGATGATACTAACCAAGTTTCGGCCTCTGAAAGTTAGGAGGGAAGTTGTCTGACATGGGGCTACGGCCAGAACTCATTGCTGATGCCAACATCGCTTGTGGACCAATTTTCATGCTGTGGTCTGGTCTCGGTGTGCCTGTAAACACAATTGCATTACATCTTTCAAATGTGGAAGAAACGTTTGTATTTCATGATGAAAACTGCGAGTTTTTTTTGGGGATGCACCAGCCATATACACAAACACGTTTTTTTTTTTTGATAAATTAGGTGTTACCTAATACTTAGCATAATAAGCCTATAATATTCCCACTGCTGGGAAACAGGTCTCCTCTCGGTGAGAGGGGGAGTTCAAAGACATGTGACATCTTCTAACGTATATGTGACGTGACGTATTTGACGTGTGTGTGACGTGTGTGTGTGTGTGTACGTGTATTCTTCTACGCTGCTGGGGAGTTTGTTGCGCCACTTCTTCTTCCCAGCGATAGCACTAGGAAGTGGTGAAGGGCGGGCGTTTTTGGGGAACTGTCTTTTGTAATTTTGACGTTCAAAAAGTGCTGATTCTAAGCCTAATTTGAATAAATGACTTTCGATTTTGATTTGGCCCGCCTGGTGGATTATGACCCACACCCCTCTCAAAAAGAGAGCAGGCCTGTGTCCCAGCAGTGGGAACATTACAGGTTGATTATGTTATAATATATGTATATAAGAGGTATTAGTGGTAGAATCTTCCCATGGACAACGATATGAAAAACATAACCCTGTCTGCTGTCGCGCAGTCGGACAAAAAGGAGTTCTAGAATAAAAAATATGAAAGAAAGAGTACTTACGAGGCATAGTCGTTATCGCTGGTGGCTGTGGTGGTTGCATTGGCATTCGTGCTGCAAATAAAATAATAGATAATTAAGATTTGTGACATTGGCACTATAGAGGTATGAGGAACAGGGTGTAAAGTTCACTCATCCTCTATAGAAAAGGCAGGATCCTCTGACCAGACGGGTGTTGTTGCTTGTGGTCAGGATTCCCGCTGAAGCCGTGGGTGCTGGCTGGCTGTGCGCTCGAAAGCTTGAGGAAGTGATGATGATGACGTCACGCTCAAGTAGTTGCACGAAGGCTGCGCTAACAGTCATGTTCAGGGTCACCAGTATTGAGGTATCAGGAACAGGGTGTAAAGTTCACTCATCGTATAGAAAAGGGAGGATCCTCCGACCAGATAGTGCGCGGTAAACTCTGCTTGCGCGATTCAGGATTTTGCGTGACGTCAGTGTGATGCGTAGTTCGTATGTGGCGATGTAGACAACGCCACAGCGCAGTGGTTGGCATTGAGAGTGCACGTTCAATTTCAGCACGAATTTTTTTTTACGTTTTATCATTTTAAGTTTGATGAGTTTACACGTCAGTTCTATATAGACTTGACAATTCAAAAGTACTTGTAATTGACACTAATGCTTTGAGTTTGAATGGTGAAAAGGGAGTGGTTACTTACGTTAGGCATTTCCTACGCGTCACATAACTTGACGTTAGTGGAAACGGGCACATGAATCTACAATTCTACACACACGGTTAACCAATCCGTTTTCGTGAGATAAATCATTTAGGTAAAGGCCATTACAAAGAAAATTAAGTCAAGCTTTCAGATTCACTTACCATTCCCAGATATTTCGATATTCGGTGCTTCATAGATGACACTATCACGATTGTCATCGTCCACCGGGTCGGGTACTTTCATCATCTTCTGGCCAGGGTTGGAACAGTAGCGAGCTGAACACACACAATAAATAGTTAATTGAGAATGTTAAGGAAAGACTATTTCAGATTTTACGAAGAGTATGGGCAGATAAAGAAACCGGCATGTCCTAGAACGAAAACTTTGAAGACCTGTGACATCACAGACAGAAGACCTACTTATTGTCTGCAAATAAAACTGCTAACACGCTATTTTACTTTTATTTACCTAAGTTTTAATTTAGTTTTTACGTTATACGCATTGTTAATTTATTATTTTAAGTATGTATGCACTTCTTAGCCTGAAGCACAGGTTCAACCTAGTTCAGGCAAATTAGCAACTGTGCGCTCAATGTAAAATGTGTTCCCTTTTTATAAATAAACGATTTATTATATTATTTATTATTATATCTACCAACCCGCACTGGGCCCTATGTCCCAGCAGTGAGAACATAGTAGGCTGGTAATGATGATGGGCAGATATTTTCGTCCTTAGAGCTATATAGGGGTTTTGAAAAGTCCATCCATTTAACCCGTTGCGTTGTATCGGAAAAACCGATAGACGGATAGCGAAGGGCATAGCCAGGATTTTATATAGGGGGGGAGGGGGGGGGGCAGAGGGCAGACAAAGAAAATCCTATTGTTTTGATCGTCATTCATTTTTCTATAACAAAAAAACTACGCTACCCTTGTCGTTTTATGTGGCATTTTTTAAAGTAAGAAATGATGTAAGTAAAAAAGATATATATTAGAGGTCACATCCCGTATTGTTGAATTTCACAAGCCAGCCTTCAAGCCTGTTAGTTTCTTAGGTCTTATAAGAAGCGTCGCAAGCTATGAAGCTCGTCAGAATTACAGTTTACCAGCGAACGACCGCTCTTCTAAAGGGGTTCCAACACGGTCAAGCGGCTTGACGGCAAGTGAAAATCTACGTGCTTGCCGGAACCCCGGGGTTAAGGGGGGGCAGCTGCCCGTCCTTGCCCGTACCTCGCTACGCCCTTGTGGATAGCGTCAAGGGCAGCTGTTTGAAGCACATACTCCTTTTTCATCCAACATGTCCCAGAGTACCAATAAGGATGTTCAGTGGTTTAGTCGATCTATTCCCATCCAATACCAAGAACTAATACCATTTGGTATTAGTTTATTTCCGAATTTATTTTCAATTTCCAACGAGTAACACATTTTTTTAAATAAAAAATCGATTACTAACGAATACCAAAACGTGACTTTTTGTACACTCAACTACACAAAGTTTTTTATTTTCTAACATTTACATACTATACTATCGTTATTTAATGCGAAAAGTCTAAAACTTTCCAAACTAACAAATAAGTAGTCCAAATGAATCATTTCTCTTTACCTGCGAAAAAGGGTCGATTTTTGTCTATTGTTTTGTAATTCGATGCAACCAATCAGAGTTGAGTGCAAAATAAGTCTTGTTCTCAGACAGACAACTCAGTTCAGTACATTTCCCTGCCTGCGGCGGGTAGTGCATACTCAGTGAAAGTGATATATTTTTATAAAGTGAGTATTTTAGTGTAATTAAATTGCTATTTACTTAACTTGTGTGTTCCTATTTTTTAAATAGGTATTATCATAGTAGGTAGGTACCTAATTAAAAAGAAGCAAAGATAGAGTTTAATGTGTGAGTAATACCTGTACTAAAAATGACAAAATAAAAGAAAAAATCAATATGTGATATAAATTCAAACCCTAATCTTGATTAAACATTGCATAAAATCACTCAAAGCATTTTAATTTTACTGAACCTGACTGTACCTCATTTCTTCAAACTTGTTTTGGTATAAGTTTTAAAATGTGGTACTCGTTGGGAATAGAAAATAAATTCGGAATAAACTAATACCAAATAGTATTAGCTCTTGGTATTGGATGGGAATAGATCGTTTAGTCGTAATGAGAAAACAAACAGACAGAGTTTTATTCGCATTTACAACCTCCTCAAGTGGGGGTTCATGGACAGCTCAGACCTCCGGTGTGTATGCGGCGTCTCTCCACAGACAATGGCTCACCTCCCATCTTGCGCCGCCTCATCTGCACACGTGAGGACGGTCTGCGAACGTTTTTCGCGTTGCTGAATTTTGGGCCAGTCCAATTTAAAAATATATATGTGTTTTCGCGTTATTTTTGCCATCAACACGCTAAGGAGAGATGAAGCGTAATGAGCTCATCATCTGCATATTACAGGAACTGATGGACTAGGGCAGCGGTAACTCTTTCGGACGATCCTGCTACCCTGGCAGGCAACTGAAGGTCGCTTGTCACACGTTGCCGTTGGGCTAGATGTGTTCTTGAGTGGAGACCACGAATCGGCGAACATAAAGTAAGACGCCCTCAGGCTAGGTGCAGCGACGATCTTCGCAGGATGGCTGACAGCAGCTGGATGAGAGTTGCCGAAAATCGAGTTGAATGGCGTGCGACAGGTGAGGTCAATGTCCAGCAGTGGACTGCTGTAGGCTGATGATCACGCTAACAAGAAGCTTACCAGTATCATTTGGAATGGACTCGCTCCTTTTCGACAGATTGTTGTGAGTGTTGAGTGTGATCAGTTTTCGAGCTGGAAAATAAAAATTAATGTTGAGGATTTCTGCCCTAAGGTTTTTTGATATATAGATCTAAAAACCGGTCAAGTGCGAGTCGGACTCGCGCACCGAGGGTTCCGTAATGTGTAGGTGTGTAATTGTTACTACAAAATTACAGTTTTCGGATTTGTTTTTCCTTTACTTGTGCTACATGACATTGCTTCTTGCAAAATTTCATGATTCTGGGTCAACGGGAAGTACTAAAGGTTTTGATTTCGGAACATATACGCCCGTATCTTTTGATTGCGTTGACTTAGAAGTTTGATTTTTTCACTGCTTCAAGTGATTGCAGCCTTGAGTATTTGATATTTATTTCAACTTGATGACTTTACGCGTTTCTGAGAAAAAGGGTCTTGACTGATGGACAGACAGACGGACAACAAAGTGATTTTATAAGGGTTCCGATTTTCCTTTTCAGGAACGGAACCCTACAA
This sequence comes from Apamea crenata, assembly GCA_949629185.1. Lineage (NCBI taxonomy): Eukaryota > Metazoa > Arthropoda > Insecta > Lepidoptera > Noctuidae > Apamea > Apamea crenata. The sequence continues at coordinate 5,296,942 of OX451380.1, read as the reverse complement.
AGAGGGTTTTCTTACATTTAGACTGCGTAGAAATTGCAATTTTGTAGGAAACAGCAGACTTTTTAATATCCAACGAAAACAGCGCTGAGGATTCAGTTTTCCAGAATCATGCATGTCCTTGCCACCCTGTATATGTATGTATTTAAATCATTTTGAGGAACTTACCTTTATTTTTCAGGAAGATAATGTATGCAGTTTGAGCGATGATGATGGCGACGAGGACTGCACCAACGGAACATGCAATGATGAGCAAGTTCTTATGTGGATCTGAAAGTAATACTCATAAATGTAAAGGACTAGCTTTTGTATGCTGCTTCACCCCAGTAAAGAACACCCTACCCAGATCATGGTGTATCCGTGTGCCAAATAGCAAGCGTCACACTTTATCAATCAATCAAATTCTTTATTTCAGACCAAGTTCCATAATAGTGTTAGTATCACCTTAGCCGAATTGTTAGTCAACAATAATGTAATAAATTAATTGGCGACATGGACGTCTCTGTGCACATGTCTACCTGCAGTGTGTAACAAATGGCTCATCAAGGTACCGAGAACTCCTGCGATTACACACACATCTCATCGTGTTTGTACACTTGGGAACCCCTCCCCCCCGCCCCGTTGGTCTCCTGGGCGCAAGCGTGACTGCTGAGCAAACTGAAGTGGCAGTAGGCTGGTCATGTCTGTCGAAGGACCGATGGCCGGTGGAGCAGACGAGTCCTGGAGTGGAGACCGCGTATCGGCAGGCGTAGTGTGGGACGGCCCCAGCTGGATGGACGAACGACCTAAAGAAGGCGTCTGGGACAGACTGGATGCGGAGGGCGGAGGACAGGGTGTTGTGGCGCAGCCTGGGAGAGGCCTATGTCCAGCAGTGGACTGCGATAGGCTGAGTTGAATGATTAACTTTTTCACCGTGTCGGTATAGGCACTGCCTTAAAGATAATTACTTAAATAACTTACTGCTTTTAGGAACAGGTGTTGTAGTTGGCTTCGGTGCTGAAAAAAAATAAAGGCAACATTATTGATTGACTTGTTACCACATCAAAAAAAGTTTCCCTTCAGAAACCGGCGGGGTGATTTCGAAACACACTATCAATCCCAGTCTGAATCATTTTAATAACCGACGAAATTTTCGACGCTATGGGGTTTAGTATCATGTGCTGCATCCATGGTTACAGTTTGCGCGTCGATGTCCCTGCCACCCTGTATACAGGGTCCAATTAAAATAGATGGACAAATTTTACCACAGCTCTCAGTACGTCTAACCAAAGATATCCAAGCAAAAAAAAAACTGATTAAAATGATTATATTTTGACCTAAAATAATGGGTAGATACTTGCACTCGCGCCCCGCTGCGCGCATGCTCGTAAGTAGGTACACAGTCAGTTCTGTTGCATCCTTACATCATTTTATGCATTGGGTAACCAACATTTATAAATGTATTTTTGTTAGCTGATTATTTTAATTGTAAGTATCTAATGCGTTTATCTTATATATTTTTTTTTACCATTGTCCTTATTTTGGTGGTCTGAATGATTTCTAAAAGTTTGTCCACCTATTTTAATGGGACCTTATATAGTATATATTAGTGTTGGCTTGTAAAAATAATAATTAATCTGTGTATTTTAAATAAATTATATCACATATAAAAAAAAAAAATAATAAGATATGAATATGTGCTTCTTTACCTATTATGACATTCGTTCGGCAAACTGACTCAGAGTAATAATTGTTATTGTAAAGTATTGGGGGTGTATTCATGTCTGTGACGTTTTGTAAATAATAAAATTTAAACGCCCATGTCCCTTTCATAGATTCGTCGACAGAAGCAGTCTGAAAAAAAAAGTAATAATGTTGTATTAATAAGACAATATTTTCATAATAATATAAGCTAACAGACTAAAATACATATAAAAAAGAAGCAAACGCATACAAAAATTCGTCCGCAACGCTATCAACAGGAACAGTGCCCAAAAGGCTGGCAGCATTGCCACGTTGTATGACGATGCTGATTCTTTGGCCAAGAAATAGGCTAGTCCTCTGATCACGTTAAGAGTCGATCAACCGTTTGGAAGACAATTCGACGCTTGAAAGGCAAAATTAACTTGAAGGCGAAAAACATCATAAATATAAATTGTGATTATATTATACAACGTAGCAATGCTGCCAGCCTTTTAGGCACTGTTCCTGTTGATAGCGATGCGGATGAATTTTTTTATGCCCTATTATTATTTTGCTTATTTTTTCAAATGTACAATAAGCTAACATTATTTTAAATGTTAGCTTATATAACGTAAATAACAGCTATACTAATCATTGTGATTTAGATTATAAAATAAGATTTCTAAAACAGCAAGAATTACGCCTGCAGGGGGTTTACAAGAATTTACACGATTTTTTTTTAATGAAAAATTTTACTTGAACCCTGTAAAGCCCTATGACGAGTCGCTTAGTCAATTTAGCCTTTCAAGCGTCAACATGAGTTTAGTCCCACTAAACAATCACCCTTCACCTCTTCCTAGTGCTTTAGCTGGCAAGAAGTGGCGCAACAAACTCCCCAGCAGTACCCCTGTCTGTTCAGTTAAAATAATTTGATGTACGAAGGAAGGAAGGAATTATCAAAACAACTTTCTGCGTGTGACTGAAAGAGATGAAGCTATACAAATCCGTTTTTTTTCCTATAACTCTATGCGCTATTTTTTTTTAAGCGAAGTTCTTTAACGGAGCTTGTGATTGATTGATTTATTTGTAGAAAGTGTGGTAAGAGTAAACGAGTAAAGAGTAACGAAAAAGCGTTATGCCTCCTCCATGCGAGTTTTTATTAAAAATAATATAGGTAATAGAAAGAGACAAAGAGAGAGAGATGGTTATCATGGTTTTCGAGGGTGCTGAAGCCGATAGTGAAATCCAAGAGGGCGGCGGTGAAAATTTACAAATTTTCGCAGCCGCCATCTTGGCTTTTCATTAAAAAGGTCTCCCCCATATTTTTCTTTACGCTGTGCCTTCTCCGTCGAATCATTTAATAAATATGACTTTCGTCACATGTACACACGGCTACACATCAAGCTATACATTTCCAGTTTTAGCTGACCTCGCATTCTATGGGTTTTTCGTACAATCAGAAGTCAGCTTACACTGGTTATGTATAGCTTGATGTGTAGCCGGGTGTACTTTGTCTTAGAACTGAAATTTCACTTACATGTATAATTTCTTTTGTCTTGAAACCGGAAGCCTTTTCTTTTGTGCCAGCTGAACTTATAATTGTCCACCTGATAAAAAATGTTTAGTCTTATTACGAGTAGTTTTTGGGGTCCTACCGCGCGGGATTCGCACCATTGTGGCTAGCGGGGTAGTTTCGTAACACACTAACCGGTAGCAATGAGTTACATTTTGACAGTTCAACAATATTCATTGCGTCGTTCATGTTGAACAGCAGACACATTTTTCGAACATACTGAAGCAATGGATCAACAATAAAAAAAAATAAAAAAAAATCAATATCCTTCAAAATTATTCAGAATGTAAGTGTGTGCTACGCAGTTAGGGTGCTGAGCTTAAAGTTTACATCAAACCTCACTCAAGTGACCGCACAAAAACCGAAAGCAAGACATCACTTCGAAATTCGAACGGTGTCTCGTTGTGAATCCGCGATGATTTACTTTAAAATCAAATGAAGTTGTTTTCGAATGGAAGCCTAGAAAAAAAATAACCAGATTTTTTTGACCGGTTTTTTAAGTTTGTAATTTTTATTTTATTTTTATTCTACTTTGTACCTTTGACTTGTGTAAAATTTACTTATGAATATTTATCTGAAATAAATGATTTGATTTGATTTGATAATATCGGATGCGATATTTGTTTTCTGTACATTTTATATAAGGACGGCCACGTAGTTACAAATTGCTGTGATAATAACGACGCAATAGATGTAATATAATATCGCGACATATTCGCCAAAAATGTTTATGGAAAAATAACTTTAACTTCTACACAATAAAGTTCAGTTTACGCTACAACTTCAAACATTTTTATAACGTTTTCAATAGTGCTAGTCACTCTGAAATCAACTTAATTTCCATAAAAATAAAGTTGATATTTGTTTAACTTGAAATAACGTCAATTTAAAAAAAATAATAGGGGTTAAAGTATGAAATTGCCGTTTTATTCTAATAGGTAGTTTAAATTGACATAGAATCTTCATGGTTTGAGATTTTTGTGTGAAACTTTTTTCACATGGTACCTATGAAGTTCTTCATGCAACATTCGATATATATCGACTTTCAGTTGTTTTTTTTTATTCAGACAAGAAAGATGGATACTTCGAAAATTCGAGTTATTTTTTAATACGAGTTCCGACGCAGAACTAACGCGGCAGAAACAGCTCGCAATATCAATGTTGCGTTTGGAGAAGGGACTGCTAATGAACGCACCGTGCGATTTTGGTTTAAACGCTTTCGTGATGGAAACTTTGAATTGAAGAACGAACCGCGTGGAAGACCGCGCCCACACAGGTGAATAAGAATTTGAAATTGAAAGAGATAGTGGAAGCCGATCCGAGCCAAACTACCCAGAAATTAGCGGCATGGTTTAACGTTATACCTTACCAACAATATTGACTCATTTGCGTCAAATCAATAAAATAAAAAAATATATACGAAATGGGTGCCTCATGATTTCAGAAACCGTTTTAACTCTACAGGAACTGGAATTAGAAACCATTCGTCACCCTGCATATTCGCCAGACCTTGCCCCAACGGATTACCATTTTTTTCGTGATTTGGACAACTTTCTATACGTGATAAAATTTTTTCTTCTCAGGAGGCAGTACAAAATGCTTTCACACAGTTTGTCGAATCTAGATCACGAGAGTTCTATCGCAAAGGCACAAATGACCTTCCTATTAGATGGCAGCAATGTATAGATAATAATGGTAATTATTTTGTGTAATAAAAATGTTAAAATAAAAAAATAAAAACAAATTTCAATTTTTCAGTACAAATCGGAAATTTCATACTTTAACCCCTAATAAGATTTGATTAAAGGATGCTTGCGTTCCCCCTTCCTGCGATATTCCGATACGCTTTCTTAGAACATTTTGTATTAGGAAGCATACGATCTTACACACACCTGCGTTTATGACGTAGTAACGTATAGTGCGGTTAGTGTTGGTTACGCACAAGTTAGAAATATCGGACGATAATAACGCAGCTGTGTGGTAAGGAATCGGGACGTATTATCGCAATAATGCATCCGATGTTATCGACCGATATTAACGCGCCTGATAGCCATAACTTCAAAAGCAACTACGTACTCCATTTTTTTTTAACTATAATTAGCATTTTTTTAATGTAATCAGATACCCTATTGTGTGCGCTCACTTGAGTGAGGTTCCAAGTGAGCATTCAAAAGGCCACTTAAGCAATACGCAAACGCTATTAATTTCCTGAATTCCCAGCAGATCATTAGCAGTTCCTCTAATTTTCGTTAAATGGTTACAAATAATAGTTTAATCACCTACAATTCATTTCATATCAATCATATTTGGTGTAAACATTGGTGGACCATTTTACGAATTTCCATACAAAACTGTCGAACAGGTGAATTGCGTGAATATGAATAGCACACAGATCATATAATGAATTGTCAGTTTGTGACCATTTTACTATTTTTAATATGATTTATATTGTTATCCTATTATGATTCTGCCAAAGTGGCCTTTTTAGGCCCCCAGCTCCTATGTGAGTAGTGACATTTCTTCTCAAGGCAACAGTACTTACCAGCCTTCGTTAATGTACTCATCTGCTGTGATATGTATATTAACAGTTTGTCCGTCCGTGAAAGCGTAGTCGCTGTCGATAGTACAGTTCTGAGCGACTTTAATGTCTATAGTCATATTAGCAGTATCTGTAATAAAAAGATTACTATTAGATTAAACACCAAGAAGGGGACGCCATAGATTCTCGACCTTATTTTGCACCCCGGGCGGTATGCAAAATAAGGTCTTTGAGAATATTTTTTTATTTTTACTCAGAAACAGCTATTTTCACGATTATACAAGCTATTGTTTTGCATCCTCGTCAAATTTCAGGAGGCTGTTATGAAAGACGTTAATGATCAAATCAAATTACGATCCCTGGTAAATAATGAATACATACTTGTTTTTTAGTTATTTAAGTTTGACAGCTAGTATTTCAGAATACACCACTTTCAAAGAACAGAATCGCATTATGGTATCGTATAAGCGGCCGCGAGGGCAGTTACAGTGCGGTCTCACACAGGCCGCGTTTTAAAATGCGTGTCCTACACATGGCGACTTCCGAAAATTAGAAAAAAAATACCTACTTATTTTATTATTGATTCGTGTCGAGAATCAGTAGCATGGTTACCTCCTTGAATTTGACGAGGATGCAAAACGATACCTAGCATTTAAACGTGTAATATTCCTAGCATTTAAACGTGTAATATTTTATAGTCGTAAGATATGATATATAATTTTCTCTGGGTCTTCTATTGTTCCGGAAAGTCTCAAACGCCCACGGAGGGGCGTTATCGCCCACATGGAGAACTTATGCCCTAGGCAGACATAATAGTGACCTTATTGGTGATGTTCTTAAGAAATGTCAGGTGCGTAGTACTCGCAACCGGCGTGCGTGTACAGTCACGAGCACCAATATGTCAACACTTGGCAAATTTCAAAAGCGATTTTCTCGTGAAATAACGAATGCAACGTTGAAATACGACACATTACACAAACCTATGGGTTCGAAAATGCTATGTTCGTAACAGCATAATATTTCATTCAAAAACAAAAGAGTAAATCGCTTTTGAATGAAGCCGAGTGTATACATACTTTTGCTCGTGACTGTACGACCAACACCCTCAACTCAACTCAAATCAAAGCATTTATTTCAATTAAACCATTTATAAGCACTTTTGAATTGTCAAATAGCCGGTCAGTTAGTCAAAAAGTTGAAGCTAGTTGCCCATTCCAAAACGTAGATCTCCATGGAAAATAACGGGCAAGAAACTGCAAGGATACTCTTTTAAATCAAGATATTACTAAATTCCGGGTACATTATTCTTGTTGCTTCTATGTGAGAATAATGTAAAAAAAAACAAATGAAGAAACAATTCAAAATTTAAGATTAAAAATAAGCCTTGCCAGTTAAGAGATGACCAGTCTCAACCGACGGCGCCCGTTCACGAATATGACGCGTGGGTCAGCACCATCAGCTCAACCATTTTGTAGGGAACCGAATGATCCAACACACACCAGTGAGACATTTATGTGAGCATGACACATTCTCAACTGGCATGCTCTTTCAAGTCAACATCATAATATCATAACAAACAAATCCATGGTTCTTACATTTATATAGTTTGCAATTTGTTTAAGAGATTAATAAAATTTCACTACAAACCCTAATTACGTATCACGTTATCAACCCCAATCTGAATCATTTTGCAGGATATTGCTAATCCATTGCTTCCTTTTTTTTTTTATGTTAGTTTACGCTGTCCCACTCCTGGGCAAAGGCCTCCCTCCACTCCTTCCATCTTCCGCGAGCCCGCGCGTCCTCTTTCCAGTTTTGACAGAACCTATCCAGCTCGTCCCGCCATCTCCTACGTGGTCTGCCACGACCTCGCCTCGCTGTCTCAGGGCACCACTTCTGTGCTATTTTGGCCCACAGTTTGTCCGGCATACGGCAGACATGTCCTGCCCAGTCCCATTTCAGTTGGGCAGCCTTTTGAGCCACGTCAGCTATTTTTGTTTTGGAGCGCAGTATTGTGTTTCGAACACGATCCGTTAACTTAACACCTAGTATACTGCGCTCCATTGCTCGTTGGCAGACCTTGAGTTTGAACTTCTGCATGTTATTCAAAGACCAAGTTTGGGCACTATAGGTTAAGACGGGAAGAAAACACATGTCCATGAGCTTGCGTTTCAGTGCCATAGGCAACTCACCTTTTAGAAAAAATTGTCTGCTCAGCAGCGTACATAACGCAATGAATGTTGTTGAACTGTCAAAATGTAAGCCAATTGCTACTGCTGGTGGGTTACGCAATTATCTAGCTGATGTATGAACGCAGACGAGACAAAAGGAGTATGTCAGGATCGTAGCAGGTGGCGTTCTGTACTTTCTGCCTACCCTCATGGCAAGGCGTTAGTTTATGTATCATCATATCAGTCGAAAGACGTCCACTGCTGGACAAAGGCCTCCCCCAAGCACCTCCACTTCGACCGGTTCCGTGCTTCTCGCATCCAACGGGTTCCTGCGGCTTTAACAATGTCGTCGTCCCACCTTGTGAGAGGCCTTCCAACGCTACGTCTTCCGGTACGCGGTCGCCACTCCAGAACCTTTCGGCCCCATCGGCCATCTGTTCTGCGAGCAGTGTGCCCTGCCCACTGCCGCTTAAGTTTGGCAATTCTTCGAGCTATGTCCGTTACCTTGGTTCTCCTGCGGATCTCTTCATTTCTGATTCGATCACGCAGCGAAACTCCAAGCATAGTTCATGTATGTGTATGTATATATTTATTACATAACATCAGGCCTTTCTTCTAGAGGCATATAACGGGTGTAAAAAGACACTTAACGAAGCCGAGAGTCACTTGTACTGGGATGTAATTAATAATAATATCCCTGGACATTTCACACAGCACCATTTGTCCCAAGCTAAGCAACCTAATGCTTGCCTAAAAAAAATGTTCTGGACCATACCTGTGTGCGCGACTTTGTATCTATAGCTTTTACTGAACTACATGTGTAGTAGTGTTGCGGTGGTGGGGTCGAGTTAGCGACATTGAGTTCTGATACATTTACAACTGCCGGGCATAGCTCCTTCTTTCCTATATCTATAGGTACACCTCTGCGTAACCTCCTGGGGAAAACATGCATGATGGTACGTTATGTTAAAAACTTAATGAAGCCGCAGGATTCCGCTGGATGCGGGTAGCACTGAACCGGTTGTCAATCGTTGGGCAGTTGCTGACCAGACACAACACCCATCTGGTCGGGGAATCCTCCTTTTTCTATGGAGGATGACGAACTTTACACCCTGTTCCTCATACCTCTAAGTGAATAAGCGAATAGGTATATCCAGTGCATTAACGCGAATCATACAAAGCATGTGTTCGTATGAATCACTGCAGTTATTATTACGTTATTGTGGTATAAAATAGTATCACTTTTGAATAATTAAAATAATACAGTGGTTTTTGACCTGATTCCGCCGTACGATCCCGTCGCATCGACTGCCCGAGCTGTTACTTAGTTCTCGCTTAGCGTTCTTTCTGACTCTTTTTATATTTGCTCCTTTTTATCCTTCCTCAAGAAATAGGCTATCAAATGCAAAAAGAATTTTTCAAATCCGACTGGTAGTTCCAGAGATTATCGCGTTCAAACAAACAAACAAAGACTTTAGCTTTATTATTAGTATAGATACGGGTCGTGCGCACGATGGGATTTCCCTTCGGCAATAATGACCAACTTCCATTCTAGCTTTAATTTCGTATTCTTTTAGGGGATGGATTTTCGAAAACCATCACAAAAATCCACGCTAAGGTCGCGTGTTCGAGCTGCGATCACTTTAGTTAAGAAACAGTCTTCTAAAACGGTACGGATCTTCGGTATGACATCCTCCATTGACAGCCCATTTTATGTCCAGGCAAATCATTGTCTATTCCATGGTTGCCTGGAAGAGATCGCAGAAAGCGATAAGTCCGCCCATTGTATGTTATGTAGTGTTTGTTTTTTTTTTGTTATGTATTTTTGTAATGTACATACGTTTACATTATAAAGTATACAGGGTAAAATTGAATTAGCAAGCAAAAGTTCACGGACGTGGGGGGTATCAGTAAATATAACAAAATAAAAAAATAAAAAATGATTAGTAAACTAAAAATTGATCAAAAAACACATTTTGCAAAAATTAACCATTACTTACTATTTTTAACCATTGGTTGAGTTTAACTACGGATCAAAAAACCGGCCCTTATTCATTTTTTGTGGTTAAATTAATTGACGTTCAGTAATTTATATGGCTTGGAGCTACTATGGGACAAAATATGTCGATGTTCACGTCGTCAAGTATTCTGAATAAAAAGTCCTTCCGTCAATGACTCAATGACAAACCCAACCACTATGAAGACGGAAATATGAAAATTGGAATACAATTTAGTATAATGTATATTACAAAATTTTAATGACTTTTTATCCACCTATGAGAACCAACTTCTGCAAAAGAAGAGGACCATCATTTTTGGTGACACAAATATCGACCTGCTGAGCTTAGACAGTACCACTAGACGATACAGTGCCGTGATAGCTGAATCTGGCTATAAACTAATCAACAAAATAGATCCTGAATATTGTACTCGTGAATCAGTAGCCACAAAAACTATAATAGACCACGTTGCTACAAATTTGAAGCAAAGTAATTTCCACATGGCTATAATCGAGTCATCTTTGGCAGATCACAAGAATATCTACATGGAACTGAAACGAGTAATACCTCCACAGAAACAAAAAATACAGTACGAGGTCACAGATTATGAGAAATTGTACGCAATGATCGCAATGTCAAATTTTGATGATGAGTTCAATGACTATTACAGCTTAGATGAGTGTATTAAAAAAGCTATTATCGAAACCAAAACAAAGAAGTACAAAGTATTAAATCAGCCACAAAAGGAATGGATTAATAGACAAATAATTACGGGAATTAATGAAAGGAATACATTATGGAGCGAACTAAAACACGACCCTAAAAACAGCAACCTAGAAACAGAGTTTAAAGCCAAAAGAGACAATGTAGCAAGCTTAATCAAGAGTACAAAAGACACATATTTTTATGGAGAGTTCAAGAAATGTGAAAAAAAACCCAAAAAAATGTGGAAATTAATAAATACCCTCTCGAATAATAACATTGTTCCTAGTTGTGCTCCCCCAAAACTAATGACCGAAAATGGTAGCATAGCTACGGATCCCACTGAGATATGCGAAATTTTTAACACTTTCTTTGCAAATATAGGGACACAACTAGCAAGCCAAATACCATGTACACAAATACACAACAAACATTTATACACCTTACCGAACTTTAACCAGCACACAGGACATTGTGAACTAGCTCAATTTAAACCATGCACAGCTTCTGAGGTATCTAAAATTATAGACGACTTGGATCCCAATACGAGTACGGGAATTGATGGTATTAGTACCAAGGCACTAAAATGCATAAAAAAACTAATTCTCCAAAATCTAACAGATTGCCTAAATAAACTTTTAATGGACGGAATCTTTCCAGAAAATTTAAAAATAGCTAAAGTAACCCCAATTTACAAAGCTGGTACCAAATCAAATCCTGGGAATTATCGTCCAGTTTCAGTTTTACCAATATTATCTAAAATATTGGAAAAAATCATATTTAAGAGGTTAGACGAATACTTGACTGAAATTAACTTCTTATACGATCAACAATATGGCTTTCGACCCAAATCTAACACCCTTGGCGCAACTATTGACTTGGTAACTACAATAAAAACAAAGATTGACCAAAAACAAGTAGCTCTAGGAGTCTTTGTTGATCTAAAGAAGGCGTTTGATACAGTCAGTCACAAACTTTTATTGCAAAAACTGGAAAGTATTGGTATAACTGGAACTGCTTATAAAATGCTAAACTCTTATTTAAGTGATCGATATCAGGTTGTAAAAATCGGAGCTTACCAAAGCACGTCTAAACCCTTAACATGCGGCGTACCACAAGGTTCTATTTTGGGTCCCTTATTATTCCTAGTGTATGTAAACAACTTACACCAAGCAGGTTTACAAGGTCACCTTGCTCTTTATGCAGACGATACATGTCTATTTTATTTTGGACACAACATAAATGATATCACAAAAAATGCCCAAGACGATTTAAATGTACTACAAATCTGGTACCAGTGCAATCTTTTAACTATTAACGCTTCCAAAACCTCATACATAATATTTAGTGCAAAAAATAAAAAACTTCCTAATTACCCTAATCTAATCATAAACGGAGAATTACTGAAAAGGACTGATCAAGAAAAATATCTCGGACTAACTCTTGACAGCAATTTAACATGGAAAGCACACCTTCAGTACATTAAAAATAAACTTTCATCATTGGTGGGCTCACTACATAAAATTGTTAGATGTATTCCAAAAAAGGTTCGGCTAGTAATATACAACTCTCTTGTTAAGCCTCATTTATTATATCTTATCGAAGTATGGGGTAACTCATATAAAACCAATCCAAATTCTACAAAATAAAATAATCAAAATACTACACAATTATGACTTCTTAACACCGTCAAAAACTATTTACAAAGAGTCGAAGCTATTAAACATCAAACAACTTTATATATATAACACATGCATACTTATCTATAAAATCATTCACAAACTTATTCACTCACACATTACATTCACTACAGAAGGTGAAATAAGCAAATACTCATCTCGTCGAGCTTGTCACCTGGTATTATCTAGAGTAAGAACTAACTACGGTAAAAATAACCTAACATATGGGGGAGCACAGATCTATAATAAACTTCCAAAAGTTGTAAAGGAGGCGACTTCACTCAACATATTTAAAAAAAAATTATTCACTTTTATTTGCAACGACGACACAACATATTAATTGTGTTGATTTTATTTATGTTTAAACCAGCAACATCCTTTAACTTGTGCCACCACCTTAACTTAAGAATGCAGCGAACTCGCTTCCAATTTTGTTGACAGTTATATTTTAACTTTTTGTTTTTCTTCTACCTGCACTGTTCAAATATAATTAGTAATAAGATTTTAATGTTCTCATGTAAGTGACGATTGTTTTAATGAGAATAAAGTTCTATAAACCGAAATACGACAAACAAATGCCAAAATGTAGGGAAATTTGAGGTATTTGTGACGGATTGAGACTGAGATCAGACTGTGAACGTTCTCTGATACCGTGGATTCAGTACAAATGATTCTGGCTGAATTGCCCCTCAGGCCTCCTCTATGTGAGAGGGAGTGGACCGTAGTCCACCACGCGGGCCCAGTGCGGGTTGGTAGATGTGACAACATATCTTCGAATTTTTGGTTCTAGGACATGCCGATTTGCTCACGATGTTTTCCTTCACCGTTTCGAATCAGTGGTGATGTAAATTACACAAAGTAAAGTGCCTGCCTTGGTTCGAACCGACTTACAACTCGTAAATCGTGTGGGTTACCACTGGGCCACCCCTGCTCGCATAACATTAATTTGAATACTATTAGTATAGATAAATTATGTCAAACAACTCGTATCGCCATAAGGAAAATACCGAATCACATTGCAACAGATGTATTATGTTATTGGAACAATAAAAGCTAAATAACCACAAAACAATGGTTTTCCTATTACCAATCAAATACGTCACAGTTCTATGTAGGTAATAATTATAAATATTGGTAATTGGTCACGGGATTCCAATGTACTAGGTATACAGAAGTCTAAGGACATCCCTTATTTTTTTCTCTTGTATCTGCAAACTATACAGGGTTATTTGTAAAATACCACCAACCTCTTAAGAGGTCATTGTACTCAGCATTATGAACAACTTTTACTATGGGACCAAAACTGAAATCGCGAAAAAAAAATCAGCTGTTCCCTACATTTAAGTTCGCATAACTCGTCAAAATGTAGGGAGCAGCTGATTTTTTTTCGCGACTTCAGGTTTAGGTCGTCGGTTACTAAAAAAAAAAAAAAAAATCGCTGCTCCATACATTTTGACCCCGTTGGTCTTGGACTTTTCTTTGAGATAGCAGTTTTTGTTTTGGTAACCGACTAAAAATTTCTACGTTAGGGTGTTTAAAATCATGTCCTGAATTCATGTTTACAGTTTGCGCGTCGATGTCCCTGCCACCCTGTATGAGAGTAGACCACGACATGGTAATAAATGTCAGCCAGCGAGTGAGGTGGTAGTGGCGCTAACACTCATTGCTACGCCGTAGCCTCGTAGCAGAGAAATTCGTAACCCTAAGGCTACGAATTTTGACATACATCGTAATAATTATGTCTTTTCCCAATTAAGTTGGGGTCGTCTTCCAATAGCTTTCATTTTGGCAGTGAAACAACATTCATTGCGTCATTTACGTTGCTGAGCAGCCGATTTTTTCGAACATATGAAGCAATGGATTGGCAATATCCTACAAAATGATTCAGATTGTGATTGATAGTGTGTTACGCAGTTAGGCTGCAGTCTAGCCGCATGCAGCTGAATACCAGAATTTTACATGGAGCGACTGCCTATCTGACCTCCACAACCCAGTTACTGGGTTATGCGGTACCGCTTAGTAAGACTGGTTGCCAGACTTTCGGATGCAATTACACCCATACTAATATTATAATTACTTTATCTGTTTGTTACATCTTCACGGTTGAAAGGATTTTGGTCAAATTTGGCACACAGGTAAACCATAACCTGGGTTACGAGATAGGATACTTTTTATCCCGGTAGTTCGTTCCCGTGGGATGATTACCAACCTCTAAGCGAGCAAACCCGCGTGCAAAAGCACTCTCTCGTAACTCTGATTTGCCTAAAAGAGTTTTCAATAATTAGTGCCTGAATAATAACAGCCGCACGGGTCGATCAATCCGGTTAAGCTACGCTTGCCGCGGTTGGTCCGTGGATGGGTGACCATCTTTACATACCAAGACCCCTCCGTGCCTCGGAAAGCACGGTAAGCCGTTGGTCCCGGCTGTCATTCGTGGATCTTTAACAGTCGTTTCGGGTAGTCAGAAGCCTGAAAGTCTGACAGCCGGTCTTACCAAGGGGTATTACCCAGTAGCTGGGTTATGGAGGTCAGATAGGCAGTCGCTCCATGTAAAATACTGGTATTCAGCTGCATCCGGTTAAACTGGAAGCCGATTCCAACATAGTCAGGATAAGGCTTGGCAGATCATGAGTTTTCAATAATAATTTGTTTTAGAGGGTTTTCCCATATCAGCCTATACGTATATTGCAGAGGGAGGGTTTTTCCGTCCCGCATGAGAAATATCGTATTATTATTACTAATTCGTATATTACAATAAATTATTACATAAACTTATCATGTTCCATAAAATCAGAAAACATAAACTTTTGAAAATGTGGTCTTATTGACCAGAAGCTGAAAAGAAAGTGCAGTATTTATTTAATACTAGCTGCACCCCGCGGTTTCACCCTCATAAGTTTCGATCCCGTGGGAATATCGGGATAAAAAGTATCCTTTATGTTAATCCTGGTTATGAACCATAGGTGTGCCAAATTTTATCCAAATCCGTTCAGTAGTTTTTGCGTGAAAGAGTAACAAACATCCATCCATCAATACAAACTTTCACGTTTATAACATTAGTAGGACTTTAAGCACACAAATGTCAGAGGCGGCTTTAATGGCCTTTTCTACCAGTCAACTTTTGGGTGATGCATAGACAAACAGAGAAAACAAATACACAATAAAATCAATTAAATTAATAATTGTTCCAAAATGGTCTTGTTCATAGATAGAATACCTAGCGTATTCAAGTATGGGTATCAATTGCATTGTTTTTTGACCCTACGTTGACGTACTTATTTCTAAATTATAAACACTTCTAAAAACAAATAAATTAAATAAACAAAGAAAACCAAACTCACCTTCTGATTGGTTAAACCAAAAAACAAACACTCACAAACCATAAGCCATTTTTTTCCCTATGTAATTTTTTTTCATGTCTCTCTCGACATTTTCAACGAATTAAAAATAAACAACAAACTCACCTTCAGATTTAATAAACAAAAAGTTCGAACACAAAAGCACTAAATAAGGGAGGATTAACATTTTCATTTTTGAACCTTTTTTTTACAAAAAACAAAAATCACAACATTACTGTCCTCTATAATATTATAAGTGACACTGAAAATGGCCGCCAAACTACGGTGACAATAAATTCTCATACATTCCCGGATTTAATTGAAATACGTCATCCTACGGTATGGTTTGTAAATAGAATCATCACAAAAGAAAATGGCATTTACAATGCTTTTGTTTTTTAAGATAAGCGGATATGGGTACCATTAGTTAATAGAATTTCTTTTACTGTTTACGTAGAGTAAACATGTTATATATTAGCTACTATAGCTGTTGGTCGTGGGTCCCGCTTAATGGCAAACGACATCGCTCCCGCGATGTCGTTTGCCATTAAGCCAAGACGGAGATGGCGGGATAACCTGGACTCCTTTCATAAAGATTGATCCTTGGTAACTCCGGACAGAGAGAGATGGAAAGAGCATAGGGAGGCCTTTGGCCCGCAGTGGGATATTAAAGACTAATCCTACTAATATTATAAACGCGAAAGTTTGTGAGGATGGATGAATAGATGTTTTCTTTCACGCAAAAACTACTGAGGAGATTTGGATGAAATTTAACACACAGATAGTTTATAACCAGGATTAACTCGTAGAATACTTTTTTTTACCGATATTCCCACGGGGTCGAAACTTATGCGGGTGAAACCGCGGGGCGCTGCTAGTAAAAAATGAAGCTGTTGCTCATGAGTCCGCTCGCAAAATTTCTTTATTTTTTATTATTGGGACCAGTCCGCAACTCTATTCTCAACTATTGTAGCTCCTGTAATCCAGAACACATCTATATATATAAAATTCAAAGTCCTGACTGACTGACTGACTGACTGACTGACTGAGACATCAACGCACAGCCTAAACCGCTGGTCCTAGAGACATGAAATTTAGAGGGTGTATTCTTCGTGAAGAGTAGGTATCCACTAAGAAAGGATTTTTCGAAATTCCACCCCTAAGAGGGTGAAATGGGGGGATTTTGTTTGTATGAAAAATCTTATTCCTTGAGTTAATAAACTTGAAACTTGCCACGAATATTTATCTAAGGAAATTATGAAGTTGGGCATTTTTTGTTTTTATAAACTACCCCCTAAAAGGGGATTGGGGGGTTTCAAAGTTTGTATGGAAGAATTTTAGCGCGCGGTCCGATTGAATCGAAACTAAGTATTTATACCTAAAATTGAGAGGAAAGAATAATGTGTATAAGGGTTTTTCAAAAATCTACCCCTGACGGCCTGAAAAGGGGTAGTCAATTTTACAGGGGAGGATTTTACAGCGTGGCTTGATTAACTCGAAAATTGGTATAAATAATCTTTGAATCAAGTTATGAAAAAAGCACAAATGATTTTTCAAAATTCCTTCCCTGTGGGGGTGAAAAGCGAGGATACAGTTTATATGAAAAATCTTATTAATTTAGTTAATAAACTTGAAACTTGGCACCAATACTTGCCTAAGTAAGTAATAAAGTTTATCATTATAAGTTTTTCAAACTACCCCTCAAAGGGGGATATAGGGGTGTTGAAGTTTGTGTGGAAAAAATTGAATGCGCGGTCCGATTAACTCGAAACTCAGTATTGATACTTACGACAGAAAATAATTAATAATAAGTATGTAAGTTATCACAAATTGACCCCTGACGGGGCAAAAAGGGGTAATTCGGTTTTTAGGGGAGGATTTGAACTTGACTGTATGTTAAACTTCTGATTTGGCAAAGAGATAGATGGCATCCTGGCGAAGCACATACTTTTTATCCTGATAGCACGTTCCCGTGGGAAAACCTCCGACATCCACGCGGGCGAAGCCGCGGGCAGAAGCTAGTCTTCTATATAATGTAATCTATTTTGTTAATAATAAAGCTAAAGTTTGATTGTTTTTTGGTTGTTTTGTACGCGCTTATCTCTGGAACTACCAGTCGGATTTGAAAATTTTTGAATTTATAGTCCAATTCTTGAGGAAGGCTAAAGGCAATTAACATTAAGCTAGGACCGTCAGGAGCTGAGCACAAAGATAAAAAGTCAGAAGGAACGCTAAGCGACAATGAAGTAATAGCGCAGGTAGGCGATGCGATGCGACGGGGTAGGTTGGGAGACCAAGAAATTTCACGCGAACAGAAGCTACTCTTCTATAAATTTGGTTGCTGCGGTTGGATAGCGTTCATTCCTCTATAGTATACCTAACTTATTTTGCTTGTGCTTCGGCGCGTGGATCTACTATTCACGTCAATACTTCAAAGGATCACGCAGGTTAGAACTCGGAACTTAAGTCTCAGCCAACTTTGGACTGTAGAACCAAAAGTTCAAAGACATGTGACATCTACCAACCCGCACTGGGCCCGCGTGGTGGATTACGACCCACTCCCTCTCACAGAGAGGAGGCCTGTGTCCCAGCAGTGGGAACATTATAGGCTGAGTATGTAGAGTTTTTCGTCGAGACTTCATAAAAAAATTACAATAACATCAGTGAAGGTATCCATATTCTTTTAGGGCGTTCCCTCCTGTAACATAATGTCCGTAAATAAATCATAAATCTGGTCACCCTAACAGTAAATACGACTATGAAAACAGGATAAACACCTAAATATCCTGATTTATATAAGGAACAATAAATAATGTAGGATTTTACTGGGTTTTCCTTATAATGTCAGTCAGTGTGCTCTTTTCGTGTCAATTTGTGCTTATTTATATTGATTGAAAGTCAGACTGAGTCAATAAAATGGCTTAATAACCGATTCGAAAGAAAATACATTTATTTGCGGCAAACATGACGCATAAACTCAACTCAACTCAAAGTATTTATTTCAATTAAACCAATTACAGGCACTTTTGAATTGTCAAGGGGTCGGTCAGTCAGAAAAATGAATCTCGTTGCCCATTCCAAAGCGTAGTAGGTACCTATGGAGAAGAACGGGCAAGAAACTCCATAAAAATAACATAAACACAAAAAAAAATTACAAGTTGGGGGAAAATATGCGTCACATCCACGCAAAACGGCCATCGCTCAGCATAATGCTAAGACCATATTATTAACGGAGACAGAGTCCCAGCGCTGGTTTTTACACGAATAAAACATTCGCACGAATTTACTCGCCCGAATCGTAAATCGAAAGTATAGAAAAAAGGACACTATCGCACAGAAGTCTTAAGAGTTAAATATTATAAAACGTGCACTTTTTTCATTAAATTCAAAATGTCTCGATTCGTGAGAACTTAATTTTAATGGCAATAAAGTTGATTTCAGAGTGACAAGCACATCACAAGCTATTGAAAAAGTAATAAAATATTTGAAGTTGTAGCGTAAACTGAACTTTATTTTGTATGAATTAAAGTTATTTTTCTAAAAACTCATTTGTTTACATTTTGGCAAATAAATCGTGAATGCAGATTACTCATTAAGTTATTTCCTAGGAATTGAAAACAAAAGCAAACTGCATTCGTTTCGTTGTGGTTTTTCTTCAAATTTAAGAATTTGTAAAGGAATTAGTAAGTAGTAGGTACCGATGGAAGTTTTCGAATAAAATTTAATTTAATTAATAGAAAACAAACCGTTCATTTATTAAATTTACTTTCATTGGAAAGCAGCCATCGGTTTCTTACTAATATTCAACTATATGCAACGACCCTGGTTACTTATCTCTTTTGGTGACTGTACGCACGGCTACACATAAAGCTATACATAACCAGTATAAGCTGACTTCTGATGGTACGAAAAACCTATACAATGCGGGGTCATCTAAAACTGGAAATGTATAGCTTAATGTGTAGCCGTGTGTAAATAATTACTGTATGGTTTATGCAATGGTGCCCATTCATTATATTTTCTACTAGCTTCTGCCCGCGGCTTCGCCCGTGTGGATGTCGGAAGTTATCCCACGAGAACGCGCTACCAGGATAAAAAGTATGTGCTTCCCCAGGATGCCATCTATCTCTTTGCCAAATCAGAAGTTCAGTGGTTTAGGCGTGAAAATGTAACATACAGTTTCAAGTTCAAATCCTCCCCTAAAACCGAATTACCCCTTTTTGCCCCGTCAGGGGTCAATTTTCGACCACTTTACATACTTATTATTAATTATTTTCTGTCGAAAGTATCAATACTGAGTTTCGAGTTAATCGGACCGCGCGTTCAAATTCTTCCACACAAACTTTAACACCCCTATATCCCCTCTGAGGGGTAGTTTTGAAAAACTAATATTGATAAACTTTATTGCTTACTTAGGCGAGTATTCATGCCAATTTTCAAGATTATTAACCTAACGAATAAGATTTTTCATTTAAACGTTATCCCCGAATCATTTGGGATGTGTTCATAACTTGACTCAAAGA
Source organism: Apamea crenata (assembly GCA_949629185.1). Lineage (NCBI taxonomy): Eukaryota > Metazoa > Arthropoda > Insecta > Lepidoptera > Noctuidae > Apamea > Apamea crenata. Next base: position 5,276,758 of record OX451380.1, on the reverse strand, counting down.
TTATTTATACCAATTTTCGAGTTAATCAAGCCACGCTGTAAAATCTTCCCCTGTAAAATTGACTACCCCTTTTCAGGCCGTCAGGGGTAGATTTTCGAAAAACCTTGATACGCATTATTCTTTCCTTTCAATTTTAGGTATAAATACTGAGTTTCGATTAAATCGGACCGCGCGCTAAAATTCTTCCATACAAACTTTGAAACCCCCCAATCCCCTTTTAGGGGGTAGTTTATAAAAATAAAAAATGCCCAACTTCATAATTTACTTAAATACGTATTCGTGCCAAGTTTCATGTTTATTAACTCAAGGAATAAGATTTTTCATACAAACAAAATCCCCCCATTTTACCCTCTTAGGGGTGGAATTTCGAAAAACCCTTTCTTAGTGGATACCTACTCTTCACGAAGAATACACCCTCCAAATTTCATGTCTCTAGGACCAGCGGTTTAGGCTGTGCGTTGATGTCTCAGTCAGTCAGTCAGTCAGTCAGTCAGGACTTTGAATTTTATATATATAGATAGATAGATGAATTGAAAATACATGCAAGCTACCTTTGTTTAATAATTGTGGTTGGTATTTCTTCATATTACTGTTCGTTTTAGTTATCTATTTGAAATAACTTGAGATGAGTCATGTATTATGTAGTATTTAAGTCAATAATATAATTCCGCACTCATATTTAACTAACATATAACATAGGTATGTACATAAATTAAGTAAGGCAAGGTAAGGTTAAGTTTAGTCCTGTCAAATTAGTCAGCGCCTGACGTATATTGACGTATTTTTAGTAGCCATGTTTTAATCACGCCTAAACTTGGTATGGAGTATCTAAAATTGACAGAACTAAATTAATATAAACTACCTTCTGTCCTTTTCTTAATGAAATATGAAACGATTGACTGAACTTAAATTTAGTTAAGTTAACATGGGAATCGGCGCCATTATGTAAAAGTGGACGACTAAATTCGTGCGAATCGGCTTGTAAGCCGAAATTAAATTGTTTATTCGCTAAATAGGATATCGGAATCTTTATACTAATCACATTGATGAAACAAACTCAGTCCCGTCTCCTTTAAAGTCCAGACATAATCTTGGTCAAATCATGTGGGTACCATGTAGATAACAGGTACTGATCCCACTATGGGATAAGTACCTATTGTCGTGTGTGGGAGAGCATAGGAAAACAGTGGTGGTGGTGGCCCAGTGGTATGGGCACCGACTCACCAGCCGATCGATTCTGTAAAAATCTCACGGTTAAAAGTTATGTGAAGTGCTTAGAGTGAGCTGTCAATAGTGTCAATGAGTGCCCTAGCATTATTTGGAATGACAGCTCACTCCACGCTAACTTCACCTAAGTTTTCACGGCGAGATGGTAACAGAATCGCACTGCACTTGTAGGTCCAGTTTGATGGTCCGTACCACACTTTTCCAAAATGTGTTTTGTCTAATTTTATCTATTTTTGACCAATTTTGTTTCATTTCATTTAATTTCATCAAAGTTTGCCCACTTTTATTATGTGATTTAACTTAATTTTATGATTGTATGACATGTGTAATTTTACTAATTTTGACTAATAACTTGTATGTGTGGTGCAAACTGTTAATATAAGTTGGTTATTAATGAATAAATAATTATAGATACTTACAAATGCTGTTTTTAAAACCAAACCAATTCTCGTAATTTAAATAAATACATTATAATATAAGGATTAATTGGTACATCAAAACGATAGATAGATATTTGAATTTTGCCTTACAATTATGATTTTTACCAATAGGTACTGTAAACAGCGCCATCTATCTTGATTTGCATGAAGCACATACTCGAGGCGAGTACTAGCGTACATTTCGCGTGACTGACTTTTCACGGAACTGTCTCAAGACAGCAATGAGTATGAAGGTAGTTTAATATTTGTAAAGTATAGGATATTACTCGTACTGTCATTAAACTGACATTTTAGAAAATCGATCTATTTCTAGATATTTTACAAGTCTGCCCTACATTTTACCATCCATCGTCGAAAATAAAAAAATCATCCATTAAAATAATGCCTTAAAAAGCTATATTTTTTTGCCTAACATAAACACTAACAAGACTCCGTGAATAAAATTCAAATGCGGAAAACGCATTCATTTTTTTTTCTTAACATGGAGTTTTCTTTCAAAATACAGCCAGCCTCAAAAAATGACGATAGTAACATTGAGTTAAGAGGGTTTCAAGTATTCCATATATTCTGTTGTCCTCATCTATTCGAGCATAGAGATTTGGGCGGCTCTTGGCGCATGCGTACAAAACAGTGCCCTGCTTATCCAGTCGGAGACAAAATGGCTACCCGACGGACCGTCTGCAATTGATTTTTTTTCCCCACGAAACTAGTAACCACACACATTTCAGCCTTACTGTGTTTAAATAAATTATTTAAAATTAACCGCGTACCACATACCGAGTTAGTGTAAAAATAAATTGTTGTGTAAAGCTCGCAGGTTATAATTGTGTCGTGTGTTTTAATCGTTATTACATGTTAAATCGTCGGTTTTTCTAACAAATGCATAGACTTAAGTGTTTTATGTCACCCCGTGGTCGATGCAGCACACGTAAGTAAATTATCCTTGATTTAATTCACCAGTTTTGTTCAGTTCGTGTGACCTAAAATCTGTCTAATGCAGTTAGTTACAGGCCGACAAATGTATAGGCGTCAACGATGCCGCGTTTGCTAAAGAAAAAAAAAGTGACGGTTAATTTTTGACGCATTTTCTTTTAATTTCGAACAGGAATATTGTCATTCGAATTCAAGTGTTCCAATTGCGAAAAACTGTGACGTATACGAGTTGAAGGACTTTAAAAATTGCACAAATGACATAACATTAATGTGTTATAATGTTCGGCAGCCAAAGTGGTTTTCCCTGAATTTTAGGAATCCTATAGCCGTCTCTCTTTGACTCCTATTGCGGACTCGTTCTGGCTACGTTCCTGAATGGGTGTTAAGCATGCGCTGTCCTATCCTGGTGATGTCTGGACGATTTAGTGAGGGTTTCCATGTTTCACGGGCGATATTTTCGCCAATGTCAAAGTTGACACATATTCCGTTGCGAATGTGTGAGTGACGAGAAATTATGTGTAAGGTTAATCTGATTACTGGTCATTGTAACCATGTAATCGTATTAAGTAATCTTAGATATGAACACAAAATTTTTGCGGATCGATGCTCTTAGCAAAAATAGGCTAACGTTTTGACTTGAGAAAATTTCGACAGTCCATTTCGGCCGTACAAAATTTTGATAATTCCATAGTTACCTATTCTTTCATTGAACACTTTTCTTTTCAGGATCGACAAACTATTTTGAACCATAAATTAATGTATAAATGACCTATTTTGAAACACTAATTAGGTACCCGTCCACAATTACGTCAATCTCGTTATAAATAGAGTCACTTTCGTCATAAGTAGATAATGTACGTACGAGGAAAAGTAGGTACTTTTTAACGCAAATAATAATTAGCTGTCCATACCGTCGAGTTGGTGAAATAAGTACGTTTTTTTGTAAGTTACTAAAATCATCATCTTCCTAGCCTTTTCCCAACTATGTTAGGGTCGGCTACCAGTCTAACCGGATGTAGCAGAACGCCTACCAGTATTTTACATGGAGCCACTGTCTATGTGACCTCTACAACCCAGATACTGGGTAATACGGTACCCCTTGGTAGGACTGTCAGTTACTTACATGTAATAAGTTATTAGTAATAAGTTTTATCAGATTTTGATCATAATGACCTTGGGAATCACCCACATTTTTAACCTTGTATGCCATATCACATAATCAGCCTATAACGTTCCCACTGCTGGGACACAGGCCTCCTCTCAGTGAGAGGGAGTGGGCCGTAATCCACCACGCGGGCCCAGTACGGGTTGCCAGATGTCACTTGTCTTTGAATTTTTTGGTTCTAGGACATGCCGGTTTCCTCACGATGTTTTCCTTCACCGTTTTGAGAGCAGTGGTGATGAAATAATTTACAGATATTAAAGCGCCTGTCTGGGTTCGAACCTACGACGTACAACTCGTAAGTGTCGGTCGTTACCACTGAGCCACCACTGCTCTCATGTCTGTATGTATCTCATGTAATGTTAATGTCATTAACTAAAAAACGATCGTTAATCCAACAGTGGTGATTATAAAAGAGGACTGAGCAATGATAACAACCGACCGGTTTCGGTCACCGTGGCCAATCTCAACGGAGATTAGGTACGCAGGAGATATTATAGTGCACAAGCGTGTGCGCAGACACAGGTGCACTCTTGACATTAGTATCTAAGCCAAATAAAATGGGAGAGGGCGCTGACTCCTGACATACAGGTACACCTAGTTCAGGAGTCAGAGGCTTCAAACAAGTTTTTGTAACCTATTATGTCAATAAAGAATTATTATTATTATTACTCTCTGTTCCTTTACTCTCATAGTCCGATGGGACGGCAATCCGACACGACCGGAGAGGGATCAGGCGCAGGACCAACGGCTTTACGTGCTTTACGAGGCACGGGGGTATTAAACCGTTAACTTCCAAACTCCAGGCTATTACTAAGGCATTCCTAATGGAAAACCCAAGAACACTTTTGTCAGAACAGGGAATCGAACCCAGGACCCCACGCTCAGCAGTCGCGCTTGCAACCAAGAGACCAACGGGGCAATCAACCTACCTGCAGTAGACGCCACGTCAGGGGTAACAAATCTATGATGAAATTGATGAAGATGATGAGAGATGTCAGCACGCACGGGTGGGTTTTAGTCAGTAAAAGTCTGACACGCCCTTCCGCTCAGCCCAGAGCGGGAGAGGTCATTTGATGATTTCCCACCCAAAAAAAAGGGGTAACAAATCCCGTATTAACTGGTCTTGTAAAATATTGAAACTCCGTACTACGCTAGGTCAGCTTCAGGTCAGAGTGTTACCACTAACTCTAGTCGACTGTACCTACAGGACCATTCTGCCTGCTAATACCAAAAAACTTTGCTCATCTGTTTGATTTCCAGGTGATTAGTGTGTTAAACAACAACCTATAATGTTTCCGGATCTTCTTGCTTAAACGCAGGAGTTTAATTGGCACTCATAATTGGCCTGTAATGTTCTCAGTGCGAGGGAGTGGGCCGTAATCCACTACGCGGGCCCAGTGCGGTTTGGTATGCGTTATTTGCAAGTTGAAACTCGTGTGGTCTATTTGACATTTCTATGGCAATGCCAAAAAGCAGGGTTACGAATCTCTCTGTTTGAGTCTATGAAATAGTTGGTCACCCAGCAGCCTAAATGATTAAAAACCAATTTTAACAAATCAAGAGTCGTATGAATTTTCTTGCTCCAGAATTTGTCTTAACCCGTATGACCTCACAAGAAATTTAATGGCGGAAGTTCTTGTTGCAAAATCAAACAGTAATGTCATTCTCTGAACATCACTTCGAAATTCGAATGGTGAATCCGCGATGATTTACTAAAACAAATGAGTTCGCTTTCAAACTGTCTGCCCAATGAACTTTACAAAATAGCAATACAGTTTTTTTTATTTAATATTGAGTTTTGGCAATGGTTGGCAAAACAATTATGGTATTATGCGCTCAAGCTAACCCCAATTATTTCATGTTGGGGTCGGACCGTTCTCTCCGGATGCTGTTGAATATCTAAAGGCTTTATTGCGGTTCAGGTACCCTTCAAATTGTTCAAGTAAACATCAATATTGTTTTTTTACTTCAAGAATTTTTGTATGAAAGGCAAAATTGTGTTGAGAGAGGGAGAAAGCAAGAACCTCACATTAGTTTTACTGGCTCTTGCCTATGGCTTCGTTTGCGTGGAGATCGGAAATTATCCCACGGGAATGTACCAACTTTATTTTGTGTTAGCCTATATTCTGTCCCATTGCTGGGCAAAGGTCTCCCCTTTTTCCTTCCAAATCTCCCCTGTCTTTTGCGATCTGTGGCCATGTTGGCCCTGCAAACGTTAACAGATCGTCACGCCACCTTTGCCGTGGTTTACCTCGACAGGGATGTCCTCTCTCAGGCGTCTAGTGAGTGACGATCTTTGCCCATCTCTCTGGGTGCATTCACGACGTACTACCAGAAAAAATCTATGTCCTACACCAGGCAATGGCTCTACCTCTATGCCAAGTTGCATTTAAATCCTTTCAGATTGGGTTGAAACCCTCGGGCCGTGGGATCCGAGTGCTCATGGTCTTTTTAAGGAAATCTCGATACGGCTGGACACTTCCCGTGACCCAAGGGCTGGCTTTTACCTTGACCAGAGGCAAAGCATTGCCATACAATGTGGTAATGCAGCCAGTTTCTTGGGTACATTACCAGTCGACAGCGATGCGAATAAATTTTTCGACGCTATATTTTAGTTTGTGTATAGTTTTGGTTAAGTTAGGATATAAATTTGTTATAAGGGTTCCGTGCCTCAAAAGGAAAACGGAACCCTTATAAGGTCACTTCGTTGTACGTCACTCAATACCCCTTTTCTCAGGAACGCGTAGAGTTATCAAGTTGAAATTAATATCAAATACTCAAGGCTGCAATCCCTTGAAGCAGTGATAAACTCAAACTTCTAAGCGAACGACATCAAAAGATATGTGCGTTTATGGTTCGCTTATGCCGCATATTTTGACACTCGCAAGTTAATCAATACCTATAGGGTACTTCCCGTTGACCTATAATCATGAAATTTGGCAAGAAGCAATGTCACGTAGCACAAGTAAAGGAAAAATCTGAAAACCGTAAATTTGTAGTTACATACCTACAAATTTGTACAGAGCCTTCGATGCGCGTGTCCGACTCGCACTTGGACGTTTTTTTTTAATTAATTACCCAGTGTCTTGGGTACATTACCAGTCGACAGCGATGCGGATGAATTTTTCGACGCTATATTTTAGTTTGTAAAAAAAAAAAGTTCAATTAGGATATACTTTTGTTATTTTAGTGTTATCTTATTGTATTAAGTAGTAAAATTAATAAAGAAAATATATTAATTAATTACTTATTAGTTGTTATTTACTTACATATTATTTTAACTCTAAATAAATGTTAATCTTTTCAGCCGTTAAAGCGTGAAGAGTTCACAGATAGACAGATAAAATTTCGTATTTATAATTATTAGTGCGGATTATCATTTCCTTACCTTGTTTTAAATAATCACTCATCATTTGCCCTTTTCCCAACTATGTTGGGGTCGGCTTCCAGTCTAACCGGATGCAGCTGAATACCAGTATTTTACATGGAGCGACTGCCTATCTAACCTCCACAACCCAGTTACTGGATAATACGATACCCCTTGGTAAGACTGGTTGTCAGACTTTCGGGCTTCTGACGACCCGTAGACTGTAAAGATCCAAGAATGACAGCAGAGACCAACGGCTTAACGTGCTTTCCGAGTCACCCCTCCGTGACTCGGAAAGCACGTTAAGCCGTTATGGTAACCTTAACCTTACTGAGCCACGAGCCCCTTTCTATTTAATTAGTGACAGATATGTGAACAGAACCCAGCAATGCATAAATATGTAAGCTGTCACGCCCTTTATGCCTAGAGGCTTTTATTTGGGTAGTAAGTTTTTATTTACATTTTAATTTTAAGTAATTATTTTTTCAGCTTGACTACGTATAGTTTTTATTATATTTGTTGGTATATTGGCGTGGCTAGCTGACATATGGCAAATAGTTGAATTTCATGTTCTGTGTCTTGTAATGTTAATTACTTTACATAGGTACCTAGTATTGTATACAATCAAGTATTTTCTAACTGAACAGACAGCTGTGCTGCTGGGGAGTTTCTTGCGCCACTTCTTCTTCACAGCGATAGCAATAGGAAGTGGTGAAGGGCGGGCGTTTTTTGGGGACTGTCTTTTGTGATTTTGACGTTCGAAAAGTGCTGATTGTTAGCCTAATTTGAATAAATGACTTTTGATTTTGATGAATCACTATACATTTTAAACACCAACATAATTTATTTAAGCTTTTCGCACAAACAGGGAACAAAGGCGGACTTAATGATATAACAATAATGTCAAAGGGCAATCAGACATTGTTTTAAATCCGTTTTAAATAAACGGTCTAAAATATTATATGCGAGGAACAGAAAGGATTTAGAATAGGTAAAACTATTAATATGGCCATTTATGATTTTTTATATAATGTTACATTTAACGTGGATAAGAGGAAACCGGTCTGTGGCGTATTTTGTGACATGACGCAAGCCTTTGACTATGTGCATTATGGTACACTCTTAAATAAACTTGAAGCGTATGGAATCAGAGGAAATGTCAACAATCTAATTAAATCTTACTTACTTAACAGAACTCAAATAACAAATATAAACCAAATTAATATGAAAAGTAAACATGAAACTGTATTCCAATCCTCAGAACGTATAGTCTCGTTTGGTGTGCCACAGGGGAGTGTTCTAGGGCCTCCTTTATTTATTTTATATATTAATGATCTACCGAAAGGCATTCCTCAACCTCTGACACTATTTGCCGATGACAGCACCATAACGATACCTTGCAAAAGTGTTGATACTTATGAAAGTGACATAAATAATTCAATAAATGTAATGGTGAAGTGGCTAGATGACAATAACTTAAAAATTAACCTGACTAAAACTAAATTAATACATTTTAGTCAACGGATCAATAATAAGAGTAATTTAAATATACACTACGATAACCAGCCTATAGAAGAGGTAGAAACAACTAAATTTTTAGGGCTCCACATTGACAAAAAACTTAATTGGAAAACTCATATCGAAATCTTGTGCAAGAAAATCAGTAAATCTGCCTATGCCCTGCACACATTGTCGTCTATAATGGGTGTGGAGTCATTACTTACAGCCTACTATGGTTTAACAGAATCTCATCTACGCTATGGTGTCATTTTCTGGGGCAACTCAACAGAAAAAGACACGGTGTTCAAGGCTCAAAAGAGATGCGTTCGTTCAATATTTAAAATTAAACCTACTGATAGTTGCGTGCCGTACTTTAAAAAATATAAAATACTTACTTTGCCATGTCTGTACATTTTAGGAGTAGCTGTTTTTGTAAAAACAAATCCACACCGATTTAAACGATTAGATGAAGTAGTCCCACGTAATAGGCGTGACAACAGCAGGATATGCTCTCATACTGCGAGAACAACCCTCATGCGCAAAAGTGTTTTCTGTATGGCTCCTGTCATATTTAATAAACTACCTAAAAGTTGGAGAGAACTGCCCTTGTCACTTTTCAAAAGTAAGCTGAGAATATTTTTAGTGAGTAAAGTGTATTACAATGTTGTATATTTTTTAAATGAAAAGGACTTTTCTATTCCGACTTCTAATGTACATACATAGTTAAGAATAACAATTGAATAATGGGAATTTTAAATCAATTGACTTTTGAATGATTATAATATTGACTGCATATTAATGAATATTCTGGACATATTTAATTTATTTTGACTTTATTATACTTATACTCTAATATCTTGACATCAATTATTATTTATTTGTTTTGTATTTTGTAATGAAATTTAGAATGACTATTATGTAAAAATGCAAATAAATGTAATTTTTTTATACCTAAAAAATTTGTACGCCATTGTTGGCAAAACATGGACGCTCACAACATCTAATTTAATACCTCGCATGTCTGATTAGTCAGTTTATGTAAACGCATGTTTGACAAATAAATTATCTTTTATCTTTTATCTTTAAAGGTTGAGTCAAAGTTATTAGTGCGATTTTTAGTGATATACGTAATAGATCTTACAGATATTTTATAGAAACTCAAAAATATACCCTTTAATCTACGCTATTAATTTAACAATATTAGAAATTAAATAAAACCTTATATACGATACAATTCTTTTTTTTCTTTCTTATTCTTATTTATAAATTTGTATTTTCCGGAATCGCTATTTTTTTATTTTAAGTTATTTATTTTTCTTGTTTTGTTTAATTACCTAACTTTGTCTCTCATTTTGTAGCTTGCTGTAATGATTACCATACACATAATTATTTATAATATCCATATTTTACACGTGCTGTTATAGGTCAACCATTTATGACGGGGATCGAAACTGTTTCTCTTAAACACAGGTTATTTTGTGACCTATCTAGGAGAGCAGTACGGCACCCACTAACTAGAATAAGAAACTCCATGCTTATGCGTTATATAATACCTTGCCATGTACTCCAGTCCTAGTTGATCAATAAATCTTTATTATTATTATTTATTATTATAATTCAAATAAATTAAAAGTCTTCAGATCCTGATCCTGGGATCCTGTAATAATTATAAGTCGTAAATACAGGATCAGTCTCAAGAAATTTTGTCAGCAAGAAATTCGTCAATGGTTTATTAGCATTTGTCTATTAAAAAATATTTAGGGTGCGTTTAAATTGAGTCAAGTTTAAATCGTTTATGTCATTTGGTCGCTCATTAAAATTTTTCGGAGCCATTCAAAGTATGCTCTTGTACATAAGCGTCTTTGGTCTTCTTAGGCCTGGCCTTTTCCAAGCTATATTGGGGTCAGCTTTCAGTCTAACCGGATGCAGCTGAATACCAGTATTTTACATGGAGCGACTGCCTGTCTGACCTCCATAACCTATTGACTGGGTAATACGATACCCCTTCGTAAGACTGGTTGTCAGACTTTCGGGCTTCTGACCGACGACTTTCAAAGAGCCACCAATGACAGCCGGGATCAACGGTTTAACGTGCTTTCCGAGACACGGAGGGATCTTGGTATATGTAAAGATTGTCACCCATCCATGGACTAACCGCGGCAAGTGTAGTTTAACTTGATTGATCGAGCCGAGTGGCAGTTATTACTTAGCCACAAGCCCCTCATTCTATGAATACGTACAGAACAATGAAAATAAGAATTTCTAATGAGTTTATTATTGTTTTGTGACTAACATTCCAGATGATGATGTAGATATTTTATTTATTTATTTTATTATTTATGTACACACAGTAAAATACATAATGATATGCCATAGATATAATATGAGTACAAATTTTAATTCTCGTTTTAAGCCCATCTATTTTAATAACAGTTTTTTAGTATGATTCATTGTCCAGGCATTTCCCATGTACCTTGTCTTTCATATAGAGGTCAAATTCAATTAACTAGTGAAACTCCGCAAACGTGATGGGTATCAGTATCAATATCTGAACATGATAAAACAGAAAATAAATTAATTTCATGATTTTTTTTATGGGGTCATAGTGTAGTCACTTGAAATAGGTATCAATTAATTTTTTTTATTTTTTTATTGTGGATCACTATGACCGGCTATGAGAGAAGGACTCCCAAGATGGCCGAAATTCATCTGGGTACAAGTTACCGTGGGCTACTTGGAAATTCTTAAATAGACTTCGTACCCAAGTTGGCCGCAGCAAGGACAACCACAACTGGTGGTTAATGGAAGGCTCAGACCTCCGGTGTGTATGCGGTGGCTCTCCACAGACAATGGCTCACCTCCCATCTTGCACCACATGCCCTGTCACCTGCACACGTGAGGACCTAATGGCCGCGTCAGCGAATGCTATCCGCGTTACTGAATTTTGGCCCAAACTTTAAAAAACTATGTTTATTTTTTCTATTTTTGCTATAGACACGCTAAGAAGATTGGGTTGCTGTTTTCAGGGGTAACTACTGAAATCAGCCTATCGCAGTCCACTGCTGGACATGGGCCTGTCCCAGGCTGCGCCACAACACCCTGTCCTCCGCTCTCCGTATCCAGTCTGTCCCAGCCACCTTCCTCAGGTCGTCCGTCCATCTAACTGGGGGGCGTCCCACTCTACGCTTACCGATATTTCACAATTATTGTCTCTTTTGTCAGAGATAAAATAACTGTGAAAGGTCTGTAGTAATTCTTCCCCGGACCAGCTCCTTCAAAGGAACTTTTTGGTACAAAATTATTACATTGATAAACAATAACTTTACTTAACTTACTCTTCAGGGGATTGACCGTGACACTGTTTCTGAGATTAGAACTTTTGTTTGGTGGTTCAGTTTCAAAATCTCAGTATTCGTGGCTTAGAGTGATTTCCCAAAGGCCTGCAGGAAAGGCAATCGTAGTAATTACAGCCTCCTGACGTATTAGCATGACTATTATGAGCCTATAAGTAATGTTCCCACTGCTGGGACACAGGTTTCCGCTCTGTGAGAGGGAGTGGACTTCCACCACGCGTGCAAAATGCGGGTTGATAGATGACGCACGTCTTCGATTTTTTTGTTCTAGGACATGCTGGTTTCCTCACAATGTTTTTCCTTGACCATTTCAAAACCAGTGGTGATGTTTAAATGTTGTAATAACACTGTTTTTGTAATACCTTGTACAATAAAGACTAGTCATTATTCTCATTCATATTCTTTCAGTGACTAATGAGAGCCCAATAGCTTTAAACGTCACTTCGAAATTCGAACGGTGTCAGCCGGTTGATTCTGTAAAAATCTCACTATTAAAACTCAAGTGAAGTGAGCTTGATGTGAGTTGTCAGTAGTTTCAATCCCTAGCATTATTTGGAATGACAGCTCACTCCACGCTCACTTCACCTAAGTTTTCAAGGTGAGATGGTTACAGAATCGCACTGCTGGTTCTGAATCCGCGATGATTTACTTTAAAAACAAATGAGTTCGCTTTCGAATTGTGTGCGCTCACTTGAGTGAGGTGCGCAGTGAACTTTTGCAGATTATTTCACAGAATTGCTGTGTCCCGTTTTGGAAGGTACTCGTAGATTATGGAAAAATTATGCCAATCTACCCAGCCTTTTCCCAACTATGTTGTGGTCGGCTGCCAGTCTAACTGGATGCAGCTGAATGGAGCTACTGCTTTATCTGACCGTCACAACATAGTTACTGGGCATCACGATACCCCTTGGTTGGACCCCTTGGACTGATTGTTAGACTTTCTGGCTTCTGATGACTGCTGAGACCAACGGCTTAACTTGCTTTCCGAGCCACGGAGGGGCGGTTATCAAGCGTTGAAGGTAGCTGCTTACACGCGCTGACGGCAATCACCGACACACGTTGACGGCTGTCTCCGACAAGCGTTGATGGCTGTCGACGGGTGCAGTTGCCTCTGTCGCTGACGCGTACCACTCATATACATTATACATGCACACTAAGACTTTTCAGAAATTATTTTATCATCAAAATTCGTAATATTTTCGTCATCTGTAATTGTTATCAGACAATGAAGTCATCAAAATATAAGATAGCTGATGATTAAAGATTTAATTTCGCAAAATGATCGCTACACTGTTGGCCGACGTAAGTCAGACGTACAATTGTGTCATCCAATTAGACGTATTTGCTAACGTGCAGTGCACTTGCGGCCGTGTTAAATAGCACAGTGAAGTAACAGGCAGGTCTAGATTTTACGCTTGCTGATACGCGGTCTCCACTCCAGCGTGAAGTGAGCTGTCAATAGTGTCAATCCCTAGCATTAGTTGGAATGACAGCTCACTCCAAGCTCACTTCACCTAAGTTTTCACGGCGAGTTGGTTACAGAATCGCACTGCAGGACTTGTCTGCTCTACCGGCCATCGGTTCTTCTTCGACAGACATGGCCACTTCAGTTTGCTTACTCTGCAAGCTATGTCTGTAACTCCGGTTCTTTTCCGGATAATTTCATTCCTGATTTTATCCTTCAAAGAGACTCCAAGCATAGCTCGCTAGCATAACGCGCTGAGCGACCTTGAATTGGTGGACCAGCCCGACCGTCAGTGTCTAAGTTTCGGCGCCATATATCATGACGGGCAGGATGCACTGGTTAAAGACCTTAGTCTTCAAACACTGCGGGATAGTTATTCCTTCATACTCTTTATCGTTTTATTTAAAAATAACTAAGGTATGCCCGATTAACAGCCCACCTTTTAAAATGACTTATGTCCATAAATTATCCAACAAATTGCTCTCCTGTGTCCATGATAAACTCAGTGTCGCCAGTCGGATAGTCTCCCGAGAATTATGTCATCCAATTAAGAGGCATTACCGGTCTGCATTCGTACTAGCGGTGCACGTAATCGGTTATATTACTTCAATCCTTTGTATTTTTGTTTTAAAAAGGACAAATAAATCAAATTCGTTGTCCTTTTTAAGTGCCAGCGGAAACTGTGCCTCTTGTCGCTGTGTTTAGACGCAGAGTTGTCGTTTGCGTCAGCGTCTCGTCGCTGCGTCAAGGCGCAGAATTGTCGCTAAGCACCTGCGTCTTGTCGCTGCGACTAGACTCAGAGCTGCCGTATGCATCTGGGTCTTGTCGTTACGACAGACGTCGTGCAGGAAGCGATAATTTTCCCGATTTATGCCCGGTTAATGGCAAAGAAAACCTGGTCAGCTAGAGACCATGACACCATCCGGCACTCTAGAGTGTAATTATTGTGAGTGACATTCGTAGATCTTTGAATGTCATTACGGGAAGTCAGAAGCCGGTCCAGTCTTACCACGGGGGATCGTGTTACCCAGTAACTGGGTTGTGAAGGCCGGTTAGGCAGTCGCTCCATGTTTAATACTGGTATTCAGCTACATCCGTTGGTCTTGTAGTTGCAAGCGCGACTGATGAGCATCCTGGGCTCGATTCTTGGATCGGTCAAAGTGTTACTAGGGGATTTTCTTAGTAACGACCCGGAGAATGGAAGTCGGCGGTTTAATATCTCCGTATCTCGGAATGCACGTAAGACCTTGGTCCTGCACCTTATCTCTCCCCGGTCGTGTCGGATTGCCGTCCCATCGGACTATGAGAGTAAAGGAACAGAGAGAGCATAGGGCACCCGTGTTTACGCACACACATGTGCACTATAATATCTCTTGCGTACAGCTATTCTCCGTTAAGATTGCCAACGTGGCCGTAATTGGTCGGGACATGATTTCAGCTCCATCCGGTTAGACCAACAGCCGACCCAAACCTAGTTGGGAAAAGGTGAGACAGCTTGATTGAGGTCTCCTCTAGACCCTACCTACATTCAAACTCATCTCGACTACAGATTCAGTTATCACAATACTTACGACAGCACGTTGTTTTCCGTAGGTAATTCGTGAACAAAGATGTGTTTGTAGACAGAAAATAAACAAACAATTCTATTCTTTGTATCGTAAAAACTATTCGTATTTGAAATTATTATGACATGATGTATTGAATGCCTGATGACTGAGTTGTTGGTCTGGTGGTAGCAAGTCGGATGACAACTGAAAATCAGCGCTGTGCTGTCTGGGTCCCACGGCACAGCATCATGCTTAGTGGAAGCTTTCTCGTCACAGTCACGTTGTGCAGATGACGACTATTTCCGTTCAGGGAGTCTACTCCGAAAGTTGTTCGGACCGACACATGGCCGAACCGAATATTATTGAAAAATGCGAAAAAAGTTCGGATCGGCTCAGTTGGTTCGGGACCATAGTCAATATTCGAAAGAATGTAGGAGTGTAGGTAGGATCGGGACCGACCGAACCAAATAGTAACTTTGTAGCAGGAAACGGCCGAACATTCGGCCGATACTACTTCGGAGTAGACACCCTGTGCTCGTGATTATAGATTTATTTTGTTTTTATTATTCGAGTTAATTATTTATCTTTATGTCTAGCGGTCGCAAGTCTTCCTACTCAACAGACAGCTGTGCTGCTACATTTGTTTGTACGTATTTGTAATCTATTAATAGTTAACCCTGACTAGCAGTCATCGTTAGAACGATTCAATAGGAGAATAGGGTAGTTTCCTGGGTAAAAAAATAATAATTATATTAAGTCCGTCAGTTAGATTATCGAAAAATAATGGACCCGTAGTTTTTCTTTTGTCAATCTAACAACAAGTGACAAAGATAAAGCGCGTCAAAATTTGGGAGGGGCGGGTCGCGGAACTTTAACGGGCGATATCTTCATAATTTTTTTATATAATTGACAAAAGAAAAAATACGGGTTCAATATTTTTTGATAATCTAACTGACGGACTAATTAGCTTTTTAAGGAAACTATAGCCTATACTGTTAAGCGGTCAAAGGTTGGCTGATTTAAGTTGTTAAGCTGTACTTGACGAGGTCATGTATTGAATGGGTGTCCACTTGTCCAATCATTCGACCTAGCCTTTTCTCAACTATGTTGGGGTCGCCTCCAAGTCTAACCGGACGTAGCTGAGTACTAGTATTTTACATGGAGCGACTACCTATCTGACCTCCACTACCCAGTTACTGGGTAATACGACACCCCTTGATAAGACTGGTTGTCAGACTTTCGGGCTTCTGACTACCCATAACGACAGTCAAAGACCTACGAATGACAGCCGGGACCAAGCACGTAGGGCTCTTGTCATGTGAAGATGGTAAATGGTCACCCATCCACGGACCAAATGCGGCAAGCGTAGCTTAACCTGATCGATGAACCCTGCGGCTGTTATTACTTAGCCACAAGCCCCTACTAGCAGTCATAGTTAGAAACAATTTATAGAAGCATACCATTAAATGGTTCTAGAAAAAAATGGTACAGTCACCCAATGGCACATCAATGGGCTGGGCGTGAGCACTTATATTGCACTCACGGACACACAACACTCTCCAAAGACACACATAGACATAGCACATCTCCTTTTTTTTTCCTACTAATTCTCTTCCTCTCAGTACTTGGAGCTTTTATAATGTTGTAGTACGTAAGTGCCATTAATATTGTAATTTTAAGGGTGTGAGCCTGGAGATCTGTCATACAGGTCCCGAACCCAGCATAGACTCCAGCTCTCACAAAGGATGAACTTTAAAATGTAACTCGATCCTATCAATGAAAACTGTACCTTTTTGAGAGAAATAAATTACTATTATTATATATTGTTAATGGTAACAATTGACATTGTCAACGCCTTTATGTCGCAGCAGTAAGAGTGATTTTTGGAGTGCACGTACCATTGATGTGCAGTTGACTGTACCACTTTGGGATGCATGTGGGGTTGGTTAATTGGTTGGTTGGTAGTTATGTAGTTAGCGGTTGGTCGTAATTGGTGGCATGTAAGTAAGGAAGTAAATCTTATTTGTTTAAACATGGTGTACATGGTGTGCATGCAGGATAATAATGGGACATGGAATACATGGCATATCGTGGCGTAAAAATTGATAGGAAGAGATGGTGCATAAACCGTGATAATATTCATCAAAATTACATTTCATCATTATTCATTAAAGATTAGGTATAATTACAATTCAATAAGAATATTTTTAGATACAATTCAATCTCAAAGTAATCTAAATATATATACCTAACTCAAAGGTGACTGCATGACTGACTGACATAGTGATCTATCAACGCACAGCCCAAACCACTGGACGGATCTGCTGAAATTTGGCATGCAGGTAGATGTTATGACGTAGGCATCCGCTAAGAAAGGATTTTGATCAATTCTACCCCCAAGGGGATAAAATAGGGGATGGAAGTTTGTATGAAACTATACTTCTTAACGCGAGCGAAGCCGCGGGCAAAAGCTAGTCATTAAATAAATTGGTCGGTAAAAATATAAATTACTGTCATTAAAAATTTCAATTCCAAATTGCAATTATTCCAAAAAGTACAATAGATTACAATAACATATCAAAAATACAACATTGTCAGCTCAAAAACAAAGAAAATGGTCATCTTTCATAAACTCTGCTATACTGTAATATGTTCTTTCAGTTAATAAACTCTTCAATTTAATTTTAAGAGCAGATATAAGTATCTCATGTTTTCCATGATTTGGGAAATTTATTAAAAATGATTGGCGGTTTCATTGGCTGGTTGGTGGTTGGTTTGGGTTGTTGTGATGGCTAGTGAGTTATTTGACAGGTTAAGCTGTGGTTGACGAGAAATTATTTGGATGGGTGTCCATTCTTGACTAAAGGCTCTTGTATCTTTTAAGTGCAGTCTTAAAAGCTAAAAGATAGTCGCACGTCGTCACGAGTAGCTAGTAAGTCTTTTAATTTAAGGAAGTGTTTTCAGGAAAGTTGCCATCTGACAAAACAAAAAAGAAACTTCTTTAGATTACGTTGTGTTTTGCAATATTTACTGTATAACCTTAGCTGCGCCCCGCGGTCTCACCCGCATAAGTTTCGATCCCGTGGGAATATCGGGATGAAAAGTACCCTATATGTTAATCCTGGTTATAAACCATCCGTGTGGCAAATTTCATCCAAATCCGTTCAGAAGTTTTTGCGTGAAAGACAAACATCCATCCATCCATCCATCCATGAAAACTTTCACGTTTATAATATTCTATACTAGGAAGTAGGATGTAGTGGTAGCCCAGTGGTAAGGACCCCGGTTTACGAGTTGTAGGTAGTTGGTTTGAACCCAGACAGGTGCTTTATTTTGTGTAAGTTCTGTCATTACCACTGCTCTCAATACGTTGGGAAAGAATCGTATGGCATCAAAAAATTCATCCGTAACGTTGTCAATAGTGAAAGTAGCAAAGTGCCCAAAAAAGCTGGCATTGCCACGTTGTATGGCATTGTCTTTTTTTAATACGCGATATACAGGCTGTCCAGTAATTAATGGATAACCTCTTAAGGGGCCATTGTACTCATCATTATGAACAACTATTTCTATGGGACCAAAGCTGAAATCGCGAAAAAAGAATCAGCTGTTTCTTACATTTTGACGAGTTATGCGAACATAAATGTAGGGAACAGCTGGTTTTTTTAATGATAAGTACAAAGGCCCCTTAAGAACAAACCATCCATCCTTCCATACATTCCATCCAACCACCAAAACCATCCATCCATTCCATCCATCCATCAATCCAATCCGTTAAACCATGACCATCCATCCATCCACCATCCTCCATTGATCCATTGATCCATTAATTACCGGACACCCTGTATACCCGACGATATAAAGGATATTTATTAAAAATATCAGATTTTTACAAACCCTTAAATAAGTTTAACGCTAAAAACGCATTCAGTGCTTTATGGTGTAAACGGGCCTCAGCACATGTATGGTGGGTAGCGGGACCGTCTGAAAGGGTTACCGCTGCCCTGGAACGTAAATTGCTAAGGAAGAAACACGGGTGGGTTTTAGTCAGTAAGAGTCTGACACTCCCTTCCGCTCCACCCAGAGCGGGAGGCGGGTCATTTGATGATTTCCCATGCGCAAAAAAAAAGCATATTGTCATTAACAATCTCTACAGAGCAGTCTATTCCTTGCCTAGAACTAGTCTACACGTGGACAGAGCCAGGAATAGAATCAGTCTTGGTTTATAAATAAATTGTAGTTATTATTAGAGAGTCGTTATATTATGCAGTTAGAAGCCCGCAAAATGTCTCTACCTAGGACATTGTCATAGTGCACCAAAGGTTTTTAAGACAGTGCAATCGGCAATTCTCGTAATTTTAAGAACGTTCGCGGTCTGAGGGGCAAAATCTGTCAAAAATACTTTTCTATTTTTCCATTTTTGACAAGTTTTTAACATTGATTGTCGCTGAGATTAGATTGTGACGAGATTTTGTACGTTTTTAATTACGATAATTGGTCTTCTGACCAGAAGACAAGCCCTATAGCCCCCCATGTAGGGCTTGTCTGTAAAGTTCACTGCTCACCTCACTCAAGTGAGCGCACACAATTTAATTGCTTTTACAAGTTTTTAAAGTAAACCATCGCGGATTCACAACGAGATACCGTTCGAATTTCAAAGTGATGTTTAAAGCTATTGGGCTCTCATTAGTCAGTCTTCACTGAAAGAATATGAATGAGAATGATGACTAGTCTTTATTGTACAAGGTATTACAAAAACAATGTTATTATAACATGTACACCATACCACCGGTCTCAAAACGGTGAAATAAACATGGCCTGCCCATTGGTATGTCCTGCAACAAAAAAAAAAAATGGATTATTTCTTACTCCCACTCACAGATAGGAGGCCTGTGTCCCAGCAGTGGGAACATTATGGGCTGATTATGCTATGTGTATGTTTATAATAAGGACTGTTCAATTCTATTCTATCATCTTTCACACAATCCATTTATTGTTACTTTGGCATACCATTACTAGTCCACGACTCAAAGAAGAGTCCAAAGAATGCCATTATAAACGATCACGAGGGTATTGCCATAATCATACCGTTAGACAAACGGATGGTCCCGCCTTCTCTTCCCAAGTGACGCAAAAGGATACCAAGATACCTCGTGACAAAGTACTCGTTAGGAGTCTATTTTTAGTTCTGCTATAACAAATCTCGGAGTTACCGCCGCACTCACAAACGTTTATTTGCGTTAATGAGCTATTACTTAGCAGTGGACACTGGAAAACATATTTGCCAGACGGCAATTATTGCTGGAGGTAGTGGACCAGCCTTTTTAATTGCCAAGAATAGCCTAAATTGCTTTGGCAATATTACTTTTAATTGCTCCGTCTATTCTGTTTGGCTAAGTGTCACTGAATGGAATTGCCGAATAGCTAGTGGGTATGCGTAATTTTATTAAGTCACTCCATATTGCTCAACTACCTCGGGATATTATTGCCGGCTGAATACCAGTATTTTACATGGAGCGACTGCCTATCTGACCTCCACAACCCAGTTACTGGGTAATACGATACCCCTTGGTAAGACTGGTTGTCAGACTTTCAAAGGTCCACGAATGACAGCTGGGACAACGGCTTATCGTGCTTTCCAAGCCACGGAGGGGTCTCGGTATGTTAAGATGCTCACCCATCCACAGGGCAAACGCGGCAAGCGTTGCTTAACCTGATCGATCGAGCTGTGCGGCTGTTATTAGAAGTATGTTACGCAATTAAACACTGCTGATCTTACGTATACTGTAAAAGTTTGGGCATTATGTTTAATTATTGTTTTCCTTATTTGGCAGCCGAGATAATTCTAATTGGCTACCCTCACTGTTTAGTTAATTGTTCATTAACAGTCATTAATTTATGTGAATGCGGCAGTAAGAGTTGGTTGGTTAAGGCACATTAGAAACTAGACCACGGGTTCAAAGAATCACGATCTGGACAATAATATTAATAAAAAAATTACTAACTGACAGACAGTGCATTGACCTATTGACATTAATTTTGAATGTACAGTCTGCAAAACAAATATGTGCGCGGACAATATTAACATTGGTGTTGAAAATAAATTAAAAGGTTATTTATTTCTTCTTAGCAAGGATAATTTTTTGTCCTCTCTTCGTCCTGCATACCATACTACTACTCGTATGGTATTTTGGAGGTATGAGGAACAGGGTGTAAAGTTCACTCATCCTCCATTGAAAAGGGAGGATCCTCCGACCAGACGGGTGTTGTGTCTGGCGGGCAATTGCCCAACGATTGATGTTGGGAAATTGTATCTATGCTAATTACGCGGTAAACTCTGCTTGCGAGATGCAGGATTTGCGTGATGTCAGTATGACGCGTTGTTCGCATGTGGCGTTGTAGATACCGCTACAGTATTTTATTTTATTACTTTTAGGGAAACTTACAGATAATAAATTTTGATATCTAGTACAATGTGTAAACGATGGCCAATTACAAGCTTCCACTAACTATAATAGGTATGCATGTACAACCGTAATATCCTTGTTGAATCCATCGCCTAGCAAAAACATAGTTGGGTAAAGCCCAACTATATTGTGGTCAGCTTCCATTCTAACCCGATGCAGCTGAATGCCAGTATTTTACATGGAGCGACTGCCTATCTGACCTCCACAATCCAGTCACTGGGTAACATTAACATGATAAGACTGGTTGTCAGACTTTTGGGCTTATGACTACCAGTAACGACTGTCAAAGATCTACGAACGATACTACCAGCGGCATAACGTCCTTTCAGAGTCACGGTCTCGATAAACAATGGATGGTCACCCATACACGAACCGACCGCATCAAGCGTAGTTTAACCTTCGATCACCGGACAGCTGTTGTTATTTAGCGGCGAGCTCGTCATATAATCCTAATTATATTTACTTATTAAATAAAGAGAAGCATAATGAACCCTTGGACAATATTTTTGAAATCACTGTTTAATTATTCAACTAATTATGTACTGACGCCATTTGCACGCCACGTTTTGTGGTAGAGTAATTTTATCTAGATGCATCGTCTTCACATATAATTATATAATTAATGTATACAAAACCTTGTAAAACATTTTTTAAAAGAGTAACGGTGGAGTTTCTTGCCCTTTCTTCTCCATACAAAACTACCTTTTGGAAGGGGCGACTAGAAACAATTCAATTTTTTGTAAATTTTGACGTTCTAAAGTACACGCGGCTACACATCAAGCTATACATATCCAGTATAAGCTGACTTCTCATTATACGAAAAACCTATACAATGCGAGGTCAGCTAAAACTGGAAATGTATAGCTTGATGTGTAGCCGTGTGTACCTTCTATGTGCCCATTTGAAATAAATGTGACTTTGATTTTACAAACGCAAATAAAAAAATACAACACCGAAAAAATACGTTTTTACTACGAACTCAAATTACAATAAAATTTACATTTGTCGCAAATCTATTAATAGGCTTTATAGCCTTTTTTTATAGTCAAGTGTATTTTATAACCAGATGTGCTTTCGTGCAATAAAAATGTACTATTATTTTGATTATGACAGCTGTATTGGCGCTCAAGGTTTACTTATTACGTTTTGGATCATAGATTTGACTAGCTGCGCCCCGCGGTTTCACCCGCATGAGTTTCGATCCCATGGGAATATCGGGATAAAAAGTATATTGGCGCATTCGAGGTTTACTTCAAGATCATAAGATTTGATTCCGGTATGTTACAATTTGTGCATAATTATATGGCCTCCAAAAGTTAGTTGAAATTTTTCCACTTCAACTTTGACACATCGCATTATGATTTAAAATTCTAATGATCCAAATGTTTGAACTGCAATAACGTTGTTATTGACTCATTCAACCACCTTTGACTAATCATAAAAATGATCATATAATCCCAAGTAATAAAAAAAATAATCAGGAGAACCTACCTGATTATTTTTTTATTCGAATCTTCGGTTGTCAACTTGTCATAAGGTATCATCGCAAAATGACAGACTATAGTATGTACTTTTATGGGAACATACGTTATGATTATCATACTAATATCAAATATTAAATATCGCGCCATTACAAGTTAGTTAGCTTGTAAAGGCGCGTTTCCATTATGCAAATCACTTGCATACAAGTTGCAAGTTGCATGCAATTTGTATAGTGGAAACCACAACTTGCAAACAAGTTGCAACTTTGGTTCCATCTAAAAAATCACTTACACACAAGTGTGACGTTATACTTGCATGCAAGACTTGCCTAATGCCTAATGGAATCGCGGATTAAGAAACACCAGCGTTACTTTAAAAAAAATGGCTTTCACAATATTTCTGAAATATTTTCATAGGTATGACAACCGAAATCGTTTGTTGCCAACGTGTCATAAGTATCATCACAAAATGAACAAACTATAGTATGTAGGTATATATAAGATCATAATTTATGATTATGATATTAATATCAAATATCATTAGTTAGTTACCTTGTTACGCTGTCGGTACATAAACTATGCATAACTGTGGGTCCCTATTTATGTTCGTCTGAATTGAGGATATCCTGTGGCAGGGCTCGCTAAATATGTGATCTTTGACCCTTGTGGGTAGGTAGAGTTTGAAATACCTTTGGTAAAAAATTTGCTTTAAGAAAAAATATAATTTCATGAACATTGAGTGTGTCTGGCAAGGGGTTGCCACGATGTTAGGTGTCTGGCAATGAATGACGTTATTTTTAATAATATTCTGAAGGTAATACCAAAAAATCACACTTTATTATTTGATGAATTTACATCGGTATTTTACACACCTTTAGTACCGGTTTACCTGCCAAAGCCACGGTAACCCAAACTTCATAATGGTCCATCGTTCTGACCTGTGTTGAGCATGCGCTGACAAACTTTCAGCTTTTATAAAATAGCGAAGGTCCTGGGGTGCACTGGCTCTTGCTCAATTAAAGTAGGCGATAGAAAATACAAATTTTGTCAATTATGTTATATGCAGCACTGGTGGCCCAGTGGTAACGGCACCGACTTAGGAGTTGCAGGTCGTAGGTTCGAACCAAGCAGGCGCTTTACTTTGAGTAAATAATTTCATCAGCACTGCTCTCAAAACGGTGAAGGAAAACATCGTGAGGAAACCGTTCTAGTTCTAGTTCTAGTAATGTTCTAGAACTAAAAATTCGAAGACATGTGTGACATCTACCAACCCGCACGGGCCCGCATGGTGGATTACGGCCCACTCACTCTCACAGAGAGGAGGCCTGTGCCCCAGCAGTGGGTTATATATCCCATGTAACCACCGTATTGCTGATAACCAGGCACAGACACATAAACACCAGAAATGGGAAAGCCAGCAAGACTTTGCCTGACCTGTGGGGTAATTGCGTAACACTATAACAGTAGACGCCAGCAGGTCAAGCTACGCGAAACTGTCAAATTTTCCCAATCCACCTTGAACCTTAATGCTTTAGCGATAAAGTTGGAAATCTATTAAAGAAGTTTGACAGATTGTAGTAGCTTGATGTGCTGGCGTCTGTACATTTTGACAGTACAACAACATTCATTGCGTTATTTACGTTGTTGAGCAGACAAATTTTTATAACATATGAAGCAATGGGTTAGCAATATCTTTCGAACAACCTTCGGCCCTGGCAGGCATCGGCACTAGCGGACCCCGTCAGTTCGTGCTGACATCTCTTTGAGGCGCGCGTGGAACACAACGCGCCGTCAACCCGGGCCTGGTCCTTACCGGGCGGCGAGCTGCCCATTGCTCGCCACTAGCAAGCCCGCGCGAGGGCGCAGTGATTGCCTCTCCCTCACGCGCTCTGCCTCCTTCGCGAGCATTACTGCTTCGCAGAAGGAGGTGACGGCCTCTTATGCACTCTCGCTCCGTACCATGGCCTGGACCAGGGCCGGACGCGAGAGATCGCCGCCACGAGGACACGGCGGTGCTCCGCCCAAGCCAACGAAGCAGTCTTAGAAATAAATATCGCAACGTCCTCTAATAAATGAAAGTAAAGCAACACTTACATATTATTTGGGTAAAATGAAGCATCATCATCGTCATCATCCACAGCACGACTTCATCCATTGCTGGACATTGGCTTCTCTTTTCCATGAGAGAGGCATAGCCCACGCTCCTGCACCAGACTCGTCCAGGTTCTACACAATGGTAATAGTGTTGATTACTGATAACATGATGATAATTATCATAATTGAAAACGTTCAAAATCTAGTTGCAATCTCATCATCATCTGCCTGGGGTTGGCTCCCAGTATTACTGGATGTAGATGAATACCAGTATCTTACATGCAGCTACTGCCTATCTGACCTCCACAACCCAGTAACTGGGTAATACGATCTCCCGTTGGTAAGACTGTTTGTTAGGCTTTTGAGCTTTTGACGACCCGTAAAGACTGTCAAAGATCCACGAATGACAGCCGGGACCAACTGATTAGCGTCCTTTCCGAGGCACGGAGGGGTCTTGATGTAGAGGTGGTCACCCATCCACGGACCAACCGCAGCTTAACCTGAACGATCGACCCGTGCGGCTGTTATTACTTAGCCACAAGCCCCTCTGTAGTTGATATTAAATATAAATAAATAAAACAGCCATGAAGAGGCTTTAAGAGGCCTCTATAATGTTGATGAAAACAGATAATGCTTTGATTAAGTGTAAACACGATCAATAAAATGCTGTTAGCTTTTTTGGGTATAAATTACCACAGGAAGGATTTGTAAGTTATTTGTCATTGCTTAATATTTATGTCATAAAACATTGTAATCCGGCTGACATTGTCAATTTAAGGTTACCTATACCTATACCATAAAAATGGCGAATCTATATGTTTACCTTGAAATTTATCTATTATTTTATTTTTAACAGCAAATAATTTGACTTTGACATCATTGGTGACTGTCACGGTCAGCCGAAATTGCGAGTAATTTTTAGGGAGTGTCAGGAGTATGTCATTTTCTGGGGTAGTATATGGAGTATGATTTTTGAGTATTAGGAGTATGATTTTTTTGAGTACTATATGTATGTAAATAGTGTATTAAGAATTTGTTAGTTTCTAAGGGGACGCATATGTACATACAGATGGGGCATTGACTCATCCATTGAGAAGGGTCAATATGAACAAATCTGAAGATAGGAGAAGGTCCAATAGTCCAAGTTATTTTACCTCTGACAGGAGCAACCCAATTCCAATCTTACATAATATATTGACGAAAATAAAGAGTACTGTCATACTGTGATTTTGACAGACTTGACAATGGCTGCAACCCAAAAGCGACCTCATTGCAATGAGCATAAAGGTCACTGTGATTTGAACAGTCATGCAAAATCACAGGTAAAATAATTGTCTGAGGACTGTAGAATAAATTCATATCACAGAGCTCTACTGGATTGTTAGAGTGAAGAACAATGGTGACAAAATAGTCGAGCCTACCAAAATAGGCCAATATTTTCTTACATCTACAATCTTTATTATCTTCTTAATACACAATAGAGGAAAACAATAAAGATTTTCATGTGAGTTTCACTTTTAAACAGATATTCTTAACTCGATTGCTTATTATTTTCTGTAAACAATAAAAGCCACCGATTCCACAATAAATCATCAGTCTCCTCCTCTTATCCTAATTTATTTGGGGTCAGCGCAACATTTCTTTTTCTTCCATACTTCCCTATTAGTCGTCATCTCAGTAGTCACCCCTTTCTAACCATATCATCATTCACACAGTCTATCCATCGTTTCTTTGGTCTTCCCCTACCCTTATAGCCAGCATCATTCATTTTACTACATTTTCCTCATTCCTCTGTATCATATGCCCTTACCATGACAACCGATTTCCACACAACTTTTCAGTTACCGGTACCACCTTCAGACTTCCTATTATGAACTCATCCCATACCGATTTCACAATAGATAACATAAAGAACATTCTTTCTTTGTGTTAGACATTGGTCTATGAGAAAGAATTACATTTTCATCATCGACTGTTGTCAACGATGACTATACAATTAGAGTTGAACTATTTTATTGTATGGCTCTCCGCCTTTGTTCTTCTCAGTATGAACAAAACAATGGTAGTTTACAAAACATCAGCAAACGTCAACAAATGAGAGCAGTGGTGGGCCAGTGGTAATGGACGCAACTTACCAGGCCGTTGCTTCAAAGTCAAACCTGGACAGGAACTTTACTAAAGGTTTGGTTTCCGTCTGTCCAAATACATAGCGGTTTTTGCAATTTTAATGTCAAATACTGGTGAAAATTTCCGATATTCATGACGGAACCGCTTATCTAGGAAACACTCCTCTCAAAATGGTGAAGGAAAACACCGTAAGGTAAAGACATGTAACATCCGCCGACCTGCACTAGATCCTCGTGGTGATGACGGCCCACTCCCTATCATAGAAAGGAGGCCTGTGTCTCAGCAGTGGGGACACTGTAGACTGATTGTGCTATGCACCAAGCGTCTTAAAGTATGTAGGTATAGGCTTTTATGAATTCCTTTCTTTCCTTCAAAAGGTGGCACAGCTTCGTCGCTGCTCTTTTCAATACTGAGTTTGAAATTTTGAATGCAATATTGACATGTATTGTAAAAGAGGAAAATGCATGCTTATTGAATTCTGCCGGCCTATTTTGTAAAACTTAGGCGAAATACGCTTGAATTGAGCTGTCATTCTGACTGATGCTAGGGTTTGACACTATTAACAGCTCACGTTTTCACGATGAGATTTTATAGAATAGATTTTTATTTATTTATTTGGGAAACAAACAATAAAATTGTATGTATATTAGGGAATACAAACGTAGTATGATTACATCATGTGGTTAATGAACAATTAACGACGTTTCCGCAGATTACTACTTATATGTTACATTGCGCAGTAAATACAAACAAGACAGAAGTACAATTCATATAATAAAATTAAAACTACAAATTAGATAATTAACATTAAAAATGTAGAGTACAAAGATAATCTGAAAAGGATCGTAAATTATGAGGAAAGGACCTGAATTAGTTCCTTCCTAAATGTGTTGGACGACAAATGAAAAATGTCTGACCAGAAAGTTATGACCAGAAAGGATGTCATCATGGTCGAGATCGAGATGACGTCTCGATATAGTCACCCGACTATCGAGATGACGACCATGACGACTAATAGAGAGGTATGGAAGAAAACCCCAAATTTAACTGGGCAATAGAATGATGAATATGATGATACTTTCGCTTAACTCTTTTTTGGTATTTTTCCGAGGTGGAGTTACATTATATTGGGTACTTTGTAAAGTCGCATTTTTGACGCAGCAACGGATCCACGTGATTTTTCCAAAAATATATTTTAACTTTTTGCTCCGGAAAATGCACGATGCTTGTGAGACAGACGGGATCGAAGCGCTGCGCGTAAACGCTACAGTCTTTGTTATATTTACACATAAGTAACTGTAATCTCCAGTGGTTTAGTTTGTGTTGTTTGTCAATAAATCATTCAACCGCTTTACATAGCTACAATTACCACATATTTTGAAATTAATATCTGGTATCTTCAGATACTACGCACCTAGTTTTGTCAAAAAATTCGATGTGGTCCTAATCTGTACCTTGGCTATCGGTCACACAACCCATTATCTGTCTAGCCTTTCCGGCTTTCCCCAACTATATTGTGGTGCCGACCACCAGTCTAACCCAATGGGCAATGCACCAGTATTTTACATGGAGTGACTGCCTATCAGACCTCCTCAATCCAGTTACTGGATAACATGATACCCCGTGATAAGACCGCTACCGATACGATGCCTCGAACCTTTCATTTGAATTTGTCTCCTACATCTTCGCATCCCTCTTTGTCAAAATTATTATTGTTTTCTCTATCCAGCTCCGGTATTATGACAGTTTAATGCCATCAGGATTCCAATGTAAGAGAGAAACAGAGTTATACATGACCGATAGCACCATTCCTTTCTCACACTGGAATCATGATGGCATTAAACACTTCGTAAAACGGAGTAATAATAGTTAATTCAACCACAAGATTGTTAACTAAAAAAAGATATTTAGATGACCCCCGATAATCACCACGCAATCACTGTCCATTCCATGGTTGCCTGGAAAAGATGTCGCAGAAAGTGATAAGGCCGCCCATTGTATGTTAATAAAATACTTATTTACTGGCTGATTTTTTTATGCTTTTGAAAAAAATAGGGTCTATAAGGTAGAAGTCTAGCCAATAGGACCGACATTTCTTTTATTTTTTTCAAAAACCTAAAATGAAATTAACCTATCGATAAATACCTTGCTTGTTTACTGCTTGCTTACTTACTTAGTTGAAGTAAACTTTTCATATTAAAAAAAAAAACAAATAAATCGACAAATAATATAAAAATTCAACTTTACAAGGCACCCTACTCTACGCGCGGAAATTATCAATGAATTCGTAGCGACATTCTATGATTTGATTGAAGCCATCGGCCGGATTCAATCAAACGATTAAATGTAAAAACAAAAAAAAGAGATTTATGTTTTGTCATAAGTTATTTATTTCATAACAAAATACATTGTGTTAAAAATATTACAGTGATGATATATAAAACAATAATAACCAAAAAAAACATTGAGTACGTTGTGAAAAAAATAGATTTCTACTCAGTTCACCTTTTATAGCCTGTTTTTGTCCAGAACTCCAGACGGTAAAAAAGTCAGCCGGTATTATGTAAATAAAATTCTTAATTGTTACATAGTGTAAATAGTTCTAAACATACAATAACATTAATTTAAAGGTGTAAAAGAAAGAAAAGATACTATGACCTCTGAAGGCCAATTCTCGTGCTTAAAGAACGTTCAACTTCAAGCCGCAATCTCATCTCAGCGACAATTAATGTCAAAAACTTGTGAAAATAGTAAGGAAAATAGATGTATTTTTAACAGATTGAGACTGAGATCAGACTGCGAACGTTCTTAAAATATTAAGAGAATTGCCCCTCAGTTTTAATTAAAAATTACCTTCCTCATCATCAATAACGCACCCCTCTTTGTCAAAAATCTCGCTGTTGTGTCTAGCTGCTATCTTAGGCTTATTATAAGCTATAGTGGGTCCCGCGCGCGGTCAGTTGCGTCTCGGCACCGTCCGAACACCGACGTCGCCTTTCTCTTACCAACCGCGAAGTAACGTAGTGGACACGTGTGCTAGTGGAAGTGATAAAAGAATTATTCATTTTGTTTTTTTTTTATTCCTATTGACTCGAAAAAGTTTTATTTTATTTTATCCCGTTGACTCGAAAAGTTCTTTTTTTTTAGAAAGTTTTTTTTTTGAGTGCGCTGTGTTTTGGAGATTTGTGTTTTATTTGGTGGGTATTTTAGTCTTAATTTTTTATTGTTTTTTTAATTGTAAAATATTTAGTATTTCATTAGCAAAAAATTGAGCCTAGACAATTTTTTATAATAATAAATAAATAAAAACTAGATCGCAAAGTGTCGCTAATTAAAATACTTTAGTTACAACAATTAACATTAAAAAATAAATAAGATAAATTCTGTCAAAATTGGCACAGATTACTTTCCTTTTTTTAAAATATTTTTTTTTACATTATCCTCATTTTAGAATTAACTATTTCCTCTACAAAATAAGTTTAAGGATCGTTTTCCTTACCAAGATACTCGTAAATGATTACAGTTCTAACTAGATTTCCTGAAGTAGTATATCTGGCTTTCAGCGGTGAAAAGTCAGTACATATATAAGTTAGTATGTCAGTACGTACATATATGACTCAGATAGAAATTAAGACCTTTAAAGAATACACCGGAAGAGAATGACTAAATTTTTTTCAAAGTTATAGATGGATAGAGAGAATATACTTTATTATTTACACCATAAAATATATCTTACTAATATTATAAACGTGTAAGTTTTGATTGATGGATGGATGTTTGTTACTCGTTTTGTTTAAGGTTGCCAATGGAATTAAAAGCTATAATTTACAAGAGCTCAGCAACACTTAGGGCGTTCCTTTTGAGGAAATGTCTGTATTCTAATAGACGACGACATATCCACGTTGTAAAAATTTGATTATTTTATTAGTTAATGAGAGACTGAATAATATTAGTATGCAGTAGCTTGTAATGTTATTGAATTTTATTGTTAATGTTTTTTTTTTTTTTTATTCTATTTTCTATGATTTATTGTATTATGAATGTGTTAGTTTTATAATTTTAATGATTTCAAACACTGTGAATGGTCCCTGAATAAATTGAATTGAATTGAACTCTTTCACGCAAAAACTACTGTACGGATTTGGATGAAATTTGGCACACAGATGGTTTATAACCAGGATTAATATATATGATACTTTTTATCCTGATATTCGCACGGGATTGAAAGTTATGCGGGTGAAACCGCGGGGCGCTGCTAGTTACAGATAAAATCGTAGAAATTTTACAAAGGGTGACACAATGGGCGGTCTTATCGTAAAAAGCGATCTTTTACAGACAACCTTATTTTAAACTCTATTAACCCGATTTTTTGTTTTTAATACTGGTATTCAGCTGCTTCCGGTTAGACTGGAAGTCGAACCCCAACATAGTTGAGAAAAGGCCAAGCAGATGATGATTTTCTTTTCAAATGATTTGAATTATAAATTGACTTGTTAATTTTAAAATAATGGATTTATGAATAAAAAGTGAACTAAAAGCAAATCTGAAGAAATAATATACTTAATATAACATTACGCTTGTAATCCCCGAAGTGTTAGGTAGAGGCGAACCAACATATAGTACAGTCACATGCCCCATATGTATTAGGGGGCAAAACTATTACTATCAACTCGGCACAAATCAATTCTCCAGGCAGACCAATCTACTCGTAATTATAAAGAGGTAAAATTTGTTTGTTTATTTGTATGTATGTAGGGGGTAATCTCCGGAACTAACAGTCAGATGTTAAAAAATCTTATGGCATTTGATGGACCAATTCTTGAGGAAGGTTATATGCTGTCTAATATCACGCTACCGCCCTTAGGAGCCGAGCAAAATGAAAAAAAAGAACACTAAGCGAAAACGAAGTAGTACGGGCGAGCGATGGAATGCGATGCGATGGGTCGAAATTTCACGCGGACGAAGTCGCGGGTGGAAGCTAGTTATACAATAATTGGAAAACAGGCTTTAGAAAACACGTACATACATATGCAATTTCAATGATTTACAACCACTTTCCAATTAATTTTCTTCATGTAGTAGAAAAGTTAGTAACTTTAACCTCTTAACTATAATAAAATAAATCATTCTATAGTATGTATCCATAACTAACTATTTACACTGGGTACTAAATTAAATGAATACTAACTAACTATACAAATAAATACAAAAATTAAAAGGGCACTTATTAAAAATAATATTTACAATGAAATAAATCAACAACGTTTCAGAGTAGGTAACTAAATGATTAAATTAAATATTAACAGACACAATGAAAAAAAAAAAAAGTTTGACTGGGCAGAGTGAAAAAAAAAAAAAATAACAGACACAATTGAAAAAAAAACAACGTTCGAGAGTTAGCTAAGTGGAAAATAAATAAAAATTAGATATAATGAAAAAAAAAACCAACGTTTGAGAGAACAATAAAATAATAACAGAGACAATGAAATAAATCAACATCATATGAAATTAAAAAAATAAGAAACATCATCATACAGAAGTACGATGACGTTTGGGAGGCAAAAGCCCTTATCCCAAATTATTTGGGGTGCGCCCGGTGCGCGCAACATGTATTTTTCTTCCATACTTCTCTATTAGTCGCTCATCTCTGTAGTCAACCCCTTTCTAACCATAGATATCATCACTCACACAGTCCATCCATCGTATCTTTGGACTTCCCCTACTTTTTTGATTTTGATGAAACCTTACAGTAATATAGCTCATCAGAATAAAGAAAGAAAGAAAAATATTTTATTCTGCACAAACAAAACGCACAATTACAACAAAAAAATAATAATATTTAAAAAAAAAATAAGAAAAAAGGCTTAAGATACACATAGTCAAAAAGACACAATAACAACAACAACAAAATAGAATAACAACATAGGATACTTTTATCCCGATATTCCCATGGGATTTACGATACTTATGCAGGTGAAACCGCGGAACGCTGCTAGTACTATATAATCTTCACTTTCCTAATTTAATTATAATAATGAAACTTTCCCTAAAATCGGTCATTCACATCATATCGTCACGAAATCGAAATCACGATTTCGAAATGGTTTACTGTACCTTGCTTTGCTAACGATGTTATGAATCGTGCGTGTAATTTTAATTTTTTCTACATTCAAGATTAGACTATCCCTGATTTTTAAATAAGAATAATAATAGGCACCAGTCAGTAGCCAGCAGCCAGTATTATTTATTTATTAAAACATGCACAAGAAAAAACGATACTGTACAGACGGCAGCAGCAGGTCAAGCTACCCGAAACTGTCAAATTTTCCCAATCAACCTTGAACCTTAATGCTTTAGCGATAAAGTTGAAAATCTATTAAAGAAATTTGTCAGATTGTAGTAGCTTGATGTGCTGGCGTCTGTACATAGTGTGTTACGCAATCACCCCGTTAAGAGAGAGAAGACGTAGTGCCAACCCGGAAACAAATTGGGATAACGGCAGGAGAATTATCAGTTAGGAATGCTTTGCCCAGTTATAGACTAATATAGGAGTATACAACAGTTATAGACTAATACAGGAGTATACAACAGTTATAGACTAATACAGGAGTATACAACAGTTATAGACTAATACAGGAGTATACAACAGTTATAGACTAATACAGGAGTATACAACAGTTATAGACTAATACAGGAGTATACAACAGTTATAGACTAATACAGGAGTATACAACAGTTATAGACTAATACAGGAGTATACAACAGTTATAGACTAATACAGGAGTATACAACAGTTATAGACTAATACAGGAGTATACAACAGGCCTAATGTGTGTATAGACACGACATGGTAGCCTATCTCATATCGATTTCCGAGCCTACTATCTGACCGCTGAAGATGCACTCGACTTTTTGAAGAGCGGGCGGCCTTAATAGTCTCTAACTTTACTAGAATACGTGACGAAAGACACTTCTATGTAGTAGGTAATGAAATAAGACTAGCCTAGAAAAATATTCAACTCAACATATCGCAGTCCACTGTCGGATATATACAATGTTGAGACATTAGACAAGACACACAACAATTCGATAGTAAAAAAATAAAAGTACTGGCAATAAAAATACTTACGAGTGTTTTAGAACTATTAAAATTAAAAAATGTGTATGTTCTTTTTTTAACAAGCTAAAAAAATACTTTTAAGAAAGACTTTTCTACTTATTACTGATCCCATTGACAGCGATGCAGACGAATGTTTTGATGTCCAATGTGCTCCTGCCTTTTTCTTTATTTTTTTATTAAATAACAAATATCTAATAAAAAAATTAAAGAAAAAGGCTACTTATAATATTTTAGTGTTAGTTTGTAAACTGTAATTGTTGTGTTTGTGAATAAAAAAAGGCTTTAAAAAAATACTACGAAACTGTCACAGAAGAGTCTCTTCTAGAACTTTTATGGCCAGATAATAATTAGAAAAGTGTTAGAAGTGACATACAAGAACACTTTATTCAACAAATGGATGAAGATATAATTCTTACATGAATCTACAGATGAATTTTATTTCGCGAAGAAACTCACAATAATCCCGTTCAAGTAGAATCGCCTAAGAATTCTAAAAAGAAGTCGGATAGTGTATAATTTTTGGCCGCCACATAATAGTTTTAAGAATATTAATAAAGACATAAATTACGGTATGACTTAATTATTACTTAATTTATTTATAGGCATCACTTAGAATTAGCGTAATATTCCGATTAATTTGCTTGGGTAAACAAAACAATTTGATAACTATATTATCGCGAGATGGTTATTAAAGATTAAATTTCACATAATATTTTGCATTATTGATTTTAAATTAAATTATTATGTTCGAAAAATTTGTCTGCGTTGTAAATAACGCAATTACTTTTTTTTTTTTATTTAATTACCAACAGAAAACTTATAGTGATTGATAAATGATAAATGATTTTATTTTTGTAAGTAGGTTTGTACAAACACTTTTACACGTCAATCATATTTTAAAACTAGATGAGGTCGGTGTTTCCTATCTGACTAGTCTGAGAAGAAAGGCCGAAACAAACTCAGACGTCACAGTCTCTTTTAAAGTCCAGACATAATGTTGGTCAGATCATATGAAGACCATGTAGATCGATGTCTGAGATGGTTTTTTGAGGAAAGAACCACACAGATTGAGAGGACCTGTCCAGCCAGTGCACGCATTTGTCAGAAATCGTGCAGCTCAACTCAAAACTTAAGGATTTAACAGGAGGAGATTTAACAGCGGGTCCCAAACTAGGCACAGCCTGTATCTTGGTGACCCAAACACTTCAGAAGTTACTAATTGAGATTGGAATTGAATGAATGTTTTTTCTCTTTCAAAATTAAAGCCATTGCTTCTGTTAGCGTGTGTAGTGTTACGCAATTACCCCGCGGGGCTTCTTCTCTTGTATTGAAATGTGCTAACATGTCAAGACGACCATTTGTTTTTTTTTTTTCCCTACCTACTGCATTGATTGTGAGATTAATACTCGTACTCACCTACTAAGATGGGTAATTGATACAGGCAGAATCGGCTCAGTTGCCAAAAAAAAATAGCTTATTATTGAAATTTCTACTTTCAAACAATAGGTACTGTCAGATATTTATGCTTCCAGTGGGATATATTACCTACATATTTTTTTGCAATATGAGCAAATATAGAAGAAACCTCAAAATATAATACTGCCAGGTTTTAATGGTGCCAAATTGATGTCAGATATTTTTGATCACAACGACGTATCACATTCTTATGTATTTAACTGAGTACGCAAATATTTATAACGCAAGACATGTCCGATATTGTTGCATTCTAAGTGGTGACACATGTTTTTGAAGCCGATGCAGCATCTTATATTATTTTAGAGCCTTTCGTCAGATAGTTTTGTTGTTTCTTCGATGTCACAACATATTTAATTTTGTGCTACCACTAGTATATGCATTCAACAAATGATCGCATATATTTACCGTCATCTTGACACCAGATATTAATGAATGAATCACGAAATCAGACAGGCAATTCTCGTAATTTTTAGAATTCATATTCATATTCGTTCATTTGCATTCCACAAGGTATAAAGATGTTCACAAAAGGCTTATAGCTAAGAGCCGTTGCAGACCCTGTCAGGACACAGCATAATTATAGTTAAAATACTTAATATATTTAGTAAAAATCTAAATCGTAGAAACAAAAATCAAAATAACGTTCTACATGAAAACTAAAAAATTACGGTCACATAAAAAAATTAATAACAATAACATAATTAAATCTATTATAAGGGTAAGTAGGCTTACATTTAGATATTGAAGAACGTTCACAGTCTGATCTAAGTCTCAATCTGTCAAAAATACCTCTAAAATCAATACATTTTTGACAAGTTTTTCACATTGATTGTCGCTGAGATGAAATCGTTACTAGATTTTGAACGTTTTTAATTACGGGAATTGGTCTTCAGATATTATTTCCGAGCGGTTCATCGTTTTATATTTATGCTCGTGACGGTTGACCTACCCGGAAACTGCCAAATTTTCCCAATCAACCTTGAACCTTAATGGTTTAGCAATAAAGTTGAAAATCTATTAAATAAATTTGACAGATTATAGTAGCTTGATGTGCTGGTGTCTGTACAACACGTGCTACAATCCTTACGTAATTATTTTACTGCGTCCACGCTCATACATCTAGTCATAGACGCTGGTTTTGTCTACCACGTAACGCACCTGACCTTTTTGAAGTACTCGTATCATCGTCCAACCGGACGCAGCTAAATACCAGTAATTTACACGGAGCGACTGCCTATCTGCATAGCTATTCAGAACCACTCGACACGCTTGCGTACCGCATTGAACATCAATATATGCCCTCTAAATGCTATTCACAAGTCCAAAACCCAAAAAAATTGTCAGTTTACATCAAATAGATGACCGCTGTTCTTCCGACAGCTGTTTGCTGTCGGGGACAAGGTAAATCAGCACCCCGATGCGTAACACACAATCAATCGGAATCTGAATCATTTTGAAGCAAATTGCTAATCCATTGCTTCATAAGTTCGAAAAATTTGTCTGCTCAACACGTAAATAACGCAATGAATGTTGTTGAACTGTCAAAATGAAACCGATTCCAATTAATCGTGTGTTACGATGTTACAATTAGGGTGCTGGTTATCGAAATGTGTGATTTTCGTTTTGTTGGTCTCCACAACCCAGCTTATAGTGGGAATCACGATACCCCTTGGTAAGACTTTCGGGCTTCCGACTACCCGTAACGACTGTCATCGATGTATAAATGACAGCCGGGACCGACGAATTAACGTGCTTTCCGAGGCACTGAGAGGTTTCGGATACCCTTAGATATATCAACCGCAGCATATTAAGGCATTGACTGCCACCGCGGTCCCGGTGACCGACAACAATAGATTTTCTATTGTGTCTGTTATCTGGTAGTCAACGTGTTAGCGGCTGAACCCAATTACCTATCATCAGTTTTGGCATACTGGCAGAAGAAAAACTTACCTATCTCT
The DNA here is from genome assembly GCA_949629185.1 of Apamea crenata. Taxonomy (NCBI): domain Eukaryota; kingdom Metazoa; phylum Arthropoda; class Insecta; order Lepidoptera; family Noctuidae; genus Apamea; species Apamea crenata. Next base: position 5,239,041 of record OX451380.1, on the reverse strand, counting down.
GGTTTTAACGTCTCAATAATCTATAGCAATAGTGATCTGTGTGATTATTATACTGGCAGTTATGATTAGAGTGGCTACCATCAGTAGCGTCTTAAACTGAAAATTGGTTATTGGGTTCAGCCGTAAATGGAAGGAGATGGTATGACGCACCTAGCTCGAGAGTTACAAAAAAATCACCCTTTACCATTCAGTCTGCCTACCCTGCAAGGGTAAATATAGTGAATATACACTTCGCCAACTAACATAGCCGTTTGAAATCAATATTAATGCTGTAGAAAGTGACATCCCAGACACGCACGGTCAGAGAGGAGGGAGTGAATGGAGTGCGCACGAATGACACAAATAACCGCGCGTATCGTGTTTGTCTCTGCGTTTTAGTTTGCGATATATTCTCATAATCGTTTAATGTATGAATGAAAAGGGGCCAAGTTTATTATATGAGATTGATGGAGATAGTCTGAGATAGGTAGTTCTGATGTGTTGGGTGACCTATCGAACGATTTTAAAATTGAAAACACTCGTTGCACACATAATATTTACCTACATAGCTTTAATACTCTATTCATATCTATGGCATAGATCTTGTTATCATCAATTTTAACCGTTTAATGTTATGAGAAAGTGGTATTTTCGATCGAATTTACGTTACGATTACGTCCCGCATTCGTGCTAGGCCCATAAGTCACCCAAACATTGTATTGAACGACGAAACGATGTAAATTTTGTCTATCAATCTCATATAATAACTGTGGGTTCTTTTCAATATTGGGCGTTTAGGAGAATATATTACCTCTGCTGTATTTAGAAACGGAAGTTTAAAGATAATTTGTGACCCTTTATCGCTCGGGTCTATTTTCTGCAGTAAATAGAAATAGAAAATATATTTTGTCCAGTTAATACAGGGAGCAGGTTCACAGTTTAACTGCAAGTTGAGACGACCTGTAGCATAAAATATTACCTTCAGGTTACATATTATATTATTGGTCAGAGCGCCCCAAACAAGACAGTTAGTCTGTATCTTGGGGCTCGGGGTACGAAATATCTCTGCTTCTTTGAGATTCTAGGGAGATATTATTTTGCCCATATTGGCACTCCATTTGTTATCTACTCCGTGCTCACAGAACACTCCTCAATACTGTTTAACATTTACATTGCATTGCGCTTTTGCTTTCCATATGAGGTGAGCAGACATACAGCTATATAGTTTAATGAATATATAAGAAACAATCATTTTAATTGTTTAATTTCATCACCACTGCTCTAAACGGTGAAGGAAAACATTGTGAGCAAACCGGCATGTCCTAGAACCAAAAATTCGAAGACATGTGACATCTACTAACACGCACTGGGCCCGCGTGGTAGATTACAGCACACTCCCTGTCACAGAGAGGAGGCCTGTGTCCCAGCAGTGGGAACATTATAGTTTGATTATGAATCAACAAAAGCATCTAAAAATTATTCTACTGAGCCGTACGTTTATTTTTTTGAAATAGTTTAAATCATCATCACATCTCATCTGCTACCAGCCAATATTAGTTTAACCCGTTGAATGCCGTAATTACAGACACAATTAAAAAGCCATTGTGTCTCGCGTGGATCTACGTTCCGGCAAATGAAGGGTTAAAAAGTCATAAAGTTCAGAACCCAATTTGATAAAGGTGCAGATCGCAATCAAACAGATCGGAAATAACCCAACCTTAATTCACAGGAAACGTCTGACATGTTATGATGACGTGCTTCTTATCAGTCGTGATAAGATACCAGTCTGTGATAACGACAATCAAATAGCCCACTTCTTACTTAGTAATAACCGAATCATTCAATATGAGGAACCGAAGATACAAAAATATCGAGAAGACGAAATTATGATTCAGAAAGCACGATAAGCCGTTGGTCTTGGCTGTCATTCGTAGATTTTTGACAATCGTAACGGGTAGCACGAAAATCTGAATAATCAGCCTATAATGTTTCCACTGCTGGGATACAGGCCTCCTCTCTGTGAGAGGGAGGGTGCTGTAATCTACCACGCGGGCCCAGTGCGTGTTAGTAGATGTCACATGTCTTCGAATTTTTGGTTCTAGGACATGCCGGTTTGCTCACAATGTTTTCCTTCACCGTTTTGAGAGCAGTGGTGATGAAATTAATTACACAAAATAAAGTGCCTGCCTGGGATCGAACCCACGACCTACAACGCGTAAGTTGGGGTCTTTACCACTTGGCCACCACTGCCCCTATATTCATCGCGATTGGTCGCCGTGACCGTAATCGGTCGGGGGATATAATATGTAACACACTTACCAAGTACATAATTATATTGCAGATAATCTTTAAAGTATAATATAATATACTAGCTGACCCGCCAGACGTCGTCCTATCCGGAAAAGCAGCGCCACCTACCGGGTCCAATTGTGTTTTCAAACCATCCAGGAACCCATTGAAATATACACACAAAATTTCATCAAAATCGGTCCCGCCGTTTAGGAGCAGTTAAGTGACAAACACGCGTACACAAGAATTATATATATTACTAGCTGACCCGGCAAACGTTGTTTTGCCATATAAATTATTTCTAGCTGCCCGGCGCTACTTTGTTCGCGTGGAGTGCTACCCCCTACCCTACTCCTACCCTACTCCTACACTACTCCTACCCTACTCCTACCCTACTCCTACCCTACTCCTACCCTACTCCTACCCTACTCCTACCCTACTCCTACCCTACTCCTTTTTCCATATTTTCTGACCGTTTAAACCTTCCCTGGACTACGACAAACATTTCAAAACCAAAATTAGCTAAATCGGCCCAGCCGTTCTCGAGTTTTAGCGAGACTAACGAACAGCAATTGATTTTTATATATATGTATAGATTAAGATATTGAGTTGTGGAGGTCAGATAGGTAGTCGCTCCTTGTAAAATACTGGTACTCAGCTGCATCTGGTTAGACTGGAAGCTGACTCCAACATAGTTGGGAACAGGCTAGGCAGATGATGAGATCTTTAAAATATACACCATGATCCACACACCATACGACCAATTTGATAAGCCAATTACGTAAACCAATCGCCGAAGCTGATGAAATACATTTCTGAGAATACACCAGTCATCTTTACAAATAAATTTAAAGTATGTTACTTGCAGGAAAAAACTTTAGTCTCAATGAAGCTCGGAGAAAGCTCGTCGAGTTGCTGAGTCAGTAAGTCAGCGATGTGTGTGATAACGTAACGCAAACGTAACGTAAACGTCATTGCGGCAATCACCGAATTGGGAGTACGGTCGATGTCAAAATGTTATGTGATGAGTTGAAGGCGGACAAAAGTGTTAAGTGAATTTAAACTAGTTTTTTATTGACAGTTTGACCTCTTTAGTTTTTTTTAGTTTGTTGAAAGTTTTAGTCAAGTTAGGATATTAGGCATATTGTTATTTTTATTAATTAACTAGCTGACCCAGCAAACTTCGTACCGTCTCAGAATCAACAAATGTTGTTTTAACTTGCTGAGTTAAATTCAGTTTTATAATAAGATAAAATGAATACTCCAACTGAATTAAGTTCAATAAATCTACAATAATGTTTTTTTTATCGAAGTTAGTCAATGCGTTCTCGAGATGTCGTCAAAAAACCGCTCTATACATAATAATAATAATAAAATAGTTAATTGTCACAAAAAATATACATTAGTATACACTGTTTAACATGAAGCTAATTAATGCTGCAGTAGTTTGTATACAGATATTGTGAGCCCTGCCTCTCAAACTAGGATAACCTGTATCTTAAGAGACAGTGTTCAGCTGTGAGGTTACTTAAAAATAGGTATCAAACAACTGCGGACTGTGCCAACTTATAGTAGGTACGTGTTAACAACTTAACAATCTTATTAATTTTAACAGAAACATATTATATTTAATACAAAATATATGAGAAAAGAATAAATTAGATATGTGATTTTTTCCCATTTTCGAATAGTTATTCTGCTATTCGGGGCGGAGACAAATCCATCAAATCTAAGATCATTAAAATCGGTGCAGCTGTTCTTGAGCTGTTTTTTAAATGTCGTAGCATTATGCTGAGATAGGAGCCTTTTGGCCTCGTACAGGACTTTTTGTTTCATTTTTCTTTTTGTTACTTTTTTTATATAATTTGGTTTTGTTACTTTTTTTATATTTTTAATTTTTGATTGTGTTTAGTTTAGTTTTATGATCTTTCTGTACGAGTCGCAATAAATACTTTTTCTTTCTTTCTAGTTACAAATGGTGTAACTAACCCGACGGTATTCAATTTATATAAATTGGGCAGTAACTATATGATTGCAATACATTATCTTTGTGTGAGAAATAAAATACAAAATCTATTTTTAAAATCTAATTAGTGTTAAAATTGGTAAAATATTTACATAAAGTCTTAGAAATTATTTATAATGAATAAAATAGAACTAGGATAAACCTGTATCACAATTACTAATTAAAATTTATTAGTGTTTTTTTTAGGGCCATTGCGATTATTAGTATGTATTTTATATGAGAAATGATGGAGTAGATAATCCTCTCCATTGTTAGAAGTTTTTATGGAAGTTTCTTATAAAACATTGATTCTGCCCGCGACTTCGAATGAAAATTCTTGTAGCCCGACCCATCCTGTCGCATTGCATCGCCCGCCTGCGCTATCACTACCGTTTTCACTTGGCATTCTTTCTGACTTTTTTTCATTTTGCTCGGCTCCTAAGTGTCTTAGCGTGATATTAAGTAACCTATAGCCTTCCACGAGAATTGGACTATCAAATGCAAAAAAAAAAATTCAAATCCAACTGACAATTCCAGAGATTAACGCGTTCAAACAAACAAAGCGCATTTTTTTAGTTTTTTTTTTGGTCCAACAATTTTAGCTAAAAACTCTATCAAATAGTTCTTAAGTACTTAAGATACACAAGCAATTCTAAGTTTAAGTTTAAACTAACCTCACATAGCCCGGTGCATCGTGCTTAGATTTAAATGGCTCACTCGGTTAAGTTACTTGAAGTTCTTTCTAAGTAGGGCAAGTAACATCGGGAACAAAAGTCTTACAAACATAATTTTGAATTATTTTTTATTAAAAGCCTGTGATGTCTCACTGCAGGGCACTGCAGCAAAGGTCTACTATCTTCCCACTTTTCTCTGTTTGAAGCTTCTGAGGACTAGTTCTGGTTGAAGGAGTCTAGCTCATCCCACCGTCTCCGTCTGGGCCTGTAGCGATTTGATTGGTCGTCTTGTTATATTGTTACTATATAATTAAAAAAATATCATGCCTATATTTCGCTAAAGAGAGGGCTCGTGGCTCAATGCTAACAGCCGCACAGGTCGATCAGAGGTTAAACTACGCTTGCCGCGGTCGGTTCGTGGATGGGTGTCCATCCATTGCCTTTGTGGCTCGGAAGGTACGTTAAGCCGTTGCGTTGGTCCCAGCGGTCCTTTGTAGATCTTTAACAGTCGTTACTAGTGGTCAGAAGCCCGAATGTCTGATAAACGGTCTTTTCAAGGTAGGCAGTCGCTCCGGCAGGGACATCGACGCGCAACCTGTTACCATGGGTTCTGTATATGATTCTGAACCCCCCCCCCCCCCTTGCGTTGAAATTTTTCGTCGAAAATAAAAATAAAAACATACATACATACGGGTCGAACACAGAAACTTCTTTTTTGAAGAAAAAATAACAGCTGTTCCATAGAAAAGTGCGATACAAACGCGGTTAAAATGTATGGAACAGCTAATGATACATTGAAGGTTGTTTTTCTTTGAAGAATCATTCCTTTATGTAACTTGTTTTCGCAATGTTTTTAGGATTTATATCATTAATTTACCTTGTTAAGAGGATTAAAACGTATAAGTAATGTTGTATCCTCCTATTAAAAAAGCGGCTTGTGTTAGTCGGACTCGCACGTGAAGGGTTCCGTACCACCGAGTTCTCGTGGTCACAAGCGCGGCTGCTGAGCGTGGGGTCGTGGGTTTGATTCCCAGGTCGGGCAAAGTGTAATTGGGTTTATTTCATTGGGGATTTCTTAGTATCAGCCCGGAGTTTGGAAGTTGGCGGTTTGATTCCCCCGTGCCTCGGAAATCACGTTAAGCCGTTGCCTCTACGCCTGATCTCTCTCCGGTCGTGTTGGATTGTCATCCCATCGGACTATGAGAGTGAGGGAAGACAGAGTACACCTGTGTCTGCGCACATACTTGTGCGCTATAATATCTCCCGCTCCGAAGGCTGGTCTCCGCTGAGATTGGTCGCCATGACTGAGATTCGGTCTGGAGGACTTTATTTACAATATTTAGCACTACATAAAAACTTTTAATTTTTTTTTACCATATTTTTTTTTTTTGTTACAGTACAGTAGTACACACTCTGTGAAAATTTTAAATTTCTGCGTATTACGGTTCAAAAGATACAGCGATGTGACTTACGGATAGCAGAGCCTTAGTACAGCCCGATTCAAACTTTATGGCGGCTCTGAAGTGCGCTACTCGGTGCGTAGTACCTCACCCCTCACCCCCGCTGACACGTGAATTTGTTACTGCGCAGCGACACAACTCATGTTCCGACTCGCCATAGTTTGAATCGGCACTCTTTGGATACGGAACCCCAAAAAGGCAGCGTTTTCTATGTAATATGTCTTGTTAATTAGGATGGGCGTTAGCGCTTGTATATTTAAATATTGTAATCTTATTAATGTCTCCTGAATTACCTATTATAATACGAAAACATCTGAAGACGTACAAAAATAATTTGAATGGACTGTCTGTTGAAGGTCGTTTAAAACAATAACAATCAAATAAAGTAATACTTTATTTTAAATCGCAAGATTAACATGATAGTCATCTCATTGTTTTAAATTAAAGTGATACATAAAACCACAACATAAAAGAAAGATAAAATCACATAATAAAATATTTATTTTGGGTTTGTTTCGGAACATTCCAAAACGTTTGTTCTCGACGGTACATATTCCAAACATCGACCTATTAACAAGTTTTAAAAACGAAATTACAGCTTTAAGGCTACCGCAGACAAGCGCGACGCGACTGTGGGACGCGATTCTGGTAGAACAATTTCTATGAAATTTTCATAGAAATCTACTAGAGTGCGTTCAAGTAGACTGCGTCGCGCCTGTCTGCCAAAAATTTAGTCACGGGAAAAGTTGACCCACTGCTTGGCGATGTCCCGAAATGTCTGCTCCTGTTCCAAAAAGTATCAGATGAAAGTGTAAACAAACCTTGTTTAAGCTAAAGGCTGATTTTTCCATTGTCACATAACTTTTATTCGAGGAATAAAATTGACGTTTGACAGTTTTTGTATAAAATAATTGTCAAAATTTCAAAATTATTCCTCGAATAAAGTTATCAGATGTAAAGTTAAACTTAAATCAAGAAACAATTCATTCAGTTTTTATTAGACCACTTCTACCAAGGAGTATCGCGTTACCCAGTAACTGGGTTGTGGAGGTCAGACAAGCACGAATAATGGCTGATTTTGAATTAAACTAAAGGGTTTCAATCTATACAAATATCTATATTATATCTATACAAATAAATACAATTGAATTGTCTGCTTATAATGTTAAAATAAAAGCAGTTTACTAAATGCATAATATGACAGTATATACGGTACTTATAACAAAAAACTGTCTCACTGTATGTATGTTCCGGCTAATCTCCGCAACGGCTGGACCGATTTTGACGGGACTTTCACTGGCAGACAGCTGATGTTACAGGGAGTGATTTAGGCTATTATTTGTTTAGAAAAAGTATTTAAAAAAAAACCATGGAAGACTCACTTAGGTATCCGAATGTACAGACGCCAGCAGGTCAAGCTACCCGAAACTGTCAAATTTTCCCAATTAACCTTGAACCTTAATGCTTTAGCGGTAAAGTTGAAAATCTATTAAAGAAATTTGACAGATTGTAGTAGCTTGATGTGCTGGCGTCTGTACAGTCACCAAAGGAGATTAGTAACCAGGGTCGTCGGATATAGTTGAAGTTTAGTAAGAAACCGATGGATGTTTTCGAATGAAATTTAATTTGATAAATGAACTGTTGCTTTTCTATTCATTAAATTAAATTTTATTAGAAAACATTCATCGGTTTCTTACTAAACTTCAACTGTTTCCGACGACCCTGGTTACTTATCTACTTTGGTGACCGTACATAAGTCGAGGTATTACGCGTGTAAGTTTCTATAGAACAATTAACAATATTCAAATGACAGCTTTATTGTTAAAAGTTACAACAATATCAATTTATGAGATTTCTATAAGATATCCTGAATTTGACATTGATTACCAACAAGTATTCGGAAGACAATACCTTCTCACTAAAACATTAATTTGGTTACGTAGACAGGTTGAAACGGCTATTCTGTATTATGTTAGTCTTATTAATAACTGCGCCCCGCGGTTTTACCCGCATCAGTATCGGCCCCGTGGGAATATCCGGATAAAATCTATCCTATGTGTTAATCCTGGTTATAAACTATCTGTGTACCAACATTTAAATCCGTTAAGTAGTTTTTTCGTGAAAGAGTAACAAACATCCATCCATCCATCCATACAAATTTTCGCGTTCATAATATTAGTAGGATTATTGATCTTCTTGTCTGTTTAAAGTTTATGTTAAAACTAGCTGCGCCCCGCGGTTTCACCCGCATAAGTTTCGATCCCGTGGGAATATCGGGATAAAAAGTATTCTATATGTTAGTCCTAGTTATAATCTATTTGTGTTCCTTTCATCCAAATCCTTTCAGAAGTTTTTGCGTGAAAGAGTAACAAACATCCATCCATCCTCACAAACTTTTCCTAACCGCACATATTTAAGAATCGAAACTACGCACGACGACATACTTACTTATATTATACAGGGTGACAGGGAGACATCGACGCGCAAATACTTATTATACTTTTTATTAACTTTATATTATTATACTTTTTAGCCCAATAGCCCCACGGGATCGAAACTTATGCGAGTGAAACCGCGGGGCGCATCTAGTTATAACATAAACTTTAAATAGACAAGAAGATCAACAATCATTACATAAACATACAACATACGAGCAGCTTCATTAACATCGTTGCATAAGCGGCAACTCAACAGCTGATCATAAGCAATTCCACAGACCTCTGCACTTAACATACTTTTTTTTACCCACTTACACACATCGCCAACCAAAAACAAATGAATGCATGAATTGCACCGGCCCCAGCGTGGTTTGACCAGCACCCTAATTGCGTAACACACAATCAATCTCAATCTGAATCATTTTGAAGGATATTGCTAATCCATTGCTTCATATGTTCAAAACATGTGTCATGATTGTGTCTGCTCAACAACGTAAAAAACGCAATGAATGTTGTTGAACTGTCAAAATGAAACCGATTCCGATTGATCGTGTGTTACGCAATTAGGGTGCTGACTCGATTAATCGAATGTATCCCAAGATTCGCACTGGCCCCTGTAGCCTCATGTTCATGGTGCTACAGCGACCATTGCATATCAAGGAGTAGACCGGGGGACACGGTAATGATAGGGAAGCCGTACCGGATATGCATCCTAGAGTAAGCATTGGACTAGTGGAGAGATGGGTGATAAATATCTATGGCTCTTTTAACGACGTCGCCGCCAGGTTGATTCAGGTCGAGCTTTACATGTGAACCTTTTGGCGGGGTTCCACTGCTTTCTTGGCTCTTTCGTTAGCTCAGCTGTGATATGTTGTGTTAGATGTTGCTGTTTTTAATTTCATTGTCTGTGGTCTCGCTACTATCCGTTTCCGGTTTTACATCGCCAACCAAAATCAAAAGTCATTTATTGAAACTAAGCTTAGCTTCAGCACTTTTCGACCGTCAAAATTACAAAAGACAGTCCCCCAAAACGCCCACCCTTCATCACTTCCTAGTGCTTTAGCTGGGAAGAAGTGGCGCAACAAACTCCCCAGCAGCACAGCTGTCTGTTCAGTTAGAAAAACTTGCTTCTATTCAATAGCAGGCATGCATTAAGAGACACAGAACATTAAATTAAATTATTTGCCATATGTCAGATAGCCCCGCCATACAAGACCCCTCCGTGCCTCGGAAAGCACACTAAGCCGTTGGTCCCGGCTGTCATTCGTGGATCTTTGACAGTCGTTACGGGTCGTCAGTAGCCCGAAAGTCTGACAACCAGTCTTACCAAGGGGTATTATCCAGTAACTGGGTTGTGGAGGTCAGATAGGCAGTCGCTCCATGTAAAATACTGGTGTTCAGTTGCATCTGTTAGACTGGAATACGACCCCAATATAGTTGGGAAAAAGTTAGGCAGATGAGCCGTGTCGCTTTGACCATCATCAGCAGGTGATGGCTTTCATAACTTGAAAAGGCAGTGTTGGATCCCTAACAACAGTTAATTTGGGTCTCACCATCATCAGCCTATAGCAGTCCACCGCTGGACATAGGCCTCGATTTTCGGCAACTCTCATCCAGCTGCTACCAGCCATCCTGGGAAAATCACCGCTCCACCTAGCCCGAGGGCGTCCTACCTTACGTTTACTGATTCGCGGACTCCACTCTAGAACATGTCTACCCCAACGTTCATCGGTTCTACGGCTAATATGGCCGGCCCATTACCACTTCAGCTTGCTTATTCTGTGAGCTATGTCGACAACATTGGTTCTCTCTTAGCATCACATTTTTCTAACAATTACAAAACTATGTCATCATCAGCTAAGAATGAAAGAACAATCTTAAGTTAAACAACATCATGTAACATCGATAATTAAAACAGTATGCCATAACGTAGTAATAAAAAACAAGCAAGATTGCAGCAAAAAAAACAACAAAAAAAATCTCGATTCTCGACAAATCACCGCTGTGCTCGACTGTACAGGCGCGTGGGCACTTTCTCCGGTAGGTCAATGTACAGTAGAATAGAATCCGTCTTGTAAAGGCGAGTTTATACTGTTGAAGTTGTTTTGAGCACTCGCTCGCGTTCCGAATTCAGATTTAGAACCATAGTACTCGTATAACGCATAATAATATGACGTTCGATTCCCTTAGCCATATTGTGTTGTCGTTTGTTTAATTTTGTATACACTTTTCGCACACAAAAAAGGTACAAAGGCGGACTTAATACCTTAGGCATTCTCTACCAGTCAACCAAGAGTGGTGAAGAGAAAAGATGACAGGTGCTTTGGTTAAGAGGAACAATGATAAAAAACAACTATTAAAGCTAACACTGTCTTTTTGTTTTTATTTATATTAGCGAACCGCCCCTGTGTCGCACGGTTTTTATGACTTGTAAAACATCGAGATTTCTTTATTATTTTTAAGTTGAATGTTTATACGAACAAACTGTGGTCCCAAATAGCTCATTGGTCTAGTGTTGCGAATGTTGAACTTGGGGTTTGGCGTCGATTCCTAAGGCTGGGCAGCTCTATTGGGTCCAATTTTAAAAATATTCAGTAGCAGCTTGCAGTTTCCATTTGTGCTCTGTTAATAACAATAGGCCCGCACTGGGCTCACATGATGGATTACGGCCCACTCCTCCCACAGAGAGGTGTCCCAGCAGTGGGATTATTATTGGCTGATTATGCTATGCTAAAAATCTGACTGATTGGACTGACAACAGGTAATCCAGAACAGTCCGACTTTATTTTAGTAAGTAAAATAAGCGTCGCATTAGAATGTGAACACTATCTGTATAGGATTAATGTTCTTATTTGAATGAAACGTTCATTTCACTTAGTGAAGTCTAAGTGCGATCTGAGGCCAAATCCCGTAAATAAAAACGTTCATAATCGAGTCGCAATCACATCTCAGCGACAATCAATGTCAAAAACTTGTCAAAAATGTAGTGAAATTAGAGTTGTTTTTGACATATTGAGGCTGAGATCAGACTGTGGATGTTCTTAAAATTACGAGTACCGGTCTGATTTCATGCTTCATCCATTAATATCTGAGGGGCGATTCTTGTAATTTTAAGAACGTCCACAGTCTCAATCTGGCAATCCTGCAAAGATCGTCGCTCGATCGTTGTACATACAAGGGGCAGCACAAAATTATGTCACATATCGAAGGAACACTAAAACTATCTGACGAGCTTCAAGCGCCAAAATGTGATGAGATCAGACTGTGAGTGTGAATGTTCTTAAAATTACGAGAATTTCCCCTCTGTGATCTAACCCTTACCGTCTTGTTCGAAGTAATATATCTATTAACATGAGTAAATATTATACCATCCATGTCAATTCATTCTTACCCAATCGATTCGGTAATCGCACTTCTGAATCCGGGACAGAACGGTCAGTGTGCACACAGCTCAAGCTACAAGTAAAATTCACCGTACGACGTTGGTACAGTCACGCACCATTTCTGGACAATCGCGACCATTGTTCTGTCCGTTATGGAATGGTAGAAACTGTCACAGTATCCCACTAAACTATTTTGTATTGGGAGAGAATTTTATAGAGACCGCTGTTTTAGTATTTTGTGCCAAAATAAAAGATTTCTTTAGATTGTAAAAAAAAAAAAAATATCTCACTGACTGTGGGCTAATTTTGAACGTTGTGAATTTGTGATCACCAGAGCAAGGCAAGATAAATTGCTATGGGCAGATGGCTTGTAGATAATATTATCTTCGTTATTTTACTATCTGGAATTTCTCAGAAGCATCCCAGAGTCTGGATCCATGCCCGGCTGAAAAATGCCGGGCACAGATCAAGACGCTCAGTTAAACCCGGGTTCGATTCCCAGGTTGAGCAAAGTGTTATTGTACGCTCTAATCGCTGTATTTGATAGCTCAATTCTTTAGGAAGGCTATATGCTATTTAAGATCACGCTATTAAGGCCCTTAAGAACCGAGCAAAATGAAAAAAAAAAGTATAAAAAATGAAAACAAACTAATAGCGCGGGCTGGCGATGCGATGCGACGGGATGGGCCGGGGGAACAAGAATATCTTTCAACTGAATGCAACTGTGAGGGCTATGCTAGACGATCACAAACATACAGAGAAAGTTTTTAAATATGGGTCAAAGTCGCGTGCTCGTTTCGGCTTTCTTAAAGGGTGACTAAGACCCAATGGCATGTCCTATGTGCAAACAGAACGCGGCTTTATGGCATTTGTAGTTGTATGTTGACTCACCATTGGTTTTTTTATGATTTATCAAGTCTCAGGTACGGTTTAATGCCATTATGATTCCAGTGTAAGAGAGAGACGGAGCTATACATGACATAGCACCATCCCTGTTTCGCTCTGGAAGCATGATGGCATTAATACTTCGTTAGAATGCTTGCAGAAGTCGGTACCGATCGGTGCGGTTAAAATAGTCCCACATTGAGTTATGCGGTCACACAAAAAGGAACAGGTAAAACATGTAACCGTTTCCTTCCGAAGATCAGCCTGCAGACACCTGTACCGGGATTGGGGCCCGACAACCCGCTTCTTTATGTAAGCACCCTAATACGGCCCCAGGTCAGGAAACGGGCTATCAAATTAGTTAGCAGTTGTGATTTCGTTAACTGAAATAACAATAATCTATCAAAAAACGTTGAAATTAGATTGGACATCAGAGGGGCAATTCTCGTAATTTTATGAAGGTTCACAGAACGTTCCTATGTCAGTTTCAATCTGTCAAAATACCTCAAATTTCCTTACATTTTTGACCAATTTTAAACATGCATTGTCGCCGAGATGAGATTGCGACTAGATTTTGAACTTTTTAATTACGGAAATTGGCCTTCTAATCAAATTGAAGCTTACAGAACCCTGGGGACGTACTCAGATGTTAAATCCATTATTGTTCCGGAGCTGGAGAGAGATGGAACTATACATGACGAACATACCATCTCATTTTCACTATGTTGCAATGGCTGGCTTTAACACTTCATCACGGGGTCTTGGTAGAGAGAGAGAGATGGTGGGGTGACTTACATAGATGTCTTTCGTAAGATTTAGCATAAAGTAAGACACCATCGCGACCTACGGAAGGAATGAAGGGAGAAGCTAAATGGCACAAACTAAAAGACACACAATACATCAGATACCTCGATTTTTTATTAGTTAGAACTAATAAAAAAACAAATAGAAAGTATAAAAAACCTACCTATGTAAGAAATTAGCAGGAAAGTGTGCCTCACGGCTGCAACAAAAAGGCACAGTTCAGCTGAACCAGTTCAGCGTTACAACTGAACCTGATGTGTGAGGTGACGGATGTAAATCAGTATAATGGGTTAGATATAATCTGCACTATTGGAATTACCCACTGCGGCAAAGGCTTAGATACTTTCTTATACATACTTCCCGGTTTGATACGTCCAGGTGTTTCCCGGCTAGCACGAAAACAACTGATCGATTCTGTAAAAATTTCACCGTGAAAGGTGAAGTGAGCTTAGAGTGAGATGTCAATAGTGTCAATCCCTAGCATTAGTTGGAATGACAGCTCACTCCACGCTCACTTCACCTAAGTTTTCACGGTGAGATGGTTACAGAATCGCACTGCTGAAGACATGCTGCACCAACCACAAATAAATTTGTATAAGGGCAGAAGAATGAAGAGTAAAATGTGTGTGAGGAGAGTTTTGTGTATTCGTATAGATGGCTATAAGAGTAAAGGAACCAGAGAAACGATGGATTGACTGTGTGAAAGATGATATGGCTGAAAAGGGGGTGACTCCTGATATGGCGACTAATAGAGAAGTATGGAAGAAAAAGACATGTTGCGAAACCACAAATAAATTGGGCTAAGGAGGAGAATAATGATGATTTTACTGTTTTTGAGATGGCTAATAAAAAGAAGTTAACTTTTAAAATTCAGTCTTCTAATAGGAAACATGCTAACAGTTTATTAGACATTTCTCGCGGACGTTTTGTCGTAAATCGACATGCGACCTGTGACCATAAGAATGATAGTCACACACAGCAGGAAGAATCTATTTATAATACAATATCATAACACTTACACAAAGTAAACCTACATAACAAATAGCTCAGAATCTGATGCATGCGGATCACTTATGGACACAGGAATAGGAACTGCTCACATGATGGCTAATGAGCCCGCGACGAATGCATCGGCTAGGCTGTCTACAGTAATCTCTCACGATTCTTGTACAACTGTGTGTTGGCACAATTATACAACACACTCTAGAGGCCATACACAGCACGGAGACACGTCGCACGCCTTTAGCCGTGGTCGCCAAGGCGTCAATTATTATTAAGTCATGTTTACTGCATTGCCAGGTTGCATAATCCTACTCATATTATAAACGCAAAAGTTTGTATGGATGGATGGATGTTTGTTACTCTTTCACGCAAAAACTACTGAACAGATTTGGATGAAATTTGGTACACAGATATTTTATAACCAGGATTATTTCCTATATATTCCCACGGGGCGGGATCGAAACTTATGCGGGTGAAACCGTGGGGCGCAGCTAGTAATAATATAATTTAGTCATGTTTACTGCATTGTCGGGTTGCATAATAATCACACAATCAGCAGATAATATTCCCACTGCTGGGACACAGGCCTCCTCTCTTCAAGAGGGGGTGAGCTGTAATCTACCACGCGGGCCCAGTGCGAGTTGGTAGATGTCACAATATGTGGTCCAAGTTTTGGTTCTAGTACTTCTAGTACAAGCCGATTTCCTCGCGATGTTTTCCTTCACTGTTTTGAGAGCAGTGGTGATTAAATTATTTTCGCAACTATATTATAGTGCCTGTCTGGGTTCGCAATCACTACGTATTACAGACGCCAGCACATCAAGCTACAACAATCTGTCAAATTTCTTTAATAGATTTTCAACTTTATCGCTAAAGCATTTGGTTCAAAGTTGATTGAGAAAATTTGACAGGTTCGGGTAGCTTGATCTGCTGGCATCTGTACGATTCGTGAAGTCCCGATTTACGTGTTGTATGTTGCCGTTACCACGGGCCACCACTGTGTAAATAATATTTATTTATGTAAATTGGTAAAAAAAAAAAACACTATTACTCGTCAAAATGTTCGGGCTTCGGTGTTTCCTAACTGACTACTCTGAGAAGAAAGATGAAACAAGCTCAGAGTGTGTTGACTTGCTGTGTTCCCTGGTTACGCTTCGAGTCTCATTGACCTATTTTTAAAGTGGGATCACACAGAAAACGGAGCAGTGGTGGTCCAGTGGAAACGGCCGCGATTTACGAGCGCTTTACTTTGTATAAATTATTTCATCACCACTGCTTTCAAAACGGTGAAGGTGAATTCCGATCCAGCCAATCCATGCTGCCCTCTTCCAGCGACGGCGATGCCCTTAGCGTGTAGTCGTTTAGTTGTTAAGTTTTTTAGCCCTGGCTGGAGGCCTTTATTTATTGAGGCATCCACAGGCAAATCCGGTTAAGCAGACGACCTCATTGGTTGAGCTGCGAGATGCAATACCCCAAAAAAAAAGGAACACTTCGTGAGGAAACTGGCATGTCCTAGAACTAAAAAAATTGAAGACACGTGACATCTACCAACCCGCACTGGGCCCGCGTGGTGGATTACGTTCCCCTCTCTGAGGAGGCCGGTGTCCCTGCAGTGGGAACTTTATAAACTGATTCTACACAGAAAACTGTTAAATATTGAAGGTAACTTACCTTGCTGTGATTCCAAATGCTTTCTAAATGAAAGTGAAAACATTTATCTTTGGATTCACCTAAATAACTTCACTCAATTCATTCACCGCAATGAGTGTTTTATTAGGCTCGAACTTTTTGTTTCAGTTTTGTTCTACTAGATTTACTGCTTTGATCTTGTCACAAGCGTAACTGCTGTGCTTGCGATCTTATGTTCGATACCCAGATCTGCACGAACGAATTCAAGATCCGAGGTCCGTCCGAATTGAGAATGTTCTAAATTCGGACGGACTGAGTTCGGATGTGGTGCGCAACCCCTCATACAAATAGTACTATGACTACTTCGGATCGTCATTTCTCGGATTCGGATCGGGCGTAGTGCGAAACCGCTCTAAGGGCCTATTGTTTCAAACGGTTGGTTAACGTAACATACGTACGTCAAATAATAACGATTACGTACTCGTTATTATTTGACGTACGGCAAGGTAATAATTTTGTAATTCTAATTTGACATAACGCTTTTTTTTGGTTTGACGATAGTTAGCGCCATTTTTGACGTATACGCGTGCGTCTACCCGCCCTAATTGCGGTTTCGGTTTTCTAATTCAAGGTTGGTGATTTCAGAGAAGTTTCTAAGCTATGTTTTTCTTTACCGTTGTGGTGGCACACACTGACGTCACGCAAAATCAGAGCAAGCAGAGTTTACCGCGCAACTAGCATATATACATCGTCCCGACATACATCGGGAAGTTCCCCATCAGACACAACACCCGTCTGGTCGGAGGATCCTATTCTATGAAGGATAAGTGAACTTTTTTGTTGTCCCTATTCTTCATACATCTATACCATCAGTCAATTCTCCCTTTATTATACTTACAGCACAAGAACAAATCGATCACCACACTTCCGCACTACGTAGAACCCAGACCATTAAGACCATATTAAAAAATACAGTCAAAAATTCTGCAAACCAACAAACAGAAAAAAAGTGTGAAACAAGTTTGGTTTAGCCCCCGGCTTTGCACGGGCTCAAATCGCTCGGGAGCCATTAAATTGGTCCGCAAAAATAACCTGCATTTTAGCGATTTTCAATCCGTTCCAGTGCCAAGTTTCTTTGAGAAATATCCGACTGTGGGTTGCCTAAACCGAGGTTGAATTGTGTTTTAAGTTTTATTATTGCATAGAAACTTATTTTAGGGAATATGTGTAAAGTATAATGTTTCAATTGATGAGTATATTTTTACTTTGTGTGTCTATCTATACCGCTACATACGTGCTACGCATCACACTGACGTCACGTATAATCTTGCATCGCGCAAGCAGAGTTTACCGCGCAACTAGCATATATTATATACAACGTCCCGACATCAATCCTCGGGCAGTTGCCGGAACTCTTTAGCTTTATTATTAGTATAGATTTAACATCTAAGATGCTTCTCTGGTAGATTACTTCGATATACCTAAATATGTATTTTATTAGAGCAAGAATCATTATCATAATCCTTCCAATTCCTAACCAATTACCAAGTTTATTTGGTGTTGCACAGCTCCTTTTTTTCGTACCTAGTAGCCGTCATCTCAGAGTTCACTTTCTTCCTAAGCAAAATAGTATGGTTGTTGTTTTCTTTTGTACCCAATTCAATAGACTACAAGTTGTAAATTATACAGTTTCTAGTTTTATTATAACACCAAGGGATCCCACTGAATATTTTTTTTTTTTTTTTCAAATCCGGACATCATCTACATCAAATGTCCATACTAAGACAATCGGCTTATCGCTAACGCTATTTTCAACCTCTCTCTTAAATACTCATTCCTTGGACATCTATATGATATAGGTTACTTCTATAGACCGAGAAGTTGGAGTCGCGTCACAACACGAACTTCAAGTCGTTCGTAGTGCGTGTTCTGACACATCATCTCGAGAAGCTCCTCAAGGAAGAGTTCTGGCCGAAGGGTGTTGTGTACCGCCGGTTTCGTGGCCGGTTACATCACCAGTCAGCTAAACACCACGCAGACACTTCGTGTGCGTTAGTCAGTTTTGAGTGTGATTATGATGTTGTATGTATTTATAGTATTTTTAAGTTATATTAATATTGTACTGTATGTGTTTATATGGGCCTTGATGCCTGAAATAAATGGATAAATAAATAAATAAATAATAGGCATGAGGGTGTAAAGTTTGCTCATCGTCCGTAGAAAAGGGAGGATCCTCCGACCAGACGGATGTCGTGTAGGGGAAACAAAAAATTTCACGCGGACGAAATCGCTGGCAGAAGCTATTTAACGGATAAGGATACGAAACACCACACTGCGCTCACGACAAATCACTGCCGTTACCTGTAAAGCCGCTAATCTTACCTGGGATTAGACTCGCCAAGTTCGCTGCATGCCAGCTATCGTGTGGCCATATCAACCACATAGAGGAGCAGGGCACAGCAAAGTGGTGTTAAGCCAGACCGCGACACCGCTCGTGAAACTGACTCGACTGATTTATCTAAGACGATCTCTATAGCGATAACCATGCAGTTTATAAATTTAGACGAGAGGCGTTCTACCAGCACCCTTTGCGTACACACTTTAAAAACAATAATAAGATTAATTTTGAAGGATATTGCTAATTCACTGCTGCATATGTTTGTAAAATTTTTCTGCTCAACCACATAAATAACGCAATGAAGGTTGTTGAAATGTCAAAATGGAGTACTAAGTAGCACACTTGCTTTCTAACTGGCCTAAAAATGAGGATAGTTCTTTACGCCCGAGGTTAGAGTGACTAGATTACGTACTTAAGTACTCTCTTGCTGTCCATAGCGTCAAAAAAGAGCCACGTGTAACCCGCCCATTAGAAGCACAACACAAAATCAATTATGAAACAAGTGATAAACGGACTGGTCCATAGATTTAAATGGCACTTATTCGCAAATAGATTGCCTGATACATGTCATCCGTCGAATGGTATGAGACTCGAAATGGAGCGTGGGTGGTGTACGGTCGCAGGAGATCATCGTTTAGTGTCTCTACTTTCTATCGTAGTTGGCTGTGAAAGGAATTTTAAATATTAATTTGGCACAGCTGCACTTTCGAGCTAGGCTGCGAGTCAGGACTCCTCTATGTAAGACCTGCACCCAAATTGCGTAACACACAATCTCAATCTGAATCATTTTGAAGGATATTGCTAACCCATTGCTTCATATGTTCAAAACATGTGTCTGCTCAACAACGTAAATAACGCAATGAATGTTGTTGAACTGTCAAAATGAAACCGATTCCGTTTGATCGTGTGTTACGAAATTAGGGTGCTGTAATATATAGGTACTACGGGGGTGTCGGCGGGTTAACACAAAACTTTCATTACAATTCAACCATTTACAGGCACTTTTCAAAGGAAGGAATTGTCAAGGGAGTCGCTTATTTAGAAAGATGAAGCTTGTTGCCCATTCAAAAGCGTAGTAAGTTCTCATGGAGAAGAACGGGCAAGAAAATCTATAGACATTCTTTGAATTTTATTGTTACAAAAACTGTAAAGATCCAAGAATGACAGCCGGGACCAACGGCTTAACGTGCTTTCGTAATGATGGTCACCCATCCATGGACTGACCGCGGCGTAGCTTAACCTGATTGACCGAACTGTGGGGCTGTTGTTACTTAGCCACGAGCCCCAATATCTATACCAATGTAATCTACGAAAGATTATTTAACATTGTCAGTACTTCGGTTCTACATTTTGTTCTTCTTACTTCCCGCATAGACGCATTTAAGTGTTACGAGGGAAGACGCGTTCACATTGGTAGAGTCACTTGCTTAGTACTTGCGGGACAGTAATTTCCTATCACTCTGTGTACCTACTACTTATCGCTCCAAGTTTCAAATAAAAATTGATACAGTTTCAAGACACCAGAGGGGCAATTCTCGTAATTTTAAGAACGTTCACAGTCTGATCTCAGTCTCAATCTGTCAAAAATACTCGTACCTCTAATTTCCCTACATTTTGACATGATTTTGACAAGTTTCTGACATTTGTTTGTCGCTGAGATGAGACTGCGACTAGATTTTGAACGTTTTAAATTACGAGAATTGACCTTCTGGTACACACGGTTACACATCAAGCTATACATTTTCAGTTTTAGCTAACCTCGTACAAATACACAAGTATGTACAATCAGAAGTCAGCTTATAGCTTGATACGTAGCCGTGCGTACAGTAATGTTTCTGGAATTAGGATAGAATACTTTTTATTATGTACACCTTATATATTACAGATAAAAATGTAGAAATGTATTAAGGGGTGACCTAATGGGCCGGCTTATCGCTAAACGCGATCCTATAATGACAACCTTTGTATGGATTTAAAGAGAAATAAGAGACAATACTGCAATATTAGGAGGTTGAGCTCCAATGAGGCTATGTATATGTAGTTAGTTACCAACCGTTCAAGAAATAACAGAAAAATGTAAAGTCTGGCTTACCTAGTTCGAGCTATAAGTAATAAAAAATCGTAGTCTCGCATTCACTCTGTAGACTCATCATAAAAGTACTTTTTATCTTAGCAATATTTTATGACATCGTATTTGAGACACCTATTTTTAGCGTTTTAAATCTAATTAATGATTCGCAATGGGCTTATCTTAATGTTTTTATTTTTGATTTCTTAAGTAACCCGCTACTGATATACCATTTCAGACCCCAATCTATGTAGATTGGTTAGAACATGTGGAGACCATGTGGTCTCCACATGATCTGACCAAGATTATGTCTGGACTTCAAAAAAGACTCAATACTCAATTCTTTATTGCATTCCATATGTATTACATAGATTGTATAATTATAATTTTATTGTACTGTAACCTCGGAGTTTGTTTCGGCCTTTTTTCTCAGAGTAGTCAGATAGGAAACGCCGACCTCATCTAGTTTTAACAAATACGATTGACGTGTAAAAGTGTTTGTACAACCCTACTTCCAGAAATAAAATAATTTATCACATGAAATAATTTGGGGTTTCAAATGTCAATTTCAACACTGCGCCAGTGTCACTAAGCCAGTAGGTTGCTCCAGTTACTCTTCCGGGCGTAAACGAAGCGTAAAGTTCCCTAGTCCTTCGCCCGGCCCTGGGCGTCGACGCCGGGTACGTGGGGGCAATGTACGACCTTGTCCTTATTGATTCTATTCGCCCAACTGTACGCACGCTTTCTAGTTTGAGGGGTTAGCAGGAGTCGTCTTTTTGTTTATTCTGTTCGAAAAGTACCTATCAAACGAAAATGTAAACAGTGATCGGTAAACGTATCATTGGATGTTAATTAGTAGTGGCAGTTACAAATTGAGTGCGTTGATTTGATTAATTATTTTGTTTGCATAGTTAACCCCAAATTATAAATTTAAATCAACTTCAAAATTACTAACTATACAAATGTGCAAAATGGCAATGCTATTCTGTGACCAAAGATCGACCTTGAAATGTTTTTCATTTGACATTTGAGGTTAGTTTTTATTAACCAGTCTTACCAAGGGGTACCGTATTACCCAAGAAATGGGGTATGGAGGTCAGATAGGCAGTCGCTCCATGGTATTCATCTGCAGTCGGTTAGACTGGAAGCCGAAGCCAACTTAGTTGGGAAAAGGCTAGGCAGATGATGATTTGAGGTTAGATTTCGTCGATGATTTTTCAATTACAATGTACTCGTAACAATGTCAACAATAATATTGTTGGGAAAAGTAGTGAAATATAGTCGAAACCTTTCTTAATACAGATGAATGTGTATTACAAATACCCTTTAGTGAGCGATTGCGTAAGAATTTTACTTGTACAGGGTTTGTTTACACTTTCATCTGATACTTTTTGGAACAGGAAAAGAGAGATAGGTAGGTAGGTAAAATAAAATTAAGAATTTTGGTCTAACACATGCAAGTTTTTTTTTGATAACTTTTTTTTAGTATGATTTTCCTACACGCATTTTTTCTCAGTTCCAGGACATCGCCAAGTTGTGAGTCCACTCTTTGACAAACTTTTTGATGACCGTTCCTTGTGACCCATTATACATATTATTATTATTATTTTAAGACTATAAGCTTATAAACTATACCTATATTTTTGATGGTGGGGCTTGTGGCTAAGTAAAAACAGCCACACGGGTCGAACGATCAGGTTAAGCTACGCTTGCCGCGGTTGATCCCTGGATGGGTGACCATCTTTACATACCAAAACACCTCTGTGCCTCAGAAAGCACGTTAAGCAGTTGATCCCACCTGTCATTCGTGGATCTTTGAGAGTCGTCCAAACCCCATCACACGTCTGACAACCATTGCAGTCTTACTAATGAGTATCGTAGTACCCAGTAACTGGGTTGTCAAGATCAGAAGGCCAATTCCCGTAATTTAAAACGTTCAAAATCTAGTCGCAGTCTCATCTCGGGGACAAACAAATGTCAAAAACTTCTCAAAATGTAGGGAAATCAGAAGTATTTTTTGACAGATTGAGACTGAGATCAGACTGTGAACGTTCTTAAAATTACGAGAATTGCCGCTCTGATAGGCAGTCGCTCCATTTAAAAAACTGGTATGAGTGGTATTCACCTACATTCGCTTAAGCTGGAAACCGACCCCAACATAGTTGGGAAAAGGCTTGGCAGATGATGACATATTTCACTGTAAATAAAATATGGAAATTAAATGCTCAGTCTAATGGTCTCCACACCCTTACGACGCAGCCGTGAGGCACACAATACTATTTTAAGTTTTTTTGTGTGAATATTGTGTGTCTTACTTAACCTGGGTCAAATAACTTATTATCTTTCTTTCTTTTTCTTTCATTATTTCTTTATTTTCCTTTCTTTCTTTTTATTTCATTCTTTTTTTCTTTCTTTCTTTTTATTTCATTCTTTTTTCTTTCTTTCTTTTTCTTTCCTTTGACCCACACGTTTCTGATACATGCTGTATAGAACATACAAGCCTTATACAAAACAAATGACTCCACGTGCCGCCGATATGAAACGTGTCCAAACTCGTATGCAGACGCAGCCGTGAGGCACACAATACTATTTTAAGTTTTTTCGTGTGAATATTGTGTGTCTGACTTAACCTGGGTCATATAACTTATTTTCTTTCTTTCTTTTTCTTTCATTCTTTCTTTCTTTCTTTTTATTTCATTCTTTTTTCCTTTCTTTCTTTTTCTTTCCTTTGACCTACACGTTTCTGATACATGCTGTATAGAACATACAAGCCTTATACAAAACAAATCACTCCACGTGCCGCCGATATGAAACGTGTCCAAATTCGTACGCAGACCCTGCTAAAAATGTTATTATCCTACCAAATTCAGTTGTAGCGGTTTATAGGAAGGACTATTTAGCGGGGACATCTATTTTATTTAGACGTATATTGTTTTGGAACACTATTTGGGTAAACCCAAGATGATGGACTGTGTGAAAAATGATATGGCTAGAAAGCGGGTGACTTATAGATGACGGCTAATAGAGATGACTAATATTAGGAGTATGGAAGACTAGCAGCGCCCTCCGGTTTCACCCGCATATGTTTCGATCCCGAGGGAATATTGGGATAAAAAGTATCCTATGTATTAATCCTAGTTATAAACTATCTGTGTGCCAATTTTCATCAAAACCCGTTCAGCAGTTTTGCGTGAAAGAGTAACAAACATCCATCCAACCATCCTCACAAACTTTCGCGTTTATAATATTAGTAGGACAAGGACAGTAGGAAGAAAACATGCTGTACCAACTAAAAATAAATTGGGATAAATAATGGCTGGAGAGTGACGAAAAGGACACAGAATAACTATAGAGCTAGAGATAGAATAGAAACTACGCTTTCTTTACAAGAAGCAAGAAGCTCTATATTATCATCTGTGTAGCCCTTTCCCAAGTATGTTGGGGTCAGCTTCTAGTCTAACCGGATGCAGCTGAATACCAGCCAATCTATTCTGCAAAAAAACCCACCGTATATTTAGGAAGATTAACACCCACTACAAAAATAAACTATGTATCTGTGTAACTGTATATAAACTGTGTATCTGTATAGACATTGTTTATTTGAAAGGGGTTATACTAGAGGTCATTAGCAACAAATTAAGTCCAGTGAACTAGGGGTCAAAAATGTATGGTTAAAAAATAAATTTTTTGCTATTAAAGACCAGAGATTTCTGAGATTATGTAAGTTTTGCAAGCATTTTTTTTAAATGATCATTAATTTTTCCACTTTCAGAAATGTATCAATGAAACGTTTGGAGTGGAGTCTGTTGTTTTTTCTCATAATTAATTGAATAGGTGAGCTGATTTCTAAAATATCGAAGAACCGACACGGCTCAGTAACCATCCAGTTTGGACTCCTAACGAACTGGACTAAAGTTCCTACCTCTAGTATAACGCCTTTCAAGGAAAACGTCGAGTTTCCCTGTCACCCTGTATATGTGACTATTGAAGTGGGTGTTTATCTTCCTTACCATAAAACATCTACAGATACATAAAATTCTAGCATTAAAAAGACTATCTAAATCTACCGTCTAGACTTGTCACCTTCTGTTTTGACAACCTAATCTATCAGAATCAATCATAATGTTCTTTTGATATCAGTAACATTTATAATCAAAATCAAGTTGTCCGCTTCGACTACCTTGAATACTGATGATCCTTTTTACAAGTGTAGCGTGAATAATTCTATAATATTACCCGATTAGTCTATTATAAGTTTGACAGTCAATTTATTATAAATCCGGTAATTCTTAACACCATATATAGGTACATAGAAATGAATTTATAAAACTGTGCCACGGTCGTATGAATTTATTTCGCTGTTTTTAAGCATCTAGTTTTTAAACTACGATATAATACTAGGGTATTTGATGTTAATCGGGTCGATCGATCAGGTTAAGCTACGCTTACCGTGGCTGGTCCGTGGATGAGTGACCATCTTCATATGTTGCCTAAAACCAACAGAGAAGTCATGGAATCTGGAATAACTCCGTACTTACTTGAATAATTCCACAAAGTATTTCATAACGGATGAGAAATACTCCAAGTTTGCGGCCACGTCTGAGAATTGTGCATCATTTGAGGACTGTGCCGAGAAAACATTAAAATGCAACGGATTGATGATTATATTACAAGGTTTTTTTTTTGTTTTTTTTTTTTTAAACTTTGCCCCACTCTAGGAACTTCTCCTGTGTCGTGGGTGCGTTCACAGACATTTAAACTCACATACACAAACAGCCAGACCTGGAACAACTAATTGTAGGTCATACAAATATTTGTTCCGTGCGGGAATCGAACCCGCGACACGCAGCGCAGCAGTCAATCGCTTAACCACTGCGCCAACCGTGCCGTCAAAGGTAACTTTTATATTTTTCAAGCAGTTTCAGCTGTGAAATATACGAAGACCCCTCCGCGACTCGGAAAGCACGTTAGGCCGTTCGTAGGCTCGAACCCAGACAGGCGTTTTACTTTGTGTAAATTGCTTCATCACCACTACTCTCAAAACAGTGAAGGAAAACATGACGGCGAAACCGGCATGTCCTAGAACCAAAAATCCGAAGACATGTGACATCTACCAGCCCGCGTGGTAGATTACAGCCCACTCCTTCTTACAGAGAGGAGGCCTGTGTCCCAGCAGTGGGAACATTGTAGGCTGATTGTGAACATGACTGGTAAAATGTAGGTATATGATATACCTTTCTCTACCCCTTCGAGGAATAAAGACAAGGTGTATCGTGTAACGAAAACGTATACCAAAGTATGTATAGGTACACAAATAGTTGTTCACTATATTTAGGTTTGATACTCGGTTATCAACCGATAAGAAGATAGGAATCTGATGTTTGTCCATAGTGATAAAAAAACCGTCCAAGTGCGAGTCAGCCTCGCGCACGAAGGGTTCCGTACCATTGACTAGGCAAAAAACGCTATTTTTTTTATTAAATATTTATTTTATTTTAATTTTATAATTTATTAATAAAGTAAAAATACAACTGAGTATTTTGTGAATATTTCATTGTTGCCATTGTTGATATCGAGCAAAAAAGGGCAAAAACATCGCGTTTGTTGTATGGGAGCCTCCTTAAATATTTATTTTATTTTGTTTTTAGTATTTGTTGTTATAGCGGCAACATAATTTGTGAAAATTTCAACTGTCTAGCTATCGCGCTTCTTGAGATACAGCCTGGTGACAGACAGACGGACGGACAGACAGACAGCGAAGTCTTAGTCATGGGGTCCCGTTTTTACCCTTTTTTTTTTTTTTTTTTGTGGATGGGAAATCATCAAATGACCCCTCCCGCTCTGGGTGGAGCGGAAGGGAGTGTCAGACTTTTACTGACTAAAACCCACCCGTGTTCCGTCCTTAGCCCTTTCTGTTCCAGGGCAGCGGTTAACCTTTCGGAAAATCCCACCGCCCCGGCAGGCTTCGGCCCTGTGGGGCCCCGTCCTCTGCTGACATCTCTTTGAGGCGCGCGTGGAACACAACGCGCCGTCCGGCACGGGCCTGGTCCTGATCGGACGGTGAGCTACCCATTACTCACCGCCCGCAGGCCCGCGCCTACGGTGGCCGGGAGTCGTCACGCGGCTCCCGACGCCCGGAGCGTCTCCCGCGGCGGCTGAGGCGTGAGGTGTTCTCCCTCAGCCTCCCCGCCACCTCCTTCGCTAGCATGACTGCTTCGCAGAAGGAGGTGACTGCCTCCCATTCTCTCTCGCCCCGGACCATGGCTTGCACCAGGGCCGGGCGCGAGAGGTCGCCGCCGTTGCCGATCGCCTCCACGAGGACACGGCGGGTCTCCGCCCAAGCAGGGCAGACCTCCACCGTGTGCTCCACCGTGTCCTCTGGGCGATCCGGGCAGTGGTGACACCCGGGCGTCTCCTCCCGCCTGATGATGTGCAGGAACCTCCCGAAACATCCGTGTCCGGAGAGGACCTGCGTCAGGCGGTACGTGAGAGCGCCGTGACGCCTCTCTAGCCACTCCTCAAAGAGGGGTCTTATCGCCGCTATCGCGGCGTGCCCTGCGCTGGGTTGCGATAGTCGCGCCTTCCATTCCGCCATGAGATCGCGCCGGAGGTCCGTCCGCTCCGCAGCGATTTGCCGCGGGTGCAGAGTTTCCCCCCGGCGTAGTGCCTCCGCGCGCCAATCATGCAGGCGCGCGAGCACTATCGCCTCCAGATCCCATGGCGGCAGTCCGGCAAGGAGGCATGCCGCCTCGCGCGAGATCGTGCGGTAGCCCCGGATCAGCCTTACGGCTACCACCTTCTGGGGCGCGTTCAGATAGTGTGCGGCTCGAAGCCGCAGTGAACGCGCCCATACCGGGGCCCCATATAGGGCCATGGACCGCACGACCCCCGCGTAAAGCCTCCGGCAGGAGGCGTTTGGCCCCCTCAGGTTGGGCAGGAGCCGCTTTAAGGCGGCCCCGGCCCGTTCCAGTTTGGGGGCCAAACGTCGGAAATGCTCGACGAAGTTCCACCGGCTGTCGAGGACGAGACCCAGGTATCTCATCGTTGTCTCGACGCCGATGTGAACCCCTCCTACCATCAGTTGAGATCCCGAAGGTGGCCCGTACCGGGGCCCATGAAAGGACATGGCCTCGGACTTGTGCAATGCCACCTCGAGACCCAACTGCCGGATCCTATCCACGACTATCGCAACCCCGCGTCCGTTTTTACCCTTTGGGTACGGAACCCTAAAGAACAAACTAAAGAAATCTGGCCCCAATTTTCAGTTATCAATCAAAATGATAGCCGTAAAGTAAGTCGGTAGGCAGGCGTGTCTGTAAAATAAGTAAACAGCGAAAATAATGTAAATGAAATGCATTGAGTATGAGGTCCTAGGATCGATTCTTAGGTCGGGCAAAGTGTTATTGGGGTTTTATTATTCACTAGCTGCGCCACGCGGTTTCACCCGCATAAGTTCCAATCCCGTGGGAATATCGGGATAAAAAGTTTCCTATAAATATTAATCCTGGTTATACCACCTGTGTGCAAAATTTCATCCAAATCTGTTCAGTAGTTTTTGCGTGAAAGAGTAACAAACATCCATCCATCCATACAAAGTTTCACGTTTATAATTAAAAAAAAAAAATAGTATATATAGTAGGATTATAGTAGGATTTAGTAAAAGTCAGGAATACAGAGGTGTCATATTATACACAGATACAACTACAACATACGCCTAAAAACCAACAAATTCTAATGCTAATTCAGGCGATTTTACGTTATTTCAAAGTTAACTCCAACCTCATTTCCGGAACTGGCCAAAACCAAGAAAATAAAAATATAAAAAATGACTGGAGACGTCAAAATGATGGCATAGATTACGCCTATCTGAAAACCGATAAAATAAAAAGTGAATAATTGATAAACTTGTACATGAACGTATATTATTTACATCGGGGCGTGCTTGTGACTATTAAAAATGTATCTGAAAGCGAAATACAAGTGGTTTGGCTGTTTCATACTTTGATTCTACATGTATTGACGTTTTGTTGTTTCAAGAGAAAAGTATTAATTTTTTTTGTACGGCTATTTTGGTAAGAACAGACTTTGTGATATTTGGATTTAGATTTCCAGATTTTTCTTTATTTGGACCTAGAAATCTGCACCTAATGAGAGCTTAGGAGTTCAGATTGAATCAATCAATGAATGTGATGAATCCATTGCAGTCCAAGACTGGACAAAGGTATATCTACTACTTTGTGTTACATAACTCAGTCCTCAGCTGTTTAGAAATGTTATTTTTTAAATATTATTTTCTTTTGTTGACATTACATAAAACTTCCTACTAATATTATAAACGTGAAAGTTTTGTATGTATGGATGGATGGATGAATGAATGGATGTTATTTTACTCTTTCACGCAAAAACTATTGGAGAACGGATTTGGGTGAAATTTGGCACACAAATGGTTTATAACCAGGATTAACTTAAAGGATACTTTTTATCCCGATACTCCCACGTTTACGAAAATTATGCGGGTGAAAACGCGAGGCGGAGCTAGTAGAAAACAAAGTATGGATATTTGGCAAGCATCTGGACAATGATCTAGGATTTCTGTAGAATTTTCCTTTGTTTTTCAACTGCAATTTGCTAGTCAAACTCTCAATCAGTTGGTTCGAACTATAATAATGTCCTACCAAAGACATACGTCTTATGAGGCACGATATACCACATATAAGTGCGCTCATATGTAGCTCATAAGAGACGAAGATAACAGTGCAGCATCCAGCACTTGCTTGTGTTTTGATGTCCATGACTGTTACTGTTACTGCTAGCCTGCAACATCCATTGCTGAGTAAAGACCTCTCCCCATGACTTCCAGCTCTTTCGATCCAGGGCTAAAGTGGACCACTGGTCGTTTGTTTTGTTTAGCTCGTCCCGCCATCTTCTACGGGGTCTGCCGCGATGCCTTCTAGCTGTCAGGGCTCCACATGGTGGTTATTTTGGCCCACAGCCTATCGGGAATGTCAATGACATATCCAGTAATAGAATAAGTTTTATTTCTGTTACTGGAGACCAGTTTGAAGAATATTTTTGATTGAAAACCGCCCATTGATATGAAATGGGTGCAGCGTAAATAATTTAGTAGTTTGAATTGATGATAACTCTCTATTGATTTTTTTGCAGAACGTTGTCTATTTTAAGAAGATTAACTTGCACTACGGTGATTTTTAAGTTATTTCTATAGGTATGTACGATAACACGTTAACTTGGTAATATCTGGTACTTAGTTTTCGAATTTTATAATATTACGGACCTAACAGATGTTGTGCTACCCGAACAGCGACATCTACCGAGTCTAATTCTGAATCTAAAACTTCGAAGGACTTACTCCAACACACACAAAAAAATTCATCAAAAACAGTCCAGCCTTTAAGGAGGAGCGACATACACACGTGCAGAAGAATTATAATATATTATAAAGATTAGCGACCCGCACCTCTCTCGGGTGCAATGGCGACTTATACTCATAAATCTTCCGGAACAAATGCTCTAAATAATAATGAAAACCGCATTAAAATCCATTGTGTAGTTACGAAGATCTAAGCGGTCACGAAAATCGACTTTGTTTTTATACTATGTAGCTAAAGATACGAATAGAACGTAGCTTCGGAATCGGAAAGGAGTTCACACAAGGTGTTCGATAAATGCCCTAAATTCTACATCGTTTTTCGTCAACAGACCTTTTTTTTCATCTATTCTAAATGGCCTGTATCGTGCCACTGCAGGACAATGACCTCCGTCTCCCTTTTCCACACAATACTGTCTTTTGCTACTGCCGGCCAGCCTCGATAGGAGTCAAGCTACAGCGGGGTACTTGGGTAACACACTGATAGTAGCAATGTCTTCAATTTTGACAGTTCAACAACATTCATTGCGTTATTTACGTTGTTGAGCAGAATTTTTTGAACATATGAAGCAATGGCAAGGAGTATTTTTTTATAATTATATAGGCCTTACTTACCCATTACCTAATAGGTTTATTTGTACGCCTTGCAAGGTAGCACATAGTGATACAACATATTTATATTTATTTTATACCATCATGTACCACAAAATTACACCTGTGTCCAAATAAATAAATTTGAATTTGAATGGATTAACAAAATGATTCAGATTATGATTAATAGGGTGTACATTTTTAATTATGATTAGGGTTCCGAATGAAAATATATCCTTGAGAATTTTGCAATTATTCAATTTCTTTGCTTATTTTTCTATCAAAGAAAAGTGAACCTACTGTAGGTTCACTTGTCTTTGATAGAAAACTACTGAATTGATTTTGACAGCTAATTTTCTATAGTCTATGTGACATCAGATCATTCATAATCAAGTTTTATTTTCTCAATGAAACCACTATTACTAGACTATTTTTAGACTAATTAATAATTTTAAAATGACAATTAAAAACATGTTGTTTACTTCCAGCTGCATCTCTTATATTATCGTAGGCATTTTTACGACATTTATTAATATGCAATTTTACCGGAAGATCTTTGTGGTTGCAATTGAATATTTTATGCTATTTTTGATGAATATTTACATGACCTACAGAGCTTTTTAACGGTCTCAGCCTTAAACTTGTTAACACCTTGGCATTTTAGGGTGACAGAGAATTTTAAGAACATTTTTCTATATTGACATTGTGTATCCTTATTTGTTTTTTCTATGATTTATTGTTATACTAGCAACCGCCTCTGCTTCGCGCGGTTTTTACTACTTGACGAGACATTGAGATTTCTTTATTTTTTGTAACTTTTTACGGCATCTGAGGACTAGGCATCACACTGACGTCACGCAAAATCTGTGTGGTTGGAGGATCCTCCCTTTTCTATGGAGGATGAGGAACTTTACACCCTGTTCCTCTTACATCTGTAGACTTGACTAAGGACTTTACAACCTGTATTTTCGTGGTGTAGGTACAATAAAGTACATACCGATATATAAATAAATAAATAAAAGGGCAAGTTTTCTTGTTCTCGGAAAGAACATAATGGCGGCGCTGTCTGTCGAGGGAATATGTCAAAAACCTGTCAAAACAGAATAATTTTATGTTACAATTATTTCATAGTTATTTTACCTCTGATTTTGCATCACTGTCAAAATCACAGTGATCTTTATTCACCTTATAATAAGGTTGCTCTTGATTTGCTGCCATTGAGGAGTCTGTTAAGTTCAAAGTGACCTTTATTCTCGTTACAGTAAGTTTTATGTTGGGTTGTTGCTATCACAGGTAAAATAACTGTGAACGGATCTGTTTTTTGCAACTTCATCGTATTATAATTTCGCACTTGCAGGTGTCTCTTGAACCTGAAGGCCAATTCCTTTCATTAAAAACGTTCAAAATCTAGTCGCAATCTCATCTAAGCGACAATCAATGTCAAAATCCTGTCAAAAATGTGGGGAAATTCGAGGTATTTTTGACAGATTGAGACTGAGATCAGAATGTGAACGTTCTTAAAATTACGAGAATTGCCCCTCTGACTCGGTTTCCGCGCGTCAGTTTCGGGTGACCACTGAAAATCGGCGCTGTGCTGTGGGTGCAGTACAGCTTCATGCTGAGCAGAAGCCTTCTTGTCACAGTCAGAGGCGCAGCTGTCGACTGTTTCTGTTCTGTGTTCGTGATTACACATCTATTTTGTTTTCAGATTTTTTTTTTTATTATTAAAACTAACTTATCTTTTTTTATGCACGAGTTTCCGGTGTTTCTGTGACAAATAAACGTATTTTTTTTCTTAATTATAATGTATTTATTAATAACCAACTTATTTAACAGTTTGCACCACACATACAAGTTATAGTCAATATTAGTAATTACACATGTCATACAATCATAAAATTAAGTTAAATCACATAATAAAATTAGACAAATTTTGATAAAATTAAATGAAATGAAACAATCAATATTTAACTTTAATTGATGGTTTTTAAACTGCAGACATCAACTTTGCCCTCGATCCTGTGATCCTCATGTATATTTTGCTAATAAATCCTTATCCAAAGCTAATGAACTTTTTAGCAATCTAATCGGCCTTATAATCGCAAGGATGTTTTGGCAATAAACAATCATGATTCTTGGTAACTGTCGCAATATATATGAAGGTTGAGGTTAGAAGGAGTTGCTTCCTATTTATTTATGAGATGCAGTTAATATAATTTTATCTATTTATTTAGGATCTTCAACAAATATATACACAATAAATGACATATAAAATGCCAACATTAGCACCCTAATTGAGTAACACACTATCAATCACCATTTGAATCATTTTGAAGGAATAGCTAATCCATTGCTTCATATGTTCGAAAAATTTGTCTGCTCAACAACGTAAATAACGCAATGAATTTTGTTGAACTGTCAAAATGCAAGTCATTGCTATTAATAGTGTGTTATGCAATTATCCCGCTGGTATACATAAGTGCACTCCCTTATGCAGAACAAAATAATAAGATAAGGTAATGATGGTGGGTAGCGGCATCGTCCGAAAGGGTTACCGCTGCCCTGGAACAGAAAGGGCTAAGGAAGGAACACGGGTGGGTTTTAGTCAGTAAGAGTCTGATACTCCCTTCCGCTCCACCCAGAGCGGGAGGGGTCATTTGATGAATTCCCATACACAAAAAAAAAAGGTAATGATGGTGTTAAGTAGTGTCAAAGAAGCAGGGTTATTAATATAAATACTGATGGACGCTAGTGATGGCGCCAAACACGTAGCTGAATTCTGGACCGAGCCCATTTAGATTGCCATCGATACGCTAACAAAAATAGTCGAAGGAGATGAGCGTACAGCACTTGTGCAAGACTCTGTTAAATATTATAGTTTCTTAGAGAATCATTTTAAAAAAATACAGTTTACTTTGAAAGAAAATTTAAAATACATGCTGTATTGCGCCTTGAGGAGGAGGGTTCGTGGCTAATAGTAACATCAGCAGAAAGAGTGCCTCGGAAAACTCGTTAAGCCTTTGGTCCCGGCTGTCATTCGTATTTTTGACAGTCGTTACGCTTAGTCAGAAGCCCGATCGTCTGACAACCAGTTTTACTAAGGGATATCGTGTTACCCAGTTCCTGGGTTGTGGAGGCCAGAGAGACTCTGCAAAACTAATAAATAAAAACTTACAAAATAAAAGTCCTTAGAACTTTACAGTAAACTACTTAGTACTATGCTATGCTAACTGTTAACTACCAATCACTAGTAAAAATTTGAGTACCTCAAGGGAGTATCCTGGGACCGTTCCTATTTTCAAATTTGTTGGTAATAGTATATGGGTTCAAATTAAATATTGTACTTATTTTTGACAAAAAATATTTAAAACTGATCTGAATCATCATCATCATTTTACAAGAGCAAAGAATTAAAGCTCTTAATTTTTTCGTATTGTGCTTCATAACTTCAACAACTCTATTTTTTATATAATTGACAAAAGAAAAAATACGGGTTCAATATTTTTTGATAATCTAACTGACGGACAAATTAGATTTTTTTAGGAAACTAGCCTATTCTGTCTTTTGCTAGTCCTTTCGGTATGAGTCAAGCTCGATCCGCTATCTTCGTCTCGGCCTGCCGCGGTGGCGTTGAAATCGGTCAGGAGGATATTGTTAGTACTATAATCTCAGCAACCAACTAACCTATTTCTCTATCTTTCCAGGTGTAAACAAACAACCATGTTGAAACAACCCGCAACCTGCTGATTCACAAGACCAACACAACCGGAGAACCTGTGAAAACCCGCACATGTTAACTGGAATTAGACAAGTTTTGATGTATTTAGCAAGTGTTCAAGCGTGAGATTTGTGAAGGGAAAGTAATTCGAAATGGCGTCCTGTTTGTCTGGTGGGCATTATGTACCTGGGAGTCAGGAGTACGTGCCAGTTGCCGAGTTTTATGCTGATAAGTCTGTTTTTGTCACTGGTGGTACCGGTTTCATGGGGAAGGTAAGAAGTTATTTTTTCGATAAACAAAGATTTAAACCGTTCGTTTTGGCTGACCGTACTAATGTCGCGAAAAAGTGTCCACACTAAGAAGGCTGGGCTCACACATCCAGTAAATATAATTTCTATGGCGACTGTGACATTGTGTGTACCAGGGGTGACATGAAAACGAAGCGGGCCATCTTTTGATGTGGTAGGGCGAATCGAAACGATATAAATCTTTGTTTTTTTTTTACAAATTTCTTACAATTTGGATTACTTATTTTACTTCTTAACTGTTTTTTCTAAGCTTAATGGGGTTTATTCATAAACGATGACTAAAGTTAAGTAACGCTTAAACGTCAAAAATGTATGGTTAATCAGTCGCTAATCACTGCTTAACTTTAAGCAACGTTTATAAATAAAGCGGAATATGTATACCTACTTGTCGTAGGGCTACAACTGATAGGGATCCAACTTTCGACCTCTCGCTCACCAGTTTTCCCTTTATCTTTTAGGGTCATAATCAGCCTACATTGTTCCCACTGCTGGGACACAGGCACCATATCTTCGAGAGGGAGTGGGAGGGAGTGGGGGGTCTACCACGCCGGCCCAGATCGGGTCGGTAGATCTCTATCAACCCGCACTGGGCCCTATATCTACATACATATACAGGGTCCAATTAAAATAGGTGGACAAATTTTACCACAGCGCTCAGTACGTCTAACCAAAGATATCCAAGCAAAAAAAAACACTGATTATAATGATTATATTATTTTGACCTAAAATAATGGGTAGATACTTGCACTCGCGCCCCGCTGCGCGCAAGCTCGTAAGTAGGTACCATAGTCAGTTCTGTTACATCCTTACATCATTCTGTATTTAACAAAGTGTTTATGCATTGGGTAACCAACATCTATAAGTGTATTTAGCTGATTATTTTAATTGTAAGTATCTAATGCGTTTTTCTTATATATTTTTTTGTCATTGTCCTTATTTTGGTGGTCTGAATGATTTCTAAAAGTTTGTCCACCTATTTTAATGGGACCTTATATATATGTATATTATTTTTAGGTTATTAATAATTATCAAATTCCGTAACACACTAATAGTAGGAATTGCTTTAATTTTGACAGTTCACAACATTCATTGCGTTGTTCACGTTGTTGAATAGAATTTTTTTTCGAACATATGAAGCAATGGATTAGCAATATCCTTCAAAATGATTCAGATTGTGATCGCTTCGCAGTCTTCGCTTTATCTTTTGTTATTTATGAAGTCGAGCCTCAATATATCTGCCTTGTGTTCAAAAATGATATAAGACCTCAAAAGACTACTACAAACAATGATGCAAGATAACATGATACACCAAGCTGATTTGTCCTTAACACTGATACTAAATAGGTCCTCATTAATGTCGGGAAAAAACTAGATTTCTTCAGTTCATTCTTTCAAATTGTGGTAGGTACCGTCACATTACGGTGGTTTAAGTGTGCATTTTCAGGATTAATAATGGTCATGGGATGGCTTTTTCATACTGTTTCCTTAATTTTTAAAGCTTTAGAGTTTTACAATTGTGGTTGTCCTTCCTTAGTCAAAGTCCAATCATTTATTTCAAATAGGCACATACTCGTAAATTACACTTTTATAACGTCAAAATTTATAAGAAAATAGAATTGATTTTAGTCGTATAGCCTTCCAAAGGGTAGTTTCGTATGGAGAAGAATGGGCAAGAAACTCCACTGTTACTCTTAAAAAGGTTTTCCAATATTATATAATATTCTCGTTAGCTGTCCTATAAGGTTGCAAACGTCAATTACTTATAGAAATATAAAAAATGTCTGTGTGTTTTGGTAATTTCATATAGTTGTCTATTTCTCGCGTTTTAATAATAAATCGATCTTTTTAATATATTTTAATAAAACCACTCAGTTTCCTGTTTGAAATCTTCGTTTTAATTATTTGCTTGTTCTCGAGAGTATCTGATCACCGGATCCTTCTTATCAGCTTACAAAAACATATAGTTTTAGTGGGACTGATTTTGCCATCTATTTACCACTTTTATGAACTATGTAAAAGTCATCAGAAACTTTTTGTTTCCAACTCTAGTCTAGCTGAGCTGAGTCATATTGGAACTTTGTCCCTAAACAGCACAAAATTATGTTATACATTTCATCTACATCGATACTGTTATCAGTAGGTATAATATTAATTTGATAATATCGTTATGATTTTTAAGTGATTAACGAGTTAGTCGTTATGAACACTACGTTGGGTTTATCTAATCTATTCGCTTTCGGATAACGTATTTACTCGTATACTAGTAACCTAATTATTTAAATATTCGGCAACTGACGTAATCTGCATTCGCGACATATTCGCCAAAAATGTAAACAAATATGAGTTAATGGAAAAATAACTTTAATTCCTATACGATAAAGTTCAGTTTACGCTATACAACTTCAAACATTTTTATAACTTTTTCAATTGTGGTAGTCACTCTGAAATCAACTTAATTGTCATTAAAATAAAGTTGACATTTGTTTAACTTGAAATAACGTCAATTTGAAACATAAATTTGAATATAGCAACATCAGGTCTGTAGGGACTGCCCCGAAGTTACAGGGTAGCAGCAATGTCTATGTCGATATTTCTAAGTTGGTCAACCTTTGTCTCCCCAACTAATTTGTTTCTCACATCAAGTCTACTAGTTTTTATTAAACTGCGCGCATGTACCGACGAGACAGCTCGAAGACTTTTTGACCGCGAGTTCGGACACAGGCCGGCGACGCAACTGTCGCACGTCTACTGGTTGCAATGCATGTGCGCGCACGGCGAAAAAATATGTTGATGCGGCAAAAATTTGCGGAAGAAGTAGCGTTGCTGTCGCTCCCGTGTGTGCATCGTCCAAATCTCGGCGGGGGAGACAGCGACACGAAAAATTTGATCGTGGGCGCCTTCCCTAAAGTCCCTATTTATTGGAACTAATGTTGCACAACAATTACGCAACATTGTTGCCAGCAATATTTGTTATTGCGAGATGATTTTTGGTTTTCTATGAATAGAATTTAATGTTGCTAGCAACATTATTTGCTGCAACACAAACATATGTTGCTGCAACAATGCTGCTCAACTTTGTTCTCCGATGAATACGTGACTCCTTACACCAATATTGCTTGAATGATATACAACGATTTGCTTGTTTTAAATTTTTTTAATTTTTTTGTTCCACAGGTGCTGGTTGAAAAGCTGTTAAGGAGTTGTCCAAAAATTAAGAAGATCTACCTACTGATGAGGCCGAAGCGAGGCCAAGATGTTGCCTCACGCCTCACCGAGCTAACACAGTCACCGGTCAGTAGTTCACTCATTCGTTCTTCAATCATACGCATATTCCTTTTTTATATCTAGCGCGACTCGCCCCTGCTTCGCACGGTTTGAAAAAACATGAAGATTTCTTTATTAAACCTAAGTTAAATATTTCTGCAATAAACACATCGTAAACCATGTTTCATACAAACCTTGCCCCTGACAATTACAAACAAAACTAATAAAAAGTTCGCAAGTGGTGATCTTTCATACATGCGGCAATTTGATTTTAATTTACATAGATTTTGTTGTGTATTTTATAATTCGGCTTTATGCTTTGCATAATTAAATGTACGTATTTTTTGCAATTAATTACTATTTTTAATGAAACAAAAAATAAATCTATTTAAAGATTAACTGAAGGCCAATTCTCGTAATTAAAAACGTTCAAAATGTAGTCGCATTCTCATCTCAGCGACAATCAATGTCAATAACTTGTCAAATATAATGTAGGGATTTTAGAGGTATTTTTGATAGATCGAGACTGAGATTAATAAGCGAACGTTCCTAAAAACACGGAATTCCCCCTCAGGTCACATAACATTAACTGTTTGAGGGTCTCGTGGCAAAGAAATAACAGCCAGTCGCGTCGATCTTCAAAGTTAAGCAACGTTTACCTAGGTCGGTCGGTGAATAGGTGATCAGTACATACCAAGACCCCTCCGTGCCTCGGAAAACACGATGAACCGTTGGTCCGGGCTGTAATTTGTAGATCTTTAATAGTCTTACCAGGAGACATAAAGTCTGATAACCAGGGGGTCTACTCCGAAGTGCAAAGTGCGAATGTTCGGATCGGACCGACACATGGCCGAACCGAATATTATTGAAAAATGCGAAAAAAGTTCGAATCAGCTCAGTTAGGTCGGGACCATAGTCAATATTCGAAAGAGTGTAGGAGTGTAGGATCGGGACCGACCGAATCAAATAGTAACTTCGTAGCAGGAAACGGCCGAACACTCGGCCGATACTACTTCGGAGTAGACCCCCTGTCTTGCCAAGGAGTATCGTGTTACCCAGTAACTGGGTTGTGGAGGTCAGATAGGCAATCGCTCCATGTAAAATACTAGTATTCAGCTACATCCGGAAAGACTGAAAGTCGACCCCAACTATTGAGTTGGTAGTATGGGTTCGATTCCCAGGTCGGGAAAAGTGTTATTGGGTTATTCCATTAGGAATTTCTTAATAACAGCCCGTAGTCGGATTTATGATTGGTTGACGGCAATAGGCTTGCACCGCAGTTTGAGTCTGACCTATTCCATCGACTTATTGCACAACTAGGCACTAAGAAGGTACGCATTGCCAGTTACCATCCTTGTGCTAACGGAATGGTCGAAAGGCTCCACCGCCAATTAAAGGCTTCGTTAATGTGTCGTGACGAATCATGGATCAAAGCCTTGCCCATCGTCTTACTCGGCATGCGAGCCGCGCTGAAGGACGATCTCGGTACCTCGGTAGCCGAACTAGTTTACGAAGAACCACTCCACCTACTTACATGGGACTGAAACATAACTGGCGAAATGTACTAGATACACCTCTGCCCTACCCTTCGGGGATTCTATCTATGTTCTATGTTACGGGTTTGGTTTCCGCACTTAGTCCTACAAGTGGACCATTTTGCGTGAGCCATGGCGGCTGTCGGTGGTTATTCCAACCAGCCCACCTCCCTCCAGAAGCTTATTAAGTCTCCTGGTCTGTTGAGAACATCTGTGTAAGATCTGGGTTTCCCAAGGGTTTGCGACCTAATCTGGGTGACGCCTGTGCACTCAAAGAGCACATGCGCGACGGTTTCATCAGCCTCCATGCAAGCTCTGCACAGGGGGCCGTCCCTTCGGGGATTACGGGCGTGATGTTATGTTATGTTTATGTCAATAATATAAATTATCGCTGTCTTTAGTTCTGCTGTCAGCTTTTCCACACAAAGCATCGTTAGAATATTGCAAGTGTGTACTTTATAGTATTCAAGTACTTAACTTGTTCTCTTAACACTAAGGATTAAAGCCGTGGAAGACCATTTAAACATTGTTCAGCTTCCTTTTGTCAAAGATGTGATTTATTTACCTATTTATTTATTTCAATGGACTGACATTTGCATTGTGTATTAGTGTTGTAATAGTGTATTCTTATTTTATGCATTTATGACGTATTTGCTTGAGTATGTTGAGGTTTTTCCGCCCTTAACCAAAATCCACTTTTGTTGTGTGGACTTAAACCCCCTTATTACAAAACAAGGTTTTTCTTTCGATCAAATCAAAAAATTATACAAAAATGACAGCTTAGTTCGGTGCTAAGTTGTCATTTTAGTATTAAGAACTTTGCCTTAATCGAAACACCGTTCGAAATACAAGTACTGGCTCAATAGTTTAGGCTAGAACTAAAGTTAGGTTTCGTTTTGTAATAAGACGGAAGGGATTTAATTGCATTGGTACACACGATGACATATCTGTACATTTCCAGTTTTACCTGACCTCGCATTGTATAGGCTTTTCGTACAATGAAAAGTCAGCTTATATTATACTTGGACTCTAATCCAATAAACGATCTGTTTGCGGAAGAATGGACGAAGATTTTGTCGGCATGTCAGAAGTACTGAGAGAGGGATTTATGAAAGTGTTGTTAACTTTTTACTTGATGATTTTATCTTTTATGTGTATATGCAAACTTACTGCGTCTTTAATTTCTGTAATTGTTTTTAAACCGTTTTAATTCATTAGCATTCGAAATATCTACCTTTAATAAGTCTGAAATTTCCAACACGTCTTGCATCATCAAGCGTGGTGATTAATGTTCGTGTAGCGGTATCTACAACGCCACATGTGAACAACGCGTAATACTGACGTCATGCAAATCCTGCATCTCGCAAGCAGAGTTTACCGCGCAATTAGCATAGATACAATTTTCCAATATCAATCGTTGGGCAATTGCTCGCCAGACACAACTCCCGACTGCACCCAAATTGCGTAACACACAATCAATCTCAATCTGGATCACTTTGAAGGATATTGCAAATCCATTGCTTCATATGTTCAAAAAATGTGTCATGTGTCTGCTCAACAACGTAAATAACGCAATGAATGTTGTCGAACTGTCAAAATGAAACCGATTCCGATTGATCGTGTTCGAATTCCAATCTAACCAGATGCAACTAGATACAAGTAGTTTACATGGAGCGCAATGAGCACGTGTGAGGATCTTTAGGAGTGGCCCCAATAACGGACAAACTAAAGGAAATGGCAGGCTTACTTGGTACGGCTACGTAATGAGAAGAGATAAGATAGTGTGTTAGTGAGTGAGTGTTAGTTGATAGTTTCACAGTAAAACATCTGAATATCACTACGAAACGCCTGGGAAGAGGAAGACCCCCCGCTACACGGTGCTCCAAAATGGAAAGTGAGATGAACCCAGGCCAGATCATCCTAGCGCCGCTGTACAAAAAGACCAAAGTACAGATAAAGCTGGGATTAAGGGATGGAAGAAGAAGAAGACATGGACCCAGTCACTGGGTAACCAGTCTTACCAAGAAGTATTGTTCCCCTTAATAAGACTGGTTGTCAGACTTTCAGGCTTTTGACAACCCGTAACGACTGTCAAAGATCTACGAATGACAGCCGAGACCAATCTGTTCCAATTTTGATCGTTTTTTTTTTTAAAGGAATGCAAGATTATTTATGTTCTTCTTAACCAATTACTGATGAAGAATATTCCTTCCCCAGTTGTTCGAGACTTTACGGAGAGAGCGGCCTCAGGAGCTGAACAAGATAGTTCCAATAGTGGGCGACATCACCGAACCAGAGCTGGGCATCAGCGCTGCAGATCAGGCTATGCTTTGTCAGAAGGTAAGACAACATCCTTTCTATCACTCTCATCATGGCTATAACAGGTCACTGCTAGACTTAATATGCCTCTCTGATCTTTTATTTGAGTTATGTTAAAAAGAACCATGTTTCTTTCAACTTTTTCGTGGTCATAAAATGAAATGACATCTTGATACAGAGTAAAAGTAATGAGCTGTTTTTTTTTCTTTTTTTTTTATTATAAATAATTGTCGAAATAGATAGCGAACACGCTGACATTTTTAACAATTGCTGAAAAAGCTGAAAAATTAATAAACCGGCCAGTTATGTCTTCTTGGTCAATTACTTTACTGGTTATTTTTACTGAATAACTTTACACAGGCGGCATCGAAAAATTCGTCCGCATCGTAGTCAACAAGAAAAGGGCCCAAAAAGTTTCAGCATTACCCCGTTGTGTGGCAATGCTGATTCTTTGGACAAAAAATAGGCCAGCCCTCTGGACCAATCGCTTGGCGATATCTCGAAAACCCAAGTCCAAAACTGATGCATACTCCAACTGAACAAATGAAACAAGGTGTTGACTAAATCTCCATTCTTTATCACCAGATATCAGTGGTGTTCCACTCGGCGGCGACGGTGAAGTTCGACGAGAAGCTGAAGCTGTCCGTCACCATCAACATGCTGGGCACGCAGCAGCTTGTACAGCTGTGCCATCGTATGCTTAGCCTTGAGGTGAGGACCTATGTACTTAATAAAAATCTTAAATTCATTCATACTCTGACAAACAACGCACTAACTAAACTGCTGGATTTAGAAGCGTGAAATTCACAAAAGTTCCTTATAACATAATGAAGGTGAGCACTAAGGAAGAGTGAAGCAATAAAAATTGAATGGAATCAAATTGAGTTATTGAACATTTAGCCCCCTCATCATCATCAGTCCACTGCTGGACAAAGGCGCCTCTCCTATTGCACGCCATCCAACTCGATTTTCGGCAACTCTCATCCAGCTGCTACCAGCCATCCTGCGAAGATCGTCCCTTCACCTAGCCTGAGGGCGTTCCCACCTTACGTTTACTGATTCCAATACCGATAAAAGAGTTAAATAGAGGTTGAAAGTTTGTATAGTAGAAGTTCATGTTTGCCGATGGGAAATCCCGTCGGGCATACGCAGTCTCCGCTCTAGGACTGGTCTGCTCCACCGGTTATCGGTCCTTCGACAAACATGACCAGCCCGCTGCCACTTCAGTTGCTTACCCTGCAAGCTATGTCGGTTATTCCGGTTCTTTTCCGGATAACTTAATTCCTTCAGAGTAACTTCGAGCATAGCCATCAACTAATGTAACTGGCCGATTACTGTTTTATGTAAACGTAAAACAAATTAAAGTAAAATTAATAAATAGTGGGAAACAAAAACTTTATATTAATAGGAATAGCGGGACAAACCAGGCAAGAATTAAAAAAAAATAATATAAGAATAACATTAATATTGGAGCTCATTAAAATATACCAAACCATTGTAAAACTTTCTGGTGGTTAGGTTAGGTAAGTATTTATAACATAAAACAATTATTGATAATTTAGTTGCATGACGCGTTTAGCGACGTTTATCTCGTTAACGTGTCTCGCTAGTGAATCATTTTGAAATGAGTCACACACGTCATCATGAAATTCAATGAATGTATTTTTTTAAACATAATTCTGTAAAAACATCGCCTTTAGCGATAAGAACGATAGATACATCCTGTGTAACTTTTATCATAGGATCTAAATCAAATCTACTAGTTATGACGTAGGTGTAATCATTTTCATCTGATCATGGATCTAACATCAAGCCTATTGCAGTCCACTACCGGACATAGGCCTCTCCCAGGCCGCACCACAACACCCTGTCTTCCGCCTTCCGCATCCAGTCTGTCCCAGCCACCATCTTTAGGTCGTCCGTCCATCTAGCTGGGGGGCGTCCCACACTACGCTTGCCGATACGCGGTCTCCACTCCAGGGGGTCTACTCCGAAGTAGTATCGGCCGAATGTTCGGCCGTTTCCCGCTACGAAGTTACTATTTGGTTCAGTCGGTCCCGATCCTACACTCCTACACTCTTTCGAATATTGACTATGGTCCCGACTCAACTCGCATTTTTCAACAATATTCGGTTCAGCCATGTGTCGGTCCGATCTGAACATTCGCACTTTGCACTTCGGAGTAGACCCCCAGGACTCGTCTGCTCCACCGGCCATCGGTCCTTTGACAAAACATGGCCAGCCCCCCAGCACAAAATACATGCGTTGTCTCATTTACCAGACTCTGTCTCTGTTTTAAATTTTAGTCCTACAAACTAATGATAGGACATTCCCCATTTTAATTTTTTTTTTACCTATAAACAATAAGTATTCCTTTCTTTTCTTTTTTCTTTTATTACCTCTTTATCCAGTGCAGTGGAGGCCCAGTGGTAACGGCCGCGACATACGAGTTATTCGAACCCAGACAGGCTCCCCTGTGTGTAAATAATTTCATCACCGCTGCTCTCAAAACGCTGAAGGAAAAAACCT
This sequence comes from Apamea crenata, assembly GCA_949629185.1. NCBI lineage: Eukaryota > Metazoa > Arthropoda > Insecta > Lepidoptera > Noctuidae > Apamea > Apamea crenata. The sequence goes on along the minus strand of OX451380.1, from coordinate 5,194,375 downwards.
TAAGGAAACTGGCAAAAGGACATGCCAGTTTCCTTACGGTTTAACCTAAAAATTCGAAGTCATGTGACATCTGCCAAATGACACTGGGCCCGCGTGGTGGATTACAGTGCACTCCCTCTCGGAATGAAGCCTATGTCTCCTCTCTGCCTATGGGATATTTTAGGCTGATTATGCTTACGTCTTAACCCAGTTTTTTCATCATATTTTCTAAATATTCCAGGCCTTAGTGCACGTGTCAACAGCCTACTGCAACTGCGAGCGCGAACGCGTGGAGGAGACGGTGTACGCGCCGCCTGCGCATCCTGAGCACGTCGTGACGCTCGTCCAGACCCTGCCGGATGAACTGGTGGATAGAATCACACCGGATTTAGTCGGTGAGTGAATAGAGAGGATGGTCTTTTATTCACTACAAGTTCATGACCATGATGATGCCGAGAAAGGTGAAAATGAAAAAGAGGTACTCGTAGTTACAGAATAAGTGCCAGAAATAGCTCACAATTGATAAAAAAAATGTCTTCATTTCTGGATTTGTAATAAAGGATAGACAAGGTGTAAAGTACATCAACATTTTTCTGATTATATACAGGATGGCAGGGACATCGACGTGCAAACTGTAACCATGAATTCAGTACAGACGCCAGCACATAAAGCCACCCGAAACTGTCAAATTTTCCCAATCAACCTTGAACCTAATGCTTTAGCGATAAAGTTGAAAATCTATTAAAGAAATTTGACAGATTGTAGTAGCTTAATGAGCTGGCGTCTGTAGGTACATGATTCTGAACCTTGATAAATAGTTTAGTTTAGCTAGTAGTTAGTTTAGTTATCAAGAAAAGTGTTACAATACCTACGCGATCAAAATGTATGGAACAGCAATTTTTTTTTAAACCGATTTAATATTTGAACGCGAAGAGGGTTTCAGAATCATGTGCTGAATTCGTGGTAACAGTTGGCGCGTCAATGTGGGATGCCACCTTGTGTGATACTAAAATGTAAGTCTCATGTTACAGAAAAAAAATGCATACTGCCAGTTGCTTTTAAGAATTTCTTAAAAAAAAATAAAACAAAAAAACTGCCAGACCTACGGGATGATTGCAGAAGATACTATCAGTAGCAATAGGTTACATTTTGACAATTCAACAACATTCATTGCGTTGTTTTCAACACATTTATCGGACATATGAAGCAATGGATTGGCAATATCCTGCAAATTGATTCAGATTGTGATTAAAAGTGTATTACGCAGTTAAGCTGCTGGAGATCACGGTACAGATATAGTGAGAGCGTTTGATTCTCATCTACTTAAAATGACAATATTAACGTATTATTTTTCTACATTTCAGGTGACAGGCCTAACACATACACATTCACAAAGGCTCTAGCAGAGGATATGCTTATAAAGGAGAGCGGTAACCTACCCGTCTCCATTGTTCGGCCTTCTATCGGTAAGATATTATTATTGATATGTATGCAAAACTTATTAATAAGTTTAAAAAATAGATTTTAAAAAATCGTGTGGGCTCGAGGAATTTTCCTTAGAACTTCGTTATATATAAGTACTACTGCCGTAACATTTGAATTTCTAACTACAACCGTTTAGTTGGTAGAGGGGGTGGGGGGGGCACTTGACTCTAACGAAAATTGGTACTTTAAAGCTTGATAAGTCACGAACGGCTTACTTAATCAAAAAACAATCTTCCCAAACCCCTAATATTTCTGAAAGTCCTATCCAACGATATCCCACACTATGGGAAGGACGAAAAAAAATATTATCATCCCCACTTTACATGTAGGGGAGGTACCCTAAATAATTTTTTTTTTCAAAATTTTATTTTACCACTTTTTCGGCGTCATTAACGTGTATACTCATGCCAAATTACAATTTTCTAATACCAATAGTTTTTGAGCTAAACCGCGGACATACAGACAGACAGACAGACGGACATGGCGAAACTATAAGGGTTCCTTGTTGACTACGGAACCCTAAAAATTGCGAAGACAATGAAGCTCAAGGAAAAAGTCCCAAGGAAATTATCGAAATATCCTTTGAATAAAAAATCTATATAAGGGCTTCCAACGCCAGATAATTTTATACGAGGAATAGTTTTGAATTTTTGACAGTTCTTCCATACAAAATCTGTCAGACGTCAATTTTATTCCATCTTACCTTTTTATTCGTAATCGCACTATTTGTTTTGTAAGCTTTATCGGGTATTCGCCTAAATCGATAAGTAAACGGCCTTGGGGAAAATGATAAATATTACGTTGAATACTGCTTATAGGTTAACCGGATGCATTAGTGTAATGCAAGGACAACTTTTTGGACAGCAGTGGTGGCCCTTGGGGGGCTTGTGGTTAAGTAATAACAGCCGCACGGGTCGATCAATCAGGTTAAGCTACTGCCGCAGTTGGTACGTGGATGGATGATCATCTTCACATACCAAGACACGGAAAGCACATTAAGCTGTTGGTCCCGGGCAGTCCCGGCTGTCATTCGTGGATCTTTGACAGTATCGTTACGGGTCGTAAGTAGTCCGAAAGTCTGACTACCAGTCTTACCAAGGGGTATCGTATTACCCAGTAACTGGGTTGTGGAGGTCAGATAGGCAGTCGCTCCATGAAAAATACTAGTATTCAGCTGCATCCGGTTAGACTGGAAGCCGACCCCAACATAGTTGGGAAAAGGCTTGGCAGTTGATGAGCAGTCATGGTGGCCTATAGTCCGCGCGGAACTATTTGCCCGCGCCTTAGGTATGTAAGCGGTGGGACGGAGGGGCCCCGCGCACTACGTACGGGCGTTGCAACCCGTCGCCTCACCCCCGCTGTCCCTCCCGTCCCACCGCTCACATACCTAAGGCGCGGCCAACTAGTTCCGCGCGGACTATAGTTGTAACAGCCGCGATTTACGAGTTGTAGATCGTAACGTTCGAACCCAGACAGGCGCTTCACTTTGTGTAACTTATTTCATCACCACTACTCTCAGAACCAACGACAAAGACAACGATGAGACATCTACCAACCCGCACTGGGCCCGCGTGGTGGATTACAGAGAGGAAGCCTGTGTCCCAGCAGTGGGAACATTATAGGCTGATTTTATATAATTATATACTAGCTTTTGCCCGCGACTTGACCGCGTGAAGCAACTTTCTTAATTTTTTTTTTACGTAAGAACCTTCTACAAAATATTGGAAAACTTAAAAAAAAATATGGAGGAAATCGGTACAGTCGTTCTCAAGCTATGGCGTGACCAAGGGAAATAGGGATTCATTTATATTAATGACTTGCTATCTTATTTATGTAGATACTAGATCTAGATCTTATATATGAACATTCCTGTATACCCCGAAGCGTTAGATACAGGTGCATAGCACATACGGTCACACATCAGGCTATACATTTCCAGTTTTATCTGACCTCGCATTGTATAGGTTCTTCGTACAATCAGAAGTCAGCTTATACTGGATTTGCATAACTTGATGTGTAGCATGTGATGAGTAAACCTACATTTCGTGTCATTGTATTAATTTAAAGAAGGATAATTCTTCGTATATCCTACAGAACGTGCTGAATCATTTCTTTGCTGGTCTTAAAGTGATTCATATATACAAAGCGAGTATTTGAGACTCTAAATAAAGACTTGCAATATTCGAATTCTAGATTAGCTTCTTTCTGCGACTTGTGCGCATAAAATTTCATCTTTTAACATAAAATATATCCTGAAACTTGGCAATACTGGAGCTTCCCGTTAGTGAAATAATTTTCGGAAACGGATCTGTAGCTTCGAAGATTACCAAACTCAAACTCAAATCATTTATTTCAACTAAACCAATTACAGGCACTTTTGAATTGTCAAACGGTCGGTCAGTCAGAAAGATGAAGCTAGTGGCCCATTCCAAAGCGTAGGTACCTATGGAGAAGAACCTACCTTCTACATACAAGCTTACAAATTATACCTCTTTTTCTTTTATGCTTTAAGTAAAGTATTTCGATATGAAGCCTAAGACTATTCCTTGAGGGACACCTTACTTCATAGTTTAAGTTTTAATGTATGTACTATAATTTCCTATTCAGGATATGTTTCGTTTAATCAGATAATACGAGTAAACACACATCATCACTATCATTACTGAGTATTATATCTGTTACCAGACTATAAAAAAATTGGATATTATCTACCTTATCATTGATGAATCGAGGAGGCGTAAGTGTTTCAAGATCGAGATTATGTAACTTTATGCTGAAATAAATGTAGATAGGAATTGCGTAATGTGATCAGCTGATTATTTGTCACGTGCTGTATAAAGTTATAATAATATTAATACATACTTTTTTTCAGACCATGGTGTCCATTTTGTTAGTAACAATGTTCTTATAGACTAGTGTTAGTAATAAAACTACCCACAATTAAAGGATAATGTAATGTAGAGTGACAGGGTAATAGGACTATCACAAGTCCTTGTGAAGGCCCGCAAAAAATATGTTATAGAGAATCTTTACAATTTTATATCTTCACATCGGACTGAAAATTATTTATTTATTTAAGTTTACTTGTACAACATTACACAATATAAACCCAAGGCGTTGTACAGAGCAATTTACAAACTAAAAAGTGACACATAAAAACTTAAGTAGGTTGGTTAGGTAAAATACAATTTAAAAAAGTATATATAATTATAGTAGGTATCGACAAAGGCCTTCTCCAAGCACTGATTTCTCAATGTTTCATTTAAATGATCGTTCATGTTCTGCTATTATGTCATTCGATGATCTATGTACATCTTGCCGTTGGTTAATCAATAGCATATATTACGCAACAATCAAAATCCTTTTTATTTAGCAATTCAAAAAATATCCATTGCCTGTTTACTTTGTCGAGCAGGCGAATTTTTCAAGCATAAGAACGGATGTATGTTATTATGAATCCTCTTTAAAATGAAAGGATACAAATTCTTTCATCGTAAATATATTACGCAATTGGTGCTGGCTGAAATCGGGCTTACGATGCCATTACTAATTCCAGCTATTTAAAAACCTAATTTCCTTATATTCCAGTGCTCTCATCGGTCCGAGAGCCAGTAAAAGGTTGGGTGGACAATTGGAATGGTCCCAACGGTATCATCGCAGCGGTGGGCAAGGGAATCTTCCGTACGATGCTGGGAACCGGCACGAAGGTTGCAGACTTGGTACCCGTCGATACTGTTATCAATCTAATGATTGTATGCGCGTGGAGGACGCATTTGAGACGGTAAGTGATGATAATCTTTGAAATATTTGAGGGGATGACTAGGCTAGTAGGGGAAAAAGAAAGAAACGATGTATGCATTGGATGAGCAAAGAAATGATGGATTGAGTGAAAGATGATAAGACTAGAAATGAAGTGGCTACTGCGATTACAGCTAATAGTAATGAAAGAAAAAACTATGCTGTGACAACCAAAAATAAATTGGGATAGGGTCAAGAGGATGATGACCAAGTCTTCCTATATTGGATCAGCAATGGTCATAATATCCAAAATAACTCGTTAAGGATGTTCTATTAAAAGTTTAACTGATAGGGTCAAGAGGATGATGACCAAGTCTTCCTATATTGGATCAGCAATGGTCATAATATCCAAAATAACTCGTTAAGGATGTTCTATTAAAAGTTTAACTAAACGTTGTTGGGAAACACAAAGTTTAACCGGCGATGCACAAAAATAATTGTTTATTACGATTTTTTGGTCCTTCATTCCAATAAAGCACGTTGGGGATAATCTATGACTAAGCCAATGTTGCGTTGCTAAGCCAATGTACAATCACCGTACTAAAACTATCAACATTGGACTTTGTCACATAAAATTGCCTACCAGCTGTTTTATCAATAGCGTGTAACGTCACTGACGCGTCATTTTTGACGTTGCCATTTGTATCCTAATATGTTTTAAGTTTGCTCAAGGTTTTCGAGGTCATCTGTACCTCCACTGTAATTTTTTTTGGCTCAAAGTCTCAGATACATACTTTACTACGTATTGAGGGGTGTTGTACTTGTTGTATGTTTATAATCCTACCAATACCCTTCAGCAGCCTTTAGCAGGCCATTGCCGGATACGCCTTTCAAATCGCATGATGTAATATAACTCGATCATCAGCTATTCTTAAGCAATGCTACCACCCACCCTGTAAAGATCATATTGCTTCCCTTAGTCTGCCGGCGTCCTACCATGGCATTCTACTCTATTTATTCAAACACCTCTTTTCTTTTTATTTACAGAGGTGAGGGAGTAGTGGTGTACAACTGTTGCACCGGCCAGCAGAACCCCATCACGTGGCAACGATTCGTGAAGACCAGCTTCAAATATATGCGGAAACATCCGTTCAGTAAGTTTATATGCGTTTTAATAGTTTTCAGAACATATCGGTGTAACCTTCTCAAAGGTTGCACCGACATATACTACTTTTTGTCTTGACAGTTGAAGTCGGTGGCCCATGAACTTAACTTCACTATCTTCAATCAACTCAGCCTATTGCAGTCCACTGCTGGACATAGGCATCTCCCAGGCTGCGCCACAACACCCTGTCCTCCGCCTTCCGCATCCAGTCTGTCCCAGCCACCTTCTTTAGGTCGTCCGTCCATCTAGCTGGGACATCCCACACTACGCTTGCCGATACGCGCTCTCCACCCCCCCACTCCCTATCTTAATCAACTCTAACTACGATGTATAAAAGTTAACCGTCACTATAATTTCTTCTCTTCGAATTGCCTGAGATCCAGTCCAGCAATAGGACAGATGACCACAGAGCTGATTTTCTGGAACTACTTGAAGTTAGCGCTAGCAAGCTATAGCGAGCCATTACTACTCCTCAATTTGCAGTGGCTAATGAGACTAAAGTCTGGGAAGCTGCCTCTTTCTAAAAGAATTGGACCATATATTTATAACTAGCTGCGCCCCGCGGTTTCACCCGCATAAGTTTCGATCCCGTGGGAATGTCGGGATAAAAAGTATCCTATATGTTAATCCTGGTTATAAACTATCTGTGTGCTAAATTTTGTCAAAATCTGTTCAGTAGTTTTTGCGTGAAAGAGTAACAAACATCCATACATCCATACAAACTTTCGCATTTATAATATTAGTAGGAAGTAGGATTCTAATGATAACCCTTTTATTTCCAGACGAAGTCTTATGGTACCCAGGAGGAGACATAACAAGCAATAGATTGAAGCATGGTACGCTGTCGCTGCTCCAACACCGCGCGCCCGCCGCCATCATGGATCTCATTGCCACTGCTACTGGCAAGAAACCTATGTATGTATACCACTTCAAAACCTTAAATCTAGACCAGTATAATGGTGGATTCGACGTTTCTGTTTGATTAATGTAACAATTCATATGATTGTATAGACATATGCAATAGAATAAGTTATGTAGTAGGTACCCAGAACTACTATATGTCGAGGTGTGCGCGCACGACCGCTGTTTGTTGTAACCTCTTGTCGATCAAACGCAAGATCGCGAGCACCCCTACGGCGTCTTACTACTCAGTTCAATGAGATTTTCCGGGATATCGAGTTCTTTGTTATTTCCGCTAGATAATTTTGAAATATTGCGCTTAAAATCATAATTTCTATTTTAAATATTCTATTATATCTTCTTTCTCTTTTTATTATTTTTACCTGTATTGTTTATGTTTTCAGTTTAGTTTTATTTTTTATATTTAACCTTACTCTATATTCAATGTAGGTAATTTACATCGCACGCCGTTCGTGTTTGTTTAACTTTTTTTATATTATGTGGAAAATGTTGTTGGTTATACATTTTTGTACTCCCATTTTAGTTTTAAGTCCTATACCATAACATTGTAATGTGTAACCGTTTATTTTCCGAAATAAAATAAAATAAAATGAAGTAACTATGTTCTATACTACGCTGGTCTCCGTTCTCAAAAGCCATTGAGATATTATTAAACTTTTACTGAAAATATATATGACTAGCTGTGCCCCGCGGTTTCACCCGCATAAGTTTCGATCCCGTGGGAATATTGGGATAAAAATTATCATATGTGTTAATCCTGGTTATAAACTATCTATGTGCCAAATTTCATCCAAATCCGTTTAGTAGTTTTGCCGTGAAAGAGTAACAAACCATTCATCCATACAAACTTTCGCGTTTATGATAATATTAGTAGGATGAGTTGGTTTCACTCTGAGCAGATGCGGTATAATTAACAGAAACGATTTTATATACCAGTATTTGGAGTTTGTCCTGTATAATGATGTTCCTCAATTCCACCTTCTCTTCCAGGATGGTCCGCGTACAGAACAAGTTAGAGAAAGCAGCTGCATGTCTGGAGTACTTCACTACGCGCCAGTGGGCCTTCGCCGATGATAACGTGCAGGCTCTCTGTGCGTCGCTTTCGCCTGACGATCGCAGGTAAGACGGCGATGATTTTGGATATATTTTCTACCATTGTCTTTTCTATGGGGTTAGGAGACGTGATTTCAATATGTATTACAGTGCGAGTAGAACTAATTCTGTCTTAAAAGTTGCCAAATGCTCAGTGTTTATTTCGATTCTTTTATGATCTCCTTATAATTAGAATTCTTTATCTACTTATTCATGAGACTAATAAGCCTCAGTAACTAGAAATTACGACTTCCACCCTGTAGACTCCACCTTTGCATCAAATGAGGACCTTGTCCTTATGATCCATGCTAACAATCGCAGCTGCTGCAGCATTAAAGTGATCGCAATTTAGTGCGGGCACCACCGCATTAGAAAAATCCTCCTTTATCACTTTCTATGAACCAACACACACTACATGCGCACCCCATTTTTTTTATAATAATATTATATTTAATTGCGTAAAACATGGTATGAAATGGTCATGTTTAGCCAAGATTAAACATAGCATGCAAATATTTGTAATAACAATTTCCTTAACAAAATTATTATTATATTACAACAACACTATATATGAAAATTTGTTGCACTGCGGCTTGTTGCGGCAGTAATATGCGCTTGGCTTTAGTGTATGGTTGTCCCTAGTCCTTTATAATAAATAGTATTCTGACATAAATCTTTCGTTTCTCTAGGACTTTCGACTTCAACGTGCGAAACATCGACTGGGACGCGTACATCGAGTCGTACGTGCTCGGCATCAGGAGGTTCCTCTTCAAAGAGAGCCCAGACACGTTGCCTAAGTCCAGGGCCGTGCTGCGAAGGTATATCTTCATTTATTTAACTTGATTTTACTTGAAATACTGGCTAATAGCTTCTGATTAATACAAATCCATCAACTTGATAAGAAGGAGAGACTTAATCTACAATCTCTAGTATGGAATTGTTGGAAGTTTTTGAAACTTAATTTTAATCCAAATTTCCTTTGACTTTTTGTAGAATTTTGTTGAGATTATCAGATAAATGAAGGTTATTTTGTAAATTGGAAAAAATATAACACATGTTCATGTTAGTTTTATAATTAAACCTGAAGAGAAACCAAAATAAGGACAGTTTTTCCTAGCCGACAATTCTGACAAGAAACATCGAAACAAACTCAGAGGTTAAAGTCTTATTAATTTATTAATTAGGTCAAAGTCTCTTTTAGTCAATATACTTTGTAATGGACACAGATCGCATGACGACCGTTGAAATTGTCATTGTCTGAGGTTAATTGAAGCTAGTCGTCACTAGGCGTTAACTTCAATGTTAATATAAATATAACAATATGATTTTGGTTACAGATTACACATAGTCCACATTCTAACCCAAGTGGCCACGGTGTTCTTCCTATGGAGATTTCTGTTTTCACGCTCCAACGCGCTGCGTAACGTTTGGCGACGTGTCCTAGAACTGTTAACGAGGGCCGCTCGACTCTTAGCTATAGCCTGATGTCTTCTGCAAACGAATCTATCCTCGTTAACGCCTCTTCGTTTCAAGCTTCCAATCACGCCACGATAAACAAACCAATTTTGGCATTTGACATTCGTTTGACATTTGTTACAAGATGGCGACTCCCGCCAATTCAACATTGACACCAATAGATAATTGTTAAGTACACCGGCAAATAATTTAGGTAATATATTTTTCTCTTTAAAAATAAGCTTTTACGGGGCTGTTATATTTGCTTCGGGACTTACACTGTGTTGTGCAAAAATGTATATTGTGATTGTTGCAATGGTCGGCGGATTCTTTGAAAGTATGACGTGCATCATGGATGGCCAGTACTGAAACTTAACATTACAATTCCTATATCCTTCCCTATTGTCTTTCATGTATAAAAGTTAAGATAAAATAGGTCTATTATTGTAAAATAGTAACAGCAACTGTCTTCTGTGTAAAAACTTGTTGAAATCTGTTCCTAAGTACTTTAGAAGCGTTGGTTTATAAAATTAGTATCTTGGATGTTGATATAAAGCATTGATAATGACCATGTTTTCCATAACACAGTGTATCTCTACTACTTCCCAAGCGCTAGGCTGTTAGTTACGGATCGTTATAAGTAATAGTGGTTCCAATAATTTTGTACCTTTAACAGCTCAATATCTAAATGAATTCAAATCTGTTATCGCTTAGTTTTAATAACAATAGCGAAATGTATTGATATTCATGTTAAACTCGTGAGATTATATTTTTAAAGTCGGTTGTTGTGCCAACAATTTCTCAAGTCTTCGATTAATTTAATTGTCATGCTTCCATGAAATGTCATGTAAAACTACTCATCGACTGGCTTTTGGATTGGTTGGTCCTCATCAGTAATGCTGATTAACGAATCTTTGATTCTATATAACTATTAATTGACATTGATAATATAATATTCAAAGAATCAATTAAGATGGACGGTTTTAAGACACAAGAAGACAAACGATTTAAACAGCACTTTACTGACATGATAGTCAATGTTTGTAAATTTTTGAGGCTACAGTTGCCTGAAAAGCGAATGCTTTATACCTTTTGTTTTTGATTGAAATGCTTTCTGTTACCCGCTGGAGATTCATTCTGATGTTTTAGCAAGTTTAAGGGAAAACATTTCGTTTAGCGGACGCGTGTATATTTTTCCAAGATCGCAATTAGGATTCCTGATGGCTCAATAATAAATAGAAGTTTATGAACTAGTCAAATGCATTCGTTTTAAAGAACAACTCTTATGTTAGTCTTGAGAATTAGTTGAGCTGTTTTATCACAATTGTTCGTACATATTGATATATTATTATAATTAATATAACACTTTGAACACTTGCTAAATACAAAGAGTTGTTCTTAAACGCAGAAATATATATTATATATAGGCACCCATGTAAAATAAAGATTCCAAAACAAAATTGTTAAACAAACGACTTAGCGAAAATATTTATGAAGTGTGTAACTGTGGCATCTTCTAATTTATTGTCTACTTGTAATATACCTTTTGCATCTTCATCTTCTCTATTATATGACAAATTGAGTAAAATTTGAGTTGGCGATCGATGGGTGGCCTTATGACATCAGATTTACCAGTTCAATTAGTAGATTGATCTTGTATGAATAGGTTTTGATGTTCAAGATGAATGATTTGTAAGATCTTTTTGTCATTATATCAGACTAGTTTTGTCTACTATTGAACTAAGATGAAATCCAACAGTTCTTCTTAATATGTATTCAGTTCATGGCCATCTCATAGACGCTTCTCGAAAGTCTTAAGTAGAAACATTAGAATTTCTTACGATTTCTATAGAAATATGATAATGGTAATTGATTAGAAGGTGTCATAAAGTAATGATTATAAAGGATCGTGCGATTTGATAGCGGCTAGGAGCGTAGTGGTTCGTGGTAATTTATGAAATGTAGGAACGCAATGAGAAGAATGCGGAAATTCACACTCTCGTGATTTTTTAGAATGGTTAACCGCCAACACTGAAAAACCCATTTTGAAGTATTTGTAAAGATATTCTTATGGGTTTAATTTTTGTCCTTAAAGTTTTCCATTTTGTAATTTCGATACCCCGCATAGGAGCCATTTGCGGCCGATTGATATTTGATTGATCGTGATCGAAGCTTTGTAATTGATAATTTGGCTCCTACTATTCCTTATTTGGCTGTAATGAAGCTCAATTTCATAATCTTCCTTATTCACATGCTATTTTGAATGGCTTTTACATAAAGGTATGTGTATCAGACCGTGTCTATTTATACGTAACAAATTTTTGAAAAATAATGGAGATCCCATGTCATAAATTTTGATTGAATTTGAATACATGGGAATTTGAAACATATGAATAATTGCAATTATCAAATTCAACACGCCTGAGGCCTATTATAGATTTTTATTGCATTGATCTTAGACTTAAATTCAGGTTTCTTCCAAATACCTATGACTTTTGTAATGGATTGCGAATCCAGTTCTCACAATTCAAATGAGTGACAATTATTGTGTATAACTGTTAATGAAAATTAGTTTCTAACAAACTACCTAAAATAGCAGTCCTGACTTCAGAACTTCCAATATTGGTTTTGTTTATTTTACCTTGTTGACTTAATAGTGTTGTAAAATGTACGTGAAAATATATTTTTTGAACCTTTTGTCACTCAGTAACAATGTTATGCAACCCTAAATACTGTGAATGTTTACCATTGTTATGAAAACGAAATATTATAGTGAAAACTCCTTTCTCTAAATACATACCTCAAGAATGATGGATGTGTTTAGAAATTCCATTCTGAAATGGAAAATATTTTCACGTTTAGAGATAGAGCAGTCAGCTAGATATGTAATTAATAAAAATAAAAACATGACATGGGTCCTTCTAAGCGCTTAGTTAACGCAAGCAAAACATTTTTTAAAAATAAATAAATAAAATTCGTTCCAAAATGACGCTTCCTTAGTGATAATTAACGTAGGTATTTATTGATTTTTTATATAAAGTAAAAATTTCAGTTTGTATTATCTATGCTAGGAAACCTGTAGACTACAGGACTTCTGCCCCTCGACTATTCCCAATGCGTACTTATATATCTTGGTTGTTCTTACCAAAAAAAAACGCAAGTTGTCTTCGTAATCCCATAATATAATCGGTGTAAGCGGTACTTGTTAAGTAATGCCTAAGTTTATACGACATGTTATTTAAGTGTTAGCATTTTTTCTTATTGTATAAGTCTAACGCAGGACACTTTGGCTCTCACTGTTTTTCTTATATCACAATAAATGTAAGTAAATGATGGATTGTTTCCGCAAAGTTGGGTTTTGATTAACGCCACAGCTTCATTGATAAATTGTAATGTTTTGTAATCTTCAGCTCCGTGTTTATCATTCTCAAGTTAACGTTAGTTAGTTTTTCCTTTTGTGTTACTAGCATGTTTTGACTATCTAAGATTTGTTGGATATGCTGGCGATTAAACAGGATTCTTTAGAATAATCTATGGATTAAAAAATATTGTTATTTTGATGGCACATCAATCCTAGCTGTTAAACCATCGTTGCTTCGAAATAATTATTTGGTTTTTCTGATTCCATGTTACATAGAATTCCTTTTTACCCTCTCTTCAATGACTTCAAATATTGTTCCTCTTAACATTGAAATAACCTAAACTTTATTTGAAACTAGAAAAATATTAACGAACTCAATCCCAACTTTGCGAATACCGTTCCAATTTTCTTCCAGTGTCGAATTAATTTAAGTTCTCTTAGTGTAAATTTAAAACTTATAGATTCCTAAAAATGGAAGTGAATTCGAGAATGGTGAAACTAGAATTTATCGAAGTCATTGATTTAATTGTCACGAAGTCAGTGACTTCGATAAATATATGAAACTAGTGCGTACGTAAATATTTGTTTTTGTCTGTAAGTATATTATATGTACATTTTGAAAAAGAAATACTTCAGTCATGTTGTTATTATTTCAAGCTTTCTATTTAGTACTGTTTTGTATTTAATTAAGATAAGAAGATATTGTTCGGGAGACTTCCGGTGAAATTGTCCGTGCTGAGTTATTATTGTGTATATAGAATTTAGTTACCCCAAAGTTAAATCCAAATATATACATGCGGGAATATTTTTTCATTTTTTCGCTGTATCTTTAAAATGTAGACATGTTTTGGAGTGGTATAAGGTTTTGGCGGTTTTCGAACGAACTTTCAATATGGCGGTCGATATTGGATGAGATTGAAAAAAATAATGTTAGATGTTTGCAGTTTTTTGCAATTGTGTATGAGAGAAGGTTTATGGCCAGAACTGGTAAAACTTAGATGTTAATTCGGAAGTCGTTTCTTCTACTTTAATGGCTGAGTAGATAGTAATTTTGAACTAACAAATAGTACAAAAAATATAACGAACCATATTAAATAAAGTATTGCTGTTTATTTATTTAAAAAAGAAAAATGGATGTCGTTTGAAATTTTACACGATCGCGCCAAAATTTTGACAGTTAAAAATGGCAGCTCACGTTCGAAAACCGCATGATAATGCTTTAAATAAAATTTATTTTGCTTAGACGCCAGCGGTTTATAGCTATGGTAATTCAGTTAAACCATGATGGGATGAAAAAATAGTGCAGGAAAGAAATATGCTCAATGGTTGAAAGTCTTCGTCTCGACTGGCTGGGTATAGCGTGGCATTTTGAATGACAAACTTCTCTTTCAAATATATTTGGAATCTTTAAAAAGAAATTTAGGAACGTCCAAAAAAAGCTAAGTGATATTGAAATTCTTAGTCTTGTTTTGCGTTTAGTTGAAATCCTATGCATTTTCATCTTGCTTTAATTTTGTAGTGTCTATCTTACTAATAAAAACATCGTAACGTAAATTATCACCAAATCAGTATCATCTAAAAATGCATTTATCGCAAATCAAAAAATACAACACCCTGGATAACCTCCAAAGTTCTACTAGAGCGAGACAACGCCGTACGCAAATGCCCAGCTAGAAAAGGACGGTGATAGTCTGCAGGCAGGAGAAACGTGTCTCGGTGATAGGTCGGTATATACATGGGGGGGTTTATTTATTATTCCATAATGTAATAAAACGAATGTAAAGTTTAGTATGTTTCATTGGAAACACCTAGCCAATCGAAATTCCTATTATCCTTCCTAATTCCTAAGTCCTCATAGCATAGAAAAGATCAGCGCAGACAGAACAGCAAAATTCTTGAGCAGCTCTTCATTGGTAAATTGAAAATGAACTCATTCACATTCAAAAGAGAGTTCAAAATTTTATGCAAGAGATGATTCCCTGTTGCGTGTATTCGAGACGTGCTTCAGCATTTTGCTGCTGCGTCAGCGCTAAATCAAAGACTACTGCTGACTACAGCGATCTGACATAGGAAACCTCTGAACCGTAGGATCAAGTAAAGATTTTGACAGTTAAATAGCATAAACAATTAATACATAATACAGACATACATAAACCCACACCTTCTTCTCATGGGAGTTGGCAGATACTACAGTATTGCACCTGATACGGCCTTACATACTCATTTTATTAGTATAACCGTACCTGAACACTTTTAGGCCTTGGAAGAAGTTTCAATCTTACTTATTATAAACGTGAAAGTTTGTATGGATGGATGGATGTTTATTACTCTTTCACGCAAAAACTACCGAACGGATTTAGATGAAATTTGGCACACAGATGGTTTATAACCAGAATTAACACATAGGATACTTTCATCCCGGTATTCCCACGCGATCGAAACTTATGCGGGTGAAACCGTGGGGCGCAGCTAGTCCAGGATATAAATAATGACAATGATTTCGAACTAGAATTCATCAATGTTACAACTGTAACAAGGTATCAGAAACGGTAACTGATTTATGGGAATCTGGCTCGTGGGTCTAGTGGTCGTCAGCGCTACTGCTGAGCATGAGGTCCTGGGTTCGATTAAAGTGTTATTGGATTTTTTCATCAGGAATTTCGTAGTAGCAGCCCGGGGTTTCTGCAAGGTTGACGGCAATGAGCTCGCCCTTACTACATGGTAATTGAACATAACTGACGAAACATGGCGGGTGTATCTCTGCCTAAATCTTCGGGGATTGTAATCCCCACAACCTTTAATCCAAATACTTTTTAGGTTTTAAAGCATAAGCAGAAGTGTCAATGAGGATATAATAATGAGAATGATCTTACGCTTACAAAGAACAGAAATTAATCTGGACAAAAGACAGTCCCCCCAAAAACAATACACTGACGTTGATACAGCTTGTTTAGTCTATTTTAGTTATTTTCACAGCATTATGTCCTACGGTATTTTGCTGTTGGGCAAAGCCGCTGATATACACGAGTACAAAATATATGAAAATGTCCTTCAAAAACGAGTTGTTCGAGCAATTTACCAGCTAAGTGCCAGAGTTTCTCTAAGAGATTTTTTGAAAGATATTGGTATTCTCAGGGTTTTTTTTTAATCTTTATTTAAGGGGACTCGGTCAACATAGACGATGTCGCCCCGTAATTCTAATTATAATATAATTCTTATGGCAAGAATCTCTCTAAAATCGTATCAATATTACAACAATGGAGTGGAAACAGAGCCCAGCTATTGCTGGGTCGGGCGGCGGGATCGTCCGAAAGGGTTACCGCTGCCCTGGAACAGAAAGGGCTAAGGAAGGAACACGGGTGGGTTTTAGTCAGTAAGAGTCTGACACTCCCTTCCGCTCCACCCGAGCGGGAGGGGTCATTTGATGATTTCCCATCCAAAAAAAAAAAGCTATTGCTGGGTGGTGCTTCCGCTCCGTAAATGGCACATGTATAATGCACACAACTTCCCGGCCCCTTCCGAAAAGGGGAAGGCCAAGAAGCTGCTACATAACCCTATGTTGTACTGCGAATCCCCAAGTGCGGTATTCTCAGGGTTGCATCACCATTTATCTTTACCAACATCTTAAATATTAGGCAAAATTTACACTTGTACACTAAAAACAGTGATATGCACAATGTTAATAGTAGTAACTCATTGGGTTATTCCGTTAATTTACTCCAAAAAAATCCACCCTAGTGTGTACGCGTAAACTATGGTCGTTGGAGTAAACTATGGTCGTTGGCGTAAACTATGGTCGTTGGCGTAAACTATGGTCGTTGGCGTAAACTATGGTCGTTGGCGTAAACTATGGTCGTTGGAGTAAACTATGGTCGTTGGAGTAAACTGTGGTCGTTGGAGTAAACTATGGTCGTTGGAGTAAACTATGGTCGTTGGAGTAAACTGTGGTCGTTGGAGTAAACTATGGTCGTTGGCGTAAACTATGGTCGTTGGCGTAAACTATGGTCGTTGGCTTAAACTATGGTCGTTGGCGTAAACTATGGTCGTTGGCGTAAACTATGGTCGTTGGAGTAAACTATGGTCGTTGGAGTAAACTATGGTCGTTGGAGTAAACTGTGGTCGTTGGAGTAAACTATGGTCGTTGGCGTAAACTATGGTCGTTGGCGTAAACTATGGTCGTTGGCTTAAACTATGGTCGTTGGCGTAAACTATGGTCGTTGGCGTAAACTATGGTCGTTGGCGTAAACTATGGTCGTTGGAGTAAACTGTGGTCGTTGGAGTAAACTATGGTCGTTGGAGTAAACTATGGTCGTTGGAGTAACCTGTGGTCGTTGGAGTAAACTATGGTCGTTGGCGTAAACTATGGTCGTTGGCGTAAACTATGGTCGTTGGCGTAAACTATGGTCGTTGGCGTAAACTATGGTCGTTGGCGTAAACTATGGTCGTTGGCGTAAACTATGGTCGTTGGAGTAAACTATGGTCGTTGGACTAAACTGTGGTCGTTGGAGTAAACTATGGTCGTTGGCGTAAACTATGGTCGTTGGCGTAAACTATGGTCGTTGGTGTAAACTATGGTCGTTGGCGTAAACTATGGTCGTTGGAGTAAACTATGGTCGTTGGAGTAAACTATGGTCGTTGGAGTAAACTATGGTCGTTGGAGTAAACTGTGGTCGTTGGAGTAAACTGTGGTCGTTGGAGTAAACTATGGTCGTTGGCGTAAACTATGGTCGTTGGCGTAAACTATGGTCGTTGGCGTAAACTATGGTCGTTGGCGTAAACTATGGTCGTTGGAGTAAACTATGGTCGTTGGCGTAAACTATGGTCGTTGGCGTAAACGCATGTCCGACAATCCACCATACGCGTAGGCTTAGGCTGGATTCTTAGACATGCGTTCTAGGTAGGAGCTTTTAATCAGCAGCGGGTGATTCCTGGCTGAAATGACGATGAAGATGAAACGGAATATTCCAACGCATTTATGTTAAGCATTAAAACAGGTAGTTAAAGTAAAATAAAATGGAAACAATAAATGTTAAATAATTTATTTCATTAAAAGTTAATAACTTTGAACAGGATTAGACTACAAATATAAAATATAAAAGGTTACAATACATAGTTCAGAAAGGGAATTATTTGCTTGGCTAGAAGCAATACCACATGTGCTCAGTTCTAATGAAGTAACGGCAATATGCAGCAATTTTGGCGAGTATTCCTAAATGCTCTGTTTGTCTGTGCAGTGAATAGCCAAACCTAGCGGGTAATTCCGTTTATCACCCCAAAAAATCCACCCTAAGGTGGATGCTGAAATGCATGTCCGAGAATCCACCCTAGACCGAGTCGGGAAAACGGAATTTGTAGGCTTAGGGTAGTTTCTCGGACTTGCGTTTCCGCGTATCCAGTGGATATTTTGGGGTGGATAAACGGAATAACCCGCTAGGATTAGCTATTCACTGCACAGACACGTTTGCGGTTTGCGCTCACGTTGCTGTCAGCGCCAAAATGGCGAAAATCAAATGTCTTCATTTTGCCATCGATAGTATGAAGTCCAGTGTACTTGTTTATTATAGATAAGTGACGGAAATTCATAAAAACGTGCAAACGTCCGAAGACATCTTACAGAGCCACCGCAGTTGTAGTAAGTGCATGGATGCGTAAGCGCGGCAACATTATTACCCTACTGTCAAAATGATTCATGATATTCTCACGTAAGTTCAGTGTGAAAGGGTTTAAACTCCATTACAGTTATCTGGCTTCGTTGTGACACATCTTACTTTGGACTCATTGGGTTTGAATCTAAAATATTGTTTTAACTTGTTAGATAAAAATATCTTGCTGTAGTCTTACAAAATTTATATAAAATATACTACAACTGACTACTAATTACTTTAACTAAAAAAGGTGAGGTGAAAGAGTGATACAGCTAAATTGATTAACAGTGCTAACAACGATTTGGCTAAGAATAATAATTCGGTTTAGATAATTTCACTAATTTTAAATTTCTTTCATGAAGCATATACGGTAAAATTTCATCGAGCGTCCACCTGCCGGGTAAATGCGCAACACACCAACAATTGCAATAGGTACCTTTCATTTTGACAGGTCGACAACATTCATTGCGTATTTTACGTTGTCGCGCAGACGAAGTTTTCAAACACATGAAGCAATGGATAACGAATTTCTTTCTGAATCTATCGGATTGTGAAAGAAAGTGTGTTACGCAATTGCCTCGAACGATTCGAGCTTTTTCCAATTGTTCTTAAATGCCTTTACTAAGATTGGTTGTGACAATATTCCTCTTTATTTATAAACATTGCTTAAAGTTAAGAAACGTTTAAATATCAGAAATGTATGGTTAACAGTTGGCAGTCTCTCTTTACCTATATTATACTTACAAGTACGCTGGACATCATATTACTATCGATGACAAAACGAAGACATTTCATTTTGGCGCTGATAACCACGTGAGCGTCCGTG
The DNA here is from genome assembly GCA_949629185.1 of Apamea crenata. Classification (NCBI taxonomy): domain Eukaryota; kingdom Metazoa; phylum Arthropoda; class Insecta; order Lepidoptera; family Noctuidae; genus Apamea; species Apamea crenata. The sequence goes on along the minus strand of OX451380.1, from coordinate 5,174,708 downwards.
AAACTAATATTTTTGATAATACTCGTAGGTTGTACAAAATGCGCATACTCTCATGATCAAAATGTTCTAAATATCTCATAGTAAACACAAACTACACAAAAAATGTCTTATTCAAGGGTTTAGAACTAAATGATCAGAGAGGTACCAAAACAACCCGACGGCCATTTGCAACAGTGGCAGTGTGTCAATTTTAGTTCCTGAGACGCTCGAGCGAGGCGCTTTGAATCGGCACAAAAAGCAACTGTCAATTAGAATAGTATATTTAGTCCAGCGCACTTGTTTATTGAAGGTTAGTGAATAAACCCCATTGACATCTATGGTCTAGTGGTATCCAACACTATGACGATAATTTTTGTTCGATTCCAAATCGAACCAACCATAAAATAAACAAACGACAAACGGTGCGTTCGATGGAATTTTAAGTAGGTACAGACGCCAGCACATCAAGCTACTACAATCTGTCAAATTTCTTTAATAGATTTTCAACTTTTTCGCTAAAGCGTTAAGGTTCAAGGTTGATTGGGAAAATTTGACAGTTTCGGGTAGCTTGACCTGCTTGGCGTCTGTACAATGAAAACTAGTATATGTTTAAATGGAACTGAGGTTCATAATTCTTATTCTGTATGAACACCACCTGTAGCGACTTCTTCTTTCTTAAGCACATCATTTGCTGCGTAGTCGGGTTCGATGTATCTGCGAATGAACAAAAATTGAGTAAAACTTCCATTTTCCAAAAAAATATATACAATGTGTAACTGAATCAATGCAGATTATGAAAATAGTTTATTCAGAGTCGATTTCTGTAATTTTTAATATAGGTAATATTTGGTTAGGGGCAAGGCAAATCAGGTTATCGAAATATGTCATATTTCGATACGATAGCCTGTCGGATGCTTGTGAATATCTATACTGGTCTGAGAACCCATTTTACGACTGAACAGGGTAAAAGGCTCACCAACAATTCATTTTTTTTTTTAGTTATCCTACACTATTCCCCACTGCATGCTCCCAAAGGCCTCCCCCAAATTCTTCCAGGCATCCTTTTGTAGAGCCACCTGGATCCAACCCCTTCTTGACCCATACCATCTGATACTCAGTATCAGCCTAGCCTTTCCCAACTATGTTCGCGTCGGCCAGCTGTAAATCCGTGTTTTGCATAGAGCGACTGCCTATCTGACCTCCACAACCCAGTTACTTGGTAAGACACGTCTTGGTAAGACTTCTTAACATACAAACAAGTGAAACTAAATAAAAGCTGTTATTTAACTTACTTCTCAAGCGGTGGGCAGAGGAAGTGCCTGATATTCCTAGGCATCGCCGTTTCAGCTTGAACCTTGCAGACTTCATTGATATATTCCTCGAAGTCCGCTATGATATCAGGATCCACTGGACCCCCGATACCAGGAACGGCGTATACCAGTACAATCTATGATTAAATAAATAATCTATATATGTTAAGTCTATACAACGAAGCTGCTTCTCGTGCAAAATTAATTTTGTTGCGGTTTTCACTAACATGTTCTAAGCAAAATTTCTCGTTAAAAAACCCAGAGTTTCTCTCCCTGTTCTTCTGGGAGAGAAAGCTTTGTCTTAAGCAGGTTTTTCTTAAACCACCTTCAAATCTTAATCACCTTCAAAATCTTTGAATACTCGAAAAATACAGTAGTCGCTCGAACAGTCAGACCAGAGGAACACGCAGTGTTGCGTCCCTTTATAGGAGGACGTACAGTCGTGGGATCGGCTGCACTTGGTCATGGTATTCGCTAGGCATAATTGACTGATACCAGTCGGGGGTGCGGCGAATGTTTATGTATCTCCCGGGCCCTTGACTTATGGTATCTAGTAGAAAGAACAGAGGGGTTTCAGACAGTAGGAGTCCGACCTAACGCCCCGTTCTCCCCAAACGGAGGGTATACATGGGGATTTCTGCACGGAAAAAACAAAGACATTACATCAGGCAGAGGCTCTTCTTCCTCCTCCACCTCTTCAATTTCTGGCACAATTATATCCATGTTGTCATCCAGAAACTTTTCCACGAGTTCTCGAATCATCACCACTTCCTCAGGTTTTGCCTGTTTCACAAAAGAGTATGTTTTTTTTATAAAGTTAAGTGATTTCTACAAAAAAATCTAAACTAATTCTATGGTATCTCATCGTTTTTGATCTGAGGGGCAATTCTCGTAATTTTAAGAACGTTCACAGCCTGATCTCAGTCTCAATCTGTCAAAAATACCTCTAATTTCCTTAGACTTCCGACTAGATTTTGAACGTTTTTAATTACGGAAATTGGCCTTCTGAATCAAATTATTTTTCTGAACTTTTTATAAGATTTGACGACATATTTAATTGCTTACTGCTGTACTCAGAGTGGTTAAATGATTAGTTACATAATTTTAAGTATTTAAATATTCTGACTACCAAGGTTAGATTCAATATCTGTTAATATATTAAACTCAGCTAATCATGGTTCCATGGTTTCTCATGGAACTGTTTTGTTACATTCCCTTTAAAAATCTACTATGTGTCTTTGTAGATAAATACTAATTTCCTATCTACCTTCTTCTTCTTTAGATCAGGATCAGGCAATATGGCGATCTGTTCATCAATGTAGTCCATGATCTCCTTCTCAATGTACTGGACGATGAACTCTCCACTCGTTGTCGACATCTGACGTCCAGCCACCATTCCTATGAGAAAATTAATTAAATATAGAAAATATTAATTGTTACGGGTTCAGGAGCGACGGACTTGGGGAAATCCGTCGCACCCCATTCCACAGAACCCGAGATGACGGTGCGTAGTGTTCCACACGCGCCTCTCTAAGTCATAACGGGGAGAGAGTTGAACACCTCACTCCCCCTATGGGACGTGGCCCGCATAGTGCTGATCCGGGGCAGTGGAAGTCGCATTCGCACACGCAGCCCCCGACGGCGGTGTACGAGGGAACACCGGGGTGGTTTTAGTCAGTAAGAGTCTGACAGACCTCTGCACACCCTAGGGCAGAGGACATCCATGAGGATTTCCACCAAACCAAAAAAAAAAGATTATGACTAATGTAAATAATACGGTATGGGAAATGTTAGTTGAGGATAAAGAAACGATGGATGGACTGTGTGAATGATGATATGGTAGGAAGGGGGCGACTACCGAGATGACGACGAGAAGTATGGAAGTAAACAAATGTTGCGCCGACTCCAAATAAGGGCAGGAGAGTGATGATGATAAGGAAATGTAAGTTGAGGTAAAGGATTCTAACCAAGATCATAGTTAGCAGACTTGAACCTATGCACAAGCTCAAGTATTTCTTCGAAGGTATTCTCTAAATCTATTATACGTTCCTCGCGCGCTCTTTCAATCTAGGGCAGAGAAGATAGGAATGAAGGATTATGGAAAGGAATTATAAATTAGTCTCAAAAATGAATTCATTTAATTGTCTAAAATCTTTGTTCCGTAATATTGTATCAATGTGTAGCCACAAAACGTATTATACATTGGGTACTTCATTGTAGCTACGCATTGTACACCATTATGAAACTCTAATTGTATTAATAAATGTTTGAATATGAGTTGTGAATTTTGGCAATTCAACAATATTCATGTTTCTATCTGTCTGTCTACCATTTTATGTTACAGTTAAATAAATAAATCAACAAAATCGTCATTGAACATTACTTCAGCTACATAGGCCTGTATTCTCTCAGCTTCAGTTGGGACGTACACTTCTGGTTCCTTGATTTCTTCTTCCAATAGTTTGTATTCTGACTCAGATACTTCCTCATGCAGCTCCTCGATTGGTTCTCCTGGGGCCGTATGATAACGTATTATAGCCATCATTGTTTCAGTGCAAGAGAGAGATAAAGCTATATAGGCTGTATAGCTCCCTCCCGTTTTCACAACGGTACAATGATGACTTCACTTCGGGCCTCCGATCCATTTCATAAAAATCTTTCCGTGAAAACTTAGGTGAAGTGCGCTGTCAATAGTGTCAATCCCTAGCATTAGGTGGAATAAATGAATAAAAAAAAATGAAAGAATGATGATATATAAATTAATTGAATGACAGGTCATTTCACTTAAGGTGAGTATATACTAGAGCATTTTCTCGAGCATTGCCATGTAATGTAACGTTCTTACGAATGGTAGGTACCTACAACACAGGCAAAAAGCTCAGTTCCCGAAAGCATTTCCATGTAATGTTCCTGCGAACGATCGACGCTGCGTTCGACGTAATGCTCACCGCGAGTGAGCATTTACCTGTAACATTTATTTCAACTTGCGTTGATGATCGCCCTTGCCTTTGCTCGATAAAATGCTACACCAATACGCTCGTTAGTTTTTAAAATCAGGTTGTGACAAAACATCGAGCGTCGTGTTCGAAGTGCGGTTCGATATAATTAAAAAACGGCGAATGCTCGATGTTCTGTTCCGAGTACAAGTAAATGCCCCAGGCTATACTCACCTTTATAGTCTTCAAGGTGAGATTTTTACAGAATAGATAAGCGGTTGTTAAGTTTGTGTTAGGGCTTGGATTATAAGTATATCAGTACGGCTGCTCTAGAATGTCTACTTCTTTTACTACGAGACGCGACTATAATATGTAAAGTCCATTAAAAGTAGAAAAAAACGACGATACTGTACTATTTATTAACTACTTTAACTAAAACTACTGACTAATTAAATATAACGGTTTCTTCTACATACTAAGTACTTTACATTCATTTAACCAATATCTTACAAAAATACGAAAAAAAAAGAAATGAAGACTGATTTAATAAAGATTACAATTAAACTACAAAAGGTACATTTTAGTTAATTTATTATTATTATACCGAAGCGCAAAACTTTTGTGGTGGTATAGTACTAAAACAAATACTAATACAAAATTATTCTAGTTTTTACCAACTAAGCCTAGTTTTATTGTCTTATAAGTTCTTGAGCCTTTTACACTCTTTACTTAAAAAAATATTTGACAAACTACTTTTACAAAATAATCAACTCTTACAATACTTATTAAGATAAAAAGTTCAACTACTACGCATATTCCATTCGCAAATTGCAGATTTTGTAATATTACAGGGTGGCAGACATCGATGCGCAAACTGTAACTATGAATGCGCATGATTCTAGGCCCCCGTAGACAGAAATTTTTCGTCGGCTATCAAAAAAATAAAAAATAAAGCAAAACGTACCAATTCCGATCTAACCTGTCCCTTGCTGCCCTCTCCCAGCGACGCCCTAAGCCGAGGTCCGTATCCCACAGACGGTGCCCTTAGCGTGTAGTCGCTTAGTTTTTAAGTTTCTTAAGCGTGGCTGGAGGTCTTAATTTATTGAGGCATCCGCATACGAGGTTGTCGTCTGCTTAGCCGGGCTTGTGAACTGAGAATTGCCATGCCCAATCAAAACATTTCTAAGCACAGCAATTTTTAATGGTTCAGAATCATGCACCTACTGAATCCAAAGATGGGATTTCTACAGGCTGCTCGTCGATGTCGCAGCCACCATGTATACCTCAGCATGAAGATAAATCCGATCCATGTAACGATATCATAAAATATAAAAGAAAAATTCCCAGAAATAGCTTTAACGCTGAAGTCACAGATCACAGATTTCCTTGCCCAATGGACAAAGCATGTTTGAAAAATGTCTCCCATATCAATTGATTGATTGACTTGCTCCCTATTACATGGGACAACAGTACTAGCAAATATGGATTTAGTATAAGTAGATATATTAGATATTATCGATTATTAAATATATTTGTATTGCCTGCAGGTAGTTGTTCCGGGTCTGGCTGTTTGTGTATGTGAGTTTAAATGTTTGTAAACGCACCCACGATACAAGAGTAATAGTAGGGTGGGGCAACGTTTTTTGAAAAAAAGGAAAAGAAAGAAAACAAAGAAAAGAAAGAAAAGAAAGAAAAGAAAGAAAAGAAAGAAAAGAAAGAAAAGAAAGAAAAGCAAGAAAAGAAAGAAAAAAGAAAAGAAAGAAAGAAAATACCTCTGCCAAACCCTACGCTTCGAAGACAGGTGTGATGTTACATATATCTCCCATATGTTACTAAATCTGCAATATGCGATGGCTTAATAATAAATAAAACAGTTAAAACCGTATATTTCATATTCGATTTCTTGTTCCTCTTCATCGTATACGACTATGTCAATTACATCTTTCTTGTCAGCATCCTTTACTTCTTCTACCGGTTTTTCTAGTAAAATATGTTCATGTTTTAATATCTAGCTCGACTCGTTCCTAACCGATTGGACGGAGAAAGCACAGCACAAGGAAAGGTGGAAGAATATGGGTGACGCCTTTTCCCAGCATTGGGACAATAAAGGCCAATAGAAAAAAGAAAAAAAAAATCTAGACCAAATTTTTTATTCTCTAAACACCAAGGGCCGGGTCTGTTTTGGTGACTGTACTTAATTCTTAGATATCATAATTTCTTTATACTTATAAACTCACCAACTTTCTTGGATTCGCCTTCGGCATCCATCAACATAGAACTCATCTCCCTCAGTTTTTTCTGAAAAATTACAGAAACATTTATTGCCCCGCGGTTTCACCCGCATAAGTTTCGATCCCGTGGGAATATCGGGATATAAAGTATCCTATGTGTTATTCCTGGCTATAAACTGTCTGTGTGCCAAATTTTATCCAAATCCGTTCAGTAGTTTTGGCGTGAAAGAGTAACAAACATCCATCCATCGATCCATCCATACAAACTTTCGCGTTTATAAAATTACTAGCTGCGCCCCGCGGTTTCACCCGCATAAGTTTCGATCCCGTGGGAATGTCGGGATAAAAAGTATCCTATATGTTAATCCTGGTTATAAACTATCTGTGTGCTAAATTTCGTCAAAATCTGTTCAGTAGTTTTTGCGTGAAAGAGTAACAAACATCCATACATCCATACATACAAACTTTCGCATTTATAATATTAGTAGGATATAGCAAGTAGGATCTGTTGAACCAGCAAATGAAACAGCATTTTTTTCAGAATCATCATGTACTTAGGGCCGAACTTTTGATCCGTAATAATAGTCAACCAATTGTTAAATTTTTGCAAAATGTGTTTTTTGATCAATTTTCAGTTTTAATACGGATCTAAAGACCAGCCCTAGATCCATGGTAACGGGTTGCGGGTCGATGACCCTGCCATTCTGTATAGCTAGTATTTATGTACTGTAGAGAGCTAGAGGCCTCTCTGAGTACCAGGAGGAATGAAACGACTTATATCACTCCTTTAAGATTATATTATAGAAACATCTTTACATATTTCTTCCTAATCTGGCACTGACAGTTCTAAACCAAAATCCTAATTAGAATATAATGACATTTGCTTGAATGTTCGAATGGAACCCGCGCATAAATATAGCCACCCTGCATATGAGGTCGCCTTCGGCAGACAACCTTTACAGTACCTACACTAGATGTTAAATCTAAAATTAAAAACTTAAAATGGCTGACAAAGTCAAACTAAAAGTTACTTTAACAAGAAATTAAACTAACATTAACTTCTTCACACGGCTCTGGTTTTCCTGAAAATTGCGTTTATATTAGCAAAAGATTCTCTACACACGTCCGGTGTGTTACGCATGTTACGCATTTACCCCGTAGGGTGCCCTACGGGGTAAATATGTAACACACTATCAGTACCAATGACTTTCATTTTTACAGTTTCAAAACATTCATTGCGTTATTTACGTTTTTGAGGGGCTTGTGGGCCGTGACATCACAGCGGGCACTATCAGAATACCAGCGCTGCGACATTTATTTTTTAAATGTCAAAGCATCATGCTGAGATAGGAGTCTTTGGTCTCGTATAGGACTTTCCGTTTCATTTTTCTTTTTGTTAGGTACTTGTTTTCATATAATTTGATTTTATTTTTTTTGACTGTGTTTAGTTTAGTTTTATGATCTTCCTGTACGAGTCGTAAAAAATACTTTTTCTTTCTAAGTGATAACAGCCGCACGGGTCGATCGATCAGGTTAAGCTACGCATGCCGCGGTAGGCCCGTGGATGGGTGACGGTCTTTAAATACCAATAAATAAAACCAAATTATTACATACTATTTGTGTTTATATTTTACTTCAGTCTAATATCCGTAACCGAAACTATCCGAACCTAACGGATAATCCGAAATAATTACATATCCATAACCGTATCCGAAACCGATATAATTTTATTCCTATATCCATATCCGTATCCAGATCCGAAATATCATATCCATAACATCCCTAGTGTGGTGTACCTCTACATAACCCTTGGGGGAAATACAGTCATGATGTTATGTTATTCTAATAACTATTCTACCAAAACAAAAAACAAGAGAACCTGATCTCTGCCTCATATAGTTTTCTCTTTCAATTTCTGTCATCCTTTCAATGGAGGGCGACCTTTGAATCCTTCCAAGGGTAGGACAGTTCATCCTCACGCTGAGTCTAGCTGTTCGGTCTACATTGTCATTGATCAGGGATACTCTTTGCAGGTTGTCGCCGTCCCAGTAGTCATCTGCATCTGAGTCTCCCTGTTTTTTGGTGTTAGAGCCATATCACACTGGCGATTTGCAAGCGAGTCCAAAGTGTGGCGAGTTAGCAGCGAGCTCACCGCGAGCGCGCGGTGAATAGCGCAGTCGACGCCATTTTGTACAGACGCCAGCAGGTCAACCTACCCGAAACTGTCAAATTTTCCCAATCAACCTTGAACCTTAATGCTTTAGCGATAAAGTTGAAAATTTATTAAAGAAATTTGACAGATTGTTTGTAGTCGACTGCGCCACCCCACTTCAGTTGTATCAAAGACCCGAGTGTGAGCGGACGTAGCATTGTTGAGAGCTTCAAACGTGATACAATGGATACAGAGTTATTTATAACTGAAATTCAAAATAGTCCCGTTGTATGGGATCAATCGCCCGCCACGTCTTCGTGGCGTGTTCGGCGCGTTCGTTGCGAACTCGCTCGCAAATCGCCAGTGTGATGTCAGCCTAAAGGGCGATGAATTTCATCCAATGTGTAATGATTTTAGTGATGATTTCAAACACTGAATTGAAGTATACAAGGTCAAAGTAAATTAGCTAGCGAAACTCAGCAGCCGTGATGGATATCTATATAATATCTACAAGACATAAAAATAACAAATAATTTAATGTTTTTTTTTTTGGTTAAGGGCCGCTGGTAGTTTTCTTACTTGGAGTTTTTAAACTGATATTTCAAGTGACTACAACTACGGGTCATATAGTCGCGCGCGAGACGCCGTATTGTTTACGCGTTAGACAAGCGAGCGTTGTTTTGTGCGGTTAATTTATTTTTCGTGTACCCTACATATTTTATTTGTTTGATTTTATCATGTTTAATTTTAATAATGGATGATATACGAGCCAGAATTAGTAGTTCAAGTGAAGATGATATAGTTGATGACATAGTTGAGAAGATAGATAAGATGAGTGAGCAACAAGTTGAGAAAAACATTGAGAGAAGAGAGGAAAGCGGATTGAAGGAGCAAGCAGGGCAGATACTTACCCCTGAGAAGAGGCTTAGACAGGACAGTGAGGAAATTATAGAGGAGGACGATGGATTTATTACTGTGAGGAAAAACAACAAAAGAATGGCGATGAATAAAACAAGAGAAATTAGTAATAACTCAAATAAAACAGATGTCGAAATGATTAATAGCATCACATATATAGTATGCATTACAGGAAAAGATACATTACCAAAACAATTCGGTATGGCTAAGCTAATGAGATCCGAGAATATTAATAAAATCTCAAGAATTCAATATAAAAACCCTTACAAAAATTATGTTTACTTCGAGGACAGACAGGAAGCTGAGAAGTTAGTTAATTCTAAAAAATTCAGACAGTTAGACTACAACTGTCGGTTAATGGATGAAATCACGATTTCCTATGGTATTGTGAGATACGTGGATTTGGACATGACTGAAGAAGAAATTCGCGATAATTTGACATGTGATTATGATGTTATTTCTATTAAAAGGTTAAAGAAACAAACTGAGAGAGGAGAATGGATAGACAGTGAGACTATTCGCTTAGGGTTTAAGGGTTCAACTTTACCCCCGTATATTCGTGGATACGGGTGCCAGTTTAAAGTGGAACCGTATGTATTCCCAGTCACGCAATGTTCCAGTTGTTGGAAGTTTGGCCACCTAAGTCGGTCGTGTCCAACAAAGAAAGTAATTTGCCCAAAATGTGCTGGAAATCACCAAAATTGCGAAACGCTGATATATACATGTACTAATTGTAAAGGGAAACATATGGCATTGGACAAGTTAAAGTGCCCATTATTTTTAAAAGAGAAACAGATTAGGAACATAATGTCTGAACTGAATTTTACATATAAAAAGGCCCTTGAGATTTATTTGTCACACTATAGCATTCCAAGTAAAAATAGCATTACAAAAGAAACAACGAATAACGAAGAATCACAAACACCTAAAAAATCACAAAGTTATAACAGTAAGAACACATTTAGTGATTTAGTTACAGAAGTGTTAGTACACACAAACAATTCAAATTATGAGGAAACCAATGAACAAATAACTGAAGAGAATAATGCGGAACTTTCAATGACATCTCCAATTTTAGGAAGGAATACAAGGAATAAACATGCCACAAAAAAGAACTCACAAAAACAAAAGAAAGAGCTAAATGAAGTGACTTCCGAACAAGATCAAGAGACTACGAGTATACCTGAAGAAAAATCAAAATCTTTAGACTACAAACGATTTTTAGAAAAATTGGAGAATGTGTATTTTTCTGAATCCAGCTTTATTGAGAAAATTAAAATTGTATGCAACTTTATTTTTGATGAACTTGTAAGTTACATTGTTAAAGTAATTAAGGACGTAGATATTTTGAGGAAAATACTTAACTTATTTAAATATGGCTAATTCTAAGGATTTTGTATTAAATTTAATGCAGTGGAATGCACAGAGCTTAAAACCTAAATTGCAAGAATTTCAACTTTTATTATCACAAGAACGAGTACATATTGCCCTAATTTGTGAAACGTGGCTAAACCCTGAATTAATGCTTAATATAAGTCAATATAACATTTATAGACAAGATAGGGAGGACTCATATGGAGGTCTCGCTATTATTTCACATAAATCAATTAAGGCGCAGGAGATACCGATTAGTTTTAGTAATGCTGGAATCGAAACGTTATGTATTAGGTTAATTAACTGTGGCAGTATCGAGCATATCCTTTTGGTTTACTGTCCTAGTTCTGTACATACTACGCAAAGGGATTGGGACAGTATATTCTCTAAATTTCATAAAAAATGTTTGATAGTGGGAGATTTTAATGCTCACCAGACTAACTGGTCATACAAGAATGACTGCAGGGGAAAACAAATTTATGAAGCAGCTTTGGAATCTGGGTATATTTCACTTAATAATGGACAGCCTACACGTTCAAAACTCGTCAATAGCTATCTCCAGGAATCGTCTCCAGATATTTCGTTTTCATCGACTGATATAGCAATTAACTTTAAGTGGTCAGTCATAAGCGAGAACTTGGGAAGCGATCATTTATTTATTAAGATTAAAATGCATTATCGAGATGTCTTACATGTTTCTAAATCTCGGAATTATAAATTAGCAGACTGGAGCTCTTTTGAAACGCTTGTGTCTAAACATTTATCTGTTTCTGTAGACACCACGGATGTTCAGAAATTATATGATCATTTCATCTATGGTATCAATAGTGCTGCGGATGAAAGCATTCCCATGAAAAAGTCGTGTTATAATCCGAATAACAATTTTAATCCAAAGGGTTATTGGTCTCAGTCGATCTCGAAATTAGTTGCTGAGAGACGACTAGCTTTGGCTCAGTTTCGAAAAAATCCTACTCCGTATAATTTAAATTTACTCGAAGAAAAGACGTCTACTGCAAAGCTAGCAATTCGTAAAGCCAGATTTAATGACTGGCAAACTTTCTGTAATGATATTGATCATACAATGTCGGCTTCTGAGATGTGGAGTAAAATGCGTTGGATGAAAGGATACAAACAATCTAAAGTATTTGTCTCTCAAGAAGCGAAAACAAAATTATTGCGTACCCTTACTCCGGATTATGTAATGTCACCATCGCCGTCCTTCTTATCTATTAATGAATCTTTAGAGACAGATTTCAATGAAAGTGAGATGCGCGCATGTTTTAAAAAAAAAGATACAGCTCCAGGTGTAGATATGATCACTTACTCGATGATATCACACTTACCTGAAATCGGGGTGTTATACTTGTTACGGTTATATAATATGATACTCAGGTCTGGTGATCTCCCATCCCAATGGCGTGAAGTTAAAGTCATAGCAATTGCGAAGGCGGGGTGCTCTTCGAATAGTAGTGGTAAACTTAGACCTATATCTCTGATATCTTGTTTATGCAAAATTTTACATGCGATGATTGCAAAGAGACTGGAGTGGTTTGTGGAAAGAAATGGGATCTTATCACCGTTTACTACTGGGTTTCGAAGAGGTCAATCTTGTCTTGATTGTTTAGCACGCCTGGTGACACAAATCCAAATTGGCTTTTCAAAAAACCTCCCTACTCTTGCTTGCTTTTTGGACATCGAAAGTGCGTATAATAATGTTTTAATAAATAAAATGACGATGATTCTTGATAATTTGAATGTGGGTAGAAGTATCTGCCAGTATATATGGAACTTCCTTAGTGAACGGCATCTTAAAGTCACTAGTGATTCTGACGGAGATAATGAGATAGTTAGATTCGCGAGAAACGGTTTGGCTCAAGGGGACCCTCTGTCACCGCTTCTTTTTAACATTACAACTTTTAAGATTTGTCAAGTTATTACTGAGAGTGTAAGTGTATGTCAATACGCGGACGATTTTGTATTATACACAACCGGTAAGGACATTCTTGAATGTGCGGAGAAAATTCAATATTCATTAAATATTTTTGTCGATATATTGGAGGAGTTGGGTCTAACAGTTTCAGTAAGTAAGTCAAAATATTGTATTTTCAATAAAGGGCGAAGACAACAACAGGTGAGCCTGATAGTTAATAATGATCCCCTTGGTGTTGTAGTTACTTATAAATATTTAGGAATCTGGCTTGACAAATCTTTACGCTGGAATAAACACATTAATGAAATCGTTGAAAAGGCACTAAAATACATTAATATGCTAAAAATTCTTGCAAGCTCTTCGTGGGGTGTGCATCAGAGCCACCTACGGAGAATATATATAGCAATTACAAGAAGTAGGTTAGATTATGGGTCTTTCTTTTATAGTAATAGTGCTAAGTCACATCAGTATAAATTAGACAAAGTTCAGAATCAGGCACTAAGAATAGTGGGCGGATTTATAAAAAGTACGCCAATTCACGTCATGGAGAGTGAGCTCTGTGTTCCTCCACTGTATTTGCGAAGAAAGTGGTTAGCATATAAGTTTGGTTAAAATCTTGCTCCATAGTCGGTAATGTTACAAACAAATTGTTAGCTGAACTTGGCAGTTTAGGACACATCAGATTTTGGTCAAATAAAGAAATGCCACTATTGACTACAGTATATAGGGAAGTGAAGGAAGAAAATCTAGATACTAAACCTCTTTTAGAAATGTTTAGTTTAAGAACATGGGTTACTAAAATTAATATTCATAGTGTAGTTATTCGAAGCCTGGAGGTAATTAAAATGCCTAAGAGGACATATGATCCGAATTATTTATATGTTTCTACAGTGTCTGAACTACGAGATAAATATTGTGAATATTATGTTATTTACACTGATGGGTCCAAAACTGCTGAGGGAAGAGGTGCTGCCTTCTATGATCCCCTTAGACCACAAAATAGTAAATGTTTTAAAATAAGTTCTCCTTTGTGCATTATGTCGTTGGAACTCGTTGCGATTTCGGAAGCTTTGTCATATGCTGGAACCATCGATAGCAGAAAAGTACTCATATGTGTGGATAGCAAAAGTGCTCTTCAGCATATAGCTCGATGCGCCTCTGGTCACAGAGGTGCATCGATAGCTTATGATATTATTTCAAAAATAGATATGTTATCCAGTAATGGCTTGGATCTGAGGCTGCAATGGATTCCCTCTCATATAGGTTTGAAAGGAAACGAGGAGGTTGATAAGCTGGCAAATAAAGGAATTTTTGAAGGAAGTGATTTGTATATTAAACCGAATTTTTCAGAAATGTTTCCAAAATTTAAGGATAAATGTAATCAACTTTGGGTGGAATATTTTAATATGAGGTCTAAAACTAAAGGTATTTGGTATAAGACGATAGCTTCTGAACCTCCTCGTATACCTTGGTTTATTAATGGTAAGTTAAGTAGACGATTATTGGTAACTGCTCTCAGATTGAGATCTGGACACATGCCTCTTAACAATTTTGGGTTCCTCATGAAAAAGTGCATCTCTCCAAACTGTGAGACCTGCGGTAAAGTAGAAGACGTTGTGCATTTGTTGACGGAATGTGTCCGCTTTCAGACTGAGAGGGAAAAATTAATAAAAGATTTGCAATTAAATAAAAATAACATGGGATTGTTTCATGAGATTTTGTCTGTGCCATTGTCTGACGCTGCTAAAAGTCTTTTTAGATTTGTAAGTCTTCGTTTTAAGTCTACTGATTAAGTTGATGTTTGGTCTAAGAGGTATTTAGATAGATTCTTTGTGTTATTGTGGTGATAAGGTACGATGGGACTGTCATGTATTTTATATAAAAGTCCCTAAATTAAATAAAGAGAAAAAAAAAAAAAAAACTACGGGTCGATGTCCCCACAAAAACCATCAAATAAATTATTTTTTAGTTTCATCATGTTTAGATATCGAAACCCATCACGTCTGCGGAGTTTCGCTAGCTAATTTAATTTTACCCTGTCTAATAGCTATCATACGATGTTTGCTAGAGTCTAAACTTGGAACATCAGAGGAGCAATTCTCGTCATTTTAAGAACGTTCACAGTCTGATCTGTCTCAATCTGTCAAAAATCCCTCTAATTTCCCTACATTTTGACAAATTTTTGACATTTGTTTGTCGCCGAGATGAGACTGCGACTAGATTTTGAACGCTTTAAATTACGAGAATTGGCCTTCAGATTTACAAGAAAAATGACAGTCGCATGGTGGAAAATACTGATCCGGCCGTCCCTGAACTGGTAATCTGTCACCTCTAAACATCACTTCGGAATTCGAACGGTGTCTCGTTGTGAATCTGCAATGATTTGCTTTGAAAACAAAAGAGTTCGCTTTCGAATTTTGTGCGCTCACTAGAGTGAAGTGAGCAGTGAACTTTACAGTATAGTACGATTTTTTACAACTACTTCGTAGTGATTAGACTAGATTAGATGACACCTAGGTACTTATAGAATGAGAACAAAAAGATATTGAATGAAAAAAAAAATATAAGTTTCAGGACTTACGATAAGCTTGGAAACATCCTACAGACAATATAAACGTTAGTACAAGTAAGAAAAAATACTTCAATTACGAAAAACTAAGCTGTGCCATTGGAATACCTAACAACAACAGCTTTCGTCTACACAACTAATTTGTCTCTCACATTAAGTCTGTGGCTAAGTAATAACAGCCGCACGGGTCGATCGATCAGGTTAAGCTACGCTTGCCGCGGTTGGTCCGTGGATGGGTGACCATTTTCACATACCAAGTCCCCTCCGTGCCTCGGAAAGCACGTTAAGCCGTTGGTCCCGGCTGTCATTCGTGGATCTTTGACAGTCGTTACGGGTCGTCAGTAGCCCGAAAGTCTGACAACCAGTCTTACCAAGGGGTATCGTATTACCCAGTAACTGGGTTGTGGAGGTCAGATAGGCAGTCGCTTCATGTAAAATCTGGTATTCAGCTGCATCCGGTTAGACTGGAAGCCGACCCCAACATAGTTGGGAAAAGGCTAGGCAGATGATGATGATTAAGTCTGCGGGTTTGTGTGAAAGTGCGCGCATGTAGCGATGCGACAGCTGGGAAACGATTTTGTCCGCGGGTTTGGACGCAACTGTCGCCCGTCTATTGGTTGCAAAGCAAGTGCGTGCACGGCGACAAAATAGTTGCCGGCTAGGCAGTTGCCGCTCAACCGAAAAACAAAAATCTCGTTCAAATACCGGCGAGAAGACAGCGACGGAGACAAAAAAGTTGCTGGGCAACTGAGTTGTTCGTGGGGTCCCTTATACGGGATAATCCGCTATGTTCTGTTGAGACAAGTAGGAAACTATTATAGGTAGCGAAAGATTTAAGGAACCTTGTGGGAGATTTTCAGATCAACATGTAGGCCAGCTGGTGTCAGCTGGTGTTGCGTCACAGTTTCCGATCTTATCATTGTTTATAGATATTTGTCTATCTCGTGTCAACTTCAGCAGGGGGCAGTTGAGCAGTGGTGTCCAAGAAACGGCCGCGACTTACAGAGTTGTAGGTCGTAGGTTTAAACCCAGTGAGGCGTGTTACAATGTGTAATTTATTTCATCACCGCTGCTCTCAAAACGGTGAAGGAAAACATCGTGAGGAAACCGGCATGTCGCAGAACTAAAAATTCGAAGAAATGTGACATCCACCAACCTGCACTGGGCCCGCGTAGTGGATGACCCACTCTCCCTCACAGAGTGGAGGCCTGTGTCCCAGCAGTGGGAATATTATAAGCTGATTATGCTGTCAACTTTTGCTTACATAAAAGATTCACTTACATGATCTGATTCGCTTGACGCTTCTTCTTCTTCATGCGCAGACTCTGGTTTAGACCCTAAAACATAATTAGATTTATTAATAATTGACCGCGTGTATGCACAGGTCATCATCATCATCTGCCTAGCCTTTTCCCAACTATGTTGGGGTCGGCTTCCAGTCTAACCGGATGCAGCTGAATACCAGTATTTTACATGCAGCGACTGCCTATCTGACCTCCACAACCCAGTTACTGGGTATTACGATACGATACCCTTTGGTAAGACTGGTTGTCAGACTTTCGGGCTTCTGACGACGACGTAACGCCCGTGCGGCTGTTAGTACTTAGCCACAAGACCCTCAGATGATGATGAGCATAGATAGAGAAATTACGTACCTTCCCTATACCCGTCATGGTACTCGATGTTCTTGGAGGCATCCATGACAGCTAGAAAGCGGTACATCGTCAGGAACTCGTCCACTGGTATAGCTGCTGACCCTCCATCGGGCTCCTTGGTTAAAGACTCGCAGAGCAGAATCATCGTGTGGGTTAGACACTGAGGAAGATAATACCAGATTAAGAAGACGCTTTTGTCTAATTCTTAAAGGCTTTGCCAGTATTAGAGGCAGAGCATTGGTGGCCGAGTAGAGCAATGGTAGCCGGTAACGGCCGCGACTTAGAAGTAGAAGATCGTAGGTTCGAGCCCAGACAGGCGCTTTACATTGTGTAAATTATTTCATCACCACTGCTCTCAAAACGGTGATGGAAAACATCGTGAGGAAACCGGCATGTCCTAGAACTAAAAATTCGAAGACAAGTGATCTACCAGCCCGCACTGGGCCCGCGTGGTGGATCACAGCCCACTCCCTCTCGAAGAGGAGGCCTGTGTCCCAGCAGTGGGAATATTATAGGCTGATTGTGTATGTTGTGTATTGCACCTAAGTGAGTTCTTCCTTCAGGATGCTTGTGAATGGATCAATGGTAAGAAAAATTACAATCACACTCTGTAACTAATTAAAGGATGGATTTCTACTACATATGATTTTTATCTGAGAGAGAGAGACCTGATTTGTGAAACTACATAAAAAGAGCAAATAAAGTAGTGAGCAATTTTTTGCCAATATTGACATGATTAAAAACTAACTTCTGCCCGGGGCTTCGCCCGCGTGGATGTCGGGAATTGACCCACGGGAACGTGAAAAGTTAGCCGTGTGTATGTAATTCCCCAGGACGCACCTCTACCCGTTTAGTAGTTTAGACGTGAAAATGTATATTTTTTTTGTAATAAAAGTACTACTAAAGCTACTAAGCCTACTCTACTCTTTATAACATCAGCTATCTGCCAGTGAAAGTCCCGTCAAAATTGGGTTCAGCCGTTTCTATAACTAGGAGTAACTGGTGAAACAGAAACCTCACAAAAACAAACATAAGACAATATTGGTCAAAGAAAACCAACCTTAGTCAGCATCCCTCCAGCGACAGCCAAGAAGTGGAAGAAAGGAACTACCTCCGATCGAAGGTACACCTCACAGAGACACAGGATCCTCCTCAGTTCTGCTCGGTCCAGGCAGAAACCTTGCCAGGCTTGCTTCAGGACATATGTTGGGATTTCTTGCATCCCGTATAGCTGGGAGCAAAAGAAAATATTAAAGACTAACTTCTGCCCGCGAATTCGTCCGCGTGAAACGGCCCCCGACCCATCGCGTCGCATCCCATCGCTCGTTCGTGCTACTACTTCGTTTTCGCTTAGCGTTGTTTTGACTTTTTAGGGTTCCGTAGCCAAATGGCTAAAACGGAACCTTTATGGATTCGTCATGTCTGTCTGTCAGTCCGTCCGTCCGTATATCACAGCCACTTTTTTCCGAAACTATAAGAACTATACCTACTGTTAAAACTTGGTAAGTAGATGTATTCTGCGAACCGCATTAAGATTTTCACACAAAAATAGAAAAAAAAAAACAATAAATTTTGGGGGTACTAATATATACTACTTAGAACTGATGATAATACTTAGAACTGAAACTCAAAAAAATTTTTTTCATCAAACCCATACGTGTGGGCTATCTATGGATAGGTCTTCAAAAATGATATTGAGGTTTCTAATATAATTTTTTTTCTAAACTGAATTGTTTGCGCGAGAGACACTTCCAAAAAATGTAACTGTAACTTCTAAAATAAGGCAATGATAAAACTAAAAAAAATATATGATGTACATTACTATGTAAACTTCCACCGAAAATTGGTTTGAACGAGATCTTACTAGATCTCGTTCAATTTTCGGTCAGATGGGATACTCCAGCCTAAGCTTGACGGGCGGAAGCCTGTGTCCCAGCAGTATGAACCTTTAGAAGCTGATTGTAAGATTACCTGATGAGCCAGCACCTTTAGACAGCCCCTGGTGAGGCCCCCCTCAGTGCTGTAGATGGGGTACTCCAGCCTCAGCTTGACGGGCGGAGGCCGGTGTTCTGCCAACGCCTTGAAGTATTCGAACGACCAGCGGAGAAGGTCGTATGGTTGGGTTTTAATGGCGGCTGTTGAAAAAAAAACTCAAGTTAAATTAAGTATTACTTTTTGTGACATGACTACCTAACTACATATTATATTTGTGTCACCATAAGAACACAATAATCTTAGTAGGTTTCATATCTATCTGTTGCCGAATTAATCAAATCCTGTATTGGTAATGGAAGGGAGTCCAGTCTGGAGCCGAGCCCTACAGGACAGTACGGCGGAGGGGTGCTGTCCTCCCCCGCAAGGGGGACCTACCCCATTTTCCTGACAATTCCACATAATTAGGAAAAACTAAAATTTTATCAGCCTAGGGTAATTTAGGAACAGTCACAACCAAAACGAATAATAGCCAGATTATGTAAAGACTTGACCAATTCAATTCAATTTTCAAAAAACGTAAGAAAATATAAATTTCGCGGGTTACACTGGCGCTTTCTCCTTAAAAACTTACCTTTACAATATCTCTTGAGTATGTAGGGGTACTTCGGTGGTATAACGATTTGCTGGGAGCAGTACATCTGCTCGATAAGCTCCGGCATTTTGAAGAGTTTGATTCAATTTTCTATAAATAAAAAATAAAAAAATTCAACCTATTTGCATGCTGGATCACGTGAAATATGAAGAACAGTTGGTCTGTATTAAGAACATTAAATAGCACATTTCAAGCTGTTTCTTACTATCTTATATTTTCTCAACTCGATGTTTGCAAGTCAACGTAAGAGTTCTTTATTTCTGTAAATTAAAATAATAAGTTAGCAAATACTATCTAATACCTAATTAATTAGACGACACGGTTGGCGCAGTGGTTAAGCGATTGACTGCTGCGCTGCGTGTCGCGGGTTCGATTCCCGCACGGAACAAATATTTGTATGACCTACATGTATTTGTTCCGAGTCTGGGTGTTTTTCTATCTATAATATGTATGTATTTACAAAACAAAAAAAAAATTGTATGTACCTAAGTAGTTTATCAGCCATCTTGTTACCATAACACAAGCATTAGGTTGCTTAGCTTGGGACAAATGGTGCTGTGTGAAATGTCCAGGGATATTATTATTATTATTATTAATTATCTATATATATAAAACATTAATAATAAAAGTAACAAAATTAAATCCTAACTCTAAAACTATACACGAACTAAATTAAAGCATCGAAAAAATCATCCGCAATAGTAAGAGTAGTTCTAACTTGGTACCATAGATGGCGCTACTAGTATGTAGAGTCTAACATCTTGTATCTCAGCGCCTCTAATTAATCGCTTCGATTACAGGATCTGGGTATATTGTCATAACATTGCAAAACATTTTAGAAAGCGTAATTACACAAAACACTAGCGACTCGCCCCTGCATGGCACAGTTCTTACAACTTGACCAACCATCAAAATTACTTTTTAAGTAAGTTAAATTTTAGCCTACACACATAGATAAACCTTCGGGAATAAATTCTCTAAATGATGGTGTGAACAGAATCAAAATTCGATGCGTAGTTTAGAAGGACAACGCAGCCATACAGGCAGACACGAAATGACTCTATTTATTTTTATTATTATATTCTTTCTCATTATTTTTAGTTTTGTGATAATATGTAGGATGCTACACATATTATGTGTAGATGAGGACTCCTCTGCTTATCCCCTTGGCATAATGCCTTAGTCATCTCATCACCTGTTCCACTTTTATATTCAGGGTGGCAGGGTGCAGGATGCGCCACCTGTTACCATGGATTCAGTGCATGCAGCATTTTATTCAAATAAACAATTACATTTGATTCTCAAGGGGTCGGTCAGTCAGAAAGATGAAGCTAGTTGCCCATTCCAAAGCGTAGTAGGTACCTATGGAGAAGAACGGGAAAGAAACTCCATGGACACTCTTTCCATGTGCCAATCCCTACGCTCCTGTGCCAGCCTCAGCCAGGTTCTACCCGCGTTCTACTACAAGATAAACTTTAAGCTTACCTATCAATTTGTCGACCCACTTACCTTATATTATTTCAATGGAAAATACAAAGAATTTGCTGGTAAAACTCACCACATAAAAATGAATACCCCTACTTGTGTTTATACAATGCGTTGCTATGGCAACTGTTAACAAAATACCTTGACAATAGTGTAGACATTGGTACCCATGCTTATACACAATGGTTGATGCTGGAGACATTAAAACCTACATACTGTCGTCGCTGAAGTTCTAACACCACGTAAGTCAAAAATAACAATTTTATAGTAGAGTAGAGTGAAAAAACTGCATAATTTTACCTACATATGACAATACTATTTTATAATTTGTGTACACTTCTATTATTATATTTTTTTTTTTCTCTTTGCTTCTGTAACTTGCCGCATTTGTGTGCGAGTGCATAATCTGATTTGAATGTAACTGCTTCTGAAGGGTTGGAGACGGTGTCCTGAAATACAGGCCTTACGCCTAGCTTAGGCACCAGTCTCCCACAGTATAATTTAAACTTTTATGTATCGTTCTTGATCTTTTGATGTACTTATATAATGTGGTGAGAAAATAAATCATTATCTTATCTTACTTCAAATTGGATCTATTAAATATGTAACTTAATTTTTAGTACATAGTATCTATTAGATTTATGTAAAATGATGCCATTTTCTCACTGTCCTGTAAAGTTGATATTTTTGACTTAAGTGGTGTTAGAACTTAAGCAGCGATAAATACAAAGTCCGTTTACCTACAGTTATTTTACAACAACAACCTTACCGAAACGGGAATAAACAGAACCCCAAAAGTCTGACAACCAGCACCCTAATTGCGTAACACACAATCAATCTCAATCTGAATCATTTTGAAGGATATTGATAATCCATTGCTTCATATGTTCGAAGAATTTGTCTGCTCAACAACGTAAATAACGCAATGAATGTTGTTGAACTGTCAAAATGAAACCCATTGCTACTGATATTGTGTTACACAGTTACCCCGCAGTTACGACGTCACGGTTGGCGCAGTGGTTAAGCGATTGGGTCCGATTCCCGCACGGAACAAATATTTGTATGACCTACTATTAGTTGTTCCGGGTCTGGCTGTTTGTGTTTGTGAGTTTATATGTCTGTAAACGCACCCACGTCACAGGAGAAATTCCTAGTGTGGGGCAACGTTTAAACAAAATAAAATAAATATGTTAAAAAAATGTGTCATGTGTCTGCTCAACAACGTAAACAACGCAATGAATGTTGTTGAACTGTCAAAATGAAACCGATTCCGATTGATCGTGTGTTACGCAATTAGGGTGCAGACTTGCGAAGGCATATCGTGTTAACCAGTAACGGGGTAGTAGAGGTCAGAAAGGAAGTCGCTCCATGTAAAATACTGATATTCAGCTGAATACGGTTTGACTGGAAGCAGATCCCGACATAATTGGGAAAAGGCTAGGCACATGATGATAGTGCAAGGATATGTACATATGTGTTTTTTTTTATTTTTTTTTATTACCCAGTTACTGGGTTGTGGAGGTCAGATAGGCAGTCGCTTCATGTAAAATACTGGTATTCAGCTGCATCCGGTTAGACTGGAAGTCGACCCCAACATAGTTGGGAAAAGGTTAGGCAGATGATGATGTATGTGTTTGGCACAGTGCAGTGGCTGAAAACATAATAGAACATCAAACCTGTGTTCCCCGAAGGATTAGGGAGAGCTGTACCTACAGTACACCCATATTTCCAGTGGCGTAACTATACTCTTTGGGGTCCTTGGCAAGTTCATGAGATAGGGGGGATATCTCGTGAACTTGCCACGGGCCCTATCCCATGCCTTGCTCCCTCAATGTAAGGAAGCTCAACCAACGTTATTTTTTTGTTACTGGCACTTCGCCCGCGACTTCGTTCGCGTAGATTTCGTAATTTCCCCTGCAAAATTGAATACCTGACTGCTTCAGTGGTCTAGTAGTCCAAAAAAGTTTGCATTTCTATACTTATGTTAGGAGCCTCCTGTGCTCATGGCCCTCTCGGGCCGGGGGCCCCCTCCGACTGGCATTTTGCCCCTCTTGCCACCCTATAGTTACGCCAGAAATCCAGATTCCGGGCTACCACTGAGAAGTTCTAGCTGGAAAAGCTCAATAACACTGGCCGACCCGGAAATCCAACTTTGGACAAACCATTAACAGTTAAGTACAGACGCCGCCAGCACATCAAGCTACTACAATCTGTCAAATGTCTTTAATATATTTTCAATTTTATGTCTAAAGTATTAAGGTTCAAAGTTGATTGGGAATATTTGACAGTTTCGGGTATATTGACATGCTGGCGTTTGTATGTACATATAAGCTAATATTTAAAAAAAAAAAGAGAAAGATTTGATTTTTTGTATGGTTATTTGGATAAACTCAAAAATACTTAATCGATTTTAAACATTCTTTCACCTACAGAAAGCTAATTGAAATGAAGATTTTACAATTGAGTTTTAACAAGACGCTTTCGTGGTATTATATTTATATTTTTTACCAGATTCTTTCCAGACTCTTTTTAACTTTAAGATTAAAATCTAATAAATAACTACCGTTGACCTTAAAAATAACTGTAGACATAGAAAACCATACAACGAAAAGTCGTCGGCCGCCGCCGCGTTATCGGCAATTTTTCTAATCAACATAAAATGAAATTCATTTCATACGAAAATATTCAATATGCCAATAAAATTTCCATGGTTGATTCACGTGAAGAAATAATCTTTATACTTCGCCGGCTGGATTTAATTACTTTTAGCTCTGATTTCTTACGCAGCAAGTGCTGCCATCTAGCGATTCACGGCCGAACTAGGCTCTAATAGTCGATATCGTCACGTGGTCAGGACTTGATCGAGAAGAAAAAAAACAAAACCTGTTTGACTGTTTAGTTGAGTGACGTTTCTCATGTTTTTGTGTCGTGTGTGATTCGGGGAAGAAGTATATGTGATATTGGCGTGAAATTTTTATAGATAAACCTCCAACAATCACTTCTGTTCGTTAAAAACAAAGTTTTACTTGTGGTACGAGAAGATTTCGACCGTAATTCGTAAAGGGAACGCAAGTGATTGTCATTTCGACCTGTAAACCTCGGGTGAATGAAACAAATGTGATAGTGTCTAGTGATTTAATCATAAATACGGGAAAAAATGTACAATCAGTGACATTTGTCAACAATAACCAGTAATAATGTGCGAACATACTTTTGTTAAATTGGTTTTATGTGCAAAATAGTGTCAAAGAAATGGGTGACAGATTGAAACATCCATATAGAGTGAAAAGAACATTTGTAGTTAGTGCTTTAATAGAAAAATGGATGTGATTACTGGATTATCCCCTCTAAGTGAGTATGACTTTCTCTATGAAAAGGGTCACTTGATACTTGATTAGTATTCTACGTACGATAATATGGTCTATAACCATACATTGGAATTCGTGGAATTTGCATACGGTGTTAGCCTGGCCAAAACTTTTGTTGTTTTTAAGATTTTACCTGGTGAAAAGTTTTTTTTCGTTAAGTTTTGTGTCCTACCTTTTTCTAATTATGACATCATAAAGCCGACATCGGTATAATTTCCTCATACCGTTTTTGTCTAGGTGAACGGATATTGTTTTTTTTTCTTAATTTTACTAACATTTCGACAAAAATACGCCATGTTTTTTTGTAATTATAAAATCTGTACTTATTTTGAAATGTGTGAATAGGTAAACATAGACAAAAAAAAAAGTTATAGAGACTTTGTCAAACTTGCACCTGTAGTTAACTTTAACAAGGCGGTCTATTCTGTATGAATCTCACGGTGAAAACTTAGGTGAAGTCAGTGAATTTGTATTTTACCCGATGCTAGGTATCGACACTTTTGACAGCTCACTCCACGCTCACTTCACCTAAGTTTTCACTTAAACTGTTTATTCTATGGTTTTCACTGTGAGAGTTTTACAGAATAGCAGTGCAGATGGCGCCTCTGTCGCCGTCGAAGTTAATATTACATATCTATGTTTACTATCAACGTCTCGTTATGGGTTACCTAATGATACCTACTCATTTCGCGTTCGTACTACTGTTATGGAATGAGATACACCTTGCTTAATATTTTATGTCTTGAATGTATTATTGGTGCCGATTCCCTTGTTCACAAACTAAACTAAATTTAAGTTCAGTGCATCTTTTTCTTTCTATTTCATCAAGAAAAGGACAGAAGATAAATATTAGTTTAGTCCTGTCAAATTAGTCAGCGCCTGACGTAAATTGACGTATTTTTAGTAGCCAATTTTTTAATCACGTCTAAACTTGCTATAGAGTACCTATCTAAATTTGACAAGACTAAATTAATATTTATCTTTTGTCCTTTTCATAATGAAATAGAAAGAAAAAGATGGACCGAACTTTAATTTAGTTTGGTTTGTGAACTCAAGAGAATGGGCGCCAATATTAGATCATGAATCACCATCTTCATAATATTTTATGAGAATGCTAGAACCTAGAAGCTGCACTATGTGAAAAACAAGTTTAGTTCGAATCGCGATTGTTTAGTCGTGACTGGCTTCGAACTTGCGCCATTGCCTTTATTTTAATAGACTAGCTTCGCTCGCGACTTTGGACGCGAAATGTTTTATTTTAACGTAAATAAAAAAAGAAGAAATAAGCATCACCTTTTTAGGGTACCTCAAAAGGAAAAAACGGAACCCTTATAGGATCACTTTGTTGTCCGTCCGTCTGTCTGTCAAGACCCTTTTTCTCAGGAACGCGTGGAGGTATCAAGCTGGAATTTATATCAAATACTCAGGTCTACTGACCCTTGGAGCTGTGAAAAAAATGAAACTAGAAGTTTGATTTTTTTCAGCCACCGCAATCAAAAGATACAGCCGCTTATGCCGCAAATTTCCGCTTTTCGACACTTGCAAGGGAATCAAAACCTACAGGGTTCAATTCAATTCAATTCAATCTCTTTATTGTGGATCATAGGTAGGTACATAATACAGGTGGCAGGTACATAATAAATTGTGAACAGCTATGTCCCGCCCGTAGGGCATACAATAGTCAGTACATATTATAATCATGGAAATTAAATTTACATTTTTTTTTTTACAAATTATTAAGAATTATACAGAATAGTTAATTAATTAAGGTACATGTCAACTACTACTTCGCGTACTTCGCGTACTACGGGTACTTCGCGTGAACTCAAAATCTTGAAATTTGGTACGAAGCAACGTCTTATCTAATATATAATATTACTTGCTGTGCCACGCGGTTTCACACGTATAAGTCTCTATCCCGTCGCAATGTCGGGATAAAAATTGCTATGTCAAAATGTGGGGCATGGACGTAATATATTACCTACGTCAATGCCCACGGGCCACGAGATTTAAAAAAATATTCGAGATTTTGTTATCCATATCTCAGTTTGTTGTGTCTGACCTGTGAACGGAATTTGACCTCAAAAGCTACCACGACTGCGCCGCTCACTAACTCAATCAAATTACGCACAATGTTAATTGGATTGACTGTCACACATTTTGACCGCCGGGCTATTAAAGGCGCTGTCAAACGTCATAATTATTAACTGTTGTGATTGGTTAAACAACGGTTCTTACCTCCGATTTTGCATCACTATCCAAATCACAGTGATCTTTGAGGTCCGCATAAATACACGCTAATACGTAGGTATTAGCGTGTATTCTTGCTTGTACGCACGGCTACACACCAAGCTATACATAACCAGTATAAGCTGACTTCTGATTGTACGAAAAACCTATACAATGCGAGGTCAGCTAAAACTGGAAAGGTATAGCTAGATGTGTAGCCGTGTGTACTCGAGAAACATAAAAGGTGTTAAATAACCTCTCCCAGGGAACACTAACAAGTAACAGTGCATGTGGTAAAGGCCCCGACCTAGGAGTTAGGTCGTGAGTTCAAATCCAGACAGGCACTTTACTTAGTGTATTTAATTTCATCACCACAGCTCTTAAAACGGCGAAGGAAAACATCATGAGGAAACCGACATGTCCTAGAACCAAAAATTCGAAGACATGTAACATCCACCAACCCGCACCGGGCCCGCGTGGTGAATAGGGTAGATGCCTGGGTAAAAAAAAAAAAAAAAAATTAGTCCGTCAGTTAGATCATCGAAAAATAATGGACACGTATTTTTTCTTTTGTCAATCAAACAAAATATGACAAAGATAAAGCGTGTCTAAATTTGGGAGTAGGAGGTCGTGACGTCACGCCATGCTAAAAAGTGTAGCAAGGCGTGACGTCACGCGGAACTTTAACGGGCGATATCTTCATAATTTTTTATATAATTGACAAAAGAAAAAATACAGGTCCAATATTTTTTGATAATCTAACTGACGGACTAATTAGATTTTTTAGGCATCTAGCCTATTACCGACCACCCCCTCAGAGAGGAGGCCTGTCTTGGAACATTGTCAGCTGATTATAAGGACACACTAAACTCCGAAACTAAGTTGACTGCACTCGTGCCTACCTAACGTACATAAATGATTATGATGTCATTTATACATGATATGTATAACAATTCACTATTACGCTGTGTCAAATAATCTATCGGAAACATAATATTGAATTCCTTAATTTAGGAATTTAGTCAGATACGTTTATCTTTTCGCATAATTTTGTGCGTAAATATAGACAGGCAGACGTTCTGTTTCGCACTGATGATAGTTATGATAAAATTCCAACCACTTTTTAACCGACATAAAAAAGGAGGAGGTCCTCAAGTCGACGCGCATATTCTTTTTATTCTATATGCGCGTCGGTCGGTGTCCACGCATCATCTGTCTAGCCTTTTCCCAACTGTGTGGTGGTGGTGGTCGGCTTCCAGTCTTGCCGGATGCAGCTGAATACCAGTATTTTACATGCAGCGACTGCCTATCTGACCTCCACAACCCAGTTACTGGGTATTACGATACCCCTTGGTAAGACTGGTTGTCAGACTTTCGAGCAACTAACGACCTGTAACAACTGCCACAGATCCACGAATGACAGCCGGGACCAACGGCTTAACGAGCTTTCCGAGGCACGGAGGGGTCTGGATATGTAAAGATGGTCGCCCATCCACGAACCAACCGCGGCAAGCGCAGCTTAACCTGAACGATCGACCCGAACGGCTGTTATCACTTAGCCACAAGCCCCTCTGTAAAAGAGTGTTCCGATTTTGACAATTCTTTTACGACGACGGAGCCTTCTCAATAAGGACAATCTTTTATAACCTTATCGATAAAGAATCAAGCTATGGGCGATGCGCGCAAAATTTAAATTTTCTTATGTTATTTGTAATTTGCAGGTCAGTCTCAGGTTGTATGTTGA
Source organism: Apamea crenata (assembly GCA_949629185.1). Taxonomy (NCBI): domain Eukaryota; kingdom Metazoa; phylum Arthropoda; class Insecta; order Lepidoptera; family Noctuidae; genus Apamea; species Apamea crenata. Next base: position 5,146,241 of record OX451380.1, on the reverse strand, counting down.
TTAAAATATGATTCGCAAGCGTAACGAGTATGACTTTACAGTATTATAATCATAAATACAACCCTCAGTTCATATAATCCTATTGATTGGTATTTCATGAAATAGGCATTCAATAGGATTATATCAACTTGAGGGTCCAGCACTGGACCCTCAAGCAAGCCGGGGCGGGCAATGGCCAGCTCGCCACCCGGTAAAGACCAGGCCCGGGTCGACGGCGCGTTGTGTTCAACTCAACGCGCGCCTCAAAGAGATGTCAGCGCGAACTGACGGGGTCCGCTAGGGCCGATGCCTGCCAGGGCAGCGGGTTGTTCGAAAGAGATACCGTGGCCCCTCGCAAGTGAAGAAACACGGGTGGGTTTTAGTCAGTAAAAGTCTGACACGCCCTTTCGCTCATCCCAGAGCGGGAGAGGTCATTTGATGATTTCCCATCCAAAAAAAAAGGGTCCAGCACTCTAATTGCGTAACACGCTATCAATCTCAATATGAATCATTTTGAAGGATATTGCTAATCCATTGCTTCATATGTTCTGTTAAAAGTCTGCTAAACAACGTAGATAACGCAATGAATGTTGTTGAACTGTCTTAAAGAAACCCATTGCCATTGATAGTGTGTTACGCAATTATCCTGCAGATTGTGGGTATAAAGCCGTTTTAGCGTGAAAGCGTCACAAACAAACATATTATAAAAAATCACATGTAAGTAGGTTTATAATATTACTATAGTTTTGCTAAATAGATAAACCAACACTGCCTACTCAAACTTTATTAGAATTTGTATCGCTCTTGAGAATAAGGAAAAGTCACTGTGCATTCTTTATTTATATAGTGTGCTGAATGTGCTGATGGGTTTTCCTGCTGTTCTCTCCTTTTAATCGTTCTTAATAGATACCTACGCGTCATCCAAGATCATCCGTCGATCACATGCTTTGGGACACAGAGGGCAGGATAGGAGGTGGAGCATAGTTTGCGACATAACTCCACATCCACACCCTGCTGCCGTTCCGTCAAGGTAGCCCCACTATTCTATCTGTCATTTTGTCTATTCTATCTGTCATTTGGTCTATTCTTTCTGTCATTTTATCTATTATATCTGTCATTTTGTCTATTCTATCTGTCATTTTGTCTATTATATCTGTCATTTTGTCTATTCTATCTGTCATTTTGTCTATTCTATCTGTCATTTTATCTATTCTATCTGTCATTTTGTCTATTCTATCTGTCATTTTGTCTATTCTATATGTTACACAGTGTTTGCCTGGTTGGTCAAGTGGTCGCAAGCGCTACCGCTGAGCGTGAGGTCCTGGGTGCGATTACCAGGTCGGTCAAAGTGTTATTGGATTTCTCTATCTAGAATTTCTCAGTAGCAGCCTGCGCACACCGAACCGGTTGATAGCATTAGGCTCTACATTAGGCTATTACATGGGACTCTGGCCAAATGTGGGTGTGCTATAAGGTACACCTCTGCCCAACCCTTCGGGGAAACAAGGCATACTATAATCAGCCTATAATGTTCCCACTGCTGGGATACAAGGAGTCTACTCCGAAGTGCAAAGTGCGAATGTTCGGATCGGACCGACACATGGCTGAACCGATTATTATTGAAAAATGCGAAAAAGGTTCGGATCGGCTCATTTGGGTCGGGATCATAGTGAATATTCGAAAGAGTGTAGGATCGGGACCGACCGAACCAAATAGTAGCTTCGTAGCAGGAAACGGCCGAACAGTCGGCCGATACTACTTCGGAGTAGACCCCCAGGCCTCCTCTCTGCGAGAGGGAGCGGGTCGTACTCACGTAGGCTCATGGGGTTGGCGGATGTCACATGTCTTCGAACTTTTGGTCCTAGGACCTACCCGGTTTTCTCACGATTTTTTCCTTTACCGTTCTGCTACTCTACAGAATCCATTCCAATCCAAAAGGCTAGGCAGATTCCTCTTCTAAGCGTGTCGATAGCAATCTAAAGCGCAGGCCACATATAAATGTTGTCGGGCGCGGACATGGCACGGGCAGCTTCCTATTCCATTCAAATTCAGTCGCGGGCGCCGAAATAGCGCGTCATAACCACGTCCGATCAACGACATACCGTGTGTCCTAAATTGCGCTTTATTTCCATGCATTTTGTATGAAATTTGAATGGAATAGGAAGCCGCCCGTGCCATGTTCGCGCCCGACGCCATTTATATGTGGCCTGCGCTTAAATGGACTCGGCTCAGAATTCGGCTACTTGCTTTACGACCCCGCCTTGGAGTGTAAATGTGGTGCTGTTCGAAAAGATCAGAAACGTTGGGACACTTAACATCGTGTCCTGCGTGTCCTGTCAGCTGCACGTTACAGGAACTGATGGACGCTGGTGATGGCGCCAAACAAGTAGCCGCTAGGCAAATGATGAAGATGATAATGAAATCCAATAAACAATAGAGTATACATAGCGTTCGTGTCGATAAAAAGAATTCCCATTAACTTGTCTTACGGCCGTCATCCGCAGTCAATTGGATGATGATGCGAACGGTGTCAAGGCACACAAAGGTACTAGAAATTCGTCTGCCCTAACTGCGGCACAATGGACGAACGCTGGAACCAGATCGGCTATTATCTACTTTGTATTGTGTGGTGGGGTTTGGGCTGAGTTATGACCGGAGAGAGTGCGGACATTTTTAAGTTATTTTTATGTCTGCACATGATATTTCGCATCTTTGTCGCTAGATATAAAATATTTGATTGCTGTGGAGCTGCAAATGTTTTTAGGTGGTAGTATGTACCTACTGGTAACCACTATTGTAATAATTCAGGAACCTCAAAAAATGCCATGGTGGATGTGGAAGTTGTGACTTCGATTAATTAATGAGAATCACCATTATTCATTACGTACTCGTAACTGAAAAAGAGCAGCTATCATTTATTTAAAATAAACAATTCATTAGGCGTTGATTATAGAGCTTTACCGCGAAAATTACCTTAATTGAACAAAGTAAGGTTATCATCATCTACCTAGCTTTTTCCCAACCATGTTGGGGTCGGCTTCCAGTCTAACCGGATGCAGCTGAATACCATTATTTTACATGGAGCGACTACCTATCTGACAATAATGTTTTGTAAAAATCTGTAAATAATCGCTGTCGCTTACTCGTATACCTTGGACCACGTCCTGCTTATCTGCATATGTTCGGTTCGCACTCACAGAGAAGGCCAAGAGATACACAGATACCTGGTGTTTGGCTGTCAATACGATCATTGGGCTATTGGCTATTGGCTATTCCTCAATAATTTTAATGAATGAATTGGTCGTTATTCGCGGTTTCGCGGTATGCTGTGGCTGAGCGATGGCCGTTTTACGTGGATGTGACGCATATTTACCCCCAACTTGTTAAGTCTTTAACTTTTTTAGGGTTCCGTAACTCAAAAGGAAAAACGGAACCCTTATAAGATCACTTCGTTGTCCGTCTGTCAAGACCCTTTTTCTCAGGAACGCGTGGAGTTATCAAGTTGACAACGCAATCAAAAGATACGTGCGTATATGTTCCGTTTAATAATGCGATTTGTTTTGGGTATTACGATACCCCTTGGTTAGACTGGTTGTCAGACTTTCGGGCTTCTGACTACCCGTAACGACTGTCAAAGATCCACGAATGCCAGCCGGAACCAACGGCATAACGTACTTTCCGCATTTGTTTTAGCTCTGTTTTACAAAATGCCATGTAAAGTTGACCTATATAGTGCAGACTGGCAATAAAATAAAGCTGGTTGCGTTCGAACAGTCAAGAGAGTTCAGAATAAGCTTTTTTAGAATGAGTTTTTGTTTGGAAGAACGAGTAAACACCGTACACCGTGCACCGTACACCGTATATACACCGTGTTCTTCGCGTCATCCATAAACTTTGGCAAACAAAGGAAGTATAGTAGTACTTAAAAAGGCTTTGTTACAAAGATATCTGTAATTTCATTGGATGAAATTTTATTGAGCTGTGCAGTAAGATAGGGTCTTAATTTGGCCTATGTTGCTGCTAGTGCAATTAAAATGGTAAATCTAGAAAATGGTTCGGATAAAGAGGCATGCATATCGCGTGATTTACTTCAAGGTATTTAGTTTGTATGAAAATTAACAAACAATAAAAAATAAGAATTCATTAATGTGTCCATAATGAAAAATGCTTATTTTCATGGTCTAAACATCTGGTCGAAGTTTATGTATATCGTCCGGAACACGGTGTACAGTAATATAGTCCTAAATATATTTTCACGTACATTTTCATCTGAAATTCAGCTCAATCGCCGCATAACATACAGGTGTTCGGGTAGAATAACGTCGGCATGTAATCAGCGGCGGCACAATGGCTGACTCTAGCTCGTTTTGTGGACCATTGTCTTTGTGTACGTGGGAATATGGCGTAGAACAGGCATGGAACAGTAGGACAAGTCATCATCTACCCAGCCTTTTCCCAACTATGTTGGGGTCGGCTTCCAGTCTAACCGGATGCAGGTGTATTTTACATGAAGCGACTGCCTATCTGACCTCCACAACCCAGTTACTGGGTAATACGATACCCCTTGGTAAGACTGGTTGACTGTTGCTGGGTGACTGGACTAGACCGTAACAACTGTCAAAGATCCACGAATGACAGCCGGGACCAACGGCTTAACGTGCTTTCCGAGGCACGGAGGGGTCTTGGTATGTGAAAATGGTCACCCATCCACGGACCAACCGCGGCAAGCGTAGCTTAACCTGATCGATCGACCCGTGCGGCTGTTATTACTTAGCTTGTGGCTAAGTCCAGTAGGACAAGTCTTAAGAAGAAATATATTACCCAGTCAATCAGCTATGTTCCCACTGCTGGGACACAAGCTTCCTCTCTTCGAGAGGGAGTGGGCTGTTATCTACCACACAGTACCTACGGGTTGGTAGATGTCACATGTCTTCGAATTTTTATTTCTAGGACATGCCGGTTACCTCACGGTGTTTTCCTTCACCGTTTTGAGAGCAGTGGTAATGACATTATTTACACAAAGTAAAGCCCCTGCCTGGGTTAGAACCCACGACCTCCAACTCGTAAGTCGCAGCCATTAACACTGGGCCACCACTGCTCTCTCTGGGGTATATTACCCAATATTGGATGAAAATGAAAATGAAATAGTTATTTGTTATACAAGAGTGCAAAGTTGCTTTTTAACCGCGTGTTCAATTTTGATGACCGAGCAAGCGAAGGATTCTAAAATTGAATCACGAGCGCAGCGAGTGATTCAAAATTAGAATCCTGAGCGTTAGCGAGGGAATCAAAAGAGCACGAGGTGAAAAATCTTTGCACTCGAGTGCAACACGTAACTTTTCATTCCACCTCAGCGAGGAAATGACTAAATGCAAAATGATTGTTGAGGGAGAAAGCTCATTTGCGCATTATTAACAGTTTCAGTCAATTCTGTTGGCGTCAAGCAAACTTCCTCGTCGCTAGAATCACTCATTTTAGTTTTGTCACTTGTTTTCAAGTTTCTTGTTTTTAATATAAGGTTTAATAATGACGTGAAAAAATGCCGCGTAAAGAACCGCGTACAAAGCAAATTGAAAAAAGAACACCAAGAAGGTTCCTAGTCTGAGTTTTTAACAAATTAAAAAAAAGTTGTATGATATATTCGGCACCATAGAGGTAGCAGTAAATAGGTTTAATGTTTTTTTTAATTCACAAACTTAGTGCACACGATGTTCTAAATTCAATTTACTTTATCCTCTAGAGAATAAAAACGGCTTTTCCACTCAGATATTGAAGATTAAAAGTACTCTTTCCGAGATGGTGGGATGAAAAATGTTTTATTCAATTACAAACAAAGTTCGTTCAACAGTTGAGGTTGACCTCTCCTTTTAAGCGTGAAAACACTTGTGCCAGGAGAGGCCGCTCTCCCTTAACTTGATTAGTGAAAAAATCAACTGCGAACATAAAAAAAAATATTTTCACCAACCCAACTGTGCACCAAACTGAACCCCTTAACAAAAAAAAATCAACATTCCAACCTTTTAAACACATCTTAAAAACAAGGCTTAAACATCTCTAATAAGCGTGAGAAAATAAACAATACATAACCACAATATTTTTCCTTAACCGACAACAAATATGTTTTATGGCGCATTAAGAAGCCGTATCTATAAAATAAAATATGATTGCGCGTTTTTATGACGTATGTGAGTAGTTTTATAAATATTTTATTTTATACGATTGTTATAGGAAAAATATGTACAATAATGGTAGGCATTTTTCTCATGGGGGTAGACAGAAACAGAACGCTTAACTGTTAGTAACTAACCTCTTTATTCATACACGTTGCTTAATGATACATAACTATCACTACTATAGCCTAACTTTAATCATCATTTATAAATAAAGTATATACCCCACAATCTTCATTGATTGTTAGTAAAAACCAGCATCCAATTATTCCATAGTATCACGCCTGTAAGTCTCGACGGATTAGGCAGAGGTGAATGTTAACCCAACCTCACTTTGAGTCCCATGTAATAGATTGTGATTTGTGAGCCCTATTAACAGTGCGGCGGAACAAATCCACAATCTCCACCTTGTGAGCGTTATTAAATGGAAAAAGTCTTACTTTTCGTTATTTGTGAAGCATGCGGCCTTGGTTTCGAACCCAAGACCGCATGCTCAACGGTCGCGTCTGGCACCAGCTAGAGTCTAGACAAACGAGGTATACAGAAATAGGAATACCCACTCTAATTCAAATCGACTTGGTAAAGAAAATAATCAGAATCTTCACGTTCGTGTATTAATAATTCACTATCTAAAAACAATGTTAACCTTCTCTTATTAATTTGCGTCGTGACTAAAAATAAGTAGTCTTTTAATCGTTTGTGAATTATTAAGTAAGGTGCTGAGAGAATTATTGCTATCTCCCTCCCTCTAAGAAGCAGCTGATTAAATACGATGATAAAATTTTAATTAAGAGTCTCAGGACAACTCTTAGACGTTCGCAGGTACTTACTGAAATGTATTTTCTGTTTATACAAAGCATCTTTTAAAATACATAATAATTATTATACTCTAAACGCATGTAAAAATTACCTACTCGTATGGCTACTTTTTTTTTTTTTTTTCGGATGGGAAATCATCAAATGAAATCATCCCTCCCGCTCTGGGTGGAGCAGAAGGGAGTGTCAGACTTACTGACTAAAACCCACCCGTGTTCCTTCCTTAGCCCTTTCTGTTCCAGGGCAGCGGTAACCCTTTCGGACGATCCCGCTACCCTACTTGTATGGCTTACAAAACAAATTGAGAGGTACCTACAGCCGGTCGATTCTGTAAAAATCTCACCGTAAAAACTCAAGTGAAGTGAGCTTGATGCGACTTATCAATAGTGTCAATCCCTAGCATTATTTGGAATGACAGCTCACTTCACCTAAGTTTTCACGGTGAGATGGTTACAGGTACTGCAGGTACATTTAGCAAATCGGCTGAAGGTCAATTCCCGTAATTAAAAACGTTCAAAATCTAATCGCAATCTCATCTCAGCGACAATCAATGTCAAAAAATCTAGGAAAATTAGAGGTATTTTTGACAGATTAAGACTGAGATCAGACTATGAACGTTCTTAAAATTACGAGAATTTATTGTCTCTCTGACTAGTCGAAAAAAAGCGATCAGCGGAGCTTGATTTTGAAGGGTGTAAAAAATGTTTACCTTTTCTTTTTGAAGTGAAAACTTCTTCAGGCGCGTTGAGCTGTTTTTAGTAAGGGAAACTCTTACGGGTTTGCGTCACCAACATGCTTATGTTACTGGTATCTCTAGGTACGAGTACCTAATCATCTGCCTAGCCTTTTCCCAGCTAACCGGATACAGCTGAATACCAGTATTTTACATGGAGCGACTGCCTATCTGACCTCCACAACCCACTTAGTAATACGATACCCCTTGGTACGACTGGAACGTGCTTCCCGAGGCTCGGAGGGGTCTCGGTATGTAAAGACGGTCACCCATCCACAGACCAACCGCGGTAAGCGTTGCTTAACCTGATCTGAGAAATGAAGCTAATAAAAGCGTGTTAAAACGTGGCGGACACATCACGAGTGGGATATTGTACATTCCATTCTAATCCAAGTTTTCGGCAGACGTACGTATGTACCTATTGTACTGCAATGTAATGCAATACCACAATACCTGCCCTACCTGTAAATGTCATAGATTCACAGCATTGCGAAAACTGTGGTAAGGTTATACTACTAAAACTACAGACTGATTTGGACTGGTAATTTATTGAGGAAGGTAAATGTTTTTGTGCGAGGTTTGGACCTTCGGGGACTGATGAAATGAATCCAATATGGCGACGTAATTATTGTCTTCAAGGTTAGTTTAAAAATTAAGAAACGTTTATTAGCTATACAAAAACAACAGATAAGAATAATAAGAAAATAAGCTAATAAGAAAAAAATACGCTGGTTTAGAGAAAAAATTATACAAAACTTGTAAAACCGCAACCACGCATATTTTCATCGATGTTATACTTACAAACAATCACAATGCAAGCGTCTAAGATACTTATAAATAGCAGCACCCTAATGGCGTAACACACTATCCATTGCTCCGTATGTTAGAAAAATGTGTCTGCTCACCAACGTAAATAACGCAATGAATGTTGTTGAACTGTCATAATGAAACCCATATTGATACTGTGTTATGCAAATACCCCGTTGGGTTCATCAATATAGCCTCCGCGACACGTCGCTCTTACAAACCTAAAAAAGTTAACAAAAAAATAAGTTTTAGGTATTGGTTAATTAATTTTATAATAATGTAGAGGCTGCCCTAAATAACTTAATTAAAAATCTTGAATTCAAGACTACGAGATCAATATTTAAGGAAAAAAAATGAGGTCACTAAAAAAAAACAATGTTGGCATTGTTTTTTTTTTTAGTGACCTCATTTTTTTTCACAAAAAGATAAAACAAATCACGCTTAATATAAAAGATTTCACATTTTATTAGTATCTGTCATCTGTTCAGTCGTTTTATAGATACAAGGGTACAGACGAACAGACATATTGCACAAAAAATTACGATAGCGTTCAGTTACAACTATTCAATTGTATATTGACAGAAAAAACGCGAAAAAAAAAACGCATCGTCATGCAGTAATGCATTTCCAGTCGCAATATTAAAGGTTTTATGAAATGTGCCAAGTCTTTAGTTCTCGTGGTCGGATGTTTAATTGAAGGTTGACCAATGCCAAGGTTTTTTTATTGTGAAAAAAAGGTTTTATTATTGTACTGTTATTTTTGTGTAATGTACTGGGTAGAAGATGATGGGGCTAGAACTGAGAGCTCGTGGCAATATGGGACCGATCGAGGTGACCATCCATTACATATCCAGACCTCTCCATGTCTCGGAAAGACCATTAAGCCGTTCCTCCACGCTGTCTTTCGGCATCTTTGATATTCGTTACGAGTAGTCAGAAGCCCGAAAATCTGACAACAACTCTTACCAAGACGTATCGTGTGAACTACTACTACTATTATATTTCAACTACCGAGATTTTAGCTGGAGTTCTTTTGTTTTCTTTTATTGTTATGCGACGGCACGGTTGGCGCAGTGGTTAAGCGATTGACTGCTGCGCTGCGTGTCGCGGGTTCAATTCCCGCACGGAACAAATATTTGTATGACCTACATGTATTTGTTCCGAGTCTGGGTGTTTTTCTATCTATAATATGTATTGTATTTACAAAAAAAAAAAAAAATGTATATAAGTAGTTTATCAGCCATCTTGTTACCATAACACAAGCATTAGGTTGCTTAGCTTGGGACAAATGGTGCTGTGTGAAATGTCCAGGGATATATATATTTATATTTGTTATTATTTCTTTTTTTGTAGCGTGAATACTGTTTTTTTTTTTTTCTTCTCTTTTATTGTGAATGCTGTGCACGTCTAATTGACATAAACACTAGTCCACGTCTCTGTTCTCTGTTATTTGTAAATGTTTGTGTTCTTGATATGCCTTAAAAATAAATAAATAAATAAAACAGTAACTGGGTTGTGGAGGTCAGGTAGGCAGTTGCTCCATGTTAAATTACTGGTATTCAGATGCATCCTGTTAGACTGGAAGCTGAACCCAATATATTTGGGAAGAGGATAGGCAGTCTTATAGTGACCAGGGTCTATGTGTTGTCTACGAAAACCATGGGTTACCGAATAAAATTCACAGTAGAGGTTTCGATATAAAAATAAGTTGCCATTATATTCAATGGCTCACCACTGCCATAGTAACCCCCTCTATTGATACGTGTGGAAAAGAAAACACCGTAATATGTTAATCAAAAGGATGTGAATCACTCTTCCATTCCACATGACAGATTGACGAAAAAAAATATTTCAATGCTATTCTGTAAAGTTCACTGCTCACCTCACTCAAGTGAGCGCACACAATTCGAAAGCGAACTCATTTGTTTTTAAATTAAATCTTCCACAACGAGACACTGCTCGAATTTCGTAGTGATGTGAGGAATAATAATAGCATTGGCCCAGTAGGTAGTAAAGAACCTACTCCGACCCAAGCTGGGTCAACCCGCATAGTCGATCATGGTCCATTTCCTCTCACAGACAAGAGATTCTGAATCCCAGCAGTGAAAACATTATACCAGGGAGCCTAAAAAGGCCACTTTAGCAGAATCATAATAGGATAACAATATGAATCATATTAAAAATCGTAAAATGGTCACAAACTGACAATTCATAATATGATCTGAGTGCAATTCATAACACGCAATTTACCTGTTTGACAGTTTTGTATGGAAATTCGTAAAATGGTCCACAAATGTTTACACCAAATATGATTGATATGAAATGAATTGTGGGTGATTAAACTATTATGTGTAATCATTTAACGAAAATTAGAGGAATTGTTAATGATCTGCTGGGAATTCAGGAAATGAATTGCTTTTAGAGGACGGTATTGCTTAATTAATGCGTTAAAGTGGCCTATTTAGGCCCCAAGGTGTCGTTTTGCATCTTCGTCAAATTCAAGGAGATAACTATGCTACTGATTCTCGACACGAATCAATAATAAAATAAGTAGGTTTTTTTTTATAATCTTCGGAAATCGGCATGTGTGAACGCATTTTAAAACGCGGCCTGTGTGAGACCGCACTGTAACTGCCCTTTTACACACACATAAAAACGCGGTCGCTTATACGATACCATAACGCGATTCTGTTCTTTGAAAGTGGTGTATTCTGAAATACCTACTGTCAAACTTAAATAACTAAAAAAACAAGTATGTATTCATTATTTACCAGGGATCGTTATTTTATTTGATTATTTATGTCTTTCATAACAGGGTCCTGAAATGTGAAGAGGGTGCAAAACAACAGCTTGTATAGGTGATTGAGTTCAGCTGAGAGAGCTGTTCATTGAGATAAAATATACTGCTACGTGAGATAAAAAGACTGAATCAAGATTTAGGATTCATTTAATAAACATTTTTAATTAAAACCACTGCCTACCCCCACTGGGGACACCCCAGTCGTGACGAGTAAACAAAAATGTCCTTCATATCTCAAAAAACTTCCAATTAGTTTGTTTGTGAAAAACTACGGGTTATTAATAAGTAATTTATATCGTTTCGTGTATAATGTCGTCGTTCAAGACATGGCAGTGAAAATTTATCATGTTGTGATGTCATTAGCGTATACAGGGTGTTGAGAAAATATTTTTAACATTATTTCTTATTTACTTTAGTAAGTGGATATGTTCCGTTCAACCTGAAAGGAGGGCGCGCGGGCTCGCGATAGATGGAAGAAGTGGGGGGAGACCTTTGGCCAGGAGTGGGACAGCGTAGGCCATTATAAAAAAAAAAACAGCACAGTGTCAGCATAATATTACAATCAGCCTATAATTTTCCCACTGCTGGGACACAGGTTTCCTCTTTGTGAGAGGGAGTGGGCTGTAATCCACTACGCGGACCCAGTGCGGATTGGTAGGTGTCACAAGTCTTTGAATTTTTGGTTCTATGTCATGGCGGTTTCTTCACGATGTTTTCCTTCACAGTTTTGAGTAGCCGTGTTGGAATTATTTACACAAAGTACAAGTGCCTGACTGGGTTTGAACTCACGACCTACAATTCGTAAATAAGTCGATACCACTGGGACACCACTGCTCACCATGAAAAGCGTAATGATATCGTTTAATTAAAGTCTTTAGCACAGGTAAGCATAATCAGCAGTGGCGTGCATTGGTTTTCAGAATAGGTAGGCACGAATTTAATTTCGTCGTATTAACTTGAACGAGTAAAGACCAATGACAATGCGGATAGTACGGGAGCTGAGTAGGACATCTGGCGACTGCCTACTGCCGCGCGTGTTTGTATGAAGATTTTTTTTTTTTTTTTAGGTATGATAATTTAGTGAGTTTCCTAATTGTGGGGCACACACATTAAAATGTAATTGACAGGATTATGGTGATTTTTCGAGGTAGGCACTGCTTATATGCCTTTATGCAATGCACGCCACTGTTTGTACGTCTAGGTTACGTGAGTTTAGTCTAGACTATTTAACTTAGGATGTAGGGCTTAGCATAACAGGCATAATCAGCCTATAATATTCTCACAGCTGGGACACAACTCTGTGAGAGGGAGTGGTCTGTAATGTACCATCACCTTGAAAAATTGTTAGTATATTGACGAACTGAATTCAGTACGTCAATATACACACAACAACAGTCAGAAAAACGTAACAGTGCGGGCGGGCGATGCGATGCGACGTCACCAATCAAAAGGAGCTTTAATAAAAATGTGGTTGTTATTTTTGTACATAAATTGTGGGGTCTTGCGACGTCCACGCGAATGAAATCGCAGGCAAGGCAGTCAATGTTATTTATAAAAAAAACTTTCAAAACAACTAAGCTGTGTATGTTCGTGTTTAAACGTAAATTTTAGGTTGATATATACAAAGATAGCCGTTCTCCTTGACATTTTGGTACAATCATCTGAAAGTACCTGCTTGTATTAGTTTTGCCTTTAGAGAGGCCAAAACTACTCGTTTAGGTAGAGTTTACGTAATACAAGCAAGAACTTAATTTACGTGAAGGAAAAGGATTGTAGAAGGGACTGGTATATACCGAAGAAACCTACGTCTTGTTAGTGTAACAAGTATTTTAAGTAATATGAAAAGTCCTTCCTTTTCATATTACTTACAGCGAAGACCCTTAATCAATTAAAACAGGATAGGAGTATGATGATAAATCCGAACACAAGTAAAGACACTGAAATAAATAAATTGATAAACGCAAAATAGCACTACAAATTACATAAACCACCCTGTATACAACTGTTTTGGTTTTGACGATACGTCAATTTTTGACGTTATAAAGTAGCGACGCATCGGCACGCGTTCTCAATTTAAAATCCTTGCACCCCATTGGTGGAATCCACACAAAGGGTAAGTATAATCCCCGCCCACCTATAACTACGGGTTGCTAGCATTATTTGGTCAATGTTGGTATGGTAGTCAAATACCTTGAATTTTAACGATTTTAGCCGAGTACACACGAAGTGACCCGATCAAAAGATCAAGTACAAAGGTAAAAATATGATGAACTCTGTTTTATTGCGAGCCATTTTTAGGTGTAGACCTGAACAAAGAAACTATAAATTTAGATGTCGAAGAACTGGTTTTTGTAAGCTTCCTGCAACGGTTAAGTATAGTCGAGTTGAGCATCTAGTTTGTTTAGCATAACCGGCCTATAATGTTCCCACTGCTGGGACACAGGCCTCCTCTCTGTGAGAGGGAGTGGGCTGTAACCGTGTGCGGGTTGTTAGAAGTCACATGTCTTCGAATTTTTGGTTCTAGGACATGCCGGTTTCCTCACGATGTTTTTTCTTCACAGTTTTGACAGCAGCGATGAAGAAATAATTTACACAAAGTAAAGCGCCTGTTTCGGTTCGAACCTATGACCAACAACTCGGCGCCCGTTACTACAGGACCACCACTGTGGTAGCCTAAAAATATCGAAGACATGTGACATCCACAAACCCGCACTGGGCCCGCGTGGTGGATTACAGACAGAAAAGAAAGAAAGAAAATACGTTAATTTATTTGCGGTAAACATGACGCACAAAAGAACATAAGTACAATTACAGAAAATAAAACAATAAGAAATGGTTGACATGCGTCACATCCACGCAAAACGGCTATCGCTCAGCATTATGCTGCCACACACCCCACAGCCCACTCCCTCTCACAGAGAGGAGGTCTGTATCCTGGGATACGGACCTCCTCTCATAATCAGCATATAACATTATATGCTGATTATGCTATACTGCTGGTGTCCGTAATGATATTCCACTACATACAATGTTACGAGAGGTCTCCGTATAAATACATGCACAGGGCGAAAGTGATGAGTGGCGTTTTGAAGTTACTTTCACTGGTTTATCGAGTCTAATGCTGTCTATTTTGTACTATGTGGTCCTCATATTAATTAGAACTATATTATCAGTCCGTACGATGGCTGACTTCAGGATTCAGGTCTTTTCTGTCATATACAACAAGGAATTTACTACTATGCTTGATTCCTGCGCCTATCGCACGAAAAACTACACGTGATTGTCGTGATTTTTTTTCTGACCCCCTCTCTCGCTGGTTCGAACCTTACGTGATTATGGGGCGACCCTCAACCTAATTGAGAAAAGTCTAGGCAGATGATGATGATGCAGAAGCACAAGCATAATCAGCCTATATAGCGAGGTCTGTGTCCCACTGCTGGGGCACAGACCTCGTTTCTGTGAGAGGGAGTGGGCTGTAACCTACCACGCAGGCCCAGTTCGTGGCTGTCATCACGTCGTCTTCGAATTTTTTGGTTCTACTGAGCCAGCAATGCTCCCCAAAATACATAAAAATATCATAATTTTACGCTCCAATAAACACGGCAGTCTCCTAAAATGTCATGGGCAGAACATAGGTACCTCAGACTCGTATCGACCAAACTTCACTTCGGCGGAGGCGGCAACGGTTTCGTGTTGCGATGACGTGGTTCACGGTCTGAATTAACGTTGTAAACCAGAGCTAATGTTGTGAGGACTTGGGGGTCTACTAAGGGTTTGTAACAGGAGAAAATTTTAGTTGGAAATTTTTGAGACATCACGTTGGTGGTTCAGATACGTATAGTTGATATTTATTTTTGTCCAATGTGTAAAAATAATCCATTCTAAATTAAAAAGCAGTGTTGATCGTACTTGCACTTGTAAACACGTCCATATATCGCGAAGGGTTAAGCAGTCATGTAGGTATATAGGTATTTAATGTAACAGGAGATCCTTTGCAATATTATATCGGGCACAAATTCAGATTCTAGGCTACTACTGAGAAACTCCTATCGGTTAAACACAATAACATTTTTTTCCCATCCTAGATAGAAAGTGGGCATCAAACTCGGGGTATTGGGTTCGATCGACAAGTCCAACTGCTGAGCACTGCTGAGCTGGGAGTTCAGCAGTGCTCAGCAGTTGGACTTGTAACCACTTGACCAACCAGTACAGTATTCGCGTAATTTAAAACGTTCAATATCTAGTCGCAGTCTCATCTCGGCGACAAACAAATGCCAAAAACTTGTCAAATTGTAGGGAAATTAGACGTATTTCGTTACGTACGTTCACAGACTGGGATCAGACTGTGAACGTTCTTAAAATTAGGAGATACACCGAGGGGTGATTCTCGCAATTTTAAGAACGTTCACAGTCCAATCGTTAGTCAACCACAGAGGTGTTGTTTGACTAACGATTGGTTCTGAAAAACAAAAGACGGTAGGCACTAGATTGTTCTGAATTCAACAGAAGAATTGGATTCAGTCAAAAAGTAGACCCCCAAATCAAAATGACTGATTGTAATCGTGTATTAATTTCATTCCGAGATTTTGACCTTAAAATACGTCTTCGTTTATCTTTGACAATTTGTAAATTAGTTACGCAAATGTCCATGAAATTTTACCGAAAAAATATGGCTGAAATTGCTTCCAATTAATTTTTGGGGCTCGTTGTTAAGTTGACAATTTTCTTTTAATCTACTTGTGACAACACAAAATGAGTTCTACGTCATGTTAGATTGATTCGATTATATTAAGGTATCTAAAACCACCCCAGAGGTCACCATCTGCACATGGAAGGGGAACCGTTACCTCTGAAAAGACCAATCCGGAGCCCCCTCTGTGCAACGCCTGTTAGGGCACATCTCTATGGAACTGTAAAGGGGTCTCCCCGAAACCTGACAGTGCAAGTGTGCAAGGCACCACATTACCACTGTGCGCCGTCTTCCCTGAGGTCCCTTAGTGGGCCGACAGAGTCCCCAGCTCTAATCGCCCGCGACCCCATATTTAGGTACCTAGTTACGCTTTGTCTTCACTGTTTTTCATTCTAATATTTAGTAGCCTTTATCGCGATGCGCAGGTGAAACCAAACTTCGAAAACATGTGACATCTACCAACCCGCACTGGGCCCGCGTGGTAAATAACGGCCAAGTCCCTCTCACAGAGAGGAGGCTTGTGTCCCTGCAGTGGGAACATTAAAGGCTGATCATGTGTGCAGGTGCAATATGGAATGCAATAATAAATATGAATGGGTACCGTATTTCCCAGTTACTGGGTTATGGGGGTCAGATAGGCAGTCGCTTCATGTAAAATACTGGTATTCAGCTGCATCCGGATAGCCTGGAAGCCGACCCCAACGTAGTTGGGAAGATAGGCTAGGCAGATGATTGTTTTCATAATATGCTCAATTCCTATGACTTATAAAATCCTTTTTTTTGGCCTCTCCCAAATCCTTCCAAGAACTCTTTCCCCGCGCCACCTCGAACCAACACTCGCGTTACGCGTCCAGGGCATCTCGCCATCTCTTTCTGGGCCGCCGTCTGCGTCGCCGTCCATGTTCAGGCACTCATTGTGTGGAGATTTTATTTTTTTCAAAAATCCTAAACAAATTAAAAAAAATCTGCACAGTTTTCTCCAGAACTGTGAAGCACTTACCAAAACTACATCAACGATTAATTCATAAACACAGGGGCGTCAAACAATTTACTTAATTACTGTAATGTAGTAATGGCTGGCAGGTCAGTCGCACGACCCCGTTTGACGCGTATATCCGTTTATAATTGGTGACACCCCTAGCTCGTGATACTGGGGTGATTGGGGAAATTAATTATGGAATCAGGGATGTCAATGAATAATATTATCTATCAGTACTCTTTGAGTAAGATTCTATTTGTAAGACCATTTATATGTTATCATCATCCGCTTCATCAGCATTATCATCAGGCTTTAGCAGTCCACTGTTGGACATGCCTCTCCAATTCAGCGCCATTCAACTAGATTCTCGGCTACTTTCATCCAGCTGCTACCAGTCACCCTGCAAAGATCGTCGCTCCACGTAACCTGACGGCATCCTACCTTACGTTTACGATCCGCCTTTGAGAGCCAGATTGTGGTTAGCTTCCAGTCTAACTAAATGCACCTAAATATCAATATTATTACATGTACCGACTGCCAACTGACCTCTACTATCTTATTTCTGAGTAAACCGATATTCTAAAGGTTACAGAGGTATATGCAGACTTTTGGGCTTGTCAGTAACTTTTGCGACTACTGGTCTAATCTGTAAAAATCTCACCGTAAACACTTAGGTGAAGCTTGAAGTAAGCTGTCATTCCACCTAATGTTAGGGATTGGTGACAGCTCACTTTAAGTGCACTTCACCTTAGTTTTCACGGTGAGACTTTTACAGAATCGATCGGCTGGTCACAGAGGTTCAAATGACAACAAAGAGCTAAGTCTCGAACCCCACAATTCCAGGGTGTAACTCCAACTGTGTTCAGACCTGCACTTTCCTGCAAAATTGATTCCGGTAACACAAATACGTGTGAAGTCTAAAAGAATGGCTAAAGTTTTAAATTATATTTAACCTTTTGACGCCAGGCCATTTTTTCTGTCAAATGACCTTCACAAAAAATAGGGATTCCAGTAATGATTTAAATTGTTTATTTCATAATATGGTGCGACGTGTATTTTGTCATATATTTGTGACGTTGGCGTTCAGGGTAAGATTTCGTTTGTCACATATATGTGACAATGGCATTCAAAAGGTTAAACTCCACCTGATCCAGACAGAAACAACTGAACATCAGCAACTCACCTGCACAACCCCACACCGAAAATAACATTAATTACATTCAAAGCTAAACGCCTGTTCATATCAAAGGTCATCTGCTGCCCAGCCCCCTTATTGTGTAGTTGTAATAATGGCTGGCGTGGGAATACGGCAAGAATACTGCTGATTGTTTTTTTTTATAATTAACCGTGAGTTGTGACAGTAGCTAGATGATTGTTTACGGTGTTACTGACGAATGTATTTCGGGAATGATCGGTTCTTTTCGGATTGACTTATACCAAGAGCAAAACCTTTGGAACTGCTTCGGGAATGATCGGTTCTTTTCGGATTTACTTATACTAAGAGCAAGACCCATGGAACTGTTTCGGGAATAATCGGTTATTTTCGGATTTACTTTAACCATTGGCAGTGTACTGGTAACTACTTAACCCCCTTTTGATAAAGGTGAATGCTCTAAGGTAGCCTGGTCACCATTCGACTAGCCTTTTCCTAATAAAAGGTTCGGCTTCCAGTCTAACCGGATACAGCTGGATACCAGAGTTTTACATGGAGCGACTGTCTATCTGATCTCCACAACCCAGTTACTGCGTAACACGATACCCAACCACGGTAAAACTGGTTGTCAGACTTTCGGGCTTCTGACGGCCCGTAACGACTGTCAATGATTTACAAATGACAGACGGAACCAACGGCAACGGTTTAACATGGTCTTGGTATGGAAAGATGGTCACCCATCCACGGACCAATCGCGGCTAGCGTGGCTTAACCTGATCGATCGAACCGTTCGGCTGTTATTTCTTAGCCACAAACCCCTTATATATTATATTATAGTATCTAAACACGTTAAAATCGTGTAAGTAACGGTATTGATGACAAGCAACATTTCAACAAATTAAAAAAAAAATGGTTTATTTTAAAAACAAAAGACAGCTGTCGTCACCCTTCATTGACCTGATCAGCACCTGATATGTACCCTAATTTGTTACCTACCCATGAGATGTAACGCACCATTGATTCGAACCGGTGAGCTACTGAACAGCAACTTATTGGCCATTGAGCACCTGTGACATGGTCTAATACACATTGGTTGTGTCAGTTAGAGTTAGAAAATGGATACTTGAACTTAGTAATAAAAATAATATCACCTTGTTTTTGTTCCACTGAAGGAAAAAACCTTTCTAAAATAGTACAGAAAAGGAATGAATCCAAAAGAGGCTCATAGTTAAGTAATACTGCCTCACGGGTCTACCGAAGGTTAAGCGACGATTGCCGAGGTCGGTCCGTGGATGGGTGACCATCTATATCGAGACCCCTCCGTGCCTCGGAAAGCGTGTTCCGGCTGTCATTTCTAGATATTTGACAGCCGTTACGGGTAGTAGTCAAGCTCGAAAATCTTGACAGTTTTATCAAGGGGTATAATTGCTCAACAACTGAGTTGTGGAAGTCAGATAGGCCTTTGCTCCATTTAAAATACTGGTATTCAGCTGCAGATAATGGCTATTGTTTTACTTTCTCAAACAATTATTTCTTTTTTCCAAACTTAATTCAACTCACCATAAGACCTAGCTAAAAATCAAACTGTACATACGTACCTACTATTTATAATTCTATACAAGTACCAGAACTTAGTGTAGTATCTGCACTGTGGATTGAATATCAAATAGAAGAATACATTGCTAGGTAATAAATATTAATGATCTGAGTCAAACGGTTTACTTTAAAAGCGGTAAACGATGGTTTAGTGTCCTAGGTTCGAACACCAGCTCAGGCGGAGTTAATAGATATTTGTTTTTTATATTTTCTGGTAGACTACTAATAACTGCTGATCAGCACCTAAATTGCGTAACACACTATCAATCACAATCTGAATCATTTTGAAGGATATTGCTAATCCATTGCTTCATATGTTCGAAAAATTTGTCTGCTCTACAAAGTAAATAATGCAATGAATGTTGTTGAACTGTAAAATAAAAACCATTGCTACTAATAGTGTGTTAAGCAATTATCCCGCAGGAGGTCCTGGGTTCGATTCCCAGGTAGGGCAAAGTGTTATTGGTATTTTCGGTCTGGATTTCTTCAGTAGCAGCCTGGAATCTGGATATGTGCCCGGCTGATAGCAATAGAGAGACCCCTCCATGCCTCGGTAAGTATGTCTGGTCTCGGTGTCATTCGCAGATCTTTGACAGTCGTTACGGGTAATCAGAAGCCCAAAAAGACTGAAAACCAGTCTTACCAAGGGGTATCGTGTTACGGGTTGTGGAGGTCAGATAGACAGCCACTCCATGTAATATACTAGTATTCAGCTGCATCCAATTAGACTGGAAGCCGAACCCAACATAGTTGGGAAAAGCTAGGTAGAATGATTTGACTTACCTATGCGCTTACAAATACCAACGAACCTAATAAAAACTGAAGAAAATAGCTGTAAAATCTCGACAAACATGTTAAAATAAATAAATGTTATTTTACTTATTACACACGCCATGTAAATAATCGTCCACCCCCAATATTCAAATTACGAAAATCATCCCCCTACCGTTTAACTCGTAAAAGGAAAATCACGCGATTGGTCAACATTTTCCCTCCAAACCACCAATGTTTTCCGTGGAAACCGTGAAAAGGCAAATATACCTGTCCCATTCTAACTCACCGTCACGGTCGTTAAACTTTCCCTCCGTCTCTTTTCTGCGCAAGGGGTGAAACGCAGTGTTGACGTTTGTTGTCAGTGCCTTCTAAGTTTAAACTAATGACGGACGTACCGAGACAAACAAAAGAGTTTTTAAATTAAGAACAATAAAAAAAGTAAAAAAAAAAACAACGAGTGTTACAAGTGTTAAAAACAGTGAATAAATACTTTTTTGTCGTATTAAAATTCGCTACACACTGGCTGAATCGTGACGGTTCGACGCTCATACTAATTTCACTGTGAAATGTGATTTAAAAGTGAAAACGTAATTCTATAAAAAAATCAATTTACGCACGTGATGTAGTAACAATTAACTACATAGCGGAAAAGTAATAAATTCACGCAATATCCGTTCCTAAGAACTTTAAAATAGAATAAAAAAACGAATACAAGCAAAGACATTCAAGATTTGACGTTACCCGCGATGTGTCATATCGGGTTCGTTCTCGATGCAACGTGAAATTAAATACAGATAAAAAATGTGTGTTTTCTGAACTAAGATGGAATATACTTGGCACATGGAGGAGGCCGGACAGGAACCGAACTCGCGGATCACCCGGTCGCAGAGCAGAGGCCAAGGTAACATTAGATTAATTTATCATTTTTCTTGAGGTTATTTAGAATCGAAAGATTTATTGGTAAATAGTTTTTGATTGTGGCGGCGCGCGGCGGCGCGGCGCCCGCGTGGTGCTCGGAAATTATTCCACGGGAACTCACTACGGAGCTAACGCGACTTTGTGTAATTTATTTCATCACCACTGCTCTCAAAACGGTTAAGGAAAACATCGTAAGGAAACCGGCATGTCATAGGATCAAAAATTCAGAGACATGACATCCACCAACTCGCAATAGGCCCTCGCCCTCGTGGTGGGTTACGGTCCGTTCCCTCTCGCAGAGAGGAGCCCTGTGTCCCAGCATTAGGAACATTATGGGCTGATTAAGATGATGAGATAGATTATTTAAAACAACAAGAGTAGAATAGAAATACATAGTACATACAGACTGCATTTACAAACCTTAGATGAGGCTAAGAACAAATGAAAGCGTTTTGTTAAAAAAAAAAACCGGCCAGGTACGAGTCGGACTCGCGCACCGAGGGTTCCGTACAATTTAAAATTATTAAAAATATTTTTATCATAATATGATGTACCTAACTAAAAAATTTCGGTTTTCGCAATTTTTCCTTAATCTGTGCTATAAGACGTTGCTTCGTACCAAATTTCAGGTTTTGATTCCCTTGCGAGTGTCGAAAATTTGCGGCATAAACGGCTGTAACTTTTGATTGCCTTGACTCAGAAGTTGGATTTTTACGCAGCTCCAAGGTTCAGTAGACTTGAGTATTTGATATAAATTCCAGCTTGATATCTCTACGCGTTCCTGAGAAAAAGTGTCTTGACAGACACACAGACGGACGGACGGACAACAAAGTGATCCTATAAGGGTCCCGTTTTTCCGGCATGTCCTACAACCAAAAAATCACTGCTGACATCTCCTTCGCGAGCATTACTGCTTCGCAGAAGGAGGTGACTACCTCCCATGCACTCTCGCTCCGTACCATGGCCTGCACCAGGGCCGGACGCGAGAGATCGCCGCCGCCGATCGCCGCCACGAAGACGCGGCTGTGCTCCGCCCAAGCCGGGCAGACATCCACCGTGTCCTTCGGGCGATTCACTCTGACCATGGCCTGACCATTGATCTTTTCTCGTATCTATATTTCTTATATGCTTATGTAAGAAATGATGATGGAGCCTAGCAAATCTTTATTTAATCAAACTTCCGAAATTTTTTGTTCTTTTAATTCTAATGGAAATTGTTAATAAAACGTTTAAAAGAGGATTTACACATCGTTGAATTCAGACAAATTACGATTTGAAATAATGATAGCTATTATACTCCTATATACATATTTGATGATTTTAGGGAGGGTTTATTGATTTGCCAATTTGTGATCCCAATAATCAGCCTGTAACGTTCCCACTGCTGGGACACAGGCCTCCACTAGATGAGGAGTGGCCCATAATCCACCACGCGGGCTCAAAGCTGGTTGGTGGGTGTCACATGTCTTCGATCTTTTAATTCTTGGACATGCCGGTTTCATCACATTTCACTGTTTTGAGACCTGCGGGGTTATTATGAAACACACCAAAGAATGGTAGCAATGACTTTAATTTTGACAGTTCAACAACATCCATTGCGTTATTTACGTTGTTGAGCAGACAAATTTTTCGAACATATGAAGCAATGTATTAGCAATATCCAACCTCAAACTCAATCATCTCTGTGTCTGGTTGCCTATACCCAAACCTGCAGATACTTAAAAAAAATTATTTTAGCAACTGCCAGAAATTTCTTCCTTACAAACGCTTCATCAACGATGAAAACATTGATAGATATTACTGTTTCTTTTATGTCTCACTCACTACAACTTACTACTGACACTTGACCCAGTAAAAACATTCAACAGTCACTGTAGTTTGAGTAGAGTTAATTCGAACTTTACCTGTCTCATTGCTCGCAAGGTTATGAATGCGAAATTACGTATGTAATAGGGACATTTACATTAATCATCGTTTAAAGCGTTCCCACTGCTGGGAATCAGGACTTCTTTCTTTTAAAGAGATTGGGCTATAATCTATCACATGGGAACAGTGTGTGTGCATGTGATGCGTCACGAAGTTTTCATTCACCTACATGATTAAATTGCATAACACACACATCATCTGCCGAGCCTTTTCCCAGCTATGTTGGGGTCGGCTTCCAGTCTAACCGGATGCAGCTGAATACCAGTATTTTACATGAAGCGACTGCCTATCTGACCTCCACAACCCAGTTAATGGGTAATACGATACCCCTTGGTAAGACTGGTTGTCAGACTTTCGGGCTTCTGACGACCCGTAACGACTGTCAAAGATCCACGAATGACAGCCGGGACCAACGGCTTAACGAGCTTTCCGAGGCACGGAGGGGACTTGGTATGTGAAAATGGTCACCCATCCACGGACCAACCGCGGCAAGCGTAGATCGATCGACCCGAGCGGCTATTATTACCATAACACACTATAAGTCACAATCTGAATCATTTTGAAGGATATTGCTAATCCATTGCTTCATTGCTTCGAAAAATGTGTCTGCGCAACAACGTAAATAACGCAATGAATGTTGTTGAACTGTCAAAATGCAACCTATTGCTACTGATAGTGTGTTACACAATTACCCCGCAGGTTGACTTTGTATGAAGCATCATCTTCTTCAGGGAGTGAAAGTAACTTTCGGTTTGGGACTAACTCTGAAGTGCTGTTTCATACAGGCAATATTTAGCCTAAGAAAATCATCATCTGCCGAGCCTTTTCCCAACTATGTTGGGGTAGGCTTCCAGTCTACCCGGATGCAGCTGAATACCAATATTTTACTTGAAGCGACTGCCTATCTAACCTCCAGAAACCAGTTAATGGGTAATACGATACCCCTTGGTAAGACTGGTTGTCAGATTTAGCCTAAGAAAATTATTGAAACAAAAAAAAAGTTCACCATAAAATGAATGCGCAAAAAAAATCACACAATTAGAAAGTACCTATAGTAAGTAAGTAAGTACTTACTAATTCCATGCAATTTGCAATCAAGAACAAACTTTTAAAATCCGAACTCGAAATCTAATTCTGCAAAAATATGACACCGCCGCATTTTTACCGCAAAATATTTCAGAATACCACACAGGCTAGTTAATGGAGCGTTGCCCGCTTTCGTACTGAGTATTTAAATAGAATTATTAATTCGTACATACATACCGGTTTCGTTAATACGATCGATATGACCATCGTGCCGTGTAATGGTATCTACGCAATTTTTATTAAGTCTTAACTACCTTTTAATAACGTCCACGTATGATTTTTCACTCTTCAATTATTTTTCTTCTCATGAATAACGTGATCAGTAAATGTTTAGTGAGCAGTGATCGCTCAGTGCTAACGGCTGCGACTTCCGAGTGGTAGGTCGTAGGTTCGAACCCGCACCCTAATTGCGTAACACACGATCAATCGGAATCGGTTTCATTTTGACAGTTCAACAACATTCATTGCGTTATTTACGTTGTTGAGCAGAGACATGACACATTTTTTGAACATATGAAGCAATGGATTAGCAATATCCTTCAAAATTATTCAGATTGAGATGGATTGTGTGCTGCGCAATTAGGGTGCCGGGCAGGCGCTTTACTTTGTGTAATTTATTTCATCACCACTGCTCTCAAAACGGTGAAGGAATACGGGATGTCCTAGAACCAAAAAATTCGAAGACATGTGACATCTACCAACCCGCACTGTGCCCGCCTGGTGGATTGCGGCCCGTTCCCTCTCACAGAGAGAAGGCCTGTGTCCCAGCAGTGGGAACATTATAGGCTGATTATGCTGTTCTTTTTTTTATCAAAAAGGTTAATTTCGCCTCTGGAACCACGTTCAGCCGTTGCTCCCGGCTGTCATTTGTAGATCAGTGCTGACAAAAATCTATAAAGTATCAGTCGTTAGGGGTAGTCCGACACCCGAAGGTCTGACAACCATTTTTACCAGGGAGTGTCATATTACCCAGTAACTGGGTTGTGGAGGTCATAGGCAGTCGCTCCATGTAAAATATTGGTGTTTAGCTGCATCGGGTTAGACTGGAAGCTGACCCAAATATAGTTGGGAAAAGGCTAGGCAGATGATGAAGTTATTTTTGTAAAAAAAATTTTTTTTTTGTTATTTTCCATCAGCTAAGAGGGATGTGTGGTGTTACACGAATGCATAGAATAAGAAATGAGTACATAAGAGGAAGTCTGAAAGTGGCGCCGGTAACTGAAAAGTTTTGTGGAAATCGGTTGTCATGGTATGGGGGCATGTGTTACGGAGAAATGAGGAAAATGTGGTGAGGAGAGTTTTGAGTATGAATGTCGATGGCTATATAAGAGTAGGGGAAGACCGAAGAAACGATGGATGGAATGTGTGAATGATGATATGGTTAGAAAGGGGGTGATTACCGAGATGACGACTAATAGAGGAGTATAGAAGAAAAGGACATGTTGCGCCGACCCCGAATAAATTACAATAAGAGCAGGAGAATGATGATTTTTGCCTTAAACTCGCTAAAAAGAATAAAAAATCATACCATAACAATGTAAATAACTAAATGCCTACACCCAACTTTATTACGTTACATTAATAACACCAATTAATAAGGTAACGTTAATTACACTGTTGAGTTAACTGACGCGGAATAGTGCTTATTGTTAAATACTGCAGTAACATATCACGGTTACCTCGATGTTTGATAGAAGTTGAAGTTAACTGAAATGTTAACTATTTAATTGAATGTCGGCCTGTATTACTGCATAAGTTCCGTATATTTTATTTTCTCCTTTAATGTCTGAAAAAGAGACATGCTCTCAGAACGGTGAAGGAAAACATAGTGAGGAAACCGGCGTGTCTTAGAACCAAAAATTCGAAGAAATGTGACATCCACCAATCTACACTGGGCCCGCTTGGTGGACCACCGTACTACAGCGCACTCACTCTCTCAAAGACGCTAATATAAAAAAGTTGGTTAAAAGGTTGATTTAAAACTCGCGTTCTTTAACCATATTAATTAAGTATAGTTAAACAATACCATTTAACTTTAGGCGCAGTGGTGCATAAAGATAGCATAATAAGGCCCATAATGTTCCCACTGCTGGGACACAGGCCTTCTCTGTGAGAGGGAGTGGGCTTTATATCTATCACGCGTGCCCACTGTAGGTTGGTAGATGTCACGTGTTTTCGAATTTTTAGTTCTAGACAAGC
This sequence comes from Apamea crenata, assembly GCA_949629185.1. Taxonomy (NCBI): domain Eukaryota; kingdom Metazoa; phylum Arthropoda; class Insecta; order Lepidoptera; family Noctuidae; genus Apamea; species Apamea crenata. Next base: position 5,119,615 of record OX451380.1, on the reverse strand, counting down.
CGGTTTCGGTATGAAATTTGAATGGAATAGGAAGCCGCCCGTGCCATGTCCGCGCCCGACGCCATTTCTATGTGGCCTGCGCTTAACTTCGAACCTAGGCAGGCGCTTTCATGTTAATTATCCACAGCACAGCAGTTTTTATTTATTTTTTATTTTGTTATGTACGTGTTTCTGTGTCAAATAAACCTTTTTTTTTCTTTTTAATGGTCCCATTTATCGTCTGACATACGTCATCATAATTCTCCGGTACCAACGTACACTGGCACAGTAAGTAGGTGACCGGTTATGAATGCCTGATGAAACATGACATGTTGGTAATTAAATAATTAGCCGCTTGATCACTGAGGCGGACATCTAATCATGAACTAACGGCGAAAACAGGTGGAACAGTGGAAAGTTAGATCTTGTTAGAGATGTTTTACAATCTATACAGGATGAAATTGAAAAGGTGTCTAACTCAACGTGTCATAAAGTTAATTTAGAGCATACCATTTAGGACCGCCTTTGTACAGTATTTTTTTTACCTGTGCAGTTTTAATAAATCGTATCCTACTAATATTATTCGGAAAAGTGTTGATACTTATGAAAGTGACATAAATAATTCAATAAATGTAATGGTGAAGTGGCTAGATGACAATAACTTAAAAATTAACCTGACTAAAACTAAATTAATACATTTTAGTCAGCGGATCAATAATAAGAGTAATTTAAATATACACTACGATGACCAGCCTATAGAAGAGGTAGAAACAACTAAATTTTTAGGGCTCCACATTGACAAAAAACTTAATTGGAAAACTCATATCGAAATCTTGTGCAAGAAAATCAGTAAATCTGCCTATGCCCTGCACACATTGTCGTCTATAATGGGTGTGGAGTCATTACTCACAGCCTACTATGGTTTAACAGAATCTCATCTACGCTATGGTGTCATTTTCTGGGGCAACTCAACAGAAAAAGACACGGTGTTCAAGGCTCAAAAGAGATGCGTTCGTTCAATATTTAAAATTAAACCTACTGATAGTTGTGTGCCGTACTTTAAAAAATATAAAATACTTACTTTGCCATGTCTGTACATTTTAGGAGTAGCTGTTTTTGTAAAAACAAATCCACACCGATTTAAACGATTAGATGAAGTAGTCCCACGTAATAGGCGTGACAACAGCAGGATATGCTCTCATACTGCGAGAACAACCCTCATGCGCAAAAGTGTTTTCTGTATGGCTCCTGTCATATTTAATAAACTACCTAAAAGTTGGAGAGAACTGCCCTTGTCACTTTTCAAAAGTAAGCTGAGAATATTTTTAGTGAGTAAAGTGTATTACAATGTTGTAGATTTTTTAAATGAAAAGGACTTTTCTATTCCGACTTCTAATGTACATACATAGTTAAGAATAACAATTGAATAATGGGAATTTTAAATCAATTGACTTTTGAATGATTATAATATTGACTGCATAGTAATGAATATTCTGGACATATTTAATTCAATTTATTTTGACTATAATATACTTATACTCTAATATCTTGACATCAATTATTATTTATTTGTTTTGTATTTTGTAATGTTTAGAATGACTATTATGTAAAAATGCAATTAAATGTAATTTTTTTATACCTACAAAATTTGTACGCCATTGTTGGCAAAACATGGACGCTCACAACATATATTAATTTAATACCTCGCATGTCTGATTAGTCAGTTTATGTAAACGCATGTTTGACAAATAAATTATCTTTTATCTTTAAAAAAAAAAAAAAAAAGAACTGTCACTCCTTCATACAGGTTAAACTGTAACCTAGTTAGGAGATCAGAACTGCACCCACTACAATTGTAGCAAACCTGTAATTTTACCATGTATAATTTATATACCCATGTACTGCAATACTTGTAAAGGATTAATAAAGATTATTATTATTATAAACGTGAAAGTTTGTATGGATGGATGGATGTTTGTTACTCTTTCACGCCAAAACTACTGAACGGATTTGGATGAAATTTGGTACATAGATAGTTTTAACCAAGATTAACAGGATACTTTTTATCCCGTTATTCCCATGGGATCGAAACTTATGCGGGTGAAACCGCAGGGCGCAACTAGTAATAAATAAATGAGGAAAAGGATGCACTTACGTGCGCGTAGGCGAGCGATTTGGCGACGTCGTCGTCGCGCGCCCTGTTTTTCGTAGGAATGGTCAAAATTAGGTAAATACATCGGTATTTACCTAATTTTGACAATTCCATTCATTTAACTAGTTCAACGCGTCGCCAACTTGCTTCATGTTGGAATAGCATGGCATGGCATGGAAAGAGCATGGCAGTTGAGAATATGTCATGCTCACTTAAATGTCTCACTGATGGTGGCGCGTGTGTTAGATCATTCGATTCCCTACAAAATGGTTGAGCTGGGTAGTGCTGATCCTTGCGTCATGTTCGTGAACGGGCGCCGTTGGTTGAGACTGGTCATCTCATTCTCTCATTGGTCAAACATTTTTATAACTTTTTCAATAGTGCTAGTCACTCTGAAGTCAACTTAACTACCATTAAAACAAAGTTGAAATTTGCTTAACTTGAAAAAAAAATATTTATCTTTCAAATTGACGTTCAATTTGAAAGATAAATAAAATTTTAATATAAATGTTTACGTGATAAGGAACGGTGAGGCTGACTGAACAAAGTGTACCTGATACATAAACAGCCAGACCCGGAACAACTACCTGTAGGCAATACAAATATTTGTTCCGTGCGGGAATCGAACCCGCGACACGCAGCGCAGCAGTCGATCGCTCAGCCACTGCGCTAACCGTGTCGTCAAAACAAGAGTTATGCACAGGAGTTAAAACGAAGGTGCACTAAGGAAGGACTTTTTAGAAAATCATCTCCAAAAGAGATTAAATAGACGATGAAACTGAATGGAAGTTATTCATATTTGCCGATGAGAACACGGCATGTTCTCTTACACATGCATCATCACTGGTGAACACAATTACCCACTTTACCGCTCCATAACAGGTGCCCTCTTACTTGTTAATTATTAATAATCATTAATTCATAGAACCACATAATAATAAAAAACTCTACTTTATTATTTGCGCACTATTGCAAGATATAACGCAATATATTGTGTGCACGTGTTTGCTTTGTGTAATCAAATTATCATAATTGATAGATACTGCGGTGAAAATCTCAGATGGCTCGTGACTTTCGACCGTATTTGTGATATTATTTTCAAGGACTTTATCTTGGGCGGCGGGATAGTCCGAAAGGGTTACCGCTGCCCTGGAACAGAAAGGGCTAAGGAAGGAACACGGGTGGGTTTTAGTCAGTAAGAGTCTGACACTCCCTTCCGCTCCACCCAGAGCGGGAGGGGTCATTTGATTATGTCCCATCCACAAAAAAAAAAAGGACTTTATCTTCAATACATTACTAACATTAAATTATGCCACAGGAACTTACTATCGGAATAAAAACTAAATTCTATCTCGTAAAGAAAAAAAATATTGATTGGAACTCGCACAGGAAGATTTCAGAGATCGTTAATACTACTTCAGTATTAACGATCTCTGAAATCTTCCTGTGCGAGTTCCAATCAATGTTTTTTTTCTTTACGAGATAGAATTTACTATCGGAATAAAAACTAAATTCTATCTCATAAAGAAAAAAAATATTGATTGGAACTCGCACAGGAAGATTTCAGAGATCGTTAATACTGAAGTGCTCACTCGTATAGGTTTTTTACGTCATCGTGTCAGCCAAAATATTTAGCATAATAAGCCTATATCGTTCCCACTGCTGGGACACAGGCCTCCTCTCTGTGAGAGAGCCACAGTGCGGGTTGGTAGATGTCACATGTCTTCGAATTTGACATCTACCAACGCGCAGACAGGCGACGCAACGGACTGGGTCACAAACAGACAGGAAATTTCACGCCGACGAAATCGTGGGCATAAGCATAAATAAAAACACGCATGACGTATCTCAATAAAAAACTGTATGTACTAACAAATTCTAAACTGTAGGACAGTACATCGGCACGGTCTTATCTCCGGCCAGACAGATCACATTACCGGCCAGTCCGTAATACCAGGAGATATCGTCAGTTTCAGTGTTTCTCTTTTCTGGTTATTGGTTATTTTGATGGGGAAAACAGTTATTTATCGTAATCTCCTTCGTCGTCATCTCTCCTTTTCTTACTTTTTTATTTCCTGAGCGCGACTCAAATATGTTTCTTCCTTTCTTCCCTTATCTATTAAAGTTTTTTCTATTGCAAATATTTTGGGAGTCTTAAAAGTAGTCTTAAAAGTCTTGGCCCTAACGGCCCTGACTTACGAGTTTTAAGTCGTGAGTTCGAACCCAGGCAGGTAGTCTTTGTGTTTTTGTGAATTTCATCACTACTGCTCTCAAAACGGTGTAAGAAAATATCGTTAGTAAACCGGCATGTCCTAGTTGGTTCTAAAACATGCCGGTTTCCTCACGATGTTTTCTTTCACCGTTTTGAGAGCAAAATCCTGGTTCTTAAAAAAAAAAGGATGTCGATATTTCCGTGAACAATGACAGGCTCAGGAATTCCAATGGCCAACAACGTCACAAAAATGCCAATCTGGCTTTGATAACGCTCATAAATATTTTGGTTATCTACACGTTTTTTACACAGCTTCGAAATGGCGCCAGTGACGCAAGTACACGTCGCAAAACCATTGTTAGTTTAATTATACATTATTATTATTATGCGGCATGATGTGATAACGTTGCGGTTTAAAAGAAGATATAGTGACAACAATTTAAGAGAAAGAAATGAAATGGAATTGTTTATTCTGTATTATAGGACATCGGAATCAATTTTTAACGTCATATTATATAAATAAAAAAAGCTAGATGAGGTCGGCGTTTCCTATCTGACTGCTCTGAGAAGAAAGGCCGAAACAAACTCAGAGGTCACAGTGTCTTTTAAAGTCCAGACATAATCTTGGTCAGATCGTGTGAAGACCATGTAGATTAATGTCTGAAATGAATGAATGGTCTTCTGAGGAAAGGAAAAATCTGTTTCATTTTATGTGCCTATTTGAAATTAATTATTTGACTTAGCTCATCTCTGCACAATTTAAACTAAACGGTTACTGATACGAGTATATGTAATCTTGTCAATGTAAAAGTCAAATCATTTATTACCAATAGGCACTTTTGAGCGTCATAATTAAAAAAAAAACGGAAAAAAGATTCTAGTCGCCTCTTCCAAAAGGTAGTTTCGTATGGAGAAGAATGGGGAAGAAACTCCACCGTTACTCTTTTATTGTAAAAGAAATTTATTTCTCAATAAGATATTACACAGATTTCACTTACTTGAAAACATTTTTAAAACATAAATTATAAGAACTTTGACACACAAACAAGGCAGCTATTGTTTTTCTTTACAACAAAATCATTTACGTAATAACATTTCACTTCGTACGCAAATAACATTAACTAATACAAAACTTAAAACTTTTCAAAGGTTTTTAAAACTAGCTGTTGCCCGCGACTACGTCTACGATCCAGGATGAAAAGTAGCCTATGTACTGTACCAGGTCATGGTCTACCCATGTGCCAAATTTCATCCAAATCCGTTCAGCCGTTTTAGCGTGAAAGCGTAACAAACAAACTTACTTTCGCATTTATAATATTAGTTAGGATGTTTTACAATATTTTGTATACACAATAATTGTATACTTATATTGAAGACGATGCATCTACAATATAATTACTATACTTACTTTACAATACTTTTGAACGTCATAACTTACAAAAAAATATAATTGATTCTAGTCGCCCCTTCCAAAAGGTAGAAAAGAAGAATGAGCAAAAACTGCACCGTTATTATTTTAAAAATGTTTTACAATAATTATCCTACAAATATTATAAACGCGAAAGTTTGGATGTTTGTTACTCTTTCACGCAAAAACTCCGGAACGGATTTGGATGAAATTTAGCACACAGATGGTTTATAACCAGGATTAACATATAGGATACTTTTTATCCCGATATTCGCACGGGATCGAAACTTATGTGGGTGAAACCGCGGGGTGCAGCTAGTATACCTACTTATATTTTTTTATTTTTTTTTATTTTATTTATTTATAGTTAATTAAAGCCGTACAACACCAATTACATTAATTAACATAGAGACATGACGTTGACAATAATATAACTTAAAACTAGTGAGGTGTGTGGCACACTGGAAGATGTTGTACATTTATTGACGGAGTGTGTCAGATTTCAGTCTGCAAGAGAAGATCTAGTTAGAGAGCTCAAGATAAATATTAACGATGTTTGTATGTTCCATCATATTTTGTCGACACCTAACTCCGGAGCTGCTTATAGTTTAGTTAAGTTTGTATTGTTACGTTTTACGTTATAAGGTCCGATAGGTTAGTTTATTGTTAATATTATTAAGTTATAAGGTCCGATGGGACTGACATGTACAATTGTATAAAAGTCCCTAATAATTAATAAAGATATTAAAAAAAAAAAAAAACTTAAAACTAACATGGCACAGTGGACTCCCTTGCATACATTCTCTCACAGAACACCAGACATATACGCATAATTTTAATCCATTCATCTGCAAATATTATATATATATGAAGAACCTACAATAAAATGACTTTACATAAAAGAATTAAAAATGACAGGTAAATTAATTGTCTTGTTTATACACTTTAAGATTGTATAGTAACATATTATTCATAATGATGATCTGCAACTTTTTTAACAAAATCGTGTTTCGAAACCACTTAGATGCATAGTGTAGGTACGTCAATTGTTTTGTATAAATTATAATTAGAAAAAAAGAGTGGAATGGCGTATGTAACCGTGGGGAAATCCAACGTGGTTCTTTAAACGTGTAATGATATACTACGCAAGTTAGACACCGGTTTTTCACTGCCATACCTACTTTTTATTTATTTATATAATTATACAATATACATTATTACTTCTTCACTTCTTTCTGTTACTTTTTTGGAACGAAGTTCTTTAACGCGGCTTGCGGTAGAAATTGAATGAAAAAAATCTTCGTGGAAAGTAAAAGCGCGCCCCCTCCATGCGACTTTAAAATTGGTCAAAAGGAAAATCCAACATGGCGGCTATGAAAATAAAAAAAAAATCATCATGGTTATAGTTTTTATAGTTTTAGAGGGTGCTTAAGCCGATAGTTGAAGTCAAAATGAAAATCCAAGATGGCGGCTGCAATAATTTTCAAATTTTACGTCATGGCGAGTATCGCAGTAAGGAACCTCGTTGCTATTCTATTTATTTACTAGTTATCTACGACTTCTGAGTGAGCATCCATTTCATACCGAGATCCCTGCCTCAGAAAGCACGTTTTAAGCCGTTGGTCCTGGCTCTCATTCGTAGATGTTTGACAGTCGTTACGGGTGATCAGAAGCCCGAATGTCTTACAAACAGTCTTACCAAAATGTATCGTGCTACAGGGTTGTGGAAGTCAGATAGGTCGTCACTATATGTAACATACTGGTATTCCGTTGCATCCGCTTAGACTGGAAGCTGACCCCAAGAAAGTTGGGGAAAGGCTAGACACATGATGAGGTGCTATACATATTTACGCTTGAATACTGTGGTCATTTTGGATGGACTGTGTGAAAGATATGGCTAGAAAGGAGGTGACTACCGAGATGACGACAAATAGAGTTAGTATGGAAGAAACAGACATGTTGCCGACCCCAAGTAAATTGGGATAAGGGCAGGAGGCGTAGGCCTGCTGCGCTTATCCCCTTATCACAACGGGTTTTGACGACGGAAGAAAAAACAAAATGACAAATTGTAGAAAAAAAAAATGACGAATTGTTGAATAAATGAATTTGAATTTGAAAAATTTCTACCGTCGGCATGTCGATGACGAGATGAAATGTTTCTATTATTCCGTCGACAAAATTCTACAATGTCAAGCATGACGACAAATTTTTCTCTACTTTTGACACGTGCCACCAGGTGTCAATAGTAGAAACATTTCTTCTCAGCAAGTGTCAAACAGTACATCACATTGGACTTAGACAAAAATCTATATCGATTTTAAAATTTGCTCCCCGTTTATTTGTCTTCATAGAAACGCAAATCTACGGGACGCCCCCTCGGTCAGAAGAAATGTCGAGTTGGTTATAAAGAACTTTGTCTATTCTTGGTATAATAGAGATAGAATTGGTCATGCTAAACAGGTGGAATGATGAGGACTGGAGTAATTTTCGTAGCAACAATAACAAGACAAGATTTCAACCGCCATATCAAGTGTATGATCCATTCATCAATTTCAATCACAGTACCGATTTGATACTACGATAATGATTGGTCAATTGGCCTTTTGTTAACCGTTTTATGAATGGACATCAACATTCATTGATAAACAGACAAATCCCTGGTATTTGTAGTGTTTGTTGGGGTCAAAACGGCTGATGCATTTTGACCTTTATAAACGTAATGGTGGCCCAGTGGTGAAGGCCCCGATGTATGAGTTCTAGGTCGAGGGTTTGAACCCAGACAGGCGCTTTACTTTGCGTAAATAATTTCATGCACTGTTCTCAAAATGGTGAAGGAAAACATCGTGAGGAAACCGGCATGTCCTAGAACCAAAAATTCAAAGACATGTGACATCTACCAACCCGCACTGGGCCCGCGTGTAGGTTACAACCCACTTCCTCTCGCAGAGAGGAGGCCTGTGTACCAGCAGTATTAACGTTATAGACCGATTACGTATCATGCAAACGTAATGATAAAAATGTATGATTACGAACGGATTTGAATGAAACTATGCATAAAGGTTGACAATGATCTGGATTGATAAATAGCATACTTTTCATCTGGGTACAATATTTATGTAAAGTTATCAAAAAATAAAACGCCCGTTTTGACATTTGAGAATGCGTTCTTGACACCTGTCAGTTTCATACAAACGAATACGTTTTGCGAATTTGATCTTTATTAACTACTAGAACTGTCAATGTCAAAACGGGCCTTTTATTTTTTGACAACTTTAGTAGTTTTCCTAGGATGCGAGTGAAACCGCTTGCAACTGCTATTAAACAACGTGAACAGGTTTTGATGTACTCTTTCAACATACTGAAATGGACTCAGACCGAACTCGACGCCCTGGATAGGAGTGTCCGTACTGCATATTGAATGCATCCCCCACGGTCATCGCTAATGAGACTGTATATTGCGTGAAAGTGTGGAGGTCGAGGCCCTTTAAATGCTAAGACCCTCCACAATCGCGAGATATGCAGTCTCAGGCAATATTTCCTTGAAACCGAAGTGAGGATGCATCGAGATGTGGTCGTGGTGGACAAGCGCCACACCCCACTCTCTTTGGCTAAATCATAGACTAGAGATCGTTTAAAAAATGAACCACAAAAACAAAACACAACTCATTTTCTACAACACGAATCCACAAAAAAAAAATACGAAAATTACAACGATTAGCACCAGATGCATTTTCACGGATCACTAGTTTCAACCCCTGGCGTGGGGTGTACACAATTTAGTTTACAAATTAGCGTGGGGTGTCCACAATATTAGCCTGCTCGGTCAACTGTGTGATTTGCTCAAATGAAACATTATTTACTTTTGGACAGGGTAGTTTTTGAGGGGAAACAGGTGCAGTTTTCGTTATACGGTTGTACGATGGCAAAGAGTAATATAATAATACGGAAGGTTGATGGAGTAAAGGTGATTTGTTATTTATAGGTAAGTGTATACTGAGGAATTAAAGTTTTCATTTCAAAAGGAAGTCTACATGCACCTACCCATTTTACTGATTAAACATTTCTACAGTACCCCTCTGTGTTGTACACCTACTGGCGCTTGACCAGTTTTTTTTGCTGATGAAAGGAATTAATGCCTGTTTGAGGAAGGGGTCATTTTGCGCAAGGGACATTCTGAGAAAGGGACATTTTGCTACCAGCACCCTAATTGCGTAACACACGATCAATCGGAATCGGTTTCATTTTGACAGTTCAACAACATTCATTGCGTTATTTACGTTGTTGGGCAGACACATGACACATTTTTTGAACATATGAAGCAATGGATTAGCAATATCCTTCAAAATGATTCAGATTGAGATTGATTGTGTTTTACGCAATTAGGGTGCTGTAGTCATTTTGAGAAGTGGTCATTTTGCGACAGAGCCATCGATACATCAGTGTATTTCTATACAACAGTTTTGTGACTGACTGACAGACAAACGCGTCACCTAAGTAGAGCACAGAATTGGGATAACCACTGATGGTTACTGGTCACTGCAGCTTATGACACATTTACAGTACAAGGGGTATCAGACAAAGCTGAAATCTATATATATCTCATCATCTGCCTAGCCTTTTCCCAACTATGTTTGGGTTGGCTTTCAGTCTAACCGGATGCAGCTGTATTTTACATGGAGCGACTGCCTCTCTGACCTCCACAACCCAGTTACTGGGTAATACGAAACCCCTTGGTAAGACTGGTTGTCAGACTTTCGGGCTTCTGATGACCCGTAACGACTGTTAAAGATCCACGAATGACAGCTAGGACCAACGGCTTAATGTGCTTCGAGCTACGGAGGGGTTTTGGTATGTAAAGATGGTAACCCATGCACAGACCAACTGCGGCAAGCGTAGCTTAACCTGATCGATCGACCCGTGCGGCTGTTATTACTGAGCTACATGAAATCTATATCGGTCTATACTAATAATAAAGCTAAAGAGTTTGTTTGAACGCGCTAATATCTGGAACTACCCATCGGATTTGAAAAATTATTTTGGCATTTGATAGCCCAATTCTTGAGGAGAGATATAAGTCACTTAACATCACGCTAGGGCCTGTAGGAACCAAGAAAAAACAAAAAAGGCAGAAGGAACGCTAACCAACAACAATAGCGCGGGCAAGGGATACCATGGGGCGGGGTGGACAAAAAATTTCTACGGCAGAAGCTAATAAAAAAAAATATATGTATATATTTATTTGACACTTAAAAATACATGTTACAAGACAATCACAATAAGAAAGCACACGAGTATATTGCCACAAATCTGATCCTAACCCCCAAACTAGGCCTGGGGGTCTACTCCGAAGTGCAAATTGCGAATGTTTGGATCGGCTCAGTTGGGTTACCATAGTCAATATTCGAAAAAGTGTAGGAGTGTAGGATCGGGACCGACCGAACCAAATAGTAACTTCGTAGCAGGAAACGGCCGAACGTTCGGCCGATACTACTTCGGAGTAGACCCCCTTTTTTTTACCGTATGCTCCACCGTGTTCTCTGGGCGAACCTGGCAGTGATGACACCCGGGCGTCTCCTCCCACCTGATGATGTGGAGGAACCTCCCAAAACATCCGTGTCCGGAGAGGACCTGCGTCAGGCGGTAGGTGAGAACGCCGTGACGCCTCTCTAGCCACTCCTCAAAGAGGGCTCTTATCGCCACTAGAGTAGACCCCCTGGACCTGTATTTTAGGGGGGACCTGTAATTAATGAGTAAATAAACTAATAACATGCATATTAGCCACACAGACAACGAGTTCGAGCCGTCGACTAGTGCATCCTTAGTGTGTCTAATAAAAACCAAACAAAACTATGCTCCACCTCCTATCCTGCCCTTTGTGTCCCAAAACATGCAGTCTAAGTGACCTCTGCGCTGCCACTGACGACGCCGTGGAAGTGGCTAATTTTTGGAAAAACAGCTTTTAAAATACAGTCGTAACAACGACAGGAAGGAGTGTGTCAAATACAAACCCTCCTTGCTGGCTAATCTTTTGACCATGGCATAGTGACTCCAGCAATAGTCGTATAACTGGTACATGTAAAAAGGGATCAGGGACCACACTATCTTCAACGTCTTTGTTTTTAGAATCATGTTCGACTGACCCAGAAATTAATTTTAAGTGCAAAATGATAAGAATATTTGGTCAAGGGTAGCTTATTTATGAAGTGATAAGGGTGATAACCCCTGTATTTCAGACCTAATGAGGTCATATCAGATTTGTTTATTGTCTACGCAAAATTCTGACGGAAATCTTGTAGTGTCTTAACCTCGGAAATATATTCCCGAGGTTTTCCTTGTGTCAATCAATCAACTCAGCCTATCGCAGTCCACTGGACATAGGCCTCTCCCAGGCTGCGCCACAACACCCTGTCGTCCGCCTTCCGCATCCAGTCTGTCCTAGCCACCTTCTTTAGGTCGTCCATCTAGCTGGGGGGCGTCCCACACTACGCTTGCCGATACGTGGTCTCCACTCCAGGACTCGTCTGCTCCACCGGCCAGCGGTCCTTCGACAAGTTAGTTTGCTTACTCGGCAACCTGAAACGTCTAAAACCACCAATCTCGATGATTTGTCAAGTCATAGAAACCGTGCGAGGCAGGCGAGTCGCTTAGTTCTGTATAAAGCCCCTGATCCAATTTCAACTGCCTTACGCTCTTTAAGTGTTAGTCAAGACTCTTGGCTATTAGGAAAATGGCCATGACGACTTTCAGCCACAACTGCTGAATGAATAAGAGCAGTGGTGGCTCTGTGGTAAAAGCCGCGATTTACGAGCTGTAGGTCGCAGGTTCGAACCCAGACAGGCGCTTTACTTTGTGTAAATTATTTCATCACCACTGCTCTCTAAACGGTGAAGGAAAACATCGTGAGGAAACCGGCATGTCCTAGACCCAAAAAAATCGAAGACATGTGACATCTACCAACCCGCACTGGGCCCGCGTGTAGGTTACAACCCACTTCCTCTCGCAGAGAGGAGGCCTGTGTACCAGCAGTGGGAACATTATAGGCTGATTATGTAACTTCTGGATTTACTTCCCACATCATCATCCTCTTGTCCTTATGGAGCATGCGGTAAGGTAGCCCGCGAAACTAAAATTTTCATACGTTTCTTGCAATTTGCGCGTCAGTGTCGGGTTGAATGTCGATTAAAATATGATTCGCGACCGTAACAAATATGGTTTTAAGTGTGGTTTTAAGTTACAATTGGCCTCAAGTGTCAGGATTTCATGAAATTCAATATGAACTTAGAAAGTCGTATTGATGATTTTTATGATTATAATTCAATACCTACTATATAAATATTGGTTACGGCCGCGAATCATATTTAGATCAACAGATCCTGCAAATTGCAAAAAACGTACGAAAATTTGAATTTTGTAGGTTACCCTGCTAATTTCGCCTTAACACAATATTTTATCAGTCGGTGCGTCTTTTTCGACCTTACATTGCTATCAGCCGTCATTCCAGTATTCATTTCCTGCCCAGCCAATATCATCTTAAACACAATTATTTAACTCAACATTAAATCTTAAATATCGAAAGCACGTTAAGCCGTTGGTCCTGGCTGTCAATCGTAGATCTTTGGGAGTCGTTACTGGAATTAAAAGTAATGACTGCACAGTGACGTTCTGATGGTAGGTCACTGATCAAAGGAACTGTCAAAATTTTAGCAGATTACCGCCTAAGTCAGTCATTCATTTGTCATTATGTACGAGATTACCATTCTATGCCATTTCTTTCAATGGAGTGTCAGTGATTGACCACTGAAAAGTCATAATGACGGCATTATATTAGTAGATTACCAAACTTGTCAAAATCAACAATTATGACATCAATGATAGACCATTCTGACACTATTGTAATAGCAGACTTGAGGCCCTGGTCGACGGGTGGCGGGATCGTCCGAAAGGGTTACCGCTGCCCTGGAACAGAAAGGGCTAAGGAAGGAACACGGGTGGGTTTTAGTCAGTAAGAGTCTGACACTCCCTTCCGCTCCACCCAGAGCGGGAGGGGTCATTTGATGATTTCCCATCCAAAAAAAAAGGCCCTGGTCGACAGTCTAACAACCAGTCTTACCAAGGGGTATCGTATTATCCAGTAACTGGGTTGTGGAGATCAGATAGACAGTCGCTCCATGTAAAATACTGGTATTCAGCTGCATCCGGTTAGACTGGTAGCCGATCCCAACATAGTTGAGAAAAGGCTAGGCAGATGATGATTATATTATTATTTTACTTCCCAAACCGACACAAAAATATATACATTTAGGTACAAAAAGCATAATTGATTAGCACTCGTGTCATCGATTGCCTTGACCTGAAATCTGAGATGATATCATACTCGAATCGAATTTAGCCAACGTTTAGATATTGATAATACCTATGTTAGGTGTCTTTCTCATACTAATTATTGTGCTAGTTTGTTTTGATTCTTTTTCATTATAATTAACCGTCCTCCAGGCCGTATTTCGGCCATGGCGAACAATCTCAACTGAGTCCTAATCCTAATTGCGTAACACACTATCAATCACAATCTGAATAATTTTGAAAGATATTGCTAATCCATTGCTTCTTATGTTCGAAAAATTTGTCTGCTCAACAACGTAAATAACGCAATGAATGTAGTTGAACTGTCAAAATGTTGGTACTGTTAGATTTATACGCAATTTCATCGCAGCCTTTGGTGCGGGGGATATTAAAGTGCCCAAGTGTGTGCGCAGACAGGTGCATCTCTCTCTTCCCTCACTCTCATAGTCCTATGGGACGGCAATCCGACACGACTGGAGAGAGAACAAGCGCAGAGCGGCTTAACGTGCTTTCTGGGGCATGGGGTAACACACCACCAACTTTCAAACTCTGGGCTGTTGCTAAGAAATTCGTAACGGAAAAACTCAATAACACTTAGCTCGACCCGGGACTCGAATAATAATTTGATGTCTTTATGTTTAATTCTTAATAATTTATCTACCTAATTTAATCATTTTTGCGTGTCGTGTGCCACGGCAAAACATGCTGTACTTAATATTTTATTGAACATCTTGTTACCTACCATGTTTTTATGCAAATATCAAAAAAACAAAAACAAGAACCCCAAGCCCCACGTTCACTCATACCGCGGGATAAGTTGAGCGGCCTCAGTTGACTAAAGAGCCCGTTCAGCAGTCAGCTTGCGACCACGAGACCAGCGGAGCAGCTGCTAAATAACAATAGGTTCACAAAAGCTTTCGTCAGTAGCTGAGTGTTGCAATCTAAAAACCTGAGAAGTTGCAATCGTTTAATGATAGTCAGTATTTCTAGCTAAAGCATCTGAAGAGACGTCATAACATATCTTGGAGTCTGATTCTTTAACATGCATTAAGTTAATCTGCCTAGACGTTCCCCAACTATGTTGGTCATATTTATTTATTGCATTCCATATTGTAAAAAAACCGCCCAAGTGCGAGTCGGACTCGCGCACGAAGGGTTCCGTACCATGTTCTCGAGATTTGCGCTTAGCAACACATTCAGCGATTCATTTTTATATTATAGAAGATAAATTTCTCACCAAATACCAGATTACCAGTATTTTACATGAAGCGACTGCCTATCTGACCTCTACAACCCAGTTACTAGTTAATACGAAACCCCTTGGTAAGACTGGTTGTCATACATTCGGGCTTCTGACGACCAAAGATCCACTAATGATAGCCGGGTCCAACGGCTTAACGTGCTTTCCGAGGCACGGAGGGGTCTTGAATAGTCTTGATATGTAAAGATAACCCAGCCATGGGCCCCACTGGTCCCACTCTCTCTCACAGAGAAGAGGCCTACTGCTGAGTAGGAACATCATAGGCTGATTATGCTGGCTGACAGTAAACGTGCTAAAAACAAACTAAGTTCTTATTTATTTATTTTATTATTTATGTACATAGTTATGAGTACAAAGGTACTGCTTATTTCTTAAGAAATTTCTTCCAGCAGACCTGCGAAAGGAGAAGTAAAAACGAAATGTAGACAATAGTGTCTGAGAACAAGAAGAGAAAAATATGAATGTGTGAAGTCTAAAACTAATATTAAATATACCTATGCAAAAAAAAATATATTTAAAAGTATACTTAAATAAATACATAATACAAAAATATATAAACATATATAAAATGCATAGTAGTAGTAGTCTTATTAAATGTATAGTTTACTATTATTTCCCTATTATAGACTGAAGTGTAGCTCAAGTAACATTAAAATTAACATGAAACCAACATTACCGGGAGCTGTATGACAACACACCAACTTGGAGATTCAGTAATAAGTAGATACTGAATAAAATACAGAAGTACTACTTTCTGCAACATTTGAAACAAATGAATAGAGTTGGAAGACTGTCGAAGGAAACAAAAATTGTATTTTTCGTGCATTTGCAATAGGTTATGTTCATCAATTTATATGCTCAGAACAACGTGATGACCCGGGTAAAATGACTCACTAGGTTGCAAGCGTACACCTGCTAAAGTAATAATAATATAATGATAATGTTTATTCACAGAATAAATTGTACATTATTTCACAAATTAAGTGCTTAGTCTACAGTTACTGTACACAAAAGTTTGGGACCGAACTAGGCATAGCCTGTATTTCAGTACTCAGCACATCTGCAAAGTATCAAAGTAGGTACTTACCTCTTCGATTTCAAAAGATGTCCACTTTGTGCACTTGTGTGTGTGATGTGTACTTTTGGTAAAACTATATACCCTTGAGGAAAGAACTACACAGATTAGAGTAGACCTGTCTAATTAGTGCACCCATTTCTGAGTAATCGTGTAGCTCAACTCAGAATTAAGGAGTTCAACGACTCGAACAACAATAGCAAAGACCGACCCTGACCACCTCGGATGCACAGGACGTACTTACCTTTAAGAATCGTCACGCCTGTTCCTATGACGCTTTGTAGTGCACTCATTGTCAATTTTATAACGCATGTGGTTGATCCACCTTTAACTGTAGCAGTGAAAATATTTCGTGCTTAAAAATACGAGCGGCACGCGCTAACGGCATGCGGCAAATGCAGTCGTTGACAGTCGTCGGCGGCTGCAGTAGACGCGTTGACGTATATTATTATCACCTAGTACCTAATGGTACTTCTGTATCTCCGTCCACAACATAACAGTCGTGCACAAGCCGTTCACCCCAGTCCTTTCACTGCATCACTTATTCATTCAATCAGTGTCGATGACTTTACTTCACATGGTTATCTTCAGGGTTCCCTGAGGTGAAGATTAAGTATTTTTATATCGTAATTAATGTTGCATAATGTCAGTTTAATTAATCTTTGAGATGAGGTATTGACATCTACCGCTTTATGTATATATTATGTAGAACAGATATTTTCTGTTACACTCAAACCAATTTACAGGCACTTTTGAATTGTCAAGAAGTCGGTCAGTCAGAAAATATGAAGCTAGTCGTCCATTCCAAAGCATAATAGGTGCCTATGGAGAAGAACGGACAAGAAACTCTATCGACCCTATTAAATTATATTTTTACAAAAATATTAGTTACATCATTAATGTTGAATTTATATGTAAGAACAATGTATAAAATGTCGTTTTCTGTCGTATTGTCACGCCTTACAGGAAAATACCTCGTTCGTGCTTTGTTAAAAATATAAAGCAGTCAGCAAGTTGGTGGTAGAGAGTTCCTTGAATTGGGAGATCAAAAGATGAAAAAAAGCAGGCCGGACCAAACAGGAAACATAATTGGGGAGGCAATTGTTTATGGTACACTAACATTTAACCAGGCACTGATCTAAACTCCGTGTGTGTATGGGTGTACAGCGATCGATATAGTGTTATGGTAAGAACTGCTTTTCCACCTGTAGCAAACAATAAATGAATTTGAATTTGAGAGTTTGACATAACATAGCATCATCAGCTTATAACATTCCTACTGCGGGTTGGTGGATGTCACATGTCTTCGAATATTCACTAATTAGAAAACCCACTAACCCCTCCATGGGTCGGTCGGTAACATCAAGGCGTTGCTGGTCTTCCTTGAGGAGCTGGGGTCGATTGAATAATCGATTTTCCCACCTTTACACAAAATATGCGCATATTGACGTGAAGTTGCGGACACCAGCCCGTATTACCTATTTAATACCTAACCCCACTAACACAGCTCGCAGAACAGATGGCCGATGAGGCCGAAAGGTTCTGGACCTGGAGTGGCGACCGCGTACCGGAAGACGTAGCGTTGGAAGGCCTCCCACAAGGTGGACCGACGACCTTGTGAAGGCCGCAGGAACCTGTTGGATGCGAGAAGCACAGAACCGGTCGAAGTGGAGGTGCTTGGGGGAGGCCTATGTCCAGCATTGGACGTCTTTGGGCTGAAATGATGACTACCACAGCTAGATTCAGGGACCAGACCCCTTATTCAATAGACGCTCGAGATCAACGAGTCAGTCCAATTTTTTCTTACCTTAATAAATTACGGAACCTTTACACCCACATACATGATTAAAGGCAATAGGATTTGCAAATATCTAGATAATTGATGCAGTTACTGCTTGATCACTGGTCACGCACTGCCGCGTCGTGAAAACTATAGTACAAGCAAAGTTTATTGAAATTATGCGCGTGGGCTACCGATTAGTACCGATTTATGACGACGGTAGGAGAAAATGTGCGTAGAAACCCTCGCTGAGGTGGGAACATCCAAAGAAAAGCAGGATAGGTATAGTTTTGTTAGTGATTGAAGCAAGGACAACCTCCACAAGTGGGGGTTCGTGGAAGGCTCTGACCTCCGGTGTGTGGTGTCTCTCCACAGACAATGGCTCACCTCCCATCTTGCACCGCATGCCCGTCACCTGCACACGTGAGGATCTAATGGCTGCGTCGGCGAATGCTATCCGCGTTGCTGGATTTTGGGCCAAACACACCTGCACAAGTTAAAAAAAAGTGATTGAAACCCTCTTGCATCGAATTGGACGTTTTTCATGATTGTCTAATAGAAGAGCATCCTCAAGTGACGGTGCTAAGCTTTTGTCTAGTGCACCCCTGGCAACAGCGTGACCACTTTTATCTATACTGAATGAAGACAGTTGTTAGCAGTGGTGGCGCAGTGGTGACGGCCGCGACTTACTTATTACGTAGGTCATGGGTTCGAACCGAAACGGGCACTTTACTTTGTGTAAATAATTTCATCATCACTGCTCTCAAAACGGTGAAGAAAAACATCGTGAGGAAACAGGCATGCCCTAGAACCAAAAATTCGAAGACTATGTGACATCTACCAATCGCATTGAACTTGTGGTGGATTACAGGCCACTTCCTCTCGATGAGAGAAGGCTTGGTGAACGTGCTTTGCTTTCATCCAGTGCACCCGGGGCACTCAGCCGTGCTAACAACCCGTTGTCTGGTTTATCTTACCACGGCATTGTTTTGGGAGTAGTCGTTTTGGGAAACGGACTATTTGGGAACTGGTCGTTTTGGGAAGTGGATGAAATGGGAAATAGACATTTAGGGAATTACCATTTTGGGAAGTGGACGTTTTGGGAGGGTGAACGTTTTGGGAAGTTGTCGTTATGAACCTAAAGGAAATACGAGTGAAGAATCAGTATCTTGGGTCCTGCAGCGTATTTGCATAACACACTATGCAATAAAGAATTGAGCATCCTTCTTCATGTCGCTGTCACGACTGTATTCCATATCTTGTTGGCCCAAAACTTTGCCACTTCCACGGCGTCGTCAGAGGCAACGCAGCGGTCACTTTGACTGCATGTTTTGGGGCACGAAGGGCAGGATAGGAGGTGAATTGAGTATTGAGTATTAACGTCGTTGAGCAGACAAATTTCGCGAACATATGAAGCAATGGATTAGAAATATCCTTCCAAATGATTCTGATTGTGATTGAAAGTGTGTTACGCAATAGGCTAGTTTCCTAAAAAATTCTAATTAGTCCGTCAGTTTGATTATCAAAAAATATTGAACCCGTATTTTTTCTATTGTCAATTATATAAAAAATGATGAAGATATCGCCCGTTAAAGTTCCGCGTGACGTCACCTGCTTGCGACACTTGCAAGCAAGTGACGTCGCGACCCGCTCCCAAATTTTGACGCGCTTTATCTTTGTCTTTTTTTGTTTGATTGACAAAAGAATAAAAACGTGTCCGTTATTTTTCGATAATCTAACTGACGGACTAAATATGTATAATTATAATTTTTTTACCCAGGAAACTATCCAATTAGGGTGATGGTGTCTCCTTCTGTCCATCTAGCCAGCGTTTCATGCTATGTTTTCGGATTTGCAGTTTCTACTCTAAGACTAGTCTGCTTGTAGAATGCACTATGTCTTTCTTCCATTTCTTTTAAGTGCCTTGTGCAATAATACTTATATAAGGAACTGCTACACATTACGCATAATATTCCGTTAGGTTTTAACATGCAACCTCATTGTCTGCTTGCGTGCTTCAGTTGTAGATGTTTACGCATCAAGGAAAGTTTCGTATAGGAACTCATGATTGTCGTTCAGTGACAAAAAATATAGCTGTTCCCGTGAACGTTGAAAAATGTGGTGACTGTTGGTATTCCAGTGAGTGAAAAAAGAAATGATACTTCCTAAAACTTAAAAGCTACGAGTATATTAGGCGTTTCTTACCAGAGTATACCTAGCAGAAAACGTTGTAGCACGTTGTATCATGTCGGGGCCCACAGTATAGAGGTATGAGGAATAGGGTGTAAAGTTCACTCATCCTCCTTAGAAAGGATCCTACCTCCGACCAGACGTGTTGTGTTGTGACCGACTAACAAGGAAGATGATGATGGTGACGACCATTGTATACCTAGCTCATGCCGCGGTCAATCGGATATGCCATATTATATACTTCAGTATCCTACTAATATTATAAACGTGAAAGTTTGTATGGATGGATGGATGTTTGTTACTCTTTCACGCAAAAACTACTCAACGGATTTGGATGAAATTTGGCACACTGATGGTTTATAACCAGGATTAACATATAGGATACTTTTCATCCCGATATACCCACGGGATCGAAACTTATGCGGGTAATACCGCGGGGCGCAGCTAGTCATTTATACGACAAAGTAGAGAAAGCAATGGCCCCGTTTTGCGAGTTGTAGGTCGAAGGTTCGAACCCAGGCAGGCTTTACTTTGTGTAAATAATTTCATCACCACTGCTCTCTGAAGTGAAACATCGTGAAGACACAACCAAACCATCCATCAACCATCGTCCTAGAATCAAAAATTCGAAGACATGTGACATCTACGAACCCGCACTGGGCCCGCGTGGTGGACTACAGCCCACTCCCTCTCGAAGAGAGGAGGCCTATGTCCCAGCAGTGGGAACATTATAGGTTGATTATTCTGTAGGGAAAGCAAAGGTAGAGACAGGTTAAAGTAATGATGGATGGATCGTATAATAAATAATACTACATTGTCTTCCCGTACCTGTCAACGCTGTAATTTGAAAACTATGTAAAAGCCAATTATTTTTAAAAGAGTAACCGTGCAGTTTTTTGCCGGCTTCTCCATAGGAAACGACCAATTGGAACCGTGCACTTAGCTTCTGCCGTTTCATAAATGCGTGATTTTTAAGATGTTATAGGGGGTGATCACTGAGATGATGGATGATTGAGATGTATGAAAGCTAGAGACGTATGAAAGAGGCGGTCATGACGTTGGCAGAAGAATGATAACTTTTGGTGGCTTAAAAGACATCGCGCAATTTATTCATTCATTCACACCGCTTAAGCTCACTGGCAAGCGGCTATAAGATCGCAATCTCATGGTACACAGAAGTCCTTATCATGCGTGCGCGCACTTATATGGGAGGGTGCGGAAACGCTGGTCGAATGCGTAAACAATTGCGTGTATTTCGCAAGCACAGACAGGCAGTATCTATTGTCTATCAAGCCGCGCAAGTAGTGCTATAGTTGAGTAAAAGTATAGTTTTATATACTGTGCGTGTGTTTTGAAACGATATGGTCTGTTTTTCTAAGTTCTGTAGGTTTAGACTATGTTGTGATGTGGAATCTTGCAGTGTAGTGATTATTTTGTATTTTAAGGCGTCTTTTCCTTGGAAGATAAACTTGAAGAGGCTCTCTTGAACAATTTACCTCATTAGCAAAGTTTTGAGATCTCTCTAAGATAGCATAAGTCATGTAGAAAATCGTTTAGATTTTGTGCTAATTGAAAAGATTTTTTAGAAATTATAGCTTAGGCGACAGTTTTAAGGGGAAAATGCCAGGGTAGCCCGGAAATTCAAATTTTCTGCTGTTTTTTGTAATTTGCAGGTCAGGGTCAGGTTGTATTTCAAGAAATAGTCATTCTATATGGTAATATGAACGTAGAGGGTTGTATTGATGATTTTAATGATTATAATTCTGTAAATACATACTTGTTACGGTCGCGAATCATATGTTTTCAACATACGAGTACAACCAGACACTTACCATCTATGTTCACGGGATTATAATTATTTCCCATGTGCTGTAGAGTCCTTTAACAGTTATTTTACCTCTGACAGCAACGGAACATCAGCCTTATTGTAAAGAGAACAAAGATCATTGTGATTTTTACAGTAATGCTACGGTTACATTGTCGCGATAAAGCGAACTAGAATTCGCGCGCAGCGAGACGTCGAGACGTAGTTCGCTTTATCGCGACAATGTAACTGTAGCATAATGCTATGAAACTTTAGACCCCCTATACCCTATTCTTTTGTTTCGTCTATCCTCAAACATCGCAATAACAATTCAATTTTCAATGCAGTTTTCATGTGCGTCAATGGGGGATGGGAAAAATAAATTGTAAATCGCGTAAGTGAAACATACCATAACACATATTATACACCATGGGGCTTACCATCAGCTCTTATAGCAGGGCAGAAGTTGAACTGCACTGCTTTTTTGTTCTATGACTTAGTACAAGAAGCAGTGCAGTTCAACTTCTGCCCTGCTATAAGAGCTAGTGGTAAGCCCCCATGTCCCGGAATTAACGCACACCACCAGACACCCCAATTACAATATTATGTTATAATCATAATACATACACTGAATTTTTATTATTATGTAAAAAACATTGTTTTTTTAACCAATTCGTTATACTGATTGTGGGAGACAATTATGGTCAAATTACAAATCTACGCATGCGCACAGTCGCACTCGTATAAGGGTCAAGCTTAGTGGGTATTTCATCCATTTTGGTTTGTTCTGTACAGCGGAAGTGTGACAGTAATTTACGTAGTTTTTATTATTTTTGGGATAAAATATTACCTACTTATATTAAAATTACAGGCTTTGCCCAGTAACCCAGTATCTAGGCTAATAAAAAAATGCAATAAGGGTGCAGGACCTCGTGCTCAGCAGTAGCGTCTGCGACCACTATACCGATGATGCAGTCACCATAACAGTATTTGTTTATAATTTTATGCGTTTGCGAAAGTGATTGTACGGAGTGATGGGCGGAAAATGAAAAGTTATTGACTTCGAACTAATGATACCGTATCGATGCATATGGATTGAAGTGGCGAATGCGGTAAATGTAATCGGTATTCGAAGGTGGGATAACATTGAACATACGCAAAGATTATTGAACCTCTTAGACTGTTCCGATGATGTCATTTTTAGCCCTGTTCTAAAACCATGTTTTTAGGGTAAAGCCCTATTTCGAAGCCCACCCTAAGGATCCTATTTCTCTGCCGTTGTCAAGGTTGTACCTTTTAAAGACTAATGGTGAGACAGAATTCGTGCCATAGAATCTTAATTCACCGCAAAAAAATACGTACTTAAAAACTTTTTGTTTTTATATTTTGTTTTTTGCTGCTGTTTCTTATGATACGGAATCATGGCTACAAATTTGAATCCTTTCAAAGCTCTTCCTCAACTCTCCTCATATTAAAACTAATAGTATTATATCCTTTGTTCTAGGTCCGGGCTTCATCGAAGAGTTGGACATAGAGGCGTACATGAGCTCCGTCGGCGAGGGCTGCTATGCACCCCAGACTATCGACCCACGCCGGACTGGGTAAGCACATTTTCTTTCCTTTCTTGTACACTGCTACAGAATATCGACAGTGATCCCATCGTGACAGGCAATTTGTTGGCAGACTTTGTACCCTTGCACGGAATTTCCTTGTTTCATAGTTCGTACGTAATGTTGCATCACTAGGAGATTCCTGACGTTCACTTAGCAAACCTCGATATCCGCAAGGGTTATCAGGGAGTTGAATGTTTGACCCAGTAACGACGAGCTTTTTTCCTTAAAACTAGAGGATACCATGTGCGTTCTACGAGTAATCCTGGCGCCCTGCAAGTGCTAATTTTAAATAGCATAGCCTTTTGTCAAGAAAAAAGTTGCACTTCAAACAGACTGAGAAACAGCTTTTTTTCCAGAACCTAAGCAAACAACATCATCATGCTTAATGTATTAACACAGCTCTTATTCCAATTTCAGGGGCCACCAACTCCCAGAGAGTCCACCGGACTCAGGATCAGAGAATCCCTACAGCCCTTCAGAGACCGCGGTCTCCCACGCCATAGCGGTACCCCAAACAGTCCTCAGTTCTGACTACATGCTAGTGCACGACCACATACCTACCCACGAGATCCTGCAACAAAATGGCGACTACATCTACGAGGAGTTGAAGACAGATAATATTGACCATGAGGTGTTGAGGAGTAATCTGAATGATGTGGTGGTGTTGCCCCAGGATTCTAATATTGTGGAGCTTGGTATCAGGACTGTGAGACATGACTTGGGGCTGGGCGATGTTTATACGAACAGGTGAGATACAGAATTCATCATCATCATTTCAGCCGTAAGACGTCCGTTACACAGAGCAGCACCCTAATTGCGTAGCACACGATCATTCGGAATCGGTTTCACTTTGACAGTTCAACAACATCCATTGCGTTATTTACGTGTTGAGCAGACAATTTTTTCGAACTTATGAAGCAACTAGCTGCGCCCCGCGGTTTCACCCGCATAAGTTTCGATCCCGTGGGAATGTCGGGATAAAAAGTATCCTATATGTTAATCCTGGTTATAAACTATCTGTGTGCTAAATTTCGTCAAAATCTGTTCAGTAGTTTTTGCGTGAAAGAGTAACAAACATCCATACATCCATACATACAAACTTTCGCATTTATAATATTAGTAGGATGGATTAGCAATTTGCTTCAAAATGATTCAGATTCCGATTGATTGTGTGTTAAGCAATTGGGGTGCCGGTCTAAGACGTCGTCCTCTGTGCAAAATACAGAATTAATTATTTGTAATTGGGAGACCAGACTTTCACCAGGTCCGATGACCGACCTGGAGAAGGTCACTGGAATCTGCTGGTTGCGAGAAGTAGATCAGTCAATGTGGTAATGTTTGAGGGTGGTATTATGTCCAGCAATTGTGAATTCCTTTCGGCTGAATGAAGACGATGTACACCTATTATTTTACATATTAGGTTTCCATTTTAGAAAAAGGCATCTTTGAGTTGCTATGGATGCTTTTACCGGTTTATCTTTATAGGCTGCGCCCTGCGGTTTCGCTTGCACTAGTTTCGATCCCGTGGGAATATCGGGATAAAAAGTATCCTATGTGGTAATCGTGGTTATAAACTAAGTGCGCCCCAAATCCGTTCAGTAGTATTGGCGTGAAAGAGTAACAAACATCCATCCATGCAAACTTCCGCGTTTATAATATTAGTAGGATTCTGTCTTTTCACAGGCTTACGTGAAAATCTTACCTGTTTCATCACCTTCGCACAAGTGCTAGTTAAATCATATGGCAAATATAATTCCCCACATTCGTTTTTTCTTGTAAATTATACCTGGCCAGAGCTGTCCTGCCTTGGAGAGCAGTGATGGCCTAGTGGTAACGGCCGCGACTTACGAGTTGTAGGTCGTAGGTTCGAACCCGGGCAGGCGCTTTACTTTGTGTAAATTATTTCATCACCACTGCTCTCAAAACGGTGAAGGAAAACATCGTGAGGAAACGGACATGTCCTAGAACCAAAAATTCGAACACATGTGAGATCTACCAACCCGCACCGGGCCCACGTGGTGGATTACGGCCCACTCCCTCTCACAGCGAGGAGGCTGATTATGATATCCTATAAAACAGTCCCTAAAACTTTTAACATTCTTTGAAAAAAGACTCAACTACCCTTTCCTTTGCCCTTCTCCCCAGATACAGTCAGATGAGGGTAGACATGCCAGAGCTGGAGCAGGGCATGATCAACCCGCAGCTGGTGGCGCTGGGTCACGAGACCCTGACGCCGGTGTACACCAGCCTGCAGGAACCCAGCACGAAGAAGAGGAAGCATTCACAGGATACGAACTCACAAGTGAAGTGTGAGCCTGGTGGGTTATTGGGAATTGTTTTTATAAAACTGAAATTGGTAAACCAGTTGGTATTTTATTAAATGTAAAGCTAGCAGTATGAATGAACGATGGAAATCAAAGAGTAATATTTGCGGTTTGTCCCGTTCGCCAATCGAAATTATAGACATCGATACTAATTAGGAGAATCTTAGATGCTAAAGCGAACTTGAAAATTAAAATGCACCCAGATGCATATGATAGTTTCGCAGTGTTGCAGGTAAACTGCTAAATATGGCAATTACTTTGTGAAAACTTTCATAGAGTTTATAAGTTACTGCAGGATCTTCAAGATATAATTATGCAGATAATTTAATTTTCATTTATTATGCATGATGATCAGATTCATACGACCGTAAAGTAAAAAAAACTAAAAAAAAAATAATTCTTACCTTTCTCTTACTTCCACCAGCGGCTCTATCACCTGAGAGTGTAACCCACATCCCTCGGCCCGCGCCCCCCTCTGTGGACGGCTCCGAGGCGGGTGACGATGCTCCCCTGCAGTGCATCAGATTCGGCAACTTCCAGCAGAACGTGTGGCATTCGCTGTATGACTGCAACTTGAAGCCACTGTGAGTATGAAAATAAAAAATACAGATCTTATATAGGCTGTAGATTTAAATTTCCATTTCGAGATTAAATAACAAGTATACAGGAATATTAAAAAAAAAGGTTAAGAGCGTTTGGCACAGCATCCAATTCGGCGCCCTAATTGCGTAACACACAGTCGATCTTAATCTCATTGCTTCTTGTGTTCGAAAATGTGTCTGCTAAACAACGTAAATAACGCAATGAATGTCGTTGAACTGTCAAAATGAAACCCATTGCACACTGATAGTGTATTACCCAACTACCCCGCAGATCTGAAAAATTACGATCTGAAAGAAATATTCTAAATTCGGACGGATGGAATTCGGATGTAGTGCGCAAACGCTGTACACGTAATTATTGTATGAGGGGCACACAATGAATAGTAACAGCAGAATTTGTGGTTGACGGCTATGTGACGTGTCTTTTTACACCCTGCATAATATATTCTCTATGTTTAGCCTCAAAGCCCTCGGCTCACTCAGCCCAGGTGGCAATGCCCTGCATTATAAAAAAAAAAACTACATAATTCCACAATATAACAAAATGTAAACAAAAATACAACAACAAAATCACCTGACGCTCAGCTCGACCGCCGAAACGTCCATTGTGGTTTAGTCACTTCTGTAACAATTACTTATCACATTATTAAACACGAAATAATTTAAAATAAAAAATATATATATATTTTATTTCAGACCCACAAGATCCATAGTTTTGTTAGTATTAAGCCTATAGTCAATCCGGAAATGCAAGTTTTTATTATCTATCAAAAACGTTAAACCATTTTATCCAACAATCGTATTTTTCTTCCAGCCAACCTCCTTCCTACGTGGTGGGCGCTGACAAAGGCTTCAACTACTCCCAAATAGACGAGGCCTTCGTCTGCCAGAAGAAGAACCACTTCCAGGTCACCTGTCAGATACAGATGCAGGGCGACCCTCACTATGTGAAGACCAGTGACGGGTTCAAGAAAATCAGCAATTTCTGTTTGCACTTCTACGGGGTTAAGGTGAGGAACATATTTTATAGTATCACAACGACGACGACGTAACGTTTTGTAATATCGTATCGTATCGTTTTGTAGTATCAAATCACTCTCTTCAGAGCCTTTTGTACATCTTTTCACCCGTGCAGCCTGTGGACAGTCTATACTCAAAAAGCGTACAGTGCCCTACGGGTACAATACAATAACGCGCTTAGAACGATGTTGCGCCTGCCCCGCCACTGTAGTGCGTCACGTATGTTTGCGGAGGCGCGCATCGATTGCTTCTACGCTACTCTGCACAAGCGGTGCGCGTCAATGCTGAGCAGAGTACGGGCTAGTCGCAACAGCGTTTTAAGTATGATAGCTTCAAAGTAGACTTGACTGTCTATACATGGGTCGATGTATTAATGCTCACATGAGTATTGATACCTCGATTCGTGGGTCGGGCAGGGGGCGAGTAGTTTAAGGTTCTGTTACTAACACTAGGTATAAGTTATTGTACTACTAACACACTAGATCCTAGTTATCTGAAATAAACGTAATTATTATTATTATAGTATACACTCACCGGCAGTTAATGTTGTCCACGCCCTAAACGCAAATTTGTGGTCAAACTAAACTTATTTTTTGTGATTTTTTTATGAGTACAGAGGCCAAGTATCTTCTCGAGATGTGGGTCAAACCTGGATGCGAAAAGCACAGCACCGGTCAATGTAGTGACGCTTCGGGGAGGCCTATGTCCAGTAGTGGACATCTTTCGCGTGAATTGAAATGATGATCAAAAAGCTACATAATTTTAATGGACTGGGTCAGACATATCTGCAGCATAGCGAATAATTGTGGCCTAATTAGCGAATAATTGGGGCCTGATTAGCGAATAATTGTGGCCTAGTTAGCAAAAAGTTTGCCAAGCTCAAGTGTCAAAGTCAGTGCAATTCTTTTTTTTTTTGCCTTACTTGATGTATATGAAGCATCTTTTATTCCAGGCTGAGGACCCAAGTCAAGAAGTGAGAATTGAACAAAGTCAATCGGACAGAACAAAGAAACCCTTCCATCCTGTACCGTAAGTATCCAAACGCCGACATCATTAGACGCTGATAGATAACGTGATTGCAAGTACCGTCAACAATCGCACGTCACAGACCTAACACTTAAATTACGAAAATAGCCTTTATTGTTACGGCATAAATGCGAAGTCAATATCAAATTATTACTATGGACTGCATGACTGCAGAGTCACACATAGAGCACCTATATCCTAGGCCAGACAAATTAGTACTCGTAAGAATGTGCCGGTAGCATCCTGGATCCAGGATAAAGATTTTTTTTTGCGATTGGCTTTGTCCCATTACGAAAAAGTGAGGTTTCGAATGGGAACCTTATAGCTACTTGGGAAGACGAAGAGACTCATAACCAAGCAAACAAAAAAAAAGGTACTTTATTTATTTATTAACAAAAATATTAATTTAAACCTTCCTCAGAGTCGAAATTCGCCGCGAAGGCGCAAAAGTCACCGTCGGCCGTCTTCATTTCGCCGAAACCACAAACAACAACATGAGAAAGAAGGGCAGGCCCAACCCTGACCAGAGACACTTCCAGCTGGTGGTGGCTCTGAGGGCGCACGTGGGACACACTGACTTCATCATCGCGGCCTCTGCTAGTGATAGAATCATTGTGCGGGTAAGTCATGTTAGTTGTTGATTTGTTATTTATAGCTTTTAAACAAACCTTATTAAATATCTTACTAGCTTCAGCCCTGTGACCTGATCGAAAATTCGTAAGTCGGAGCTTGCGTCAGGACACGTGACCTGATCTAAAATTCGTAAGACGGAGGGAGAGTAGACCGCATTCCAAAATATCAAAAATGCACAACGTTAATATTCAAGCTTTCATTTCTGCCGGCACTCCCGGAGTGCAAGCCGTTTTTTTTTCCTCCGACACTCCCCGTCGCATCGCATCGCCTTTACTGTGTTCTTTCTCCCTTTTTTAGTTTTTGCTCGGATCGTAGGGGTCTTAGCGTGATGGTAAGTAGAACGCGCTAATCTCGGAAACTTTCCAGTAGGATTTGAAAAAATATTTGCATTTTGTCTGTCTTGCATAGGGTCGCAGCATAATGCTGAGCGATTGCCGTTTTGCGTCGATGTGACGCATGTTTCCCCCAACCTTTTCTTATTATTATTTTTTTGCGTTTTATGTTCATTTTTGCGTCATGTTTACCGCAAATAAACGTATTTTCTTTATTTCTTCTTCTTTCATCTTATAGCCTCATTCTTGAAGAAGGTTATAACGTCGCTTAAGAGCGTTGACAACGTACGGCATTTCATACAAACTTTCAAGTCCTTGTTTTTCGAAATGCATGAACCGATTTAATGAAACTTCCTACGCATAAGTAGGAATATATAGATCTAAAAAGTTAATTGAGAACATTTTTGAAAAATAGTGTTACAGCTAAATTAGACCGATTTTAAATTTTCCATAGAAACAGAGATTTCCAATTATCTTTTTTTAAACAAGACATTTCGAAAATGTTCTTAACTAACTTTTTAGACCTATGTATTCTGCTTATGCGTATGAAGTTTCATTAAAATCGGTTCATGCATTTCGAAAAACAAGGACTTGAAAGTTTGTATGAAATGCCGTACGTTGTAAACGCTCTTAAGTTGTAACACCACGTAAAAGTCAAAAATATCAACTTTACAGGAGAGTGACAAAATGGCATAATTTTACATAGATCTAATATAAATTATACTATATACTAAAAAATAAAGTTACATATTTAATAGATTAAATTTGAAGTGTACCTACACAAATTATAAAATAGTATTGTCATGGTATCTTAAGTAAGTAAAATTATGCATTTCTTTCACTCTCCTGAAAAGTTGTTATTTTTTACTTACGTGGTGTTAGAACTTAAGCGACGAGAAGCTACTTAACACCACGCTAGGACCCTTAAGAGCCGAGAAAAACAAAAAACAGTCAGAAAAAACGCTGTGCCGAAACGAAATACTGGCATGGGCAGGCGATGCGATGCGACAGGGTGGATCGGGAGAGCAATAATTTCACGCGAACGAAGTCGCGGTCACAAGCTTGTTCTAATAATAAAGCTGAAAAGTTTGCTCGTGTTTTTGGTTTTTGTTAAAAATACACTGCTGAAGTAGTTTAATAGTGACACCACATTTCAACTCAACCTCTTTCCTCCTCCAGGCATCAAACCCCGGTCAGTTCGAGTCAGACTGCACAGAGAGCTGGTGGCAGCGAGGAGTGTCAGACAACAGCGTGCACTTCACTGGGAGGGTCGGCATCAATACTGACAGGCCGGACGAGTCCTGTGTTGTTAACGGTAAGAAACAAGGAAATAACGTTTATTTAGCTCCGCACTCTAATTGGGTAACACACTATTAATTACTCTCAATTTGAATAATTTTGAAGCATATTTGCTAATCTATTGCTCCATATGTTCGAAAAATGTGTTTGCTCAACAACGTAAATAACGCAATGAATGTTGTTCAACTGTCAAAATGAAACCCTTTGCTACAAAAAACTTTAAGTTCTTAAATATAAAGTCCAGTTTGCGCTACAACTAAAATAATTTGTATGACCTTTTCATCTGGTCAATCATTCTGAAATCAACTTAACTAGCACTGACATAAAGTTGATATTTGTTTAAGTGGAAATAACATAAACTGGAAAAAACAAGGATTTGAATAGAACATACCTGCAATGCTCAATCTGTATGTTGCGGCTGATTTTTCCATCGTCAAATAACTTTTATTCGAGGAATAAAAATGACGCTTGACAGATGTTATTTTATTGATTTATTGTTTTTTTTTTTGTTTTTTCTTTTCTTTTGAATGTAAAAACTTTAAAAAAATCAAAATTATTCCTCGAATAAAAGTTATCAGAAGATTTAAAAATCAGCCGTAAGTCAAACGGTGCCACCGAAGGACTTAACTTGAAATAGCTATTTTAGTTCTCTAATCACCACTTTTTATTTATTCCCCAGGTAACCTCAAAGTGATGGGTCACATCCTGCACCCA
The DNA here is from genome assembly GCA_949629185.1 of Apamea crenata. NCBI lineage: Eukaryota > Metazoa > Arthropoda > Insecta > Lepidoptera > Noctuidae > Apamea > Apamea crenata. Next base: position 5,087,851 of record OX451380.1, on the reverse strand, counting down.
TCAGACGCTCGTGCCAAGCACAATATTGAGGAACTGGACTCGGAGCAGCAACTGAAGAATATACAGAGCATCAGAGTTGTCAAGTTAGTACCTAATCATGTCTAGAATCTTTATGCTAGAACTGGATTCTTTCAGCACCACATAGGAGGTAGATCGAAGAGATTGGAGACGACTTGGATTCAGAAAGAAAGAAAGAAAAAGTATTTCTAAGAACACGCACAGTGACGAACTCAGGTCCTCATGTTTAGCAATAGAACTTGCGAGTTGCGACTACTGGACCAATGAGGCAGTTTTCCAACCAATCTCTTTCGTTCATCTCATTTATATCAAACCAGCTGCGCCCCGGGGTTTCACCCGCATAATTTTCGATCCCTAGGGAATATCAGGATAAAAAGTATCCTATGTGTTAATCCTGGTTAGAGACTATCTGTGTGCCAAATTTCATCCAAATCCGTTCAGACGTTTTTGCGTGAAAGAGTAACAAACATCTATTCATCCATACAAACTTTCACGTTTATAATATTAGTAGGAGTAGGATAAACCAATACAGGCACTTTTGAATTATCAAGGGGTCGGTCAGTCAGAAAGATGAAGCTAGTTGTCCGTTCCAGAGCGAGGTTCCTATGTAGAAGATCGGGCAAGAAACTCATGTTTGCATGCTCTTCCTCTCCCACCAGATTCAACTACGACCCGTCGTTCGCGGAGCACTCGGGGCTCCTCGGCTACGACCCGGCGCGGCCGGCCCCGCCGCTGGACACCGGCGTCATCGCGCAGGAGCTGCGCCGCGTGCTGCCCGAGGCCGTGAAGGAGGCGGGTGACGTCACGCTGCCCAACGGGGACACCATTCCCAAGTTTCTTGTGGTTAACAAGGTGAGGGGGTGAACGGACCACCATTGATAGTGGTGCTGTGAAATTCTGACTACTCATTGGTGATTTGACTTTGTAGCAATGCTACCTTGGGTACGTTTCCGGATGACAGCGATGCGGACGAGTACTTCGAAACCTAAATATCCTTTTGTTTTTGTATTTATGTATATACTTAGTTAGTGAGTCTTTTCATTTAGTACCTAGTGTAAATAGTTTGTCATAATTGTAATATAAATAACTTCTAAATAAATTTTGAAATTTCTTTGACTTTTTGAGTAAAATGTACAAGTCATATGAGCTAGATACTTATTTCAAATACATTCTTCAAAAAGTCGCTTGCAAAGGCATTGTCACCAATACCAGCGTCAGGTATTGTACCTGGCATATGCTAAGCTGGACTCCCATTTGGTGCAACCATGAGACATACACCGCCCAGTAGTGATCGACCATTGTGGACATAGACTACTATTTTGTACTAGAGGTTGTGGATTTGCGAGGTGTCTATGGGTCGATCTATCTTTTTAATCTTTGTTTTTTTTGTTTCGCTTTTTTTTTATTGTTCTATTTTTTATTACTTGTATTGTGTGTCTTTTGTTGCACTAAATAAACGTTTTTATCTATCTTATCAATGTTAAAGTCCTCCAGACCGTATTTCGGTCACGGCGGCCAATTTCAACCAGCCCTCGGCGCGGGAGATATTATAGTGCACGAGTGTGCGCGCAGACGCAGGTGCACTCCCTCTTCCCTCACTCTCATAGTCTGATCCGATATCTAAAAACATTATTAGCAAAAATAAGAAGACATTCTTCTGAAGACAACAAACTGTGATGATTAGGCTCATGGTAATAAATCCCAAGTTTTTGGTGTTCAACAAGATGATAATTTTGATAAATCTTCACTAAGTTATGAAATCTAATGTAGTTCATTCGCTCTACATATTGTGTCGATTTGGCGGTTACTGTCGACCCATTGCAGGAACAGTTAGTGCTCAGTTGGTTTAAGCGTGATCTGAGAACTTACAAAAAAACTCAACGCATAGAAACGGCGGCTTCAGTGGCAGCGCAGAGGTCACTTTGACTGCAGGTTTCGGGACTCTAGAGTGCAGGATAGGAGGTGGAGCATGGTTTACGACATAGCTCCACAATCACACCCTACTGCCGTTCCGTCAAGGTAGCCCCACTTTACCAGGTTGAACTTACATCTTCCCAGTTGTGTCTGGTGACGGTTCAGGGAGTTCCAAGTGGACCTCTGCACTGCCACTGACGACGCCGTGGAAGTGGCTAAGTTTTGGGCCAGCAAGATTTAAAATTTAGTCGTGGCAGTGACACGCAGAAGAATGACGCATAGAAACTGGAAGTCTTGTCACAAACCTTAAAATATCATAAACAACCTTCAATGGTGCTGACTCCAAGAAGAGTAAAAGCCTAAAACAATCGTTCTGCCCGAGAATCATAAGACACACAATACTCAAACTATAACTTTTTTGTTGCCAGGATCGGATCTTCATGGAAAATCTGGGGGCCGTCAAGGAGCTGTGCAAAGTGACAGGCAACTTGGAGTCCAGGATCGACCAGCTCGAGAGGATCAACAAGAAACTGTGCAAGATCAGCGTGTTGCAGAGAAGGGATAGCTCACGGTCCAGTGTCAGTAATGGTAAGTGAAGAATATAGATATACATACTTAGAACATACATAAGAAGGCCAATTCTCGTTATTTAAAACGTTCAAAATCTAGTCGCAGTCTCATCTCAGCGACAAACAAATGTCAAAATCTAGGAAAATTTGACGTATTTTGGACAGATTGAGACTGAGATCAGACTCTGAACGTTTTTAAAATTACGAGAATTGCCCCTCTGTTCTTGTAACTGAACAGACAGCTGTGCTGCTGGGGAGTTTGTTGCGCCACTTCTTCTTCCCAGAGAAAGCACTAGGAAGTGGTGAAGGTTATGTATTTTTGACGTTCAAAAAGTGTTGATTCTTAGCCTATTTTCATTGAATGACTTGATTATGATTTTTACATAAAAATTTAATAACATTTCGCGTGAAAATCCTGCTCAAAACGTGTTTAAAGATCGCTATCGCGAATTGTAATTGTGGATCCGCGATGATTTACTTTAAAAACAAATGAGTTCGCTTTCGAATTGTGTGCGCTCACTTGAGTGAGGTGAGCAGTGAACTTTACAATTCACTTATTAGAAAGTTAGAATCGTCGTTCAAGAGACTACTGTGTTGGCGTGTTTTTTGGAACCTACTTTCAACTGATCAGGATTGTACTGGGTACAACCCTAACTGACTGAAATGAAATAAATAAACTAATTACAAAAGCTTTGAAAGCGTTCCAAGTCACCCCTTTTTTGTGTGAAATTAAAAACACCAAAGGAGAAGATTCTCACTCAACCTCGCTATCAACCAACTAATCTGTCAGTAGGAGGTGATTTAACATCAAAACTGCAACTGCCAAACTCATTGACTTATTCGGTTTCAGATTCCCGCTACTCAGCAATGTCAAACTCATCAAAATCCCTATACAGTGACGGAAACATATCCATAGACCAAATCAGAGACATAGCACGCAACATCAGGAAACACGAGTGTTGCCATAAGCTAAGCCATAACTCCCCGAAATATACCAGAAAACAGTGCAAAAACTGCCACGGAAACTACTCGAAATATGGGAAATACTACAACTATAATAAAACCTGCGTTAGATACCATTCAAGTAAACTTGAAAAGCCGGAAAATGTTGAAAATCCGGCTTATCCGGCAGACCCTATTCAAAAATACCCGGACGAAAGCTATGATAGTACTTTGACGAAGAAAAAGGACACTTGTCTATGGTTGAAGAGTGACGATAATTTTTCATATGGCAAATCTAAATTGGGTTTTTGCTGTCGGAAAGAGTATGGGGATACCAGCAGTGAATTGATTTCTAATAAGTTCTTGCAAATTGTTATTACAATATTGATTTTCATTATGGCCGTTTGGTAAGTTCCGATTTATAATTATTATTTTTATAGTCTAGTGACTCCTGAGTGAGGCATGTTTCGGCAACCGGCATAATCTAGAACCGAAAACTCGAAGACATGCGACATCTACGGTGGATTTCAGCCCAATCTCTCTCACTGAGAGAGTGAGAGGAGGCCTGTGTCCCAGCAGTGGGAACATTATGGGCTGATTTTTTTTTGTTGCTTTTTTTTTAAAAAAAAACCTTGCCCCACACTAGGAATTTCTCGTGTGTCGTGGGTGCGTTTACAGACATATAAAGTCACATACACAAACAGCCAGACCCGGAACAACTAATTGTAGGTCATACAAATATTTCTTCCGTGCGGGAATCGAACCCGCGACACGCAGCGCAGAAGTCAATCGCTTAACCACTGCGCCAACCGTGCCGTCAAATGATTATTCAGATGATAGGTCAGGCAAAGTATTGTCGGCTTTGTACATTATGTAATTGTGCTAATAGCAGCCTGGAGTAATGGCAATAGGGGTGAGCCACTCTTTTACGTGCGTTTTTACTGTTTTTAGTAACTTTTTCCCACCGTTGGACTTGCCGGTTTTTTAGAAATCTATTTTTCCCACCGTTGGGCAAACTTGCCACATTTTAAATAACTAATCTATTTCTTTTATTCCAGTCTCGTGGTAATGTCAGCCCTATACTTCCGCGAGCATCAAGAGCTGATATCGATGAAGGAGATCCGTGTCCACAAGATGCACTACCCGCACTACGGCAAGCTGAACAACGAGCCGCCCGCGCACAGGACGCACCCCGACCCTAACCAGATACAGGTATTATTAATTAGAAAGAAATGTTTATTTTAGAATATAATAGAATTGTCTTTATTCAAGTAACAGAGACTCAACAAGATTGTTAGTAAAACTTACGACTATGTTAGTAAGCACAGACACTAAACAAAAACAAGGAAAATAATACAAAAACAATACAAAAAATAACGGTCGGTCACCGTTGCGACATCCCATGAGAGACGGCACAACTGTGACCCACGTACACACAGTCTAGGCGACACGCAATCATGCTTAAGACACTGTTGGAGCCACCCCACACCAGAGAGGCGCACCTTTTACGCATTGCTGCGTAAAAGCAATCTACATGCGCATCTGCGAACATCCCTGACGCACTACAGAAATGGGGCAGCCCCACCAGTATCCTAAACGCATTGTTATATTGAACGCGGAGAGCGCTGTACGATCTTCGCCTATACTTAGCCCACAGGCTGCATGAGTAAAAAGCAGTACAGTAGGCTCGAAAGAGCGTGAAGCGCGTATTTTGCACTGACTAACGGTATTGTTGACATAATCGGTATCGGTAATATTGGCATCATCAGTAATGTTGACATAATCGGTAATATTGGCATTATTAGTATTGTTGACATAATCGGTAATGTTCTCATTATCAGTATTGTTGACATAATCGGTAATATTGACATTATCGGTACCAAATGTTGACATAATCGGTAATATTGGCATTATCAGTAATGTTGACATAGTCGGTAACGTTGAATTGCTGACATAATCAGTAAGGTTGAATTGTTGACATTATCGGTAATATTGACATAACCTAATATATTGCCATACTGGGATAAATGGACTTTTAACGGAATATTGTTTCTATCACCAGCCAGTAAACAATGATTTTTATATAACCTCTGTTTTCAAAACTGTAATATATGTTCTTTTGTTTCAGAATATAAAATCATCACAACACACGGCATCAAAGAAAACTGCAAAAGGTAAGCTACTAGTTTATCTACCAACCATTTGAACTAAAACCTATAGAAATAGAAATTATTTATTTGCTAACTACTATAGGTACTTCCTCCGCTTCCTCTCTTCGAGTGGGGTCGTAGGAGACAGGCGTTTTATTTTGGGTAAATTATTTTCATAGGCACTGCTCTCAAAGCGGTGAAGGAAAACATCGTGAGCAAACCGGCACTGGGCCGCGTGGTGGATTACGGCCCACTCCCTCTCACAGAGAGAAGGTCTATGTCCCAGCAGTGGGAACATTGTAGGCTTATTATGCTTATGCTGTAGGTACAGATGACAATATAATATATTTTTTTATACAACAACATATAAAAAAACGTTCAATTTCAAGTCGCAAGGTACCTAATCCAGTGTCGCAATCTCATCTAGGACGCACCTCAATGTTTTTTAACAGATTGAGACTGAAATTAGAATGTGATCGTTCTTAAAAATACGGGAACTGTCCCTCTGCTGTGTGTTCAATAATAAAATAATAATAAAAAACCGGTTACGTCAATGTAGGTACAAATATTAACATCCGAACAAACTAAACGATGCAGAAGATTCAATTTTAAAAACTGTCAAAATGAATGCTCAATATACCTCACTGTCCTAACAAAATCTCGATGTTCTGTAAATAATTAATGTCATCCACCAACCGCATTGACCGCAGCACACACGGCTTAACCTAACACATCGATCAACCGACTTATTTGCAAACATTATTACAGAGAAAGGTCCTCACAAAACGACTCAAGAATACATAACCACAGCGCCCACAGAATCACCTCATACGGTGTCCACTTCTGCACATCCCACGAAGAACTATGGAAGTAATCTTATAAGTAAGTACTGCATTGCCAGTCTTTTTTATAGGCCGAATGCCGTATGACAAGTGGCTACCGCCGCATATACAAGGTCCAATTAAATTACCTCGTGAAACTCCGCAGATGTGATGAATTATAAAACACGATAAAACCAAAAAAAAGTTTCGATGCGTTTTGCTTACCTATTCAAAATCTATAGTCATTTATTCAAATTAGGCACAGAGTCAGCACTTTTCGAAATTTTCATTTAATTATTTTTTTATTATTAATTAATTTAATATTAATTATTTTTTTTAAATTAAATTTTGACGCCTGCCACTGACATAGATGCCCTTCTATTTGCAGACACAGTTATACCTACCCTACAATCTCTACAAACTGAGCGACCTATATCTCTAACAAGGATCGCTGACGTCATCGGAGGAGGCTGCTCTTTTGCAGCCAACACTAATAATGAATTGGATCCTGAATGTCAGGTAAGATGAATACCCGTACACTCCTTTAACAGTTATTTCACTGTCTAAATCACAGTGATCTTTATTCTAATTGTAATAAGGCTGCCTTTTAATACAATATTTTATTCTTAAAATTATTTACACGCTGCTTCAAAAGGATTTAATAAGGATCACAACATGGATCAGAGAAATGTTGGTAAGATATCATCATGATCTTCAAGATGCGAATGTGTGTGTGCGTGTGTGATAGCCAGTTCTCATGACCCAGACATACTTTAGGGGCAAAAGAGTCCTCCAGAACTCCAGACCGTATGGCGTCGTCCATGACGGCCAATCTCACCGGAGACTAGCCTTCGGCGCGGGAGAAATTGGAAAAAAAAACAAATCACATCCATCCATTCAAAGTCCTTAAAAGAATTTAATTATTTTCTTCTTCATTTAGAATTTAACGGAAATCATTTTCCTCGATGTCCAATGTCATAATATCATGTTCTATTGGTCATCCGAATTAACAGATAGAAGAATAGAATCCACAACAACAATGACAATGCACACCAATTCTTTATCCGGTTTCGAAGGACCACTTGTACAACGTCCCAAAAATATCTCGCATAGAAATAAAACCAACGTCCAGAGAAAGACAATTTATTACAAAAGGTACCGTTGAGGTCATGCCTCGCATAGAGTAAGATCCCAGAGCAATCAGACATAACTTATTTTCACACGGATGAAACCTGAAGTTTTCAGTAGCGTCTCGTGTGCCTTGAATACCTACGCGCTTTGTGGAACTTGCCGAGTGACACCTGGGCAGGTACCAGATGAGAAAGGTAACTAAAAATAAGAATTATTTAACTTAAATTCACATGGCTGATTTTTATATATGTCATGTAGAATATTATTTTAAAGTAATATCATAAGTGTCAGACACTTTTGATGGACCAGAGCTTTTGTCAGACGCTTATAAGCTACCCAAAAAATAAATGAACTTTACTTATTTTTACATGTCTGATTTTTTTATATGTTATTGAAGTATTTATTTAAAAGTTATATTCAATCAGTCAGACAAATTAGAGTGACCAAACATCCCCTAAGACAAAAATTATTCAGCCAGAAGTATGAGGGCGAGAGCACTATGCATGCGCTTCAGAGTGAGTGAGACGTCCATAATAACTCGGTTCCCCTTCTTAAACTCACCATCTGTTTCAATCTACTGTGTATGTGCTGTTTGCGTGTAATATAACTTATAGTATACAGTATAGTTCGAGCCTGCGAGAGCACATGTTTTTGTTGTTTACATCAGGTTATTTGTTAGTGTTTTATTAAGTTGTTTGTAATAGTGATAATCATGGAAGAAGAGAAACTGAAATGTATATTTTGTAAAAAATCTCATGATAAACTTATAGGCTCGACCGAGATGGGTTTTTCGTTCTCGGCCGAGACCGAGACCGAGACCGAGAATAAAATAATATCTCGGCCGAGACCGAGAGCCGAGAACGAGAATAGAAAAAGCGTGAAATTTTTTTTTTATACTGTTTGCTTTTTAATACACTACTAATTGTTTAACAAAATTAATTGTTTTAATAATCAAAGTTAAATAACATTATATTATAACATAAAAAAAGCAATTTTTCGGCATTTTCGCCCTTCAAAGAATGTCGTCTCTCGTCATACAATTGTCCAGCTTTGCTAAAAAGTTGTTCACTTGCTACGCTAGTAGGCGGCGCAGATAAAAACTTATTTGCTGCGGGCTTAAGCACCTTATAAGGCGACGAAAACCAATACTCAAAAATATTAGCATTTCTTTGCAGTCTTGGCTCTCTAAGAAAGCTTTCTAGCGCTATTTCGATCACAGAGCTTGAACTGTATTCGTCATTGGTCATTGGCTCGTCTTCCAACTCTATCGAATAAGTTGGATTGACTTGTTGCAGCCATGTTTGACGAGTTAGTTGAAGATGCCCATGTCGTCTCACGAGAATCTGATCCTACATTTTCATTGAGAGTGAGAGTCTCGATAATATGAAGTTTGGCTGAGTTAACTTCGCTTTCAGTTAGATATTTAGTTTTAAACCGTGGATCGATCAGTGTTGCAGTAACTAGTGGCAAACAACTTTTAACAAATGAAAACCGCTGATTAAGTGCATCCAGTAGCTTGCTCTTCATCGTCTCTGCGTGATTTCCAATTTCATTATCATCTTCCTGGTCATTAAAGGACTGAATGTTTTGTGTTGGCGCCAATTTTCCATTCAACATTGCCACCAACGGTATTACCACTGAAACACAGGACGAGTCGGAAGAGATATCCAACGTGGCTTGGTAAAAGCATTGCAAAACGTTCACTATATCTTTCATGAAATTCCATTCATCACTGTTAATTTCTAGTATGCCTCCTTTTTCAATACGGTATAGGTGCCACGCGCGGTAAAATTTGAATGCCGATCCGAACAATGTTACAATCTCGGTCATGACCGAGAATCTCGGCTATAATTAGCCGAGAACCGAGACAAGTTTCTCGGTTGGATTTGTAGCCGAGAATGCCGAGACCGAGACCGAGACCGAGATCTCGGTCGAGCCTTAACTTATATTATTCTCCGAAGAAATATTGAAAAAGTGCAAAAACATTTTAAAACTCAAGTCCAGCTAATTCAATGCCTGAACCAAGTGTTGAGCCAAATGTGAAGTCAAGTGTTGACTTAGAATCAGTTGAACCGGTGTCATGTGATGGTGAAGAACCTTCTGAACGTGATGATAATTTCTCTTCTGAAAATATTTCTCTTAAAAGTAACGTGGATATAGACAGAAACCAGAAATGTATATACTGTAATCAACAGACTAAACGACATAAACTGAAAATACTACCGTTACATTCGTGCGAAAAACGCGAAACGAATTTGAGGTTATGGATTATTCGCTGTTTTAAAATGTTTTTGCACTTTTTCAATATTTCTTCGGAGAATAATATAAAATAATATAAAGTTTATCATGAGATTTTTTACAAAATATACATTTCAATTTCTCTTCTTCCATGATTATCACTATTACAAACAACTTAATAAAACACTAACAAATAACCTGATGTAAACAACAAAAACATGTGCTCTCGCAGGCTCGAACTATACTGTATACTATAAGTTATATTACACGCAAACAGCACATACACAGTAGATTGAAACAGATGGTGAGTTTAAGAAGGGGAACCGAGTTATTATGGACGTCTCACTCACTCTGAAGCGCATGCATAGTGCTCTCGCCCTCATACTTCTGGCTGAATAATTTTTGTCTTAGGGGATGTTTGGTCACTCTAATTTGTCTGACTGATTGAATATAACTTTTAAATAAATACTTCAATAACATAGAAAAAATCAGACATGTAAAAATAAGTATAGTTCATTTATTTTTTGGGTAGCTTATAAGCGTCTGACAAAAGCTCTGGTCCATCAAAAGTGTCTGACACTTATGATATTACTTTAAAATAATATTCTACATGACATTTATATAAAAATCAGCCGTGTGAATTTAAGTTAAATAATTCTTATTTTTAGTTACCTTTCTCACCTGGTACCTGCCCAGGTGTCACTCGGCAAGTTCCACAAAGCGCGTAGGTATTCAAGGCACACGAGACGCTACTGAAAACTTCAGGTTTCATCCGTGTGAAAATAAGTTATGTCTGATTGCTCTGGGATCTTGGACTAGCAGGAGAATCTCAACACCGCGATTTACAAACGTGACGTTTCGGCACAACGCCATCTGTTATCTAATAGTCGTACCAAGCTAATGACAAATGTTGACCTTTGAATAAGATTTGTCTGCAGTAATTATCTAAACATATTAGACAATTACAGATAGAATAGACAAAATTACAGATTTCTTTAGAACATAGTTTTCTATGGTGGTCATAATATGCGTGCGGTTTGTCTTAGACATTTTACATTTCAATGAAAGGCGTGCGTTTTATTAATGTTCAAAATACTTAATATTTTTTTTACATTTCCAGTCACCATGCGGACTCGACCCACCCCAAACCTACGAAAACCAGGAGCCTTTAGAAAAGTCTAAACCTGAAAAGGAGCTAAACGACACTTTCATAAGACCTCTGGAACCTCTCCCGAGGGACAAACTCCCCACCATTCCAGTCATCGCTGAAAAAAACAACACTGATAACCTAAAAACTGAACCAGAATCGCTGAGAAATGAAAACGACTCTTTCAAAAATGAAGAGATTATCGCAAATTATTTAGATGCTAAACACAATGGGACCGATAATGGCAGTCGGATAAAGGGAGATGTGAGATATAAAAGGGAGACGAGAGAAGAATTGAAGAGCAGTTCTGAGGAGATGCATTTGAGTGAGCTGCACTCGCATGAGAGTACTGGGTCTCATGGTACTGGTAAGTTTGAAATTATTTTAAATCTGTATTCAAATTTTATTTATGTTTCAAATTGACGTTATTTCGAGTTAAACAAATATCAACTTTATATTAATGGAAATTAAGTTGATTTCAGAGTGACCAGCACTATTAAAACAGTTATAAAAATGTTTGAAGTTGTAGCGTAAACTGAACCTTTTTTATGTAGGAATTAAAGTTATTTTTCCACAAACTCATATTGGTTTACATTTTTGGCGAATATGTCGCGATATTAGATTAGCTTCTGCTCGCGACTTCGTTCGCGTGAAATGTCTTCCCTTCCCGACCCACCGCGTCGTATCGCATCGCCTGCCGGCGCTATCACTTCGTTTTCGCTTAGCGTTCTTTCCGGCTTTTTTGAGCCGTTTGAGGTTAAAACCCTCGGGCCGTGGGGTCCAAGTGCTCATGGCTAAACGGCTGGCACTTCCCGTGACCCAAGGGCTGGCTTTTACCTTGGTCAGAGGATAAGTATTGCCTTACAAAATCAAAATCAAAAGTCATTTATTCAAATTAGGCTGAGAGTCAGCACTTTTTGAACGTCAAAATTACAAAAGACAGTCCCCCAAAAACGCCCGCCCTTCACCACTTCCTTCCTACAACGTGGCAATGCCGCCAGTCTCATGGGTACATTACCAGTCGACAGCGATGAGGGGCTCGTGGCTAAGTAATAACAGCCGCACGGATCGAACCGTGGATGGGTGACCATCCATTACATATCAATACCCCTACGTGTCTCGGAAAGCATGTTAAGCCGTTGGTCCCGGCTGTCATTCATAGATCTTTGACAGTCGTTACGGGTCGTCAGAAGCCCGAAAGTCTGACAACCAGTATTACCAAAGGGTATCGTATTACCCAGTTACTGGGATGTGGAGGTCAGATAGGCAGTCGCTCCATGTAAACTACCGGTATTCAGCTGCAACCGGTTACACTGGAAGTCGACTGGAATTGTTATTATGTATCCGTTCACAGCTTTCTTAGGATATCAACTTTACCCAGTCCATTCTATGAAAGCCTTCTCCGTTTCCCAGAATGCGACACAGTCCGCGTGGGCATCTCGAGCAAGTCCGTCATCAACTCGTCCCTCTTCACGGAGCACGTCTGCGCCAACAACATACACAACTTTACGTACACCATGCCGCTGTCACACTGCCTCAGTCACAAGCACATCGATTTGACGTTCAGGTAAGAATTGGATATGTCGTCGCCAGCTAGCTTAATTAGCCTTTCTGCAGCCTAGGCTTTTAACTAAACGGCGCCGTTCAACTAGCGGCAATCAAACAGCTGGGCAAATGACTTGGATCACTAACGTTTAACTACTTGCCTAGCCCAGACATTTAAATTTGCGTTTGATTGATTTAAAGCATCAGATGTTTATTGTAGTTTATAAATATTTAAATGCGTAAGTAAATAAATATTTCAGTTAAGCTATTTTACTGTTAGAATAAGTCGGGTTACTAAAAAACATCTTTCCAAGAAGGAAATATGTTTTTTGGTAAAGTTCACACTGCACTTAGTAACAATAAAAACGTCTGTACTCAAAAAACATCCATTCTCCAGGTCCTTAAAAATCAAAGAGTTCCGTCTCTGCGACCTGCAATGCAACTACGACTCGTCCAAGTCCTGTCAATCTACCAAGGAACCTCCTAAGCCAGCACTGGCTGATGACACCTGGAGTATCAAGATGGCGCTGGAGTGTAACGTGGATAGGATGCTGAGGGTCAGGGCCAGCTTCCTGCCGCTGAAGATGCTGTTCCCTAATAAGGTTTTTACATATTCTTATTTTCATATCGATGGTGCTTTTTAAATAACTTGTGCCTAATTTAGATCCTCAAAAATGCAAGTGAGAGGTGTATGGACACTTCGGGAAAATCCAAAATGGCAGCTGTGCAAATTTTCAAATTTGCACGGGTGTCGTTTTCATGGTTTTCAAGGGTTCAAAATTAAAATCTAAGATGGCGGGTCCGAAAATTTTCGTCTAGAATTTTTCATCATGGCTGTCGTTTTCATGGTTTTCGAGGTTCTGCAGCCAAGAGTGAGACCAACATGAAAATCCAAGATGGCGACAACTTCAAAAGCTTCTAAAAACTTATACTAGATAGCTCTGTACTAAAAACGCGTATTAAATTCTCACGTTCTCTTTCTTTTTCCCTCTTTCATAATATATATACGAGTGTGTGTGCGTGCAAGTATCGAGTAAAGGAGTTCGTTCCTGACGGGGCCCCCCGACCGCATACATTTTTCATTATTAAGTAGACATTAACCCCAGTATTTCTTTTTCAGGACCTGTGCTACCCAATCCACGAACATAAGATACCCTTCATAGAATACAACATACGTATCCGCAGAGATTGTCACAACTAGTGTCACAGACTAACGCAATAGTATGGATAAGACATGATACAACTGTATGACCTTATAGATAAATGTTTAGACTGTGGTATGGGTGAAACTGGTATGTCCTAACTTCCTAAGGAACCTGTCTCATAGCTGGTGAGTAATGAGAAGCCAGTAGAGCAAGCAACTAAAAACTAGTTGCCGAACAACGAGCAGCTACGGCACTATTTCATCACCACTGCTTTCAAAACGGTGAAGGAAAACATCGTGAGGAAACCGGCATGTCTTAGAACCAGAAATTCGAAGACATGTGACTTCTGCCAACCCGCACTGGGCTCGCACGCCCTCTCACTGAGAGGAGGCCTGTGTCCCAGCAGTGGGAACATTATAGGCTGATTATGCTATGAGCAGCGACGGCAATGAGCGATTACTCGCTGGTGGTATACGTATGTATGTATCAACCATGAGTCCTCACCGAGTGATCTAGTGAGTATTCTCTTTGATAGCTCTTGTCGCTGTGACAAACGAGTACTCGCCAGCTTGTGAACAATCAGCGATCAACTTTTAATATATGCATCTCTGTTACTTACACAGGACCTATACTATAATCTTTTGTGCGTTTCAAGTTGTTTCCTCGGTGGGACAGGTGCTCAAAAATAGTTTTTTTTTTTTTTGTTTTTTCACAGCTCTCTAAAGTATTATGAACCTAAAAGATCTTTGCAATTACTTAATGATTAATCTAACTATTGAATAATCTTATTTCAATTTTTTTATGGTTTTAATGCCAGACACTTTACCCAGTGATAGACAAATATTTATTATTTAAAATTAAAACAAAACCCAGTGAAAACACAGAAGATTACATTTTTTTCCATAAATATAAAATTAACTAAACATTTATAAATAAGGTCAAATAATAAAACGATTATTATATGTATTATTAAGTATTTTAGTACTATTAGTTATTTGAATAGTGAAAAATTCTATTATTATAATCTTACACATTCCATAAGTGCAATTATGTAATTATTATCCGTCCTAATATAATATTATAGCCCATTTTATAGCCTTGTAGACCGATTTAGGGCTATTTATTCGTAAAATAGCCAAAACGGCTATAAACATGTCTTTCGACAGTGCTGAATAAGAAGCCCATTATTTTCCCCTAATTTTACTGACTATTATTTATTAATGATATCTGGCAATATCATTCCTGTTTTGACATTTAATATTATTACCTATTAATAATATTGATATCGCTCCATTTCTACCAACGTTATTTAGGGGTGATATTAATATTCGGAAGAAAAGCCTTTCGGTGCTTATTACAAACTGTCACAATTTTACAAGAACAGAACTATTTTTGGTACTATTTCCAATATCTGAGAGAGAGAAAATGTCAAGTCATTTTTGGCTCAAATACATACAATCGGAGGCGCTATGATAGAAATATGAGAACGCCGTCAAGAAATAATGACATATAAATGGTATATAAAAGAAATGTTTTAAATAATTATATGTTGATTTTAGAAAATACAATTTTTAGCGGCATGAATCTATAGTTTTACAACTATAGATTCATGCCGCTAACTAACTAGAAATGGTGGTAGCTACTATGATTATTTTTAGTACATAATATGATCTTTTTTGTAATAAAGAATTTATTTTACTATAATTTTAAGTATTTTTGCAGCTTTATTTTTAGTTTTTAATTATTATTTTTTGAATAGTTCTAAGTTGTATTGTTTGAAATTATGTAAGTTTAATACTCAGATAATGAAATTATTTTTTATTTTTGAACCATGGATGAGCCATATATCATATCAGAAGGATTTGCTATTATTAATACTTATTATAGTAATAATTTGTTAAAGAAAAAACTAATTTAGAACAGACTTATTGAATCTCTTTGTAACACAAGTGTTTTTGAGAGAAATGTCATAATTTTTTCCAGTGTCAAATTGGTATTTTTCATAACAAATTAAATAATTCCAATTATACGTAGATATAATATCTATGCATTCCAAGCCAGTACTTAATTAGTTTATAAGTATTTGTAAAATCGATAAAACTTACTTTCATAAAAAAACTACGTCATTTTTTAGAAAAAAAAATCCTCAATAACACTAAAATAAACATGTCAATGAAAGTAATCATGGTAACGGCCGCGACTTACGAGTTGTAGGTCGTGGGTTCGATCCCAAGCAGGCACTTTGTGTAAAGTATTTCATCACTACTGCTCTCGAAACGGTGAAGAAAATCATTGTGAGGAAACTATAAGGCATGTTCATCCAAAATTCGAAGACATGTGACATCTGCCAACCCGCGTTATGGATTACGGCCTACTCCCTCTCACAGAGAAGCTGGGGCTTCCGCAGGCAGGCTGGATATACTGTTTTATTTAAAAAATAATTCTTATTTTGGAAAAAATGGACGCCATAATTATAATTAAAAAAAGCTCTCATTAGATCTAAAACGGTCGTTTTCACAGAATCTCAGTGTCATTTTTTGGCTTTAAAAACCTTTAAACTTTTCAGTGTAATTTTGATATTAATAAAACATAAAATAATAATTACTACTATTATTTTTATTTATACGTATATCGTTAGTCATGTCTATTGTATTCAGAAATAAACGAAATTAAAAAAATAAGAGAAAAAATGCAATAATTGCAAACAATTTTATCTGAGTAATATTTAAAAAATAATAAAAGAATTTTAATTTAATGGCTAAACGAATCGATAATTATGTATCTCTATTAGATCTTAAAATTATAAGTAATATAAAAGACATCTCATAAATGATATTTCTAAAATAAAGTTTTAAATCTTTTTATAACAGATTTTTGTTTAAATATTTTTCTAAAATATAATTTTAGAAGTACTTTCTCTAAAACTTAGAACCTCAGCGAAATCAATTAAGAGTGTAACTGGCCATAAAGAATCTTATAAAACCTTAAAAATATTCCTACATAGATACTGATTCGAATTGTTGGTCAAGTTTTCCGGGTCGAGATGTCTCGGGGTCGAGTTGTCCTGGTCGAGATGTCTCGGGGTCGAGTTGTTACACCAAACACCTTCTAAAGTTATACCTAAAAATATTCCTGGCTGCAAAAATCGCCTTGTATAAGGGTGGCTAGTACAGAACAGTTTGGGATAGTAGTAGCTTTACAAAATAAGCTTAAAATAAACTAGGCTAGTATTTTTCTTGCCATATTACTAAATAAAACATCACAAATTATTTATTTCTCCAATCCAACTACTATTTTTTATCGTTTTCACATAAAGCTACCGTGGGTGAGTCGGACTCGCCCACAAAGGGTTCCGTACCGCCCTAAAAATACAATACATTTTTATTAATGCTTTAGTAAAAAAAAAAAGGTTTCTCGTATTATTATTATCTGTAGTTACAGCGGCCATAGTTGCACACCCTGTGGAAATTGCAAGTGTCTACCTATTACAGTTAAAAAAATACAGCCCTCTGACAGACGGACGGACGGGCAGCGGAGGCTTAGTAATAGGCGTTGGCTTCCATTGGGTACGGAACCCTAAAGAGGTTTTATTTTGGCCATAGAGAAATTTATTGCTTTTTTCTACTAAGGCAGTTATTTAAAAGACATGGCTTTCAAAAATATATCGATAATATTAGTTTTATGCTCCAAAATGAATTTATCAAGAAATAGTAAATATATTTTAAAATAAGGAATTTATTATTTGTAAATTTTGTCGTCTTTCATTTGTTAAAAAAGGACAGGAAGCCTTTTTATTATAGCACTTTTAGAATTATATTATAAGCTTAAATAATTTTATTATTGTAATAATAAAAGATGCGTATTATTTTTTTTCCAAATCGCATGTGTTTTTTAATGAATTAGAAAATCTCATTTTAAGTAGATGGATAAATTAAAGTACCTAGTAATTTTAGTTACATTTAGTGACAAATTTTAGACATGTTTAGTAAGCAAATTGCGACGGTTTTGCTTTTTCATGATAACTTTTTTAAGTAAAAAATACAGAGTATTTAAATAAAAACAAACAAACAAGTCCATGAAAAAATCAACATATTTTTTTTATTAACTAATATTTTATCAGTTTTTTTTTTAAATTGACTAAAAAAATCTTGTTCGTTTTTTTTTAGTTTTGTCACCCATAGACTAAACCTGTCTAAAAAGTCTACAACCCTAGCCCGTACTGTAGTATTTATATTATGTAATGTAATATTATAATTATCGTATATTTACCTAACGCCCGGCTCTGCCTATGTCGCAAGACCAGGCGTAATAAGTATGTAGTTACAAGTTAATTATAAGAATCCACAAAATTTGTATTCCATAAGATACAAAATTAAATTGTAGATGTTTAATTTTGAAGTTTTATTTTTTGTTAAAAAATAAGAAATTACGTCATTGACTCAGATAGGCACCCTTATTCCGTAATAGAGATGTTATGGATATGATATTTCGGATCTGGATACGGATATGGATATAGGAATAAAATTATATCGGTTTCGGATACGGTTAAGAATATGTATGTTGTTACATACACCAGAATCGAGCAAGCTAATGCCGTAAGCAAGCCTAAAAGATAACCTCTCGGCTTCGTTCCGAACACATTCCACTAAAATATGAAAAACGTCTTCAATAAAATCGCAGTCAGTACAATTCTTAGAAGCAACTTTGCCCATTAGGTACGCAAAACTATTCAGTGGGATATGTCCGGAACGCAGCCTCATAGCCGACACTATGGTGTGTCTAGACTCTAGACAGTTCTGAATTAATAAACCAAGGGGAATGGGACAAAAAGAGTTTTCTTTTTAATTATTTTTATGAGTAATGAAACCATCTATACTTATATCACACTGTTTACATTTTGCAAAATCTACATTAACTTGAAAAAAAAATGTCCAAATTAAACTCGACTTTGGTCGCATTTTGTCTACAGAAATCAATTTAATACTTAATACAAGACTGTCTTAAATAATTAAGAATCAACTCTTAAATAAAAAACTGACGAAACATGTCGCTTTTTAGACTACGCCCTTATACGAAAGTGTGCGTTACCCCAGCAAAATAATGTCGAAAATAGTCATTTAAATCTTATACGATACCCCTTGGTAATACTGGTTGTCAGACTTTCGGGCTACTGACGACCCGTAACGACTGTCAAAGATCCACGAATGACAGCCGGGACCAACGGCTTAATGTGCTTTCCGAGGCACGGAGGGGTCTTGGTATGTGAAAATGGTCACCCATCCACGGACCAACCGCGGCAAGCGTAGCGTAACCTGATCGATCGACCCGTGCGGCTGTTATTACTTAGCCACAAGCCCCCGATCCTCGATTTAAGCACTATAAAACAAAAAAAAAAATCTCCACTGATCCTTCAAGTACACACTTCAAAAGTCAAGTCAAGTTCAAGTCTACACTACTAGCGGTCGTTGACCAAAAATCCTTTAAATTGTTTTTTGCTTGTCTTATCAAAGACATTATTTTATTCGTCGGATATGGTAGGTACAAAGGTGGTTGGTACTTATGGATAAGTTGGACACATCCGCCGCTACTAGCGGCATACGAATATTTAAAATGTGAACCTTATGGTTATGGTACACGTGTTGTAATAACTAGCTAGTTATTAGTCCAAGCCATATTCCCGTGGGTTTGTTTTTAAACGTTGCATAGAAGTAAAATACTTTTAAATGTCAAACAAATTACGGTCAAGCTGGCGTTTTAATCATTACTTAACTTTAAGCAATGTTTAAAAATAAACCTCATAAGTGTGCAAATATTTCTTTTCAATTTGTTCAGTCGTTTACGAGTCATAGGCGCCGATTCCCTTGTTCAAAAACTAAACTAAATTTAAGTTCAGTGCATCTTTTTCTTTCTATTTCATTAAGAAAAGTACAGAAGATAAATATTAGTTTAGTCCTGTCAAATTAGTCAGCGCCTGACGTAAATCGACGTATTTTTAGTCGCCATGTTTTTAATCACGTCTAAATCTAAACTGTCTATGGAGTTTCTTAATTTGACAGGACTGAACATGGGATAAGGGCAGGAAAATGATGACATATATAAGAGCAGATATATTAGCAAAAGCTGGCCCATTTTGCAATAAAATAATAATAAAATGAGCTATTCAAGTGTCTACTAATGTACAGACGCCAGCACATCAAGCTACCCGAAACTGTTAAATTTTCCCAATCAACCTTGAACCTAATGCTTTAGCGATAAAGTTGAAAATCTATTAAAGAAATTTGACAGATTGTTGGAGCTTGATGTGCTGGCGTCTGCACGTCTATTTTACGAAGGTAATAACAATTATGCAGCCAAGCATAATACTGTAGTGCTATCTTTAGACTCGTAATTGTGTAAAAATTATGACGTTCATCATTTAATCACACACCATCACGGATCTATTGCCCGAAGCGTTATCGTAAACGCAAATACGCCAGAACCCTAATTGCGTAACACTATCACTATTTATCTAAATCTGAATCATTTTGAAGGATATTTGTAATCCATTGCTTCATATGTTCGAAGAATTTGTCTGCTCAACAACCTAAATAACGCAATGAATTTTGTTGAACTGTCAAAATGAAACCGATTGCTACTGATAGTGTGTTACGCAGTTATCCCGCAGTTACGTTTAAGTCTTGTGGTTCAAACAATCGATCACCTCAGCCTATCGAAGTCCACTGCTGGACTGGACATAGGCCTCTCATGCCTCCTCCATGCTGCGCCCTTTCCTCCGCATCTAGTCTGTCCCAGCCACCTTTTAAAGGTCACCGGTCTATCTAGCTGGGTTAAGTTGGCTGGGTTAAATTAGTCAGCGCCTGGCGTAAATTGACGTATTTTTAGTAGCCATGTTTTTAATCACGTCTAATAAAATTTTTCTATGGAGTAACTATCTTAATTTGACAGGACTAAACTAATAGGTATTTATCTTCTGTCCTTTTCTTAATTAAATAGAAAGAAAAAGTGCTGAACAAGGGAATCGGCGCCAGACTAGTTCAAAAGTACAGATGTACTCGTAAAATAGTTGGTTTAACTAAAATCTCGCCAAGGCCGCAAAATGCAGATTCAATGTATACAAAAACAAATTAACACTGTCTCAAAATAACTCGTAATACCTACTACTGTACAAGTCAGCGAATTCAATTGTTTAGCAAATTGACACATTAGAGCGCGCGCACGGGTAGGGGGGGGGGGAGTAGCGGAAGGGAGTGTCAGACTCTTACTGACTAAAACTCACCCGTGTTCCTTCCTTAGCCCTTTCTATTCCAGGGCAGCGGTAACCCTTTCGGACGATCCCGCTGCCCAAGACTATATCCCTGCCAGCACTTTTAATAGTTGTAATCACATTCGGCATAATGACGGCGAATATTTACTTTGGAAATCACGGCACACATGACAGCACACTCTCTTGACACTTCATATAAACGTCGAGAAGGCGGCAAATGATTATTTCCGATATTGACAGCGCGCAGACTTAGTTTACAATGATTTATAGCCACTTCATCCTACTGTCAATGAGTGACAGTTGTGATTTGAATATACCTAGACATTTTAAGTTAGTACCTATTCAATTTGATATTCAATTAATTTCTCTGACTTCACATACAACATACATAAGAAACGCGGACATTGCAAAATTTGCCACTCGACACAAAAAGTCAATCAACAAAAAAGTCAATGATGACCGCACTTGCGCAAGCGTCCGCTTGAAGAATGGATAAAGAGTTTTGAGGTTAACTACCGGTTATAAATAAATTGGTTCTGTATAAATACTAATCAATGACTTCGTTGATACTAATATTATAAAGAGGTAAAATTGGTGAGTTTGTATGTAGGAGATAATATTCAGAACTATTGATCCAAGTCCGAAAATTCTTTCATTAATAGGATGTAACATAATGTACATACTCACAGTTACATTCATTAATTCCTCCAGGTCAGAATAAGCATTCCTTTACCGTTAGGTGCTGATCTGATTATTTCTCACAACACCAGGACACGTTTTATCCACATTTAGTAGTACACAGACAAACTTTAACATAATTATGACTTCAACGATTCAGTGTCAACCATGGGTTGATAATTTCGTCTACATTGATTCATTCATATCATTTTTCCTTTAAACACTATACTTTTATTACAAAATAACATAGATTTTATTGTATTTTAATAATATTTATTTTATTATGACAGTTCTGACATTTGATGTTTAAAACGTCATGGTAACGTTTACTTTCAAATCCTTAGCTGCCAGTATCAAATGCTTAACGGCCAGTTATAAACATATACATACTTAGCCAAAGAAATAACACTGGTCACAATCATATCTCAAATTCATATTTTCTACATGATGTTGTTCTACGAGCTTACCTTATTGATCCACGCAATGCAGTGGTCAGTTCGAGTTTCGCCTCTAAAGCGAACACTAAAGATAAGGCCTGATACTCCAGAGCCGCCTATCTGCTCCAGAGCCACCTAACTACACCTCCGTCCTCCGTCCTCCGTAAAAGCCACGAGCCTGAACCTATCGGACCACTTCTCATCTGAGGCCCGCCTTACCTGGTGGGTGCCTCCTCGCCGTGCTCTTCCTCCTGCTGCTGTGCTGCGACCGGCCTTGCTGCGTGGGCCCTCCTACGAGTGCCCTCCGTGCCGCACACGCATCAGCTTCTGAGGGCCACCTTACCTGGTGGGCTGTCAGCGCCCCGCCGTGTCTCTTCCTCCTGCTGCCGTGCTGCGACCTGCCTTGCTGCGTGGGCCCTCCTACGAGTGTCCTCCGTGCCGCACACGCATCAGCTTTTGAGGGCCACCTTACCTGGTGGGCTGACAGCGTCCTCGCCGTGCTTCTTCCTCCTGCTGCCGTGCGGCGACCTGTCTTGCTGCGTGGGCCCTCCTACGGGTGCCCTCCGTGCCGCGCACGCACCAGCATCTGCCCTCACCTGTACCTGCATCTGCACTTGGACTTCTGTACCTGCATCTGTTGCCAGCAACTGGACCTTCACCTCGGACTCCTCAACTCACCTATCATCATCATCTATACACCCCACTTCCACATATTACACACCACTCTTCAGTCATCTCCATCTTCTATTTGTTTTTTAAATATATTTTTAATTGTTCTCTACCTCCCTCTCTTTAATTTCACTTAGTTATACTTGTCGCTACACGACAAGGAAGCTACAGCCTTTATTGTGTATATGTTCTTAACTAACTTTTTAGACCTATGAATCCTGCTTATGCGTATGAAGTTTCATTAAAATCGGTTCATGCCTTTCGAGGAACAAGGACTTGAAAGTTTGTATGAAATGCCGTACGTTGTCAACGCTCTTAAGTTCGAAAAATATTAGAAAATGGCGCCGACTAATAATATTGTGATAAGTGGCCCCGATTCCCTTGTTCACAAACTAAACTAAATTTAAGTTCAGTGCATTTTTTTCTTTCTATTTCATTAAGAAAAGGACAGAAAATAAATATTAGTATACTTAGTCCTGTCAAATTAAGATACTCCATAGACAAATTAGACGTGATTAAAAACATGGTTACCTACTAAAAATACGTCAATTTACGTAAGGCGCTGACTAATTTGACAGGACTAAACTAATATTTATCTTCCGTCCTTTTCTTGATGAAGTAGAAAGAAAAAGATGCACTGAACTTAAATTTAGTTTAGTTTGTGACCAAGGGAATCGGGGCCACTTACCACAATATTATTAGTTTTAAGTTATCTTGCTGCGCCCTAACAGGGTCATGTACTCATAGACTCACTAGTTTAAGCCTAGCATGTAACTATGGTTGTGTGCATTAAAGAAATAAATTATATTTGTCTGCCTAACAACGTAAATAACGCAATTAATGAAAGCCACATTCCTACTATTAGTTTGTTACGCAATTACCCCGCTGAGAATCGAACCCAGGATCATGAGGTCCTGGGTTTGTGACTACTAGACAAGCGAGGCAATTTAGATCTCTAAAAAAAAGAGGGAAAAGAATCACAGGCATCAAAAACTTCGTCCGCATTGCTGTCAACAGGAAAAGTGCCCAAACGACTGGCAGCATTGCCACGTAGTATGGCGATGCTGATTTAGGTGCTTATTAAGCTATTGAAAGAAAGAAAGAAAAAAGTTTATTTGGACACAGTTCGTGAAACACAAAATTAATAAAATAACATATAATGTTTCAGACAACAATACCTAGTGTGTGCCTCACGGCTGCGCCAAAAAGGTTCATTTCAGCATTAATGCCAGACAGATGCTCTCTGACGCTGGTTTTCTAATGAACCCTTGGGGTAAAGTGACTATTGACGAGCAAGCGGCGAGCAGTGGTGGCCAAGTGGTAACGGCCAGACAGGCTCTTTACTTTACCGACCTAGAACCAAAAAGTCGAAGACATGCCCACGCAGGCCCGCGTGGTGGACTACGGCCCAGTCCCTCTCACCGAGAGGAGACCTGTGTCCCAGGAACATACAGTGAGGTGGGAACATTAGAGGCTGATTATGTATGTATTATGTAGCTACTAACAGAAAACTAAATAAGTAGGAGAAATAGCCACGAAATACTGAAGTAGGTACAAAGGCCATTATCTAAGTAAATTGTGCAAACTCTACCGGCGTTATTTCTACAAACTGTCGATGTCGCCTTGCAGTACTCGCCAAGCTTGCAAACCACTAATTTACCTTGGAAATAAACGAACTGCGGTATTTGGATCCGTAGGTAGGTACACTTTACATTTTGTGCTTCGCATGACCTAGCTTTAGAGTTCATTGACTGAATGAATTCGTAATAGCAGCAAATATTAATATTACAACGGCAAACATATCATAACCAGCCTAAATTGTTCCCACTGCTGGGACACAGGCCTCCTCTCTTCCAGAGGGAGTGGGCTATAATCTACCACGCGGGCACAGTGCGGGTTGGTACATGTCACGTGTCTGCGGTTTCCTCACGATGTTTTCAACGGCAAACGTAAGGTCTTAATCGGATCCATAACCGTGGAGTTTCTTGCCGGCTCTTCTCTATAGGAAACGACAAATTGGAACCATGCACCTAGCTTCTGACGTTTCATAAGTGGCCATGTAGGTTTATGTGAAATAAAATATGTTAAGTACTTCGATTTGATTTGATCCAGCCTGTCCCTTGTTGCCCGCTCCCAGCGACGCCCTACGCCGAGGTCCGTACCCCACAGGGAGTGCCCTTAACATGTATTCGCCTAGTTTTTAAGTTCTTAATTTTTGGTTGATGGTCTTAATTTATTAAGGAACCCAAAGGCAATCCCGGTTAAGCAGCCAACAATCTTCGAGGCTTACTTGCAAGATGCCAAATATAAAAAAAAAACGTTACGTAGGACACCCTCAGGCGGTGGAGCGACGCTCTTTGCAGGGTGGCTGGTAGCAGATGTATGATAGTTGCCGAGAATCGAGATGAATGGCGTCCAATTGGAGAGGCCTGTGTCCAGCAATTGACTGATGTACAGGCCAGCACGTTAAGCTAACCGAAACTGTCAAATTTTCCCAATCAACCTTGAACCTAATGCTTTAGCGATAAAATTGAAAATCTATTAAACAGATTGTTTATGTAGCTTGATGTGCTGGCGTCTGTACGTTGATAATATGTATAAAATATAATATATATTCATTTATTTCAGAACCAGTCCATAATAAATGCATACATGTGAAATTAAAAATATTAGATAGGAACAATAAGAATTAATTAAAATATTACAATTATATACTAGCTGCGCCCCGCGGTTCACCCGCATACGTTTCTATCCCGTGGGAATATCGGGATTCGTTCGCGATCAGTTGTTTTTGCGTGAAAGAGAAATATGAGCAAACATCCATCCATCCTTCCATGCAAACTTTCGCGTTTATAATATTAGTAGGAAGTAGGATTACAAAATGCAAAAGTCATCAATAAAAACATTGCATTACAATTAATAATGATAATGATGATTTAATTACCTTATAGACGGAGGTTGATCTGTGTGTCTATCTGGCTAAACATAATTATTTCCATGGTAACATGGACATGGTTTTTTTTTTGGAGATGGAAAAAGTCTTTGGAGAAGAACTACCTACAACGCGGAAAAAAACATTAAAAGATTTCTACACCAGATAATTTCCAAGTTCTGCCAATGTACAGACGCCAGCAGGTCAAGCTACTCGAAACTGTCAAATTTTCCCAATCAACCTTGAACCTTAATACTTTAGTGATAAAGTTGAAAATCTATTAAAGAAATTTGACAGATTGTAGTAGCTTGATGTGCTGGCGTCTGTACAAAAGCAAAGTTTGCAATATTATAGATTTAACCTATTACGAAAATGTGTAAAATTCCAAATTATCATTTATTTATTTAAATTGCAATTATAACGCCTTTGCAGATTTTTCCAAGACGATGTTGAAAGTCACAATGTCTAAAGAGACATTACAAAAAAATAAAATGACCCGTAAGCAAAGCAACATTACAAAGCATTATATACCTACCTACTTTCTAAGATAACAATTATGTATAATAAAAATAACACTAAAATCTTACATCTCCAATCTCCAGCAGTTTTATTTCTCAAAGCACGGATCTCTGAAACGCGGTAAACTGTCTGAGATGCTCTACCAAAGTACATACCAAACAGTGACTCTTGCGCATTCAACGCGCGCGCACGCCTGTGTTACAAATTAAATATTCAAAGTGAGATAACTGGACTATACAATACACTGACTACAACCGGTAAGTTACATCGTCTATTTTCTTAACTTTAAGAGTGATTTTTCCGTAGCAATTATTTTTTTGCGCAAAAATGCATTATCAGATGAAGATCTTGACAAAGTAAGCTGGTGGTTTTGTTTTATTAAATTGTTACACGCAAAACGGTACCACTCCGAGCTGTTATAGAAATTGTTCACTCATTTGTTTTTATTTTAGCACGCAAAGGAATTTCTTAGTGTAGCGTTAGTGGTCGCAATATTATCGATAGGTTATTTTTAGTATCGTAATAATATTATCGATTACATTTTTAGTATCGTAATAATATTAACTTTTTATTAGATCTATAGGTACTTAGTTTTTTTTATGGAATTACAGGTAAAAAGCAAAAAAATAAATTAGCGATAAAAACCTATGCTTTTTAAAATTGTGCCTTTATTAAAAACATCGTTATCATAGCTTGTAGGTAGATATATAAAATATAAATATTTTTTTTTTATTATTTTTTTATTAAACCCATTTATTGTTACCCATGAAATTACATAATATCTTCTTAATTACATATTGAGTACAGTCACGAGCAAAAGTATGTATACACTCGGCTTTATTCAAAACCGATTTACTCCTTTATTTTTTAATGAAATTTTATGTTCTTACGGACGTACCATTTTCGAACCCATAGGTTTATACAGGGTGTCAGGAGAACGCTTCCGAAGCCAGAACGTAGATTATATACAACCTTTATGCAAACGGATACCAATAACCTTTCGCCTGAAATTGATTATTTTCGCGCGTCACGTGGACTTGGGGTCGTCAGCCGCACAGCTGTCGGCGAGCGCGCGCGCACTTTGAACTTGAGGTCACGCGCAAGCGTCAGATGATATTTATTTACGAATACATTGCTTGTTAGAGTTGTAAAGAAAAAAAATGTGTTTAATAGCAAATAATGGTTTAATTTAACTGTTCTCACAGCATAGTGTACGAAAAATGCTAAAAAAAATAGGTAAAATTGTTCATTTTTTTTTCTCATTTTTTTATGGTATCGTATCGAGAATCAGTAGCCCTATCACCTGTCTTCGTTTTCGGAAGCGTTTCCCTGCCACCCTGTATAATGCGTCCTATTTCAACGTTGCATTCGTTTCACCAAAAAATCGCAATTGAAAGTTGCCAAGTGTTAACATATTGGTGCTCGTGCCTGTACGTAGGTACAATAAAATGAGTCTGTATAATGTTATAATTATTCCTTTATTATTATACCAATTACATTACACGTAATCTAGGAAACTAACTACTACGTGTAATACTTCATGTAAATTACTATGACACACCTATAGTTTCCACCTGATTGCAGTAAGTACTGTTAAGCAATGTAGGCAATAAAATTAACATAAACTCACTATAGAAAATGTGCATGTGGCACACTACACATACACACACAGTATCTGTCCGTTATCAACAAAAAAAAAACATGTCATGACATAACTGTGTAAATCCAGACATAATTGGAAGCCGTCTGCTAAATCTGTCTGTTATACAAGATGGCAGGGACATCGATGCACAAATTGTAACCATGACTTCAGCACATGATTCAAAAAAATCTGCTGTTACATAGAAAAGTGCAATATCTACGCGGTCAAATTGTATGGAACAGGACATTTTTTACCGACGAAAAAAAAAATGGTAGCAGGTTATGCGTCGATGTCCCTGCCACCCTGTATACACTAATTGCAAATGTTTAGTAAAATACAATTTGGAGCGAGGATAGTTTATTTCATAGGTTCTCAGGGCGTTTGAGACTTTCAGAGGAGCAATAGAAGACCCAGAGATATTTATATATCCTATCTTACGACTATAATATATTACACGTTTAAATATAATCGTGGCAATAGCTGTTTGTTTTGTGTGAAGAATATATTCTCATAGATTTTGCTCACAAATGTGACAAATAAGGTTGTGAACTTGTGGTTTATTTAATCGTATTTCGGGTTACAGTTAGTGGCTTCCTGCCTCCCCTTTGCAAACAAACGAAGCGTCTTTTCGCATCTTTATCAACCAAAAAATCACGAACACGCGTAGCGCGTTGATGGCAAAAATAGAAAAAATAACATTTTTTTTTTGTTGTTTGGCCTACAACCCACATACGGTGCCAGACGGGAGGTGAGCCAACCCTATTAATAATGTACATTACCATTATTATATTATGTGGCTGTATATTACCATTATTTTGATCTTATATTTTTTTAGTCTTATGCTCCTAATTATACTTCCTCCTTCAATGACCTTTGGAAGTTTTATAATTCATTTTTTTGTGAGTTGATCTTTCAATACAATACCTACAATATCATGTTGTTTTTATGGTTCCGTACCTAATGGTTGCATACTTTTTCTTTTCGTGTCGATGGTAGGTACTCTTCTTCGGTATTTTATATTGTTTGAGCGTACGTGGCCACGTTACTTGCGGCATCAGTGGCATTCATTATAAACCATTCAAGGTGCAGGTGAACGGGCACTTAGGGAAGATTTGAATTTGACACAATATCAACGGTTTAATGATTTTTAGGGAAGGTTCATATCTGACGTAAAATACGTCGAGCGTATCTACTAACTAACTACACACGCACTAACGTATCATCGGTTGAATGTGAACGGTCAAGTGTTTTTCTATACATTGGTCTGTTCTGGCGTTACGCGACCGATAATACGCGACGCATGTTCCGTCAGATATGAACCTTCCCTTAATTGAATAATGCTACTACCATTGACGAATTCCTTCTTGACAAAATGTTATAAACTGACAATTATATATTTATGCTTGACAATTTGACTAATTATTGATTGTATTTTTAATGGTTGTAATAATAATTAATTTTATTTTAATTTGTATAGTACCTAATCTAAATTTTGACATTATTGTTTTGTATACCTACCATAACAATTTTAAATTCTTATATTGTTAAAGAGTGTATGCCCGCCCAATGGGTAGCTTTTTGAATTTCCATAAATTAACTGTAAGACCTCACCAAAAAACACACGAATACATACTTTGACTTTGACTATAAGGCACTCCAGCAAGTGGGGCATGGTCTGATTAGAGGCACCGCACTCGCACTGGATATTGGATGGGTCAGTAACCCCCATTTCGAACAGTTGTGTCTGCAGCGCCTTACTTGGGTACGCAATCGATTGAGAGCGTTCCATATAGGCCACCGCGGATCACGGCCGAGAGGCAAATGTTCCTGGGGCTTAACGAAGTCGGGAGGTGGTGGATGCTTTTAACTAAGCCTCCACTGTCCGTCCGTCAGTCAGTTTGTCTGTCACAAGGCACCTTCTGGTCTTTTGAACCGTAATAGGTAGACACTTGAAATTTTCACAGAGTGTGCACTACTATGACCGCTGCGCTGGCTGTAACAAAAAAATAATAAAAGCAAAATAAAGTTAAATATTAAAGGGGTCCCCATACAAGAAACGTGTTTTTTCGGATCTTTTAATTTTTTACTAAGATTTTTAAAGAAAAAAAAAATTAATAAAATATTAAATATTGTACGGTGGTACGTAACCCTTCGTGTGCGAATCTGACTCGCACTTGGCCGTTTTTTATCAAGAATACGTCCTAATGAATATGTGTAGCTTATTTATTTAATTACTGAATCACGGAAGTGGGCGACTAGCTTCAACTTTCTGACTAACAAAAGTGCCTGTAAATGGTTTAATTGAAATAAATGATTTGAGTTTGAGTTTGAGCCCAATCATTTTCCAACTAAAAATAAAAGTCAATTACATAATATACGTCATGAGATTATGGACGACCTTCATTTTTTTATATAGAACTGTATTCTGTAAACCAGTTATTAGTCATGTCAATACAGATTTGTTGATTATAGAGTAACAAACATTTTTAAAAGAAAAAAAAAATAACCGACTTCCAAAACAAAAAATACTTACTACAAAGTGAAAAATAACTTTATTTTCGGAAGTCGGTGTCGTGAGTTCAAAACTTCCGAAACCGATTTTTCACTTTCTAGCGTTTTTTTAACCGACTTAAAAAAAGGAGGAGTTTCTCAATTTGGATGTTTACACGAACATAACTACATAAAAAAATAATATGTAAACATCCGAATTGAGAACCACCTCTTTTTTTGAAGTAGGTTAATAACAGCTTTATCCCATAACATAACATTAAAAAAAAAACATTAAAACTTATGTCTCACGATTACTCACAAAAGTTATAATAGTAATAAATTAATAATAACGTTTTGCGTAGAGATACTTTAATAATGTCTGCACACAAATATATTTAGAAAGAAAGAAAAAGTATTTATTGCGACTCGTACAGAAAGATCATAAAACTAAACTAAACACAATCAAAAATAAAAAAAACCAAATTATATTTTTTTTTAAAGTAGCAAAAACTAAAATGAAACAGAAAGTCCTTTACGAGGCCAAAAGGCTCCTATCTCAGCATGATGCTTCGACATTTAAAAAATAAATGTCTCAGCGCTGATATTCCGATAGGGCCCGCTGTGATGTCACGGGCAATAGGCTAGATTCCTAAAAAAATCTAATTAGTCCGTCAGTTAGATTATCAAAAAATATTGAACCCGTATTTTTTCTTTTGTCAATTATAAAAAAAAATCATGAAGATATCGCCCGTTAAAGTTCCGCGTGACGTCACTTGCACGTATTTTTTCTTTTGTTAATGAAACAAAAAATTACAAAGATAAAGCGCGTCAAAATTTGGGAGTTCGGGTCGTGACGTCACTTGCTTGCAAAATTGATGCACACTGTTTGATTGACAAAAGAAAAAATACGTGTCCATTATTTTTCTATAATCCGAATCCGAAACCTGACGGACTAAATAAAATTATTTTTTTTTTACCCAGGAAACTACCCTATTGCAGATGAAAAAAAACTTTATTTTACTGGATTCATTTGATACAGTACAAATCTGTACAAACGACAAATAGTTTCAGAGAAAATCGCCTGTGACAGACTGTCAGACACTGCAATAATTACTTACACGAGTGTTTTCTCTTTACAAAAGAGCATCATACTAAATGAACACTACTTAACTAATAGAAGGAACTCATTTATATTTAGCTAAATATCTTTAAATAAATAAATATCCCTGCACATTTCACACAGCACCATTTGTCCCAAGCTAAGCAACCTAATGCTTGTGTTATGGTAACAAGATGGCTGATAAACTACTTATATACATTTTTTTGTAAATACATACTTATTATTGATGGAAAAACACCCAGACTCGGAACAAATACATGTAGGTCATACAAATATTTAAAAAAAAAGAGGATTTATTTATGGACGTTGCATAAAGTTAAGAGACGTTTTAAACGTCCAAAAATGGATGGTATTAAACAGTCGCTATAATCAACACTTAACCTAAAGCAACGTTTAAAAAAAATGGGTAATTCGTCAATTTCTGTTGAACTTTACCATTCAAAAGTTTGGCCATCTCTGATCTATGCTTGGCTGTATGTGACGAATGGATTAGCCACTCACGTATACTACATCTATTATAACACTATTATACAATATACACCATACATAATTGGCGCTCGTTTATCATGCGCTGACACTTATTGTCAATGTACATTGACTCAAGCACTCTTAAAAAATATCTAAGTACCCAATTACAGTGTAGTTAAACAATTTAGAGAATATGTAGTTTTAAGCTATTAATCAGCATGTAATGTTCCCACTACTGGGAAAAAAGCCTCCACTCTGTGATAGGAAGTGGGCCGTAATCCACCACGAGGGCCCAGTGCGGGTTGATAGATGTCACATGTCATCGAATTTTTGGTTCTAGGACATGGCTGTTTCCTCACGGTATTTTCATTCACCGTTTTGAGAGCAGTGGTGATGAAATAATTTACACCAAGTAAAGCGTCTGTCTGGGTTCGAACCTACGACCTACATCTCGTAAGTCGCGGCCGTTGCCACTGGGCCATCACTGCTTTTACATTGAAGCCAATACGTAAAAGTGATGAGCATTTTTTGTACATTATGTGTTGGGGGTGGTTGTCTTTAAAAGATCGCTCTCAGCGATAAACCCGCTCGTTGAGTCACCCTTTGTAAAAATACTACATTTATACTATTTGTACCTAGGTTTTGCCCGCGACTTTGTCCGCGTGAAGCAACTTTCTTGCATTTTTTTTTACCGTAAGAACCATCCTCGTACTTCAAAGAATATTCTAAGAATTAGCGAAATCGGTTCAGCTGCTCTCGAGATTTGCGCTTAGCAACACATTCAGCGATTCATTTTTATATTAGAAGATAGATTTATATGGTGTAAACAAAAAATAAAGTCCCCCAGACCGAATTTCGGCCATGGCAACCAATCTCAGCGGAGACTAGCCATCGATGCGGGAGATATAGAGCATACGTGTGCATTCTGTCTTCCCTCACTCTCATAGTCCGATCGGACGGCAATTCAACACGCCCGGAGAGAGATCAGAGGGGCAATTCTCGTAATTTTAAGAACGTTCACAGTCTGATCTGTCTCAATCTGTCAAAAATACGTCTAATTTCCCTATATTTTGACAAGTTTTTGACATTTGTTTGTCGCCGAGATGAGACTACGACTAGATTTTGAACGTTTTAAATTACGAGAATTGGCCTTCAGGCGCAAGGCTTGGCTTGGTTTCCGAGCGCGCTGCTGAGTTCCCAGGCCATTTCCATTTCCATTAGGAATTTCTGAGTATCAGGCCAGAGTTTGGTAGTTAGCGGTGTGATATCCCCATGCCTTGGAAAGCACGTTATAACAATGGTGTAGGTATCTACATGTTGCCTAGTTTGGGCCAATGTAAAATCTCTGTACTTTTTTGAGCAATAAAGTTTTTATTATTTCCTTTATTTGAATGTAAACACATATAAGTTATATTTTTAAATATTAGAATATAAAAAATAGTAACCCACCGGTATCCGGGAACAGGGTCCAAGCTACCGGTGGTCAGGGCTCTCGAGAAAGGCACCTCCTGACAATGCGAGAATGCGACAATTATTATTTTATTATTATTTATTTTGTTAAAATGTATTCTATTCTATACAATCAGACCAAACTGACACAGGTACGCCTCTACATCAGTTTGGCCTCTTCAAGCAGTGTCTCGTTGTGATTCCGCGATGATTTACTTTAAAAAAATTTTTTTGCAACTAAAAAACAACAGACTTCCAAAAAAGACACTACAAAGTGATTTTCAGAAGTCGGTGTCGTTGGGTTCGCATTTTCGTTGTTTGCCACCGACTACCGAAATTAAAGTTATTTTTCACTTTGTAGTGTCTTTTTTGGAAGTCTATTCTTTTTTTTTTTTTTGCAAAAATGTTTTTATTTTTCACTTTTAAGTTGTAATTTTGGTATAAAAACGAAAATACTAAACCGTTTTTGATGAAATTTCTATGGGACCAATATGAAATTATATCCTTAGACAAATAAAAAAAGAATTTTGCAAATCGGCTTCAAATAACGGAGTTCTGAGGTAACGAACATTAAAAAAAAATACAGGCGAATTGAGAACTCTTTTGTTTTTAAACGACTTCAAAAAAGGAGGTTTTTTGAAGTCGGTTAAAAACAAAAGAGTTCGGTTTCGAATTGTGTGCGCTCACTTGAGCCAAGTTCCAAGTGAACTTTGCCTACAGTTATTTTTAACATCGTGAAGGCATGCCTCCGTACGTGTTATGTAACGCGTGGTTAAATAAAGCGGCTGTGGCCATGGTTTTTATGGTAAACATGACAATCATGTGAAGGGCCGATGATAGCAGTTACCATGACTGCTATGGCTGTTTATGAGAAAATATTATTGATTATACGTCGGTAATTTGCTTGTAATGAACGCTAGATTAGAGGTTCCGCTTTTAATTCTTCGCTACCTACCCATCACCAATTTGTCATGCGAAGGAATTGTTTGATTTTGAGTATGATAGGGAAAGCTTTATGAGTAGCGAAAGTCATCGACATCGCTGTTGGCTGTCACCTCTGAAGCCAGACTTTCTAGCATTTGATCTTTAACGTGTGTGTCTATGGAAGAACTGAAGAAGAAGGCATGTTGTGCCGACCACAAATAATTAGGGATAAGGAATAGCTAGCCTAGGTAATTGGGTTGAACTTACTATCAGTAGCAATTCCTTTAATTTTGACAGTTCAACAACATTCATTGCGTTATTTATGTTGTTGGGCAGACAAATTTTTCGAACACATGAAGCAATGGGTTAGCAATATCCTTCAAAATGATTCAGCCGATCGATTCTGTAAAAATCGAGTGAAGTGAGTGAGGGTGAAGTGAGATACGCAATTAAGGTGCTGATATGCCATTTCGTTCTTTCACTTTGAAAGAATGCTGTTGCGTAACACACTCACAATCCCAATGCCATTCATTTTGAGAATCCAACAACCACCACTGCGTTTTTTACGTTGTCGTGCAGGCAAACTTTTCAAATATATCTATGAAGCCTCGGAAAGCACGTTATAATAATAATACATTTCTTTATTTAAGTTACAAGGACTCATTGTGTTAGTAAACATAACATGTGTACGTACAGTCGGCAAAAGAGATAAGTAACCAGGGCATCGGATATAGTTGAAGTTTAGTAAGAAACCTTTGGATATTTTTGAATGAAATTTAATTTGATAAATAAACTGTTTGTTTTCTATTAATGAAATTAAATTTCATTGGAAAACATCCATCGGTTTCTTGCCAAACTTCGACTATATCCGATGGCCCTGGTTACTTATCTCCTTTGGTGACCGTACCTATATATATTAACGTAATATTTACAAACTTCTAATACTAAATATACTACAAATTATTAAAATAAAAATATAATATCCTATACTAACTAAATCTATTAAAAAACTAAAATATTGCGTCGAAATATTCCTCCATATCGCTGTCGACATGTTGTGCAATAACCTTGAAACAAAGTATTTTTTACTTTAAACGAGCAGTGTTATGCCGTCGTTACGAGTTGCCCATAAGTCTGACCCAGTCTCACTCAACCAGTCTTATTAATAACTTACTGGGTTGTGGAGGTCACATACGCAGCCGCTCCATGTGAAAAAATGACGATAAATTTCCTTTAAAATTCTTCGGATGGTGATGAAAAGCAACTTATGCAAAATGCTGTTCAAAACACTGTAATCGAGTGGGAGGAAAAGTAGAAGTGGTTTCTATTCTAAAACTATTTTTAAGTAAATAGATCAACCACGAATTGTTACTGTTGCTTATTATATACCTACCTAGTTTAAGTGACAGTGTTCATTTTGTTAAAAAGATTTATTTGAACCAATAAACGTTATTTATTATTATTATTATTCAAGAGAACTAAATTATAGGTAGTTAGCTAATAATTATCTAGATTCTAGAATTCCAGATGATCACGTTTTAACAGCATAGGCAAGTAATTTACTGGATTTTCCTGTTAAACATGAAAATACTATTTTCCTGTTCCTTATTTCTTATTAAATTAACTTATTCCTAGAAAACAATATTAATTTGTCAAATCCATCCGAAAAACCAACCAATATATAGATGAAGACGATTTCGTCCATCAATGAAGAATAGTATTTTCTTAGAACCTAGAGCTCTTTTGAAATCTTACGTACAGCAGTGTTAATAATCTCAGGTAATTTACATTCCATTCAGTTATCTACTTTAGTGAAATCTATTCTAAGTTGCTTTTTGAGTGACCAATTGTAACATAAAGATCCTACTAAGTTTTTGGTTGCAATGGAATTTGAACTTTGTTAAGTATGACATTCAGTTAGTTTTCCATAACTTGAAAATTATCTCAAATTCTTAAAAATCACCACTCTTGCTCAAGACGCGTTGGCAATTACAGGTTCAATAAACTCCCCAAATGCTACTATTTGTAACAAAACAAACCTCATTTCGGCGATATAACCATGTATTACCAACAAAACGTAATTTTCGTCTACAATTTGGCAACAAAACAAAACTTTTACTAACTATTAAAGTGTCATCAGATGACAGTTAGTTCGTTTCCCGGTTATTATGTAAACTGCGGTAAGTAGGCACGCTTTCTAACCGTACAGCCACTGAGGAACGGTATACATCCGGAGTCCGGAGAAATTTCTACCTACTACGCTTTGGAATGGGCAAGTCTTACCGAGGGGTAACGTATTACCCAGTAACTTGATTGTGGAGGTCAAAATCAAACTGAAACTCAAAGCATTTATTTCAAATAAACCAATTACAAGGCACTTTTGAATTGTCAAGGGGTCGGTCAGTCAGAAAGATGAAGCTAGCTGTAGGTACCCATGGATAAGAACGGGCAAGAAACCCCACGGACACTCTTTTAGTTCAAAATAATATGGTTACAAAATATTTTATTTCACACAAACCTACATGGGCACTTATGAAACGTCAGAAGTTCGGTGCACGGATCCAATTATATTGGTTTCCTATGGAGAAGAGCCGGCAAGAAACTCCACGGTTTTTTAAATTTTTAATAATTATAGTTTTTATAGGTATGGGAGGACAGTGTAGTGTGAACAAGTACCTACCAAGTAAGTTCTTAATAAAATAGAATATGGTCAGATACCAAGGCAGTCGCTCCATGTAAAATACTGGTATTGAACTGCATCGGTGAGACTGGAAGCCGACCACAATATGTAGGAAAATTCTAAGCAGATTGATTGTTTTGGAATTGGCAAATCTTGCCAATGGATATCGTGTTACCCAGTAACTGGGTTGTGGAGGTCAGATAGGCAGACGCTCATTGTAAAAAACTGGTATTCAGCTGCATCCGGTGAGACTGGAAGCCGACCACCATATTTGGGAGAAGGCTAGGCAGATACGTAGGTTGGTGAATTTTAAAATCATCCCCTAATTTACCTCTTCGGGTATGATTTTACAAAAACGTTGTAACTCGTAGGTAATTCTTTGTTTCTTACCAAAAGCATTTTGAATGCTGGGTTTAATATACCAAGTTTCAAACCCTCTATCACCCCTCTTTAAACAAAAATTTTGAAATTATGTCCTTCGCCAGGATGACATCTATCTCCTTGCCAAATTTTGTCGAGATCCGTTCAGTGGTTTAGACGTGAAAAGCTAACATACAGACAGACAGTTACTTTCGATAAGTATTAGCATGGAGTATCTATTATTATTGATATCGATTCCTATCGCGTCTGTGAGGTTTTACTAATAACATTTATTTGGTTTATTTTTAGACTATTAAATTTAATAAAGGTTAAAGCAATCGTTGAGAGCGTTTATTCCCGTTGTCCCCGTACGCCGTGTCCCCGTCCTACGGGGACAGCGGTACTTTAATTAAATATTTAAAAATACTTCCCGTTGTCCCCGTACACTGTCCCCGTTAATATAGTTGAATAAAATAAGTAAAAATTATTGTCCACAGTCCCCGTTTTTTCTTTTTTAACCGACGAAAAAAAACGGAGGAGGTTCTCAAGTCGACAGGCTAATAGCCATTTTAAGCGAAGTAGGTAATTAAATTAATGCAATTCGAAATCGAGATAAGTACAGAAGCCTGCACATCAAGTTACTACAATCCGTCAAATTTCTTTCTCTTTTTCAACTTTATCGGTAAAGCATAAGGTTCAAAGTTGATTGGGAAAATTTGACAGTCTCGCCAGTTGATGTGCTGGCGTCTGTACCTAATTTTTATTTATTATTATATTTTATGTACCTACACGCATTAGAATTAAGTACCTTGGTGATCTTATTCCATTTCACAAAAATGCAATTGACATTAATTGCATAAAACAGTTTAATACGTCTAAAATTATCTACTAAAGATTAATTTATATTTATTCATTTACATTCTAGAAGTATGTAACAAGACCCCTCCATGACTCGGAAAGCACGTTACCATGTTTTGAGTCTGCATCACCCTAAGGTTACTATACTCTTTGCCCTAAGGTCGACTGGTAAAAAAGCGTCGGGCATAAGTCCACCTTTGTACAGTATTTGTTTTTTTTACTTGTGCTTAAAGTTTTAATCACGTTTATAAAATAATATTATAAACGTGAAAGTTTGTATGGATGGATGGATGGATGTTTGCTACTCTTTCACGCAAAAACTACTGCACGGATTTGGATGAAATTTGGCACACATAATATGGTTTATAACCAAGATTAACATACAGGGTGGCAGGGACATCGACGCGCAAACTGTAACCATGGATTCATCACATGAGTTTAGACCCCATAGCGTCGAAATTTTCGTCGGTTATTAAAAAAAAATATTGCTGTTCCAATACATTTTGACCGCGTAGGTTACTTTTCTATGAAACAGGAGATTT
Organism: Apamea crenata; assembly: GCA_949629185.1. NCBI lineage: Eukaryota > Metazoa > Arthropoda > Insecta > Lepidoptera > Noctuidae > Apamea > Apamea crenata. The sequence goes on along the minus strand of OX451380.1, from coordinate 5,049,199 downwards.
TTTTTTTAATAATCGTCGAAAAATTTCGACGTTATGGGGTCTACACTCACGCGCTGAATCCATGGTTACAGTTAGCGCGTCGATGTCCCTGCCATCCTGTATAGGATACTTTTTATCCCGATATTTCCGCGGGATCGGGCTTGTGGCTAAGTAATAACAGACGCACGGGTCGATCGATCAGGTTAAGCTACGCTTGCCGCGGTTGGTCCGTGGATGGGTGACCATTTTCACATACCAAGACCCCTCCGTGCCTCGGAAAGCACGTTAAGCCGTTGGCCCCGGCTGTCATTCGTGGATCTTTGACAGTCGTTACGGGTCGTCAGTAGCCCGAAAGTCTGACAACCAGTCTTACCAAGGGGTATCGTATTACCCAGTAACTGGGTTGTGGAGGTCAGATAGGCAGTCGCTTCATGTAAAATACTGGTATTCAGCTGCATCCGGTTAGACTGGAAGCCGACCCCAACATAGTTGGGAAAAGGCTAGGCAGATGATGATTTCCACGGGATCGAAACTTATTTGGGTGAAACCGTGGGACGCAGCTAGTAAATAATAAATAAACAGTCGGGAAAAGGCTAGGCAGATAATAATCAACGTAGTTTGACCAGAGGTTTATTGACTTTTTTACGAGGCAAGCAAGCATAGGTAACGTTATTTACTTTACAATTATGTGAGAAGGTCGCTATCGTTGTCACAGCACTTAAACCAACCTGTTGGCTCATGTTCAATGTTGGTTGATTGATTTCATCGTGTATTTGACGTTTATACATGCAGAGTATCCGTCCTTATGTTAACAACAATATTATACGAATACCTACTAGATACAAAAATACTATTTTTAATAGGTAATTTATTATTTTTCTCATCGGTATGTAAATGAATCAGATTGAGATTGATAGTGTGTTAGGTACGCAATTACCCCGCTGTTTAATGTGATATACCTTCTGTTTAGATCTGGACTAGATTTGTTGGCAAATTATGTGCTGACCTTACCCAAGTCAAGGAAAACATGCGCGTCAAAAAAGACTCCTTTTTTGAAGTCGCCCAGCGTTCTACCTACACATCATTTTCCTGCCCTTATCCCATGTTACTTGGGGTCGGCGCAACACGTTTTCTTCTTCCATTCTCCCCTGTCAACCGTCACGCTATCATTCACTCCCTTCTCTTTCATATCATTCCTCACACAATCCATCCATCTTTTCTTCGGCCTTCCTCTCCCTCTCCATCCATCAACAACGTTCTACCTACACACATCCTTTATTTCCCTTTCATTGGGTGTCAAGATATAGGTAAGTACTCGACAGTTATGTTACTTAATTGCCATCGTATGCTAAGTTAAAAAGTGCGTTGAACTTAGCTACGACCAGATGCCGGAGAATCCTGCATACATAAGGAACAAGGTCATTGGCCTTTGAACGCATTGTGCGTGTGTAGCAGCAGAAACAAATGAAAGGACATCGTTCATTTCGTACCCAAAATTAAAAGTCCGGCCAGAAAAAAAGTACTGCTGACTAAGATTACCTCTTGAGCATTTTTAGAACGAAAGTCTGGCTGCTATTAGAGATTGAAAATGCCAAAAATCATATCCTAATAACAAGTTTATAGTCAAAACATGTTCAGGATGTTAAATTCAATTAAAAGTTGGCTCATAAAACACTTGTTAGAAAATATGATTTTTGGCATTTTCAATCTCAAATAGCAGCCGGGGGTTAATTTTAAGCTTTTGCTGTAATAGTTAAAAATGCTCAAGATGATTTACCATAAGAAAATAGTAGGTACCTACTTATATTTTTACTTTAATTTTTGGGTATAAAATGTTCGATACCTACTTGAATGATGTCCTTTCAAACTAGCTAAGTATAACTTATAACAATGACAGAATTTAAATAAGCCCGTTTTGTCACAGATTACTAATAGAGTTTTGTTGCGAAACTAGGCCTAAAAATGTTCTACTGCTTAGAAATACTAATCTGCATAGCAATTTGGCTTTACGTAACGGCTTGGAAATGCTTAAAAAGAATGGAAGATTTTCCCAAATAACAGCTGTTTGTGACAGGATTCGGGTGATAGCAACGTATTTATAAAATAAGTTGCTGAAAAGCTAAGAGTGTGTAAAATAAGGTTCTGATTAAGACCTACTAACGATTATTATAATGAATGTAAAAGATAAACAAACTAAATTCTAATAAAAGAGCGGGAATGAGTAATGGCGGATGGTGCGGTTAGGAAACTTAAGGTGACTAACTTCGCAGTAGTCACCTTAAATATTAATTGTAGGTACTGAATTACGGTAAAAATCGATAACGATTAGTTTTAAGCATTTGAGGTAAAACTTACCATAAATGGTTAAAATTAGCTCCAACGACCATAGAAAGTGAGCCATCACTGAGAAATACCTACATAACATCGGAAATGGTCAATAATTTGTCATAAAACGTGCAAGTTTACGAAGAAAACCGTTAACAAAAAACAAAACTTGAAAACGAAGAAAAAATCCGTAATAGCGGACATTGTAACCATTCATAACTATTGGCAAATCGAACTATAAAAATAATAGTGTGAGTCTATCTGGCAGGCCCCAACGAGATTTATCAAAAGGTGATTGCTTTTCTTCTAGACATTATTTTGTACATAAAGGAAATAAATAACATATATTTTGTACCTCGACAGTTTTTAATTGAATGACGTTTTTATGAAGTGTCTAGCTAGCGAGCCCCTTATGATTATTTTGATTGTTATTACACTTTCAGATCGCCAAATAGTGCTCGGAGTTAGAAACTATTATGTACCTTACAAATCCAAAATTTCGACTTTCTGTGAGATACCTATATTTCAGAAGATATTCATAGTTTACACAAACGTCCAGCCAGCGGGCCCCTATCTTATCTATCGGACGACTATCTTCTGAAATATAGCTCACAGAAAGTCGAAATTTTGGATTTGTAAGGTACAGTCAACAGCAAAAGTAGATGATCAAAATCAGAAATTTAATACTAATGAACGGAGTTTGCGTCAGAACTGTGTGGCGTCGAAGTGATTCAAAAGTATGTCAGACTCAGTGTCATACTTTTGAATCACTTCTACGCCACACAGTTCTGACGCGAACTCCGTTAATTAGTATTGAATTTCTGATTTTGATCATCTACTTTTGCTGTTGACTGTACATAATAGTTTCTAACTCCGAGCACTATTAAAATAACAATCAAAATAATCATAAGCAAATCATCATAGCAACACTTCATAAAAACGTCATTCAATCAAAAACTGTCGAGGTACAAAATACCTATATCTTATTTATTTCCTTTAGGTATAAAATAATGTCTATAAGAAAAGCAATCACCTGTTGAAAAATCTCGTTGGGGCCTGCCAGATAGACTCACACGTAATAATATTAAGTACTCAGCAAAACATGGAAAAACACCAGTTGAAAAATTTATTCCATAGGTACATACCTATGGAATAAATTTTTACCATACATACCTACATATTGCTGCTGTTTATTAATAGAAGTTAATGTTATTAAAAACAACTTAGTATGTTTTGGGTCAATGCTTGTTTTGTAAGGTTGTTTAGGACGTTCGCCAAAAATAACCGGCATGACGAAATGATTTTGTAGGTGACCACATAATTACCTATATGTAATACCGAAGAAAATTTAAGTATGTTTTTTTGGAAGAATGACCTACTCGTGTTAGGTCTTGGTATAGGTACTATCGCCAAAACCTATATCTGACCATTTTGAAAACAAAATCCCGTGCACATGATGACCACAGCTAGTGCGTCCATAAGCAAAACAAAAGAGGATCCTTTTTAGGTCGACTAATAATATGCGCTGCAAGCAGGAATAGTCCTTACGGAGGTCAGATAGAAATTTTGGCGATAGTACCTACCTGGAGGAGTAGCAGTGTAGGTAGACCACTGCTCTCGAAACGCTGAAAGAAAACATCGTGGGAAAACCGGCGTGTTCTCGAACCAAAAATTCAAAGACATGTGACATCTTCCTGACCCGCACTGGGGCCGCGTGGGGGATTACAGCCCACTCCCTCTCACTGAGTCCCAGCAATGAGAATATATTATGCTGCCGGGTAATTGCGTAACACAATGGCTTTAATTTTGACAGTTCAACAACATTCATTGCGTTATTTACGTCGCTGAGCAGACAAATTTTTCGAACATATGAAGCAATGGATTAGCAATATCCTTCAAAATGATTCAGATTATGATTGATAGTGTGTTACACAATAGGGAATAGGCATGTATTTTCTCTAACTAATGGCGTCGCTTTTAAAATATTTGAAATTCCTACAGTTGTATTGCAATAAAAAAAAATGTTTGCTCAAAAATAAATTAAGTAGGTATAATCAAAAATATTGATGGACGCATAATATTCTGAAGTAGGTATTAGTTTATTAAAAAAAATATTTGGCCCTTATTTGAATCACATGCATTTGCATACCTATTTAGTACCTACTTACTAAGGCGCTGGTTATACCTTTTAAAGGTAATAGAGACAACTTCATAACTTGCATAACCACTTTTGACAAAGGTATCAAAACAACTGACAAATATCTCAAAACAAAAATTTATTTACATTTCATCAAACTAACACTAATATATACTATATACAATTATATACAAGTATATAATACGAAAAAATATAAACGTGTTAATGCTGCCACGCTGCCAGCCTTTTGGGCACCTATCCCATTGACAGTGATGCGGACGAATTTTTTGATGCCCAATGAGCTCCTGCCTTTTTCTAAACAAAAATTGACCTTGACGTTTTATAATTTTATTACCTAATAGGTATCCTTTGCGTTCGGTTTCTGACTTTGACATATTTCATATAAATTCCTACCTCTATGGTGACTTTGAGTCAAAGTCACAGAGTACATTTATATAAAATATGTCAGTCACAACTCACAAGCATTGAGATAGGAAAAACATGGAGACACAGAGTACTTTTATATACATGGCATGGAGACGCCGCGTTATTCTATACATACATTTGCTTATACAAATATGAGTGAAATATGATTCAGAATTTGAAATATCATTATGTCTCATTCTTTCTAGTGAGATAATCTTATTTGATAAAAGAGACAACTATATTTTAAGTAGTTGCTAATTATGGCAACATTTTGTCGTGACGTAGGGACAGTTGTAGGTAAGTGCCGTAGCAGCCATCATATTATGCGACGAGTTTCGTGGTAGTTCTGCTGTCAAATGGTTGTTTGTATTTTGTATTATTGACATTTGCGAGAAAACTACGAGGATTTTACCTTTTAAAACTGCATTTAAATGTTGGAAAATAGAAATTCAACATGCCTGTGTGTTGTATTGTGAAGTGTGGTGCAAGAAAGAATGAAAATCCACCTCATTGTCTTGGCACAGGTTATTAGCCGGCTTTCATGCATTGATACATACAATAATACACATTCGATGATACAATTGTAACGCGATCATTAATTTATGGCTACAGTATTGATATTTGGGTTCATTTCCATTTATCAGGTCATTTTATTATAATTGTTAATTCATTCGTTTGCTTACAAACATATGTCATACTCATAATAGTAGCGTTTTACCTTCAAACAAAACGCTTGTTGTGTCCGGAGACTCATTCGGGGTCATATAAACATTATTTGAGTCTAGCATCTTCCGTTTCCGTGTCACATCTATGTAGGTATATGCAACTATCTCCCTCTCTTGACAACACCATGATGACGTATTTCCGCCCACGTTCACCAGGTGGCTGCAGCGCGCCAAGTCGTTCATTGTGGCCTCAAAAACCTAAAACTTGAGAAACCCAATAAAAACCAGGCAGTGTTTAAAATTATGACCCCGAATGAGTCTCCGGACACAACAAGCGTTTTGTTTGAAGGTAAAACGCTACTATTGTGTCCTTCGGCCTCATTCGGGGTCATATAAACATTATTTGAGGCTTTGTTTGTTATCGCCTGGTGAACGGGACGCCAATGTGTTGTAAAAGACTAGTTAAATTATACCAAGAAATTATTATACTCAAACAAAAATAAACACCAATGTAATAACGATTGCATTGCTATAACATAATAATTGTTAATGTTATAAGAAAAAATACTAAAAATAGTCCCTGACAAGTCATGACAGAATAGACCGAAAATGTATAGGTACGTACCTCGAATCCATCATCATGTAGTATTTTTGTATAAACTTACCATAATCATGTAAAACTTATTATTATTCATCGATACAATATCACAAAATAATTTATTTGATTTAATCAGAGGTAATTAATTTATTGGCTGAAAAAGATGAATCAAGGAGCTTCCCTGCGCTGGAATCACTTCCTTCCTGTAATGTTTTTTGAAAGTATTACCAGATTTCCAATTAGCTCGTGCCATTATTTCATCTAGAGGTTCATTATCCAACCAACTTCGTGAAGCAACTGCAGAACGAAAACTACCTGGAGTAGCCTCAATTCCGGCTTCCTTCAAAATAGACTTAACCCAACCTGCCAAAATGGTTCTAGTGGCCGGCTTAGCTTTTCCACATACAGTAATAAATAATCTATCGCTAGAACAAAGCAAACGACGCGGTCTTCCAATTTCTATAAGCTTTTTAAGCCAAAGTACCGGGTCAAGCGCCTCATTTTCAAGATTCTCTAACAACTTCCAACCTGACTGTACGTGAGTTTCAGAATCAGTTTTGGAACCAAAATGCGGCCAAAACATGATGCTATTCTCGCCTACTATACACCTGTCAGGCGAGACACTTAATAATGTTAAATCGTGTATCCTACGCCCTGAACATAATAACAGTAAAACTGCGCAAACTCTTGAAATTTCGAATAGACTTTGATTTTGAAGAGGTCTACTGCCTAACCAACCTTCTAGAGACTGAGGATCCCAAACAGGCGGTGGACACTTTTTAGGCTGTTGCAACGCTATGGCTTTAATCATCTGTTTAACCAAAATGTTTGAACTTAATCGGGCTTCACTCTTTGTATTACATAAAGTGGACACAACCGATTTATGAAGTAAAATAGTACGATAGGATAATTTTTCTTTTAGGTGCAAATCTGCTAAATATCGAGCCAATTCACTACCTGAAGGGTCTGAGAAATTTATACCAAACCTGGAACACCAACTCAGCCATCTCTGCCATGCTGGCCTATATGTATTTAAAGTAGACGACCTCCAACCTTCTTTTAGCAGACGCTTTTGCTCTTCAGACCAGTCACCTAAGGATTCAGACCACCCCCACATCTCCATACTTCTAAGACCAGCTCCTTCACTCGAGGTGGGGGCTGCCCGGTCCTCGTGTCTACTAGCACTTTCGATAACCTGTGAATCGTGAACGGCGGCGCGATCGCTCTGGCCTTCAAGTCTGCTCTCCAGAATGCTCGAGGCCACCTCGGTGCAACTATCAAGAATATACCTCGAGCCTGATTTAGATGCATCAGAACCCGGGGTAACAAACTCGGAGGAGGAAAGACCCAAGCTAGACGAAAATCCCATTTGAAGGCAAACGCGTTGTGTCTCCATGCTCGCCGATCCCGTTGATCTAGAGTTACATAGCAAGGTACTACGTGGGCTGTGCTGGAGGCAAAAAGATCTGTCTGGGGCACACCCCACTTTGCAAAGACAATACTGGTGAATTCGGGGAGTAGATGCCATTCTTGTAACATCGAGTGACGCGACAGACGGTCTGCGATGTTGTTGTACCTGCCTGGTATGTGATGGGGGATTACATGAATGTCGTACTTTTGAAGTATGTAATATATTTGGTATATTAACTCCATCAAGATCCGCGACTTGTTTCCCCCCTCCTTCCGCAAATACGCTACAACCGCCCTGTTGTCGCACTGCAGAAGCAGAGATGTGTGACTCAGAGACGGAGCGAATTCTAACAAACATTTTAGAATTGTTAACATCTCTTTGTGATTCGAATGAAGCAGCTCTTCTTCTTTTGTCCATTTGCCCGATAAGTGAAGACCATTTAACTCCGCTCCCCAACCTGTATCTGCTGCGTCTGTTGTCAAAAAGTTTTTTACATTTGGTGGGTGAAGCCTGGATTTCTCCACACAGTGAACCTTCCACCAACTTAATTCTGCCAGCACCTCCGCAGGCAAGGGATAAGTCGACTGAAATGGCATTTTTAGGACCAGATTGCAATAAGCCAGTAGGTGCCGAAAATTCAAACGACCCATTGGAACTACCAGACGAGCAAAATTTAGAACGCCTATGACACTCTGTATTTCTCGAAGAGACGCCTTCCGCCGCCGGAGCAACCTTGATAAAACTATTTGCATGTTGTGAATTTTGTTTTCTGGTAAAAATTTTAGATTTTTCCACGGATTCCACATCAAACCCAAATACTCTATTATTTTCTGAGGGATAAGAATCGATTTCTCTCTGTTCACCTGCCAACCTAGCAGGCTGAGAGTTTGAAGTACAACGTCGACGTGTTTTATAAGTGTCAGTTTGTCCTGTGCTACAAGGAGATAATCGTCGAGAAAAACCACTACTCGAATGCCCAGATTCCTGAAAATCTCGGCTGTCCAGTTGGTCAACGATGCAAATACTTTGGGCGCTGTCGCCAGGCCAAACGGTAAACAGGTCATTTGCAGTAACTGATTTCGATACAATAGACGAAGAAAACAACGGTGGGCGGTTGCTACATTTACGTGGTTGTAAGCTTGCCTGAGGTCTATTTTGACCATCCAATCCCTCTCCTGAATGAAATCGGGAACTCGATTTACCGAAATCAAACGAAATTTGCTTATTTTCAGGTAATTGTTTAAACTTTTTAAATTGAAAATGGGACGATAGGTTCCGTCGCTTTTGAGAATCAGAAAGAAATTTGATATGAAACTCGGTGTCAGAGGGGCATGTTCTAAAATTTTCTGTTTCAACAAACTTTGAATGACTCTGTCCATCTCCGGCGATGGTAGAGTAAGATTGCAACGTTTCACCTGCCTTGGCGGGACCAGAGGCGGTTTCTTTTGAAATGGAATACGATAACCCTTCACTATTTTTATTAATGGTTCTGGAGCCCCCAGTCTCTTCCACTCCGTTACATGATTTTGTAAGCACCCCCCCCAAAAATATTGATCTGAGTCAGAACTTTTTATTGAACCTAGCCGCGCCCTTGCCCCGTTGAGCATTGTTTTGCGATTCATTTTTTCTAAAACTATAGGGCTGGTAAAAGCGTTGTCCAACCAGTTGTCCCCTCGGTTGGGGACGAAAAAATTTTGGATTATTCATAAACGGGTTCATTGCGTGATAATTATTATAAAAGGCTCCTGCACTCTGAGGAGGAGGAAATCTATAGTTCATCGTCAGTGCCGAAGCGCGACTGGACGATTGATATCCACTAGGTCCAGGGTACGCCGCCTGGGGTCTAGGGGTTTTCTTTTCTTGACCAGAAAAATTAACTTTATTTGCATAAAAAATCTTGTTAACTCCGCCATTATTCTTAATAAATTCACTAAAAGGTACTTTATCAAATAAAAATTCACTAGACGGCGGTATTTTCTTCAAACACGGCTTAAATGATTTATCTCTTAATTGTTTAATGAACACTTCGCGCCTTTGTTCAATTATATCGGCCCTACGGCCACAAACTAGTTGCAAACAATCACGTGAAATCTTTTGATAGTCATTGGAAAAAACCTCTTTTAATTTTATTGTCAGTTGTTCTGGGTCCATATTACCCGTATCCTTAGCCCAGTCCACTATCTGTCGAAAACCTTGTTGCATGGCATCGCTTTGCATTACCAGTGCGCGGGTTACAGCGCCAAGAAATTTATCCGCCGAGGGTAGATGGGTAACTTTTTCTAACGATTTGATTTCATCATTTACTTCAAGGTCAACATATCCAGGACGAGCATTATAAACCTTTTGTGATTCTACATATCGAACATTATTCCAGTTATCATTATTAAAATATTGAATAGAGTTGAGCAATTCTAACTGATTAGATGGAGTTGCCGTGACAGCTGGCTCCTTTAATTGCGTTGCCAAATCAAAATCAAATGATTGAACTGGTACAGGATCTGAGACGGGTTCTGAAAACCTTTCTGTAACCGGTTGTTCATGTGCCATTTCGAAATCTTCGCCATTATATATCGGATTATCACAGTCATAATTTTCATTTTCATAATACATATTATGGGGGTAGAAGTATAAATTTTTCAAATCACTGACCTGTTTTGCAAGCTTTTTGATTACCTTGCTTTGTCCTCGATGACGCTTACTCTTCTTCTTCTTACTCACCTTCTTCCTCTTACGGGATTTATCTACCTGATCAACCTCTAAATCCGATGGGGATGATTCAGAGGAACTTGAGGAACTTGATGAATCCGATGACGAATCAGATTCTTTACGATTACGCGGCTGTACTCTATCCGCCATCGTAAGAAAATCTAAACTATTTTATTTTTAAGAAGCTATCACCTTAAGTCACTTTTAAAAAACGATCAATCTTTAATATTTATATTTCTAAGCATATACCGAACGCTAACAGCGTTTAAACTAATAAAACTATAGTTTTCTAAGAAATAAATTAAAATTAAATTATTCTTTTCCAAGAATGACGAACGCCAACAACGTTAACTTTTTAAATTTAGATATGAACCGTCCGAAAAACAGGACGCCAATGAACGACTTGGCGCGCTGCAGCCACCTGGTGAACGTGGGCGGAAATACGTCATCATGGTGTTGTCAAGAGAGGGAGATAGTTGCATATACCTACATAGATGTGACACGGAAACGGAAGATGCTAGACTCAAATAATGTTTATATGACCCCGAATGAGGCCGAAGGACACAATAGAATAGTGTTGTACTGTTGCCGACTTTCCGTAATAGTTTCCGAAACTAGTTCCTGCTCTCTGGCCTTCCAACCCAGAGTTAAAATATGCGAAAGCACATTTTTAGCAAGCAAGTTTTTTTGAATTCTGCGCAGAACAAACACTTGACATGCATTTTATTCTCAGACTATCTGTGCCCTGCGACAACGCATAGAAGTCGTAAGATACACAGTATACTAAAATAACAGCCACACTAATAAAACTCATTCTTCCCTCGACTGGCCGCATTGCATCGCCCGCCTGCGCTATTATTTCGTTTTCACTTAGCGTTCTTTTCCTCGGCTCCTAAGGGTCGTAGCGTGATTTAAATAGCCTATAACCATCCTGGGACTGCAGTCTCGACATTCATAGCGATCGCTTTACGACCGAATTCGGTTGCAAAGTCCTGTCACTCCATACATTACACCTGTCAATCCGGGATTTTGCGACCGAATTCGGTCGTAAAGCGATCGCTATGAATGTCGAGACTGCAGGGGCTGGCTACCAAACGCAAAAATAATTTTTGCATGGCTTTTTTTATTTTGCGCAGTACATAAGTGTTTAGTAATAAGCTGTTATTTTGAAATTACCAACAGACACTTCAATTTTATTTATTTGTATAGATAACAGAAGGTAAGATAACCTACTCGTCTTTTTCTGTTACAATTACAACGGACTCTAAGTAAATACATAATATTAGGTATGATCCAAACGTGATAACTAGTAAAACTCGTATTTAGTATCGATACTCGTTATACTAACACCTATGTTCCTTGATTGGCACAACCCTAGCAATGGCAGCCATTTTATGAGACATTATGAGTTGTAGGTATGCACCCTTTTTTTGTAGGTATTTCGTGTCCATACTTTTATATGTCAATGGTCACAAGTCACAAGCCACTTTGACGTCAGAAGGGGTCAAAGTCTTTGACCCCTTCTGACGTCAAAGTGGCTCACTCACAGAGGACTTGCAGAGGGCTCGCTCGCCTCGCCTTGAAAAAGAGAGGCTAACTGGCACAGGGTTGCCATAGGTATACCACAACAAAACCTTCCCAAATGATGAGGAAATATACCTTTTTTCCTCATCCTTTGGGATTACTATTAAAATATTATCGTGCAAGATGCGGGTAAGAAGTAATTAGCTGCAAATGAACATCATAATGACGTCAATTTAATAAATTTAATTTAATACAACAGACTAAACACATTACTTACTTAAAAGTTATTGACGTAGTTTCAGAGTTCACTTAGAGACTCATTGATAAAATCTAAAGCTAACACCGTCTAACATGACTCGTTTTTAAAGTAAATAATATTTAATCTCAAGTATACTGGCTTATTATCTGCGTACATACCTCTGTTTTCTAGTACCCTGTAATGTCATACGTATAGGAAAAACCACCAAAAAACGCACGATGACATTATGATGCTATACATTTCCAGTACCTATAGTTACCCGACTTCTCATTGTACGAAAAGCTTATACAATGCGAGGTCAGCTAAAACTGGAAATGCATGGCTTGATATTTCGCCGAGTGTAGGTTGTACCTACTTATCTCGTGTAAAAAAAGATACTTAACATGATTGTATGTTATCTTTTTCCAATTCTCATTGCTCAGTGCTTAGAGCTGATGAGAGGTAAGTAGCAATGTGACTACGATTGACATTTAAAGCGAAGAGACTACTTATTTTGTCACTCATTGCTGAATGAAAATTACAAGAAAAAAAAATTGCACCATAATAGAACCAGTAAATCTACAACAAATTAATAAATTCCCTTAAATCTAGATGTTTTCCTGTCTGGCATAACCTATTTATATACAAAGCAAAATAAATAGAACCCTAGAACGTGTTATGTTAGTAATGATACCTGTTTACCTAGCACTACATTTCATTTGCATTATTTTTACTGACTGGTCATTAGCTATTTTAATAGTATCACAATGTTTCTATTATTAGTAAGGTTATATTCAAAGCAGTTTTTTCCAAGTTTACATGGTAGTTTTTTGTGAACGGTAGGTTTTGTTTGAATAAATAAAAACATACATAAACAGTCGTTTTGTCGTCAGCTGTAAGTGGGTTTTATTAGATACAAAAAGTAAGAAAATACCGAATATAAAAGAAGGGTAACATATTAGCAATATAGCAACACTTTCTTTTCATGGTTTATTTATAGTCACGGGACTCATGGCTAAAAGCCCTAAAAGCCAAGGCCAGTATAGTATATTAAAAAAACAACGAATTGTCATATTTTTGAGTTTGAGTTTGGCATTGACTTTTACAGGAACAGAAAAAGTTTCGCAATTTGCGTTTGCGTGCGAAGTGCGAATACCTGGAACTTTTCGTTTTTAAACTCGACCCTTTCATTTGATTACAGGATTTTAACCAAAGATAGAAAAAAACCTCGAAAATGACTGACGACTCGCAAGTTCGTGCGTTTTACGCGGGCAAAAACTTTTTTATTACCGGCGGCACCGGATTTGTCGGTCTGTGCCTTATTGAAAAGATTCTACGATGTATGCCTGATGTAGGAAAGATCTACCTGCTAATGAGACCCAAGAAAGGCAAAGAAATATCCGAAAGGCTGGAGGAGTTTCCCAAAAACCCGGTAAGTAAAAAAAAAAACGTATGTTTTTTCTAGTCTCTAATTAATTTCAGATGAATTTTCCATTTCGTTTATGATTCCTGCAGCAGATTGTCAATTTTCTTTTTATTTACTTACTAAACTGATTCGTTCATGACGTGATTACCGAGATGACGACGAAGAGAGAATTATGGAAAAAAATACATGGTGCGCCGCCCAAATAAATTGGGATATGGGCAGGGGAATGATGAATAAACTGGTTCGTTCATCACCCTTTATTGGATAGTTAATGGCCACTTATGATAAATGATTTATTTTCTGTAAGCAGGTTTGCACAAACACTTTTACATGTCAATCATATACCTAGTATAATTTTATTAGTTTTGAACTTCTTTGTAAAGTATGACTCACATCCACTGCAGGCTATTGCTGAAAACCAGCGCTGGGGCTCGTGTCTCACGTCTTAGCATTAGGATGAGCTATGGCAGTTTTTTATTACCATTTTTTTCCAAGTTCATAATTATTGTACACACTATGACCAGTTTTAGTTGACCTCAGATGGTATAGGCTTTTCGTACATATAGAAGTCAGCTTATACTGGAAATGCACAGCTTGATATGTCTTTGTACATACCTATTTTCCTTGTTAGTCATGGAAATTAATTGCTAAGCAGATCAACTTAAATGGTCCGTATTAATTAGTAAATTAAGGTGGGGTGTCAATTTGCTTAACAACTAACTGTACAAACTACAAAGCTTTCTCTATAAAATACTTTTACTTATTACTCAAGTCTAGCCGGTAAAAGATAAATATAAAATAAAAAAAGACTGACAGAAGGTCTTTAGCATTTTATAATATTATTTATTAAAGAAAAACCAATTGGTTTCTCGTCATTATTTTTTATATATTCTAGTCACTGTTAGCAAATTCTCTCATCAAATAATGTTCATTGTACATAGTTTATATGCTTTTAAACATGCTTACATAACCTTCGCACCATTCTTAATATTTCAATAGTAATCATAAAATAAACATTAATATTTATGTCTGCATTTTGTAGAAAAAACTGTTGTGTTGTTACGTAAGACAATGGATGTAAATATATTATTATTGCTTCATAAAATTTAATTACATTGTTTGTTTTATTCATGAATTATATTGTTTGTTTTATTCATATTTATTTCATTAAGAAGCCATTTTAAAAAAACACTCATTTGTTTTAAAAATAGCCTTTGATAATAATCATCATCTGCCTAGCCTTTTCCCAAATATTTTGGGGTTGGCTTCGAGTCCAACCGGTTGCAGCTGAATACCAGTATTTTATATGGATGAGACTGCCTATCTGACCTCCACAACCCAGTTACTAGGTAATACGATAGCCCTTGGTGAGACTGGTTGTCAGATTTTCGGCTTCTGCCGACCCGTAACGACTGTCAAAGATCCACAAATGACAGCTGGGACCAACGGCTTAATGTGCTTTCTGATGCACGGAGGGGTCTTGGTTTGTAAAGATGGTCACCCATCCACGAACCAACCGCGGCAAGCGCAGCTTAACCTGATCGATCGACCCGTGAGCCTGTTATTACTTAGCCACAAGCCTTTGATAATAATACTACCAAAATAATTGTTATACTCAACGAGCTTCTGCCCGCGACTTCGTCCGCGTGAAATTTCTTGTAACCCGTTTTCCTCGTCTCCTAAAGGTCATAGCGTGATGTTAAGTACCCTATAGCCTTTCTTTAGAATTGGGATATCAAATGCAAAAATATTTTTTCAAATCTTACTGGTAGTTCCAGAGATTAAGGATGTTTAAACAAACAAACACTTCAGCTTTATTATTAGTATGTAGATAGAGTCAATTGTCAGCAAAGAAAAAAAGAAAGAAAATACATTTTAATTAGCACAGACTAATATTTATAACACACAATACACCAGATACATACATCAGAAGGCCAATTCTCGTAATTTATAACGTTCAAAATCTAGTCGCAGTCTCATCTGTCAAATGTCAAAAACTTGTCAAAATGTAGGGAAATTAGAAGTATTTTTGACAAAATTACGAGAATTGCCCCTCAGATTAAAACAAATAAAAAGTGGAAAGTCTGATGTAAGAAATTAGCAGGAAAGTGTGCCTCACTGCTGCGCAAAAAAGGCCCAGTACACCATTAGTTCCCTTACACTACTGCATGGCCTAACAAGCAGTCTTAGCAAGGGGTATAGTATTATCCAGTTATAGTATGTCAGATAGGTTGCTAGGTGGATTGCGGATGTCAGATAGGCAGTTGCTCCATGTAAAATACTGGTATTCAGCTGCAGCAGGTTAGACTGGTAGATGACCCCAAAACAGATGGGGCGGCTCAGGGAACAAAAAAAATCGCTTGCTTGTGTTTGTTCTTCGTCCATACTTCTTCCCGATTACCTGACATCCTAATAGTCTTTCTAGCCGAGCCCATTTCTAGCCATATCAATGATTATAAAATGTTTTTTTTTTAACTCCAGGTCTTCGAAAAACTCCTACAAAGCAAGAATACAGATGTCTTCCTGAAACTTATCCCCATAGCCGGTGATGTTGGTGAAGAGAACCTGGGCTTAAGTCCTCAGGATCGTCAGACGATAGTGGACAATGTCAATGTGGTCATCCACTCCGCTGCTACCCTGGACTTTCAAGAGAGCTTGAGGCCTACGGTCAATATAAATCTTCTTGGAACCAGAAGAATTATGGAGCTATGTAAAGAAACTAAGAATTTGAAGGTAAATGAATGATTCAACAAGAATAAATTAACTAAATACTTGCTATTGAATTAGGAACCTGATCTCCAGGTTAAGCAGTGTCATAGGGTTTTTTTTACTGGGTATTTCTCAGTAGCAGACTTATGACAGACCGGTTTAAGGCAATGCATAAGCATAATCAGCAAATAACGTTCCCACTGCTGGGACACAGGCCTCCTCTCTGTGAGCTCTCTGTGTGAGGGTGTTGGCCATAATCCACCGTAGTGTGGGTTGGTAGATGTCACATGTCTTCGAATTTTTCGTTCTAGGACATGCCGGTTACACATCCGCTACTTGAGTTATGGAGCGCAGCGTGGTGTTTCTGACTCGATCTATACGCTTAACACCTATTATGCTGCGCCCCATTGCCCGTTGGCAAATCTTGAGTGTGGACTTCTTCCACTGAGGCAAATCATAAATAATTTTCCTATACTCTTCCCAGGTAATGGTCCATGTTTCATCAGCGTACGTGAACTCGTTCCTGACTGAAGCTCATGAGAAGGTGTACGAGGCACCGGAAGATGCGGAGAAGGTGATATCGTTAGTGGGAACACTGAAGGATGAGGCTTTACTTGAGATTGAGCCTAAGTGAGTATAACTTGTGATACCGTAGTTAACTTTAGTGAGTTTTTGGGTTCACAGAAAATAAAATACTCTTTAAACAGTATTTAAAAGAATGAAATAAGTAGGTGTTACTATGGCCGATTATCTCAAAGAGCGTGGGTTAAAATTGTAGTACAGACGCCAGCACATCAAGCTACTACAATCTGTCAAATTTCTTTAATCGATTTTCAACTTTATCTCTAAAGTATTAAGGTTCAAGGTTGATTGGGAAAATTTGACAGTTTCGGGTAGCTTGACCTGCTGGCGTCTGTACAATGCGATCAGAATACTGAATAGCTGTGGACTGTCCGGTCATTTTACAAGGTTAGGTTAGAAATTATTGAAAAAAATTATAAAAAAGAAGATAAGAAAGAAAGACAGAAAAATGTGTTTATTGGCATTATAGAAAAATAAATACACTTCAAAACATATGAAAGAAAGTTTGTGTTTCCCTAGACAGCGTTTTTTGACGCCGTAGAGTTTTGGCTGTTATGTGACGGTCAAGCTCTTCTAGGATACCGTATCTTGAGAAACTAAATGATCATAATGATCCCCAAAACACAACATAGCGACATTATCAAAAATGATGCTCAAAAATCGAGCATATGTAGGCACTGCACCACTGTCCTCATCATTTATAATAATTCCTGCTTCATTTCACAGATTACTGAAGAGTCATCCTAACACATACACATTTACAAAGCATTTAGCAGAACATGAAGTGGTCAAATGCGCCGATTTGTTCCCCTGCACCATTGTTAGGCCTACCATGAGTGAGTATTAATATTATTTAAGCCATTTTAAAAAATTATTCTCAGGACTTTCATTCGAAAGTAAAAAAAAAATATTCAACCGACTTGAGAACCTCCTTTTTTGAAGACGGTTATAAAGAAACAAAATACATTTTTATTTGCGGCAAACATTTTAAGAGCGTTTACAATGTACGGCATTTCATACAAACTTTCAAGTCCTTGTTTTTCGAAATACATGAACCGATTTTAATGAAACTTCATACGCATAAGCAGAATACATTTATGTAGGTCTAAAAATTTAGTTAAGAACATTTTCGAAATGTCTTATTTAAAAAAAGATAATTGGAAATCTCTCTGTTTCTATGGAAAATTTAAAATCGGTCTAATTTAGCTGTTACACTATTTTTCAAAAATGTTCTCAATTAACTTTTTAGATCTATATATCCAGCTTATGCGTAGGAAGTTTCATTAAAATCGGTTCATGCATTTCGAAAAACAAGGACTTGAAAGTTTGTATGAAATGCCGTACGTTGTCAACGCTCTTAACCATTATTTTTTATCCTAAATTACTTCTTTGGTCTAGTGGTCGCGGTCCTGGGTTCGATTCACAGGTTGGGAAAAGTGTTCTTAGATTTTCCATCAGGAATTTCTCAGTTGTGTTAATAGAATACGTAAGAAAATTTTGCGGCCAGCCCAAATGTTTGTCAGTCTTAACATCGCTGCCTACCTTTTCGGAGAATACACGCGTAATGATAAGTTTAGTGTTAAATGAAAATCTAATTTTCCAGTCGTTGCGGCATGGAAGGAACCGTTACCTGGGTGGACATGCTCCAAAGTGGGTCCACAAGGTTTCCTAATGGGAGCCGCTAAAGGTAATTATTTTTTTAACTAAAAAATTAGTATGTTATAGCAGTATAGCTCATTAGAGGGCTCGTGGCTATGTATCCTACAGAGCAACCGGGCCTCACATCCCGAGGTCGGTCCGTGGATGGGTGACCATCCATTAGAAAAAAAGAAAAATTGTTTATTCTGCACAAACAAAACGCACATTACAAAAATAAAAATACACACATACATACATATCGACACATTTCTCCGTGTCTCGGAAAGCACGTTCAACCGTAGTCCCGGCTGTCAATCGTAGATCTTCGACGGTCGCTACAGGTAGTCAGAATCCCGAACGTCTCACAACCGGTCTTACGTGTCCACTAGAATCGTGTTACCCAGTAACTGGGTTGTAGAGGACACTCCATGTAAAATACTGGTATTCGGCTGCATCTGGTTAAATTAGAAGCCGACCCCAAAATAGTTGGGAAAAGGCTGGCAGATGATGTAAAATATTCGTCGTGTATAATATTTCTTATAATTATATTTCTATACTTTCAGGCGTAGTGCGTCGTTTACCGTTGGCTATAGAAAACATAGCAGATTACATACCAGTGGATGTGGTCATCAATGAGCTGTTGGCAGCTGGCTGGGAAGCAGGAAAAACTACGTAAGTTAAAGAATTTAGAATATTCAGTTGATTTTGTTGATTTCTAGGGTTCCCTACCTCAAAAGGAAAAACGGAACCCTTGTAGCGGTATCTACAACGCCACATGCGAACAACGCGTAATACTGACGTCACGCAAATCCTGCATCTCGCAAGCAGAGTTTTCCGCGCAATTAGCATATATACAAACTTCCCAACATCAATCGTTGGGCAGTTGCCCGCCAGACACAACACCCATCTGGTCGGAGGATCCTCCCTTTTCTATGGAGTATGAGTAAACTTTACACCCTGTTCCTCATACCTCTATACTAGTGACCCCGACGTAATACGCAGTATAAGATCACGTCGTTGTATCTCAGGAACGCGTGGAGTTGTCAAGTTAAAATTAATATGAAATACAGGACTGCAATCCCTTGAAGCAGTGAAAAAATCAAACTTCTAAGTCAACGTAATAAAAAAATGCGGGCGTTTATGTTCCGGAATCAAAAACTATAGTGTAATCATGAAATTTGGCAAGAAGCAGTGTCATGTAGCACAAGTCAAGGAAAAAATCTGAAAACCGTAAATTTTTTGTTACATACCCACAAATTTTTAGTTACATACCCACAAAGTTTTAGTTACATACCCACAAATTTTTAGTTACATACCCACAAATTTTTAGTTACATACCCACAAATTTTTAGTTACATACCCACATATTTGTACGGAATCCTCTGTGCGCCAGTCCGACTCCGCCAGACCAGTTTTTTTTCTGGAGTTTTTATAATTTTTTCCTCAACCCATAGGTGAATTTATAATCACTGATAATTTACATGCCATCGACACTTAAGTGTTGTGTATTACTATACTATTTGGTAAAAAAAGGTCTTTATAACATGTTGTTCAATGGAATGTGAACTTTGTCGTCAATGACAAAGTTCACTCAAGTGTTGTTCTAAAACTTGATGATTCTGAATTCGTCTATAGGTTACTCTTAGCAGTAACAAACAGCCCGGAATCCGGATTTGTATGTACTGGCAAGGAATCATTTTATTGTCTAGATTTTTTTAGACTTGTGGCTAAGTAATAATAGCCGCACGGGTCGATCGATCAGGTTAAGCTACGCTTGCCGCGGATGGTCCGTGGATGGGTGACCATCTTCACATATCAAGACCCCTCCGTTCCTCGGAAAGCACGTCAAGCCTTTGGTTGGCTCATTCGTGGATCTTTGACAGCCCAAAAGTCTGACAACCAGTCTTACCTTATGGAGGTCAGATAGGCAGTCGTTCCATGTAAAACACTGATAATCAGCTGCATCCCGTTAGACTGGAAGCTGACACCAACAGTCGTTGGGAAAAGGCTAGGTAGATGATGATATTTTAGGACAAAAGGTGTACTTTGTTGTGGTAAAATTGTATACTATGTTTCGTACATATACAGAGGATACAATGTTATGGAACAAAGGTTGTAGACAATAAAATGGTTCCTTGTCCGTGTATAAAACCTACATCTGACCATTTTGAAAATAAAATTCCGTCCACACTTGCGTCCGTGAGTAAATCAAAAGAGGATCCTTTTTAGTTCGACTAATAATATGCGCTGCAAGCAGGAATAGTCCTCACGGTGGTCAGATATAGATTTTGGCGATAGTACAACATGTTTTGGGGCTGACTGTACCAGGTTGCTGGCTATAAGCTCTTCTACTATTAAATCTATACTAATCTTATAAAGAGGTAAAATTTGTTTGTTTGTATGTATGTAGGGAGTAATCCCCGGAACTACCAGTTAGATTTAAAAAAAATCTTTTTGCATTTAATAGCCCATTGTTTCGGAAGGTTATAGGCTAGTTAACATCACGCTACGACTCTTAGGAGCCGAGCAATATGAAAAAAGTATAGCATATATATAACTGGCGAAATTTGAGTTTACAGTCACGAGCACCAATATGTCAACACTAGACAACTTTCAATTGCGATTTTTGTCGTGAAATAACGAATGCAACGTTGAAATATGACACATTACATAAACCTATGGGTTCGAAAAGGCTATATTAGTAAAAACATAAAATTTCATTAAGAAAATAAAGGAGTAAATCGCTTTTGAACAAAGCCGAGTGTATACATACTTTTGCTCGTGACTGTACGAGTACTATAAGTACACCTCTGGTCCTCTGCCTATCCCTTCGGGAAATACAGGTGTGATGTTATGTTCTAACGGTATTTTTTTTGTATTAACAGATCCGGTCTGACAGTATACCACTGCTCATCGTCGACTTGCAAGCCGTTTTGTTGGTCCATGCTTGAGAACACAGTCAACGGAATGCTGCATAAGTACCCGTTGAGGAGTGCTGTGTGGTAAGTACCAACACTCTACCTACATACAATCAGCCTATAATGTTCCCACTGCTGGGACACAGGCCTCCTCTCTGTGAGAGGGAGTGGACGGAAAAAACAGTTTTGTTGTGATGTAAGTCATAATTTTATTTATAGTCGAACTTCAGACTATTTTAACTAAGCCTGCTCTGCCTTAGAGCTGGCGATTTCATCATTTATCAAAAAATAAAATTACTTGAGGGGCTTGTGGCTAAGTAATAACAGCCGCACGGATGGATCGATCAGGTTAAGCTACGCTTTCCGCGGTTGGTCCGTGGATGGGTGACCATCTTTTCATACCGAAACTTCTCCGTGCCCCAGAAAGCACGTTAAGCCGTTGGATGGCTGACCATCTTTACATACCAAGACCCCTCCGTGCCTCGGAGAGCACGTTAAGCCGTTGGTCCCGGCTGTCATTCGTGGATTTTTGAAACTCGTTACGGGTCGTCAGAAGCCCGAAAGTCTGACAACCAGTCTTACCAACGGGTATCGTACTAGTGACTGGGTTGTGAAGGTCAGATAGGCAGTCGCTCCGTGTACAATACTGGTACTTAGCTGCATCCGGTTAGACTGGAAGCCGACCCCAACATGGTTGGGAAAAGGCTAGGCAGATGATGATCAAAGAGTTAAGCGTAGAAGTATTCAAAAGGAAAATAAAATCTTTTTTAGCTAGTAAAGCATATCATGATGTGAATTAATTTTTAAGGGAATCATTTTTAATTTGACATGCTCTTTTATACAGAGTGGCGATTAGGTTATCACATTAAATAATACAGCGGTCATTACAAGTTGTTAAAAGTCTGTTAAAATAATAAAATTTAAATTTTACTAAAAATAGAAAAAAAAACAAATAAAATAATTAGCGTACAAAAATTGTCATGAAATAAACCATCCTTGATAATAAGTCACTAGACACGCGTGAGGCAATGGTGTCAAGAATTCAACACAAACTTTATATTATTGTTAATAAGTAAACACAAATTAAGTTTAATGTTGTTAGGTAAATACTGAAACGAAAAAAAGTCCCACGACTAAAATGTTAATTGTTATTAATACTTTTAATTGTGTATGTTTAATATACGTTATGTAGAATACGTGTTTTCAATTAATGTGATAATCTAATCGCCACACTGTATAAAAAATGATGAAGATATCGCCCGTTTAAGTTCCGCGTGACGTCACGCCTTGCGACACTTTTTAGCATGGCGTGACGTCACGACCCCCACTCCCAAATTTTGACGCGCTTTATCTTCGTCATTTTTTGTTTGATTGACAAAAGAAAAAATACATGTCCATTATTTTTCGATAATCTAACTGATGGACTAAATATAATTATTCTAAGTAATAACAGCCGCACGGGTCGATCGATCAGGTTAAGCTACGCTTGCCGCGGTTGGTCCGTGGATGGGTGACCATTTTCACATACCAAGACCCCTCCGTGCCTCGGAAAGCAAGTTAAGCCGTTGGTCCCGGCTGTCATTCGTGGATCTTTGACAGTCGTTACGGGTCGTCAGTAGCCCGAAAGTCTGACAACCAGTCTTACCAAGGGGTATCGTATTACCCAGTAACTGGGTTGTGGAGGTCAGATAGGCAGTCGCTTCATGTAAAATACTGGTATTCAGCTGCATCCGGTTAGACTGGAAGCCGACCCCGACCCCGACCCGAAAAGGCTAGGCAGATGATGATGATTTTTTTACCCAGGAATCTATTATATTTGATAATTACTTTTTCCCAGGTACCCACACCTCAAGTTCCTGCCCTCTCTCCTTTGGTTCCGTATCTCTGCGATCTTCGTGCATTTCTTCCCGGCTTTGTTACTCGACATGATGTTAAGATTTACTGGAGGCAAACCTATGTAAGTATCATTCCTTAGCCATTTGATACAACCGCACATGACCGGTTGAATGCCGTAATTGCAGAAAAAATAAAAAGCCATTCTGATAAATGTGTGTGAAATAATTTTAATTTCGGAAGTCGTTGGGTTCGCATTTTCGTTGTTTGCCACCTACATCCGAAATTAAAGTTATTTTTTGTGAAAAATAACTTAAAAAAAAAAAACAACAGACTTGCAAAAAAGACACTGCAAAGTGTTGTAGTGTCATTGTTAGAAGACAGTTGTTTTTTTTTTAAGTTGTTATTTTTCACTTTTCAATTATTGTACTTCAATGCATCTCATGACAATTCTACTAAGCCATCACTGAAAAGTTATTGGAAAGCAAACGACGCAATTACGTTTACTCGAATTTTACCAGTAATTTTGGTTCAAAAACCAAAATACTAAACTGATTTTGGTGAAATCTCTATGGGACCAATCTGAAAGTATTATATCCTTTTAAATAAAAAAAAGAATTTTGCAATTCCGCTTATTAATAACGGAGCTATCGAATTGATAACCTTCTCCTTTTTTTTAAATCGGTTAAAAATAAAAAGCCATTGCGTCTCGCGTGGATCCACGGTCCTGGGCATGCGTAGGGTTTGTACACGCATTTTAATAATTATTTTCTCCCTTTTTCAGCCTGGTCCGTCTACACAAGAACGTATGGAACTCTCTTAACCGTCTAGAACGCTTCATCTTCAGTGAATGGAGGTTTTATAACCCGAACACTTTAGAATTGGCCAAGAAATTGAACCAAACGGATAAGGAACTGTTCTTTATTGATCTAACTACGCTATATGTAAGTATTGCTGGTATTTTTGTTAGAAATATAACGGATATTAGGAAAATATCTGATATCCGGCCTATACCCTGTCCATTAGGCTAACCGTTTTTTGACAGCTGTCTTAGAACGTACATATTCCAGATTACGTAAAAATTTACTTTAAAATGCGTAATAAAATAACTAAATAAATTGCTTTATCTTATTGAATTATCTTATTTATGGCTTCTTACATACATTATAATACCGTACGTGTATCAATCAATGTATTGTGTGTTGCTGCAATCACTAGTTCCATCTGTCCAAAAACGGTTTTACTAATGGACAGGGTATAATGTTAATATCCGGCGGTTACCAGATTTTCAATAATTTATGAAAATTTTATATACTGTTAACTATTTTAGTTTTTTGCGTGTTACCGTTTACTCGCCCTACGACACTAATGACGTATTGCAACTGACGACTCTGAATGGCGAACATGGCAGAAGTTGTGCGCTTAATGCACTTTCGGCGCTACGAATTTGATTAGACGCCACCGGCTCTTTGTGATCATCAGTCACTTAAGTGTGCATACACATGAGAGACAACTGCAGCCGTCGACAACGTGCCGCTAGTGTAATTGAATATGGTGCTCAAATACACGAGCGGCATGTTGTCGACGCCAGTTCTGGGTCCAGCAGTGCGATTCTGTAACCATCTCACCGTGAAAACTTAGGTGAAGTGAGCGTGGAGTGAGCTGTCAGTCCAACTAATGCTAGGGATTGACACTATTGACAGCTCACTCTAAGCTCACTTCACCTAACTTTTCACGGTGAGATTTTTACACTCCTTAACGACGATGCCCAAAGCCGCCTGATCGCCCGTCCGACCCTGACCTCGGCGTGCTCGCTCATATCTTCAAGTTTTGGCACACGCCGTTTGCTGGCAATGTTCGGCTGAATATCCGGCCATCGATAAGATGTCCAGTATCCGTTTCACCTCTATTTTATACCACGGCATGAGCTATTCTCCGCATTAGTTCATGGTTTGTATTAAAATTCTAAATATTGCTTATTTAAATTTTCAGTGGGTCGAATACTTCAGAACGTTACATTTGGGCGTCAGACGATACTTGAACCGTGAGAAGGAATCATCTTTACCTGCCGCTCGGAAAAAGGACATGGTGTAAGTACATTTATTTATTTTTATTATTATTTAAGCCTTTTATTTCCCAAATCTTTTAAAATTAATTACAATATTGTCATAAAATAATCAAATCTCATTCCTAATTAAAACATGAATAATAATTGATTTTATAGATTGAATAATATAATCATATTATAAATAATTCTTGTTCAATTAGTATTGTGTGCCCATTTAAGGGCGAAGGTCTCCTCCATCTTTCGCCATTCCTCTCTGTCTTGAGCCATATGTGAGCCAGGTGTAAGTGCAAACTACATAATATTGTTACTATGCCTTCCTAGTTCCGAACCCAGACAGTAGGAATAGCTTTCATTTTAACAGTTCAATAACATTCATTGCGTTATTTACATTGTTGAGCAGATGGATTTTTCAAACCTATAAAGCAATGGATTAGGGATTTCCTTCAAAACCCTCGAATTGTGATTGAAACGTGTTCCGACGAACACCTGCAACCTGGGGGCCTACTCTGAAGTAGTATCGGCCTAATGTTCGGCCGTTTCCTGCTACGAAGTTACTATTTGGTTCGGTCGGTCCCGATCCTACACTCTTTCGAATATTGACTATGGTCCCGACCCAACTGAGCCGATCCGAACTTTTTTCGCATTTTTCAATAATATTCGGTTCGGCCATGTGGCGGTCTGATCCGAACATTCGCACTTTGCACTTCGGAGTAGACCCCCTGCTTGTGTTCGTTTTACAATACAACCTGTCGATAAAGTAATTTTATTTTATTTTTTGTTTCAGTCTCCTGATGTTCCACGTAATATGGCAACTCTTCATCATGGGTGTACTGTGGTCCATATTCGCTTGGCTGACAGGTTTGACCCTCGCTCACAGTGCGTGGATAGCCCCTGTCATCTATATACTGTTCAGCTACCTATAAATATGCTGAAAAAAACATATTTTTTAACCGATTTCAAACAAAGATAATTTCTGCAAAATAAGTTAGGTTTTAACGAAAACCATCGACTTTCGAAACTAAAGTTATTTTGCACTTTTAAGTTTTTTTTTTACGATTTTTGAGTATTTGTTTACCGGACAATATATTTTTTTTTTAAGGTTTTGTAGATAAAATATTACTGAGGCCTGTTTACACCACAAATAACTATAGCAGTGTTCATAATCTCAGATAATTTACATTCCATCGCCACATAATCAGTTATGTACTTTAGTCTAATGTATTCTAAGTTGATTTTTGAATGACCATTTGTAACAAAAAGGTCATAATAAGTTTTTGGTTGCAATGGAATTTGAACTTTGTTAAGTATGACATTCAGGTTGTTCCATAACTTGAAAATTATCTTAAATTGTTAATTCAAATATAGATGTGTTCAGCGCTAAACGTATTCTGTATTGTCATCTTCAAAGGTTTGACAGAAAAAGAGCGTTGTGTTATACGTTAGAGCAGTGGTGACTCAGTGGTAACGGCCCCGAGTTACGAGTCTGTTGTAGGTCGTAGGTTCGAACCCAGACAGCCGCTTTACTTTGTGTAAATTATTTCATCACCACTGCTCTCAAAAACGATGAAGGAAAACATCGTGAGGAAACCGGCATGTCCTAGAACCAAAAATTCGAAGACATGTCACATCTACCAACCCGCACTGGGCCCGCGGGGTGGATTACGGCCCACTTCCGCTCTCAGAGAGGAGGCCTGTGTTATAGGCTGATTATGTACCTATGTTATACGTTTAGCACTCAACGTATTTCGTGATTTGTGGAGCAAGTAAGCCTTGGTTATGTTTTAATTTAGTATTGTTGAATAAGTATTATCTGATTTTGGATGAGTATTAAAGGTTCCATACCTAAAAAGGTTAAATGGAATCTTTATAAGATCGCTTTTAATGTAAGGGAATATTTTTTGTATGAGATTTTTTAAATTAACTTCATAACATCAAGTCTGTATTCCCTGAAGGGTTCAGCAGAGGTTTTAGTACACTCAAATTTTCGCCGGTTATGTGTTTAATATAGTTGACGCATTTTAGCTTGGTAATAGCGTTCATTGCCCCTTTCGCTAATATCTCTTCTTAGGAACCCAAACAATAAACTGTGTATGGTTCTTCGTTAATGGAACATGTTGAAGTTCACGATAGATATTGAGTCAGGACGTTAACTGTTTTTTTTTTAGTTTTTGAAATAAAAAAATGCTAGATAATTTAGGTGGGGTCAATGACCGGTATTGCTATTCTGAAACGTAACAACTATATATTATTCACTTAAAAAATGAATACGTCTCATTTAATTAATAAAATTTGTAATTTTTTAGGAATCTCATTTTAACACATTGTAATTTTGATATTGGCCTTAAAAAATAACTAGTAAATTCAAATTGTAAGAGAATCTCTGCAATTCGAATGAAAATAGGAAAATCTAAATTATTCTAAGATACTTAATCATGTCTTATTGTATACCTACTATGAATAATATTAAGATATAAGAATAATATTAAGTAATAAGAAAAAGGTGTGTTAGTAAATATAATAATTGAAGAATTGGTGTTAATACAAGTGACGAGTAAAATGATGTATACTACTTAACGAAATTAAAAGATTTTGCTTCCGAATCGTCCTTCGAAAATATCATAAAACAATTAATAGATCTACGAAACGTTATAAAATTACCTTTGAATTTCGCTAAGTATGTCCGTCATCTTATACTACTAAATTGATATTTTTATATAATTATTTATATTTATACATTCCAGTATTGGTGCGTTGTAATGAATAATAAATAAACGTTTTGTTAAATTATTTCTATTTTGTTTATTTTTTTATGATTTTTTTACTCATCACCATCCTGTTCCTTTATCCTAAACTCAAATATTTTCTTACAACCATATTCTATTCGAGTCACCGCCACCGGTGGTAAGTAGTTCCTACGGAAAAAGGACGAATGCCGCCTTGCTCTTGCGCAGGGCGCGATATGTTTTGGCCCCGTACAGAATGTCGATGATGGCTTCGTTGACCTTGCCGGAGAGCATAAAGAACTAACCACACTTATTCAGCTCTGTTCAACTTTTGTCCAAAGAAAACAAAAATTTTGTATGGAGAGCGTACGCATCCGTTCAGCTTTACGGATGCATACGCATCTCCATACAAAATTATAGGTACCGGCCATTAGTAATGCTCACGGCATTAGCCAATTTCAGAAAGGTGACGTTCAAGGGCAATTAAAGGTCAGTCATCCATTATTCAGGAGACCGAATCCCAGGGGGTGTTATACATCGGGGAGATGAATGTCACTATATATTGACCTAGGACGTAGTGTGACATGGATCTAGGAATATTTTTTGATATATTTGCGAAAAATAAAAAGATATTCCAATTTACCATTAAAATAACAAGGTTACAATTATTAACTATGTGGGTAATTTTTTTTCTCTACACTCTACTACTACTACAATCACTAAAAATAGGGCGCAGAATATGAATAAAACCACAAAAATAGGGTACAGCCTTATTTATTTTTTACAATACATATTAGCATATAAATCACTCATATATTTCAATATTCTTTTTTTTATACTAAGGTACACAATACATTTGTGACAGCACCGCACAATGTGACATAAAGATTTTACATAGAAATTGACAATTTTGAAGAGTTTTAGACAAAAGAACATCGGTCTATTCTGTAAAAACTGAGGTGAAGTAAGCTGTCATTCACATTGACAGCTCACTTCACCTAAGTTCTTACAGAATAGATCGGCTGATATCAAACGCTTGACTTGAGTGAATGTTCATTTTATTCCACAGTTACACGACACTGACAAAATTCTATTGGAATAAACATTCATCAGCTCATTTTATTTCATTTTAGATCATTGCGAGTGAAAGATAGTGCCGTTCCTTAGTGAATTCATATTTCACTTTTAATTCTTTTTTGTCACAAATACTCACCGTGAAAACTTAGTTGAAGTGATCTGTCATTACACCCCATACTATGAATTGACACTATTGGCAGAAAGACGACGACGACGTTTGACGTTTATTTGCGGCAAACATGACGCATAAAAAGAGCACAAACACAAAAAAAAATATAAGTTGGGGAAAAACACATCCACGCAAAACGGTCATCGCTCAGCATAATGGTAAGACCCTATACGAGACAGAGCCTCGGCGTTAGTTTTCAGCGACAGCTTACACAACGCTCACTTCACCTAAGTTATCACGGTAAGATTTTTAAAGAAGACCGGCTCTTGTTTCACTTCAAGTGAAAGATGCTGAATGAATGAAAAAAGTGAAGCGTGTAATATTTGCTTTACTGACGTAAACCTACTCTAGCACAATTTAAGCTTGCAAGGACCTTGCAATACCTATCCTAGAATAATGGCGCCGATTCCCTTGTTCACAAACTAAACTAAATTTAAGTTCAGTGCATCTTTTTGTTTCTATTTCATTAAGAAAAGGACAGAAGATAAATATTAGGTTAGTCCTGTCAAATTAAGATATTAATTTGACAGGATCCTGTCAAAATTATTATATTAAATTTAGTTTTGTTTGTGAACAAGGAAATCGGCGCCATTGTTGACATTTTGTGATACAAACTTTTATCAAAACAACAAAATTGTAATCGAACATAACATCAGGAAAATTAATTGTTTAGCATATTAAATCCAACCAAATTAAATTGTCCGTATATTCAAATCACATCTGTCACTCTTTGACAGTTATAAAATGGCTATAACACAGCAAATTGTAGTGTGTTCAATTTGATGAACAATTGATTTCTCCGACTGTAAATTAATATAAAATTATAGCATTTTTTTTTTATATTAATCTTTTTCGAAGTGCGATTCGCAGCGAATTGTCGTATAAACATATTTTACTGTCTTTTCCAAAGCGAGTCTTAGTTTACTATTTTATAGGGTCCGTAATATCATGCATATTATTGTTGTTTGAATTAATGATAATAAAATAAACTGGAATGATTCAAACATTAAAGTTCTTGCAACTTATAAATATCTTAGAAAACTAAATTTATAATGTCTGTACCTGTTTAGTGATGTAACGACTAGATTTTTTGTCAATATGACAAAAAAATTACCTCGCGGTCTGAAAAATTGTCAAAGAATAAAGATATTACGGACTCAAAATATTGAATAGCTTTTGGAAAGAAGTATTACCTGCATCCTAATTACGTAACACACCTTCAATCACAACCTAAATCATTTTGAAGAATATTGCTAGTCCATTGAACCATGAATATCACTGAACTGTCAAAATGAAAGGCATTATGATCGATTGCCATTGTACGTGTGTATGTTACGCAATTACCCCGCTGGTTAAACGCAACACTGACCAACTAAAGGAACATATT
Source organism: Apamea crenata (assembly GCA_949629185.1). NCBI lineage: Eukaryota > Metazoa > Arthropoda > Insecta > Lepidoptera > Noctuidae > Apamea > Apamea crenata. The sequence goes on along the minus strand of OX451380.1, from coordinate 5,018,660 downwards.
TAAGTCAATCTAAATAAGAAAAAAAAGTAATCATAATCAGTAATTCCACACATCGACCGGTTATTCCTAGTAATGTCCTATTAAATAAGCGATTAAGTAACGTTTAATTTTTAAAAACTAATTGACATACTAATCACAACTTGTGAACTTGTGAAGTCTTACTTAACAAAGGCTTAGCGCAAACGTTACAAACTTGCGATTTTTTTGTCGCGTACGTCCGTCCTAAGCTCAACTTATTTGATTATATGATGTAAAATGTAGTAACTTTTTTGTGTTATGGTAGCGAAAAAAAAATGTGCATGTACTGATAACAAAAGATAGGTACACATGACGACATATCAAGCTATACATAACCAGTAATAAGCTGACTTCTCCTTGTACGAAAAGCTTCTGCAATGCAAGGTCAGCTTAAACTGGAAATGTATAGCTTGACACTGACTGGACAGGTCCACTCAATCTGTGTGGTTCTTTCCTCAAAAGACCATCTCAGACATCGATCTACGTGGTCTTCACATAATCTGACCAAGATTATGTGAAGATTATGATTATGATAGATTTTTTGGACTTTAAGAGACTGTGACCTCTGAGTTTGTTTCGTCCTTTCTTCTCAGAGTAGTCAGATAGGAAACGTCGACCTCATCTAGTTTTTAAAATAATATGATTAGACGTGTAAAAGTGTTTATGCAAATTTAATTACAGAAAATAAATCATTTATCGATATGTCGTCGAGTGTACAATACTGTCGATGAAACATGGGCGGTCCGATACTGCGCAACAGGCTGCGCTAGCATTTCATAATCGCAAAATATTTGTAAATATCTGGAACCGGTTTTAAGTAGACATACCTTTTCCTATTTACAATTATCATTATTAATACATCACTTAATTATATTTTAACCACCATTTTCAAAAAGCCTGCTCAGTTTTATAGACTCAAATATCATGTCAACTTTTATAATTACAAATCACAAAATACCCACTGAAAAAAAAATTTCTCCCACTGAAAGGTCGAATTTCCAAAAACTCCTTAGCAGATGCTTACGTCGTAATAACTATCTGTGTAGGTACCAAAGGACTTTATAGGACACGTATTGTCCGCCATTTTGTTTTTTTTTTGTCTAAATGTCCGTCTCGCATGAAACCATGATCGATAGCTGACATCAATGCAAACAGAAAACATAATAAGTCAAACCCCATAAAGCGTACGTTTTTAAATAGATTTACGTTCAAAGTTGGTCACGTGACATCCATATTTATATCCAATCCGTTCAACTGTTTCAGCTATGTGTCAGATAGATCAGTCAGTCACGGTTTCCTTTTATATATATCATAGATAAAACTTATGTTTGGTTGATATTATTTCAATCAGAAAGCACGGAAAGCCGTTTGTTGCGGCTGTCATTTGTGGATCTTTGATAGTCGTTACTGGGTAGTTAGAAGAAGACCAGTCTTACCAAGGGGTATCGTGTTACCCAGTAACTGGGTTGTGGAGGTCAGATGGGCAGTCGCTCAATGTGAAATACTGGTATTCAGCTGCATACGGTTAGACTGGAATCCGACCTCAACATAGTTGGGAAAAGGCTAGGCAAATGATGATGCTATAAATTAAGTCAATATGAGATTTGATTTAGATTTACAGGCTTAATAAAATCTAGGGTAAATTAAATCTCTCTAAAAGAGAAAATAATCTTACAAACTAAGCTAATCTATTCACTTAATATTACATTAAAAATAATTGTGATTTCGAACGTGATCAGTAAAAAAATAATCTATAGAAAAAATAGACATCTTTTCTGGTAAACATAAATATTATTTGTGGTTCTTATTCCTGAATCTATAAACTTCGATATTATATTAACCAATTAACTATACGACAATTTTATTACACTTAATATTTTTATTCTAAACATTTATTTATGTAAATTAAACATATTTTTTTTTTGTGTTTTCCAATAATTATATTAAGTTATAAGCAAATGTTACATGGACAAAGACATGTTGGAACTTTTAAATTATATCTAGATCTTTATTGAAGTAATTTTCTTTTTAATTTTGACGTGCATCTAAATAGTACCTATATTAATAAATAACAGATATTTTGTTTTCTTTTAAATGGGCTTTTGTCACGGCCTAACCAAAACGTTCCCCGTGCAAACGCGACCATTCCGTTCATTTTGTTCGGCAAACCCAAACGCCGGCTCCACCGACAGAGGGCGCTTTCCAGATTTCGCTTTGGTTAAGACGCGAATTACACCTACCAGAGATCCTCAAACCTCAAGGTACCTATGTGGTTTACCATGTACGCACGGCTACACATCAAGCTATACATAAACAGTATGAGCTGACTTCTGATTGTACGAAAAACTTATACAACGTGAGGTCAGCTATATAGCTTGATGTGTAGCCGTGAGTACCCATCAAATATCTGCACAAAGGTCTATTCAGGTCACCCTTCAGCACCTATCTGTACGAAATACACTGTAGCGGTATCTACAACGCACACATGCGAACTACGCGTCATACTGACGTCACACAAAATCCTGCATCGCGCAATTAGAGTTTACCGCGCAACTAGCATATATACAACAGCCCCACATGATTCATCGGACAGTTTCCCGCCAGACACAACACCCGTCTGACCCGAGGATCCTCCCTTTTCTAAGGATGATGAGTGAACTTTACAGCCTGTTCCTCATACCTCCACAAGGTGTCGTTTTGCATCCTCGTCAAATTCAAGGTAACTATGCTACTGATTCTCGACACGAATCAATAATAAAAAAGGTAGGTATTTTTTTTCCTAATTTTCTGAAATGTGGGATGTGGGACACGCATTTTAAAACGCGTCCTGGATGAGACCGCACTGTAACTGCCCTTTTACCACACATAAAAACGCGGCCGCTTATACGATACCATAACGCGATTCTGTTCTTTGAAAGTGGTGTATTCTGAAATACTGTCAAACTTAAATAACTAAAAAAACAAGTATGTATTCATTATTTACCAGCGTTCGTATTTTTTTTGATTATTTATGTCTTTCATAACAGCCTCCTGAAATTTGACGAGGATGCAAACCAACAGCTAGTATAACACTATAATTATTAGAAAATACTAAAAAGAAAACAACATCAAAACTACCAACAACGCTCACTAGATGGCGTTAACACCAAAAAAGTGCCAAATAAAATCACGTACAAAGTTTATTCACTAATGCTCGTCATTTCGTATAGTCACGACGTGTCTCCAAGCGGCTGCCGCTTTGAGATCAAGCGCCGACTTTGTTTCTTCTCTTGTTTAGGAGCGAATTATTGCTCTGTTCCAGCGCTTTGATTTGTACCTGTAAATAAGAATTTTGTTGGTTACTTTTTGTTTAAGGCACCTTTTTTTTTGTTAGCCTATATTGTATCCCATTGCTGGGAAAACGCCTCCCCTTTTTCCTTCAAGAACTCCCGTGTTGTGCGATTTCTGGCCATGTTGGCCCTGCGAACGTTATCAGATCGTCCCACCACCTTCGCCGTGATCTACCTCGACGGCGATGTCCACCCTCAAGCGTCAACGTTGTTCAGTTATTTTACATAATGGAACTGTTTTTTAAAACAACTAGCGGTTTTGTACAACGGCGGATTCTACAATCCATCTGCAACATATTATATTCTTTATTTCTTTCCTTTTTTTAAAAAAAAAAAAACGTTGCCCCACACTAGGAATTTCTCCTGTATCGTGTGTGGGTTTACAAACATTTAAACTCACATACACAGACAGCCAGACCCGGAACAACTACTTGTAGGTCATACAAATATCTGTTCCGTGCGGGAATCGAACCTGCGATACGCAGAGCAGCAGTCAATCGCTTAACCACTGCGCCAACCGTGCCGTCATGATGATGTCATATTATTATTGTCTATGATGTCCCCGGGTGGATGTACCTGCCAACGTGTATATTGACAGTACATAATGTTCGTGCGAGAATCGAACCCACAACGCTGGTTTCGTTAATAAAAAGCGATATCGTTGATATTAATCATCATAACTGAGATTTGAACACAGTCTGATATTTCACACACAAACAACAAAAATGACAAATTATCAAGTTTAAAGGTCTGTCCACACATATCAGTATCAGGGCCATATCCGGGACGTGAAAGGGCCGTGGCACACACAAGGCAGACACTGAAGCTTCGTCGCCGTCCCAGACACGGTCGTGTGTGAACGAGTTCATAATAAAATATATACACTAATATTTTGTTGAGCCCCTGACGGTCCGTCCACGTCCCAGACACGGCCGTGATACGTATGGAGAGACCTTTAATTGTTAAGGGGCTGTTCATTTAGTACGTAAGACAATATTGACCACTTTCTGACCCCCCTCCTCCTACGTAAGAAAATATAAGACTTGGATGCATACTCCCCCCCTTTTTAATCTTACGTAAGATCAGTATCTATATCTACCAACATTGCAAAGAAAAAGTAGCAAAAAATTTAAAACTTATAATAAGTATAGACCACTCCCACCCACCCCCACGTAAAAAAAATAAGACTTGTTTCGACCCCCTCCCCCCTCAAATCGTCTTACGTAATAAATGAACATCCTCTAAGTTAATTTACATAAGCACAACAACACACATAGAAAATTATACATTTACATGGTCAAATAAAAAGAAAATCCACTCCTAGTTTCAAATATTGATCTTGAATTGGCGATCCCAGATGTTTGTCCAATACCGCCATTATTGTAAATTAATGTTAAAACACGCCCCGTATTCATCCTACTCCTCTTTTGTTAGCCACAAGCCCCACTTTACTTAGCCACGAACCCCACTTTATTTAGCCACGAGACTCCGTTTATTTAGCCACTTTGCCACGAGACCCTCTCCATATTGCCGCTAGCCCCTCTACTTATGAGACCACGCCATTTTTAGCCAGGAACCCAAATTTTTTAGCCACTTTTAGCCACGGGCTACTAAACTAATAAAAAAACACGTGTAAACACTCGCCTTCACCTGATCGTAGTCGACTAGCATGGTGGCCAGTGGCAGAATTATTTCGTCCTGCACGTCTGCCCATGCCTCGCCGCATTCGCGTAGTAGTGTGTGCGAGCCCCTCTTTACTAAGCTACGATCCCGTCTCTATTTAGCCACGAGGCCCCCATTGCATAGCCACGAGCCCCCGTTTATTTAGCCTGATACCCCGTTTATTTAGCCTCGAGACCCTCTCTATTTAACGAACCTATATTCCACGAACTCCATTTTTCTTAGGCCCGTAACCCTCGTTATTAAGTCACGTGACCTTCTATATAGCCACGAGCGCTTTTCTATTTAGCCACGAGGCTCGCTCTACTTAGCCACGAAACCAATTATTAGCCATGAGCCCCCTTTTTCTACAAAACTAATTTAAAAAAAAAAACACGTGTAAACACTCGCCGTCACCTGATCGTAGTCGACTCGCATTGTGGCCAGTGACCGAGTCATTTCGTCCTGCACGTCTGCCCATACCTCGCCGCTTTCGCGAAGTAGTGTGTGTGTGTATAATGGTGTTTGGGGCACTTGGGTGAACTGACGGATCCAGGGACTTGACATAACCTGGAATAAGAATAGTTTGTTTTTAATGAGTGATTGCGACAAAATCAAAAGTCATTTATTCAAATTAGGCTAAGAATCAGCACTTTTCGAACGACAAAATTACAAAAAAACAGTCCCCCAAAACGCCCGCCCTTCACCACTTCCTAGTGCTCTCTCTGGGAAGAAGAAGTGGCGCAACAAACTCCCCAGAACAATTGATTAAATTTTTTTAAAGCAAAATTGTAGGAAATTACTTTCAGCACGCAAAATAAACATGTGGGCCTTAATACAGAACCTTTTCGACTCAAGGATTACTTAAAACTAGTTTCAACCAATCAAATAGTTTTAATACAGGCCTTAATCTTCATATTCAGAAACAATTGGGAATTATATTTAAATTATGGAACCATTATAACCAGTTCATATATTTAAAAAAGGTAACCAATCGATAGGTGCTCGCGCAGGTTATATGTCAAGTAAATATGAAAATAAATTAAAAAGTAGTAATAAATATAAAATAAATTCAACATAAAACTATACTTATTAGACGATTTTTGGGCCCAGTATTTTATTTTAAAACGGCCATCATTTTATTAGTTATTTTTAAGCGACACTATTTTTTTTATAATGGCAATTTTTTTCAGAGATTATTACGAATAAAATTAATCCAATAATTCTCAGTCCTACGCATAGTTTTACTAAACAAAGTACTTACTTGCTGAATGGTTAATCTTTTAGCGGGGTCAACTGAGAGCATTCCACGGATGAGATTCTTGGCTTCAGTTGAAACATTGGACCATTCGGGCTCCGGGAAGTCGTACTGGCCTAGTCTGATGCGCTGGAAATTCAGTAAAAAACAAATGAGTTATATTGCCTATATTGTTCCCACTACTGGGTCACAGGCCTGCTCTTCAAGAGGGAGTGGGCCACCACGCGGGCCCAGTGCGGGTTGATAGATGTCACATGTCATCGAATTTTTGGTTCTACGACATGCCAGTTTCCTCACGATGTTTTCCTTCACCGTTTTGAGAGTAGTGGTGATAAAATAATTTACAAATAGTAAAGCGCCTGTCTGGGTTCGAACCTACGACCTACAACTCGTAAGTCGCGGCCGTTACCACTGGGCTACCACAGCTCTCCAAGAGAAAAACTCTAAAAGAAAAGTAAGTACATTTGACTTACCCTTTTCATGCCAGGAGATATAGCGAGCCCGTGGTTGGAGTAGAATGGCGGGAATCCACACAGTAGAATGTACATCACGACTCCTAGTGACCAGATATCGCAGGATTTGTCATATTTCTCCGGGCCTAAGACCTGAAATCAAACATAATGGAATTAAATAACATTTTAATATCACGCCTGTTTTCTCAGAAGGTTCAGAATCATGTACAGGATATCAGGACGATGATGATTAAATGGACTTTATCATCGACCCTCGATTGATGACGCATCGATACCTAAAAACAGAGCTAATCGATTTCTTTATTTGATGTAGTAGATGTGATAACACCCTATCATAATAAAAATGCTACTATATCTTTTTGGCTGCCAGATAGTAGATAGAAAATAGTAGCAGATGAGGGTAAGCAAAGGGAGAGACCCTTTGCTTACCCACATCTGCTACTATTTTTAAAAGCGAAATAATTTGCAGAAAACTTTGCTTGCGAGATGTAGGATTTGTGTGACGTTGGATGTCATGCGTAGTTCGTATGTGGCCGCATAGATGTCGCTAGCGTGATTGTTGGTTTGTCCTTGTTTATGTAGCAATAGAGCCACTAACTAATCGTCGTGATTTTTGGCGTAGACATCGTTTATAGGCAGACTTAGACTACTTTTTGCTGCGTTCTGAGGTAAAAGCTACTAGATAAATTTTTTTAATGATTTTTTTATATCCTACCTCAGGCGCCACATAATACGGTGTATAACAAGGAGTCTGCAGTGTATCAGCAGGAGTCAAGGTCTCCTTAGCAAAGCCGAAGTCTGTCAGCTTCAGTATCGCGTTCGGTTGCGTGCTCGTGTACAACAAGTTCTCAGGTTTGATGTCCCGGTGGGCTATGTTGGAGTCGTGGAGGTGGCGGACTGCAACGCAGATTGAGTGCATTATCTGAAATTGAAATAAGGTTTAAATTAATTAGTGTCAGAACGCTAATTGCATAACACACTATCAATTAAAATCTGAATCATTTCGAAGGATATTGCTAATCCATCGCTTCATATTTTCGAAAAATGTGTCTGCTCAACAACGTAAATAACGCAATGAATGTTGTTGAACTGTCAAAATGAAACCGCTTATATCAAGCTACTGACACGCAACTACCCCGCAGGATCATGATGATGATGAGAATTAAGATCTGGGGGCCTAAAAGGGCCATTTTGGCAGAATCATAACAGGATAATAATATGAATCATATTAAAACTCGTAAAATGGTCACAAACTGACAATTCATAATATGATCTGTGTGCAATTCATATCACGCAATTTACCTGTTTGACAGTTTTGTATGGAAACTCGTAAAATGGTCAACCAATGTTTACACCAAATATGATTGATATGAAATGAATTGTAGGTGATTAAACTATTATGTGTAACCATTTAACGAAAATTAGAGGAATTGCTAATGATCTGCTGGGAATTCAGGAAATGCATAGCTTTTTGAGGTATTGCATAAAGTGGCCTTTTTAGGCCCCCTGACTGAAAAGTGCTTCTTGGATATTTATAGGTTTATTTAATCACTAGCTTTTGTCCGCGTGAAATGTCTTCTACCCCCGACCTACCCCGTCGCATCGCATCGCCTGCCAGCGCTATTGCTGTGTTATTTCCGACTTTTTTGTTTTTGCTTGGCTTCTAAGTGCCTTAGCGTGATGACTAAATATAACAGCCGATCGATTCTGTAAAAATCTCATCGTGAAAAGTTAGGTGAAGTGAGTACTGAGTTTAGAGTGAGCTGTCAATAGTGTCATTCCTATATAGCATTAGTTGGAATGACAGCTCACTCCACGCTCACTTCACCTAAGTTTTCACGGTGATATGGTTACAGAATCGCACTGCTGGTGACGATCTGTTGGTTGTATGTGTGCAGTGCCTGTCTAATAATGCATTCAAACGGCTCACGAGTACTCATTTTGTAATTTATTTACTGATATTACAGCTACGATTTTGTAAAGGTAATAATTTTTTCTAATGAAATGTAATTTGACAAATGTGGTGCTTTACTGTTAATTAAATAAAATTTTATTCGAAAACAATTATATCCGACGACCCTGGGGGTCTACTCCGAAGTGCAAAGTGCGAATGTTCGGATCGGACCGACACATGGCCGAACCGAATATTATTGAAAAATGCGAAAAAAGTTCGGATCGGCTCAGTTGGGTCGGGACCATAGTCAATATTCGAAAGAGTGTAGGAGTGTAGGATCGGGACCGAACGAACCAAATAGTAACTTCGTAGCAGGAAACGGCCGAACATTCGGCCGATACTACTTCAGAGTAGACCTCCTGGTTACTTATCTCCTTTGGTGACTGCACACCATATAAATTACAAATATAAATGTAATTTTTTTACAAAGGGTGACACAGTGGGCGGTCTATCACTAAAAGTGATCTTTTAAACGCAACCTTTGGATGAATTAATAACGTGTAAAGCACATGTATTTTCACTGGATCGGCACCTCTCTTTTAATAGCTGATCCCGATCTGAGGTGATGCGATTATGATTCTTGTAAGTGTGCGTGTGCGTTGCATAAGGTATGGAGTTTCATAGAAAGGAATGGCGCACATCTCGAGTTGAGGCGATTCTCCAGTGCAGTGAGGACGGCGGTGTATTTTTAGATGTAAGTACACATCCAGAAATAAATGCCTTAACATCATTAAAAAGTTTTTATCGATTCAAGAAGAGCTTATGACTTACCTCAGCAGCCTGTCGTTCAGTGAAAGCCCCTTCTCTGTTGTCCTGTATTCTTTGGAACAGCTCTCCCCCGTCCATGCACTCCATGACTACTAGGAGACATCCTCGCCCGCCGTACGAGTTCTCATACACATCTATGACCTGGAAAATTGAGAAAGAATTTGTTTAACACGTGATAAATGGGCATGTGTTACGGAGAAATAAGGAAAATGCCGTGAGGAGAGTTTTGAGTATGAATGTCGATGGCTATAAGAGTAGGGGAAGACCGAAGAAACGGTGGATGGAATGTTTGAATGATTTTATTTTATTTATTTAGGGACAAAAAACAGTTAGACGTTACAATTTGTATATCGGAACTAAATAGATTTATTTAATAAACGTATAACCCACACTATTGTCCACGGATTCAATGAATAAATATCTAAAAGAGGAAAGGACGGACGGGCACATATTACTTTGTGAATTAAAAGAAAAAAGAAAAGCAAGTTATGAAAGGTTGTCGGTATTCGGTAAGCAAAGCTATAGCCATTTTTTTAAATTTTGCAGGAGAAAATGCAAAAATATCTGAATCGGTAAAGTGTGTGTTATAGGTTACTACAAGGCGACGGAGAGGTGCCCGCTCACCGGCGTGGCATGATGATATGGTTAGAAAGGAGGTGATTACTGAGATGACGACTAATAGAGAATTATGAAGAAAAATACATGTTGCGCCGACCACAAATAAATTGGGATAAAATGGGAGAATTATGAAGATAACATCACGACTGTATTGCAGCTCCACTAACATCAAGCTACACATAACCAGTTTAAGCTGACTTCTCATTGCACGAAAAGCCTATATAATGCGAGCTCAGCTTAAACTGGAAACGACGGCTTGATGTCGTGGCGTGTGCACTCTGTGATTGTGATCCCATTGTCACGTGCGCATCATTCAACAAATCATACTTGATATAACAATTGAATTGATAACATTATCTTGAAGTAATTTGCGACGTCATTTTGTGTAGAAGTCGGCACATAGATAAGGTTTTACTGCAATATAGTTATGTTATAATTGGCTCGCGTAGTCGCGATTTAGGCTTGCCCTCTATCACATGGATGGGAATCATCCTCCTGCCCTTTACCAAGTTATATGGGATCTTCTTCCATACATCTCTACTTCTCTAGCACTCTTGTCTGGGCGGTCGTAGTCCTCATGTGGCTTCTTGTGTAGGGGGTGGGGTAATTCGCGTCACGATTTCTCGCCACCTACTCCGATTTTTGATATTTTTTGTGCAGTCATACAAGGGTCGCCCACTGCGGATTTAATTTGGTCTGTCCATCTCATGGGTGAGCGTCCGCGTGGGTAGTGCCCTCCACTCTACCCTGCACGACAAGGCGCTCGATAACCGACCGAGGGAGACCTCGTGACTCGAAACATGTCCAAAGTATTTGAGGACCATTTCTATTAGTGCTTATAAAATCGAGTGGCACATTTCTTTTGCCGATGGCACCGTAGCATAATCAGCCGATAATTTCCCCACTGCTGGGACAGAGGCCTCCTCGGCCTGAGCCGTAATCCACCACGCGGGCCCAGTGCGGGTTGGTAGATGTCACATGTCTTCGAATTTCTTATATGACATGCCGGTTTCCTCACGATGTTTGCCTTTACCGTTTTGAGAGCAGTAACAAATTCACGTATCAGCGGGGGTGAGGGCTGGGGTACTGCGCTGCGAGAAGCGCACTTCAGAGCTGACATGAAGTTTCAGTCATCATCATCATCATTTCAGCCGAAAGACGTCCACTGCTGAAGATAGGCCTCCCCCAAGCACCTTCATTTCGACCGGTTCTGTGCTTCCCGCATCGAGCGGATTCCTGCACCACCTTGTGGGAGGCCTTTCAACGCTACGTCTTCCGGTACGCGGTCGCCACTGCACTGCGAGCAATGTGCCCTGCCCACTGCCACTTAAGTTTGGCAACTCTTCGGGCTATGTCGGTTAGCTTGGGTCTACAGCGAATTAATTTCTGATTCGATCACGAAGGGAAACTTCAAAGCATTGCCCTCTCCATTGCCGTTTGGGTGACTTTTTGCCTTCTAACAAGGCCCATTGTGAGCGACCACATGTCCTGTTTCAAGTTTCAATCGGCCTGTACAAATGTAGGTTTCCGTATAATAAAGTTTAACTGTGGGAGGTATGTAATTGCATTCTTATCAGTGACTGCCCACATCGATAGTGCAGATTTAATGCATAATTGCGGCCTTATCGCTCTTATCGGGAATCAGAGTTGAGTCATGTTGGCATTCATCTCGATTGTTACTAGTTTTATGTGTTAAATGTGTAGGTGACCTATTGAGTATTTACTCCTTCAATACACATAGCGTGAATCCTCTTTTCATATGCTAACGCTGAAAAGGGATGACTTGTATAATAATGACATAATACTCGCATGAAACAAGTGGGCATCGCATTTTTGTAGGGTTCATTGATAGTTGGTGTTTAATTCTCTACTATTTTCAGCGCCAGGCGCTGGCGCAAGAGGTTGCACAGGGGGTTTTCGTGGGTGACATTTATTATTATAATTATGTCGTCGGCGTGGTCTACGGTGAAATAATCTTTTTCGTTGAGTGCTTTGATGAGGCTGTCTACGACTAGGTTCATTAGAAGCGGCGAGAGGACGCCCCCTTGCGGGCAGCCTTTCGCCACGATGGCCCTTGTGGTGTTATTTACGGCTCTCAGTATGAGCATATTGGTAATCCAGCCGCTCAGGGAAGGGTCTATGCTGTGTCTGTCTTAGGTTTTGTTGTTTTGCCATAGGCGCCCTCGATGTCGATCGGCGGTCGCGAATCGCGACCGTCGGAACATGAGGCGAGTCGCTGCGCAGTAACAAATTCACCTGTCAGTGGGGGTGAGGGGTGGGGTACTGCTCAGCGAGTAGCGCACTTCAGAGCCATAAAGTTTGACGCGAAATATAACTCTCTTGCTGTAAACGAGCCGTAATTAAATAAACACTTTGACTGATTACCTTATTCTAACGCGCCTAACTTTCGACCAGTCATTGTTTTCAGTCAATATTTTTGATACTTTCAGGAAAATAAGTTTGTTTATTCGCTTGCTCATCAATCATTGAGGCAATCAATCATTTTGTGGGCCTGGTGCTCGATCTACTTCGTCTAGTTCATGAAATGTATTATTTTTTTTATAAAGTGATTTGTATTTGTAGGTGGCAGGTGGCAGTCATCCAATAATAATGCCTCCACAGCAAAATGTTATCTAAGGCGGGGAGCTGTATAAGCCCCCTAACAATTTTATCGAGAGCTTTCCACCTGGACACCCGTTACCGTGGCCGACTTGGAAATCTCTGAATAGACTTCGAATCTAAGTCGGCCGGAGCAAAGACAATATCCTCAAATAGGGATTCACGGACGGCTCTGATCTCGAGTGCGTATGCGGCACCTCCCCTCAGACAATGGCCCACCTTCCATCCTGCGCCGCATGCCCTTTCACCTGTGCACTTGATGTTCTTATGACAGTGTCAGTAAGCAGAGTTCGCGCAGCTCAAAGGCAAAAATATTTAAACTTTTTGCCATCTTTACACGAAGAAGAACTCATCATCTGCCCAGCCTTTTCCCAACTATGTTGGGGTCGGCCTCCAGTCTAACCGGATGCAGCTGAATACCAGTATTTTACGGAAACGCCTGCCTATCTGACCTCCACAACCCAGTTACTAGGTAATACGATACCCAAGACTTCTAAAAAGAAGAACTATACCTGAACAATGTGAATACAGCCTCTGGCTCTCCAATGCAGTTCTACTTCGCGACGTGCCTTGGTGTTGTCGTGCAGAACCTTCAACGCACGCTTAGCGCCTGTGGTCTTCTCTTTGCATTCTACGACCTGAAATCAATGAAAAAAAACTCATTAAGAAGTGAACGATTAAAGCAGCTTGTGTTAGCTGCTGCGGTAATGCCGCGAAGGACTGATGGCCGTTGACCGAATGGACCTTTCGCGACAAAGCGGTTTTTATTTTCTCGTGTGGAAATTCTCATAGATTTAAAAAGCCAGGGAACGTTATTGATAAGCCAATTGAATATCATCTTAAATTGTCCATAAATTTGTAAAGTAACGGCTCATTCTTTGTCAGTCACATAAAATGGTTATGACAGGACATATTGACGTTGTGTGGCAATCTGTACAGCAATTAGAATAATTATTATTTGTTAGTCTTGTATTAATTGTTGGTTTTATGTCAGGTAACAAAGACCTTTAACATAACCGCGTTTCTCCAGTGCATCAGAAGGCCAAATCCCGCAATTTAAAACGTTCAAAATCTAGTCGCAGTTTCATCTCGGCGACCAACTCAAATGTCAAAAACATGTCATAAATGTAGGACTATTAGAGGTATTTTTGACAGATTGAGACTGAGATCAGAATGTGAACGTTCTTAAAATTACGAGAATTGGAGAAATCACGGGTTATTGTTTTCTGTTGCCGCGACACAGTGGGAACAGTGCCTTTAAGAAATCCAGGCATAAAGGAATGAGCTCATCTCTCATTACATAACATGATAAATAACACGCCAACGCCAAAATTTTTGGCGCACGTATGCTCCGCCAAACTTGACCTAAATTGTGACGCACTTATATCTGAGCTTTCTTTGTCGCCTAAATAAGAGATGTGTCATCGATGATTTTTTGTCACGAGTTTTGTACAAATATTGTTTGGGTGATGTGGCAAAACTCGTGAGGGGAATTATGTCTCGTCTTGTCAGCTGCTCCATTTTCTATTTTTATTTAGTGTGTTTAATAAAAGCTTTTGAATGTTTCCGGGTGTTTGGATAAATACGAAATAGACAGTGATCAGTGAAAAACATTTTATTTTGAAGGACAAGTGGGCGTCGTTCTGTGTAAATATTGGTACGTATTTAACACTGTCCACTAGGTTTAACAGTTTTTTGACAGATCGAACTAGTGACTAGTGTGTAGTAGGTATATTTCTTTTTGTTAAAACTGATACACGTACGGGATTATGTATAATGTATGTAAGAAGTCATAAATGAGATAATCCAATAAGATTAGGCAGTTTATATATTTATTTTCTTACGCATTTTAAAGTTAACTTTTACGTAATCTGGAATATGTACGTTCTAAGGCAGCTGTCAAAAAACGATTGACCTAGTGGACAGAATATAGTATTAACTAAACTACTTTTGTAGTTACCGACATAATGCTGGCCTGAAGCCCTTTTGACACAAGCATGTCTTTTTTGTGTCACTAAGTATAGGTATTTTTTTTTTCACTGAGGGGAGGCCTGTTGGTCGTGTCTTGTGGTTATCTTATTTACTTCGGACGTAGAACAGCAAGGCTTTAGCAATAGCAGAGATAAGAATGACGGATGACGTATTTGAAATATTGACGCTGCGTTTCACAATGACGCACAAGACTTGTTCAATAATGACAGTACCGTCAATGACGATGACGAAACGGATAAAAAGGTTTCATTTGTGGTGTTGAGTTATGAAATAGTTTCCCGTGTGATTTCCTTGTGCAATACGGATGCAACTTTTCCTGTTTAAGAGCCTTTGCACATTGCAGTCACAGTAGCAGCACCTATGATAGCACCAAACCAACAGCGACCTTATAATAATGAGAATAAAGATCATTGTAATTTTGACCGACTTATCAGACTCAAGTTGAATCACTTTGGTTGAGTCTCGGAAATGAAAGAAAGAAAAATGCGTTTATTGGCATTGCACAAAATGAATACACCTTACAACTATAAAAACAGAAAACGAATATTATAATGCCAAAAGGGCATCAGCTCAGCATAAAGGAAAGGAAAGGTCGACAATGAATGAATGATTCACTTTTATTTATGTATATACGATTCAACTTTTATTATGATTAATACAAATTGTGAAACCAACGAAGCAGTCTCCTCACCACGATGATGGGCAAAACATTGCGCAATATTTGCGTAGAACTTATTTGGTCACACTCGTTTCGGAATATCAATGACATTTAATCAGGCTTAAAGCCTTAGAACATACATGCAAATTAGGCTAAAGCCATACATGCAACGTAAAATCTGAAATGACGAACCGAAGCTACGTCAGTTTGGCTTGATCGAGAGCGTGCACAATGAACTCACACGAAATGGAGAAACTGTTTAGTTTTAACGATTTGCTTCAAATAATCGCTGTGGCCGGCAGAGAATATCGACAGAGCTGATAGAATAAGCAAGTTGACTTTAGAACTGATGAACGTTAGGGTAGACGTGTTCTTGAGTGGAGACCGCGAATCGGTAAACGTAAGGTAGGACGCCCTCAGGCTAGGTGGAGCGACGATCTTCGCAAGGTGGTTACAGCTGGATGAGAGTTGCCGAGAATCGAACTGAATGGCGTGCAATTGGAGAGGCCTCCAGAATTGCTGTCGGCTGATGATGATGAGTGGTCACATAAGCCGTGCCGTGAGCCCTTTGACCTTCCTTGAGGAGTTAGCATCCATACACAGTAGAGATTTCTAACAAATCTAGTAACACTTTAAATGGAAGTACAAACGTCAATCCGATCTTCCTTATAAGCATTATTAACACTGGCAATCTATGTTATAATACCAATATACATATATGGTCAAATCTAATTTACCTCACGTAATTATGCAGATCATTTCTATGAACTAACAAGCCTCGGAGAACATCGCACACGGCGCTGCATAATATTATCTAAATGACGTAGAAATTGTTAGTTTATAGCAAACGTAGATAACGTTAGCCTTAGGGGTTTCAAATACCGGATTTTTTCAATACCGTCTAGAAAATTTTCAATACCGGGATCCGGATAAAAAATACAAAATACAATGTGCAATAGAACGAAATTGTGTCACTGTAGTTTCTACAGAAAATAAAATAAATTCACCAATACTTGCACCCTCATTGCGTAACACACTGTCAGTCTCAATCTGAATTATTTTCAAGTATATCGCTAATCCGTTGCTTCATAATTATTATGTTCGAAAAATGTGTCTGCTCAAAAACGTAAATAACGCAATGAATATTGTTGAACTGTCAAAATAAAACCCATTGCTACTTGCTTCTGATAGTGTGTTACTCAATTACCCCACGGGATCCCGTTATTAGATATTTCAATACCGGTATTGAGAAATGACAAATAATGGTATCGTGATCTATCTATATCTCGGATCTAGGATCTATTAGAAGCCCTAGTTAGCATTTTCTTAGTCTGCCTGCGCATAGATAATATCATGCTAATGTTTATACAGTGAGGTGCAAAGACACGTAACGTACAAGCTTCCATAAATGGAAACCTCAGTTGTTTTTGTTGTCATAAGATTATAAATACTCTAATGAATATAGAAGTTTTTGAAGGGACAGAGCGATGCGCCCCAAGTGGAGTTGGGCAGGACATCTAGCTAGACGAAGAGATGGCCGATGGAGTAAAGCTGTGCTGTGACTGAATAGTGGCCAAGGTTAGGTTAGTTTAAAGCTACGTTTTGTTAGAAGAGCGGTGACTGCCCGCCTTATTGTCCGGAATTTACCGGTGAATGACGTCACTACTACTAGACCGGGTGCGTAACACTGAAATCCTTAGTCGGTCGAAAGTCTATGACGTCACGGACAGAGCGATGCGCCTCAAGTGGAGTTGGGCAGGACATCTAGCTAGACGAAGATATGGCCGATGGAGTAAAGCTGTGACCGAATGGTGGCCAAAAGGCTAGGTCAAAGAAATCAGGGCCGTCTAAACGCGCTGGGTTGACGATATCGTCAAAGTCGCGGGAAACGCATGGAACAGGGAAATATGGCACAAGAAAGGGGAGGTCTTTACTAAGCAGTGGGTGATTCCGAGCTGAAATGGTGATGATGATAGAAGTTTTTGCGCCACTTCTTCCCAGCCAAAACACTAGGAAGTGGTGAAGGGGGTCTTAAGTAACTTTGACGTTCAACTACTGATTCTTAGCCTAATTTGAATAAACATCTTTTGAATTTGAATGAAATCGTTGGTGAACATGTCTTAGAAAATAATAAGTACGTACAAAATCTATATGGACCACCGTAAGGACAATCCCTGCTTGCAGCGAATATTATTAGTCGACCAAAAAAGGATCTTCTTTTGTTTTACTTACGGACGCAGCTGTGGTCATCATGTGCACGGGATTTTGTTTGCAAAATGGTCAGATATAGGTTTTGGCGATAGTACGTACTTATTATTTTCTCAACGAAGGTAAAGGGTATTTTGTTTAACCAACGCTGTATGTTTTGAAGGAAACATAACAAGGAGTATTATATCTAAGGAAGAATGAGGTAACGCAAGAGGTGCATACAACTCCGTGACAAAAGGCAGGATGCCTCGCAAACTTTTCTACAGACGCCAGCACTTTACGCTACTACTTACAATCTGTCAAATTTCTTTACTAGATTTTCAACTTTATCGCTAAAGCATTAGGTTCAAGGTTGATTGGGAAAATTTGACAGTTTCGAGTAGCTTGATGTGCTGGCGTTTGTACGTCGCACCGCAGACTCAAAGCTTGCATAGCGCTCAATGAGCCTTATCAGATCATCACTTAAAAATAACTCGGTACCTATTTCTTGTTTACGTCACAAAACGACGACACAAAATCGGAAGGTCTGTATTTTAAATTAGCTGCGCCCCGGTTTCACCCGTATAAGTCGCGATCCCGTGGAAATATCGGGATAAAAAGTATCCTATGTCCTAATTCAGGTCAAGGTCTACCCATGTGAAAAATTTCATCCAAATCCGTTCAGACGTTTTAGGGTGAAAGCGTAACAAAGGAACATACAAAATCAAATCTTTTCCTACATAAAAAAAAGTCCCAAACATTTTCGTCCCAAAATTGTTTGTATGTAGGGAGTATAATATCTGGAACTACAAGTCGGATTTGAAAAAATATTTTTGCATTTAGATGGCTCAATATTCGAGGAAGGCTATAGGCTATTTTACATCACGCTATGGCCCTCAGGAGCCGAGCAAAAAGAAATAAAAAGAACGCTAAGCGAAAAAAGTGATAACGCGGACCGGTGCCCGGTGATGCGATGCGACGGGTCGGGTCGGAGGAACCAAAAATTCCACGCGGACGAAGGCGCACTGGCGCACCTAGCGTAAGCTTTTTTTTTTTGGATGGGAAATCATCAAATGATCTCTCCCGCTCTGGGCTGAGCGGAAGGGCGTGTCGGACTTTTACTGACTAAAACCCACCCGTGTTCCTTCAGTTGCCCGTGGTGCCATAACGTAAGCTTGTTTCAAAATCCGTTTCCACGATAATAAACGTAACGTAATAATAGTCAAAATGAAATCGTCATTAGTAGCGCTTATCGCAATTTGGGTGCTTTTCCATATATCTCTGATTACATAATAACAACGTTAATTCCTACATGTGTCGTGTCGATACACGTGTCGTTTGTTCACGTGTTAATTCAGCATGTGTCTGGTCTCCTCAATTAATCAATCTAGTTTCCATTAATTGTTATATGTGTTGGTAGTAATGTAGTTATAGTGCGGCAAGGGCATTGAATTAGACGTTCTAAAGAAAATAAACTGACGTGAATTGATGAACTCTTGAAAAGTGTTTATCATCGACAAAACGCTTCCAAATGGAAACATGTAAATGGTTATCAAAATTCAGTTTAAAAAAAAAAAAAATAATGGGTGCGTGTACTTATGTACGCGCGTCAGAAGTTATACTTCTTTGGCATCATTAAAAAACAAATTTTAATTGCATGCAAATAATTTATTACAAAAAAGGTTACAATAAAGTTCGTTGTTTAGGCTGAATAATGTTGGTAACAATTCACGGGCCTTTTAAAGAAATTAAAAGCATAATAAAAAACCAGAATTCTATGGCATCCAATTTTTTATAGTGAAATGTCCATCGCATTTTTTTTAATCGATAACAACAAACAGGTTGCTATAAAAAATGCTCAAAATAGGTACAGGCTGGTTTATGCTGAAAAAACTGACGTATAGCTTTAAAAATAATGAGCGGTTTTGCGGACAGCTTCAACCTGTGAATTTTGTGTGACGGTGATGCACGCGCATCTTAAAATTTCACTCTCATCGTTTTTTCATAACGCGCCTAAAGAAGTATATCTTCAAAAAGTTGGTGGAAGGCCTGGCGAATACGATGAGGTATTCCACTCGGAGCACCAATTTCAACAGCACTTGCCCGAACCGCACCTAAGCACTTCCACTAACCGCACTGAAACAAAATTTTGTAACAATCATCAATATTGTTTTCAGTCCCCGAACGGCACCTGTACCTATAGTTTGTAGTGATGGGACGTATGTTTTCTTTGTTCGGGGCATTCATTGCCAACATATCGATACGGCGTGTGTCAAACCACGCTCAGTAAAGGGCTCCGTAGTCTGGGTGACAGAAAAAAACAATCAAAGTCAGTAGTGTTAGTCCAGTCTTTCTCAAAGATTACTCTTGTCAAACATCAACTGGAAGCTCTTCGTCACCCACCATACTCGTCAGACCTAGCTCCAACCTCCAACTAACTTCATCATCTGCCTAGCCTTTTCCCAACATATTGGGGTCGGCTTCCAGTCCAACCGGATGCAGCTGAATACCAGTATTTTACATGGAGCGACTGCCTATCTGACCTCCATAACCTAGTTACTGGGTAATACGATATCCCTTAGTAAGACCCGTTGTCAGATTTTCGGGCTTCCGACGCCCCGTAACGACTGTCAAAGATCCACGAATAACAGCCGGGACCAATGGCTTAACGTGCTTTCCCATGCATGGAGGGGTCTTGGTATGTAAAGATGGTCACCCATCCACGGACCAACCGCGGCAAGTGATAAGCTACCTGATCGATCGACCCGTGCGGCTGTTATTACTTAGCCACAAGCCTCACTAACTTAAAAATAAAATTTAAAATTCTTAGAGCTTTGTGTAATACGATACCCCTTGGTAAGACTGGTTATCAAACTCCCAGTCTTCTGACTACCCGTAACGACTGTCAGGCTGAGGCCACAGTAGGCAGCGATTTGCGATGCGACTGGAAGACCGAAACGAGATAAACATGGTATGGCTACATTATAAGCGAAAATCCGGCGTATATTCGGCGATGACGTGGCTACAGTACACATGCTACACAACGAATCAGCAAGAGCTATTCATGCGGCTACATTTAGTAGCACTATTGAACTAGTCGTGCAAGTGAGAAATTATCTAATAAATTCGCTTCAATTTCGCTGATACATTGATGTAGCCGATGCCATGATTACAGACTGTTGTTCCTATCGCAGAAAGAAATCAAAGATCGCTAGTAATATTTGATGTACGGTGTAACCATATACGTGAGCATTCATTTATTTGTTTTAATCGCTCATGTGTCGCAGGTCGCGTCGCGGCCTAATGTAGCCGCAGCCTAAAAAGATCCACCGATCAATAAAATTGTAATTAAACTCGAGCGAGACAATACTGTACGGAATTTCTTTTGATTGAACCTTGGGCACCAATATTATGACATCATACCATAACATGCACTAACAATTGATAAGTTTATTTCCTCTTGGCATTTTCCGCATTTGTTTTGGTAGTTGGTTCTCATCGGTTGGTAACATCACGACGGTATTGTGACATATTTAAGATCCATGTATACAGGTTGATTGAAAAAAAAAAATCTGCTATTCCCTAAATTTATGTTCGGTTAACTCGTCAAAATGAACAGCTGATTTTTTTTTCGCGATTTCAGGTTTGATCCCATAGTAAAAGTTGCTCATAATGACGAGTACAATGACCTCTTAAGAGGTTGTTGGTGTTTTTCCAATAACCCTGTATAGGGCCCAAGACTATGGACCGGGCACAAATTAAAATAAAGCATAAGCAGTCTTCAATGGGGTGGTCATGAAAGGAGCCTCCCCGAGAGGCGTATAAATCGTACTGCTATACAGGACGCCCGGCGCACCTTGGACAGCTAGCACTCGATAACGCAGTCTAGCTTACTAATCCTTTCACCACGATGGTATACTTAAACGGCTCTCTTCAGAATAATGCCACGGATGCCGCAAACCTGCCGCAAAACTGGGCACAAACTATAATATAAAAAAAAACCGATCAAGTGCGAGTCGGACTCGGGCACCGAGGGTTCCGTACAAATTTACAGTTTTCGGATTTTTTCTTTTACTTGTGGTATATGACATTGCTTCTTGCCAAATTTCATGATTCTAGGTCAACGGGAACTATCCTATAGGTTTTGATTCCCTTGCGAGTGTCGAAATATCTGGCATAAACGGAACATAAACGCCCGTATCTTTTGATTGCGTTTACTTAGAACTTTGACTTTTTTCTTTCTTCAAGGGATTGCAGCTTTCGAGTATTTAATATTAATTTCAACTTGATAACTCTACGCGTCCCTGAGAAAAAGGGTCTTGATAGACGGACGGCGGACAGTCAGACGGGCAACGAAGTGATCTTATAAGGGTTCCGTTTTCTCCTTCTGAGGTACCGGAACCCTAAAAAACAACGAGTAAGAGTACCATCGATACGAAAAGAAGTCTATGATGTTCCCACTGCTGAGGATTGTATGTACAGACGCCAGCACATCAAGCTACTACAATCTGTCAAATTTCTTTAGTAGATTTTCAACTTTATCGCTGAAGTATTAAGGTTTAAGGTTGATTGGGAAAATTTGAGTTTCGGGTAGCTTGACCTGCCAGCTGGCGTCTGTACAATACGCAAAGGCTCTTAAACAGGAAAAGTTACATTCGTATTGCACAAGGTGAATTATACGGGAAATTATTTCATAACTCAACACCATAAATGAAACCTTTTTATCTGTGTCTTCATCGTCAATGACAGTTTTGTCATTATTGAACAAGCCTTGTGCGTCATTGTGAAACACAGCGTCAATATACTGTTCAAATACGTCATCCGTCATTCTTATCTCTGCTATTGCGAAAGCCTTGTTGTTCTACGTCCGAAGTAAAGCCACAAACCACGACGAATCCTAGGTTACCAACTACCTGAATTACTAAAAAGCATAATCAGCCCATGATGTTCGCACTGCTGGGATACAGGTCCTCGGCGAGAGGGAGCGGGCCGTAATCCACCACGCGGGCCCAGTGCGGGTTGGTAGATGTCACATGCTTTCGAATGTTTGTTTCTAGGACGGCTCACGTAGTTTTCCTTCACCGTTTTGAGGGCAGTGGTGAGACCTTTTCCTTCCAAACCTCTCTGTCTTATGCGGTCTCTGGCCATGTTGGCCCTGCAAACGTTATCAGATCATCACGCCACCTATCTACCTAACATGAAGCAATATATTATCGCCATATGCTACATCATTTACTACCATCTAAATCTACACACGGTTCAACTTGATTGAACTAATTTGATCGAAAGGAATGATGGCCGACACCGATTGGTTTATCATCGGCCTTTCCAATTGTCTATCCAATTGGTCTGTGTAATTGGTTGTCCAGTTTGCAATCGGTCTCAAGCTAGAACCTCTGCTTTCCATTTAATTTGATTGCTTTTACGAAATCGACAGGCATATGTGAACCGTGCATTGTCGTCATGACATATTGTGTCTCCCAGTTTATGAAGATTAAGTAATACGCGGATAACGTCTATATTCCTCATAGACAATATGGGAAAGGGGGTGACTACAGAGATGACGACTAATAGAGAAGTATGGAAGAAAAAGACATGTTGCGCCGACATCAAATAAATTGGGATACGGTCACTCTCTCCAAGAGGAGGCCCGTGACCCAGCAGTGGGAACGTTATAGGCTGATAAGAGATGATAGCGCTAGAATCTTTCCAAGAAGAACACCACCAGAGAACTGTAACCATTGATTCAGCACATGAGTTTAGACCCACTAGCGTCGAAATTTTTCGTCGGCGTTTGCGCGTCGATGTCCCTGCCACTCTGTATGAAAAACATTACCCTGTCTTTAGGCCTACGGCCCACTCCCTCTCACAGAGAGGAGGCCTGTGTACCAACAGTGGCAACATTACAGGCTGATTATGAATTATAAATTTCATAACCCTTTTTTTTTTTTTTTTTTGTGGATGGGAAATCATCAAATGACCCCTCCCGCTCTGGGTGGAGCGGAAGGGAGTGTCAGACTTTTACTGACTAAAACCCACCCGTGTTCCTTCCTTAGCCCTTTCTGTTCCAGGGCAGCGGTTAACCTTTCGGAAAATCCCACCGCCCCGGCAGGCTTCGGCCCTGTGGGGCCCCGTCCTCTGCTGACATCTCTTTGAGGCGCGCGTGGAACACAACGCGCCGTCCGGCACGGGCCTGGTCCTGATCGGACGGTGAGCTACCCATTACTCACCGCCCGCAGGCCCGCGCCTACGGTGGCCGGGAGTCGTCACGCGGCTCCCGACGCCCGGAGCGTCTCCCGCGGCGGCTGAGGCGTGAGGTGTTCTCCCTCAGCCTCCCCGCCACCTCCTTCGCTAGCATGACTGCTTCGCAGAAGGAGGTGACTGCCTCCCATTCTCTCTCGCCCCGGACCATGGCTTGCACCAGGGCCGGACGCGAGAGGTCGCCGCCGTTGCCGATCGCCTCTACGAGGACACGGCGGGTCTCCGCCCAAGCAGGGCAGACCTCCACCGTGTGCTCCACCGTGTCCTCTGGGCGATCCGGGCAGTGGTGACACCCGGGCGTCTCCTCCCGCCTGATGATGTGCAGGAACCTCCCGAAACATCCGTGTCCGGAGAGGACCTGCGTCAGGCGGTACGTGAGAGCGCCGTGACGCCTCTCTAGCCACTCCTCAAAGAGGGGTCTTATCGCCGCTATCGCGGCGTGCCCTGCGCTGGGTTGCGATAGTCGCGCCTTCCATTCCGCCATGAGATCGCGCCGGAGGTCCGTCCGCTCCGCAGCGATTTGCCGCGGGTGCAGAGTTTCCCCCCGGCGTAGTGCCTCCGCGCGCCAATCATGCAGGCGCGCAAGCACTATCGCCTCCAGATCCCATGGCGGCAGTCCGGCAAGGAGGCATGCCGCCTCGCGCGAGATCGTGCGGTAGCCCCGGATCAGCCTTACGGCTACCACCTTCTGGGGCGCGTTCAGATAGTGTGCGGCTCGAAGCCGCAGTGAACGCGCCCATACCGGGGCCCCATATAGGGCCATGGACCGCACGACCCCCGCGTAAAGCCTCCGGCAGGAGGCGTTTGGCCCCCTCAGGTTGGGCAGGAGCCGCTTTAAGGCGGCCCCGACCCGTTCCAGTTTGGGGGCCAAACGTCGGAAATGCTCGACGAAGTTCCACCGGCTGTCGAGGACGAGACCCAGGTATCTCATCGTTGTCTCGACGCCGATGTGAACCCCTCCTACCATCAGTTGAGATCCCGAAGGTGGCCCGTACCGGGGCCCATGAAAGGACATGGCCTCGGACTTGTGCAATGCCACCTCGAGACCCAACTGCCGGATCCTATCCACGACTATCGCAACCCCGCGTGTCATTGCGTCGGCCGCCGTCTGATGCGACCTCCCCTGCGCCAGGACCAGCGTGTCGTCAGCGTAGCAAACTACACTGACGCCATCAGGGAGGTCTGCCCGCAGCACCCAGTCGTAACCGATGTCCCACAGGAGCGGCCCCAGAACTGATCCCTGTGGGACACCGCACGACATCTCTCGCCGGCTCCAGTTCCCGTCGCGACCGGGGTAGATGACGGCTCTATCCGTCAGATACGCCCCGACTATTCGACGGAGGTAGGTCGGCACCCGGTGATACCGAAGTGCCTCCCCAATGCAACTCCAGGGCAGGGTGTTAAACGCGTTGGCGATGTCGAGTGACACCGCCACGACGGCGACGGCCCCGCCCCGGGACACCGCATCCCCCGTCGTGAGGGCTCTAACGCGCATGATGGCGTCCACCGTCGAGCGCCCCTTGCGGAAGCCAA
This sequence comes from Apamea crenata, assembly GCA_949629185.1. Lineage (NCBI taxonomy): Eukaryota > Metazoa > Arthropoda > Insecta > Lepidoptera > Noctuidae > Apamea > Apamea crenata. The sequence continues at coordinate 4,993,333 of OX451380.1, read as the reverse complement.
ACTGGCTATCCGCAAGATCCGGCCCTGTTCCCACCAGGTGCCCGACGAGGCGGCCCGCAATCACTCTCTCAATTTCATAACCCTCAATCTAAATATAGGAGGATCCTAAACTAATTACCGAGGATACACAGGGATTACGTATACCTGTGACCTTTACGGTCACAGGAGTACTGAAAATATCTATATACTTTGTTGACTATCCTTGGAATATTGTCGCTAATCAAGCTTCGAAGTTAATAAATGGAACTGAACTTGTTAATTGAGACAGTTTGTGTTTGTAGGTTGGCAATTATAAGTTAGGTTTGTCTTGGGAGAAGACTGTTTCTAGCATTGGATAAGTCGAGTTATATGTCTATTAATTAAGTTATATAATAAAGCTGAAGAGTAGGTTTGTTTGAACGAGGTAATCTCTGAAATTACCCGTTGGATTTGAAAAATTATTTTTAATTTATACCCTGTCCATTAGGTAAACCGTTTTTTGACAAATGGAACTAGTGATCGCAGCAACACACAATACATTGATTGATACACGTACGGTATTATAATGTCTGTAAGAAGCCATAAATAAGATAAGGCAGTTTATACATTTTAGTACGCATTTTAAAGTTAACTTTTACGTAATCTGAGGGGTAATTCTCGTAATTTGAAGAACGTTCACAGTCTGATCTCAGTCTCAATCTGTCAAAAATACGTCTAATTTCCCTACATTTTGACCAGTTTTTGACATTTGTCTGTCGCCGAGATGAGACTGCGACTAGATTTTGAACGTTTTAAATTACGGGAATACGGGCCCGGGAATATGACCGTTCGTTCTAAGACAGCTGTCAAAAAACGGTTAACCTAATGTTCAGGGTATAATAGCCCAATTCTTGAGGAAGGCAGGGAATTTTATATCACGCTTAAGAGCTGACCAAAAAGAGAAAATATCACGGGTCGCCTGCCCGTGCTATTACTGGTTTTCGCTTAGCGTTCGTTTCAAACTCAAATCATTTATTTCAATTAAACCATTTACAGGCACTTTTGAATTGTCAAAATTAAATAGTCGGTCAGTTAGTCAGAAAATTGAAGCTAGTCGCCCATTCCACAAACGTAGATCTCTATGGAGAAGAACGGGCAAGAAACTCCAAGAACGGGCAAGAAACTCCGTTCGCATGCGATGCGACGCGGTGGGACGGAGGAACAAGAAATTTCACGCGGTGGAAGTTGCAGGCAGAAGCTAGTTCAAAATAAATGAACCGGATAACCAACCGCTGTCACCTTATGTTTACACAAGAAAGTTGGCAACGGTCCTTATGTTGATATATCAATGGTAACTAGGATTGCCAGCACACCTACATATTTAAACTATGTCATGCCATTGGACGTTTTAGCGATTTCGGGGCATGATTCATTTGCATAGCATTCCGTGAGAGTGGTGATATGACGAGGTGTTCATACGACGCGAAGATATACGTAAGCTTGCACAGAAAAGTGGAGATATCTATAAATTCGTTTTATTTGGAGACTGGATTTGATCAGCAATGGATTACCAATGTCTTTTAAAATGATTCAGATTATGATTGATAGTGGCTAAGTAATAACAGCCACACGGATCGTCAGGTTAAGCTGCGCTTGCCGCGGTTGGTCTGTGGAAGGCGTAGCTCCGTGCCTCGGAAAGCACGAAGCCCGAAAGTCTGACAACCAGTCTTACCTAGGGATATCCTTGGTAAGACTGCTTGTCAGTTGTCAGACTCTCGAGCTTCTTTTGGGCTTTTCCAGTAACTGGGTTGTGGAGGTCAGATAGGCAGTCGCTCCATGCAAAATACTGGTTTCCAGCTGAGCAAAGGCCTCTCTTTTCATGTGCCAAGCTCATCGAGTTTCTTCCCGAGATGGAAGCGATGTCCTCCGCCCATCTCGCCGCCGGACGACCGCCACTTAGTTGGGGACAAGTAGTTGGTACCTACATTAAAGCATGTATCACAACTACACGTAAAACTACGTCATTCCCGTTCTCATTCCTCTCTCGGGCGTAAATATGGCTATTATTTTACGTAACTCTATAAACGCACGTTCATTATCATTTATCACAATAAGTCTGAATATGACAGCTCCACAAAACAATACGTCGAGACTCGAGTGGGTTGACAATTTGTTTGAAATAGATACATATTTGTGTGTTTAAATAAAATACTGTATTATATGACGCTATAGAAATAGTAGAACTGTTGAAATTAATGTGATTCAAGTTGATGAACCAATTTAGGTCTAGGTTTGGTCAGAGGATACGAAACAGGGCTCTATGGAAAAAAAACCTTTAGAAAGGCCGATAGATCAAGAAACTAAAGATTTAAGAAGAAAAAAAAATCGAAGTTCCAAACGACTCTAAAAGTATTCCTTCGATATAATTTTTACGACAAACGGCTGATCGGAGACAAAAAACACCAAGACGCTTTTAGCCTTATATTTAGGTGTTATAAACGAAAGAATCGAGAAACCAACGATTTGCGAAAAAAAAACTTTTTTTTCGTTCAAAAACTTGGCTTCGTTCCTGTGCCTCGTTACGTACGCTCTAAACCCAGGTTTAAAAAAATAATAAGAAAAGGCAAGCAGCAAGAGTGTTGCTGCTTTGGCTTGAATGATAGGTATGTATTGTACGGACGCCAGCAGGTCAAGCTACCCGAAACTGTCAAATTTTCCCAATCAACCTTGAACCTAATGCTTTAGCAATAAAGTTGAAAATTTATTAAAGAAATTTGACAGATTGTAGTAGCTTGATGTGCTGGCGTCTGTACCAGTGTAACTACAGGCTCATGAGACATGTCGTCTTTGTCTCTGGGACTGCATAGCATCTGTTATCTCTTTGGTATTGCAGATATCCATCGGCAACGCTGACAGCTTACCGTCAATTAGGCTTGTTTCAAATCCCATAACATAAACAAAAAAACAGATTTAATATCTGAGGAATCACCTAAGAATCGCTAACGGTTGACATATAATTCAATTAATACCAATATGTCAAAATGTGGCAACCTTCGCAATACAAGACGATCGTGATAAATTGATTATTATAGTGGTTGTAACTAGACGACAGGATTAGCAAACAACAATAAATAAGGTTGTTAAGAACAATTTGTACTGCTGATCTGTTATTGAGTGTGTGACGCTGTGAAGTGTGAATTATTAGCATGATAACATACTAAGAGCTAATTTTTCCAACGCCAGATAATTTTATGCAAGGATTAATATTGAATTTTTGACAGTTTTTCCATACAAAATCTGTCAGGCGACCATTTTATTCCACGATAAAAATTATTTGTCGATTGAAAAATCAGCCCTATTAGTATAGTTTTTACACAACAACAACAATTTTTTACACAACAACAACAATTTTTTAGTAACAGCCCGGGGTTCGGAAGTTGACGGTCTGATACCCAAGTGCCTAAGCAGTTGGCCCATCTCTCTCCGGTCGTGACGGATTGCCGTCCCATCGGACTATGAGAGTGAGAGAAAAGAGAGTGCACTTATGTACGATAATATCTCCCGCGCCGAAGGATGGTCTCCGCTGAGATTGGTCGCCACAGCCGAAATTCGGTCTGGAGGACTTAAATATCAATAAAAATCCCCACCGTTCTTCATCATCATAATCACCCAACAGTCCAATTCCTCTCCAATCGTACGCCATTCATTTCGATTTCCGGCAACTCTCATCCAGCAACCCCGTGAAGATCTTCGCTCCTCCTTGGGTAATGGTATATCTATTAAAAAAACCTCCACCAGAAAAACACTCCGTTCGATATGAGGATCGTAATTTTTCGTTCCATATACCAATTATTATGATTGATGCAGCATACAAAAGTATTCACCTTCACAATGATACAAGTCATTGAACGATCAAACATTTCGCAAGAGATAAAATACAGACATCACGAACTGTATCTTAAGTACCAATTTAAGATAATGTAACATGTGAGTGCTATCATTATTTCTAGAAGTATATTTATGTACTCCTGACACCAATACCTGTACTCCTGACATCAATTCTCAATCATGTCGCACACAGTATTTTATCAGACGGTCCTTAGAAGCCAGACAGAGAGAAGTGGAAGGAGAGTACAGAGGCCTTTGCATTGTTTATTCTGCACAATCAAACGCAATTACAATATATATATATATAAAATATGCACATACAACGTAGTCAAAAACCTCGTACTCATACCCTATTAATATATTATAAACGCCAAAGTTTGTATGGATGGATGCATGGATGTTTGTTACTCTTTCACATCCAAACTACTGAACGGATTTGGATGAAATTTGACACACAGGTAGTTTATAACCAGCACCCTAATTGCGTAACACACAATCAATCTCAATCTGAATCATTTTGAAGGATATTGCTAATCCATTGCTTCATGTGTTCAAAAAATGTGTCATGATTGTGTCTGCTCAACAACGTAAATAACGCAATAAATGTTGTTGAACTGTCAAAATGAAACCGATTCCAATTGATTGTGTGTTACGCAATTAGGGTGCTGCTTAGCAGTCGAAGCGGCTGCTAAGCAAGAACCCTAAGCAGAAACGGCCGAATGTTCGGATTTCGCTTCGGATACTACATCCGACATCGGAGTAGACCCCCTGGATCATGGTACTCGCATTTGTACTATAATAACGTTTACCACAACGCCGTATCGCGTGGGCACTATCGTAACAAATGTGTTACGCTAATATGTACTTTACTGATAAGACGTTAACGGTCATTTAATGTTTTTGCTAGTACACTATCGCTGTGCAAACAAGAAGATCTCGTCATATGATAACAAGCTCACAATGTAATGGGGTTTAACCTCGTTAAGATGGTGTTATCCTTTATCAACGGCTTCAGGCGGTTTGCCCTTTAAGTCGGATTTACGATTTTGTAAATTTGTAGTGTCGTATTAGTGAGGCAACGAATTTCTCAAAGGATTTGGCAGTCGCTTTTAGTACATACATCCATAATGTCACCAGTTATGTTTAAGACTTATGTAATACGGCGAGCTCGCTATTAACCGAGTACAGATCCAGATTTTCGGATTCACTCTCTCTTCTTGAAGCAGTATTTATCCAATGCTGGGTGAAGTGTAGATATCGATGCTCTCAATTGAATGCTGTATTTCGACTGCTGCTACGAATTCTTGATTGAAAAACCCTGTACAACTTTGGCCGATCAGAGAATCAAATCCAGGTGCCCATGGTGATATGTCAGCGGTCTCCCTGGCGACTAGTACTAGGCAGTCAACACACAGCAACGGCTTTCATTTTGACAGTTCAACAACATTCATTGCGTTATTTACGTTGTTGAGCATACAAGTATTTCGAACATATGAAGCAATGGATTAGCAATATCCTTCAAAATCATTCATACTGTGGTTCATAGTTTGTTACACAATTAGGGTGCTGATGTATGAACGTGAACGAGGCAAAAGGAGTATCATGTAAGGATCTTAGTATGCTGACGTCATCTGATGCGTATTAAATCTATGCATAGTGTTCAGAGATTCACACTATTGTCATGTTGTATCGTTACTGTTAGCGTCACGCGTAATTACACCACCACACACCAACGCAGCATGGCTGCAGAAATACCTACCTAGTACCTACAGTGGTAGTACTCCCCCGGAAGAGCTCCCTCACAAACAGCTCTACTACTTAATATGTAGAACCAAGAACTTTAGCATGAAAGGCCGAGGTTACAAACAAACATACAAAAAAGTCGTATCCGACTAATAATAGACAATGAATAGAGTTGTTTATGCGTCTACTACAGACCGTTACTATACTACGGACAGTCCGCTGAGATCAATTATATAAATAAACTTTAATACACTGATTGATCGACAAATTGAGTTGTTTGTTTATATATGGCAGGCGATTGCGTAGGATTGCATTTGATTAGTTTGACGTACTTCTATACATATGTATACATATGGCATGCTCAATTATAAACGTTCCGTTAAAGTGGCTTAAGAATGTTTGTACTTCTTGTGCAGGGCTTGCATGGAGGCTGATGAAACCGTTGCACATAATTCGCACCTTTAAAGTAAAACCGTTACTAAACGAAATTATGAAATTTTATAGGGGAGCCAAAATTAGAAAATAGTCACTGTTTTTTCTAAATAAAATCTGAGCTCATAGTTTAATAACAAATTTATATAAACTTTATATAAATTTAAATAACAAATTTATCTTGTAGTTTACGTTTATTTCAGATAGATGGCATAAGTGTAATTTACTAGTACAGGAATATTTGGCAAAACTCAATTATGCAGACACGGAAAAACTACTAGAAATTTTAAAATAAAATCTATCTACCTACTCTAATATAAGTCTCTTCCTTTACCTAATTAATAATAGTCTCCACTTTATCTACTTTAATATTATTCGTTAATTGAATAAAAAAAATTATTTTTATTTATTTATTTTTTATTTATTGATACCTTAATTCATGAAAATTTTCGTTTAGTAACGGTTTTACTTTAAAGGTGCGAATATGCTGTATGCGTGTGTGTGTGCACAGGCTTCACCCAGATTAGGTTAGAAACCCTCTGGACAGCTGATCTTACACAGATGTTCTCAACATGCCAGGAGACCTAATAAACTTCTGGAGGGAGGTGGGCAGGTTGGAATAACCACCGACGGCCGCCATGGCCCACTCGAAGGAATAAGTGCAGAAACCAAACCCATAGCATAGAACATAGATGTTTGTACTTTGGACCCAAGCTACACACTGAAGGTATCATCCTTAGGTCTTCTGTACGTGGGACCGGGTTTTCAAGACCAGGGGGTCTACTCCGAAGTGCAAAGTGCGAATGTTCGGATCGGACCGACACATGCCCGAACCGAATACTATTGAAAAATGCGAAAAAACTTCGGATCAACTTAGTTGGGTCGGGACCATAGTCAATATTCGAAAGAGTGTAGGAGTGTAGGATCGGAACCGACCGCAACAAATAGTAACTTCTTAGCAGAAAATGGCCGAACATTCGGCCGATACTACTTCGGAGTAGACCCCCTGATTAGTCTGTGTCGCTGTCGTTGGATATGGCAAAGAGGATTATATCCTTCTCCCCTTATGCCAATTTATTAGTAGTCGACGCAGCATGATCTTCTTCTTCCATACATCTCTATTAGCCTTCATCTTAGTAGTCACCTCCTTTCTAACCATATCAACCATCGTTTCTTTGGTCTTCCTCTTCTCTTACAACTACCCACATTTATACACAAAACTACATACTGAACTAAATCATCAAAGGACTTCGAAAATCAATTTTTAAATATATGGTTTTTCACATAAGCCTACATGGTCACTTATGGAACTTCAGCTAGGTCCACCCACGGTTTCAATTTAGGTCGTTTCCTATGGAGAAGAGCTGGCAAGAACTCCGGCCAACTCCAACGGGCAGTTTAGCCCTTTTTACATACCAGTGGCGTAACTACACATACCCTTTGTGGCCCGTGGCAAATTCATGGGATTGGTAGGGCCCTCCCTCAATGTAAAGAAGCTCAACCAACGTTATATTTTTTTTTACTGGCACTTCGCTCGCGATTTCGTCCACCTAGATTTCGCAATTTCCCTACAAAACTGCCGCCTACCCCTGCCCTGCCTGCTACCTGGCCGCTTCCTTGGTCTAGTGTTGCAAAAAAAGTTTGCATTTCTATACTTAGGTATGTTAGGACTTAGGATCCTCCTGGGCTCATGGGGCTCTCGGGCCGTGGGCCCCCTCCAGCTGGGGGCCCGTGGCATTTTGCCACTTCTGCCACCCTATTGTTACGCCACTGGTACGTACACGTTTTTCTTGCCGTGAAAAACTACGGTTCATTCGCCGTGTGTAGGCAAGGTCGTCAGTGTTGTATGGATCACTATGGGAGCTTGATGACAGACAAGGTTTTTTCTACGGCGCGGTTTATACGCCATACCGTAAAGAAACCGTGCCGTGTACAAAGCCTTACTGTTTTCTTTTCTGGGAACGGCGATAAAAGAACCATTTTAGATCAGAATCCTGGAAACAAGGCAGTAAACATCTATAAGACGCAGGAAACCAGCTGATTTAACTGCCCACGCCAAATGATGTATTAGCAGGCATGAATCATACCAATTCTCCGAGAACAAGTTTGTATACAACGGCCATATAGAGTGAATGTGATAATTTATGTTTCTTTGAACGCTGTGTGCTATACTGATTGAAATTTTCCGTGACTGTTATTCAAAACAGATACCAATACGTGGGTTTTTTATTGTTTAAAATTTAACGGTTTGCCTGAAGGAAAGAGGTAGTTTTTTTTTCTGAAAGGATTTCCTCTCAGAAAAAGGAACTAAGCACCTCCTTCCTCATTGATATCCTTTGTCTTTGTCTAGAATGGATCCCTCATTCTTATTTAGGGCTCGTATTGACTAGAACCCGTATGAATTACCTGCTACTATACTCGTTTATGCTCTGTACCCCCAAAAAGTATTGGCATACTATGAGTTTCAGGTGGCCCATTCAGCATATGAGTTCTATGCTGTGACCAAACTACGATATTTCACCATTAAAGGTGGTTGTTACTGCCGTGTTACCTATTGACCCCGTGTAACACCAAGAGTTAATACTTCATATTCCAGAACACAGCAATGCTGCGTATATGCCTGGTGTTCTGTGAGAGAATGTATGCAAGGTAGTCCACTGTGCCATGTTAGTTTTATTATTGTCAACGTCATGTCTCTATGTTAATTCATGTAATGGGTACCGTTTTAATTTTTTTTTTAAACGTTGCTCCACACTAGCAATTTCTCCTGTATCGTGGGTGCGTTTACAACTACTTGTAGGTCATACAAATATTTGCTCCGTGCGGGAATCGAACCCGCGACACGCAGCGCAGGAGTCAATCGCTTAACCACTGCGCCAACCGAGTCGTCTAATTAACTATAAATAAATAAATACACTTTGACTGTGTGATTTAGGATTGAAATGATCATTATGACGAGTACTTCAACCAATCTTCTATATTTATTTTTAATAGTCTCTGTAAAAGACTTCATTATGTATTCTGTATTTCTTGTAATTTACTGGGGCTGTCTCAGTTTATGTATGACACAATGTTTGAGAAGTAATAAATATTTTTGTATTTCTTTTTTAAAGTCAAGTACTTGTTATTTGCCAACCTGCCTTAAATTGTATTGTGTGAGTAACTTTCTAGCCTTAAAATTCCGTGAACGAATTCCATCGTGATACAATTTCGTAATAATTTGGAAATCGCTGCACGAACGGATTCTTTGTTTCTTAAAACCCGAAAAGGAATGTAAACCTTACCATATAAGCGAATATCGCGAGCTATATGACGTTATATGTGACGTCAGAAGCAACTATAAATTCCCGTTACATTGAATTTGAATTGAACGTAGAAAATTGTGGTCATTACTCATTGTAAAATGGACCAATTTATCTTGATCTGTGGCTATACAGCTTCCAGCCTAAGCGGATGCAGCTGAATAACAGTATTTTACAAGGAGCGACTGCTTTTCTGACCTCCACGTCAACAACTCAGTTACTGGGTAACACGAAACCTCCTTGGCAACTGGTTGTCAGACTTTCAGGGTTGCCCGTTACGACTATCAAGGATGAATAAAAGCCTAAGGGCTTAACGTGCTTTCCGAGGCATGGAGGAGTCTCGATATGTTACGAATGGTCACCCATCCACGGACCGACCTCGGCAAGGATAGCTTAACCTTCGATCGACCTGTGCGGCAGAGTTAGCAGTTAGCTGACTGTTAGCCACGAGCCCCACTTGAATTTTTTTTTTTCTTTTACATACAACGCCACCTTCAGATGTCAGAATAATATTGGTCAAAACTGCAGCTGATATAGTAATAGTTCTAAAACAGGGAATGACTATTCTATATCCGTCCTTTTCTGAACCAGGTGAAATGACTAGCTGTCTCGTTCTGTGGCTTTTTATGAATGGGTGGGTGGAATTCAAGGATATACCAAGAAAAGATGTGTAGACCTGACCTGACACACTTACGGACTAGAAATATTAGTTAGAAGTTTATTAGGGACATTTGCATAGAAAAATACATTGTAATAAAACTTGGTTTCTTTTCCATAGCGAAACAGCGTGCTTCTTGGCCTGATTACATAATCAGCCTTTAATGTTTCGACCGCTGGGACACAGGCTTCCTCTCTTCGAGAGGGAGTGGGGTCCACCACGCGAGCCCAGTGCGGGTTGGTTGGTAATGTCTTTGAATTTTTGGTTCAAGAACATGCCAGTTTTCTCACGATGTTTCAGCATAATCAGCCTATAATGTTCCCACTGCTGGGACACAGGCCTCTTCTCTGTGAGAGGGAGTGGGCCGTAATCCACCACGAGGGCCCAATGCGGGTTGGTTAGATGTGACATTATATGTCTTCGAATTTTTGGTTCTAGAACATGCCGGTTTTATCACGATGTTTCGCTTCACCGTTTTGAGAGCAGTGCTGATGAAATCATTTACACAAAGTAAAGCGCCTGTCTGGGTTCGAACCTACGATCTACAGCTCTTAAGTCGCGGCCGTTACCACTGGGCCATTACCTACTGCTCTCAAGGTATATTTATTTTCCATATAATGATATAATGCCAATAAACGCATTTTTCTTTATAACAGGCAGAGTTAAAGATATATGCGTTTGCAACTCCCAACACATTGTAATCTCTCCGTGCATCACAATCCAGGTCAGGGCCTCACGGGTTTCCCCATTGTCTACGAACGTAAGTAGAAATACTTAGAACTAAACCAGTCATAGACATTGCATGAGCAAGAACAATTTGTAGATAATTGTCACTATCTGTAGATAAAAACAGGGAATCTACAATTTATTTTCATTATCATTTTGGCCTTCATTTTCTTTCATTAACTTTTTAATCAGGTTTTTGTGTCCACTATTTTAATGACGGGTGTCTGTCATTATCTCAGACGGATAATTATGCTTGCCTTATTATTTTAGGGGCCTTTGAGAGCAGTGGTAGCCCAGCGGAAACGCCAGCGACTAACGATTTGTAGGTCGCAGGTTCGAACCCAGGCACTTGACTTTGTGTAACTATTTCATCACCACTACTCTCAAAACGGTGAAGGAAAACATTGCGAGGAAACCGGCATGTCCTAGAACCAAAAACACATGAGACATCCACCAACCCGCACTGGGCCCTCCTGGTGGATTACGGCCCACTCCCTCTCACAGAGAAGAGGCCTGTGTCGCAGCAGTGGGGCCATTATAGGCGGATTATGCTTATGCTTTGAAGGCGAGTAGTTTTGGCTGTCTGTCAAAAAAAGGTTCCATGAAATATTGAAAAAAAAAACCCAGCTCAAATCAGGAAATGCTTTTCATTTCCTGATTTGAACTGGTTTTTTTTTCACAGGACCGAGTCAGTGTCCAAACACACTATGCCGAAGGTACGCGACCGAAGTTCCGCGTCTGATTTTACGTTCAGACGTATTCGGCTGATATGACACACCATAAGTGCCGAACTTACGCGGCCGAAATTCAGTTGCGCAACTTTGTGTTTATTCAGTGTGTCGAGCCTCCTGCTGCTCCCCGCCCCCGATCTTCTTCGGCAATCGAATTGAACTTCGGTCGCGTATAACGTGTGCTCTACAGAATACGTTGCCGCTGAACTTACGCCCGACCGAAGTTCGGCTGCACGCTATAACGCAACGTAATTTCGGCATAATGTGCCGTCAGTAATTCAAATAGCATTGCAGGCGTAATCGTGCCGAACTTCGGTCGCGTACCTTCGGCATAGTGAGTTTAGACACTTAAACCTAGCAGGATATTTAATATCCAAATTGAACGCCACATACATAGGCGTCCCCCTTTTTTGTCTGCGGAATCCGCTAGATAGAAAAGGGAGGTAATGAGTAATGACCATGACCTAAATCACTTCTCTATCCATTTCATGCGGCCAAAAGTGTCCATTACCCCATAACTGTCCCCCTTTTGTATGCAGCAGTTTCTCATGACCTTAAAGACATCCCAAGGGCGGCACGGCACAGCAAGGGATTTTTTTGCTACGAATAGGACATACTCGTCCAAGCTGTTGTTTTGCATCCTCGACCAATTTCAGGAGGCTGTTATGAAAGACATAAACAATCAAATAAAATTACGATCCCTGGTAAATAATGAATACATACTTGTTTTTTTAGTTATTTAAGTTTGACAGTATTTCAGAATACACCACTTTCAAAGAACAGAATCGCGTTATGGTATCGTATAAGCGGTCGCGTTTTTATGTGTGGTAAAAGGGCAGTTACAGTGCGGTCTCACACAGGACACGTTTTAAAATGCGTGTCCCACATATGCCGAATTCAGAAAATGATGACGAGGATGCAAAACGACACCTTGTATAGATACATTTCTCGCATAGAAATCCCTTCGTGCCGTGCCGCCCGTGGACACAGGCCCTTAGTCAGTTTTACAAGCCTAAAAATTTGGGCTATCGTCCAATAATCGACCCCCTTTGGTATCCACCGGCTTGCCATGACCCTAATCACATGCTCAGTCCATTTAATGGGACCCCATTACCGTCTCTCTCAATTCTAGCCTCAGCGAAATAGGTTTGACTTTGTAGCATTTGTAATGGGAAACGAACGTCTGTTTATAAATAATGATCCCATAACACGATATGGTTGAAATAACTGACCTAGCCAAGGTCGATGTTAAGGAGGAGACGTCTCAGATTGATGATTGCAATGTATAGTACCTAACTGTGCCCTTGATTACGTTCGCGTACATATTGGATTTCATTAGTTTTTTTTTTGCACGGAACCCTAATTCTTTTTCTAAAATTAAAGTAGACTAAAGTTAGTTTTTTAAACCCAGATACTAATTTGACAGGTGTAATGTCAAATTTCTATAATAAAAAAAACCCACAAACACAAAAGACTTGAGAAATGTCATATCAGTATCTGTGGGATTTAAAAACGAACTTTGTCATCAGCTATCTGCCAGTGAAAGTCTCGTCAAAATCTGTAGGGCACAACAAAAGTATAAAATCAATTCTTAAAATTAAAATAAAAGGACACAAATTAACAATAACCTACATATTTTTAAAATATGTATAATATTTCATATTTAATTTCATCGCTATATTTGGCGATATGATAATCGAGCTGTGACAAACCAGTTATTTTACTTCCCTTCCCAGATAATGTATATTGGATACCGGGAAAACCTTTGTTGAGCAGAAGTAATGATACTAAACGATTCTGCAACAATAAAACCACGAAGTTGTAGAACATCATAAAAAAAAATCATTGGGATCTTACGCAGATCAACCGATTGGGTGTGTCTACGTAATCGAAAGATATGGAAAAACCCTATTGTGAAGAAATAATCTTAGTATTAGTAGTGTATTAACAATTTGTTCTATTTTAAGCCTTCAAGGCCAGAACTTTATCAGACACTAGCCCTCTGCCTGTGTCTTGGTACAAGTGAAATGTATTCTTCCCCGACCCACCCCGTCGCATCGCATCGTTTGCCCACGCTATTTTTACGTTTTCGCTTAGCGTTCTTCCTGACTTTGACTAGCGTGATGTTAAATAGCCATTTTTAGGGTTCCGTATACCCAAAGGGTAAAAACGGGACCCTATTACTAAGACTTCGCTGTCTGTCCGTCCGTCTGTCTGTCACCAGGCTGTATCTCAAGAACCGCGACAGCTAGACAGTTGAAATTTTCACAAATTATGTATTTCTGTTGCCGCTCGCTATAACAACAAATACTAAAAACAAAATAAAATAAATATTTAAGGAGGGCTCCCAATACAACATACGTGATTTTTATAGATAATGGTACGGAACCCTTCGTGCGCGAGTCCGACTTGCACTTGGCTGGTTTTTTGAAGAATTGGGCTATGAGATGCAAAAATATTGTTTTTAAATCCGTGTGGCAGTTCCAGAGATTAGCGCGTTCAAACAAACAAACTCTTTTGCATCTTTTTCTTTTTTTTTGTAGTCTGACATCGATCCAGAACATTATGGATTGTATCATCAACACGCGAACTTCATAACAACGTTTTCCTTCATAGTGTAAAACAATAATATTTAACACGGTTACCTCAATTAAAAGTATGTGTGGTCGCTGCTAAGAATAGGGATAACGGCTTCTTATGAGGATAGACAGACAAAACGATCTGCATTACTAACCTTGTTTTTCTGAGAAAACTTGTAAATACTCGAAGATGTTGTACACAAAGAAAAGATCCAACTATCTCATCCTACTAATATTATAAACGCTAAGGTTTGTGAGGAAGGATGGATGTTTGTTACTCTTTCACGCAAAGATCGAAGAAAATCCGTTCAGTAGTTTTTGCGTGAAAGAGTATCAAACATCCATCCGTCCCTCTATCCATCCATACAAACTTTCATAACGGCCGTCGCTCAGCATAATGCAAAGACCCTAAACGAGACAGAGCCCCAGCGCTGGTTTTCAGCGGCAGCAGGCGTTGAGGTGATGACGTCAACCAGTGCAGCATACGATTAGACACAAATACGATAACATTTAAAAGTTGTATAATAACAATTGCTAAAACGATTAAAATTCCCACCTTTAACCTAACAAAGCGACCCAGACACATAAATGCTAAAAGTAAACATACGACACTAGTTTATGAAAAAAACTTGGCCTTGAGCGAAGGCCGATGTAAAATCCACTCGATCGCGAACGAATTTTGCGCTTTATACTTATTTTTATGAAAGGTCATGTTAACAAATAGGGTTATCGCTTTAATTCGGGGGAAGCCGGACTTAAAGGTGGCTTTATGATGTCACTAGCTGCGCCACGCGGTTTTACCCGCATAAGTTTCGATACCGTTGGAAAATCGGGATGAAAAGTATCATATGTGTTAATCCTGGTTATAAACTATCTGTGTGCTAAATTTCATCCAAATCCGCGTAGTAGTTTTAGCGTGAAAGAGTAACAAACATCCACCCATACAAACTATCGCGTTATTAATATTATGTAGTAGGATTATATCGGCAGTAAAAGTCGGATAAAGCTTAAAACCATTGGTCTTCGGGGTAGTTGCGTAACGCACATCAGTAGCAATGGGTTTCATTTTGACAGTTGAACAACATTCATTGCGTTATTTACGTTGTTGAACAGACACGTTTTTCGAACATATGAAGCAATGAAAGAAAGAAAGAAAATAAGTTTATTTGACCGAGCATAAGTAAGGCACGGATCGGTACCCTAATTGCGTAAGACACTATCAATCTAAATCGGAATAATTTTGAAGAATACACTTGACCAGACTGACACACTCGATATGGAAGTGAATGGAAGGACCATTCACTTTGTGACCAGTGTTTAGTAAACCGCCAGGACAGAGACAACCCTATTAATTTAAGTGGTAGTTAACCGGAAATGCCGTGGATTATACACCACTAAAAAGGCACTGTTGATTGCGTAAAACCCATTAAAAAGCAATAAAAACAATGTACTGCGGGGCAATCGTGTTACACACTAACAGTACAACAATGGCTTGCATTTTGACAGTTCAACAACATTCATTGCGTTATTTACGTTGTTGAACAGACAATTTTTTCAAAACAATGTACTGCGGGGTAATTGTGTTACACACTAACAATAGCAATGGCTTGCATTCTGACAGTTCAAAATCATTCATTGCGTTATTTACGTTGTTGAACAGACAATTTTTTCAAAACAATGTACTGCGGGGTAATTGTGTTACACACTAACAATAGCAATGGCTTGCATTCTGACAGTTCAAAATCATTCATTGCGTTATTTACGTTGTTTAACAGAACAATTTTTCAAAACAATGTACTGCGGGGTTATTGCATTTTGACATTTCAACAACATTCATTGCGTTATTTACGTTGTTGAACAGACAAATTTTTCTAACATATTTTTTAGAGGGGCATGTGGCTAAGTAATAACTACTTAGCCACAAGCCCCTCTAAAAATCCATACATATAAATACAATATCACTGCTTCACCCTAGGATTGTAATAAAAGCCCCGCGGGGTGCTACTGAGAATTTAGTCAAAAAAAAAACAACCGACTTCCAAAAAAAGCACTACAAAGTGAAAAATAACTTTAATTTCGGAAGTCGGTGACGTTGAGTTCGCATTTTCGTTGTTTGTCACGGAACGGAACGGAGTTCTGAGGTAACAACATAAAAAAAATACAATCGAATTAGAACCTCCTCCTTTTTTGAAATTGGTTAAAAAACCTACTAACGCTTTTCTTGACCAGCGGGGATCAGACCCGGCACGAAATTGTGTAACACGCTTTAAATTACAATCTGGAGGATGTTAAAGGAAATTCTTTATCCGTTGCTTTTTATCTTTGAAAAAATCATCTGTATAAGAACGTAAATGACGCAATGAATATTGTTGAACTGTGGGAGAGTTGTTGTTGTTGTTGGCTGTTGTAAGAGTGCTACGCCATTACCCCGCAGGACTCCCTAATGCTCCCGCTTGCGACCTCTAGACCTAAAACACAATACAATAAAAATAGATACGAGCCATAAAATCATGACGATGCAATAAAAATAACCAGCAATAAAATATCCGTAGATAGGTAACCTATCACAACATTTACACAGTTAACTTTTAATGGTTTCTCATATCGAATGACGCTATTTTTAATCTTTGTTTTTTTTTTGTTTCACTTTTTTTTTTATTGTTCTATTTTTTATTACTAGTATTGTGTGTCTATCTATCATATTTCTGTGAGCTTGGGAAACAAAGTAATTACTTACATTTGTTTTGTTTCATTAATCTGCCCTGAGCCTTTGAACTTTACCTATCCAATAATGATTGTTAGGTTTTACTGTGAGACTGAGCTTTTTCTGAGAAAGATGTCGAAATATTGCACCGAATAAACACCCATAAACACCCAGGAAATTGGGTGTTTACCAAAGCCCGGTGGATTGCCCATCTATAATTGCAATGGTTTAACTACTATTCTACAAGGCGGTTCGCGAATTATGCTCAGGCATGACAGCGGAGCCGCACCGGCGCTGGACCGCAAGGTTGTGTATACGAATGAATATCGCATCAATGAGAGGCATACGCGGTTCCGGCGCATGCATGATATTCATTCGTATGTCACTGTATGGCTGTACAGGCGTCGTGTACAGGAAGCCTTA
Organism: Apamea crenata; assembly: GCA_949629185.1. Lineage (NCBI taxonomy): Eukaryota > Metazoa > Arthropoda > Insecta > Lepidoptera > Noctuidae > Apamea > Apamea crenata. The sequence goes on along the minus strand of OX451380.1, from coordinate 4,976,189 downwards.
GAGATCACAGGAACTGTATATGTGGTTGTATCACCATCAGCTATATCGAAGGCTTCCCACAGCTGGACATAGACCTCCCCAAGCATCGCCAGAACGACCGATTACACGGGACCTAAACATAACGGACTTCTGACTACTCGTAACGAATATCAAAGATTTACAAATGACAGCCAACGGTTTAACGTGCTTTCCGAGGCACATAGGGGGGGGGAGAGGGAGGTAGGGGGAGGGGGAGGGGGGGAGGTAGGGGGGGTCTGGATATGTACTGGATGGTTACCGTTCCACGCACACTGGCTGGTAACTTCCAACGACCCGTTCAGCTGTTCTTATGTGGCCACGAGCCCCATGCACTGAAGTTAATTCAAAGTAAGGAAAAAAAAGGAATTATTCATTGCGTCATCTCTCAATGCTAGAATCCAATAAAACGTCAAAATTATCCCTAACTGAGCAAACAAAGATATTAATAAACCCGACACCGCCATTGTTTGACATCCTGCATATCCAGAACTCGGTAATAACAGTCAGGAGGAACCGGCATCATGTTTCATGGAATTCTAATACGAGACGTCCTGTTTATGTGTTCATTTTCCTTTAGGCTACATGAAAGGAAAAACGCTGAACGTTCGTGACAGGGTCGCAGTTTCTCGTCTAGGTATAAAGGCACTTGCAAGATATTAAACTTTCTACGAGGGAGTGAAATTGGACGTGCGAAATTATGCTCAGTTTTTTCTGCTACAGCATATTAAAATTATCAGGAAATTGAGTCGGTATCCTGTCTTTCTGGTTGCAACCAACACTTTAGCGACTGCCTATCTGGGGTTTTAGGGCTGATTTTTCCAACGCCAGATAATTTTATCCGAGGAATAATTTTGAATTTTTGACAATTCTTCCATACGACGTCAATTTTATTCCACGAATAAAAAGTATATGTCGATTGAACAATCAGCCCTTGGTCAACTAATTTTAAAAGTTACATTGCCATTGTGAGTTTTTGACAGATTTTGTATGGCAAATCTGCCAAACTCACAATGGAGAGACCATTGCTTGAGACCGATGCTTGGCCGGTGGGTGAGACTGCACGCACACAGATCGGCGATAGGTAGTTTAGTTTTGTTTTTGTTGTTTATATTATATTTTCTTTGTGATTGTGTGTTACTAACAATAGTTATCTAAGAAACTTTATGTAAATACTAACATTATGGACTGCAAGGTCTTACAATAAACGTTTATTATTATTGCTGTGATTGTAAATTAGTACACCCCACAATCCAGTTATTGGGTAATTTGCGTAACTAACAGTAGCAATGGTTTTCATTTTGACATTTCAAGAACATTCATTGCGTTATTTACGTGATTGAGCAGACAATTTTTTGGATCATATGAAGCAATGTATTATCAATATCCTTCAAAATGATTCAGATTGTAATTGATCGTGTGTTACGCAATTAGGGGGCTGAACTGACCTGAGGGGCAATTCTCGTAATTTTAAGAACGCTCACAGTCTGATCTCAGTCAAATACTTCTAATTTCCCTACTTTTTGACAAGTTTTTGACATTTGTTTGTCGCCGAGATGAGACTGCGACTAGATTTTGCACGTTTTAAATTACGAGAATTGGCCTTCAGATATAGGCGACAAATCGTTTCCAAGACCTTACCACGATCATCGGAAAAGTCGGAAAACGCGCGCGATTTGTCGTCGCGTTTTTTCGTTCAGTCCGGTCCCTAGCCTTAACTGATAAAAATTCTGCGTAGTTCTGAAGAACTTATGCGTACCAAATTGTAATAATACCGCATGTTGTTCTACAATTGCGTATTGATGAACTGAATTCAGTTCAGCTCCCCAGCGTAACTTTCCTTTATTTATTCAATGTGTAATAACTTAGTAAGAGTCTCCGTGGTTTACTTGGAAGTTATTGAGGTGAACCTTGAGTTGATAAATATTATTACATCCTATTCTTAGCTCTTCAGCAGTAGGTATTTATTTGACATTTCAGATACGTGCTAACTAGTAAAAATCTCACCGCGAAAACTCACCTAAGTTTATAGAAGATATTTCTAGAGAATATACCGGCTGCTCCTGACTTATTATGATGTCTAAAACGCACACAAGAACATTTTTTGGGCCATATTTTACTTTGCTTATGACTAATTACGAAATAGCTTAAGTCATAAGCTATTTCCTAATTCCGAAACGTGCGATGGATGATCGAGGATGTACTCCCAACAATTCGGAGACAGTTGTCATCCGACAGCCTGGGTTCACGTGGTGGATTTCGGGTCCCTCTCACTGAGAGGAGACCTCGAGTCCCAGCAGTGGGAACATTATAGGCTGATTATAAAGAAGGATGTACTGTGATAGGTAAGTATTTTTTATAATAATATTGTGTTCGGGACCGTGACGCCATGGTCCCGTAGAAGGTGTACGAGGGGCCAGAGCCAAATCGCAGAGGCTCCTTAGACAATTTTAAATGGAGTGAGGCATCAACAGACGATTATCCCTGTCTGAAAGTGCACCCAAGGACAACCACCGGTTGGTGTAGGACTATTGCCGATTACGGAAACAAAAATACTTAATGATTTTATTATTATACTCCAGAGAGATTATACTTCTCGCGGATGGCGAGGCGAGCGAGTCAGGGTCACTGTTCCCGTAACGGATGTTTACATCCGAATCTGATGTTTACGATGATACGGATATGTATTGGCATTTACTACAGCGAAACATTTCAAATAGTTATTGACTGATATGTTTGTATTACTTTGTGTTTTTCAGAGCAGTGGCGGCCAAGTGGCAACGACTGCAACTTTGAATTGTAAGTCGTAGGTTCGAACCCAGTCAGGGGCTTTACTTTGTGTAAATAATCTCATCACCACTACTCTCAAAACGGTGAAGGAAAACATCGTGAGGAAACCGGCGTGCCCTAGAACCAACAATTCGATGACATGTGACATCTACCAACCCGTATGGGCCCGCGTGGTGGATTAAGGCCCAGTCCTTCTCGCAGATAGGAGGCCTGTGTCCCAGCCTAGGGAAGATTATAAGCTGATTATGTTTATGTTTATATTACTTTGTATTTCGTGGAAGTCTAAATCAGGATCTTATAACACGAGGTCTTGTTTTCCTGCGATAACTCGGGACTGCGTCACGATTCCCCTAAAAGATAACCAATATAGGGAGATGCGTCATGTGTTATTTTCATTTTATCATCACGGATATATTTACGTTTCTACCTACCCCCACGAGAAAAAGGCGTGTGTTGCTGTATTGCTAGTATCACGGATATCTTTCTGATCAAGGTGGGAGAGGTATGTGGGACCTTTGCCGCCGAAAACCGAAGCGATTGCCGTTCTGAGCACTCAAACAGTTTTAGAAACTTTAGGAAACCTTTACATTTAGAATAGGAGTGTGCCAAAAGTATACGCTGCGTCTACGCGATGTAAATCAATGATAGATACGAAAGCACCCTTAAGGTCTATCCACAATTCCACACATATCAGGGCCGTGTCCGGGACGTGACAGGGCCGTGGCACACACAAGGTAGACATTGAAGCTTCGTCGCCGTCCCGGACACGGACGTGTGTGAACGAATCCATATAAAATGTGTACACCGATATTTTTTTGAGCCCCTGACGGAGCACTGTCCATCCAGAGCCCTGATATGTGTGAACCTTTAGGCTGGGGTCTATCTGGCCACACGGCGACCGCGACCGGCGACGTGTGGCCACCAAAAACCGCGTGTGTGGCCGTGTGGTCCGTCACCGACGACGGCCGCATGCTGTGTTCGTAAATACATGGGCGTGGTTTTACTCGCACGCCGCCTGCGACCGCCAGGTGCGACGGCAGCAATGAACGTTTTGGCAACCGTGTGTCGGTCATCTGTCGTGACGTCACTGCACGCTGTCGGTAGCGTGTGACGTTTTTAAGAGAGCTAGGGATGATTTGGTTAAAACTGTCACGGGCTCGAGCCGCGTCTGTGCCTGCACGATTTATAGGGACCAAGATTCGGAAGGCACACGAATGCTGCAAGATGTAGCATTAACTGCTCGCGCCACGGCTCGCGCCCAGCTTTGTCCAGCCTAAATCCTCCTTTATTGGACATCGTACTGGCGATGATTGCTGGAAGGCTGGTTTGCCCCTTCATCCGGCATTGTTCCAGCAGACATGTCGCTGTATCAACGTCGGAGAGAAGGTATTAATTTTATTGTTTTGATGATAATTTATTTATTGGATTCATTTTGTTTCTATTTAATTTATGTGATTTCTAACTTATTTTTGGCAATGGGTGTAATTTCATCATCATCGTCATTTCAGCCCGGAATCATTCATTGCTGGATATAGACCTCACCATTCGTCTGCCATACTTCCCGGTTTTGTGCGTCTCTCATCCAGGTCTTTCCCGCGAATTTGACCATGTAATTTACCTGAAACCAAAATAATTTATATTTAAATTCATTGTTACGTGAAGCACACCATTGCGACGACATTCGGAGTAAAAACAGAAATTTTCCCCAAAGTGACCTTAGCGGATTTTCCATGAGGCGAAATATCTCCAAGATCCAATCTAAATATACCTGATATTAGATATGGGTGTTAATATAAACGAGAGTTTCCTTAAAAGCAAAGGTCAGATGACCTTTGTTTAACGAGACTCATGTTTACGTAAAACTAGCTGCGCCTCGCGGTTTCACCCGCAGAAGTTTCGATCCCGTGCGAATATTGGGATAAAAAATAAATAAATAAATAAATCCCTGGACATTTCACACAGCACCATTTGTCCCAAGCTAAGCAACCTAATGCTTGTGTTATTGTAACTTGATGGCTGATAAACTACTTATATACAATTTTTTTTTGTAAATACATACATATTATAGATAGAAAAACACCCAGACTCGGAACAAATACATGTAGGTCATACAAATATTTGTTCCGTGCGGGAATCGAACCCGCGACACGCAGCGCAGCAGTCAATCGCAAAAAGTATCATGTATATGTTAATCCTAGGTATAAACCATCTATGTGCCAAATTTCATCCAAATCCGTTCAGTAGTTTTTGCGTGAAAGAGTAACAAACATCCATCCATCCATACAAATTTCACGTTTATAATATTAAGTAGGATCTACCTAGATATTACGTAGAACGTATTACGTACGCAAATCTAAATTCGGAAAAAGTTTCTGGATCAAAAGATGTTTTTGGAGAACCTGCCCACCAAGAAATATAAAATTTTCCGGGTAACCTGTTTTTCATTGGAGTAGGTCACTTCAAAGTCGTTAAGACTTTTATAATTTAACGGTTGAGCTGTTTTTTATTGAAAAGGGTCAGTGTTATTTGAAAAGCATCCAAGTGCGAGTTGGACTCGCACACGAAGGGGGACATTCTTGGGTAAAGGCTATGCAGACGAGCGTAGCCTTTTCTCAACTATGTTGGGGTCGGTTTCCAGTCTAACCGGATGCAGCTGAGTACCAGTATTTTACATGGAGCGACTGCCTATCTGACCTCCACAACCCATTTACTGGTTACACAAAATATACTACTTAGTATTGTCTAATAACGAATCAGCAGGATGCTTTGCAGTCCTAACTTATGCTTCATAATCTGCCAAGCCTTTTCCCAACTATGCTGGGGTCGGCTTCCAGTCTAACCGGATGTAGTTGAATACGGTACCCCTTGGTGACTGGTTGTCAGACTTTCGGGCTTCTGACGACCCGTAACGAATGTCAAAGATCAACGAATGACAGCCGGGACCAACGCAACGGCTTAACGTGCTTTCCGAGACACGGACGGGTCTTGGTATGTAAAGATGGTCACCCATCCGCGAACCAACCGCGGCAAGCGCCGCTTAACCTGTTCGATCGACCCGTGCGGCTGTTATTACTTAGCCACAAGAAACACTATTACAATTAGGACAATTATTATTTTTTGTTTTAACTAAAGAGCATGCATTATTTATGTAGTTGCATTAGTTAGACATTTGCATGTATTATATTTTAGCATTTTTAATATTGAGCGAGAAACGACCAAAAACACGTTTATTGTCTAAACAAGAAACGTGTTCTTTTAACATTAATTTTTAACATTACCTATGTATTTTATTTTTATTATTTGTACACACTCTGTGAAAATGTCAAGTGTCTACCTATTACAATAATTCATACGATACTGCGATGTGTCAGACGGACGGACGGACAGCGGAGTCTTAGCCAACGGAACCAATAGGGTTCCGTTGGCAGTCTTTGGGTACGGAACCCTAAAAACAGAGAATAGTGCGTATGATGAAGACATTTTAATATCTCATTTTGAAGGAAAGGTTAAGATCAAAAAATTTGGACCTATAATCAAATTTGATTAATGTTTCAAATTGACGTTATTTCAAGTTAAACAAACATCAACTTTATTTGATTGGCAATTAAGTTGATTTCAGAGTGACTAGCACCATTGAAAAAGTTATAAAAATGTTTGAAGTTGTAGCGTAAACTGAACTTTATTGTGTAGGAATTAAAGTTATCTTTCCATAAACTCATATTTGTTTACATTTCTGGTGAATATGTCGCGATTCTAGTTATAAAATAACACGGGTAAGGTATCCCGGTTTTTCTCTGAAAAGAGTCTGTGTTATTTGGGGAATCTTACAGAAGCCCATTACCTTAGAAAATGTTATGCCTTCCCAAAAGGTATTTTTTTTTTAATAATATTGTTAGTAAGTTAGTAGTAGTATAGTTAGTAAGTAAGTAATCATTAATTTACTACAAGACTTAGCCTAGGTAACATCGGTGTTGTTTCAATGAGGGATGGGGATGGCTATTACAGATGAGTAAATCCCCTGCCCTTCAAACTAGGAAAATCCTGTATCTTGAAGGAAGTGCTTTAGTGGGATCGACACGTTTTTACAAAATATTTATAATTGCGTAACTAACTATGATGAAGGATATGAGGAGAAGATGTTATGTTATGTTATAATATTTGTTTACTGCTTTTATAGTTTTGTGTAATGCCAATAAACGCATTTTTCTTTCTTTCGAAACTATTAACATATATGAAAATACGTAAACAAACAAAAATAATTGAATGTATAAACTTCTTCTTAAATTAATTCATGTATTAAATGTAAACATACTCATTTAAAAATGTTAATTTATTCTTCAATGCATGAAATAAAAGGCTTTTTTATTTTTACGATGTGAGGAATGATATGGTGTGTGTGTGTTGCTGTGGAGTTAAACAGGTCCGTTGGGGTTTGTGTGTGTGTGTGTGTGTGTGGGTATACCGAAAATATCAGGTCATCGTAATCTGGTTTTTCTCGATATATGACGGATGGCCACCCATCCACGAACCGACCACGGCAAGCGTAGCTTGACTTTCGACCCATGCCGCTGTTATCATTTAGCCACAAGCCCCACATTCCATGATTTCCACACACACGATAATCTACAAAACACGATGCAATACATTCTTCAATACACACACCTTCAAGGCTCCCAACAATAACTTATTGTGTTCAAATACTTAGATTTTAGTAGTAACACTTCGATTGTGTTCGGTTATTGCTAATCCAAATTGCGAGACCATTTTGTTAGTATTTTTCCTGGTGGCTATACAAACATTACAAACTGTGTTGTAGTTACATCATAGGATTTAACGAGAAGCGACTGCTTGGGTTTAAAAATCAGACAGTACAGCTTTTGGAGCAGAATGCTTGCTAGATCACATTTTTTTTCTGCACCTTCATTGCTTCATTTGTTTTTCTGACGTTTTTTTCTTTATGCTCAAAAAAAAACCTTTTCAAACAAAAACGAACGAATAAAAGTGAACAGAAGTATATTATGTAGATAAACTCAGTAGCAATGGGTTTAATTTTGACAGTTCAACAACATCCATTGCGTTATTTACGTTGTTGAGCAGACACATTTTTCGAACACACGAAGCAATGGACTAGCAATATCCTTCAAAATGATTCAGATTGAGATTGATAGTGTGTTACACAATTAGGGTGCCGGCTCCAGGATTTTCGGTAGAAGGCACTGATGCCCCTGTTGTACCAGTAAGCGTACAAGGCCTAGCGTATTTAATTGTCTTTAAATCTCTAAGAAAAACCACTTCAGTAATAAGAGAGTCATTTTAGTCTTGTTACAAGTAACTTTACCTTCAAAACGCACAAGACGTACAAAATTAATTACTTCAGCTCAAGAGTAAGTACATATGAAACTGAGATAAGGACAGGCAATTACTTTAGACACGCTAGACTACTTTTCACGCCAGTCGCTAAGGACCCTCATTTGTTACTAGCGAGTAAGCAGCAATTTTCCTCGGGCTGATTAAAACTTATACAGGTGGGAGGGACATCGACGCGCGAACTGTAACCATGTTAAGAACATAGTTCTAGAGAAGAAGCGTAAGTTAGGAGGGGGCTTGTGGCTAAGTAATAACAGCCGAAGCGGATCGATCAGGTAAAGCCACGCTCGCCGCGGTTGGCCCGTGGATGGGTGACCATCTTTACATATCAAGACCTCTCTGTGCCTCGGAAAGCACGATAAGCCGTTGGTCCCGGCTGTCATTCGTGAATCTTTGACAGTCGTTACGAGTCGTCGGAAGCCCGAAAGTCTGACAATCAGTCTTACCAAGGGGTTCCGTATTCAGCTACATCCGGTTAGACTGTAAGCCGACCCCAGCATAGTTGGGAAAAGGCTTGGCAGATGATGAAGCATAAGTTAGGACTACAAAGCATCCTGCTGATTCGTTATTAGGCAATACTAAGTATTATATTTTGTAATTGGTTCGCGTGTGAAACGCGACCATATAATTATATATAAGTTTTAATCAGCCGAAGGAAAATTTCTCCTTACTCGCTAGTAACAAAAGTAAAAAAAGCGACTGGCGTGTGTGAACAACATAGTTCTCAGTTATTATTAGTATGTCCCAAACGTGTTCTAGCATGGATAGACTAATTGCCTGGCGTTAATTATCGATCGCAAAATTATTGGCAGCAGGACTTTGAGCACAGTATACTGTGTTCGAGTCCTATCTTATGTTAAAGTCAATAAAGATCTTGACGGATTAGAAATTCTAATCGGAAAGGGTATTAAGAAAAGAGCCAATCTAAAGAAAATATGACTTAACTAATTGATTATGTAAAGAAGATAATGCTAGGAAATATATGAGTACTGGGGGCCTAAAAAGGCCACTTTAGGCCCCCAGTACCTCTAAAAGCTATTCATTTCAAAAATTCCCCGCAGATCATTAGGAATTCCTTTAATTTTCGTTAAATGGTTACACATAATAGTTTAATCACCTACAATTCATTTCATATCAATCATATTTGGTGTAAACATTGGTGGACTATTTTACGAATTTCCACTGTCAAACAGGTAAATCGCGTGATATGAATTGCACCCAGATCATATTATGAATTGTCAGTTTGTGACCATTTTACGATTTTTAATATGATTCATATTGTTATCCTATTATGATTCTGCCAAAATGGCCTTTTTAGGCTCCCTGATCGAGGAAACAAAAAGACTTAGTGCGCCAAGATACGAAATACAATTGGCGTAAGGGCACTAGGATAAAGATGTGTTGGGGTCGCGGGCGCATAGAGTGGGGACTATCTCCGCCCACCGGTGACCCCAGGGAAGACAGTGGCACACTGGTCACGTGCTGCCGTGCATAGCGACGCTCACGGGAGGCCAGGGATATGCCTTACAGACGTTGCAGAGGGGGGGTTCCGGAGCACCCCTATGTTCTGATGGTGATCACCGGGGTGGTTTTGGTGAGGTAAAAATCCCACAGTCCCCGACCTCCGCGGAGGGATTCCGGAGGTCGGGTGCCTTTTGAAGGTCTCCCCGCGAAAACAAAAAAAAAAGGATAACAATATGCGATTTTGGAAATCATGCTTTTTGAGTTACGGAGAGTGACGTAACACTGCATATATGGTACAGACGCCAGCAGGTCAAGCTACACGAAACCGTCAAATTTTCCCAATCAACGTTGAACCTTAATGCTTTAGCGATAAAGTTGAAAATCTATTAAAGACATTTGACAGATGTCTGTACCATTACAGTAACGCCCGATTACAGACCGTAACGTAGATTACAGTAACGCCCCTCAAGCCTGTTCCCAAGAGGGTGCGACAAACCCACCATAAATAACACAGCCAATGACGGTATTAGGTCACATGTAATAGGACAATCCTAAAACATGACATCAGAAATTCAGAATAGTCTATAAAAATTGCGAGAACCTTGGCAATGTCCCATAAATCAGCAGACTGTTTACAAATTACAGATTCAAGAGACTAGTTGTTATAAGAAACTCAGATTCCATAACGACATAATGTTGTACATGTCAGGAAAGGTATTACTTTACCGTGGAAAAATTATTGATGTCAATGTACTCTGAGAGGTGACGTCATATTATAATTTATACAGAGCGATAACTGACATAGTGTATTAGCTTATGTGAACTGTAGACATGATGGTTACCGGCTCACAATATAATATGTAGATTGTTTAAGGAGGATGCGCGAAATTCATATTGTCTTATGTAGCTCACGAAATTCAAATTGTCTTACGTTTTTTTCCAATTTTGCAGTTATTGTCAGGGTGTTTGTTGAACAAAATATGATTCGCGAGCGTAACAAGTATGTTTTTACAGAATTATTATTACTCAAATCATCAATACGACCCTCTAAGTTCATAATTATATGACTATTTCATGAAATATGAATCAATATGATTTAAGCGCAATTTGTCCGTAAGCTCAAACTCAGTCCCTATTTTCATTAAAACAATAACTTTTGAATTGTCAATAGGTCGGTCAGACAAAGATGAAGCTAGTTGTCCATTCCAAAGCGTAGTAGCTTCCAATGGAGAAAGATGGACAAGAAACTCCACGGACACTTTTTTAAATCAAAATATTGTATCGTATGCCTGGTGACCAAGTCATCATCATTCTTTTATTTGGGGTCGGCACAGCATGTCTTCTTCCTCCATACTTCTTTATTAGTCGTGCTCTCATTAGTCACCCCCTTTCTAGCCATATCATCTTTCACACAGTCCATCCATCGTTTCTTTGGTCTTCACCTACTCTTATAGGCCACATTCATCCCAACATTTTTCTCATTCCTCCGCATCACATGCCTATACCATGACAACCGATTTCCACACAACTTTTCTGTCACCGGTGCCACTTTCAGACTTCCTCATACACTCCTGGCGATCAAATGTCTACCAGCCGAAATTGAGCTAGACGTGACAAAAGTATAGCCCACAGCCCACAGGATGTTTTGTAAGGATGAATGATTTGTAAGACGTGTTTAGCTGTGACTATCCTCTGAGGTCATAGTCGTGATGACGAATGTAGGGCACTGCGGTTCAATGAGCATGTAACAGTGAATGAGAGATCAATGTTAGGCTGATCGAGTGCTTAACCGTGCGAGGTGAGTCTGCAAATAATCGCAAATATTTTTGGCCATTTTTTTGGTTGTTTGGGCATGTGATACGGAGGAATGAGGAAAATGACGTGATGAGAGTTTTGGGTATGAATGTCGATGGCTATCAGAGTAGGGGAAGACTAAAGAAACGATGGGCGGACTGTGTGAATGATGATATGGTTAGAAAGGGGGTGGCTAATGAGATGGCGACTAAAACTTCCACCGAAAATTGGTTTGAACGAGATCTAGTAGGTAGTTTTTTTTTAAAACGTCATAAATCGTAAATTGTAATTGTACGGAACCCTCGGTGCGCGAGTCCGACTCGCATTTGGCCGGTTTTTTTGTTCCTAGATAATGACAATAGGCTCTCCCAGGGTTTTGCGTGGGACTTTGTAATATATCTGGCAAAACGTGGGTGTACTATATGCCTCCGTCTAACGCTTCAAGAAATACGAACGTGTTAAGTAACTTTTTAGGGTGAGTTACGCTCAAAAGGAAAAAAACGAAACCCCTATAGGATCACTTCGTTGTCTGTTCTTTTTCTCAGAAACGCGTGGAGGTATCAAGTTAAAATTAATATCAAATATGTAGGTCTACGGTCCCTCGGAGCTCTAAAAAAATCAGGTTTCTAAGTCAACGCAATAAAAAAATACGGCCACTTATGCGACATATTTTGATACTCGCAAATAAGTCCCCTATAGGGCTATTCCCGTTGACCTAGAATCATGAAACTTGGCAAGAAGCAAGGTCGTACAGTAAAGGAGAATCTATACTTATGTGTGTAACTGTATCAAAAAAAAAAGTTGCGATTAGACTTACATTTGCAGTTGGAGAATTGATCGTGACGTATGGGAGAACAGGTTTTCCAACGGCACCCTTCATTGTGCGTGGTGTGTCATGCACTTGGTCAGTTTTTTTATGTACATAATAGCTCTATTCAATAGCAATTGAGATGAACTCACTCCAACAATAAGCAGTTATGTAGAATGGTCACGATTACCACATGTGGTGTGACTCTCCAGTTGAATGAACCGGTGACTGACCGGACATTTTGTATGGCCTACAGAGTACAGATGTCTTCCAAACTGTGAATTGATTAATTACTGTTGAGTTAGTACATTAATGATCATTTATCATTGGGAAAGTTTTGCGGACAGGACACATGGATGACAACGTAGGATGAAAGAAACGTTGGATTAATATTGTGTGAAATATAATGCTTGAAAAAGGGTAAATATTAAGATGATGGCCGACACAGATGCATGGAAGAAGGAAAATATGCTGCGTAGACTCGAAAATATGCTGCATAGACTAGAAAATAAATTTAGATGGCGAGTGGGTTGGGGAGTGGCGAGTTGGCGACACATTTAATAAATGTGCGTCTAACACACCCTGGACAGTCAATCCAGTTACCACCTTGCTGAAAAGCTACTATTTTCACCACAGCATGAGCTGTTCTCATCTAGTTCGTGCCAATAACCAAAAAGAACGGGGGAAGGCATGGTCTTCCTCTTTCATCACCTCATTATCAGTCCAGCAGTTCCTTGCTGGACATAGACCTCTCCAATCACATTAGTCTAAAAAGCTAACCCCTTACTACAAAACAAGGATTTTCTTTCGATCAGGTTTAAACCACTGAACCAATTATTGAATTAAGAACCCAACTGATAGAGAAATGCAGTTCTTTATACAAAAATGACAGCTTAGTTCGGTGCTAAGTTGTCATTTTAGTATTAAGAACTTTGTCTAAATCGAAATAAAGTTCAAAATACAAGTACTGGCTCAATAGTTTAGGTTAGGCAATAACTAAAGTTAGGTTTCGTTTTGTAATAAGACGGTATGAGTTTATGGCAATTTCCTTTTGACCTTTTGCTGTAGTTGTTATTAGAAGATCTATAATCCTAATCTATATTTAGCTTTTCAGAATCTTCTCAGACATAAAAAATACAGATTGTATTTTCAAGCAAGCGTCTGCAAATTGTTATGATTATAACAAAGACTGATTGATCTTGCTAAGAAAGGTTATTTTAAAAACTTTGTTTACAGCCTTTAGCCCTCTAAACGCAGTAAACAAAGTTTTAAAATAACCTAAACACCTACCTAATAAACTAAACCTAATAATTTATCCAACTACCCTTAGTTGGATAGTTTACTGATAAATATTCATGTTTTTGCAAAGTTTCCAGATCTTCCATGGAATATTGATTGAGTTTTGTTATTTTCTTCTGCACAGGTCCCGTTTCTGATGAGGACCATCTACATTACCTAAAGGTTATCTGTCCTATTATATTCAAGAACATGTATGTCTCTCTGTGTGTGTATACCCTGTCCATTAGGTAAACCGTTTTTTGACAGCAGGAACTAGTGTTTGCATAAATACTTTGATTGATACACGTACGGTATTATAATGTATGTAAGAAGACATAAATAAGATAATTCAATATGATAAGACGGCCGTTTATATATTAATTTTAGTACGCATTTTAAAGTTAACTTTTACGTAATCCTACTAATATTATAAATGCGAAAGTTTGTATGTATGGATGTATGGATGTTTGTTACTCTTTCACGCAAAAACTACTGAACAGATTTTGACGAAATTTAGCACACAGATAGTTTATAACCAGGATTAACATATAGGATACTTTTTATCCCGACATTCCCACGGGATCGAAACTTATGCGGGTGAAACCGCGGGGCGCAGCTAGTCTGGAATAGTTCTAAGACAGCTGTCAAAAAACCGGCCAAGTGCGAGTCGGACTCGCGCACCGAAGGTTCTGTATATCATTTTTATATATTTAAGACCTATCCATAGATACCCCACACGTATGGGTTTGATGATTTTTTTTTTGTGTTTCAGTTCTAAGTATGGGGAACCCCAAAATTCACAGAATACATCTACTTACCAAGTTTCAACAGTATAGTTCTTATAGTTTCGGAAAAAAGTGGCTGTGACATACGGGCGGACGGACAGACAGACAGACAGACATGACGAATCCATAAGGGTTCCGTTTTAGCCATTTGGCTACGGAACCCTAAAAACGGTTAACCTAATGGACAGGGTATAAGTGTAGTGGTGGCCCACTGGTAACGGCCACGGCTTTATGAGTTGTAGGTGGTAGGTTTGAACCCAGACAAGCTATTTACTTTGTGTAAATTATTTCATCACAACTGCTCTCAAAACGGTGAAGGAAAACATCGTTAGAAGGCATGTCTTAGAATCAAAACTTCACCAAACCGCACTAGGCCCGTGTGGTGGATTAGGACCCGTTGCCTCACACAGGGAGGAGGCCTGTGTCCCAGCAGTGGGAACATGATAGGCTGATTATGATTCGCCGAAGAGTTAGGAGTGTAGATGTCCTAATCCTAAATGTGGATTTCCTTGCATGTTGGATGTTCACTCATCATCTGCCTAGCCTTTTCCCAACTATGCTGGGGTTGGCTTCAAGTCTAACCGGATGCAGCTGGATACCAGTATTTTACATGGAGCGACTGCCTCCTATCACCTCCGATACCCCTTGGTAGGCCTTGGTATGTGAAGATGGTCACCTATCCACAGAATAACCGGGGCAAGCGTAGCTTAACCTGATCGATCGACCCGTGCGGCTGTTTTTATCACGTACAATACAACCGCGGATAGTGGCAGTTGACCACTCTTCAACCTCTTTATTACTAACGCCATAAGGGTGAAAATTGGTTGCTTCGCTCTACACCAGGATACTATCAAAGCCAACTTAAATATTTACGCCATACAAATACGAAACGATGATATAATTATGTTCCCACCTTTGAAAGGAAAACGTCTAAAAATATAATAGAGGTGAACGAACTATAGAAATAAAAAACGAATGAAGTCACATAACCTACGTCGACACTTATATGACTTTGAATTTGTCGAAAATCTTTGTAATGAGTAATGATGACTCACCTGTTGTTTTTCGTCGCACTTCACAGTCCAACCGTCACCTATCATCTGTCATTAGTGAATGGAAGTTATCTAGTTGATAGGATTTCCCCAAAACTGAGGAGAACGATGTTCTATGTCATTAAAATTTTGAGACTTTTACTAACAAGTTAGCTT
The DNA here is from genome assembly GCA_949629185.1 of Apamea crenata. Classification (NCBI taxonomy): domain Eukaryota; kingdom Metazoa; phylum Arthropoda; class Insecta; order Lepidoptera; family Noctuidae; genus Apamea; species Apamea crenata. The sequence continues at coordinate 4,960,680 of OX451380.1, read as the reverse complement.
CTGCCCGCGACTTCGTCCGCGTCATCATAAAATATATCCTATGGCACTCGGCAATACTGTAGCTACTCATAAAAAAAAAACTGTTTTTAATTTTAAATTAATTTTTTGTTACGTGATGGTGGGACGGGTCTAGATTGTTTTTATGTAAGAGTACTTTAAGCAATTTTAATTTTTTTGCTACTTTCTCTTCGCAATTTTGGTAGATACTGCACCCCAATTGCGTAACACCCAATCAATCGGAATCTGATTCATTTTGAAGCAAATTGCTAATCCATTGCTTCATAAGTTCGAAAAGTTTGTCTGCTCAACACGTAAATAACTCAATGAATGTTGTTGAACTGTCAAAATGAAACCGATTCCGATTGATCGTGTGTTACGCAATTGGGGTGCTGATCTTACGTAAGATTGAAAAGGGCGGAGGGGGTTCTTGCAAGTCTTATTTTTTCTTACGTAGGGGGACGGGTCAGAAAGTGGTAAAAATTATCTTACGTAATAAACAAACAGCCCTCTCCAATCACCAGAAAAAAAATAACGCTATTATGTGATAACAACGTAAATGATGGCGAAGTAGACCGAGACGTAACGTACCGGATCAACTCAGGATGGATGAAATGGCGACAGGTCACAGGAACAACTTGCGACCCACGGATGCCCCTCAAGTTAAAGGGGAAAATTTATAAGTCTGTGAGAAGGCCTGTCGTACTTTATGGGTCTGAATGCTGGGCTGTGAAGAAGACGGATGAAAGAAGATTGCATGCAGCGGAGATGAGAATGTTGAGATGGATGTGTGGAGTGACGAGAATTGATAAAGTAAGAAATGAGTATATAAGAGGAAGTTTGAAAGTGGCGCCAGTGACAGAAAAGTTGAAAGGAAATCGTTTAGCTTGGTATGGGCATGTGATGAGAAGGGACGAAACTCATGTGACTAAAAGAGTGATGAATATACATGTTGACGGATGGAGAGGGAGAGGAAGGCCGAAGAAAAGATGGATGGATTGTGTGAGGAATGATATGAAAGAGAAGGGAGTGAATGATAGCGTGACGGTTGACAGGGGAGAATGGAAGAAGAAAACGTGTTGCGCCGACCCCAAGTAACATGGGATAAGGGCAGGAAAATGATGAATCTTGTTGAACTGTCAAAATGCATGCAGCCATTGGTGTTGAAAGCGTGTTACCCAATTACCTTAATCTTACTGTGTTCTTAGGCTATGTCCTAGACATGATACTTGAAAGTCAAGTTTTCAAACCAAAGATTAGTTTTATAATGTCAGATATGCTATTTCAGGCACACGTGAATAATTCAACGACGGTAATGATAAAATTACGATGACTCATGTTCATTTTCACAGCAATTTTTAGTTACGCAATAATGTGTAAGAATTGCGTTCTTATCTTTAAGAGTAACTTTGATAAGGAAAGCAGTGTTCAGAGATGAGTTCAATTGAAAAACTACTGTACTGTACTGTAGTACAGACGCCAGCAGATCAAGCTACCCGAAACTGTAAAATTTTCCCGAATCAACCTTGAACCTTAATCGGTTTCGGTTTAAAGAAACTTTATTCCCAATAAAGACATAAGTCACTTACTTGAGAACAATACTAAAAATATAGATTGCAATAAGTTCGTCATCAGTATTACAATTTAGTAGTTACCCATACAATGCATTCATTTCTCCAGAAGTGATCGATCCGCAATTATGTGCTGGCTAAGTTGAGTTTTGAATGCATTGTAAGAGTGTACATTTCTTATACAGGACGGTAATTTGTTATAAAGCTGTGCTCCTTCAAAAGTTAGCATTTTTTTGCCATAGTTAATCATCAGCTCCAACGCAATCCTGACGATGATTGCTGACAGGCTGGACTGCCCCTACATGCTGCATTGCTGCAGCAGGCGTGTTTAGACGAAGCCGTTTAGCATAGACTGAATGTGTGTGTCTTTGTATGTGTATTTAAAGTATAGTAATTTTATCATTTTAATTTGAATGCTATCATATTTTGAGTTTTTGACATTTATTATGAATTCATTTTATTAATTTATTCTATTATATTATTAGTGTGAAATGTTTTGTAAATTGTCTTTTAACGGTCTACACTCCATTCGGAATAAGATTAGACATTGAAATAAACCTTTTTCAGAGTCCGTTCAACCGATTTTGACTTCTATTGCGTTGGCAGCATGACAAATGGCAGCTGCAGTAAATAGTTGGTATTGTAACCACGTTTTTACTTTCAATGCCATCCTTATGCCTACGGAATAGAAGTTAAAATCGGTTGAACGGACTGTTAAAAAGGTTTGTTTAAGTGTCTTATCTTATTCCGAATGAAGTATAGTTACCCGAAATTAATTAATTTTATTTATTTTAATGCTTCAGCGACAAAGTTAGTCAAATTTTGACAAATTATAGTAGCTTAATGTTCTGGCGTCTGTACATACATAAACTCACACCTTTTTCCCACGGAGGTAGGCAACGCCACCTGGGGCTGTAGTCTCGACATTCATAGCGATCGCTTTACGACCGAATTCGGTCGCAAAGTCCCGGATTGACAGGTGTAATGTATGGAGTGACAGAACTTTGCGACCGAATTCGGTCGTAAAGCGATCGCTATGAATGTCGAGACTGCAGCCCCATCTACGATCCTTACGCACACTCCTTTTGCCTCGTTCAAGTTTATGCACCTGCGGGGTAATTGCAACACACTAACAATAGCAACGGCATTAATTTTGACAGTTCAACAACATCCATTGCGTTATTTACGTTTTTGAGCGGACAAATCTTTCGAACGTATGAAGCAATGGATTAGAAAATATCCTTCATAATGATTCAGATTGTTATTTAAAGTATGTTACGCATTTAGGATGTTAGTCATACACGCACGCTGGTTGCGAGTACTACGCACCTGACCTTCATGAAGAACATCACCAATAAAGGTGATGAAAAACTATTTGATTCTATTTTAGAATGACTTAATTACTAAGTAGAATAAGGAAAATCTATATTCGTTACGATTTTACGAATCGTTCGTAAAGTGATTTACAGGTCATTGAACTAAGGTTTATAATAGCGCGCTCGTCAAATGCAACGACTATAGGCACTATCGCCAAAACCTATACGACCGACCATTTTGAAAACAAAATCCCGTGCACATGATGACCACAGCTGCGTCCGTAAGTAAAACAAAAGAGGATCCTTTTCAGGTCGACTAATAATATTCGCTGCAACCAGGAATAGTCCTTACGGTGATCAGACATAGATTTTGGGGATAGTACGTATTACAGTAATGAATAGGCCACATTATGGCATGAACCAAGGGGTGTCGTGTTATACTACCATCAGACCTCCACAAGGAGGTCAATTAGGGAGTCGCTCCATGTAAAATATTGGTATTCAGATGCATCCCGTTAAATTGGAAGCCGACCCCAAGATAGTTGGGAAAGGGAACGGATGATGACGATGAAAGAGGAGGGCATTATTACTTGTTCTGTTGACATTATCTCTGGGTCACCTTTTATGCAAGATAGCAAGATACCTACTTACAGAAGTATAAACACAAACATGGCAAACTGGCACACTTCACAAGTTTTGTTTATTTTTTTTGATACCTTATAGCTGATCACTCTTAAGATACAGGTCACCCTAGTTTAAGAGGCAGGGCTCACCCAATTCATGTACAGACCTTGTGGTTACAGCATAATTATGTACCTAGTACCTGTCTTTATTCTTATGCCAACCAGTTGTAATCGATTTTTGACCTATTTCTAACCATAACAACTACATAATGTATTTTCTCGTCTGTAACTTATTTGAAATAAATACTTAAATTTATTATTATTAAAACCTATCTTAAAAAAAAAGATGTTGACTTCTTGACCAGGGTCAACAGTCATATGTTATATTTATGCCCTGATTCTGAAGCCGACCCCAACATAGTTGGGAAAAGACGAGGCAGCTTGACTGATCTAAAAAAAAAAATCACTTGAAAAGTGGGTAGTTGTATTTTTTATAGTAACGTGTTTAAACAAACTACCCACTTTTGTAGCAAACACAAATAATTACTCGATAACGTTCCCGCTCCTGGGATTCAGGGCTCCTCTCTGTGGAAGGCGATGGGAGGCCCACTCCATCCACCCGCACTAGTTCAAAACAGCGGGCTAATTGCCTAACACACTATTAGTAGCAACGACTTTCATTTTGACAGTTCAACCACATTCATTGCGTTATTTACGTTGTTGAGCAGACAAATTCTTCGAACATATAAAGCAATGGATTAGCAATATCCTTCAAAATCATTCAGACTGATATTGATAGTGTGTTACGCAAGTAGCGTGCAGGAGTTGTAAAAGAGTGTCCATGGAATTTCTTGCCCGTTCTTCTCCATAGGTACCTACTACGCTTTGGAATGGGCAACTAGCTTCATCTTTCTGACTGAAGCAAGTCAAATAAACCAATAACAGGCACTTTTGAATTGTGAAGAGGTATTCACAATTCAAAAGTGCCTGTTATTGGTTTATTTAAAATAAATATTTGAGTTTGATTTCGGTGGGTTTTGAATAAGGACGACTCCAGATCGAATCCAGACGACCTAAATAATTATACCTTTGTCAGGTGAAGTCAGGTCCTTATTTATCTAGACTAGCATTAAAGGAAGTCGACGCGACGTAATTAATAACAATGTTTTAACATTACAATGTACGTAGAATGCCGTTAAATGCGCCATATTGCACAGTACAGAACTCGATTGAGGAAAACTGTTAGGTTTTTATAATGGGGTCGTTAGTATAGCGAAACTACCGATTGTGATCTTTAGGGTAGGATATAGTGAGACCATAACTTACGGGAAGGAAAATGCCGTGAGGAAAATTGCGGATACGCAGTAAAAGGCGTGGTGATGAATACTTTTGTTGAGTAGTGGTGGTCCAGTGCAAAAAACGTAAGAAAATTTTAATTTCGCAGGCTACCCTGGCGTTTCCCCAGTTAGTTAGAATATTAGTAGATACGAGGTATTCCACTCAGAGCACTGATTTCAACCACACTTGCCCGAACCGCACTTGAGCACTTCCACTAACCGCACTGAAACCAAATTTCGTAACGTGCGGTTCGGAGGAACAGTTTATCAATATTGTTTTTAGTTCCCAACGGCACCTGCATACAGTTTGTAATGAGGGACGTATGTATTATATTTGTCACTTTACTAACAATAGTTGTAAGTCATTATTGTAAGTACTAACACATTGGATCTTAGTTATCTGAATTAAATCTATAATATAAAAATGAATCGCTGAATGTGTTGCTAAGCGCAAATCTCGAGAACAGCTGAACCGATTTCGCTGATTCTTTTTTTAGAATATTCCTTGAAGTACGAGGATGGTTCTTACGCAAAGAAAAATTTAAAAAATAGGGTAGGAGTAGGGTAGAAGTAGGGAAGGAGTAGGTTAGGAGTAGGGTAGAAGTAGGGTAGGAGTAGGGTAAAAGTAGGGTAGGAGTAGGGTAGGAGTGGTGTAGGAGTAAGGTACGAGTAGGGTAGAAGTAGTGTAGGGGTAGGGTAGGATTAGGGTAGGAGTAGGGTAGGAGTAGGGTAGGAGTAGTGTAGAAGTAGGGTAGGGGGTAGGGTAGGGGGTAGGGTAGGATTAGGGTAGGAGTAGGGTAGGGGGTAGGACACCACGCGAACGAAGTAGCGCCGGGCAGCTAGAAATAATTTATATGGCAAAACAACGTTTGCCGGGTCAGCTAGTAAGAAAAAAAAAAAAAGTATTCTTTGTTCCGGATCAGGACATTACCAACGTATCGATACGGCAAGTGCGTGTAGAACCAACTACAACCACCAACTACAGTACAGAGGTCACAGTTGTTACGGGTCGTCAGAAGCCCGAAAGTCTGACAAACAGTTTTACCATGGGCTATCGTATTACCTAGTAACTGGGTTGTGGAGGTCGGATAGACAGTCGCTCCATGTAAAATACTGGTATTCAGCTGCATCCGGTTAGACTGGAAGGTGACCCTAACATAGTTTGGAAAAGGCTAAACAGATGATGTGACTACCAACTACAGTAGCATCTGAACCTAACCTATTCATGTAGTCATTTATTAGTTCAAATAGGCTAATTATGCTAGTCAACGGGTAATTTATCGAATTTCCTGGTTTGAACTTTATAAGATTATTTAAACTTACGTTGATTGACGAAATGGAACGTTGTACCTATTAGTGATACCGATGTTATGTCTTTATCGTTAATTTAATCGTAATTCAAAGATAAGCTATCAAACACATTTGATGGCATACGGAACGACGCGACGTATCATTATGATATAGCTTTAGCGCCAGAATTAAATACAAATTTATTTACGAACTTCATCTGAGCATTCTTCCCGCCCTCACCTACGGAGCGCAAACATGGTCTCTTATAAAGCGTCAAAAGCGAAAAAGAGTCTGCCAACGGGCTATGGCACGAAGTATACAAGGTGTCAAACTCACAGACCACATTAAGGACTCTATATTTCGTTCCAAAACACAAATAGCGAACTGGGCTGGCCATATGTCGCATATCGGAGCAGCAATATGAAAAAGCCACCACACAGTGGATCCCCAATGGCAGGAACAGGAAACGACTGCGCGGCCGGCACAGAAAGAGATGGCGGGACGAGCTGGACTCCTTCTTAAAGGATTGGCCCACAATCGCAGTAGACCGGGAAAAGTGGAAAGAGGGAAGTGATTCCTTTGCCCTGCAGTGGGAATGTGGCAATAGGCTCATAATAATAAAATAATAATCTTAGCGTCAGCTCCACAACTCTTATGTAAGTAGTACGAAATGCAATGCATAATTCGGTTCCTTTCAAAATGGTTGATCTAGATGGTGATGATCCGCGAGTCATGTTCATGAACGGGCGCCTTCAGTCACTCTGCGACTGGTCATCTCTTAATTACCAGGGCTTATCTGTAGCCTTATATTTTGAATGGTTTTATATTGTTGATTTTTTTACGATACTGTAGATACCTATTTGGTGCTAACATGCAACCTCCGCGAGTTTGTTAAAATGTGATTGGTATAAAAGACGACACAAACATAAAGATTTAAGTTTAGAAGAGATTAGGCTGACAAACAAATGGATTAAGATGTAAAATATTTTATAGGAATAATTATTGAACATTACGAGTTAAACCGTAGTATGATTTTATTCCTCCCGGTACCGAAGGGCACGTCTAGCCCTTCACAGTACCTAATCGGTGTTGAATAATGCCATCAATTGATGTCGATCGTGTAGGTGTAACAACAGCCGCAGGCTCATAGTGTGTTTTTGAACACTTTCGAATCGTATGATTATTTTCGATCAGTCTTTTGACTGGTTTTTGGTGGGAGTTCTAAGAAGTATCACTTATTAAATGTAATCTTTTTTAATGACTTTGGAACTTTAATCAAGTGAGCATCTTGCCAAATGTGTGGGAATTCCCGGCGAGATCGTTATAATAAATAAACTTTATGTACTTAGATCAATATTCATACAATGGATCCACATTATGACGTAAAGAAATAGATGTCAGAACCATTAAAAAAATCCCCGGCGCTTTAAAACTTACAAATAAAATCAAGATTAATGACGATGAGGTAACATTTCCATAAAACTGGATTCTGCCATGTATGACCTCACTCTAAGGCATCTGTCTCACTGGCACTCTGGCAGAGATTAACAACGAGAAGCGAAAAGAGCTAGCCCCTAAAAACGTGCTGGCGCTCAACTAGCACAGAACCGCGGGGTCATTGCGTAAAACACTATCAGAGTAACTATTTAGTAATCTGTGCTATCAGTAGCAATGGGTTTCATTTTGACAGTTCAACAACATTCATTGCGTTATATACGCTGTTGAGCAGACACATTTTTCGAACATATGAAGCAATGGATTAGCAATACCTATCCTTCAAAATGATTCAGATTGTGATTGTGTGTTAAGCAATTAGGGTGCAGGTCTAAGTAAGCCTATGTCCAGCCCGCAGTGGACGTCTTTAGAGTGAAATGATGATGACGAGCTACGAGCGAGTTATTCGCTGGCATACGTGCATGTATCAAACATGAGTCTCTCTCAGCGAGTGTTCTGCCCGTCAAGCGAGCGTCGCTGAGCAAGTAGGGGTCAGTGGATCGTCTTAGGGGCGGAGTTTTAGGAGTTGGAGTGTACGTTTAGGGGCAATATGAGCAGCATAGAAAACGAAAAAAGAGACCAAAAAACGAGGCCCATAATTCGGGAACGGTGCGTGTATGCTTCTCGCGGGCGGCGAGCAATGGGCAGCTCGCCGCCCGGGTCGACGGCGCGTTGTGTTCCACGCGCGCCTCAAAGAGATGTCAGCACGAACTGACGGGGTCCGCTAGTGCCGATGCCTGCCAGGGCCGCGGTTTGCTCGAAAGAGATACCGTGGCCCCTGGCACCACAGGCAACTGAAGGAACACGGGTGGGCTTTAGTCAGTAAAAGTCTGACACGCCCTTCCGCTCAGCCCAGAGCGGGAGAGGTCATTTGATGATTTCCCACCCAAAACAAAAAGGCTATGCTTCTCAGAACCCAAATGGTTTTTAAGGTCCAGGTTAACCAGATACTGCAATAAAATTGGGAAATTTCCGAAAATGTTTCGTTTTTTTTTAACCTAACCCCACAACCCACGTGGTCTTTGATAGCTCTTCTCGCTTTGACAAACAAGTACTCGCCGTCTGTGTGATTTTGTGTACCACGTAACAGATAATAAGGTTGGAAAGGCCCTCGCTGCAATTTTGTACTAGGACCAGTGTCGCCGCTTGACTCCCACTATTTTAATTTCTACACATACGCAATACTATGTTTACAAATATTTCGCACACAACCAAATCACACACACATAAATTTCAGGGCAGATATTCGTTCGCCCACTAGCAATAAGCACAAGCATAAATGCAATAAAAAATTTCATACACGCTAGTGCTTGACAAAGCCGATATTCTTTGTCGATAAATTATATATCTGATGAATTTATGGGGAAAAATGAATTATCTGTTCCGTGGTGTGTACAGTCAAAGATCAAATATGTGAGTACCTATCTTAATAGTTGATCGAGAGGTCTTGAGCGAGAAAACCGTCGATAGGTAGTCGCTTCCTCTTCGGCTGTGGGACAGGTGCCTTAGAATTAATATCTCGCAGTAATTTCTCACTATTTACATATTTTTTGCAAACTAGCAGAACCGGGTCTGAGTCATTGATATCTAAATAATATGTAACGTCTTTTTTGTTTGTTTTTGTTTTAATAATACTATGATTGTTGCCACGTGGTCAGAAGGCCAATTCCCGTAACTAAAAACGTTCAAAATGTTAAGCTACGCTTGCTGCGGTTGGTCCGTGGATGGGTGACCATTTTCACATACCAAGTCCCCTCCGTGCGTCGGAAAGCACGTTAAGCCGTTGGTCCCGGCTGTCATTCGTGGATCTTTGACAGTCGTTACGGGTCGTCAGTAGCCCGAAAGTCTGACAACCAGTCTTACCAAGGGGTATCGTATTACCCAGTAACTCGGTTGTGGAGGTCAGATAGGCAGTCGCTCCATGTAAAATACTGGTATTCAGCTGCATCCGGTTAGACTGCAAGCCGACCCCAACATAGTTGGGAAAAGGCTAGGCAGATGATGAAAAACGTTCAAAATGTAGCGCAATCTCATCTCAGCGACAATCAATGTCAAAAACTTGACGAGACGTATTTTTGACAGATTGAGACAGATCTGCGGGGAGATTGCGTAACACACTTTCAGTACCAATGGGTTTCATTTTGGGAGTTCAACCACATTCATTGCGTTATTTTTTACGTTGTTGAGCAGAAAGATTTTTCGAACATATTATAAAGTAATGGATTAGCAATATCCTTCAAAATGATTCGTATTGATAGTAATTATGTTACGCAATCAGGGTGCAGAGTTGCAGACTGTGAACGTTCTTAGAATTACGAGAATTATTGTCCCTCTGATATGAATAAAGCGCTTATTACACTATCCAATTTAAGCAATGCTAACTAGGAACACTATAACAGAACAGTTCAGTTAGAACTGTTCTTACTGCGATTACATCTGCCGATTTCCTAGTTAGCATTCCTTAAAATTGGATAGTGTAATAAGCGCTTAAGGTATAGTCCGGTTCAAACTTTCTGACGACTCTGAGTCTGAAGTACGCGACTCGCTGCGCAGTACCTCACCCCTCACCCCCGCTGACACGTGAATTTGTTACTGCGCAGCGACTCGCCTCTTTTTCCGAGCCGCCATAAAGTGTGAATCGGGCTGTTCCCTATCTCTACGCGTATCATTACGCCTGTATTGCCTAAATGGGTGGGCAGAGGTTGAGTTTGAGTTTTGTCATTTCGTCCCCAGTTTATCACAGTCACAAAACATGTTCGCCTTATTTTAAGTTTTAAAACAATAAAATATCTACTTCATGTCTAAAAATCAATTAGTACCTACCTATTGATTTTTAGACATGAAGGCAGATATTTTATTACCAACAGTTTAACATGCTTTCCGAGTCACGTTTATTAATCAATAATGTTTAAAATAATAAAATGTCTGATTCATGTTTAAATACAAAATACATTATGTTTTATTATGGTTTTGTAGATAACAATTGAATGGTACTTAATTAGTTTTTATGAGTAGGTAAGTAAACAATGTAAAAAGTAATTAGTTTTTTAATATCCCACACCACTAATTAAATGAGTAGGTATTTATTTTTTTAGTTGTAGTCACAAACATTTAAAAGGTTTTGCTTAAATGGTTAAGTTGAGATGATGAATGAGTCGCGAGAGATATTGAAACTAGGCTGAGAATCAGCAATTTTTGAACGTCAAACGAACGTCAACGTTACAAAGACCGAAAAGGCCCGCCCTTCACAACTTCCTAGTGCTTTAGCTGGAAAGAAGTGGTGCAACTACCTCTGCGCTGCTACCGACAATGCCGTAGAAGTGGCGAAGTTTTGGCCGGACAAAATTTTATACAACATTGTACCATTAACACCACGAAAAATAATGTTAAGCGCTATCACATTTTGTTGGTAAAATTAAGAAAAATGCTACTCAAGCATGAGTTTCAAATTTAAAATTGATAGATGTGTTACTACATACCTACACTGTGCTTATTTTATGTTTACTGACGTCACACATTGCTAAATGATTTTACAATCAGTGACACAACATGAAATCAAATTAGTTTTTTGTGGCCATCAAAATGAAATACCATCCGTCCATTACACTGTCTCCCACGTTTTATATCATAACAGAGCAACGTTGCTTAGAGGTATATATAAGTTGGTTAATATTATGATCATTTTTATCCGACTGCCTCAGAAGCCGGGTAATAAAGTTGTTGTATATTGTGTCATTCATATAAAAAGAAATGAGTAAGAACAGTCATCTAAAAATAACGGATGTTGATGCATGGGAAGCGAGGAAGGCCTAAGAAATTAAAGAGGAGGGGGTGAAGGATAGGATGACGGTTGACAGAGGAGATGGGCAGACAACATTGTTACCAACTCGGGTAGAACCTGGATATGGTTACCACAGGGGCATCGAGAATGGCACTTGAAAAGTGAAGCCCATGCTTAGCAGTGGGTGAAGCCGGGCTGTGGATGATGATGATGGTGATGATGACAGGGAAGAAAGGAAGAAGAAAACGTGCTGTGCCAACCCCAAGTAACATTGGACAAGGGCAGGAAGTTGTTTGGGCAGTCATTAAAGAATCATTAAACACATTCAAATTGAGTGTTAAAAGACAATGTGTTAATTACATTGTTCTCTTCACAAGCAAGTTGAGTGTAAAGCAGTAAATGAAATACTAGGAACGCATAATTAGTTAGTTGTTTATGTACTACAGACATGATTATTGAGTGCAATAACTTGAATATGAGCAATTTAATGTAAATAGACTCTGATGGAGGACTCTATTGGAGGTATTTTTCCTTTTGTTACTTTTTTATATAATTTGTTTTATTTTTAACTGTGTTTAGTTTATGATCCTGTACGAGTTGCAATAAATACTTTTTCTTTCTTTCTATTGTGTTTGCTCAGTGTGCTATGGAACGAGCTATGCTTGGAGTCCCTCTGAGGGATAGATTACGGAATGATCCGGCAGAGAACCAAAGTTGTCGACATAGCTCACAGAATAAGCAAGCTGGAGTGACAATGGTCCAGCCATATTAGCCGTAGAACCGATGACCGCTGGGGTAGACGAGTTCTTAATTGGTGACTGTGAATCGGTAAATATAAGGTAGGATGCCCTCAGGCTAGGTAGAGCAACTTTTTACGTAGGGTGGCTGGTAGCAGATGGATGAAAATGCTGAGAATGACCCGCAATTGGAGGCCTATGTGTGCAGCAGTGGACTGCTGTAGGCCGATGATGATTGTGTTACTCAGTAACTGGGTTGTGGAGGTCAGATAAACAGTCACTGCATGTAAAATACTGGTATTCAGCTGCACCCAGTTAAGACTGGAAGCCGCCCCAACATTGTTGGGAAAAGCTTATGATGATGGGAAATGATTAAGACGGTGAACTACTTTAATGAGGCGGAATATATAAACACTGATTCTTTCAAGTAGGGTTTAAAATTAAACCTCTTTCTGTAAACAACAATTTCCAAGGAAAAAACAAAAAAAAAAATATTTCCTATTTTCACCATAATAAGAAACAGGAAAAGGAAATGAATTTTTCAGTACTTACATTATTATTACACAGCAAAAAAGGCACCCAATTAAACTTTCACAAACTTCTTTGAGTTTTATTTTATTACAAAACTTAGTTTTGCTGCAATTGGAAAAACCCGATTTCTCTAAGAAATACCCTGAGTTTTATTATTTGTCATCAGATATTGTCTGTACATTCCCAATGGCAGTGTTGTGCAATATGTATACAACGTTTTTATCTCATGTTTATCTAAATCCGATAATTTGAGGCATAGTGAGGCTGTAAGAGTTCAAAGGCTTTGCCAATTTACAATTACACAGCGAATTTAAAAACTATTTATACCATAGATGTGTTCGTTCTGACAACCGTTTATTTCAATTTTTTTTTTTGAACGTGTAGGTATGTTTGTTATTCATTCAAGATCACAAACTCGTATTCCGCGAAGTTTTAAAACAGGAGGATGTAAAAAACATTATTTCATAATGACGCAAACCTCGCGACGCGAAGCTTTAGGTAAAAACCAGAGCTAATTTTAATTCTTTTGTCATTCAAGCGTGATGACTTGATGAGCTAAAGGTACTAACGGGTACAGGCTAATTTTAAAATGTGACGTCATATGTAAACAACGTTGAATAGCAGTTTTTCAAAGTTACAAAATAACTTTCCAAATTAATAAAAACTTACCTTTCCATTGATGCCAAGGCCGAGTACTGTATTGGAGATCTCGTAGTCATCCGTGATTGGCGTAGTTTTGATAGACTTTGTAAAATTACTCATCTTGATGCACTTCACTATTTTGAAACACAAAACAAAAAGTATTTTGTTAACACTCTGTCAACACAATACCACTGCAACACTGTTTAAAGTTTTAGGAGTAAAATATATTTTGTTTTATTATTATTGCACACGTACACTACAATTCAAAATAACTTGTAAACTATTATTGGTTTCATGTGTGACAATGACCGACCGTATCACGTCGTTGAGCAACCGCGGCACAGTGCTTCAGTGCTTCCACAGAGCATGTAACCTGTGCTTCCTTACATAAAAATGTACTCTGTGCAGTGCTGCCAATGCCAAAAATGCCAAACGAAGACGCGCTGTCAATGTCAACTTGCGGAATATTTCGTTCGAAAAGTTTTCTTTGACTTTCAAAATAATTAGAATATAATAAAATATTGAAATGCGCCTGCAGTGTATTTTTTTTTATCAAATTCCACACAAGGGCACAATATTATGTTCCGTAAATAAGAAGCAATTTGGAGTGGGTGGATACCATCGACATACTGACATTTTTTATTTTATTCATTCATTCTTTTATTTTTCAAACATCACTGCCTAAGTCGGCAAAGTAACCCCCTATCTTATTCGCAATCTTTGTGAATAAAACCCCGGTAGTGCTGAAACTGGCAGTGTATGTACAAGGAAATTTATAAATTTAGGTAAGGTAGAAATAGGTACTTAAGTATACAATCATAGATTCTTCAGAATATTATTTATGTAAGAACCTTTCTGTATGAATGAATGAAATGCACCGACCCCAGCACGGTAAGACTAGGCTAGATTAAACCCCAAATGAACGATTTGCACTAGCTTTTCTCAGACTCATGTTTCATGGTGCTACAGAGAGTATTGCATACAAGGAGTAGTCCGGGGGGCACCATACAAGGGTCTGAATATATTTTTTTTTAAATTGCCTCGTTAATCTAGTGGTCGCAAGCATTACTGCTGAGCGTGAGAGGTTTTTCCACCTGGAATTTTTCGTTAGCAGCTCTGAGTCTGGATTCGTGCCCGGTGAGTGGCAATAGGCTCGTCTCTTGTTACATGGGATTTCAACATAACTGGCGAAGTGTGGATATAGGTGCAATTCTGCCTGCCCCTTTGGGAATTTACTAGCGTGTAGATATGATATTTTGTGAATATTTTAACTCCTACACACATTACACTAATTAGTAATGACGGTTTTCATTTCGACGTTACTGAAAAATATTTAATTTTGAACCGAGCATTTCATTTCTGAACGAACATGCGTCAGTTTTTATCGTAATGTTGGTAGAGTTGGCAGCTTGTAGCGCTATCTGTTGACAGATTATTAAACCGCGTAGAGACAGTTTTTTTAAAGCTTTCTAGTATTTAGTATAGATGGGGTTATAACATCTTTTAATAAAATTAGTCCTAGGTACGATATTTTATTTATTTAATGTAAGAATAGGAAACATATTCAAAGAATTAATTATGTAAATGGGCAATATTTTAATTGGTTTGAAAAGTTGCCAATGTTACTAATTTGTTTCCACGTTTCAATCACAAACAAATGCACTTTCGTTTTAATTTCGCATAGGTACATAAATATTATTATGTAAATTGTTAGCTGTTAATTCCTGTTTCATCTTACGTAATTATTGGTATTGACTAATTAGAATTGCAAAACTAGTGTTGCTAATCAAATTGTAATAACGTTATTACGTACTGTAGGTAAGTATTAAGGTATACAGTTCCTTTAAAATGTTATGATTACTCAATGAATACAAACTAAGGATTAGAAATCTAGTAATAGGTAGCGGTACCGCTAAGAAACCGTGCTTACGTAGGTACTTATACTTCAAGCAGGGATCGAACTTACAACCTGCGGGGTACTAGGTATTAGGTACTCAACATCTGCTTAACCTTTTTAACCACATGCCGCATTACTTTGTGTAAGTTATTTCATCACAGCTGCTCTCAAAACGGTGAAAGAAAATATCGTGAGGAAACCGGCATGTCCTAAAACAAAAAAACGAAGACATGTGACATCTACCAACTCGCACTGGGCCCGCGTGATAGATTATAGCCCACTCCCTCTCACTGAGAGGAGGCCTGTGTCCCAGCAGTGGGAACATTACAGGCTGATTATGTATAAATTGCCTACACAAACTGCCAGACCATGATCAAAACTAGACAGTCGTTACGGGTAGCAGAAGCCCAGAAGTCTGAGAATCAGTATAATTGGCAAAAAGGTTAATGATAAAGTATGAATATCATAATAGAATAATATCACAATTTGAAACAAATAATTACATCCTACTAACGAAAACATAATAATGGTAATTTTTACAGTAGAGTACTCAACGGTGCCAAGGCTGTTTTTAGACTACTCGTCACCCAAATGCACATAGCGTGAAGATTTTAGACAAAAAAAAACCGCCCAAGTGCGAGTCGGACTCGCGCGCCGAGGGTTCCGTACAATTTAAAATTATTAAAAATATTTTTATTATAATTATAATGTAACTAAAAATTTACGGTTTTGGCAATTTTTCCTTTAACTGTGCTATAAGGCGTTGCTTCGTACCAAATTTCAAGATTCTGAGTTCACGGGAAGTACCCTGTAGGTTTTGATTCCCTTGCGAGTGTCGAAAATTTGCGGCATAAACGGCTGTATCTTTTGATTGCGTTGGCTTAAAAGTTTGATTTTTTCACAGCTCCAAGGGTCAGTAGACCTGAGTATTTAATACAAATTCCAGCTTGACCAAGATCAAAAAGAAAAAGAAAAGGAAAAGGGTCTTGACAGACAGACGGACGGACAACAAAGTGATCCTATAAGGGCTCCGTTTTTTCCTTTCGAAGTACGGAACCCTAAAAAACATGGTTTATCCAAATACAATGATTACCCCTCCTAGCTAGATCATGAATCAAGATACTTACCTAGTTATTTTGCTGCATAAGCAATATCTGCCCATAATGTTCCCACTGCTGGGACACAGTCCTCCACTCCCCTCAATGAGAGGGAGTGCGTGGGCCGTATTCCACCACGCGGGCCCAGCGCGGGTTGGTAGATGTCACATGTCTTCGAATTTTTGGTTCTAGGACATGCCGGTTTCCTCACGATGTTTCCCTAATTGCGTAACACACTATGAATCTCAATCGGAATCATTTTGAAGGATATTGCTAGTCCATTGCTTCATGTGTTCGAAAAATGTGTCTGCTCAACAACGTAACTAACGCAATGGATGTTGTTTAACTGTCAAAACGAAAGCTTTTACTACTGATATTGTGTTACGCTATTACCCCGTAGGAGATATGTACGCATGGCTACACATCAAGCTATACACAACCAGTATAAGCTGACTTCTGATTGTACGAAAAACCTATACAATGCGAGGTCAGCTAAAACTGGAAATGTATAGCTTGATGTGTAGCCGTGTGTACATGTAAATTCGCGCGCACCACGTTCTTCGAGGTTCTTATCACCGGCTAAACGTACGTACTTATGTCACGAAAACTTAAATACAAATAGCATACTCAAGTTGGTCGAGGACCAATAGGTTGGCACCGTTATCTGTTGAGTCTAATAAATGTCAACCTAGACCCAAGTTCAATACTGGAGATCTTCCAGATGATGTAATCTTACTCGAGCTAGCACCGTTTATATAAATTCATAATTATCTTATGAGTACTCACTGTATCAACATTTCTCCATTTATATTAAGGTTCAATTTACTTAATAGTGATGGGCGAGCCAGCATAGCTATTCACAACCAAGCGATACGCTTCCGTACCGTATCGAACATCAATCAATGTTATCGTAGGAGTCCTCTATACGCTGTTTACAATTCCAAAACCAAAAAAAAATACAGTTTAAATCATATAAACGACCATTATTCTTCCGACAGATGTTAAGGCAAATCAGAGGGGCAATTCTCGTAATTTTAAGAACGCTCACAGTCTGATCTCAGTCTCAATCTGTCAAAAAAAAAACATCCCTACATTTTGACAAGTTTTTGACATTTGTTTGTCGCCGAGATGAGACTGCGACTAGATTTTGAACGTTTCAAATTACGAGAATTGGCCTTCAGGTTATCGAAATGTGTCATTTTCTGTCAGATTTTTGTGAATAGTTATGCTGGTCATCGACCAGGGGATCCTATGACTTTACACTCAGCAGCTTGCGACCACTAGATCAACGAGGCATTTTTAATGTGATTTTGACAGGTACATACATAGCATCACGCAGGTCTTCCCCGAAGGGTTAGACAGAGGTGTAGTACCGATAAATAATAATAATAATATCGCTGGACATTTCACACAGCACCATTTTGTCCCAAGCTAAGCAACCTAATGCTTGTGTTATGGTAATAAGATGGCTGATAAACTACTTATATACAATTTTAAATAGTAGCTGTTCACACACATTTCGCCAGTTTTGTTTCAGTCTCAGGCGAGCCTATTGTCATCAATTGGGTACAGGTCCAGACTCCACGCTGCTACTGAGAAATTCCAGGTGAAGAAATCCAATAACAATTTGACAGACCCGGGAATCGAACCCAGGACCTCATGCTCTGCAGTAGCGCTTGCGACCACGAGTGTACTACGTGAGCTCGACAAATGGATGTGCGGATAACACTTGTGCGACATAACTGTACTGCGATTCACCATAGTTCGAATGCACGCTTGTGCGGCAAGCAAAATAATATTAAGACTTAGTCGACGGAGCCCCGCTTCGCCCCCTATCGGGCCCCTATTTCTGTCTGCAGGGTTTAAAGGAACCTAACCGAACCGAACCTCGGGGTGCCTCTGACGTCGAAGACTTAATATTATTGCTTGTCGCACCAGCGTGCATGGCTTATTTTTTATTTAATTTTATATTTGAATTGTTTTTTTTTATCTGTTCATTACGGACGCTTTTAATGTTCTGCATCGTTCTCACATGCATAATTTCTAACATGAATGATGTAACCAATACTTTGTAACCATATTATTCTGATTTAAAAGAGTGTCCATGGAGTTTCTTGCCCGTTCTTCTCCATAGGTACCTACGCTTTGGAATGGGCAACTAGCTTCATTTTTCTGACTGACCGACCCCTTGACAATTCAAAAGTACCTGTAATTGGTTTAATTGAAATAAATACTTTGAGTTTGAGTTGAGTTTGAGTTGAGTTTGAGTTGAGTTTGAGTTGAGTTTGAGTTGAGTTTGAGTTGAGTTTGAGTTGAGTTTGAGTTGAGTTTGAGTTGAGTTTGAGTTGAGTTTGAGTTGAGTTTGAGTTGAGTTTGAGTTGAGTTTGAGTTGAGTTTGAGTTGAGTTTGAGCTGAGTTTGAGTTGAGTTTGAGTTGAGTTTGAGTTGAGTTTGAGTTGAGTTTGAGTTGAGTTTGAGTTGAGTTTGAGTTGAGTTTGAGTTGAGTGCATTCGAACTATGATGAGTCGCATACAGTTTTGTCGCACAAGTGTCCACTGGACCAACAAGATCTTATAATATATATTTCATCCGAAATCGAAAGCGTATAATGACATGACAACTACACAAACCAAATAAAAATAATGTTATAAAATGCCAAAAGTAACTACCGTGTCATGTTGCACGTAATACAAGGCATTTTGGTAGAAACTAAATTTATCGTGCACTGCCAAATATTGAGGATTTTATTGTCGTTGTTGCGAGAGCCGAGACTGGCTGACTGCGGTTTGTGTGGGGCTAAAAAACTGGCGAAACAGTTAAGGTTTTTTTTGCATTTTTCTACACTGCTTTAACCAGAAACCATCAAAAAGCCATTGTGTCTCGCGTGGATACATGTTCCGAAAAATACGAAGGGATAATAAAGACTTGCTTCGACAAGCGGCATAGGAAGTGGAGATGCAGCCTAAAATTACCATTATTTTTTTTTAAGTGTACGTGGATCCACGTTCCGAAAAATACGAAGGGATAGTAAAGACTTGCTTCGACAAGCGGCATAGGAAGTGGAGATGCAGCCTAAAATTACCATTGTTTTTTTTTAAGTGTACGTGGATCCACGTTCCGAAAAATACGAAGGGATAGTAAAGACTTGCTTCGACAAGCGGCATAGGAAGTGGAGATGCAGCCTAAAATTACGTCAGTGAAACCATTGTTTTTTTTAAGTGTACCCTTTTGCAACTAACAAGATTTGTGGCCGATAATCTATAATCTTAAGGATTGAGACATGTTTAAAAGGCTTTAAAGTAGGGATAATAAGGACAGTCACATATGTGTATTAATTTAGCTTTAAATTAAATAACATTGTGAAGTTACTTTACTCCTCTAGTAACAACGAATCATCATTTGCCTAGTCTTTTCCCAACTATGTTGGGGTCGGATTCCAGTCTAACCGGATGCAGCTGCAGCTGGACCATTATTTTACATGGAGCGACTTCTTATCAGGCCTCCACAACCCAATTACTGGGTAATACGATACCCCTTGTTAAGACTGGTTATCAGACTCACATCCCAGCACCACCACCAACGAACCACGAATACTCAATGTTAAACAAACCTTAACGACACAATATCAAGTTAGCTGTCAGCTGTGATTTTTTTACTTGAATAGACGAACGAGGTATTTTAGTGGCTGAAAACTTATAGGTACTTCTACCTGTGTGCGCTTTCTAGCTTCTAGCCCACTTCTGCAATAATAATGATGGATGTTCTGGACCTAAGAAACTGAACAGGCTCAATCCACTCTCTCTCTTCTAGCAATGAGGCTGTTGACGATAGTATACAGGGTGGCAGGGACATCGACGCGCAAACTGAAACCTAATATATAAAATTTTGCTGTTATAAAAAAAAAAATATTGCTGTTCCATATGTTTTGACCTGTTTGATATGTTTGATTCTAAACTCATGTCCCTGCCACCCTGTATGCTGGCCTAAAAGTAACCTCTTCATTTTGGAAAATACTAAAATTAAGTATAGCATAATCAGTGTATAACGATCCCACTGGAGGGACACAGACCTCCTCTCTGTGAGATGAAGTGATCCGTAATCCAGCACATGGAGCCATTGCGGGTTCGTGGATCTCACATGTTTTCGAATTTTTGGTTCTAGGCCGGTTTCCTCAGGATGTTTTGAGAGCAGACGTGAGGTGCGAACACGCTACCTACAACTTGCAGGTAAGTCGTAAAATTAAGTAGCTGACATAATATAGGTATGTATTAATTTAGTTAGCAAAACTGAAGTCGCTTGTTTCATAGCCCAACACGGATGAGTCACGGCGACCGCTCACGACAGAGAAAGTTGCACTGACGTCATCCAACACAAAACGTGGGAGGACATGACGATACTCTTATACGAAGGCGGACCGTCTCACCGGGACCCCAATTACGTAACACACTTTCTTTCACAATCCGAAGGATTTTGAGGCAATTCCTAATCGATTGCTTCATTTATTTATAAAATTCGTGTGCTCGATAACGTAAATAACGCAATGAATGTTGTCGGATACAGGGGCGGGCAATGGGTGTAGTTGCACTCCCCCCCTCCCCCCCTGGACTTCGACCAAACTGAGTCTAAACCTCTAAATTAGACGTACTTAAACATAATTTTATAACAACGAAAATGGATGCCGAAGGTTTTTTTAAAAGGCTTTCAAGGCTTGAGAACACCCCCCCTTCCTCACAGAGAAACATTTCCCCCCCTTGAGCCTTGAGCGTGTTACTCAATTACCCCGCAGGTCTGTCTGGTTCACTTATATAATAATAGCCTGTATTTATTTATTTATTTCAGGCGACGCAGGCCCATAGATAAATACCTTAACCTAAACATACATATTTTTATTATAAAACTTCACTTCACTAGCTTGTTCTTGAGCTGTTCTGTGGTACTTGTCCGCGGAAGCGACGGAACACCACGTCCTGCGGCCAGAAGTCTTCTTCCATAACGACGGGCACATAGCAATTCGGTACGCGCACCAGAACCACCACCACCACACACACACCACCACCACCGCGCACCACGCGCACCATTCGGAACGCCTTGAAGTTGACGTTGCGGTGCGATTCCAGTAACTGCACCCTCGGCGTGTACCTCGTCTTCTGTCTCTTCTGTCTCGTCGATGTCCTCCGCCTTAGTGGTGCATTGCCTTGATGATATGGCTAGCAAGGGAGTGACTACCAAGATGTCAACTAATAGAGAAGTATGGAAAAAAAGGCATGTTGCGTCTACCCCAAATAAATTGGGATAAGGGCAGGATTATAATGGTTCCCCGAAGATAGACCCCCTTTCTAACCATATCATCATTCACACATTCCATCCATCGTTTCTTTGGTCTTCCCCTACTATTATAGCCATCGACATTCATACCCAAAACTTTTTTCACGACATTTTTGTCATACCTACGCATCACATGCCCATACCATGACAACCAATTTCCACACGTCACTGGTGTCATTTTCAGACTTCTTCTTATAGAGGTATGAGGAACAGGGTGTAAAGTTCACTCATCCTCCACAGAAAAGGGATAACCCTCCGACCAGACGGGTGTCGCCCGAAAATTGATGTCGGGACGTTGTACGAGTATATACTCGTATGCTAGTTGCGCGGTAAACTCTGCTTGCGCGATGCAGGATTTTGTAAGACGTCAGTGTGATGCGTAGTTCGCATGCGGCGATGTAGATGTCGCCACACTATTATATACTCATTTCTTATTCTATCTTTTCCACTTAGCCAATTACAGACTTCCTCCTATGAGCAAGAATATAAAGGCTAATAAATATGCTAATTAGTTCATTGATTAGTACTAGGAATTGTAAGAGGTTACAGTGAGGTTATACGTTATAGGCTAAGACATTGTAAGTACTTAACTACTTCCCTGTCTTACAGAGTGGTTTGTTTTGTATTAGCTATTGCCACTGAGTTTGCTTGTACCGTTTGGGATTTTGGCCACAAGTGTGGGTTCCTGGGTTTGATTCCCAGGTTGGGTAATGTGTAATTAGGATTTTTCGTTAGGATTTTCTCAACAGCAGCTTATAGAAACTTGAAAACCATCATCTGCCTACCCTTTTTCACAAGTTATTCCGGTCGGATCTATATGTTGGGGTCGGCTTCCAGTCTAACGGATGCAGCTGAATACCAGTAATTTACATGGACCGACTGTCTATCTGAACTCCACAACCCAGTTTCTGGGTAATACGATACCATTTGGTAAGACTGGTTACATGGGACTTGAAAATAACTGACGAAATATACGTGTACTATTACATCACTGTCCTCCCCTTGGGAAATACTAGCGTGATGTTATGTTATGTTTGTATCGTTATAAGTTTATACTGTCCGTTGTCTGTCTGTCTGTCTGTCGGTTACACCACTTCCAAAAGATGGACTACATTTTGCAACATTGTGGCTACTTTTAGAACTAGGTCTTCCATACTAATTCATACTAATATTATAAATGCGAAAGTAACTCTGTCTGTTACCGTTTTCAAGCCGATTTCGATAAAATATGGCACCCATAGAAAATCTATGATGGCACACGAATAAACCATGTCCAGCTCACTAATTGCGTAACACACTATCAATCACAATCTGAATAATTTTGAAGGATATTGCTAATCCATTGCTTCATATGTTCGAAAAATGTGTCTGCTCAACAACGTAAATAACGGAATGAATGTTGTAGAACTGTCACAATGAAAACCATTGCTGCTTTTAGTGTGTTACGCGATGACCCTGCTGGGTAAGGACATAGGGTACTTTTTTATCCCGGTAGTACTGTAGCGGTATCTACAACGCCACATGCGAACAACGCGTCGTACTTGCGGGAGTGATGATGATGATGACGTCACGCTGAAGTAGGTGCACGAAGGCTGCGCTGACGTTCATGCTCGGGGTCACCAGTTTAGGAGTATGAGGAACAGGGTGTAAAGTTCACTCATCCTCCATTGAAAAGGGAGGATCCTCCGACCAGACGGGTGTTATGTGTGGCGGGCAATTGCCCAATGATTGATATTGGGAAATTGTATCTATGCTAATTGCACGGTAAAGTCTGCTTGCGAGATGCAGGATTTGCGTGACGTCAGTACGACACGTTGTTCGCATGTGGCGTTGTAGATACCGCTACAGTACGTTCCCGTGGGATTATTTCCGACCTCGACACGGGTGAAGCCGCGGGCAAAAGCTGAACAGTAACTTATAAGTCATTGTCCAAACCTAACGTGCGTTTACAAAATGACAGTTGAACATAAATAACGGTAAACCTGTTGTTAATGTAATTAGGTAGAAGACTTCATTATCTGGTTTACATAATGTACGTACTTGTAATGTTGTAGGTGCTAATGCCACGCGATATCTTGATGATATGATTATGATATTAGTTTCCAACTATCTATATCATCTGCCTAGGGTCGACTTCCAGTCTAACCGTATGCAGCTGAATACCAGTATTTCACATGGAGCGACTGCCTATCTGAACTCCACAATCCAGTTACTGGGTAACACATGGTTGTCAGACTTTCGGGCTTCTGACGACCTGTAACGACAGCCGGGACCAACGGCTTAACATGCTTTCCGGGGCACGGAGGGTTCTTGGTATGTGAAGATGGTCACCCATCCACTGACCAACCGCGGCAAGCGTAGCTTAACCTGATCGATCGACCCGTGCGGCTGTTATTACTTAGCCACAAGCCCCTCCGAACTATCTATAACGGGTGTAAAAAGACACTTAACGAAGCCGATAGTCACTTGCACTCCCCGTCATTGTATACGCGGGAACCTTCTGTTGACGGAGATATTGAAGGTCAAAATTTTTGAACGCCAGAGTATAAACGTACCGCCGTACCCCTGACGCCAGGCCACTTTTTCTGTCAAATGACCTTCATAAAAAATAGGGATTCCAGTAATGATTTAAATTGTTTATTTCATAATATGGTGCGACGTGTATTTTGTCATATATTTGTGACGTTAGCGTTCAGGGTAAGATTTCGTTTGTCACATATACGTGACAATGGCGTTCAAAAGGTTAATGACGTTTTTTTTATCAAAACAAGTTTTTAATGTTACAACGCAACCTTAACTACCCCCACAACCCTTGTACCGTTGCATGCACCCATAAGCACAATGTTTTGCGTGTTACATTGCGCACTACCGCAAAACTGCAAGTTTTCACACCAAAAATGAAAGTCGTTTCCCAACAATTAATTTTATGCAATGCTACTTAGTTTGATCTACAAAGTGCGTGCTTGACGGCTATGTGATGGGTCTTGTTACACCCTGTATAGTCTAATTATAGAGCAGTGGTGGCCCAGTGGTAACGTCCACGACTTACGAGTTGTAGGTCGTAGATTCGAACCCAGACAGGCGCTTTACTCTGTGTAAATTATTTCATCACCACTGCTCTCAAAACTGTGAAGGAAAACATCGTGTGGAAACTAGCATGGTCTAGAACAAAAAAAAATCGAAGACTTGTGACATCTACCAACCCGCACTGGGCCCACTGCTCGGATACAAGTCTCCTCGTGGGCTCAACCACGCGAACCAGCACCCTAATTGCGTAACACACGATCAATCAGAATCGGTTTTATTTTGACAGTTCAACAACATTCATTGCGTTATTTACGTGTTGAGCAGACCAATTTTTCGAACTTATGAAGCAATGGATTATCAATTTGCTTCAAAATGACTCAGATTCCGATTGATTGTGTGTTACGCAATTGGGGTGCAGGTCTCCTCGTGGGCTCAACCACGCGAACCAGCACCCTAATTGCGTAACACACGATCAATCGGAATCGATTTCATTTTGACAGTTCAACGACATTCATTGCGTTATTTACGTTGTTGAGCAGACACATGACACATTTTTTGAACATATGAAGCAATGGATTAGCAATATCCTTCAAAATGATTCAGATTGAGATTGTGTGTTACGCAATTAGGGTGCTGTGCGAGTTGTCACTTTTCTTCGAATATTTGGTTCCAGGGTTTACCCATTTTCCTCACAATTTGTTCCGTCACCATCTGTTTATGCCATTCGAACTACTGTAAACTTTTAAAATGTTACAACTTTTTGCCTGAGCCGGATATTTAACTCAGGACCTTAACATTTGTCAATAAGCTTGCTGTCATTGAACTAATAGGTTGACAACCGAATTCATTATATTATTGGGTTGCAAGAACTTCCTAGTAAATGAGTGACTCACATTGTGTAGATAAAAAATATCATTGATTTTTTTTTTTTTTAAAACGTTGCCCCATTAGTACTAGGAATTTCTCTTGTGTCGTGGGTGCGTTTACAGACATATAAACTCACATACACAAACACCCAGACCCGGAACAACTAATTGTAGGTCATACAAATATTTGTTCCGTGCGGGAATCGAATTGATATAATTATGTGTAAGGAAGAAAATGCAGAAAGAAACGTGGGTTTGTAATTTTAGAGCATATTGTGTGCTATAAAATCAAAAATAATTACAAAAGTAATTAATTAATTAATTAGAACGAAAGGGACTCGTGGCTAAATAATAACAGCCGCACGAGTCAATGAGGAAAGGTTAAGCTACACTTACTGAGGTCAATCTCTGGAAGGGTGACCATCCATTACCGATACCCCTCTGTGCCTTGGAAAGCACGTTAAGCTGTTGGTCCATCACCCTAATTGCGTAACACACGATTAATCGGAATCGGTTTCATTTTGACAGTTCAACAACATTCATTGCGTTATTTACGTGTTGAGCAGACAAATTTTTCGAACTTATGAAGCAATGGATTAGCAATTTGCTTCAAAACGATTCAGATTCCGATTGATTGTGTGGTACGCAATTGGGGTGCTGGTTGTCATTCGTAAATCTATGACAGTCGTTAAGGGTAGTCAGAAGCCCAGTCTGTCCACAACCTATCTTACCAAGGGGTAACGTGTTACCCAGTAACTGGGTTATAGAGGTCAGATGGGCAGTCGCTCCATGTAAAATACTGGTATTCAGCTGCATCCGGTCAGACTGGAAGCCGACCCCACCATAGTTGGGGAAAGGCTAGGCAGATGATGATGATGGTTGAAGAACTTTAACATACTGTCGTTTACAGTCTTCTTTAAAATAAATGTTTGAAGCTATGTTTGTCTCTTACTTATCATTGACTGGTTGCCATGGCAACCAAAGTATTAAAAAAAATATATTTCAGACCCACAAGATCCGTATTAAACGGTAGGTTTTAATATTTAAAAAACAATTTGAAATCTATGGATCGAGAGCAACAGATACATGAATTAGTAAATAAAATTAGCTTTCAAACTGTAAACTGTGTCTTATGAACTGTAGTCTTAGTCTTACTGAAGTCGGTCGGGTTTATGGGCCTTTTTAACAGCCTTCAAAAAAAATAAAAAAATACAGTGTACTTGAGAACCTCCCACGTTCTCAAGTGCACTGTATTTTTTTTTTTATGTTTGTTACCTCAGAACTTCGTTATTTATAAGATTTGTAATTAGGTAATTGCATATCACACGACCAGGGGGCCTAAAAAGGCCACTTTGGTAGAATCATAATAGGATAACAATATGAATCATATTAAAAATCGTAAAATGGTCACAAACTGACAACTCATAATATGATCTGTGTGCAATTCATATCACGCAATTTGTCTGTTTGACAGTTTTGTATGGAAATTCGTAAAATGGTCCACCAATGCTTACACCAAATATGATTGATATGAAATGAATTGTAGGTGATTAAACTATTATGTATAACCATTTAACGACAATTGCTAATGGTCTGCTAGGAATTCAGGAAATGAATAGCTTTTAGAGGTATTGCTTAAAGCGGCCTTTTTAGGCCCCCAGTAGCAATGGGTTTCATTTCGACAGTTCAACAACATTAATTGCGTTATTTACGTTAATGAATATTTTTTGAACATATGAAGCTATGGATTAGCTATATCCTTCAAAATGATTCAGATCGAGATTGTGCAGGACCACAAGTTCAGCAGTCCCACTTGCGGGTACTAGACCAATGATAAATGATTTATTTCTGTAAGTAGGTTTTGACAAACACATTTACACGTCAATCAATTTTTTTTTAAACTAAATGAGTTCGGCGTTTCTTATCTGACTACTCTAAGAAAGGCCGAAACAAACTCCTTTTAAAGTCCAGATATATTCTTGGTCAGATCATGTGAAGACCATGTAGATTGGTGTCTGAAATTGTCTTTTGAGGAAAGAACCACACAGATTGAGTGGACCTTTCCAGTCAGTACACGGTTTAGTACAAAGCAGTCAATTTCATATTTAAACAAGAATATTAATTACAAAACCGTGTCTACAAGACAGTAGTCACAGTTTCTTCCGCACTATTCGTTACAGATCATAAACCTATGAAATTGCTCAAATAAATTAATATTACGTAAGAACTGTAACAGTTTTGAGACCAATTTAAATATTTTAACGGTTTCATTAATGTTAGTTTTGACACGCAGTTTTCAAATGCTTTCGATTTCATTATGAAAGTTAATGATTATTTCAAGTGGGTAGAGAATGTTCTAAACTGTATAAAGTTCTCAAACTCATTTGTTTTTAAAGTAAATCATCGCGGATTCACAACGAGACACCGTTCGAATTTCGAAGTGATGTCAATGGTGTTCAGCTGATTGCTAGTGGCCAGAACGTACAGATGCCAGCACATCAAGCTACTACAATCTGCCAAATTTCTTTAATAGATTTTCAACTTTATCGCTAAAGCACTAGGTTCAAGGTTGATTGGGAAAATTTTACAGTTTCGGGTAGCTTGATGTGCTGGCGTCTGTGCCAGAGGCATCACAGGTGAGTTGCACTCTAGAGATACCTTAAAGGTAAGCACACACGAGCCAACAACCACAACCACCGGTGGCTGACGCTACCTGGTGCGGTGGCTAGCACTGCTCTATCGGGTGGCCGTCACCGACAGCTCGTGTGCGACACATCCATACATAAAAAAAGAAGGAAAATACAGTTATTTACGGTAAATATGATGCAAAAAAAAGAAACAAAAAGAACAAGTTGGGGGAAAATATGCATGACATCCACATCCGCATATGTATAGTTAATGTAAACTGGAGGAGCGGAACCACCTAATACAAGCAAATCTTTGCTTAAAAGGTGACTCCAAACTTAACAATGTTATTTACATGAGTTGATGAAATAAACATTTTTATTTATTTTATTTATTTATCCACGCAAACCAGCCATCGCTCAGCATAATGCTACGACCCTATGCGGGACAGAGCCCCTGCGCTGGTTTGGTTTTGGTTTTTATAAAAACGTTGCCCCACACTAGGAATTTCTCCTGTGTCGAACCCTGTGTAAACGCACCCAGCGCTTACAGACGTATAAACTCACATACACAAACAGCCCGAAACAACTAATTGTAGGTCATACAAATATTTGTTCCGTGCGGGAATCGAACCCGCGACACGCAGTGCAGCAGTCAATTGCTTAACTACTGCGCCAACCGTGCCGTCAAACCGTGGTGTCCAGTGACTGCCGGCGTTGACGAAATGACGTCAACCGGTGTAGCTTACGATAAGATAAAAGTACAAAATAAGAGAGTCTCTATAACTATTGTCCTGTCGAAGGTATGCTGGAAAAGATTTCTTATGAAATAAGCATCACCTTTAAACCAATTTTTTCTGTTCTGTTTTTTCTTGTCTGTTTATATATGTGTGTACACAAATGGTTACATAAATAAATAAAAGAAAATAAAATACACAATATCTAGTTCTAAATGTGCGTACATGTGTATGTTTTAAAACGTACCTATGTAAAAACATGAAAGCTGCCACGCTTAAATGGAATTGGGCTGGACACATCTGTCGCATAAATCAGACGTTCAATAGGCCCACTGGACATCGCGGCAGGCGCAGACGGAGATGGCGGGATGAGCTGGACTCCTTTAATAAAGATTGTTCCTGAGCAGCTCTGGACAGAGAGAGGTGGAAGAAGAGTAGGGAGTGCTTAGCAGTGGGACATTAATGGCTTATAAAAAATAATAAAACATGTGAACTGCTTGTCTCTCGGACACCGGTGGCCGTAACCGGTAGCTCGTGTATCATATGCCTGTAACTTCATCGCCATCCATGTTTTCACGCTGTTTGGGATAGCCAGCTGTAGATCTTGTTATGACAGTACGGACCAAAGGGGCAGGAAATTTCAGGAAATTCAGTCTTGATGTTATGTTATAATGTAACACAAAAAAAAACACATGACAAAGAACTCGTCACCCACGGAATTCCACATTGTCGAACACACAATTATTTTCCTAAAACCGATTTTTTTTTCTGCCAAAAAAACTCTGTAAAACAAAGGAGGCCTTATTTAGCGGAACACTCATGTATTCTGAACAATATAATTAGCGACCTTAATACTAGGGTCATGAGTATAATGTGGTCGCAGCCGTGTTAAGGTTTGTGGCGAACATTTTTAGTAGCCTTTGTGTGGGCGAAATACAAGGGAGAGTGTTGTGGGCATGACTGCTGCGACTGACTATTGATTTCCCGTGATCTGGAGTGGCCTATATAAAACTCTTAACCGATTGCGTACCTAACTTGGTCTCTGCAGATACAATTTGTCCAAGTGAGGGATAACTAATCCGTCCAATACCCAGCGCGAGTGCTGTGCTTCTAATCAGACTATGCCCCACTTGCTGGAGTGTCTTGAATGCCCGTTCAGATGCACCTTGGAGTACCTGAAGAATGCCACAGATGCCGCAATAAACTGGGCTCTAACAATATAAAACATCGAAGAAGTGTACCATGGACACATGGAAAAGAAGATTGATTTGTTCATCTGCCGCATGCCCAATCAGCTGTGGGTTAAGAATAACTGCTATTATTATTATCATTTATTCATAATCAAGTAACAAAAGACTCATACTAATTAGGCACACAATTTCAATAACATAGAGCTATGTGGAGTCTTGAGACAGCTAGAAGGCGTCGCAGACCCCGAAGAAGATGGCGGGACGTGCTGGACAAAAAAAAACGACTAGAGGTCCACATTAGCATTGGATCGCCAGCACTGGAAGTCATAGAGAAAGGCCTTTACCTAGCGGTGGAATGATAAGTACAGGCTAACAGTAACAATGTTTAAGAAAATATGTATGAAGACTGTGAGGGAACATGCATGAAAAGGGACTATAAGGCACGTTAAAGGGGTGTGTGGGGTTGTGCGTGGCGGCTGACAGGGGAGAATGGAAGCGGAAAATAGAGCAGGCAACAGAAGAATACCGTTCTTATGATATAAAAGGGGTAGAAAAGGCGTGAATACTAAGATGTATGTTAGAAGATGACGTGTTGCACTGACTACTAATAAATTGGATTTTGGCCTTGGGCAGGAGGATGATGATGATAGCTGGTACTGACAGTGATGCGAGCGATTGAGCTGTCGTTTTTGACCACGTATTCATAGTGAAATTATTGTTTACGATTTTACTCAAGCTTATTTCGGACATCGAGGCAGTTAAACAGGATAAAGCCGGATTCATATTACCGTGTTGTGTCGTGTCGTGACTCGCCTTCTGACGCACTGTTAGCCAATGAAAACTCGTGATTTGACGTACTTAGTCCTGAACAGATTCTTATGATTGGTGTATCCCGAGTCACGACACAACACGACACAGTAATGTGTCTGTGGCTTAAGGGAGTACCCTTATCATGTTTAACCGCCCCAATTTCCGAAATAAAAGCTAAAATGGTAAGTAGGTATACAATCACGCGAAAAAGGTTGAGAAGAGCTCCGTTCGAGTCCAAACAATTTTTTTTCCACGATCTTTTCAGGCATGACGCAGTAGTGATTAAGAAATCAGAAGACTAATTCCCGTAATTAAAAACGTTCAAAATCTAGTCGAAATCTCATCTCAGCGACAATCAATGTCAAAACCTTGCAAAAAATGTAGAGAAATTAGAGGTTTTTTTGACTGATTTTGAGACTGAGATCAGACTGTGAACGTTCTTAAAATTACGAGAATTGCCCCTCATTTTTTTAAATAAAATTAGATGGATTTCATTTGGTGACCCTTCCCTTAAAATCATTTTATTTATTTCAGGACAACAAACAATTGCGTAATAATGCTCAATACTAGTACAGATAGATTATAGAACATATAACACAATCAGCACCGTTATCCACATAATAATACAATATAAACTTAATTAGGTACAAGCAAACTTAAGCAAACAAAAGACTTAACTGTTATAATGTGATTTACACAACACTTAGTAAAAGGTGAGACAAACTTTTAACAACCGACCACACCTCCTCACCTCTGTACCTATTTTTTCTGTTCTGTTTTTCATTGTCTGTTTATATATATGTGTACATAAATAATTAAATAAATAAACCGACTTCGAAACTCATCATCAGATCTTAACAAAATTGGAATACGTGCGAACAGAAAATAATTATGGAAATACGTCTACATATATGTATATGACGGAATTATGTCTGAACATACAAAACAAAACACATAAAAAAGACATTTACAATTGAGTAATTTCCACAACACCGCTTTTTAAACCTTGAAAACAAATCTAGAACCTTCATCGTCCCTCACACTTGGTACACAAAGCAATTATATTATTTCCCAACTGTAAATCGTCGGAAGATTAAGTAGTGGATTACATACAATTGTATATACTTTCAGATTCGATGCACTCAAGTAATGATGGCGGACAAAAAGATAAATTAATGGAGTTTTTATGTTGTTGTTGCTTAACTAAATAGTAGTTGATACCTACCTATGCTACTATTTACGTAGGTTTGTAATATTATATTTTAACACAAATAAGAGGCGCAATACAACGCGCATTTTTATGCTTGAGTACGAGTCTTTTGACTATGTGTATCTTAAATCTTTTTTCTCATATATATATTTTTTTATATTATTATTTTTTAGTTTTAAGTGTGCGTTTTGTTTGTGCAGAATAAAATATTTTTCTTTATTTTTTTTCTTTCATAATAATTGAGTTTAGAAATTAATGGCTGCGCATCTTTTTGTGAACCTCAAATACTAAGAATAGAACTATCTCATGTACTCCATATGATGTAGAAATTTTGCAATTCCTATTTTGGGGTCCAAAAAGTAACTGTGGCCAACTTGGATGTAGCGCTAGCTGGCCGCTGCTGCGACTCCGCTAGCTTCGCTCGCTCAGCTCGCTCGCTTTTGCTCCCAGTTCTAACCTAACCTAAACCATTTAGTCAGGTCAGTCTTAGTTACTACGACTGACTGTGAGAAAAGACCAGACATTTAAAAAAAAGCTCAGTCATTCAAAAAAGAGAGCATCATTAGACCCCCAAAAAGTTTTTAGAGGTTAATTAATTTTAAAAAGTATCCATCATTAGCAATAAGTTTGTAGAAGAGTAATAAAATATTTCCATATTTTGAATGACGTGGTGCATCATGCACACAAATAATACTAATTATATAGTATAGTAATAATTGTAATCATATTAAATGTTTTGTCGATAGAGCGATTTAAATACATTGGTTGCGGTTTGTCGCATAATTTGATCATAAAATCGAGCAACTATGGCGTCATCTCCACTTAAATTGACTAATTAAAACGTTAAAAACCAATAAACTCATCTCTACAAAACCATAGAAAGAGAAATACACATCTATACTCTGTTCACTAGGTTAACCCTTTTTTTGACAGATCGAACTAGTGAGCAATTATATTTTTTTGTCAAAACTGATACGTTACACGCGTACGTGTATCGTGTGTAATACCGTAGTGTAATACCATAATGTCTGTAAGAAGTCATTATAAATAAGATAATTCAACAAGATAATGCAGTTTAAATATTTTTTTTATTACGCATTTTAATGTTAACTTTTACGTAATCTGGAATAAATGTAGTTATGTACGTTCTAAGGTAGCTGTCAAAAAACGTTTAACCTAATGGACAGAGTATAATACCTATAATGAAACGTCCGTGTCTCAGAAAGCACGTTAAACCGTTGGTTCCGGCTGTCATTTGACAGTCGTTACGGGAAGTGAGAAGCCCGGATGTCTGGAAACCAGTCTTACCAAGCAGCATCATATTATGTACCTAGGAACTGGGTTGTGTAGGTTAGGTAGGCAGTCGCTCCATGCCCATCATCAGTCTAAACTACAGCAGTCCACAGCTGAACATAAGCCTTTCCAATTGCACGCCATTTAGCTCGATTCTCGGCATATCTCATCCGGCTGCTACCAGCCATCCTGCGAAGATTATCGCTCCACCTAGCCTGAGGGCGCCCTATCTCACGTTTTCCTCTTCGCGGTCTCTACTCAAGAACACGTCTACTCCAACGGTCATCGGTTCTACGGCTAATATGACCGGCCCATTGCCACTTCAGCCGATCGATTCTGTAAAAATCTCACCGTGAAAAGTTAGGTGACGTGAGCTTAGAGTGAGCTGTCAATAGTGTCAATCCCTAGCATTAGTTGGACTGACAGCAATAACTCAACATATTTGGGAAAAGGAGCTTGTGGTTAAGAAATAACAGCCGCACGGGTCGATCGATCAGGTTAAGCTACGCTTGCCGCGGTTGGTCCGTGGGTGGTTGACCATCTTTACATACCAAGACCCCTCCGTGCCTCGGAAAGCACTTTAAGGCCGTTGGTACCGGCTGTCGTTCGTGAATCTTTGACAGTCGTTACGGGTCGTTAGAAGCCTGAAAGTCTGATAACCATTTTTATCAAGGGGTATCGTATTACCCAGTAACTGAGTTGAGGAGGTCAGATAGGCAGCCACTCCATGTAAAATACTGGTATTCAGCTGCATCCTGTTAGCCTGGAAGTCGACCCCAGCATAGTTGGGAAAAGGCTAGGCAGAAACCTAGCGGTCCGGCCCGTTCTACCACTCTGTATGTTTCCACAATAATCTAGTTAAAATCGCAGCATAAAAAAAAATGGAACTTTTTTGTTACTTTGTGTCACCTTCAAGAACATAACAATACGCATGTACTCGTATTTGATACCCTTTTGTGTTTTTTTTAGATCGTTGGTTTAGCGAGCGCAAGGTCGACTGTAAGCTGGCAATGGGGTCCTGGTTTCGATTCCCAGGTCGCAAACAGCAACGGAGGCGACTTACGGGTTGTAGGTTCGAACCCAGACAAGCGTTTTACTTTGCGAAAATTACTTCATCACCACTGCTCTCGAAACGGTGAAGGAAAATATCGTGAGGAAACCGGCATGTCCTAGAAGTCATGTTACATCTACCAACCCGCACTGGGCCCGCGTGGTAGATTACAGCCGACTCCCACTCACAGAGAGGGGGCCTGCGTCCCAGCTGTGGGAACATTATAAGCTGATTGAGTGACATTAAGCCTTAGGGTGATAGATCAATTTTATTATAAGGTCATCCGTACTGAGTATACACTTCTGCTCACAGATATACAGGGTGTTGGGCGGCGGGTTAGCCAAACAAGGGGGTTTCGTAGGTAGACCCATTTAAGACTCCAACACCCTTATTACAAAACAAGGTTTTTCTTTAGATCAGACTTAAACCATCGCGCCAGTTATTGAATTAAGGACCTAACTGTTGCAGAAATGCAGTTCTTTATACAAAAATGACAGCTTAGTTCGGTGCTAAGTTGTCATTTTAGTATTAAGAACTTTATCTAACTCGAAATAAAGTTCGAAATACAAATACTGGCTCAGAGGTTTAGGCTAGAACTAAAGTTAGATTTTGTTTTGTAATAAGACGGAAAAGGTTCATAATTTTTTTATATAATTTTTTTTTCTAATTAACAAGAATTTCCAAAATTTTAGCTTTTAACACCTGTAACATTTTTACGTGTCTGATCTTCAAACAGGGCTTTGAGGGGCTTGTGGCTAAGTAATAATAGCTGCACGGGTCGATCAATCAGGTTAAGCTACGCTTACCGCGGTTGGTCTGTGGATGGGTGACCATCTTCACATACCAAGTGCCTCGGAAAGCACTTAAAGCCATTGGTCCCGGCTGTTATTCGTGGATCTTTGACAGTCGTTACGGGTCGTCAGTATCCCGAAAGTCTGACAACCAGTCTTACCAAGGGGTATCGTATTTAATCGTATTACCCAGTACCCGGGTTGTGGAGGTCAGATAGGCAGTCGCTACATGTAAAATACTGGTACTCAGCTGCATCCGGTTAGACTGGAAGCCGACCACAACATAGTTGGGAAAAGGCTCGGCATGTGATGATAATCATCTACTTCTGTCTACCCCTTCGAGAAATACAAGCGTGATGTTAAGTTCATGTTAAGTTAAAGATACATATCTAATTTACATGGTTAAGTTAATTACGGCTATCAGTACATGAATTTAAGTTGCTTCCTATAATTATGTTTTTAGTTCATGTTACTCTATTTAGGACGCAAATTGTAGTAATTAACAAATTGTGGGCAGTACTTGGTAATTACAAGAGGTATGTACAGGCAATCGCACATTTACGGTAAATTTGGCTTATTAGTAAATTCTCACGAATGTAGGTGCTCGCCCGAAAAGGGCGAATCGACACTTTTATTTTTTTTTTTCTATTATCCTCTCGCACGATGTTAATTTATTTGTGGGCAAATCGACAACTTCAGAAAATAATGTATTACGCAATTGGCTCATTTAAAATTTTTGGCACTAAAGTTTAAAAAAAAGTAGACGTTTTATAATATATAACTTTTATCACTTCGGTGTGCGTTAGTGCCCTTTTTTCTCTACTTTCCTAAATTCGTGCGAGTCGCCTATAGTAGACATTATATTATTAAAAAAATCCCGATTCACCCGCTCGGGCGAGTAAATTCGTGCTACTTGACTAATAAGCTTGTAACTTTGATAGCGCCTTTATGTCGTAGCAATAAGGGTGTTTTTGTGGTTCAAGTGTTAGTCTTGCGTGCTGACTGTATCTTTTTTTTAATCACTGTAACGTTTGAGGTTGATCTTAATTGATACTGAGATGAATTTAATTAAAAGTTACATTGGAATTAGGCAGTTATTTAAGTTTGAGTAGTACGTACAGTCACCAAAGGAGATAAGTAGCCAGGGTCGTCGGATATAGTTGGAGTTTAGTAAGAAACCGATGGATGTTTTCGAATGAAATTTAATTTGATAAATTAACTGTTGGTTTTCTATTAATTAAATTAAATTTTATTAGAAAACAATCATCCGTTTCTTACTAAACTTCAACTATATCCGATCCTGGTTGCTTACCTCATTTGGTGACCGTACATAAATAAAGGGTCTTCCTTTTCCCTCTTATCGGCTTATGCTATATCAGAATAAAATTTAAGGCACGGCGAGAAGCAAATTCTTAGCGATGGAACGGATTGTTATTGTTAAGAATACAACAATGCGTTCAGTCACGAGTAAAAGTATGTATACACTCGGCTTTATTCAAAAGCGATTTACTCCTTTATTTTTTAATGAAATTTTACGTTGTTACGAAGATAGCATTTTCGAACCCATAGGTTTATGTAATGTGTCATATTTCAACGTTGCATTCGTTATTTCACGAAAAAATCGCAATTGAATGTTGCCAAGTGTTGACATATTGGTGCTCGTGACTGTTCCATCACTAAAATAACTGATCTCACTCGGAAAGCTGCCACGTTTAAATGGAATTGGGATGGACATATCTGTGCGCCTAAAGAAGGTGGCTGGGACAGACTGGATGCGGAAGGCGGAGGACAGGGTGTTGTGGCGCAGCCGGGGATATCAGCTGCATGTCAGACGATCAAAAATAAATGCACGGTTCAGTGGAATATTTTTTAGGTATTTCTTTAGCTGATTGAGTTCCCTTTATTATCATTACTTACATAAAATATTATAGCTTCCGCTCAAAATTTTGAGAATTATGCGACGAAAAATATTTTTTTTGAGCTCTGTTTTAAGCTTGTTCTATCATCACACTATTTTATTTTTATAAAATACTAGCAGCGCCCCGCGGTTTCACCCGCATAAGTGTCGATCACGTGGGAATATCAGCATAAAAAGTATCATATGTGTTATTCTGATGTATAAGCTACATAACTGTAAAGTTCCATCATAATCCGTTCAGTAGTTTTTGCGTGGAAGAGTAACAAACATCCATCCATCCATCCTCACAAACTTTCACGTTTATAATATTAGTACGATTTATGAATAAGTATTTTCTTTGAATATTTGACAATACCCTCATTTAGCTCTGGCTTGTAATAATTATGTACGAATACAAAAGACTACACTACAAAAAACTTTGCGTTTAACGGTGCCCTGCGTTCGGGCCGCGCCTTAATATAATACGAACCCAGAAATATAATCAGATGATACGGGAGGTCCTTTTAACAGGACCACACAGTACCATAATCTTTTTTTCGGCTTTCAGCCATCTGGGATTAAAATTGTCCGGTGAAGTAGAAAGGCTGGACGCAGCTCACAACGACGTTCTTTGAAGTAATATACCACCTGTGCTAAACCTCGGGCAGTTGTTTTAACACATAAGAAAACATCACACCTCTCTTTTACTTCTTCATGGCGCTGGAACGACAGTATTTTAGGTCTTGTAGGTCCAAAACTTCGCCACTTCCACGGCGTCGTTAGTGGCAGCGCGGAGGTCACTTTGACTGCACGTTTTGGGACACAGAGAGCAGCAAGGTAGTTGTGTAACACACGAACAGTAGCAATGGTTTTAATTTTGACAGTTCAACAATATTCATTGCGTTATTTAGGTAGTCGAGCAGACAAAACTTTTCGGACATATGAAGCAATGGATTAGCAATATTCTTCAAATTTTTTGAGATTGTGATTAAAAGTGTGTTCCGCATGGTAACAGGTTACGCGTGGATGTTCCTGCCACCCTGTATGTACCTAATATTTGCACACCACTTTTTGCAGAATGTGATGACACCATTGTTTAAACTTTAGCTCATATAATGTGCCATATTCTGATAAATAAATGATTATGTTTAACTGACCTATATTATACAAGTACGCTGGACTAAATATACTATATGAAATGACAGTTGTTTTTTGTGCCGTTTTAAATAAGCGCCCCGCTCGAGCGTCTCAGGAACTAAAATTGACACACTGCCGCAAATGGCCGTCGTTTTGTTTTGATACGTCTCTGATGATTTAGATCTAAATCATGGAATAAGATTTTTTATTTTATTTTATCATGAGAGTATGCGCATCTTGTAAAACTCGCTATCAAAAACATTAGTTCCACAGACGCTCACTTTGCATGTCAGCGCCAAAATGGCGAAAATCATATGTCTTAATTTTGTCATCGATATGGTACGGTAGGAAGTCCAGCGTACTTGTTTATTAAAGTTCAGTGTTATGATTATCATGAGTCACACTTACAAACATTCTGTACAGACGCCAGCAGGTCAAGCTACCCAAAACTGTCAAATTTTCCCAATTAACCTTGAACCTTAATGCTTTAGCGATAAAGTTGAAAATCTATTAAAGAAATTTGACAGATTGTAGTAGCTTGATGTGCGGCGTCTGTACCAACGAGACGTTCACAAAGTGATTGGATTGCCATTAATGTCTAGATAGGATTCAGATCAACTGCAAATAAATTGCATTTGTTATCTGACCTTTGCAATGAATAGTGCATTGAGCAAGTATATGTAATACTGAAAGTCTAGACGAATGTGAATCAAATTGAATCTATTCGGTATTTTAGACTAGGCAGCTAGGGTTACATCAGGATATGTTTGTACATAAAAACTTTTTTACAAACAAAAACAACCGACTTCCATAAAAACACTACTAAGTGAAAAATAACTTTAATTTCGGAAGTCGGTGTCTTTGGTTTTTCGACACCGAATTCCGAAATTAAAGTTATTTTTCACTTTGTAGTGTTTTTATGGAAGTCGGTTATTTTTTTTTTATAAAAAACTTTTTTGTTGTGATATTTTTTTGTTGATTTTTGTTGATTTTTCCAAAACCGCTTGTTCGATTTTGATAAAATTTTTATGGAACCATTTGGGAAGTATACCCGTTCCAACAAAACAAGAATTTTTCAAATTGGTTGGCAAGCGACGGAATTATGCGCGAACAAACATAAAAAAAAAAATACAAACATCTGAATTGAGAACCTCCTCCTTTTTTTAGAAGTCGGTTAAAAAGGCATTGTGAATGGAAACGCCGGGAGAGGACGCCATAGCAGGATATATTATAGTGACCTCATTGGTTCTTCAGAAAGGTCAAGGTGCGTAGTATTCGCAACCGGCGTGCGTGTATGACCAGCGGGCACACACGCAATTGCGTAGCACACTAACAGTAGAAACGGTTTTCTTTTTTGACAGTTCAACAACATTCATTGCGTTATTTACGTTGTTGAGCAGAGAAATTCTTCGAACATATGAAGCAATGGATTAGCAATATCCTTCAAAATTATTCAGATTGTGCTTGATAGTGTTGCGTAATTGTGGTGCAGATATATATGAACCTCAGTGAAGCATAAGTAGTACCTATGTAAAGATTGCAGCAGGTGGCGTCAGTGGCGTGTAATATAATATGTCAAAAAAAACAATAGTTCCGAAAAAGAAAATAAAAAAAATTAAAAAATCTTTTTGTCAGGACATCTCAAATTTCGAACTGGTAACCCTAATAAGGAGGCTACACAATGAAAGAATATTGCCAAACTCAAGTGTCAATGGGCGGGCACATTGCTCACAGAACGGATGGCCGATGACACCGAAAAGTTTTTGAGTGGCGACCACGTACCAGGAGACACAGCGTGGATAGACCCTCCCACAATGTGGACTGATAACCTGCCGATCTATTCTGTCTAATTTCACCGTGAAAGGTGAAGTGAGCTCGAAGTCAGCTGTCAATTGAGTTAATCCCTAGTATCAGGTGGAAACTGATAGCCAAGTGGAGCAGTGGTGGCCAATGGTAACAGCAGCTAGTTACGAGTTCTAATAGGTCGTAGGTTTGAACCCAGACAGGCGTTTTACTTTGTGTACATTATTTCATTACCACTGCTCTCAAAACGGTGAAGGAAAACATCGTGAGGAAACCGGCATGTGCTAGAACCAAAATTTCTACGACGTGCGACATCTACCAACTCGCACTGGGCCTGCGTGGTGGATTACGGCCCACTCTCTCTCTCTCTCTGGGACACAGGGAGGAGGCCTGTGTCCCAGCAGTGGGAACATTATAGGTTGATTAAGCTTATTATACTTATGCTTGTATTGTGTGTCTTTACCTGGCCAATTTTTTTTCTATGAAGGCACAGCCTATATTGGCACCCCACAAGGTGAATTGATGACCTGCTGAAGGTCGTCGGAATCTGGTGGTTAAGGGAGCACTGGACGTTTTTGGGCTGAATGATGATAACGACAGTGGTACAGTACGGACCATGTATTTAGACTATAGAAGGATGCCATACGGAACCCTGATCTAATCTGGAGCAACAAGAAACTTTACTGTTCTGTTGCTTAACTGTATAACAAACGAAAATTAACAGCTTTTTCAAACGTTACGAGATATTCATTGAATTGTCTTTGCATGTGCAAAAGTATAAAAAATATTGCATAGTGGGAACTGTGTGTTAATCTCTTGTTAAATGTTAAGCTATATTCGCACTAGTCGTAGTCGCGTCTGTGCCTGTAAGAATATTCTGTAAAGTTCACTTGGAACCTCACCCCAGTCATCATCATCTGCCTAGACTTTTCCCATGTTGGGGTCGGCTTCCAGTCTAACCGGATGCAGCTGATTACCAGTATTTTACAAGGAGCGACTGCCTGTCTGACCTCCACAACCCAGTTACTTGGTAATACGAAACCCCTTGGTAAGACTGGTTGTCAGACTTTCGGGCTTCTGATGACCCGTAACGACTGAAAAAGATCCAAGAATGACAGCCGGCACCAATGGCTTAACGTGCTTTCCGAGACACGAAAGGGACTTAGTATGTAAAGATGGTCAGACATCCATGGACGAACCGCGGCAAGCGTAGCTTAACCTAATCGATCGACCCGTGCGGCTATTATTATTTAGCCAGAAGCCCCTCTCTCACAAACCTCACGCAAGTGAGCGCACACAATTCGAAATCAAACTGTTCGTTATAGGGAACAAAACTTTATAAAAATGATAGAGATGGAATTCTTGAGAGGGTTTAATAGCATTAAACCAGTTACAATTGAATACTATTACAATATTTTGGACTTAGTTCTTTTAGATAAAAATGATTAAAGGGCACAAACTGCATGTGTAGTAGGCGCCTTGGCGGTCGGTCGAGCAAGTGACGTTTATAGCGTATAGTCTATGGTGACGTTAGAGAGGGGCCGCTGTAGGCAGCGGCTGCGCAGTACTGTTGTGTTGCCAGGTACGGTTGATATGTTCCGATGTAAATACGGCGTCAACATCTCTTCCCGGCCGTTGAAA
Organism: Apamea crenata; assembly: GCA_949629185.1. Lineage (NCBI taxonomy): Eukaryota > Metazoa > Arthropoda > Insecta > Lepidoptera > Noctuidae > Apamea > Apamea crenata. The sequence continues at coordinate 4,918,966 of OX451380.1, read as the reverse complement.
GCTCTAGTGCAGCTTTCAAGCTTCATTTATCTTCGGAGGTTGGAAGTAGAACCAGACGATTGAGAGCTCTCTTTATTGTGCCTTGAGCTGTGGCTATATCAGCTACTCTAGGTGTCTGGTCGGGGCCAATGTAGAGTCGGCTAACTCTTCCCAGGCGCCAGCAGAGAGGCGGCGTGTTGGCTTCCTTTATCAGGACTAGATCGTCGAGCTTGAGATCCCGGCACTTCACTCGCCACTTGGTCCTTTGTTGGAGTTCGGCGACGTACTCGGAAGACCATCTGTTCCAGAAGTGCTGCTTGGCTTGTTCTAGGCGCTGGAACCGGTTGAGGCGATTTGTGCTGGAGTCCAGGTAGCTCGGTGACGGGAGCGCTGTCATCTGTCTACCAATCAAAAAGTGAGCCGGGGTGAGAGGCTGGAAATCGTTAGGGGACGGACTCAAAGGACATAGGGGTCGGCTATTGAGGATAGCTTCTATCTGTGTAAATACAGAGGTTAATTCCTCAAATGTTAGGTGAGAGTGACCTATTGTTCTGAGTAGATGAAACTTTGCTGATTTGACGCCGGCTTCCGCAAGACCATTGAAATGAGGAGCGTATACGGGAGAGAAGCGAAATTCAATGCTCCGGCTAGCAGCAAAGTCACAAATAGAGTCACGATTAGATTGTAGAAATTTGCCAATCTCCTTTGCAGCGGCAACAAAATTACGGCCATTGTCGCAGTAAATAAGTTTGGGCACCCCTCTGCGAGCAATGAACCGTTTTAAGGTTAGTATGAAAGCATCTTTGGATAGTTCACTTACCACTTCTAGATGTAAGCACTTATATCTAAAGCAGACGAAAATGCATAGATAGCATTTAGTTATCTTGCATCCTCGTCCCTTGCGATCGGTTATTAGAAAAGGACCGGCGAAGTCAGTGCCAACAGTACTGAACGGGAAGTCAGGTTCTACCCTATCAGTGGGTAAGTTTCCCATTATATTGGACATGGTAGTCCCTTTGAAGCGACGACAGACAAAACAGTTTCTTGCTACTTCTCTAGCGAGCTTGCGACCTCCTATAGGCCAGTAGCGTTCACGGATAGACGAGAGTAGATGCTGTGGTCCAGCATGCAAGAGTTGAGTGTGTTTAGATTGAAAAATTAGTTTTGTTAAATGGTGATTCGATTTTAGAACAATAGGATGTCTTTTTTCATAAGGGTAGGCAGACGTATCAATGCGTCCTCCTACACGAAGTAGACCAACATCATCTAAAAAAGGATTTAATGAGCACAGGTGAGTATTAGTTTTAAGTGGTTTGCTGGACTTTAGGTCGCTTATTTCCTTTTTGAAGGATTCAATTTGAGCTATTTTAGTGAGAACAGTCATAGAATTTTCTAGTTCATGAGCTTGTAGAGTTCCCTTTAGCTTATTAGTGGGATTTTTACAATTATAGATAAACCTATGGACCATGGCATATATTCTTTGTAGAGTAAATAATTTTGAGTACCTTTCAAAATTTACTAAGGGTACCACAGGTACATCCTCCGCCACCAAAGCGGGCAACGCTTTCAATTCAGGTAGGTCAATTACCTTTCTTGCAGAAAGAGAAGGCCACGATGATTCTGGTTCCTTGAGAAAGGCAGGCCCATGCCACCATAGAACCGAATCTTTGACCTCTTGGGGTTCCACACCTCGTGAAGCGAGATCTGCGGGATTTACAGTAGTGGGAACATGACGCCAAGCGTTAAGGTCGGTGAGTTCACCTATAGCCGCTATTCGGTTAGCTACAAAAGTTTTAGTCTTATCAGGAGATTTTAGCCAACCTAACACAACACTAGAGTCAGTCCAGTAGACGCAGCGCTTTAGTTCTAGTCTTAGAGCTTTTCTGACAGCGGAGCTTAATTGAGCACCTAGCAGAGCACCACAGAGCTCTAAACGAGGGATAGTGCAAGCTTTAATGGGAGCTACACGGGCCTTGGCACACAGTAGATTGACATGCACGTTGCCAGCCATGTCTAGGGATCGTAGGTAGATACAGCTTCCGTAGGCTAACTGCGAAGCATCACAAAAACAATGAAGTTCAACTTCACATAAGTTACTGGCACATACCTGTCTTGGGACCTTAAGACACGATAGAGTGCTAAGTTGTCGACTGAATTTTTCCCAGACAACTTGGATAGAGTAGGGAACGGGTTCGTCCCAATCTTTTTTTTCGGACCATAGTTTCTGGAGTAATATTTTTGCGCTAATAGTGCAAATGGATAGTAATCCTAGGGGGTCAAAGATTTTAAAGGTTGACGACAAAATACTTCTTTTAGTGAAGATCGTGTCAGGGACATAGGCGAGAGGGAAGTGAATATGGTCGGTCTGAGAAGACCAGCCGATACCGAGAGTACTAGAGGCATTGCTTATAATTAGATCCTCAGACTTGATAGAGTCGGAAGATAGAAGATCAGGTAAATTGGATCTATACTTTCTGAGTGGGAAACAGCCTTTGGCACGTTCATTAGAGACTGAGCGCTGAATGTAACGGAGCTCTTCTTCCGTGTCAGCCCCAGTTAAGAGATCATCACAATAAAAATCTCTTTGAATAATAGTTTTAATTCTAGAGTCGCTGCATTCCTCACCGACCTGCCAGATGCACCTAGTACTAAGGAAGCTTGAACTTGCAAAACCGTAAGTTACCGTGTTTAGCTTTAAAGTACGAAGATTTTCGTCATCATTATCTCGCCATAGTATGAGCTGGAGGTTGCGATCGGACTCTGTTATTTGAACTTGGCGATACATCTTCTCTATGTCTCCCGAGAGGACGTACCGATACTGACGAAATCGCAGCAGAATGTCAAACAATGAATCCTGCATTGGGGGGCCTACCATTTGGAGGTCATTGACCGAGAGACCGGAAGTAGTTGGTTCGGACGCATTGAATACCACTCTAAGTTTGGTTGACTCACTTTTCTCTCGCATGACTGGATGATGAGGAAGAAAATAGGAGTTAGGAGGTTTAGGCTCCGTAGACTCGGAAAGGTGGCCTAGGTCAGCGTACTCATGAATGAAGTCTGAGTACATTTTCTTCAACTCGGGATTCTTTTTAAATCTAGTCTCTAGATTGAAGAACCTTTTTTTTGCTATGAAGTAGGATTCGCCCAGACAATCTAGTCCATCCTTTAGTGGAATACCTACGCAAAAACGACCGTTGCTTTCACGGCTAGTAGTGGAGAGATAGTGGCTTTCGCAAAGCCGTTGTTCCTCGGATAGAGGTTGGATTTTAGGGACGCTTTCCAGCTCCCAGAACTTAGATAACTCCTCCTGGATGTTGGTGGGATTTTCAGTTTTTAGCAGAAAATTACACATTAGAGACTTAGTCGGCGGAGTGCGAATTTGAATAGGCGCAGGACCTGCGATGAGCCATCCTAGCTTAGAGCTTCGAAGATTAGGTTTATTGGAACCTAGGGAACGCTGTTTGGAACCTATCAAGTTCCAAAACAGGTCTGAGCCGATAAGCATGTCAATAGGGGATGGTTCGTTGAAGCTGGGGTCTGCAAGTTCAAAGTCGTTTAAGTTTAGTGAACTAATATCGAAATGATGCTTGGGCAAGTCATCAGTTATAGTTTTCAATACTAGGCAGCACAATAGAACTTCAAATGAAGTTGAATTAGATTGAAGTTTTATAGAACAGCGCTCTGGGTTTAGGTCTAAGGTGTTGTTACCTATACCTACAATACTGACATTTGATGGCTGAGGAGTCAAATTGAGAATCCGCTTCACACGTTCAGTGATGAAAGACGATTGGCTCCCGCTGTCAAGTAAAGCCCTAACGCTAACTGTTTCATTAGAGTTTGGGTTAGTTAGTCGCACCTTTGCGGTACACAAGAGAACCTCTGGGGAGGATAATGCAGACATGACTACAGATTTAGGTTGGCTATTGACGGACGAGACTGCATCAGGTAAGTGAAGTAATGAGTTGTGTTTTTGTTTACATGACCTACAAGAACCAGGGAGCTTACAAGCTTTGCTATCGTGGCCAGGCCTCAGGCAATTGTGACACAAATTTAGTGTTGCAACAGTGGAATTCCTGTCTTCAGGTGTCTTAGACTTAAATGTGGGACACTCATATACGCGATGCTTTCCTGAGCAAACCGCACACTCAAACGGGGTTCGAGAAGATGAGGAGGGTTCCTTGGATGTAGCAACTAATGATTTAGTCTGTGTGGTGTTCTTACTGTGAGGGGCTGGGTTGTGGGGAGCTTGTTTGGCTCCAGCTGTTTTATCCGTCTTGTTTTTGTTAACAGACTCGAGAACGTCTGCACGATTTTTTAAAAATGAGAAGAATTCATCAAGGGTAGGTATATCAGATATAGTGTTACGGTGTTCTTCCCACTTAAACATAGTACTGTTGTCTAACCTTGACACTAGAAGATGAATTATTAAAACATCCCACTTGTCAGTAGGGAGTCCTAGCGTGCAGAGGGCACGTAAGTTTTTAGTCACATGGTCAATAATGTACCTAAGAGACTTGTCAGCTTCACGAACTGACTCAATAGTGAATAGGGACTTTAAATGATTATTAATTAGTTGCCTCTTGTTGTCAAACCGGTTGCAGAGAAGTGACCAAGCTTCTATGTAGTTTTTATCAGACACTTCCAGGTTGCTTAGAACTCGCCCAGCTTCACCTTCCAAATAAGAGCTGAGGTAGTGAAATTTATGAATGTTTTTTATTTTAGGATTGTCATGAATCAATGAAGAGTAGATCTCTTTGAACTCAAGCCACTTGTAGTAGGTACCATCAAATTTAGGTATATTTATAGTAGGCAATTTGAAACCTAAGTTATTGAAACCATCAGCTTCATGATGAATACAACCATTGCTGTGAGAGCAGTTAGCAGTACCTTCAGGTTGTTTGGGAGTAGAATGCACTTGAATTAAGTTTTGGGCAATGGCAATGCAAGTATCAAAATCTTGCTCAACTAGATCACGAGTAATTAATTCTACATCTTGATTAGACTCGTTATGTATTTCTATTTGACTCTGCAAACTGTCGAAGTCAATGAATAACGCTTCCATTCTTGATAACTTCATCGCAAGCCTATTCATTTCAACATCAGAAATAGTGTCAAAGGTTCCTAATGAATCTAAGTATGTTTTAAATTTAGTTATGCGTCCCTTAATGGACCCACGCTTGGCATTTAACTCTTTTAAATTTAACTCGGTAGACATTGCGATAAACTATCAAGAATAAAGAAAACAAAATAGTGAAAATGTATACGATACGCTCCTCGTTTCGTAGTCCCACGTGCAGAAACCGGTTTCTTATCAGCAGCGCAGCACAGGTACTAAAGCCAGGCAAGCGCAGGAACAAGCATGCCACAGGAACAAGCACGCCACAGATTGTTGGCCCCGCAACACAGCTATTACGCTGAAATCAATGTTGAATACAAATAAACAGCTGACTTGATAAGCGTGCAGTGAGGGACAGATGAGAATATCTTTTAGGTATGTTACATTTACAATAGGTAAATAGCCTTGCAGAGAATAGATAGGCAATTGAAATAAGTTATTGGGAAATTAGAATAACTGTAGGTATTTAGGTTGCAGATATAGGTATTTAGGCTCACTCGACTTGAAATAGATAAGGCATCGTGCAGTAGTGAAAATATTAAATCGCAAAGTGAAGGCGTGACAAGTTCAGCTAACAGATCCCCTCTGAATGATTAGGCAAAATGCTTAGAGCCGAACAATACATGCACGCAAATTCACAGGCACCAGATAGATGGATAATGATCACCAAGCATTTAGAGAAACGAATCCTGAGCATGAACACAGATAAAAGAGGACAAACTAGGAAAACTTGATAGGAACGGGCTCACGATAATGATGGCAAACAAGCAAGCAGGTATGTATCCTGGCTCCACAGCTTTATCCTCAGCTGATTAGGCGGCTCCAGGACGTAGGCACCCCGCACCACGTAGATTGTAGATTGTAGGTTAGGTACGTGTAGGCACGTGGCAGACTTGTTCGTCTTCGTCGCAGGAATCCCAATCCAACGGAAAGTCCTCTTCTAGTAGAATATTCTGCGTTCTTTTCTTGATAAATCCGCTTCGGCTTGGTGTAGTTTTGTTGGTAAGGACCTTTCGAACTCGTCACAAGAATAGTGAAAATTCGTGTCCTGTCACGGTCGCCATTTTTTGTTCGTTATAGGGAACAAAACTTTATAAAAATGATAGAGATGGAATTCTTGAGAGGGTTTAATAGCATTAAACCAGTTACAATTGAATACTATTACAATATTTTGGACTTAGTTCTTTTAGATAAAAATGATTAAAGGGCACAAACTGCATGTGTAGTAGGCGCCTTGGCGGTCGGTCGAGCAAGTGACGTTTATAGCGTATAGTCTATGGTGACGTTAGAGAGGGGCCGCTGTAGGCAGCGGCTGCGCAGTACTGTTGTGTTGCCAGGTACGGTTGATATGTTCCGATGTAAATACGGCGTCAACACAAACTCATTTGTTTTTAAAGTAAATCATCGCGGATTCACAACGAGACACCGAATTTCGAAGTGATGCTGTTTTTTGTGTACCAGTGTTTTGCTGGATTCATTTCAATACCGTTTCGGAGTGATGGACTAACAGACTGGAGTGAAGACCGTGTATTGGCCAGCGTGGTGTGGAACGCCTCCGAGCTAGAGGTAAGAAAAACGGAAGGAAAAAAATAAAGAAAATGCGATTACGGTACACATGACGCAAAGAAAGAACACAAACACAACAAAAAGAAAAATTTGGGGGTCAATATGCGTCACATCCACGCAAAACGGCCATCGCTCGCTCAGCATAATGTTACCAACCTACGCGAGACAGAGCCCCAGCGCTGGTTTTCAGCGACAGCTGGCGATGACATGATGGTCAACCGGTGCAGCATACGATAAGATAAAAAAAAAATAATAAGAAATATTAAAAGTATTTCGACGTTTGGTTTGACTGGATGCGGAAGGCGCAACTGTGGAAGATTGGGTATTGAGGCGAGGCCTGGGAGAGGCCATGTTCAGCGGTGAACTGTGATAGGCTTTTTTTTTGGTGGGAAATCATCAAATAACTTCTCCCGCTCTGGGTGGAGCGGGAGAGATGTCAGACTTTTACTGACCAAAACCCACCCGTGTTCCTTCAGTTGCCTGTGCCAGGGGCCACGGTAACTCTTTCAAACAACCCACGACCCTGGCAGGCATTGGCCCTAGCGGGACTGTGATAGTCTGAATTTGGACTGACAAACATACATCACATACCTATATTAGTGCTAATTATTGTAATTAGGTTTAATACAACAAGCGGCAGTCTTGCAGTGAACTAGTTTTTTATGCGTCATTGTGTGTCGGTAACACCGCTTTCCGTATTCCGGCTAAAATATGAGATTATAATCTTTTTAGCCTTGTGTGTGGGTGAAACGGAAGAAATATAGATCAGTCGAACTAGTGATCTACCTACATGTTAAAATTCAACGCATTTACATTTACTTACCCCTTTATTCATAAGCGTTGCTTAAAGTTAAGTAATGATTAGCGACTGTTTATTCGTACATTTTTGACATTTAAACGTCTCCTAACATTAAGCAATGTATATAAATAAACCCCATAATTAATTGTGCCTGGCTTGTTGCTTTAGAGGTCGAAGCGCTATTGCTGAGCATGAGGTCCTTGGTTTCGTTTCTCGGGTCTGGACGTGTTATTGGAGTTTTACAACTGGAATTTTTCAGTTCGGAGCCTGGATCAGTGCCCGGTTCGTCCCCTATTACATGGGACTTTAACATAACTGGCGAAATGTGGGTGTGGCGGTGTGCTATAGGTACACCTCTGTCTAACTCTTCGGGGAACAGAGGCGTGGCATGTATATGAAAACTACTGAGTCAAACTTGATAATTATATTCTCGACAAACTTTAACATCTTTTTAGAACCTAGCCTTTTTACGAGGATTTCCATCTCGTGGTGAATCCCCGATGATTTACTTTAAAAACAGATGAGTTCGCTTTCGAATTGTGTGCGGTCACTTGAGTGAGGTGCCAAGTGAACTTTACAGAATAGCACTACTGGTTTCAGATTAGCAAGCAAGTTGAATGAATAGCAAGTGGCATAGTTAGTGCCTGGCGGTTTCCGCCATCTATGGTATGGCGATATAAAGCTAGCAAACTTTCGTATCTAGTTGCGAGATCGCTACCGTTTTGAAATAGATTAACCGATTAACATTCGGAACGCATCATAATTTTAAGAAAGTAAATAGAATATAAACGCAGCGATGAGTGAATGAGAGAGTGAGTGGGAAGTTTTTATTTTGTAAAAGTTTTAAAAATAATTAAAGAATTTTTCAAGAAGTTTATTTATTTCGGTGATCCAAACAACATCCATATCAACATGCATGTATGTGCTAGGATATTATGGATTACAATATTAAAACTGCCTTTGTTGAGTTACTGGTCACAAGCACTACTGCTCAGCGATTCGATTGCCAGGTCGGGCAAACTGATATTGGGTTTATTTATTTTTTTAAATAAAACGTTGCTCCACAGTAGGAATAATTACTCCTGTATCGTGGGTGCGTTTACAAACATTTAAGAATTTCATTTTATTTTTTGAAGTTATGAAGTATAACTTCAAAAAATAAAATGAAATTCTTATTCATTTGAATGAATTCATTCGTTTAGGCGCGTTATGAAAAAATGATGAGAGTGAAATTTTAAGATGCGCGCGCATCACAGTCACACAAAATTCACAGGTTGAAGCTGTCCGCAAAACCGCTCATTATTTTTAAAGCTATACGTCACTTTTTTCAGTATACGTTACTATTACTATTTTACAGTATACATACGTCCTGTTTGTTCTTATCGATTTAAAAAAAAGGCAATGGACATTTCACTAAAAAAAATGGGATGCCATAAAATTCTGGTTTTTTATTATGCTTTTAATTTCTTTAAAAGGCCCGTGACTTGTTACCAACATTATTCAGCTTAAACAACGAACTTTATTGTAACCTTATTGTAATTAATTATTTGCATGCAATTAAAAATTGTTTTTTAAAAGTATAACTTCTGACGCGCGTACATAAGTACACAGTGTGTACTTATGTACGCGCGTCAGAAGTAAAAAAAAAAATGTGTGTGTACTACACACACATTTTTTTTTTTATATATATTTTTTTTTAGGTTTTTCCATCTGGAATTCCTCATTAGCAGTCTGGAGTCTGGCGAAAGGTGTGGGTGTACTACAGGTACACTTCTGCCTAACCCTTCAGGCCATTCCGGCGTGATGTCATGTGTATATGTATATGAAAACTACTGTGAAGTTTGGACAAAGAATAAGCCCTTTGTACTATTGCTACTTTATGCTATAAAGTTCACTGCTCACCTCACTCAAGTGAGCGCATACAATTCGAAAGCAAACTCATTTGTTTTTAAAGTAACTGTCTGTCGACTGGTAATGTATGTACCCAAGAGACTGGTGGCATTGCCACGTTGTATGGCAATACGTATCCTCTCGCTGGCCAAGGTAAAAGCCAGCCCTTGGGTCACGGGAAGTGTCAACCAGCCGTTTGGAGATTTCATTGAACAAGCCATGAGCACTTGGACCCCAGGATTATCTTATACTAATAATAAAGCCGAAGAGTTTGTTGGTTTGAACGCGCTAATCTCTAAAACTACTAGTTGGATTTGAAAAAATCTTTTTTCATTTGATAGCCTTATTCTTGAGAAAGGTTACAGGATATTTAACATCACGCTACGACTCTTAGGAGCTGAGAAAAAAGTATAAAATAACGCTTAGCGGAAACGCTGTAACAGCGCGGGCGGGCGATGGGATGCGACACGATGGCGGCCGAAATTTCACGCGGACGAAATCGCGGACAGAAGCTAGTCTTCCTATATTGGTACTAGAACATTATGCAGAACCACTCAAAGTTTAGCTACTATTAATATATTGCGCATGCGCAGATCTGGGCTCTCACTTTCGCTCATTCCGGTCTATACGCAGCCAATGAGCCGTTCACTAGGCAGTCGATTGTTTACTAAACCCAATGATTGCGCAGGCGCTTTGTCACAGAATAAAATAGATGCAGTTATATGTCCGTTTTCATTGACACTGGGCGACACCTATGTCAAAATCATCATTTATTTCAAATAGGCACATAAAAGAGATTCTTGAACGTAAAAAATTACAAATAAATAGGATTGATTCTAGTCGCTCCTTCCAAAAGAATGGAGAAGAATCGGCAAGAAAGTCCACCGTAACCTCTTTTAAAATGTTTTACACTGGCGCCGATTCCCTTGTTCACAAACTAAACTAAATTGAAGTTGAGCGCATCTTTATCTTTCTATTTCATTGAGAAAAGGATAGAAGATAAATATTAGTTTAGTCCTGTCAAATTAAGATACTCCATAGACAGTTTAGACGTGATTAAAAACATGGCTCCTAAAAATACTTCAATTTACGTCAGGCGCTAACTAATTTGACAGGACTAAACTAATATTTTATCTTCTGTAGTTTTCTCTCTGCAGAGTCGTCGAGCACGTCTGCACAGTCTCGCTAGCAAATTTAATTTAATCCTTCATTTATTAAGGCACACGGGCATTCCTGTATTTTGTTTCGAGTGTTTGTTATTTTTACATCATGAAAACAAGCCTCAAGAAATCGACTGTTGACTCCGGCAACCTCGTAGGTTGACATGCGACATGCCATTTGTAAACAAAAAAAAATCGTGAAAATAAAATAGGTACTGCACGTGAAATCGTCTAGCAATTATGCTTTCGTGACTCATTCACAGCCCAGCACTGAAAATTTGGAGCACGTCAGTACCAGCACTTCCGTGCCTTATGCAGGACAATGACTTTACTCTATTGTGTAGTACAATAGGTTTCGATATCAATTGTTACTTCGTTTTCAGGTTCAGCGAGAGGACATTGTGTAATAAAGGTAAAAATAACGTTTAACTGATATTTATATGTGGCTGTAATTGTTCTGGGGCAAAGGCCTCTCGGCTCTCGTACTGAGGAGGAGAGATCATTAATCACCATGTTTGTTCACTGTGTGTTGGCGATTTCGACCGCTGGTACGGGGGTTACTAAGCACGAATCCCGTAGTTTCGGTAGAAGCTACGGGCGTTTTCCACGCCTTATCATTTACGGACATAAATTTAGTTCGGTTCGAGATTGGGGAACTTAGAATGAATGACAACACAATTTCACGGAATTCATGGTTACAGTTTGCGGGAATGTCTAATATATCCCAACATTCTTAATTGCAAAATTAGTCACTCCTTGCTAGACAATAAGTTATACTAGCTGTAGCCCGCGGCTTCATCTAAGATCAAGGATGAAAAATAGCCTATGTCCTTACACAGGTCATGGTCTATCTGTGTTCCAAATTTCATCCAAATCCATCCAGCCGTTTTTGCGTGACTGAGTAACAAACAAACAAACTCACTTTTGCATTTATAATATGTATTAGTTAGAATTATTCTATAAAAAAATACGTTTATTCGCAGAGAAAAAACCCAAAAAAGTTGGGGGAAAATATGCATTACATCCAGGAAAAACGCCCATCGCTCAGCATAATGCTACGACCCTACGCGAGACAAAGCCCCAGCGCTGCGCTGGTAAGCCTCTTTTACTCATAATAATATGTCCCATATATCCAACACCTGTATTACCTAATAACCTTTATATATAAACTACCATTTAGTAATCCGTACTTCCTTCTGCAGGTCCTGAGCACTCAGTATGTTTCCACGTTACATCAGTAAACCAGTTCGGCCTGTTTGGGCGTTACCGACGTCGGCAGGAATATGTGTCACCAATGAGTAACAGTATTGAGAATGGTTAAGTATTGGAAGGTGGGTAGAGATGCTCTGTTTAAGGGGTGAGAAATTTATTGGATTTGATGAGAAAGTTATTGGGATGTGCCATCTACAAAAACAGTTCTTTTCCGGAAATGTTCGCTCCCGGCTCTTGCTGTAAACTTAGAAACCAGTTTCTCAATTTAAAACTTCTTAAAAAAAATGAAAGTTCTCCAGACCGAATTTCGGCTATGGCGACCAATCACAGCGGAGACCAGACTTCGGTGCGGGAGGTATTATAGAGCACGAGTGCGTGCGCCATGTGTGCGCAGATTCAGGTGCACGGACTCTTCCATCGCTACTTAATTATTTATTAAATACTCGTAGCTTATCGAGGCAAAATGTGACTTTAGCCTCTGATGCAGGAGTTGTTATGAAAAAATAACCATGCAGCGAGAAAATGACGATTTCCATTCCATCCAAACCTTTGGCTCAAAAGCCAATTGCTCAGCAACCGAGCCAGATTAACCGAATCACCTTTCACAATCATCATCATCATCATTTCAGACGAAAGACGCCCACTGCTGGACATAAGCACCCGCCCAAGCACCCCCCAAGCACCTCCACTTCGACCGGTTCGGTACAATCAAACATGTAAGTATCAATTACAAATCATTCTTGTCACCCATCCGATCGGTAACCCGTTTGGAGGTTTCTTAACTTTATGCGTTCTGCGTATGAAATTGAGTTACAGACTTACGCTTGTTGTGACCTACTTGGTCGAAATCTTTTATACATGATCTTGTTCACTTGAGACATTTTAAGATACGATATAACCAAAACAGTGCAACGGTGTAAGCAGAGTTTTCGGCCATGTCCCCTCATTTTTAGGGCAGGTACAGAAAAAAAAAAACTACCCGTAACGACTGTCAAAGATCCACGAATGACAGCTAGGACCAACGGCTTAGCGTGCTTTCCGAGGCACGGAGGGGTCTTGGTATGTAAAGATCACCCATCCATGGACCAACCGCGGCAAGCGTAACTTAACTTGATCGATCGATCCGTGCGGCTTTTATTGGACGCAAAATTCTACCGTCTCATACCTACGTTTAGGTCGGGTAGGTACTATGGGACAGTTGATAAATTTTAGATTACGATATTATATATAGGGTGTGGTACAGACCATCAGACGGAACAATTTTCTCCATGGAATTAGTCCCATGGAGAAAATTGTTCTTGCTGGTCATTGAAAATAAACCCCGTGTACATGGGAGTCGGTGAACACAAACGGCAATCGGATTCTGCACACCAAATTCTGCTCAACACCTAAAACAAAAGGAGTCGTCATCATAAAAACCCGACCTGCATGTCAACCGTACCATGAAATGTTCATTCATTCGTTCAATCGATTGCTTCATGTCGTCATTCATTGTCATTCATTGACCTGTTTGGGAAAATTACAAACAAACGTTTGTTGGTGTAAGTTTTTTTCATTTTTCTATTGTTCTTATAGTTAAAATCGGTGAGTCGTTGGCTAATTGGCCAATACAGGGCCATATTAAATTAGCTAGCGAAACTCTGCAGACCTGATTTGTAAATAAACGTGATAAAACAAACAAGAAATTAATTTGATGATATGTTTATGGGGTCATCGACCGATGTTAGTGTCATCATCTGAATTAATTTGATGATATTTTTGTGGGGTCATCGACCGCTGTTAGTGTCATCATCTGCCTAGCCTTTTCCCAATGATGTTGGGCATGATGATGCAGCTTCAATTTAAAGTGGTAATGGACTAGCCATATTGGGCGAATAATTGATTCGTTGAGGTAGACATATTTTTAATAAGTGTTCTTAAACTTAAACAGGAGTGACACGCGTCGGCGACATGGCAACTGCAGCCTTCGATAATGTGTCGCTCGTGTGTTTGAGTACGGTGCTCAAATACACAAGCGGCATATTGTCGACTGATATGTTCTTCACCTAATATAGTTCTATACAAATTATTATTGATATTGCAGAGGTATGGGGAAGAGGGTGTAAAGTTCACTCATCCTCCATAGAAAAAGGAGGATCCTCCGACCAGACGGGTGTTGTGTCTGGCAGGTAACTATGCCCAACGATTGATGTTGGGAAGTTTGTATATACCTAGGTATGCTAATTGCGCGGTAAACTCTGCTTGCGAGATGCAGGATTTGCGTGACGTCAGTATGACGCGTTGTTCGCATGTGGCTTTGTAGATACCGCTACAGTATAAATTAAAAAAATATATACGTATTGAGAGAGAGAGACTGGCTGCGTGGCAGCTGCACCGAAGTCTTGAAGACTGGCTAAGAGGATTTCATCTCCGCTTTGGAGGTCCCTTCATCATTTTGAGAAAGCCGTCCTCTGCTGAACTTAGTCCCCCCCACCTACACTTCGACCGGTTCTGTTCGGTTAAAGTAGTCTAATCATAATTTTATTTACCATTTTCATTTTGATCTCCATTTTTGTAATTGTTTTTGCAATTTTGATAAAATGTAATTATACAGATCTATGGGTCTTGATATTTGATTTTATTTTAAAGCCCTTGTCAGTGTTCGAACCTACGACCTTTTACGTAATAATGTATAACAACGTTTTAAGCGGCAGAAGAATCTGGGTACAAAATCGATGCCAGAAAATTATCACGTAGAAAATCACGCCTTTTAGAAAATTCAGTAAATAAATTAAACAACATTTTTTTTCAGACTAGGTCAATAATTTTGTTAGTATTTTGGTGTTAGTTTAGTAACAATAATGCTTACACCAATAGGTTAGTATTGTTGGTTTTCAAAGAGTAATTATTATTAATTCAGACCTAGGACTGCTCAGTGTCCCTGAAAGGGACAGTCCGCTCTGGCAGCGATCATTTTTATTAGAATGCTGTTGTTACTACCATGCAGGGAATTTTTTTTTATCCTTTAAATTTTTTTTTTTTTTTTTAAAACACACTAGGAATTTCTCCTGTGTCGTGGGTGCGTTCACAAACATTTAAACTCACATACACAAACAGCCAGACCCGGAACAACTACTTATAAGTCATACAAATATTTGTTCCGTGCGGGAATCGAACCCGCGACACGCAGCGCAGCAGTCCATCGCTTAACCACTGCGCCAACCGTGCCGTCGAATTATTTTTACTTAATTAATCATTCATTACAATCTAGCCTATAAGACTAATAAGTAATTTTAATCTAACTTAACTTAATACGTGATAATTAAGCAGGGAATGAAATTTTGTATGGAAGTTCGTAATTTTTTCGGATGCCGACGGGAATACCATACCAGGGGGTCTACTCCGAAGTGCAAAATGCGAATGTTCGGGTCGGACCGACACATTATGGCCGAACCGAATATTATTGAAAAATGAGAAAAAAGTTCGAATCGGCTCATTTGGGTCGGGACCATAGTCAATATTCGAAAGAGTGGGACTGACCGAACCAAATAGTAAGTAGTAGAAGTTCGGCCGATACTACTTCGGAGTAGACCCCCATTTTTTTTTTTTTTTGGATGGGAAATCATCAAATGACCCCTCCCGCTCTGGGTGGAGCGGAAGGGAGTGTCAGACTCTTACTGATCAAATCAAATCAAATCAAATCATTTATTAAGTGTGTTTTTTGGTGAGGTTACATGGTCTTATAAAATACAACATTGTGCTCAAAAAACTACCCATTAGGCTTACACTTTTTTATGAAAATTCGTTCATTATTAATTAAATATATTATATTATTATGCAAAGTACATGAAGCTATATAAAGTAATGTCAGATAAATAAATAATAAAATTGTCAATTAAATATTTTTGTCAGAAAGAAATTCAGTATAATTGAATAATAGCATTTTTGGATTAATAAATTACATAATTTTCGTTTAAACTGCAATAAATTATAATCTTTAATAGAATTAGGCAATTTGTTATAGATTTTAGGTGCCATGCACAGTATGCTATTGTGCATGAGGGCGGTTTTTGAAGGCCTTAAGTACAATTCATGACGATAAACTTGTCTTATTGATTTAGGATGATGTTCTATTTTTTTGCGAAATAGTTCAATATTTTTCTTTACAAAAATTGCGGTTTCATATATATAGAGACATGGTAATGTTAATATTTTGAGCTCAATAAAATATGGCTTACAACTATCTATCGATTTCAAACTGCATATGGACCTTAAACAACGTTTTTGTGCCTTGAAAACAGAGGTTTTTTCACAGGAGTTGCCCCAAAAAATTACACCATAGCGAAGTATGGAATCAACATAACCAAAATAGGCGGCAACGACTGCTGATCTATTGGCTACTTTGCTAAGTTTATATAAAACAAATGAATATTTACTAAGTCGTGCTATTAGTAGAGCTGTATGTTCTTTCCAACTCAATTTGTAGTCAATTGTTAGGCCTAGAAATTTAGTGCTTGAAACTGCTTCAATTTTTTCCTTATTAAAAATTATATCAGACGCAGTAAAAGCAGTTCTTTGTCGAAAATTTATAATTTTAGTTTTACTTAAATTTAAGATAAGATTATTTTGGTCAAGCCATTCAGTCGATTGTTTCAATGCATTTTTTACTGACTAAAACCCACCCGTGTTCCTTCCTTAGCCCTTTCTGTTCCAGGGCAGCGGTGACCCTTTCGGACGATCCCGCCGGCAGGCTTCGGCCCTTTCGGGCCCCGTCCTCTGCTGACTTCTCTTTGAGGCGCGCGTGGAACACAACACGCCGTCCGGCACGGGGAGTAGACCCCCTGACTTGGCTTAAAAAAAAAGCCTTTAATGGCAATGACATTAGCGCAGAGTTCTTTCTGCACTCTATACCAACGGCCACGGCATGTAATACGATAAATGATCACAGTAGGTACAGTCGATGTCGATTTCAAAATCGTCTCCACATACATGTCTGTGCTTATGCGTATAGGTAAGTATATTATTATTTCGGAATACAAACGCAATTTGTGACATCATTTCCTGCGATCATTATAACGGTGATGGTGACGGCAATATGTGGCATACTATGTGTATCTAATCACACATGGGTAGTTAGTACCTATACCTGCAGTGCGATTCTGTAACCATCTCACCGTGAAAACTTAAGGTAGCCATTGACGTTACGTCCATCAATCCAAATGGAGTGGACGTCTTCCAAAATGGTTTCGTGAATGTGATAAACGTATGCTAATCAAATGGACGCCTTCCAGCTTTTGATTTCCAAACGGATTGAAATCCATGTATCCAATCCAAATGGACGACATCCGCGGCCGACTGTCAATGTCAAAAACGTGCGACACGCAATTTGGAAGCCAAAATAAAAAGAATCACTTCACTGTATAGATTATAACGTATAATTTTATAGAAAAAAAAAACAAATTTAAATTATCATCTGCCTGACCTTATCCCAACTTTGATGGGGCTGCCTTCCAGTCTAATCGGATGCAGCTTAATACAAATACCAGTATTTTACATGGAGCGACTGCCTATCTGACCTCCATAGCCCAGTTACTGGGTAATACGATACCCCTTGGTAAGACTAGTTTTCAGACTTTCGGGCTTCTGACTACCCGTAACGACTGTCAAAGATCCACGAATGATAGCCGGGACCAACGGCTTAAACGTGCTTTCCGAGGCACGGATGGGTCAGCCATCCACGGACCAACCGCGGCAAGCGTAGCTTAACCTGATCGATCTACCCGTGCGGCTGTTATTACTTAGCCACAAGCCCCTCCATCCGCCATTTCATCCATCCAGTGTTAATTCTGTGGTTAAAAACATATCTAAAATAAAGATATAATATGAAATGATCTAATGAATTAAATAATGCTGAAATGATAGTAATTTCTCACGCTGCTCAAAAATGACCCATAAGACTGACACTTAAAAGTGAAGGATAAAGCTAATTAATGTGGAAAAAACCTTCTAAATGTATTAAGAAACTTAAGCTAAATGGTGACGTATATGCCCCAGTTAAATGATGTTACTAAATAACTTGTTCTGACTATGAAAACAATGGTTTACAATGTTTATGTTGTTAGGGTAACCAGGTGAGTGGTTTTAGCAAGATATTTGTGTTATATTTTTTTATCATAAACTAGTGTTGGTTTTATTTTTGTACCTAAGTAGATTTGACACGTCAATCATATTTTAACAACTAGTTGAGGTTGGCATGGCGTTACCTATCTGATTACTCTGAGAAGAAAGGCCGAAACAAATTCAGAGGTCACAGTCTCTTTTAAAGTCCAGACATAATCTTGGTCAGATCATGTGAAGATCATGTAGATCGACTCAACTCAAAACTTAGGGAGCTCAACGATTCGGCGAACAATACCAAAGAAAGGTCATTTGGGTAGGCCGTAGGCTTTTAGGACATTTTGATACTGAGGGAAACTGGGTATGTTAATGAAATATTTAAAAAGCTGTGAATTCTGAGGGGACGGCGCGTACGCAGTCCCCACTAACAAAAATAACGCATCCGAGTTATCCACATTAGGGATAATCGCAGGGGTCAACCCAACCGCAGTGCAATGGGAAGGCCTCGCCCTGGGGGAACCGCCTTCTTGATCACGGTATCCCCTATGCCAGGTAAGTATGACTTTGCTACAAAACCGCGCGAGGGTCGTTTAACGGCGGAGAATCTTGACACCGCGACTTAGAAACGTGACGTAAATGTAAAGCGCCATCTAGTTTGAGATTCGGAACTAAAAGAGCAGCTTTACATTATTTTCCAGAGGACCTTCAATTTATATTACATTGTAATACAAACATTACTAGTTCAAAGGCGATCATAGACATAATAATATTTGTACCCATCATGTCTCGCCAGACTAAGATTCTAGAGAAAATGAACGGGATAAGGTTTGATATAACAAAACTTAATATTAAAAAAAAAGTAGAACATTCAACAATTAATGATATAACTTTATTTCAGAGAACATCCCTATTTGTGTTAGTAAGCACTTAAGAACTAAGTTTGTAAACCACAAAGACAAAACTAACGAAATTAAATGGACACGTGGAGTGCGATCCAGTGGCGCCGATTCTCTTGTTCACGAACTAAACTAAGTTCAGTGCATCTTTTTCCTTCTATTTCATTAAGAAAAGGACAGAAGATAAGTTAGAGGATAAGATTTGGGCAGTCCCCCAAAACGCCCGCCCTACACCACTTTCTAGTTTGTCTATTTCTTTTTTATTTTGTGAGTAACAGAAAGCCTATTGCTAAGATAACAGGTGGTATAGAATCACTATACATAGTTTCACCTCAAAAAAAAAAAAAAAACTAAGAATTGATACCAAATTTTCGGTTTCAAACCATAACAAACGTGTCGCCGCACTACGAAGGTAAATAAGTTTCCACGTTACTTGCCAATATCACGATAAATCTCTTCCGTAATTTTGCGCGCCTAGTTTGGTTTCTGGTATCAATCTATTAAAAATTCTCATAACTTCCGAACATGTAGAGATAGGATTAAAAAACCCTTCCATTATCGTTTGATATCATCCAAAGAAGCCGTGCCCTTGATATCTATATTTTATACCCTTTCTGTTAGGTACACGTTGTATACATATATTTTGGTTTTATTTTGTCTTCCTAGTGCTTTCGCTGGGAAGAAGTGGCGCAACAAACTCCCCAGCAGCACAGCTGTCTGTTCAGTTAAAAAAAAACATGCTGATGATAATGCTTAAGAAGAGAGTCAATCAAGATTAACAATAAAGATGTAGATTATTGAAGGAAAAAATAGACATGATGCGAGACCACAAATTCATTGGGACAGATTTATTGGGGGTCAGAGAATGATGATGAAAAATAAGGAGTCATCATCTGCTTAACCTTTTCCCAACTATGTTGGGGTCGGCTTCCAGTCTAACCGGATGGAGCGACTGCCTATCTGACCTCCACAACTCAGTTACTCGGTAATACGATACCCGGTTGGTAAGACTGGTTGTCAGACTTTCGGGCTTCTATCGACCCGTAAGACTGTCAAAGATCCACGATTGACAGCCGGGACCAAGGGATTAACGTGCTTTCCGAGGCACGGAGGGGTCTTGGTATGTAAAGATGGTCACCCATCTACTTATTTTCATGGTAACCCTACCCCATGAATGTTGTTCTGCTGTTTGGGTTGCATGCTAGTCGCTAATTATCATCATATTGCGACCATAACACCATGAAGTAACAACATAATAATTAATTGTATATCTTCACGCCTTACTTGGTTTACGGGTTAAGGAAAGTTGCAAGTTCCATGTGGTTTGAAATTGAAAGGTATTTAAGTAACGTACAGTTGCAGGCCCGGAAGAAATTGGTATCTATGTTGGTACGTTTATAGTTTACCAGTAATTAAATTGACAAAAAACCTTGATATACAAGGTCAAATTGAATTAGCTAGCGAAACTCTGCAGCTGCATTGGTATTGATATCTAAAAACGATAAAATGAAAATAAAAAACGATTTGATGTTTTTTTTAGGGTTCAATGACCGCTGGTAGTGTCGTTACTTGAAGTTTGAGTTGAGAAAATCTGTTTTCCGTTTGTTTCATCGTGTTTAGATGTCGATAGGAATCGGGTCTGTGAAGTTTACACAAAGAAAACTGTTTTTTTATACTGGTATATTTCAAGTGAGGTACCTAAGGTCGATGACCCCAAAAAACTCATTAATTTAATTAATTTTTTGTTTCATCAGATATCGATCGACACATCGACAACGAAACAATTCGTTGCTACAAACATAAATTTGATTTTTAATCTGAAAGATAATTAAATGTCCAGGATTCGTCTACTCTTGACTTATCATAAAAAAATATCAAGTAATCCCTTAGCCTGTTTTTTTAATCTAAATCATAATGTGGCATCACAACTCGATCGATCAGGTTAAGCTGCGCTTGCCGCGGTTGGTCTGTGGATGGGTGACCATCTTTGCTTACCGAGACCCCTCCGTGCCTCGGAAAGCACGTTAAATCGTTGGTCCCGGCTGTCAGACGTGGATCTTTGACAGTCGTTACGGGTAGTCAGAAGCCCGAAAGTATAACAACTAGTCTTACCAAGGGGTACTTCTCGTATTGAGTGTCTGATGCCTCCATCATATGATCTGACCAAGATTATGTCTGGACCCTAAAAGAGACTGTGACCTCTGAGTTTGTTTCGGCCTTTCTTCTCAGACTAGTCAGATAGGAAACGCCGACCTCATCTAGTTTTAAAATATGATTGCCGTGTAAAAGTGTTTGTACAAACCTACTTACAAAAATAAAATCATTTATCATCATTATCATTATCCGGTTTGACTGGGAGCCGACCCATCATAGTTTTTTTTTTTTAAACTTTGCCCCACACTAGGAATTACTCCTGTATCTTGAGTGCGTTTACAAACATTTAAACTCACATACACAAACAGCCAGACCCGGAAAAACTACCTGTAGGCAATACGAATATTTGTTCCGTGCGGGAATCGAACCCGCGACACGCAACGCAGCAGTCGATCGCTCAGCCACTGCGCCAACCGTGTCATCGAGTTGGGAAAAGGTTAGGCAGATGACAATATATAAGTTGATACTCCACACGCCAGAAATCGCACGTGGCTTAGGTAACGTCAGCTAAGACGCTCCGGGCGTCGGGAGCCGCGTGACGACTCCCGGCCACCGTAGGCGCGGGCCTGCGGGCGGTGAGTAATGGGTAGCTCGCCGTCCGATCAGGACCAGGCCCGTGCCGGAAGGCGCGTTGTTCCACGCGCGCCTCAAAGAGATGTCAGCAGAGGACGGGGCCCGATAGCGCCGAAGCCTGCCAGGGCGGCGGGATCATCCGAGAGGTTAACCGCTGCCCAGGAACAGAAAGGGCTAAGGAAGGAACACGGGTGGGTTGTAGTCAGTAAAAGTCTGACACTCCCTTCCGCTCCACCCAGAGCGGGAGGGGTCATTTCATGATTTCCCATCCACAAAAAAAAAAAAGCTGCCTATGTAGTTAGTTATTTTAGACATTACAAGACGATCACTTTTTTAACACTGCAGTGAACTTTCACGGCGTCATCCATCAATAATCGCTCAGAAGCCGATAATTGCGAGCTCAATCTAGAAAGGCAACAAATTGATGCTATGACTTGCTTTTAACAGTCTAGTTTACGAACTAAAGACACATTACAGGCATATAAGATTTCTTATTTATTTATTTATTTAAGGAAAAACAAACAAACAGTAGCACAACAAGAAATACTTAGTAATAATATCTTAAATATGAAGTATTTCAGTAAGATGCTGGTAGGGATCTTGACCGTACTTCCGGGATGGTCCTGATAGCCGTGGAATACCTCTCCACTCCTCACAAGCGCCTCAGGACATGTTGCCCCTTGTTGCTACGACACTATGTGCTAGCGACCGTTTTCGGGGGCCCATTATTGAGTGTGCAAGTCACCCCCTGCCATTTCATCTGTGAATATTATATTATCATTAGTCAGGCAGGGGATATAGACCTTCCATAGTATATTTTGTTTCCATGTTCTGCAATAGTCCTTCACCAACCGAGGGTTGTCTTTGGGTGCACTTGCATGGTGTATACAGGGAGAATCGTCGGTTGGTGCCTCCTCATCATTTAAAATTGTGTAAAGGGCCTCTGCGAGTTGGCTTCGGCCCCTAGTACGCCTTTCAAAGGTCCGAGATATGTCAAAGACATCTTATATATTACATTTTATAACAATTATGCTACCCACTACGTTCTCCACAGATAACAATTTAATGTAAGTATTTAAAAGCTGGCTAGTAACACAGATACAATACTTATACAACCGACATTATCTAAGAACACATAATTATCTGGATTTTTTTAAAGAAAAAAAAAGAAAACGCTTATTTGTATGCGTACATTATTAAACAATACGTTATTATATAATACTAGCTGCGCCCGCGGTTTCACCCGCATAAGTTTCGACTCCGTGGGAATATCGGGATAAAAAGTGAATGGATGAAAGGATGGATGTTTGTTACTCTTTCACGCAAAAACTACTGAACGGATTTGGATGAAATTTGGCACACATATGGTTTATAACTAGGATTAACACATAGGATACTTTTTATCCCGATATTCCCACGGGATCGAAACTTATGCGGGTGAAACCACGGGGCGCAGCTTGTAATAATATATGAAAGAGAAGGTTGAGCTGAATGGTGCTGATCCATGCGTCATGTTCGTGAACTGGCGCCGTCAGTAGGGACTGCTCATCAGTTTGCTGTCACGGCTTATTTTTTAATTATTTTATTTTTGGATTGTTGGTTTTGTTAGTATTTGCTGTACTCTGGACGCTTTTACGTGTACGTCTTTTTTGACGTGACAACGTCTAATAAATCGACGAACGCCGGCTGCATGCACGAAAAAGGATGACTCGTTGTCCCGTTACGCTTATTGTCCCGATACGCTCATTGCACGCTTGCGCCGCATCTATCTCTCTTCCACTTGTTTTGGTACGACGTTGTCACGTTAAACTATCGTCCGTAAACCAACTTTACAGACAACCAATTTTTTGACATCGTTCTCACATATATATTTATAAATTCAGGAGTAAGTCTGTGACAGAATGGCGTCCAAGAACTGGAAGTCGAGATGTCGGTCGTCCGGCGGCGAGATGGGCCGATGACGTTGTTGCCATCGCGGGAAAAACCTGTATGAGGCTGGCACAGGAGCGTGGGGGATTGGCACACGAAAAGAGAGGCTATTATGCTCAGCATTGGGGGAAGTGGAGATGTGGATGATGATGATGATAATGAGATAATGATTAGTATTGTGAATATTTATTTATTACTAGCTGACCCGGCAAACGTTGTTTTTCCATTTAAATTATTTCTAGCTGCCCGGCGCTACTTCGTTCGCGTGGTGTCCTACACCCTACCCTACCCCTGCCCTACTCCTACACTACTCCTACCGTACTCCTACCCTACTCCTACCCTACTTCTACCCTTCTCCTACACTACTCCTACCCTTCTCGTACACTACTCCTACACTACTCCCACCCTACTCCTACTCTATTCCTACACTACTCCTACCCTACTCCTACACTACTCCTACCCTACTCCTACCCTACTCCTACCCTACTCCTAGACTACTCCTACACTACTCCTACCCTACTCCAGCGCCACCTACCGGGTCCAATTACAAACCTTGTATACAAACCTTGTCCTAACAATAACGAATACATAAAACCAACTATCATCCAATTTGGTGCAGTCATTCGAAAGTTATGGGCGTACATACATTTCGAAGATCCATTTTTATTTATATAGATATAAATGCCTTAAAACTATCATTACAGGTCCTAACCAAATACGAAAGTCAAGTCACACACACAAAATTAAAATTAAACCACAAAATACATACATCTCAAGATCATCAAATATGCTTTGTCTGCATCAGCAGAATTGCCAAACCATCACAAAAACAAATGACGTTCAGCAAGTATCGATCAGCCTACGCCAGATATTTAGCTATCAACTTATCAAAGTAAATAAATAAAGCAGTACATATCAATTACATAAGAAAAGAAACAAGGACACGTTTCTCAGTAATAAGCGTAGGTGAAGTGGTCTAGAAGTCTAGATCAAGTAGCCAAGGTTAAAATAAATACGTGTATATTATTAGATCACTATGCATTTTAAGACTGAACTGATTTAATGTGAGAGGATAAAGGCTCTCCCCACAGGCGCGTTATTATCGGTGGCTAAGTAATACCAGCCGCACGGGTCGATCGATCAGGTTATGGTACGCTTGCCGTGGTTGGTCCGTGGATGGGTGACCATCTTCACAAACCGAGACCTTTCGTTGCCTCGGAAAGCACGTTAAGCCGTTGGTCGTGGCTGTCATTCGTGAATCTATGACAGTCGTTACGGGTTGTTAGTAGTCCGAAAGTCTGCCAACCAGCCTTATCAAGGAGTATCGTATTACCCAGTAACTGGGTTGTGGGAGTCAGATAGGCAGTCGCTCCATGTAAAATACTGGTAGTCAGCTGCATCCGGTTAGACTGGAAGCTGACCCCAACATAGTTGGGAAAAGGCTAGGCAGATGATGAATATCGGATGCATTATTGCGATAATGCGTCGCGATCGATCGCCACACAGCTGCGTTTTTACCGTCCGATATTTCTCAAGTGTGCCTGTAACCTACTATAAAGACCTGCCGCCCGCACTACGCATTACACACGTTACGTTATTAACGCAGGTGTGTGTAAGATTGTATGCGTCCTAAACAATCAACAGCCTATTGCAGTTCACTGCTGGACATAGGCCTCTCCCAATCTGCGCCACAACACCCTGTCCTCCGCCTTCCACATCTAGTCTGTCCCAGCCACCTTCCTTAGGTCGTCTGCCCTATCTAGCTAGGGGGCCTCCCAAACTACGCTTGCCTATACGCGGTCTCGACTGCAGGACTCCTCTGCTCCGCCGGCCATCGGTCCTTCGAAAAAATTGCCAGCCCACTGCGTCCTAATATAAAATTTAAAAAGTTAAGATTTGTAGCAACAGGAGTGAAAAGACTCAGGGTGCTGATTTTCTCGATTTTTTTTTAAACGCCAATAATTTTTAAAATACACAACTCCGATTTTTTTAAATATTTTTCTGATAACTATTATGACTTGGCCTATTACCCGATTCCCGCTTGACGTCGACTTCTGGGACACCCTGTATAATCCACAGATGAACATCGAACCAAGCCGAACTTATTCCAAGTTCCTTGTACCTTCTTATCAATTGCGTACTGTATTTACCAATCTTTAAAACAAAACACGCTTGAAGGGACCTTCAGTATACTACTTCAGTATATAACGACTCCCACTGAATGACGTATTCTTCGCCAGGGACAATACAATAAAGGGGATACGGTCACGCGGCCTGTCATTCCGAGAAATTCTTATTGAAAGAAAAACAAATATGCGTTTTACGATAAAAAAATATAATAGCAGCATGAATGAACTCACCTGGGCAGACTGTTGACAGTCGATAACCGATAATAATAGTTGTTCGTTGAATTGTTGAGCTCCTTAAGTTTTGAGTTGAGCTGCTTGATTACGGAATGTGTGCACTGACTGGACAGGTCCACTCAATTTTGTGTGGTTCTTTCCTCAAAAGACCATTTTAGACACCAATCTACATGGTCTTCACATGATCTGACCAAGATCCAAGGTCTGGACTTTAAAACAGACTGTGAATTCTGAGTTTGTTTTGGCCTTCCTTCTCAGAGCTGTCAGATAGGAAATACCGACCTCATCTAGTTTAAAAACATATGATTGAAATGTAAAAGTGTTTGCACAAACCTAATTACAAAATAAAATCATTTAATACAAGAAAAACGCAAGAAATCTGTTGATTCGGCAGTAGCAAGTAATGGGCAATTCCTACTCCGTATCACCTACGGACATAAGATTAGTTCGGGGCCCGAACTAAGAATTAATGACAGCACAATTTGACAGTTGTCCTTACTCCCGATGTGTTTTTGCCTGCCCGAAAAAGTTAATTTCCCTTTATTTAACATACACAGATTAATTACTATTTTTACAAGCTAATATATACTATGTACAAGAGCTCCTGCCTTTTCTATATTTTTTCGTATTAAATACTTGTGATAAGTGCCCAAAAGGCTGGCAGCATTACCACGTTGGATGGCAATGCTGATTCTTTGGGCTAAAAATAGGCCAGCCTTCTGGTCACGTGAAGAGTCAACCAACCACTTGGCGATGTTCCGAAAAATTCGATGAGCACTCGGACCCAAGGCCTTAGTGTTTCAACCCCAAACGGCTCAAACATGTAGCACCCAATAAGGTATTATATTTGCGCCGTTTGAGGTTTACTTATTATGTAGAATTTAACTCCAGCTAAAATTGTTTGACAGTGGGTAGGCAGGTATTAAAAAAATATCTTGGTAGTTAATAATTACAAGGAAGTCTAGACGAAATATTTCAGGAACATATTGCTCGAAATTCCACCTACAGACTACATTGCTGTAGTCCTTATATAGTAACTTGATATTAATTATGTAGGTGTGTTGATTAAAAATAATAGATTGCTATTATGTGTCTATCTAATTAAAGGATTATAATAAAAATGGAAGTCTTTTTTTATCCTATTATATATTATTATTTTTTCTCTCCGAACAATAATTTTTACGCTCACGTTTTTGCATTTTGTACAAAAATTAAAAGTAATTTATTCAAACTATGCTGAGAATCCGCACTTTTTGATCGTCAAAATTACATGAGACAGTCCCCTAAAACCTTCACAACTTCCTAGTGCTTTAGCTGGGAAGAAGTGGCGCAACAAAATCCCCAGCAGCACAACTATCTGTTCAGTTAGAAGAGCTTGATTCTATACAATAGCATGCAGAGTAATTAATATTACAAAAAATATATAGGTATTTCTACGCGGGATTTATGAGACCACTAAGTAGTCACCACCAATACTTCGCACGGGTTCTACAGGGTTATTGGAAAAACACCAACCACCTCTTAAGAGAAAAAAAATCAGCCGTTCCCTACACTTTAACGAGTTAACCGAACATAAATGTAGGGAATAGCTGATTTTTTTTCGCGATTTCAGGTTTGGTCCCACAGTAAAAGTTGTTCATAATGACCTCTTAAGAGGCTGATGGTGTTTTTCCAATAACCCTATATATATGAGCTGTCAAAATATTGAGATTTTTGCAATAAATCTTAGTGTCAAATATACATAAACCTTCCGGAATCAAACTAAATAATGGTGGCAACCGTATCAATATATAATTTAAAAGAATTATGCGTTCATACATGCATCATCATCATCAGCCTACAGCAGTCCACTGCTGGAGACAGGTCTCTCCAATTTTTTGGTCATTCAGCTCGATTCTCAGCAACTCTTATCCTTTCTTCAGCTTTATTACTAGTATAGATATTGTAAGAATTTGTCTAAGCTCTACCGACCATCACTGATTGGGTCAAAAGTGGGTTTGAAGTTTGTATGCGAGCGAAATCGCAGGCCACAGCTCGTTATACTATAGAAACAGAATAGACAAAGAATATACAAAGAGAAGTCAGCAGAGGACGGGGCCCGATTGGGCCGAAGCCTGGCAGGGCGGCGGGATCGTCCGAAAGGGTTACCGCTGCCCTGGAACAGAAAGGGCTAAGGAAGGAACACGGGTGGGTTTTAGTCGGCAAGAGTCTGACACTCCCTTCCGCTCCACCCAGAGCGGGAGGGGTCATTTGATGATTTCCCATCCAAAAAAAAAAGGCTACAGCTAGTTATACTACAGAGTAGTATAGAGTATAGATGTCATTGATTCCAAACCATTTATGCAGTCTGCCTTTCGCGTGCAGTCCTTGAGTTGTTTGGTGCACAAATAGATGTGCGAGCGAAAGCGCTAGAATATCTATGTATAGAAGTCTTAGCGCTAAATCCAAAACAAGGTCGGTAGAAGCCTTAGAAGCCATGTTAAAACGTCACGCTTGCTGACATTACATAATGACCACGCATGTTTTATTTACGGGGTAGGCAGATTTAACCAGCTTTGTTAAGTCGGTTAAATGGAGGTTACGTGACAACTGCCATTAAACGGGTAAACTAACGAGTTCCAGGTCGTAAGTTCGAAGCTAGACAGGCGCTTTACTTTGTGTAGAAAAATTTCATCACCACTGCTCTCAAAACGGCGAAGGAAAACATTGTGAGGAAACCAGCATGTCCTACTCGGTGGATTGCAGTTCACTCCCTCTCGAGGAGGCCTGTGTGTGTGAGGACATTAAAGGCTGATTATGTAAATATTCAGGATGGAAAGTAGCCTACATCCTTCTCCAGATACCAGGCTACCTACCTGTCAAAGTAGCCTACATCCTTCTCCAGATACCAGGCTACCTACCTGTCAAAGTAGCCTACATCCTTCTCCAGATACCAGGCTACCTACCTGTCAAAGTAGCCTACATCCTTCTCCAGATACCAGGCTACCTACCTGTCAAAGTAGCCTACATCCTTCTCCAGATACCAGGCTACCTACCTGTCAAAGTAGCCTACATCCTTCTCCAGATACCAGGCTACCTACCTGTCAAAGTAGCCTACATCCTTCTCCAGATACCAGGCTACCTACCTGTCAAAGTAGCCTACATCCTTCTCCAGATACCAGGCTACCTACCTGTCAAAGTAAAGCCTACATCCTTCTGCAGATACCAGGCTACCTACCTGTCAAAGTAGCCTACATCCTTCTCCAGATACCAGGCTACCTACCTGTCAAAGTAGCCTACATCCTTCTCCAGATACCAGGCTACCTACCTGTCAAAGTAGCCTACATCCTTCTCCAGATACCAGGCTACCTACCTGTCAAAGTAGCCTACATCCTTCTCCAGATACCAGGCTACCTACCTGTCAAAGTAGCCTACATCCTTCTGCAGATACCAGGCTACCTACCTGTCAAAGTAGCCTACATCCTTCTCCAGATACCAGGCTACCTACCTGTCAAAGTAGCCTACATCCTTCTCCAGATACCAGGCTACCTACCTGTCAAAGTAGCCTACATCCTTCTCCAGATACCAGGCTACCTACCTGTCAAAGTAGCCTACATCCTTCTGCAGATACCAGGCTACCTACCTGTCAAAGTAGCCTACATCCTTCTCCAGATACCAGGCTACCTACCTGTCAAAGTAGCCTACATCCTTCTCCAGATACCAGGCTACCTACCTGTCAAAGTAGCCTACATCCTTCTCCAGATACCAGGCTACCTACCTGTCAAAGTAGCCTACATCCTTCTGCAGATACCAGGCTACCTACCTGTCAAAGTAGCCTACATCCTTCTCCAGATACCAGGCTACCTACCTGTCAAAGTAGCCTACATCCTTCTCCAGATACCAGGCTACCTACCTGTCAAAGTAGCCTACATCCTTCTCCAGATACCAGGCTACCTACCTGTCAAAGTAGCCTACTTCCTTCTCCAGATACCAGGCTACCTACCTGTCAAAGTAGCCTACATCCTTCTCCAGATACCAGGCTACCTACCTGTCAAAGTAGCCTACATCCTTCTGCAGATACCAGGCTACCTACCTGTCAAAGTAGCCTACATCCTTCTCCAGATAAATTCTTCGTCAAATTTCTTAACAATCGGTTCAGTGGTTTAGGCGTAAACAGCGGGTACACACTAACATTGCCTTTAATTCTGACAGTGCAACAATATTCATTGCGTTACTTACGTTGTTCAGCAGATTTTTTTTTCGAACATATGAAGTAATGGTTTAGTAATATCCTTTAAAATCTTTCTGATTGTGATTGAATGTGTGTTACGTAATTAGGATGCATGTAACAGACAGACAGACAGAAATACAAGAAGTATGAACTAGAAGGGGCTACTTTTCAAACAGGGATTGTGTATGAATGTATGACTCATATGTAATAACTGATTAGAATTTATTACAGTAGTCAACCTGAGTCACTAATAGGTGTTCTGGTTTATTCAGTTTAATAACAGAACTTGCGTGGGAGGGTGTACTTTCAGGTATTTTATGTTTTTTATTCCTTGTCTTGTATAACAGTTCATATAGGAAAAATGTTTCTGACTTCAGGCTAAACGCATAAAGGCTTTAAACCGTCATACACCTGAGGGGCAATTCTCGTAATTTTAAGAACGTTCACAGTCTGATCTCAGTCTCAATCTGTCAAAAAAACCTCTAATTTCCCTACATTTTGACATTTGTTTGTCGCTGAGATGAGACTGCGACTAGATTTTGAACGTTTTAAATTACGAGAATTGGCCTTCAGAAGTCCAGTCAGGGTTCCAATGCTAGAGAGAGACGGAGCTATACATGACCGATACCACAAACTCCTTTTCGGACTGGAATTATGATGGTATGTATTAATACTTCGTAATACAAGCGAAAACCCAAGCGCTGATAAATATGAACATAACAACATATGAAAAAACTAGTTTTTTTTTAAAGTTCAGTCGTCGGTAATCGAAACTATTTTTTATTTACCTATTGAAAAGATACAGATTCTTTGAGACGGGACTTCAGGAAAACCTAAGCTATGATTTAAAATAAAGTGTTCAAACGTGAATTCTGACCTAAGTATGAGACTTGGATAAAACTAATGTTTGAAAATGTTTTGCGAAAAGTACCACCCTCTAAAAACATGATAATTAAACTTGAGGTCAGTATAGGTGACCACAATATTACGAGAATTCGTTGTTGTCATAATATTCCCCAGTATGCAAAATTATTCACAATCACACAGCCTAAAATCATAAGGAAAAAGAATGTCAACAAATTTTTATAAGGCAATGGAAATATGACTCATTCCGTTGCAGCTTGCAACATCTAAATCAGGATATCTTCCTACACCAATAAAGGCGCTAGGTATCCGTATCAAAATACTGATAACATCATAAAAAATAATAAAAATTTCACAACAAAAGCCAACCCTGAGACGTATGAGAAAAAAAAATCAGCCAGCCATCTTAGCCGCTCACTCCCCGCCTGTCAGTTGGCATAAAAAGGCGGGAAACTCGAACCTTTGACTCAGTCTTGGTGCGACGTTGACACGTAACTGTCAAAAAAAGCGCGCGAAATCAACTCGTTCTTTTTTTAAATATTTTTTTTTTATATCGAGTCGGCATTCGTAAGGTGTTGTTGTTCAAAATGAAGTATTTCGTCGCGTTCGCCGTTTTCGCCCTCGCTTTCGCAGCTGAAGAGAAGAAGGAAGAGGAGAGGCCAACGACGTACAAGAGACTGATCCCGGCTGATGTGTTAAGAGGTCAGTGCTTATTAAAATAAAATGTTAAAACTGGAAGGACGAACGTACATTACGTGTGCCTCTAAAAAAGTTAAGGGTGAATGTTGGAACTTAAAAAAAAGGGCGATGTGTTGGAATCAGCGCCTTTGTATTTTATACTCTGTTATTAAAAACAAGGACCAAGATAGTCACACAAAAACAGTGACAAAGGAAATTAACCTTAAATTACTAAAGATTAATGACGAATTTTACTTGAATTCACGAAAAAAATATTTTCCTTTTTTTATGGAAAATAGCGATCATGAAAATGACGTGCATATTTTTTTTACAAAATTAAATAAAAACTTCTTTTAGAAGCTGCTACTGCAATTTGTGAAAGGTAAAATAATATTTCGTTGGAAGAGTTGAACCAAATAATTCGCTACTACCGAACATTCTAGTAGATAGTAAAAGTTGAGCGCTAAGTTACGGTCAACTTGTTTTAAGTAATCCGTTACAGCGATTAAGTCATTATTACTTAATTAGCTAAGTTACACACAAATATAAGTAGGTAGGCTGGTTGTGTAAATAAAACTAGAGTTTTTTCAAGTACCTAATTCAGATTTTTGTAACAAAAAAAAACGCTGAAAATAAATGTTACCATTTTTATTATTAAAACATTATGCGTTAGCTGCTATAAACTGCGTAGGTACTTATAGTAAAAAAAAAAACTACAAAATAAATATTTTGAAATTATTTTTTCGTAATTTAATTGTAACTAACTAGTTAATTATTTACTTTTTATAAATATAGGTAGATATATAAAACCTATCTATACATAGGTACTTTCGTTTGCTTATCCTACTAATATTATAAATGCGAAAGTTTGTAAGGATGGATGGATGGATGTTTGTTACTTTTTCACGCAAAAACTACTGAACGGATTTGGATAAAATTTGGCACACAAATAGTTCGTAACCAGGATTAACACATAGGATATTTTTCGTCCCGATATTCCCACAAAATCGAAACTTATGCGGGTGAAACCGCGGGGCGCAGGTAGTCTTCGATAAAGACGCTCTTACAGTTCCTAAGAACAAAGAGAAATATTTTCATAATAGTAAATATTTAAAAGTAAACATAGATGTTCTACTATTGTAATGCAGACTAGAATAGTATACATGTACTCATTACTATGTACCTACACGAAAAATATTTCAGATATAAATGTAGAGGTTCAAAGTTTCAAACTAGTAGTAATCTCACGTATGCTATCGAATTTATTTATTTCTTTAATTAAAACGGAAGAAAGAAAGAAAGAAAAAAGTATAAACGAATAATATTCGCATTAAACTGATACTATATTTTAATCTAAGCACCTACAATGTTTATTCATAACATAAGATTTACATTATATAAGCTAACATTTAAAATAATAATAACATCTACAGTACATGTGAAAAAATAAGCAAAAGAATCATCTAGGATATATTTTAATCTTGTGATTTTGTCTTTAAATCTCCAGTCTAATCCCATGGTAGCTGCTGTTATTATTTTTTAACCACAATAATAATTAAAACGGGCCCCAGGCCCTGCGAGTTGGCCCCTAGTACACCTTCCAAAGGTTCGAGAGCCCAAGGATCCGAGATAAAAAAAAATCCTAGGATTCCTAAACAAAGGATTTATTTTCGCAAAAATAACCAAAAAAATTTGGATGCGAAATTATGATGAATATTTTTCTTTCTTTAATCATTTAAATACAATGATTGAATAGACCAATTTTCCCAATTTGTTAGTTTTATTTTAAACAAGCTGAGTTATTACCTATTATGTGCAGTAATTATTTTCTTTTTTTACATAAATCTTTGTTATTTATTCCTTTATTATATTCATTTCGAAAACATAATAATTTTAATACATAAAACTACTTACATTAGTCAATCGTCTTGTTTTATCGTTGCGTGTGTATTTGGAGTGAAAAAAGTGTCACGATTATGCAACAGATGGCGGTAACGGACCAGTTGGTAAGACACAGGGCTGCCAACACATATAAATGACATCACAAGTTTAAAAAAATTAACTGTCATTTAGATAGTGCTGCCGAAAACTTTTTGTTTTTGTTGTGCAATTGTCAAGCTGGAAAGTGTTTGAACTACTTATATTTTTATTAAAAAAATATGGATGTTGCTTCTTGTAATTAAGGACCCGGTTTCTAAAAGGTAGATGAACACAAAAAAAACTATATTAAAATCTCATGTCACTGCTGTGATTGGGTGACCAGAATACCAACAGTCGGTCATCACTGGGATAAAAAAAAACAAATGATGCATAAAAAAACATTCCAGTTGGTACTATATAATTTCAGTATCTCCCTATACATTTACTGAAAACAACATGCAAGAAAAATCGTATAGTAACGAAGTTTAATGACACTGGCAACCCTACAGCCTAACAGCCGCAGTCACAGTAAGTGATTTAACAGTGAAATTGACGGATAGTCGCGTTTTTAACCAGTTTACTGTTTTATTGCGTGTAAACTGCAGTTCCTGATATAAGTAACATTTTTTTTTTAGTAAATTACTGGATTCCCCGTATTTGGGCATGATTCAGTCTGCTACAGGTTAAGGAAAAAACCTGTTACAGACTGACACCCGACACTGACACACTGGGTGGCCCGATATTACATGTGGTCAATAATATCATCATCCACGGCCTTATTTTACCCATTGCTGGGGATATTCCTCTTTTTGCTTGAGCCAATCCAGGTCCAGTGCCAGTATTATCCGGGTTAGCCTGCATCATCCCACAGTTGGACAAATGCCTTTCCCTATGACTTCCAGCTCTTTTGATCCAGGGCTAAAGTGAACCACTGGTGGTTTGTTTTGTCCAGCTCGTCCCGCCATCTGCTACGGGTTCTATAATTTACTTTAATTTAGTTAGGTGGAAATTCGCGATTCAAGATATACATATATGCTATGAATTTGGTCTAGGACTGCTAATATTCTAGGTCTAAGCAAAGATGCAAATAGTATTGGCAATTTGAAAATCAGAAAAATGCTAAAACCTACTATAAAGATAGAAAAGAAATTGACAAAATATTGGCCGAAAATAAACCTACAAAAAAAAACAAACAGAAAGAGCCCAAAACTCCTTGATGGTATAATTAAAACAAAGACCTCACATAACCATTTAAAACAAAAGAGGAAACGACAAAGAAGGTTAAAACAAAAAATACAGAATTACATAAAATTAAAGTCACTAGGTCAAGGAGTGTGAGAAAAGCTCTGAGGCATAACCGGAATGGCAAAAAGTAAATAATAATAAGCATTCTGACCGTGACATTAATATTTAATCAAGAATTAAAGAGGTTTAATTACGTTAAAGGTGATAAAGCTAGAAAGGAAGCCAACAATGAAACTGCTGCAGAAAGAGATGATAGTAGACATATAAATGAATCTCATAACTAAGATGAAACGGGACAAGATGATAATCATTCAATTGTCTCTTGTCTCTCGTGAGCAAACCGGCATGCAACCAAAAAATTCGAACAGTGAACAACCACCGGGTGGGGTCCGCACACGGGTGGTGAATTACAGCCCGCTCCCTCTCAAAGAGAGGAGATCTGTGTCCCAGCAGGGGGAATGTTAAAGGCTGATGATGTTGAAGATGAAGAATCTTCAGATTATCTTCATTATCATCATAATCATGTAGCATTTAAAAAAATATTTTAGTCGTCTTCTGGTGCTGCTGAATGTCAGTATTTTTGCATAAAACGACTGTCCATATCACTGCAATTGTTCTTAGTCATCAATCGTATTCATGTTAAATCCTTTCTTTTATCTCCTGATTTGCTTATTAAATCAATCTGCTTTTCCATACCTTTTGTTGTCTAAACTCAATCTTTGTAACTATTCAGTTTCCTATATTATCATTAGTAAATGTAACATCTATGGGGTTTATTTATAAACGATGACTAAAGTTAAGTGACGTTCAAACGTAAAAAATGTATGGTTAAACAGTCGCTAATCACTATTTACATTTAAGCAACGTTTTTGATTAATCTCTGTTCTCATGAATCTTTAATTCTATTAGTAGCTACCTTTTTAGCTGCATCTGTCAGGTTGTCACCAATTTTGACTCTTTTGTTGTCTTCTCCTTTATTTAGTTTATTCCTTATTCCATATTTCTTAGCCCTATCCACTATAACTTAGTCCTTAGTATCGTTCTGAACTCTGAACTGACATTTAGAATCTAGATCAGCCGCGCCTTTAACAGATTGTGGCTTATTAATCTACAATTCGATCTAATTCTAGTCTTGCCTAACTAGTTTATGGTTTAATCATGACTCATACTGAAAGCATTACTATTGAAGTGTTATATAATCTCTTTAGAGTGATCTTTTTCTAAAGAATCCTTAGAAGGCATTATGGTTTACATTACTGTGGTTGATGACCATTAAATTGTTACGACAGTAATTGGAGTCAAGAAGTCTGATACACAAGCAATGGCTTTAATTTTGACAGTTCAACAACATTCATTGCGTTATTTACGTTGCTGAGCAGACGATTTTTTCGAACATTTAAACTAAGCAATATCATTCATTTCAAAATGATTCAGATTATGATTGATTGTGAGACACAAAATTCCGACGCTAGACAAGAGGTTACCTAAGAAAAAGTTTACCCTGCTAATCATTGGTATAGCTACGTTTATTAAAGACTATAATATTTACATAATATATAAAAGATACCAGACTAAAAATAATATTAATAATATGCACATGCATATAACAGAAGAGGCAAAAGAATCATAGGGCATCAAAAAATTCGTCCGCATCGCTGTCAACAGGAAAAGTACCCCAAAGGCTGGCAGCATTGCCACGTTGTATGGCAATGGTGATTTTTGTTATAGCTTTCTGCACATGAATTAAATGGATGTTCAAAAATTATCTAATGGATTTAGAGTGCATACTTAACTTACCTGTGAGATCAGGGCGTGCCTTCATTAAAGATCAGCTTTGATTGGCTAATGGACGTAAGAATGCATACGAGTGTTGTGTGTATTTATGTTATTGAAGCTACATTCCGAAACAGAACTACAAAACATGCAATTGTCAGCAGTCAGCACTATGTCCTAATAGGGGAAACGATCGTTACTGGTATTGCCATAATCACAACGTTTGGCAAGCTGATCCTATCACACTATGATATTATCAGACTATTCATCGTCGTTATTAGAGCATAGCTAGCTTTCCTGATATTATGAGATAATTTTATACCAGCTAGTTCCATCTTTCTACATAAATAATACGTTGAAAGATTACCGCTTGGAATTTCTAACTTTCAAAATTCGGGGTTAGAGAGTGATGAATTTAAATGTTGACGGATGAAGGAAAAAGTCGGCCTGTCCCAGCCGCCATTTTGGTCTATTAGTTACATAGTTCTTTAAGCATCACTTCGAAATTAGAACGGTGTCTCGTTGTGAATCCGCGATGATTATTTTACTTTAAAAACAAATGAGTTCGCTTTCGAACTGTGTGCGCTCACTTGAATGAGGTTCCAAATGAGACTTCCTTTCGATTGCTCAACTGCCCTTCAGGTATCATTGCATAGTAATATCATTATGGCTGAAGGGAAGTGTCGTAAGCAGGATTCTTGCTGTTAACCTCATAATATAATTTTGTCGCAATTTGTAGGATGTTTGGTAATGTTTTCTGTCGGTTAACGTTTGCTGGTCGGATGGCGATTAGTAGATTGTGTTTATAAACAATAATAATAATATTTGCATTGGTATTTGTTTTTGTTTGAATTTTTGCGTTTGATTTTCTAATTAAATACATTAATTTTACACACTTAAGGAGATATTTACTGACTTTTTCTTCGAATGTGAAAAGAATAGTTAGGACCAATCCTTCTAATTTTAGCTATATTTGCAATATGCTGACTGGCTAATATTTTTACCACGATAACTCGAATAAAAGGCTAATCTCACGAAACGTCCAACGTTAGTCGGGATTTAGCGAAATCCCTAGTAATTTAGTAAACCTAGGTTCGTATTTTTAACCATAGCTGAACGAACATGGCGTTCTGTTGTGCAGATCAGAGGGGGATCAAATAATTCCTTATCCTCATTTATTGTGCTGATGACAGAATTACAAATAAACCTAAGAGAGATAGGATATACTTATTTTTAATAGTTTTTTTATCATTGACCCCCTCAACCAAAACACCTGCCATCTAATCTCTCCACCACCCTTGGTTGACTGGTAGAGAACGTAGGCCTAGCGCTAGTTTAAATAAATAAATAAAATACTCTTTGAATGCATATACTCCTTCGTTTCTCGGATGAAAATGGCTACCAACCTAATAACGACACTAAAACTGATTCACAAATGGATATGACTGAAATATTAATTGTAAGATGATTGCTGTATTCCTGGCTCATTGCTACTAATATTTGCGATTTCACTGCGCAAGCGCAATCCACTTTCATTTATACATACTCTTCCGTATGCCGCGATCTGAGCGATAATCTATTATTTATGATATAGTAAATGTCTCCAGCATTGTCTTTTTGTAATATAATGTCACGCTTGTTTCGCTTGAAAAGGTAGACGGAGGTGTATGGCACATCTATATTCTGTCAGTTATGTTTAAGCCCCATGTAATGCAGGTTTTTTTTAAACAAGATTCATTCAGAGAATAATAATATTATAGTTACAACTATAATAGTTCAATTGTCAGCTTACCTTTTGATGGTTGGTTATAAGAGTAGGGGAAGACCAAAGAAACGATGGATGGACTGTGTGAATGATGATATGGTTAGAAAAGGGGTGACTACCGAGATGACGACTAATAGAGAAGTATGGAAGAACATGTTGCGTCGACCACAAATAAATTTGAAGGCAGGGCAGGAGAATGATGATGACAATAATGTCATCTGACGCTCTTTCGCGTTAAAAAAGGTGCCAGTCAGAAAGGTTAGCAGTAGTCTTAGCTGCACTGAAAGAGAAAAATAAAGAAAACTTAGAAAAGAAAAGAAAAGAGAAGTCGTTTAAAAAAAAAAAATGAAAAAAAAAAATACAAAAAGTAAGATGAATAAAGCGAAATTTTTATAAAGTTGCCTACTGCTTATAGAAAAAAGAACAGAAATAAGTTCCGCTGTTGATTGAACGATAAACCAATTAGAGCAAATGATTTTTATGATGCGGGTGTCATTCAAATATAATTGGATGACTTTATTAAAATGATTCATCCAATGAATTTCAATAAAAAAATAATTCTGGTATAATGTTTCTTTATATTGTAACAATAACTGTTATATACGTAATTTCTATCGTGAAGGCCTGTTTATTGAAATAAAAACTACTAATGAACTAAGTTATGGGATCTAAGAGGAAAACATCGTGTGGAATCGTGAGGATTTGAAACTAAATATATTTGTGAAGTCATCCAATTCATCTATAATTATTTTATACGATGACCAGTTCTTATTTGTCAAATTATCAACGATTGATTGTCAATTTGTGAAAGTACTAATAAAAAGCTGAACGATTTATTTGTGAAAGGCTGTTTACAAATTGTGGTTAGATTCATCTTTCGCACTTTCTTTCCCAATATTTGTCTAGACTGGAAAGTAGGCATCACGCTTATTTATAAAAACATCAAAATGATAGGAACAAAAGCCAGTATTGGTCACACTTTTACTGAAGCCATAAAAAATGAATAGCTGACGCAATGATTCCATTTACAAAAGTTCATTGTTATTACAGAAATTCAAGATGGCTGCTGTTTCAAAAATCGAATTGCAAACTTGTTTATTGTTTCTTTTGAAATAACGGACCTTTTAAAAATAGGGCGGTGACCTTAAACTAGGGTTGTCGTTCAAGAGTTTATGAATATAGAGTTTTAAATTTCCTACTTCCTCAGGATGAAATGAAAATATTTCGGGACTGTGTTCTTAATAATTACTAACAATTAACAACTATAATTATACAAGGAGGCAGGGACATCGACGCGCAACCTTTTCCCATGTACTCAGTAATGTACGTGATTCTGAAACACTCTCTGTTGAAATTATGCGTCGGTTATAAAAAAAAATTGCAGTTGCATTTTGACCGCGTATGTATTGCACTTTTCTATGAAAACATTTTTTTTTTGATAACTGACGATATTTTTTTAGGCTAGACCCCCAGCCTAAAAAAAATATCGTCGGTTATCAAGAGTTCTAGAATCATAAACTAAATAGAAATAAAGAAACCATGAATCCAGCATATTATGCTGGATTCATGGTTTCAGTTTGCGCGTCAATGTCCCTGCCATCCTGTATTATGACTTACTATGACTATAATAAATTATGACTATAATAATTACCGAAAGCGTTATCAAATACACTTTTTTTTTTATTAGCTGTTAATGTCCAACTGCTGGGCAAAGGCGTCCCTACTCTCTTTTCACCTCTCTCTGCCCAGAGCTGCCAAATAACACTTCCCTCTCAGTTTTCACTCACCACGCTCAGTAATAAAGCCAGGTACAGATTTTTATTTTAAGAAAAAGTAATATAAATTCCATGTTCCTTTATTTAAGAACAGCAATTTGATCGACAGAAAAATAACAAAAAAACACCTTCTCTTAAATCGTTAACCCTACAATACATCGACTTTTTCGGGCACCAAAACTGGTCGCGAAGCGAAACGCGAAATTTATCTTTTTTTTTTTGTATCTTTTGGAATGAGTTACATGACCTGAGTGAGGAATGATTTAATTTTATAACTACATATAATTATATGTAATTTTAAAGTTTACATGTACGAAAATGTTAATTTAGTTTTTGTTTTAAAGTAAGTAACTGTTGCACAGATAACATAATTTATGAATCTGTTTTAATAAGTATAACGGATTAAAACTGAAATTTAATATGAGGTATACCTGTGAACCTATCTAATTATGTTTAAAATACTGACTAACTAATTATACAAATAAATACAAAAACAATAGGATATTTAGGCGTCGAACTTGTCCGCATCGCTGGCATCCGGAAACGTGCCCAGAAGACTGGCAGCTGGCAGCAGTGCCACGTTGAATGGCAATGCTAATTCTTTGGCCGAAGAACGTGCCGAAATTAATTAATTAATCAATTTAGTAGGTACCTAGTGTAAATAGTTAGTTAACAGATTATGAAAATAATTATGTTTTGGTTTTTGTTGTCGCATGCCTTTGGCTAAAAATTCTAAGACATGTGACATCTACCAACCAGCTAAGACCGCGTGGTGGATTACGGCCTATCTCTTACAGAGAGGAGGCCTGTGTCCCAGCAGTGGGAACATTACAGGCTATGCATTTGGCTACTCAAAAGTATCAAATATATTTTAAAAGGAGGTGATAAACTGCATCGTTGGTACAGTGGTCGCAAGCGCTTCTGCTGAGCCTGTGGTCCTGGGTTCGATTCCTGGGTCGGGCAAAGTGTTTTTTTTTTATAGGAATTTCTCAGTAACAGCCTAGTCTGGATTTGAGCCTGGTTGATGGTTATCGGCTCGCACCCTATTACGTGGTACTTAAACATAACTGGCGAAATGTGGGTGTAGGTGCACCTCTGTCTATCCCTTCGAGGAATACGGGCGTGATGTTACGTTAAGAATATTCTGTTTAAGTAAAGTTAAGTAAGGCGACCTCGTTAATTCAAACTGCATAACTTAACTACATCAACAGCAGAGCCCTAGGAGAATTCTAGATACTTTCAAGGTCCAAGCCGTTCACTTTTGAATGATTTCGTTTAATAAGTTGTATGAGTCAACGTCTTTTTATTATCATTACGCCTCTTACGTTTTAAGGTCACCAGGAAATGAGCTGGAATTAAATAATGGAACAGTTTCGTTACACTTCTCGGAAAGTGTAAAAAAGACGGTGTAAAAGATACGCCGTGAATTGATTTTTATTTTTTATCTCTGGCTCAAAGTATTTATTTGATTGAAACCGGCACGTTTGAATTGTCAAGGAGTCAGTCAGTCAGAAGTATGAAGCTATACGCTGTCCATTAGGTAAACCGTTTTTTGACAGATGGAACTATAGTGATTGCAGCAACACACAGTACATTTATTGATACATGTACGGTATTATAATCTCTGTAAGAAGCCATAAATAAGATAATTCAATAAGATAAGGCAGTTTTTATATTTATTTTATTACGCATTTGAAAGTTAACTTTTACGTAATCTGGAATAGTTACGTTCTAAGACAGCTGTCAAAAAATGGTTAACCTAATGGACAGGGTATAGTCATCCATTCCAAAGCGCAGTAGGTACCTATGGAACAGAACAGACAAGAAACTCCATGGACACTCTTTTAAATAATATAGTTACAAAAAAATTCGGTCTAGAATGGCGAATTTAATTTAAAGAAGCGTAAAATTAGTTCCTGTATTCATTTGTTTATTCATTTAGCTGTTGCTTAAGTGTTTTATTTAGCCTTAAGTAATGTTATGTAAATATGCATAGAACACTCTTGTCGTCAAGTCGAGATTTCTTTTGTTTGTTTGGTGAATATTTGTGTACTTTCTAGCCGCATAGTGTTTTAACTATTATGGTCGATTTTCAAAAGATTTATGGGATTCCCCTTCAAAGTGTAAGGGTAATTAATACCGGCAGGAGTGAAAGGTATAATTTCATTCTAATAAAATTGCTGATAAATTTGCCATCTTTTTTACATAACAACATAACATCAGTTGTATTCCTCGAAGGGTTAGACAGATGTGTAACTATAGCACACAAATTTCGTCAGTTATTTTTAAGTCCCGTGTGATCTTATTGCCTTTAACCGAACACAAATCCAGGCTCTGCGCTGCTTCCGAGAGATAACATTCCCCTGACCTTTTCTGAAGACCTTTTCGCGTTTTTTCCTCAAGTCTTTCAACGCACGTTCAGTTACAAAATTCAGACCACAGAGTTTTTACGTAATTCCCGATCGTGAACGCGCCTTCACGGATTGTTTTTAAAACTCTTTCGTAATTATTCTGTATCTTAATCTCATTGTAATTCTAATGGCGCCAGGTGACATCATTTTGGTGCGTGTCCATTAAACGGTTCAAGAGTTACGCAAAAAAAATGTTGTTCTTTCGAGACGTTGCAGAGTAAAAGATTCAACTGAGCTGTTGAAGGGTTGTGTAAAAGATAGCTCGTTTTTGGTCCGTTGAAACGCAATAGTGCAAATAACTTATTAATGCAATATGATTGACCCTATTAAATAGGATTTAAACATAGGGCAAATGCGGTATGCGGTATGCGGCGGTATGGTTCTTGTGGAGCGGGCAGTGCTCGGAGTTTCTCTGAAGGATAAGAACAGAAATTAAATTATCTGGAAAAGAACCGGAATTACCGACATAGCTTGCAGAGTAAGTAGGCTGAAGTGACCGAGGATTGCTCATTTTTGTCGAAGGACCGACACCTTTGCCTACCCAGTCACGGAATATAGGTACTACATTAATGCCTGGCTTAAAATACTTAAATGTTTTGACGTGACGTACAACGTCTAATAAATAAATCGATGAACGCCAGCTGCATGCACGAAAAAGGATGACTCATAATCTCGGTACGCTCATTGTCCCGTTACGCTCATTGTACGCTTGCGCCGCATCTGTCTCTCTTCATTTTTTTTCTTTGTTTCTTCTTCATTAAAGTATGCAATCATTTCATCAATGTTTTGATACGACGTTGTCACGTTAAACTATCGTCCGTAAACCAACTTTACAGACAACCATTTTTTACCTCTCGTCAATGCAGGCAAGTAATCAAGTTTAATGCTGACCCATCTCAAAATGTCAGCAGTCGAGATATTACTACAAAGTAATTATTTATATTTTAAGTGCTTGACATTTGAGGTTTGAACGACGGGTAATAAGTGTGCAGCGGTATCTACAACGCAACATGCGAACAACGCGTCATCTGACGTCACGCAAATCCTGCATCTCGCAAGCAGAGTTTACCGCGCAATTAGCATACATACAAACTTCCCGACATCATTTTTAATGATACAAACTAGTGCTTGACTGCGATCCCGCCTGATGGAAAGCAGTGATGCAATCGTTGATGGTAAAGCACACTGATTTATTATGAGCCTATTCACTCTAGCCTTGACGACACTTAACACACGTAATCCCCGAAGGGTGAGTCAGAGGTGTGCCAATAGTACAGACGCCAGCACATCAAGCTACTACAATCTGTCAAAATTCTCTAATAGATTTTCAACTTTATCGTTAAAGCATTAAGGTTCAAGGTGGATTGGGATAATTTGACAGTTTCGGGTAGCTTGACCTGCTGGCGTCTGTACATCCACATGTCGCCAGTTATGTTTAAGTCCCATGTAATAGGGGGCGACCCCCACCCCAATAACACTTTGCCTGACCCGGGAATTGAACTCGGGACCTCATGCTCAGCAGTACCCATTGCGACAACTAGACAGATGAGGCAGTCAGATGGAAATTTTATAGTAATTTTACATAATGCGATTTGAATTTTAATCAGAGCACAAATTAACATATGGAACCGCCATATGTTAATTTGTGCTCTGACCCTGACAAGGAAGTCCACCTCATCTCTTTAAGAGGTTTGCGTAAAAGGTGACTCAGAGAAAATGTCAAGATTATAAAGAAAAGCGTCCTCTTGTCATTATTATCTGCCTAGCCGTTTCCCAACCATGTTGGGGTCGGCTTCCAGTCCAACCAGATGCAGCTGAATACCAGTACTTTACCGAGCGACTGCCTATCTGACTCCCACAACCCAGTTACTGGGTAATACTCCTTGGTAAGGCTGGATGTCAGACTTTCGGGCTACTAACAACTCGTAACGACTGTGTGAACGTGCTTTCCGAGGCAACGAGGGGTCTCGGTTTGTGAAGATGGTCACCCATCCACGGACCAACCGCGACAAGCGTAGCTTAACCTGATCGATCGCCCGTGCGGCTATTATAACTTGGCCACGAGCCCCTCCCTAGTTAGCTCCCTAGTTTTTAATAAGAAACATAGATAATTAAGTATCTATTAAGTATTACTAACCTTACCATTTAAAATTAGAAGGGATGACATTAAATTCAACATTTAATCCAAATGCAACTTGCAGTTTTTGCTAATTAATTCAATTCGAGCAAGGCCACGGCAAAAGCGAGTTAAGTAA
Organism: Apamea crenata; assembly: GCA_949629185.1. Taxonomy (NCBI): domain Eukaryota; kingdom Metazoa; phylum Arthropoda; class Insecta; order Lepidoptera; family Noctuidae; genus Apamea; species Apamea crenata. Next base: position 4,874,337 of record OX451380.1, on the reverse strand, counting down.
CAGAGGAAATGACATTTAAATTGACATTTTGTTTTTTATTCGGCGGTGAATGGTGAGTTGGTGACAGATGTCAACCACCTATCAGTCAGGTTTAAAAATAGAATTGCGTTTACAAAAAAAGAAATTGATGTGTTGATTGTTTCGTTTCGTGCAAGGTTTTTACTGTTTTTTTTTCTCTAAACATCAATTTGAATTTTGAAGGTGTCTTGTTATTCGCGATGATTTAATTTAAAAACAAATGAGTGTCGCTTTCGAATTTTGTGCGCTCATTTGAATGAGGTTCGAAGTGAACTTTATAGACTAGCATTGCACCCAAGCTTCCATTTTAACCAAATCCGATAAACAGGCCTTGTTTATCACGATCGAATGCACGTTTCGCCTGAACAACTACAAAACCTAGGTCATGCTAACTTTCTCCTAGGAAATAAATCCGATCTTCAATGACATTTAGCAGCAATTGTCGCGACTGAACCTTCCTGTATGCCTTTCACTGTTAGTGCCTGTTAAAACCACAGTAACCTATTGAGAATTAAGGAAATAACCTTTATGTAACTTGAATCGGAATAAGCGGATATCCTGAAAGTACTTACATAGTTGTTTCAGGATCGATTTCTCAATTGTTTTTTGACATTATATAGTGTTTTTACGACTAATAAGATATGACGACAAAACGTTATTATTATGACAGTTAATTTTAATCCCATGTACAGACGCCAGCACATCAAGCTACCCGAAACTGTCAAATTTTCCCAATCAACTTTGAACCTAATGCTTTAGCGATAAAGTTGAAAATCTATGGAAGAAATTTGACAGATTGTAGTACAGTCACAAATTCAGACTAGGCTGCTAATGAGAAATTCAATACTTAACACTTCTCCGACCACTAGACCAAAGTATTTAATGCTGTACAAAAGAGTTGGCCTAGGATGGCTCATTATATAAAATCGATTTAAATAGGAGATGGGAAATATAATATATGTGACATTATTTCCCAAATCCATATTCAAAATCCTTCTAGAATTCCATATCCGTTATCAACAGATAAAACCCATAATGAAAAATGTACGTTCTATAATATATTATAATTCATGTTCAAAAATCAACGTTCCATCCATATTCAAAAATCAACGTTCTTTAATCCACGTTCGAAAGTCAAAGCATGCAACAGTCTGCCACGTCACGTAATGCATATTGCAATAGGCTTCTCAAAAAAGGATACTAAAAATGTACCGCGAGTCGACTTTTCTTACGCAACTATTGCAAAAGTTAATCCATCGCCGGATTAACTGGTACGGACAGAAACAAGGTTGTCACGTCGCGTTGGGGAACGAGAAATGTCATCATGACATTTCTTGTTCCAAGTTGGATTTGACGTGTGACATGAATTATAAAGTTGTTTGAGGGAAGATGATTGTGGCTAAGTAATAACAGCCGCACGGGTCGATCGATCAGGTTAAGCTACGCTTGCCGCGGTTAGTCCGTGGATGGGTGACCATTTTCACATACCAAGACCCCTCCGTGCCTCGGAAAGCACGTTAAGCCGTTGGTCCCGGCTGTCATTCGTGGATCTTTGACAGTCGTTACGGGTCGTCAGTAGCCCGAAAGTCTGACAACCAGTCTTACCAAGGGGTATCGTATTACCCAGTAACTGGGTTGTGGAGGTCAGATAGGCAGTCGCTTCATGTAAAATACTGGTATTCAGCTGCATCCGGTTAGACTGGAAGCCGACCCCAACATAGTTGGGAAAAGGCTAGGCAGATGATGATGAGGGAAGATGATTTCCTTCTTCATTTTCTTACACATTAGACACATTTTTAAATATTTCTTAAAATAAACAGATAAAAAAATATAAAACAACTGTGGTCCGCCGTTATTTAAGTATTTATTTATTAAAAAAAGTTTACTAATAGCTTCTGTGTATATCATAGCTTTCGAATTGGTAACAATAGCTTCGGGTTTACACAGTCGCGTACTGTGCCCGCGTTGTGGATTATGGCCGACTCTCTCACAGAGCAGAGGCCTGTGGCCAGCAGTGGGAACATTATAGGCTGATTTTGCTTGCACAGTCGCTAATTACAGATTAACCATTCTCAGAAATAAGATTGGTGTCAGATGAAATGGATGGGCCTAAGAGAGTGATGAATATAAATGTTGACGGATGTAGGAAAAGCTCGGCATTTTCGTCGTCAGTCCTCAATTATCCATTGTCTATTGGTCACATATCGCAATATTTCTCTAGGCACTATATCATTTCGAAATTCGAACAGTGTCTCGTTGTGAATCCGCGCTTTAAAAACAAATGAGTTCGTTTCAAATTGTGTGCGCTCATTTGAGCGAGGTGAACAGTGAACTTTATAGAAGAACTGGGTGTTGAAATATCTGTCCCCTAGTTACAATTAATTATTATGGTTAAGCACTGTGTTGCATTGTAATAAGTCTGGTGCTCGATGAGGCAGCCCTACTTCGTCCCACATAGACAATCTAGATGTATGGAGGTACTTTCACTTTCGTCATCTATTAGTGCCTTCCGGCTGCACTAAATGCAAGCTTACACATTGGTAATCATTTAATGGTGTTGGCTGAGCTTTAAGAATTGGCCGTTAAAACAGGCAATACTTGGATTTTCTTTAGTCTGTGTGTACTTTTTTTGTTGCCAACTGGGCTTGCTCTTGACCTCGATGCCTTATAATCCTACTAATATTATAAATGCGAAAGTTTGTATGTATGGATGTATGGATGTTTGTTACTCTTTCACGCAAAAACTACTGAACAGATTTTGACGAAATTTAGCACACAGATAGTTTATAACCAGGATTAACATATAGGATACTTTTTATCCCGACATTCCCACGGGATCGAAACTTATGCGGGTGAAACCGCGGGGCGCAGCTAGTCACAGATAAAGAAAAAAAATTTTTTTTTCATCTGTCACTTTGTTTTACATTGTTTATCTCTGGTAGCCACAGACAAACAATTTTGACATCGACAAAAAAAACTGATAACGTTATTTTAAGTACCGACATGTAACGGATGGTCACCCATCCACGAACCAACTGCGCCAAGCGTAGTTTATTCTTCGATCAACCCGTGCGGCAATTATCATTTAGCCGTGAGCGATTCACAATCGTATGACACATTCAACAAAAAAAGAATGGCTCCTATATCACTTAGCACGTTGCTTAGCACCAACTACCTACCAGAAGGACTGCATTCAACCCATTTAAAATGACTCACAGACCACAGTCACAAAATTACAAAGACTTGTACGAAAATATGACACAAAAGAGCATTCACTGTTAATAAGGAAACAGACACATTTAGAGCATAGTTTTAAAACTAGAATGACCTAGAATGCCTTTTGTCTATTTTAGGATTTCGTCCTATGCGTGAAAAATTTCGACACAGTAACATTTAACTATACTCTGTCCACTGGGTAAGCGTTTTTTTGACAGATCGAACTAGTGAGCAATTATATATTTTTTGTCAAAACTGATACACGTACTGTATTATAATGTCTGTAAGACGTCATAAATAAGATAATTCAAAAAGAGTAGGCAGTTTATATATTTATTTTATTACGCATTTTAAAGTTAACTTTTACGTAATCTGGAATATGTACGTTCTAAGGCAGCTGTCAAAAAACGGTTTACCTAGTGGACAGAATATAGACTTCGTCCGCGTGAAATGTCATGTTCCCCAGACCCATCGTATCGCATCGCATTTGCCTGGCGTCCTTTTTCATTTTGCTCGGCTCCTAAGGGTTGCAGCGTGATGTTAAATAGCTTCTTTTATAATTTTGCTATCGATTTTTGAAAGCGATTTTTTCAAACACAACACACAAACACAACAAGCCACGAGCCCCTCAAGTATCGTAAGAATCCAAGCAAAATCATTGCTTAACCAGCCTATAATGTTCCCACTGCTGGGACACAGGCTTCCTCTCTGTGAGAGGGAGCGGGCCATAATGCACAGTTTCTTCACCGGGTTGAGAGCAGTGGTGATGAAATAATTTACACAAAGTAAAGTGCCTGCTGGGGTTCGAACCCACGACCTACAGCTCGTGAGTCACGGCCGTGGCCACTGGGCCACCATTACACCAGTAAAATAACAAGTGTCTATTTAGGTAAACAAAAATAACGGCATTGTTCTATCATAGTCGCACACCAAAACTAAGTAGCCACATAACTTCACTTCACTTCGCGACTTCAATGCTATTCACACAGCTCCGAAAAATGCTAAAAACGCTATTCATTTGTTTCTATTTGTATGGAAAATTCACAAGCGCCAGTCATTTTTGTGGTTATAACACAATTGGAGGTTTTGTTAAATTCTACGCGTTTCTGGATCAGGGTCAGTGCGTGTGAGTGTGTGTCTGTCTATTGTATTGTATGTACAATGTGTTGTGAAAGGCTGGTTCGAATGGAAACTTTTGTAGACGGTAACCTAGTTAAAAAACAACAAAAAAGTATTTTTTTCAAATTATACCTTGTCCATTTTTTTGTTTTAACCGTTTTTTGACAGCTGTTTTAGATATTCCAGATTAATAAATAAATATATAAACTGCCATAACTTATTAAATTATCTTATTTACGGCTTCGTACAGACATTATAATACCATACGTGTATCAATCAATGTATTGTGTGTTACTGCAATCACTAGTCATCTGTCAAAAAACGGTTTACCTAATGGACAGGGTATAGGCTGAGAATCAGCACTTTTCGAACTTCAAAATTATATAAGACAGTCTTCCAAAACGTCCTCCCTTCACCAGTTCCTACCTAGTGCCTCCTAGTGCTTCCTAGTTCCTGGTTGAGCTATGTCTAATATAAGATTGAACATTTAATGTTTTCGAGAAAATACCGTTAGATCTCAATCGACTGTGCTTGTAATTTCTTTCTTTACCTACAATATTTTTATTAAATTGTAAAGCTGGCTAAGTAATTATAGCCGCACGGGTTCATCGATCAGGTTAAGCTACGCTTGCTGCACCTTTACATACTGAGACCCCTCCGTGCCTCGGAAAGCACGTCGTTACGTCTTTGGTCCCGGCTGTCATTCTTGGATGATTGACAGTCGTTACGGGTCGTCAGAAGCCTGAAAGTTTGAGACTTACCAAGGAGTATCGTATTACCTACAAACTGGATTGTGGATGTCAAATATTCAGTCGCTCCATCTAAAATACTGGTATTCAGCTGCATCCGGTTAGACTGGGAGCCGACCCCAATATAGTTGGGAAAAGGCTAGGCAGATGATGGCTTTGTAAAGCTTAGTTTACACAAGTTTTTCCTATATTACTTAGGCTGCTAAAAAAATATATACCGGAGGGGTAATTCTCGTAATTTTAAGAACGTTCACAGTGATCTCAGTCTCAATCTGTCAAAAATACGTCTAATTTCCCTACATTTTGACAAGCTTCTGACATTTGTCTGTCGCCGAGATGAGAATGCGACTAGATTTTGAACGTTTTAAATTACGGGAATACGGGCCCAGTTCATAAGATCGTAATTGCCTATAAAATTCCAATTCATGTACTTTCAAGATATATTACAGACAAAACTCATTACACTTAGAAATCATAGCTCTCTAGTGCAGATGTTAGAAAGTATCCTCTTACCAGCTGGTACAGAGTTCAAATATTTGTGTAGGTATGTTTAAATGGCGTAAGACTTGTGTGAATGTTTGCTTAGTATGTTGAATGTTAAATAAAAAAAACATAGTTTAACCATAGGCATGTTTTTCTTTTACATAAGCGTTTTCTAAGAACCTTGTTTTTTTAATACATGGCATCTCGTAGGTCAACCTAGGAGTTGTCTGCTTAACCGGGCTTGCCTGTGGGTGCCTCAATAAATTAAGGCCTCCAGCCAGGACTTCAGAACGGCTTAGGGCGTCACTGGGAGAGGGCAGCAAGGGTCAGACTGGATCGGATTCATTAGGACGATGGATTTTTTTGTTCGTTTTCAGTAACGTAGTTTTTTATAATATAATCAATGTCATAATTTCAAGGTCTGATTCCAACACAAAGCAGTGAAAATACTTTTCCCATTTTGGAATAAAAACTTTTTTTAAAGTATTATTTCAGATACAAAATTAACAAACTCAACTTGTAATAAACAGAGAGTTACCAACCAAAAAACTCTTTTCAGCCCAAAAATTTCAAAATTCCGACCATAAAATTCCACTTTTCGACCAAAATCTTCAATTTCGACAAAATATTCAAAAACCTTTTCATCTTTCCAGACTTCCCCGGAATGTGCTTCGCATCCACCCGCTGTGCGACCGTCGAGCCTGGCAACACCTGGGACTTAGCCCCCTTCTGCGGCCGCAGCACCTGCGTCGTCAGCGAGGACCAGCCCCCCAGGCTGTTGGAGCTGGTTGAGGACTGTGGTCCATTGCCGTTGGCCAACCCCAAGTGCAAACTTGACACTGGTAAGTGGCGAAAACCGAAAATGAAAATGGAGATGGAATACTTAACAGTTGCAGGTCATTGGTTCGAACCCACACCACCTACTTTACTTTTGCAATTTATTTCATAACCACTACTCTGAAATGATGTGAAGAAAAACATTGTGAGGAAACTGACATTTTCTGGGGCAAAACATTCAAAGATATTCGGCGTCCACCAACCAGCTGGGTAATTGGGTAACACACTAATAGTAGCAACGGCATTTTGACCGTTTAACAACATTCATTGCGTTATTTACGTTGTTTAACAGACAAATTTTTGGAACATATGAAGCAATGGATTAGCAATATTCTTCCAATTGATTCAAATTGAGATTGGCAGTGTGTTACCCGATTAGGGCACTGCACTGGGCCCATGTGGTGGACTTCGGGCCATTCCCTCTCACAGAGAGGAGGCTGGCGTGATACTAAAACTAGAACAAAATGCCCACGTAATATTGAAACTAGAGTTAAAAAAAAATATGATCACACCGATGTTATTTATGAAGTAACAGTTTTATTCGTATTGATATTACTGAAAGTCCTCATTATTCTATTTCTATAACCTACTGTTCTATTCAAATGACTGTCAATTGACAATGCCTTTACATCAGAGAAAAAAAACTATGATATTTATATCATATTCTTCTCCATTTGCAGACAAGACCAACAAGACTGCACCTTTCCCTGGCTGCTGTCCGATCTTCACTTGCGAAGAAGGCGTGAAACTGGAGTACCCTGAACTCCCCACTCCTGCCCCAGAAGCGGAGAAGAAAGAGGAAGAAGCTAAGAAGTCTTAAGAAGTTACCAGAAGTTAGGGCATTTTACAATAACAGACAACACTACCGTCTTGCACAATAACGCAACGTAATTGGTCACGTACCATGCGATCATTCAAATGCTAGACTCTCATTGGCTGGTTATTTTTATAGAGATGGGAAGGTAAAATGCCCGGGATACGTTTTTTATCGATGAAACGTATGAAATTGGTCTCAAAATATTCCTTAAATATACCAAATTTTTTATAACTGTTCTGTTTGACTGGAATAAGTTTTGACCACGAATGTTAATTCAACTTTTTTATGATTATTTTTTTTGTGAAAATGCTATTTTTTCTTGCCTTTTCGGTAAAAATCTAACTAAACGATCCTTGATTTTTATCAGTTTTTAGTAAATCAGTCATGCAGAACATATTTTCGTGGTTTGTAAGCACGTGTTTGGTGTGACCGAGTCACAAAAGAGTTCAAAAGTAGATTTCTATTTCCTGTTCTTTATTAACTTTACAGATGAATCTGATAACAGTTGGTTTAGTCATCGTGCGACAATAGAAAGCGTTTGTTGACACAAAAATGCATGGAACGCTGTTTGTGATTTCGTGCTGTTGGGAAAATTTATAAAAACAGAAAAAAAATCTTTTTTATTTTCTTTTGTGAATGGCGTTTTAACGCAATAAAATTTTTGGTTTCTTAAAAAAAAAGTTTTTGTAAATTTTTCCAACAGTGTGTTTTGTTTTTAGAAGTTATCGGCTTTTTTACTTGAATACCTACCTAATTATAATACTTTGTGATATTGATAACATAAATATAAATAGAAAAGTTATTCAATAAAAAATACAAAATTTCTATATTCTGATTTTTATTTTTTCCTTCATCCATTCCTGAAATCCTAATTTTACTACAGACAGCTGTTATTATCATTGGATTTGAAATAAAATATCTATAAAATAATAATGCCAAAGTATCCACAAAGAGGAAAAAATAAGACACTGCTGGCAGTCCAGGGAAGCTATGCCATCCTGAGATAGCAGTCTAATCAGACGTTTATTACGCCTGGACAGGAACGGCCTGCGCCTGGTGACGGGGGCCATCACGGCACACTGCTCGCTAAACAAACGCTTCCACGCAAACGGCATAACGGACAGTTTCTATGCAGGGAAGCTGAGGAATCCGTTGCACATATGCTCTTAACAGGCGTCACCCATATTAGGACAGCAACTCTCGGGGCACCCAGATTTTACACAGATGTTCTTAAGCGACCAGGAGATGTAATCAACTTCTGGAGGGAGGTGGGCTGGTTGGACCACCGACGGTAGCCATGGCCCACGCACAATGGTCCACCTGAAGGACTAAGTACGGAAACCAAACCCTCTAACATAGATAGAACGTAAGACGCCTTACAAAATGGAATAAAATAATATGAAATAAAATAAAAATTATAACATGAGTCCAACTGTTGTATAGTGTTGATTAGAAATCCAAATGATTACCACTAGTAATTAACTCAATATTTTATTCGGGAATAATGAATTTAATTACAATTAATAAATACACAATACATTAATGATTGTCAACACTTTATAATACGTGTATAATATAATAAATTTAATGAACCGTACACCTAAAAACCTTAATTAATCATGAAAACATAAAAAAGACAAAAAAATACACAACAATGACATCTATGCGTTAAAAAAATTATAGAATTAAAAAAAATGTTTTCGAAGCGAATACATCCTTATTTTTTAAACGTAACAGTCTATAAATACATTTTTTAACTTCATCTAATCTAAACACTGATTCCTTAACATTACATGATATTACATATATTTTAAAACGTTATTATTTTTTTAACTATACGATAAAATATAATCAACTATATTTTTAAAATCACATTTTTCCTAATTTTATAACATTTATATTGCACAAAATAGACACAGACCGCGATTATAAGTTACATCGTTTGAGCCGAACTTTACCGAACCGAACCCGAAGCGTCTCGACAAATTTTAATATGGCGGATGACAAAAGCGCGCGAAATATTACATATTTTGCAATGTAACTCATTTTCTCGGCCACAATACTATGTTATTTGCGATTACATGATAACATTCAAATATATTAATGTTATATGATTAAAAATAAATGCGTGCGGCACCCATTTGGTGGTAACTTCTACAAAACTTAACTATTATTACAAAAAATCGTCCATTTTTTCGTCTCATTTTGCATCACTCTGCAATTTTTCGTAAACGTAGAAGTACAAAGATGGCGGGTTTTAAAGAAAAAAAAAAATATATATAACAAGATTAGCAATTTGTGGTTCTCATAGTTTTACAAGAGATTATAATTTGAGGATTCCTGTACATATATAGATAAAAAATAATTTATATGTGCGCAGTGTTAATCTAAATAGTTTTTTTAGAACATTTCACCAAAATATATATTCCTTGAAGGCTTTGGAAATAAAAAATGATTGATATGTTATAATTGTACATCACAATGATTTTGAAATCGAAAAGCTTAGATATAGGCGGAATAAACCAGTTGTTTCACACAAATATTATATATAATATTATTATATAATTTGCTTAGAATATTTTAGAATTTTACCAAGAAGTTTAACAATAATAATTGGATCGATTGAATTTAAGTATATTAATTAAAAAAATTATTTATTAATGTGAATCAACTGGTTTCTTCATTAAAAATATAATCGCAGTATTTATATGGAAAAATATATTTTCGTAATTATTAGTTGAAAAATATTCCGCTACTCAACAGTAAAAAATATTGATTAAGCAAAAAAGAGGTAGTAATCGGAAGATGCAAAAATATTTATTTAAATATTTTATGTATACTTTAATGAAATACGTTTCGTTATTAGCTCAAACTTTGCATGACGACAATCAATACATTTTTACTATTTTATGTACATTTATTAGAATAATTCCTCTCATTTTGACCTTTCTTTTATACTTACAATATTTTTTTTAAATTTTTACCTCCCTACCAATACCTGGATATGCTTTTGTTTTAAAAAGAGCTGAAATTAATCGTTGTTCTAATTCTTGAGAATTTCGATTTTCGTGAACGATCGTTTTTTGAATGGGGTCAGTAGAACTGCAATTGTTTAGCACTAAGTGCCATTAGTGGTCACTTTTTAGTGAAATAAAAACTTTTATGTCGAGAAAAAGGATTTAGTGGTCACCTAACTAATAAAGCGTTAGCGTACATTTAGTCAAATCAACATAATATATAAAAATGCATAGCAAAAATAATTGAAAAAGCATTACCGAGGTGTCTTTTACCCCATTAAAATAGACATTTATCTTCGCATAAACACGAGAGTAAAAAATATAGTTCTCAGCTATTTTTCTAAACAACGAACCGACAGATTTTAAAGATTTTTTAAAGATTTTTTTTCTATTGAATTATTTTTACTGACACATTTTAATAAGTATTTCATTGATTTGCAAATTTAAGACAGTGGATTGATGTATGTCATGTTACTAGTGTCAATTCTTGGCCAGTTACATCGATACTTATGTCGAAAGATTATTCAACGGCAAATTCCTATTACTTATAGGGAACCAGTATTTTTTACCGAGTCTACTGATGTAATTCTGCTTATTTACAAGTAAAAGTGACTAATATAGTCGTTTCCTTAAGTATCGGTGTCGCTAACCGTCTGATTTATGTTTTAACTCTAAATCTATTTAATTACATCTTAACATTTATGTTTTCTTGACAATTTCCCACTAAAATCGGTTTTTGAAGCTCAGTTAGAGGATTTGTTTAAGTAAAATTTGGTAAAAGTTTTTTTTATTACCCTTTTTCAACAGATCTTGTTTCTTGCAACTAATTATTATGAACATTGAACTGTCTAACATCTATAACAACAAGCTACGTGGTACACCTATAAATACGCTAATTTCTATAAAACTTTTATAAATGTATACAATATTTTGGGATTCTGATGATTTTTTTTTCTCAATACGTTTTAACATCGATTTGAACTACTATTACGGAATGTAAGCTTTAACATGTAACAACAAGCATTTCGATACTATTTTTATTTATTTTATATATAATATATATATACTTTTTTATATATTTAACAAAAACGTTGCTACCTATCAAACAAAGCTATATCCAAAAGTTGCTGATGATTTTCAAAGAACGGCTTGCAACTTTGGGCATTTCTTACACCTCGTTTTAAATTCTCACCTAAAATTGACCAGCCTCATATACTTGCAACTCTTCCTTAATTTTTAACAATTAATTTAGAATGTCTGTACTCACTTCAAGCATCTTCATTACAGAAAGCAAAGTTTTTGACACATTTTTTCTCAAAAATCGCGTTTGGTTGTTATTTTATTGTTTTTTTTTCAAAGGTAACAATTTGGCAGTTTGGTATTTACTCTGATGAATCGATTACAATTTATTTAAAAAAAAAAATTAAATTAACAAAAAAGTTTTAACTTTTTTTGTTGACTCTTAATTGAGCAATTCAAAAGCAAATTCGTTCTTTGACGAAGAAACATTGAATATTACATATTAATATTATTAAAAGTAAATAATAAAGAAATAACGACAAAAAGGAAAAACTACTCTTCTTTGTGCGATGTGAACCCGACTCTTCGTAATAATTACTACATTTTTAACAATTAATTTTATAATTCTAACAATATTTTTTATTAAAATTCTTAACATTCATCATCCAACCATTACTTATTATGTAAAACGTCAATATAGCATGAAGACTCAAAACTAACTAGAAATGCTGTGTCATAGATGTTAAGATTAAAAGACCAAAAACTTTTAACAAAAAAAGATAAAAATATTTTTTTTAAATTAAAATCGCCAAAAGCACGAAATGAAACGAGGTTGCCATAGAAAAATCCATAAAAATAGTAGAAGACGTAAGGATAAGAAGAAATGAATCGAGTATTTAAGAAAATATTAAAAAAAGTTTTACAAATAAGCTTAGGGTTTAAGACATGAATGCGTGTAATACTTATTTAAGAACAGCATTTCAAGTTAGTCTAATTTTAGGAAAAGTTAATGTTCAACACTTGATTTTTCTTTTTTTAGAAATATCACCAATTTTGATTTTAATTTTAGATCATTTTAATATTTTTCTTTTAAGATAGTCAAGATTCGAGAAATAGCGTGTGCTTAGATGGAGGAGAAAATTTGAAAAGAAAATAAAGTGCTTTGCAAAACCTAATCTTGCCATGTTTATAATAAATATAAATGAAATAGAAAAGACAATTTTATTACTTAAAGTACGACATTTTTGTACGTTTAGAAATCAAACTATCACATAAAATAGCCAATAGTTATAAAAAAAAAAATCGATATTGTAATAAACACACTAAACAATCCAAATGGCTTACAAAAAACCCGAACAGTATTGGCTGCATTACAGCCAAAAAAAGAAAAGTTATTTCTTTTTTACTAAAAAAAGATAAGAAAAAGATAGCAATAATCAAAATAAATGGGTTATAAAAAACCCGGACAGTAGTGGCTGCATCACAGTAAAAAAAAGTTTTTTTTTTTTTTACTAAAAACAGATAATAAAAAGATAAAAGATATGCACAACGCCAATACAAGGACAGCTCAGAGAGATTGGTGTGCCATTAAATTTTGTTAACCGTTCAGTCTTATGACGTTTTTTGTATTTTTTTTTTTTGTTTTTTTGTTGAATGCCGTTCACTCGGGCTTCAGACGATGCCATTGCACGATCGTCTGCCTCGGTTTCGTGATCATGTCCTGCCAGTGTTTCGTTTCTGTTGCGCCGGAGCCGTTTTTCCCTGGAAAATACAAGATGGCGGATTATTTACTGATCAAAATGACGTCTGAAGAAAATTTAAAGTTTAAAACTATTATTTTAAAACCTTCAATTTGTTAAAACAATTCTTTAAAGCTTTTTAAAAGTCAGCGTTGTATTTAAAAAATATTGAGCATTGCTGGAGAGGGATATTCCCGTATGTTTAAGAACGTTCAAATTCTAATGTCAGTCTCAATCTGTCAAAAAAACCTCTAATTTCCCTACATTTTTGACCAATTTATGACATTGATTGTCGCTTAGATGAGATTGCGACTAGATTTTGAATATTTTTAATTACGGGAATTGGCCTTCCTAAGAGCGGCCATTTAAAGAAAAATTAAAGAGACATAATTATGATGTTTTTTCTTATACAACTTGAAGTAAACCACTCCAAGTCAGTCATCTCTTACTACGCGTATAAAACAATGTTGTCCGTAAAAATATGGGTAGCCCTAAATATTCCACCTGATTTGGCATCCAATAAGGCAACCACAGACAGGTAACGTTAGCCAATCAGTGGTCCCAACGGTGTTGCAGCACACGTATTCTGATTTGCCCTAGAGGCGATTGATTGACCAGGCTATTTGCCTCGGAAAATAGCAGGTTTTTTGCCTAAAAGTCAAGACATTTTTTGAACTTTCAGTATGAGATTTACTTATACCTACTTTTGTATATGCTACAAAGAGAAGTGTATGCCTAGGTTTATCCTAAACACAAACGACCTACGTTAGTATCATGGTCAAATTCAAAAGCATTTTCGGTAATTTTGCCAAACATTTTTTTTTGTAAAAAGTATGTGTAAGGAATTCCGTTAGGTATTTGATTATTCTTTAACGCTTTTCCTGTTTTACTTGACGACGAATTCAGGTTTATTTATTAAAAATAAAACTTAATTAGGTATCATAAACCACAATTGATTCACTTGTATCACTTCTAAAATTTGCTTAAATTATTTTATAGCACTGTGTGACCTAAATCCGCACTTAAGTCACGCTTTTCTGTGACTTAAGTAGTCCATTCACAGAAAAACCTGACTTAAGTGCGGGTTTAGGTCGCACGAGCTATAAAATAGTATTCGATACGTGCGATGGGGCGCAGCATACTGGGTGTAAAAAGACAGGACAAAATCGGAACACCGTGCTGCGTTCCAAAACGGGTAAACGAGATAATAGACGTAGGCAAGAAGGCTGCCAGGTTCAAGTGGGACTGGGCGAGTCACATCAGCCGCATGCAAGATGGCCGCTGGTCAAAAGTTTCCACACAATGGGTGCCTGAAGATGGACGGAGCCGCGGAGGTCGGCCAAGAAAGCGGTGGCAAGATGACGCGTACCACGAGGGCTGGTTTGAGGTGGCCTGGGAAAGGAGTTCCTGGAAGAACTTGGGGGAAGCCTTTGCCCAGCAGTGAGAAGGTATAGGCAAAGCAAAAAAAAAACTGTGACTTAAGTAGTCTATTAATGCACGGAGTAAAAAAAACGTGTGACTTAAGTAGTCTATTAATGCACGGAGTCAGCTCTAACACCGGATAAATGCAATAATGGACTACTCAAGTCACACGTATCGTAATTTACTAATAATTATTAATCAACTCACCAGCCAACAATATTCTGCCAATCAGCTCATTCCTGCCAATATTGTCAAAGTCCATGACCTGGACATCCAGGGAGCATTCCCTGATCTTCTCCCAGGGTACGTTGAAGGAGAATGAGTCGTTGAAGACGGGGTTCAGGGTACATTTGAAGATAGCCGTCTTGCGCTTCTCTATGCGTTTGTCGCCGAACTGCAGCCAGACTTTCACGTAGGGATCTGTAATTGAGAGTTTGATTGATTGAGTACATGTTTTTTTTAAGTACATGAGACCTGAAGGCCAATTCTCGTAATCAGTGTCTCCAACTCTATTTGTCAAAATTACGGTGTTGCTAGTCTAAAAATACGGTATTTGGCGAAAAATTACGGGAGATTAAAAATGAAAAATACGGTAAATTTACGGTAACTTTATTTCACAATCAAACATTAAATTTCAGGCGTTTCAGCCTTTTTGTACATAGAAACATTAATACTTTTAATCATTTTATCAGTAGGATGGAAATCTACGCAGTTTTTTCCTGTTCTCTTAATGAGTTGCTGCGTAAATAAATTCCCAGCAATAGTTTTTGTAGACAATTGGTTCCTTCTTTTCGTTTTCAAGTCCGTAATGTGGCTGAAAATGCGCTCGCAATCGGCGTTAGAGTGGGGCAATGACAGCATTCCTAGCATAAAATGTGCTACATTATAGAATGGTCCGACTGATCGCGAGTCTTCTTTAGTTTTGATTTCCGACACCTTATGCCAAAATACATCTGGAGGATCGTTAACGTCTAAATCACATTTGTTTTGTGCAATATAATTCGGAAAATACCGCCATTCATCGTCTAAAATCTGCTGGACATCAAGTTTCTTGGGAGATATTCGGGGCAATAAGTTGAATGTTGAAGCCAATGATGTTTGTCTCTTTTCAGTTGCAAACATGCAATTTTCGTTATTAAAATTGGAAACTGCAATAAACAGTTTGTCATCTAGGCTGTATCTTTTTCTTATGCCAACCGCTGCCTGAACAATGAATCTCTTACAATTTTCTCGCAATTGTTTCACAGAATTGACATCAGCAATAACTTCAGTTAGTGACAACTGTTTTTGAACACCAAGACCTAAATAAATATCTTCTGGTCGTATATGTTTGCGGTCGTCTGTGGGGTCAATACTGTCGAGCGGTGTATTATTTACATAACTTGAAGGCATAATTAACAGAAGCAGCTCTCTATATAGTTCTTGCATTTTCAAGTGCATTTCTGGTAAGACTGTATTTTCACTTTGAAAATATGCGTTAGTTCTAGTGAACTTTGGCAACATCCACGAAAGAAAATAAAAATAAGCCTTCTGAATGGGGTCTCTCAAAGCAGTGTGTATTTCACGGCATTCGTGTTCTTCAAGCCATTTATCATCAAAGTAAAGTTTAAGAGCCTCCCATTGTTCTAGGATCCTTTCGACAACGGCTGATAAGGAGAGCCATCTAGTTTGGGCTGGTCGCAACATTTTATGTATTTTTGCATCACAAAACTCTTGGAAAGCTTTTAGTTGACTTTGCCGCTTACTGCTGGTTTTAAAGTGGCTATAGATGTTGCGTGTTAATTTTTCGCATTCGGGTGGTAATTCTTTGCAACCCTCACTCGAGCATAAGTGTAACGAATGACAAACGCACTTTATAATGGTTATTCCTGGACATAACTGCCTGAATCTTGATGAAACCGAATTGTTACAGCCCATCATTGTATTGCAACCATCTGATCCGAATCCAACTATATTATTTAGCGGCACACAATTTTCTTCGAATGATTTAATTAGTACTTCGAATAGGCGTTTTGCAGTTGTAGTGTGATCTACATTATCTTCGCCAAAAAGGTCAATGAGGTCCCAAAGTCGACTGACCACGCGCCCTATCTTCGGGTCATAATAACGAACAACCACACACATAGTTTTTGTAGACGTAATGTCGGTGCTTTCATCGACTAGTACAGAAAATTTTTGTGATTTTAAATCGGCGCTTAAAGCTGCTTTTTCCGAATCGCCCAAGACATTATTTATTATAACTTGCAGCTTAGTGTGTTTCATTTTCACATTTTTAGCAATGTTTGAATCAGGAAATGCATCAACTAACAAATCCGATAAATGGTCCATACTTGAATGGGGTATCTTATGTTCAGCCATGAACGCTGCTAGTTTGAGCTCTGCATATTTTGCTTTTTCTTCTTCTGAATGAGATTTTGAAGTTTGCAACACTTTTACAATTGGTGGTTGAATGGATTTAATCTTTACCTTACTTTGATGCTTTGAACCTGCGTTATGACGTTTCAGCACACTTATATCAGCCTGCATGGTGGTATCACAGAGCGAACACTTTGCTTTATATGGGTTTTCTGGATATTCGCGAAGCCACGAGGAAAAGTCTTTATTTTTCAGCCACTCTGGTCGAAATTTTTGTTTGTACGACTTATTTTTAGCGCGCTTACTACTGGAAGGTCCACCATCACTGTCGTCACTTGATTTGTTACTGTCGGATATCATTTTTTATAAATATAGTCAGTCGCGACCGCAACGCGATAAAAGATCAGCTGAGCAAACTTGTGAAAAAATGGCAAACATAAATTAAAGTTGACAAAATGCAAAGGTATGGCTAGGTTCTACTGCAGTACTGTATTCAATAACTTCGTAATTTGGTCGCACAAGTTTCGTCTACTTGTCTATGCACATAAGTTGATTGTACGGGGAATACCCCAGGGAATAACAACACTGTATCAGTGTTGACAGCACTGTATCAGTGTTGTCATTTTCAAACATTGTTTCAAATAAAAATAAACTGTATGTTAGGTTGGGTATATCATTTTTAAGGCGCCACTCATAAAGACGAAATTACGGTAGAATTGAACATGTCTACGGTAGGTGGTAGATATGTTCAAATTACGGTAGGTTTACCGTAATTACGGCGTTGTTGGAGACACTGCTCGTAATTTAAAACGTTCAAAATCTAGTCTTAGTATCTTGGCGAAAAACAAATGTCAAAAACTTGTCACAATGTAGGAAAATTAGACGTATTTTTGACAGATTGAGACTGAGATCAGAAAGCCAATTCCCGTAATTAAAAACGTTCAAAATCTAGTCTTAGTATCTTAGCGACAATCAAATGTCAAAAACTTTTCAAAATGTAGGAAAATTAGAGGTATTTTTGACAGACTGAGAGACTGAGATCAGAGTGTGAACGTTCTTAAAATTACGAGAATTGCCCCTCTGGTACTTGTATTCCATAAAGGGGTACGTACAGGTGTATAAGTAATAGGACGAGTATAAAGCCACAGGGGCTAGGTAGAGATGAACTTCGCAGGGTGGCTGGTAGCAGCTGGATGAGAGTTGCCGAGAATCAAGCTGTATGGCATGCAATTAGAGAGGCCAATGTCCATCAGCATCATTATCGGCCACGACTTACGAGCTGCAGGTCGTGGGTTCGAACCCATACAGGTGCTTTACTTTTTGTAAATGATTTCACCACCGTTGCTCTCAAAACGGCGAAGGAAAACATCGTGAGGAAACCGGCATATCTTAGAACCAAAAATTCGAAGACATTTGACATCTACCAACCCGCACTGAGTCCGCGTGGTGGATTACGGCCCACTGTGACCCAACAGTAGGAACATTAAAGGTTCATTATGCTAAAATGTGACATCACGTTTGTATTTTCTTAAGGGGTCAGCAGAGAGGTTTAGTAGACCTGCATACTGCCGGCTTTGTTAAATGTCATGGACTCGGGTTTGAACCATCTACCATATGCCAACCGAACACAAATAGTACTTTCAGCAGTGTAACGCGGGGCAGGTTAAGATGACAGTATAATACTCCACATGGTTCAAAATCGCTTCACACATGATACTTGACTTTTTGACACTTTTAGGGCTGATTTCTCAATCGACAGAAAATTTTTATTCGAGGAATAAAATTGACGTCGCACAGGTTTTATATGGAAGAACTGACAAAAATTCAAAATTATTCTTCGGATAAAATTATCTGGCGTTGGAAAAATGTACCCTTAGTCCAATACTGGTCTCTAAGGCCCACTTGTGCGTTCATGGGTTATCCTAAATAACTCAGGAGTTAACAGGTAACTCAGTGTTAACCAAATATATCATCTTGCGCCACCAAGAGTTAGAGCTAAGCCTAGTTTGCCTAGAGTTGAACTTTTAATTACTAAACCCACCGATGTAAGTCTCGAAACACTGGGTTAGTGTTAGTAATGTCAAAATAAATTGATGTTATGATCAACTTATTTTATATTCTTCGACATTGTAGTAAGTGCAAATTCAGTACTATATCAGCAGGCAATGTATTCATAAATTCAAATAAAAATAAATACAAATGATAAAACATAAAACATATTTTTCCTTATTTGACTTTCTCGTCAATCAATAAAGTAAACCTCCATGGAAACCCTGAATAATACTATTAAAGTGAATTGTCATGTTTTATAATTAGTGTAATACTTCCTTGTTGTATACAATTTCCGATCATACTTCGTTCATTCGTTTTTGGTCGGATTACATAACAGAGCACAATTCTATTTTGCGCTTCATCGATTGAACTACAATTTTCTCAATTCAAAAGACACTAATATCAGGTTATCTACCAGAAGGCAAATTCTGGTAATTTAAAACGTTCAAAATCTAGTCGCAGTCTCATCTCGCCGACAAACATATGTCAAAAACTTGTCAAAATTTGTATGGAAATTAGAGGTATTTATTTATTTATTTATTTATAGTTAATTAAAACGGCACAGGTCCAATTACATTAATGTATTATTGACAGATTGAGACTAAGATCACAAGACTGTGAACGTTCTCTAAATTACGAGAATTACCATTACTATTACTAAAAAGTAGGTTACCTGAGATAACCTACGTTTTAGTGTCGGGACGCGTAATAGAGTTACAATGTTAATAACTTAACTCCCGAGCTGTATAGTATGAATGTAGAGTTTGTAACTCTACATTTAATAATTTATCCCGAATAAACATGAAATTGGGCCTAAGAAGAGTGAATGGAAATTCCCCTGATTCCAGTCTGTCTAAACCCAACAACCAGTCGCTCATGCCACTACTTTAGCAATGAGGCAATCTTGAAAATTTTCAATTGAACTAACCTGATATAGCTGAATACCAGTATTTTACATGGAGCGACTGCCTATCTGACCTCCAGAACCCAGTTACTGGGTAATACGATACCGCTCTCTTGGTAAAACTGGTTGTCAAACTTTCGGGCTACTGACGACCCGTAACGACTGTCAAACATCCACGAATGACAGCCGGGACCAACGGTTCAACTTCCTTTCCGAGGTACGAAGGGGACTTGGTATGTAAAGACGTTCACCCATCTACGGACCAACCGCGGCCAGCGTAGCTTAACCAGATCGATCGACAATTGTACAAATGGAATAACACTTTACCCAGCCCAGTTCTAGCGAATCCAGAACTTCACGCTGTTTAGACCACAAGAACAACGAGACAGTCAAAGAGGTGACCTTCACTTAAAGTTATAGTGTTCAAAAATAATGGCAGTTTGAGTAATTAATGTGGCCTACCCAAATGTCCTTTCTTTGGTATTGTTCGTCGAATTGTCGAGCTCCTTAAGTTTTGAGTTGAGCTGCACGATTTCTGACAAATGCGTGCACTGACTGGACAGGTCCTCTCAATCTGTGTGGTTCTTTCCTCAAAAGACCATCTCAGATATCGACCTGCATGGTCTTCATATGATCTGACCAAGATTATGTCTGGACTTTAAAAGAGACTGTGACCTCTGAGTTTGTTTCGGCCTTTCTTCGCAGACTAGTCAGATAGGAAACGTCTACCTCATCTAGTTTTAAAATATGATTGACGTGTAAAAGTGTTTGTACAAACCTACGTACAAAAATAAAATCATTTATCATTTAATGAAACGACTCAACCAATAAAGTCAGTTTTCAATCATCGTAAAATACAAGTACCTATATTAAGAATACTAGCTTGTGCTCGGGACTTCATCCGCGCGAAATTGCATGCTCCACTGACCCACCCCGTCGCATCGCATCGCCCGTGGTATCACTTCGTTTTCACTTAGCGTTATTTCTGTTTTTTTTTGTTTATCCTCGTCTCCTGGCGTCCTAAGTTAAGTAACCTACAGCCTTCCGCAAAAATAGGGCCATAAAATGTATAAAGAATTTTATAGCACTGTGTGACTTAAACCTGCACTTAAGTCACACTTTTCTGTGACTTAAGTAGTAAATTTTTACACAGAAAAGCGTGACTCAAGTGCGGGTTTAGGTCACACAAGCTTTAAAATAATATACAATACGTGTGACTTAAGTAGCGCTTAAGTCACACGTATCGTAGTGTACTATTTTAAATGAAATCCGATTGGTAGTTCCTGAAATTAGCGCGTTCAAACCAACTCAGCACTCTTCAGCTTTATTATTAGTATAGATGAGTGACCATAAAAGCACCTTTAATAATAAAAATCTTAATGAACCAGAAAGTAATCTACTAGACATTTTCTCGTGAAAATTCTTCAGGAATAAAATTCATTCCCCCTTAACTTGAGGGTTGTCCGAAGTATGTTGAAATTCCGGAACAAATTCCTGATGTCAGGTTAAAATTCCGGGCGTTTTAAAAATGTTGTAGTGGGGTTTAATTAACGAGGACTTGGGTTGGGAATTTTAGTATGTAGTTGGTTACAAATGGCCTACGTGTTGGTGGGGAGCATTGTGCTTGTTAGCGATTTATTGCTATTCGAGTTTTTTAGGGGTTTGCAAATCGTTGCTATTCAAATTACCAAGGCGGTTTTTTACGTAGCACTGTAATAGTATTACGTTAAAGCGAGGTCTTCTATAAATATAATTAACTAACTGTGCCCCGCGGTTACACCCACATAAGTCTCGATCCCGTGGGAATATCGGGACAAAAGGTTTGAAGTGTGATTGAATATTTTTCTTGTTTTTCTTAAGGCTCCTTCCTATTCTACTTATTACTATCAATTATCAAACAAATCGGACAGATTTATATGAAACTAACTTTCACCAGCGGCTTCGCTCTTGTAGATATCGTAAATTATTCCACGGGAACCGAGATAAAAAGTATCATAAATGTCCTAATTCAGGTATGGTGTATCCATGTGCCAATTTCATCAAAATCCTTTCAGCCGTTTTAGCGTGAAAGCGTAACAAACAAACACACTAACAATCTTTTCTCTTTATGGTATTAGTTTTAACTTTCAACGTTTTTTTTAAATAAATGTTTGGTAAAACCAATAAGCAAATAAGCAAACTTCTGCCTAACCCATCAGGGTTTACAGGGGTGATGTTATTTAATGTTTCTTAAGCAAAAAGATTTCTTCTTCAAAGAAAATAATTTTCGTTTAGTTTTTTAAGTGAATTGTTTTTGATTCTATGTAGATATCTTTTTTGTGTCCTTTACTCTTTCACACGCTGTCTACATCTCTGTATCTATTGTCCTGTCTCGGGTGTGCTGGAAGAGATTTCTTGTGAAATAAGCATCACCTCTGTACCTATTTTTTCTGTTCTGTTTTCCTTGTCTGTTTATATTATGTGTGTACATAAATGGTAAAATAAACAAAAAAAACTCGCTTTAATTTTTCAGGAAAACGGAAGATTTTTCGTACTAAGCACAACCCTGTACGAAGCGATCATTAAGCCAGGAAAAATATATTTTCCCGTCTCGAGTTACCGCTGAAAATGGAACCGGCCCATAATTGGAACTTCTTAAACCCATAACCTGATTTTTGGTCAACCCTAAGGAAGGAAAAATTAGCCAACTTAATAAAAAGTGGGTTTTTCAATTTAATTCTGTAAGTTGAATTTGAAAAGTGTTTCAATTTCAGAGTTTTGCGGTTGGAAAGTTGGGTGCTCATGGATTTTTTTTTAATGTGAGATTGCTTTGACATATCTCGGGACCCTGGGGTCCCGGACCTTTGAAAGACAAGCCAATTCGCAGAGGCCCTTTAGACAATTTTAAATGATGAGGAGGCACCAACCGACGATTATCCCTTTTAGCACCATGCAAATGCACCCAAGGACAACCCCCGGTTGGTGCAGGACTATTGCAGAACATGGAAACAAAATATACTGGGCTATGGGTGTGGGTGGCTATAGTAGATCGGTTACCTTGAACTATGGAAGGTCTATGTCCCCTGGCTGACCAATGATAATATATAATTCACTGATAAAATGGGGGTGACTTGCACACTCAATAATGGGCCCCCGAAAACGTTCGCTAGCTCATAGTGTTGTAGCGACAAGGAAGCAACATGTTCTGAGGTGCTTTTGAGGAGTGGAGAGGTATTTGACGGCATGGTTGGCGCAGTGGTTAAGCGATTGACTGCTGCGCTGCGTGTCGCGGGTTCGATTCCCGCACGGAACAAATATTTCTATGACCTACATGTATTTGTTCCGAGTCTGGGTGTTTTTCTATCTATAATAATTATGTATGTATTTACAAAAAAAAAAAATGTATATTAGTAGTTTATCAGCCATATTGTTACCATAACACAAGCATTAGGTTGCTTAGCTTGGGACAAATGGTGCTGTGTGAAATGTCCAGGGATATTATTATTATTATTATTCCACGGCTATCAGGACAATCCCGGAAGTACGGTCAAGATCCCTACCAGCATGAGATTGCTTATTATTAAATTTTGAAGATTATGGTGGAATATCTATTATAAGAAGGGCAATTCTCGTAATCTTTTTAGTGTGTCGATAGCAATCTAAATGTACTCTGCCCAGAATTCGGCCACTTGTTTGGCGCCATCACCAGCGTCCATCAGTTCCTGTAACGTGCAGCTGACAGGACACGCAGGACATGATATTCAGTGTCCCATCGTTTGTAGAACAGCACCACATTTACACTCCAAGGTGAGTCGTTTATTCTCGTAATTTTAAGCACGTTCACAGTCAGATCTCAGTCTCAATCTGTCAAAAATACCTCTATGACATTCGAAATCAAGCAGTTAACCTCTGATTTCCCTATTTCATTTTTGACAAGTTTTTGATATTGATTGTCGCTGAGATGAGACTGCGACTAGATTTTGAACGTTTTTAATTACGGGAATTGGCCTTAAGGACTACAGACATCGCCTGAAGTGAGTACACACACGGCTACACATCAAGCTATACATCTCCAGTTTTAGCTGACCTTTTTAATGACCTCTCCCGCTCTGGGCTGAGCGGAAGGGCGTGTCAGACTTTTACTGACTAAAACCCACCCGTGTTCCTTCAGTTGCCTGTGCCAGGGGCCAGCCACAGTATCTCTTTCGAACACCCCGCGGCCCTGGCAGGCATCGGCCCTAGCGGACCCCGTCAGTTCTTGCTGACATCTCTTTGGGGCGCGCGTGGAACACAACGCGCCGTCGACCCGGGCCTGGTCCTTACCAGGCGGCGAGCTGCCCATTGCTCGCCGCCCGCAAGCCCGCGCCTACGGTGGCCGGGAGTCGGCTGTTGACTCCCGTCCAGGGCGTCTCCTGCGGCGACTAGGGGCGTGAGGGCGCAGTGATTGCCTCTCCCTCACGCACTCCGCCTCCTCCTTAGTTTTAGCTGACCTCGCATTAAGTTATTCGTACAATCAGAAGTCAGCTTATACAGCACCCTAACAAAATGATACAGATTGAGATTGATAGTGTGTTACGCAACACACAATCTCAATCTGAATAATTTTGAAGGATATTGCTAACCCATTGCTTCATATGTTCGAAGAATGTGTCTGTTCAACAACATAAATAACGCAATGAATGTTTTTGAACTGTCAAAATGAAACCTGATTGCTACTGATAGTGTGTTACGCAGTTAGCCCGCTGGTTATGTATAGCTGTGATGTGTATCCGTGCGTACATAATCGAAACCCGTTAGACTGCAAATTACGATAAGTATTTTCCAGATATTTACTCCTTGAAACTTTCCAATATTGAGTGTAAAAAAATATAACTCGAGGTTATATTTTTTTGGGAATAACCCATAATAAGACGTTGCCATCCCAGAGACAAAACTGAAATGTCTCATTCGTCCAGCTCTTGAAATCGGAACATCATCTGCCTAGCCTTTTCCCAACTATATTGGGGTCGGCTTCCAGTCTAACCGGATGCAGCTGAATACCAGGATTTTACATGTAGCGACTGCCTATCTGACCTCCACAACCCGGTTACTGGGTAATACGATATCCCATGGTAAGACTGATTGTCAGACTTTCGGGCTACTGACGACCCGTAACGACTGTCAAAGATTCACGAATGCCAGCCCGGACCTTCCCGAAGCACATAGCTACGAAATAAGTATCACTTTATAAATAGAGTCACATTAATTTCTGCCAGTATGTGCTCATACACACAAGCGACACGCGTCAACTTTAGCATAAACGGTTGCCGTCAACATCATGCCGCTCGTGTATTTGAGCACCGAAGGAGCGGCACGTTGTTGTTGACGACTGCAATTGCCAGCCGTTGACCCATGTTGCTCGTGTGTATGGACAGTAGCATAAAAGTATGCCAGTAATTTGCATGGCATTGAAATTATATATTAACCGATGCTCATGTCTTCTCTGATACAAAATTACCTTTGTTTTACTAAAGGAACAGCTTCCCTACCACAATTAGGACCAGCCGATCGATTCTGTAAAAAACTCACCGTGAAAAGTTAAGTGAAGTGAGCTTAGAGTGAGCTGTCAATAGTGTCAATCCCTTAGCATTAGTTGGAATGACAGCTCACTCCACGCTCACTTCACCTAAGTTTTCACGGTGAGATGGTTACAGAATCGCGCTGCTGGACCCCACGCTCAACAGTCACGCGAGACCAACGGGGCAGTTGACGTAGAGAACGTACCTGATTTCCCATTTATATCCTTAGCCTTCAGGTTCCTTGCCTTCAGCAACGTCAGTGTGAGGACACTGTTGCTGGGATGATAGCACAGTGAGGTCAGCAGCTCGCCGCACTTGTCTTTAGCTGGCGGCTTCAAAGCCTTCCAGAATGACGGCTTCTCGCTGAGGTCCACCTGGAAAATGCAGAAGGAATGGTTAGTTGTGACGGGCTGTTGCGGTAAAGGTCACGTCTTGATTGGTGGGTTGGTTGACTGGTTACACGCGAAGAAATATTTGTGTGACGTACAGCGGGAGCTGTTTATTGTCCTTGAATAAATAAAATAAAATATCAATAACAGTTTATGAAAAATCCGATGCAATAGCCGTAAAGGTATTTGCTAGTGACAGCAGGAATTGATGGCGTAACGTGGTCTCAGTAGTTCGGAGAAATCACAGTGTAAACATTACTTAATCTAGCGAGAGGATCGATCGACTGTGGGGAACCCACTGAGGAATGATAACTTTCGTAGCATACATTATGAAGTAGTAAAGTTCTATATCTATAATATAAAAATGAATCGCTGAATGTGTTGCTAAGCGCAAATCTCGAGAACAGCTGAACCGATTTCGATAATTCTTTTTTTAGAATATTCCTTGAAGTTCTAGGATAGTTTTTACGAAAAAAAAAATGTCAGAAAGTTGCTTCACGCGGACAAAGTCGTGGGCAAAAGCTAGTCTTAGATAAGAATTTGTGATAATTTTGAAGGTGTTGTACTTTTTAAAAGAAGAGTGAAAGACAATTTCAAATCCGTTCAGTAGTTTTCGCGTGAAAGAGTAACAAACATCCATCCATCCACCCATTCCATCCATACAAACTTTCGCAGCTGCGCCCCGCGGTTTCACCCGCATAAGTTTCGATCCCGTCAGAATATCGGGATAAAAAGTATCCTTTATGTTAATCCTGGTTATAAACTTGTGTGTCAAATTTCATCCAAATCCGTTCAGTAGTTTTTGCGTGAAAGAGTAACAAACATAATAATAATAATAATAATATCCCTGGATAAAATCCCTGGATTTCACACAGCACCATTTGTCCCAAGCTAAGCAACCTAATGCTTGTGTTATGGTAACAAGATGGCTGATAAACTACTTGTATACAATTATTTTTTTTTTGTAAATACATACATATTATAGATAGAAAAACACCCAGACTCGGAACAAATACATGTAGGTCATACAAATATTTGTTCCGTGCGGGAATCGAACCCGCGACACGCAGCGCAGCAGTCAATCGCTTAACCACTGCGCCAACCGTGCCGTCGTACATCCATCCATCCATACAAACTTTCGCGTTTATAATATTATAGTAGGACTATAGAAATAAATACATCATTATCACTAATCGTTAGGCATAACATGTAAAGTAGGTAAAAATAAACTGTCTCTTTATTGTTGATAAAACCACAAAGTTAGATAAAATTTCCCCAAATGTACCCACATGACAGCTATAAATAAATCCAGCCACAAGAAACTGTTTGTTAACAGCCTGGGGCAGCTCGTGAGGGTTCGGAAAGGCCGCCATGTTGTTTTAATACATGCTAACTGATTGAAAGACAAGTTTTTATAAAAAAGTTGATAACGGTTTGTTTTAATAGGCAAGTTGATATATCTTTTTGTGCCCGAGTCTGGTATAATAATGGAAAGTCTCTACCCATATAATATATCATCACGACTGTATTCCAAGAAAGGTTAGGCAGACCTACAGTATAGCACATATGTGAGTACTATGTACATACTATAAAGCTACCATTTACTGGGTACGTCTTTCATTGACTTGAATGTGCCTTGGCGGCTGAGAGTATGTCATGCTCACTCTAATGTCTCGCTGATGGTGGCGCATGTGTTGGATCATTTAGCTCCCTTCAAAATGGTTGAGCTGAATGGTGCTAATCTATGCGTCATGTTCGTGAACGGGCGCCGTCACTAGGGACTGGTCAACTCTTTGCTGCCATGGCTTATTTTAATTTAATTTAATATTTGAATTGTTTTTTTTTTTTAAATTATCTTTTCATTACGGACGCTTTTAACGTTCTGCACCGTTCTCACATGCATAATTTTTAACATGAATGATGTAACCAATACTTTGTAACAATATTATTGTGATTTAAAAGAGTGCCCATGGAGTTTCTTGTTCGTTCTTCTCCATAGGTACCTACTATGCTTTGGAATGGGCCACTAGCTTCATCTTTTTGACTGACCGACCCCTTGACAATTCAAAAGTACCTGTAACTGGTTTAGTTGAAATAAATAGTTTGAGTTTGAGTATCTATACAACTTGGCGCTACAATGGCGACATTAATGGTGACATTAAAAGCGTTTGGAACCACTAGACAAACGATGGGGTCGTAACATGGGATTTAAACGTTACTGTCGAAATATGCCTAAATGCACCTCTGGCTACCTCGTCAAGGAATGCAGATATATCTTATCACCATCTGCCTAACCTTTCCCGACTTTATTGGGGTCGGCTTCCAGTCTAACCGGATGCTGCTGCATACCAGTATTTTACATGGAGCGACTGCCTATCTGACCTCCATAACCCAGTTACTGGGTAAGACTGAGATAATATGTTTATACAAAAAAAAAAAGTTTTTTGAGGTTTTATGAAAGGTCTAATCTGTGGAACAATAATTGATCTGATTCCGAAAATTCTTTCATTAATGGAGCTACAGTACTCGTATCACCGGGTGTATAATGCATAATCAGCCTATAATGTTCCCACTGTTGGGACACGGGCCTCCTCTTTGTGAGAGTTGGTGGCCCAGTGCGGGCTGGTAGATATCACCATGTCTTCGAATTTAGAGTTTTAAGAAATGCCGGTTTCCTCAGGACGTTTTTTTTGCCGTTGAAAGGGCAGTGGTGATGAAATATTTTACAGAAAGTAAAGCGCCTGTCTGGGTTCAAGTGACGCACGTTACCACTGGGTCACCAATGCTTTCACCGAGTGTATTTATTTTTATGTTAGAACAAGAAACTTCGCGCGGACGGAGTTGAAGGCAGAAGCTAGTATCATATTATAGCTCCTATTTTCTCATGACTGATGTGCCCTACACGACTTTCCAAGTTATCCAAGGCTCGGAATGTGGGCCAAACATAATGCGCTCTGAAAAACCCATTAGTTTTCCGTGTACCAACTTATGAAATAGTTCTTGTCCTACCCTTAACCAGTGGATAATTTATCACATTCTTGTTTAAAATAGAACAGTTTGTTTCAGCTAATTTATTTGTTTAAAGCCCCGTAGTCATGGACAAAAAATTGGTTGTCTGTAAAGTTGGGTTACGGACGATAGTTTAACGTGACAACGTCATAACAAAACATTGATGAAATTATTGCAATTACAATGAGCGTAACGGACAATGAGCGTAACGGGACATTGAGCGTAATGCGACACTTTTTCGTGCAGCCGGCGTTCATCGATTAATTAGACGTTGTCACGTCAAAAAGTTTAAGTTGCTAACTATTCACGCCAACATAGAGTAGCAGGACCAGTGCAGTGCAGTGGTAGCCCAGTGGTAACAGCTCTGATTTACAAGGTGTAGGTCGTGGTTTTGATCCCAGGTAGGCATTTTACTTTGTGTAATTTATTTCATCACCACTGCTCTCAAAACGGCGAAGAAAAACATAGTGAGGAAATACGGCATATCTTTGAACCGAAAGTTGAGACATGTGACATCTACCAACCCGCACTGGGCCCACTCCCTCTCACAGACAGGAGGGAACATTCCCAGGTACTGGGACACCAGTACCAGAGGGGAGTATCTAGAATGTTCTAGATACTCCCATACTCGTATATTTTCGGGAAAATAAGTCGCTCTTGTTACTTAAAATTATAGAGATTCTTTACAATAAAAAAAAGAATATTGATTGAATACTGCACGCCCGTCCAATGCTTAGTATACATGTTTCAAATGTGTGTATAGAAATTCTAGAGGTGAGGCGTGCAGTGCGTTTAAGTTAAGCGATCTCCACCGAACCGATCCGAATATAATTGTGCGAGGGTAGAAGCTGAGCCGAATGAAAGCCGATTAAGTGTGGCAATTGCTTCGGGTTCGCTGTGTTGTTCAAAAAATACTGCTGAATTGAATTGATCGACCCGAACAGTGTACAGCACGCCTCATGAATTAATCAATCAACCTGACTAGGTTGATTGATTCTGAACTATGTTGGAGTCGGCTTCCAGTCTCACCAGATGCAGCTGAATACCAGTATTTTACATGGAGCGACTGATCTGACTTCCACAATCCAGTTAACACGATACCCGTTGGTAAGATCGGTTGTCAAGCTTTTGGGCTTCCAGCTACCCGTAACGACTGTCAAGAATCTACGAATGGCAGCGGGGACAAACGCCTTAACGTGGTTTCCAAGGCACGGAGGGGTTTCGATATGTAATGTATGTCACCCATCCACGAAACGGCCGCGGCAAGCGTAGCTTAACCATAGATCGAACCGTTCGGCTGTTTATTTAGAAACGAGCTCCTTAGTGAGCCACGTAGCACCCCTAATGAATCATCATCATTCTCCCGCCGTTATCCCAATTTATTTGGGGATCGGCGCACATGTCTTTTTCTTCCATAAAGAAAGAAAAGAAAGAAAGAAAGAAAATACATATTTTATTTGCAGCAAACATGACGCATAAAAAGTACAATCACAAATAAAAATAACAAGTTGGGGGTAAACATGCATCACATTCACGCAAATCGGCCATCGCTCAGCATAATGTTAAGACCCTATACGAGACAGAGCGCTGGTTTTCAGCGGCAGCCGGCGACACCGTACATCCATCCATACTTCTCTATTATTCGTCATCTCGTCATTTCTAACCATATCAGCATGATGAATACGGTTCTTAATTCCTTTAGAAACATTTATGAATTCGATTTACAACATTTTTCAACCCAACAATTATCCAAATAGACCGAACTAAATGAATGAACATATCCCATCGAACTAGCATGATTGAATTCATTTGTTTTCGACCATTCCATTAACGAATGAATGACAGACTCATTTGGGAATCCAATGGCTTTTAATTTCATCCCCCAGTTTCTCTGGAATTGTGGAATATTTTAATGTACAGTTTAAATTGTAATTAAACATTAAAAACTCCTTGGTATGGGTATATGATGCGGAGGAATGAGGACAGTGCGGTGAGGAAAGTTTTGAGTATGAATGTGGGTGGCTCTAAGAGTAGGAAGACGAAAGAAACGATGGATGGACTGTGTGAATGGTGATATGTTTAGAAAGGGGACGACTAATAGAGTATGGAAGAAAAAGACATGTTGCGCCGACGCCAAACCAAATTAGGATTACAACAGAAGAATGATAGTCGATCTTTTTCAAAAGTTACGGTTAGTCAAAAGTTCAAAAGTCTAACAAGCAGTCTTACCAAGGTGTGGGTAGTGTTACCCAGTAGGTAACATTCTACCCCCTCCCCATGGGTTGTGGAGGTGAGACAGGCAGTCGCTCCATGTATAATACTGATGTTCAGCTGCTTTTTGATTTACATCCGTCACCTCACACATTCATGTCCAGTTGAAAACCAGCGTCAGGCACTAGTTGTCTGGCATTTTTGCTGAACTGGGCCTTTTTGGCGCAGCCGCGAGACACACTTTCCTGCAAATTTCTTACATCGGACTTCACCCTTTTTATTTCGTCTTTTTTAAATTATTTTATTATTGTTCCTTTTATCTGATGTATGTACTCGTATCTGGTGTATTGTGTGTCTTTTAGTTTGTGCCAAATAAATGTATTTTCTTTCTTTCTTCCGGTGAGACTGCAAGCCTATCTCTACATACATAGTTGGAAAAAAGGCTAGTCTGATCAGCATATAATGTTCCCACTGCTGGGGCATAGGCCTCCTCTCTTCGAGAAGGAGTGGACGAGTTGTCTAGTGCTGGTTGATAGATGTCACCTTCACCTTATGAGAGCAATGGTCATGAAATTATTTACACAAAGTAAAACGCCTGTCTGGGTTCGAACCCACGACTCGTAAGTCGCAGCCGTTACCTACCACTGGCCCACCTCTGCTCTAGGCAGACAGCGTTTCCTGTACCTACTAGTAATTAACAGGTCCATAGCCTCAGTGGCGTGCATTGCATAAAGGCATAAAAGCAGTGCCTATCTCGATAAACCACCATACGCCTGTCAATTACATTTTAGTGTGTGTGCCCCACAATTAAGAAACTCACTAAATTATCATACCTAACAAAAAACAAAATCTTCATACAAACTCGCGCGGCAGTAGGCAGTCGCCAGACGGCCTACTCGGCTCCCGTACTATTCGCACATTATAGTTGGTCTTTACTCGTTCAAGTTACCTTACGACGAAATTAAATTCCTGCCTACATATTCTAAAAACTAATGCACGCCACTGCATAACCTGTAATTACAAGTACGGTCACCAAAGGAGTTAGTAACCAGTGTCGTCGGATATAAGTCAAGTTTAGTGAGAAACCGATGGATGTTTTCGAATAAAATTTAATTTAGTTAATAGAAAACAAACAGTTCATTTATCAAATTGAATTTCAAAATCAAAAATCAAAAGTCATTTATTCAAATTAGGCTGAGAATCAGCACTTTTTGAACGTCAAAATTACAAAAGACAGTCCCCCAAAAACGCCCGCCCTTCACCACTTCCTAGTGCTATCGCTGGGAAGAAGAAGTGGCGCAACAAACTCCCCAGCAGCACAACTGTCTGTTCAATTTAAAAAAATACTTGATTGTATACAATACTAGGTACCTATGTTCGGTAATTAACATTACAAAACCAGAACATAAAATTAAATTATTTGCCATAATATGTCAGCTAGCCAGGCTAATATACCAACAAATATAATAAAAACTATACGTACTTAAGCTAAAAAATAATTAATTAAAATGTAAATAAAAAAACATACTACCCAAATAAAAGCCTCCAGGCATAAAGGGCGTGACAGCTTACATATTTATGCATTGCTGGGTTCTGTTCACACAGCTGTTATTTCATTCGATAACATCCATCGGTTTCTTACTAAACTTCAACTATATCCGACAACCCTGGTTACCTATCTCTTTTGGTCACTGTACATAACTTGTAAATACTGGTAGGTACAGGAAACGCTAAGCTCTGTTCCTGGTATTACAAATCTCCTGATATCTTAAAACGAGCAATAAGTTGCTCCTGTGCGGAATGCTCAGTATTTTACGGTAGAATACACTTTACTGCTACATAAATTGGTCCGCAAATAAACGTATGTTTTCCTTAGCGTTCATCCCTTTCGTAAATTACGATCACCTTGTATTGCGAACAATTGTTGCTAATTTTCTGAGAAATGTCCGGTTTTCTTTGGGTAGATAATAGCTGTGGGTGAAGAATAAAGAAGCGTGTATTTTTGTGTTAGAAGTTTTATGTGATAGAAAACCAATCATCATCTGTCTAGCCTTTTCAGGCTTGTAGTCTAGCCGGATGCGACTGAATTTCAGCATTTTTTACATGTAGTTACTGCCTATCAGACCTCCACAATAGTTACTGGTAAAACTGGTTATCAAACTTTCGAGCTTCTGAGGTCCCGTAACGACTGTCAAAGATGAGATGTGAGAGAATGACAGCCGGGACCAACGGCTTGACGTGCTTTCTGAGGCACGGAGGGGTTTTGATATGTAAAGATGGTCACCCATCCACGGACCAGCCGCGGCAATTGTAGCTTAACCTGATCCTGTGCCTGAGGATTGATGGCGCCGCCGAGGCCGGCCCAGAAAGAGGTGGCAAGACAACCTAGACGCGTACAGAAAGGATTGGGTGGAAATGGCGCTGGAAAAGGATGCATGGAAGGATTTGGGGGAGGCCTTTGCGCAAGAGGGACAGTGTAGGCTAAAAGAATTTGGCCACCCCTGAATCCTTTGCTCAGCAGTGGGCAAAAAAATCTTTAACAAAAGAAATACAAAGGCTAAACTAAACAAAGGCTCTTAAACTTTCATCGTGCTTTGGTACTAAAAATCAACGGTGAGAAACGAATACCCATACCTAATACCTATTACATCTAATATTTAGAGAAACCCTTCACACACAAACAGAACAGACATAAACAGACCATAAACAGACATAGACAGAACATAAAGTTCATTATGCTTTGTACAAAAAAAAGCGCTTCCACTCCGTTCCGCGACAGAGTAAATTGAGCCTAAGAGATCTAGAAATTCGCCATACTCATCATCATGATCTTCAGCCTATAGCAGTCCAATACTGGACATAGGCCTCTCCTATTGCACGCCATTCAACTCGATTTGGCAACTCTCATCCAGCTGCTACCAGCCAACCTACGAAGATCGTCGCTCCACCTGAGGGCGTCCCACCTTACGTTTACCGATTCGCGGTCTCAACTCAAGAACACGTCTACCCCAAAGGTCATCGGTACATTAATACCTATTACATCTAAGAATTAGAGAAACCCTTCCTTTGAACCAAACTACAATAATGTGAAGTTCGTTTGATCCTCATGTTTCAATCGGAAACTATTCCAAAGCAAGTATTTATAGTGACATTGCCTTTCAATGGGAATGTCGTGAATTTAGTGAAACAACTTATAATCGTAACTTATACAGGGTTATTGGAAAAACACCATTATGAACAACTTTTACTATGGGACCAAACCTGAAATCGCGAAAAAAAATCAGCTGTTCCCTACATTTTGACGAGATAACCGATCATAAATGTAGGGAACAGCAATTTTTTTTTCTTGGTCTTAATAATTAATTACAATCTAGCCTATAAGACTAATAAACAATTTTAATCTAACTTAATTTACTACGTGATAATTATTTTAAAACTTAGAATAGTCTTTATTGTACTTTACATTTACACAAGTTCGTTCCACTTTCTTAGAGTCTGATATGATGATATAAGCACTTTGTTCATGTGTTATCATGTGTGTCATTGGCACTATTATTTCTACACTTTTTACACTACACTACTCAGATAATAATATCATATGAAAACTTAATGCACACTGGTAAAGTCACATGCAAAAGTAGTGTGTAAATATTTAAATATTTTCAGACTTCTACGAGACGAGACACTGTACTCCCTTATTCAGGCTATTCTATAACCTAGCTGGGAGTGCAGCACCTCACCACCATTCAAGTTGTAGTTTTAGTACACTAATTTGTCAACCCTGTAAATTACCATGTACTACAGTGCTTTTATGATGAATAAACAATTTGATTTGATTTTTGATTTGAGACGAAAAAAGGTGAAATACTTCACAAATGCAGACTCAGGGTTGTTAGTGAGAAATTCCTGATGAAAATTTCAATAACAGTGCCCGAGCGGTCCTGGGAATAAAACCCAGGACCGCTCAGCAGTAGCATTTGCGACCACTAGACTATTGAGGCAGTAACAGATAATGGCGCCGATTCCCTGGTTCACAAACTAAACTAAATTTAAGTTCAGTGCATCTTTTTCATTCCATTTAATTTAGAAAAGGACAGAAGTTAAATATTAACAGTTTAGTTTGTGAACAAGAGAATCGGCGCCATCATACGATAACTTAATGCAAATGCAAAAGTACTATGTAAATATGTAATGATTTAAATATTTCCAGAGTTTGTTTTTACGAGAAGAGACGAAAAAAAAACAGGCCTTGTTTTTACGAGACGAAAAAGTTAACGAGCTCGGAGAATTAAAAAAAAAGAATAGTACTTATATTGAAGGTCAGATGCCACAAGAATACCAAGTAGGCAAAAAAAACGGCTACAGTTAAACCTCATTCGGTCTACCTAGCTTTTTTCTAACTATGTTGGGGTCGGCTTTTAGTATTTTACATGAAGCGACTGCCTATCTGACCTCCACAATCCAGTTACTGGGTAACACGATACCACTTGGTAAGACTGGTTGTCAAGCTTTTGGTCTTCTGACTACTGGTACTTCTTCCCGTAACGACTGTCAATGATCTATGGGTCCTCGGGGTCACTGAATGATCACCCATCCACGAAACGACCGCGGCAAGCGTAGCTTAATATTGGATCGACCCAATGCGGCTGTTATTTTTTTGCCACGAGCCTCTCTCGCAAACAATATATGAAAATTTACTCTACTCATTTTTGTCATCATTCCTGCCCTTATACCAATTTATTTAAAACAAGTGCAAAAAGAATTACAAATCCTCTTACTAAAGTTAAATTACCGGGAGACTGAAGATCTTCTCAAACCAATCCAATAGATGTTACTCAAAAACAGACGCATACACTCACTCACACACCCCCACATAAACTCACACTGTATACACTCATACATACACACATACATGCAGAATCACTTATCTGTGCACTCTCGTGCACGTACACGCACAAATATTAACTTAAGTAAATAAGTAGCTTAATATTAATTGTTTTTATTACTTTTAAATTTCTTTCACCGTTTATTTTATTACCATGTAATTTTTTACGAGTTCACTATACAGCACGTTCGAATTTTTAATTTATTATGTAACCTATCTTGGAAGGCGCTGGTGTCTGTGATACAATGATTTTCCTTCATTAGTACATGCACCAAAGATACACTTTTTACTGTAATGTTCATTTTTAATTGGAAATTGTTATGAAACTTAAATGTGATTTTTCTGAAAATAAAATTTATTATTATTATTTGAGGTCGGCGCAACATGTCTTTTCTATTAGTCGTCATCTCGGTGGTCACCCCCTTTCGAACCATAATCATCATTCACACATTCCATCCATCGTTGCTTTGGTCTTCCCCTACTCTTATAGCCATCGACATTCATACTCAAAACTCTCCTCACGACATTTTCTTTATTTCCCCGTAACACATGCTCATACCACGTCAACCGATTTCCACACAACTTTTCAGCTATCGGTCCCACTTTCAAACTTCCTCTTAATTATGTAATCATTTGTGTAATGCTTATATTAACCCTAATCTAAGACCTACCCTACCCTAAGTTAAATACTCTAGACTAGACCTAGGTAACCTACTCGATTAAACTACTCTAATCACAATATATTAGGGACCTAGGTAGTTATCCTAATCTCCATTTCACATGTGAAACCCTTTTGTTTAGTTACTTTAGTCATTTTGGATTTAATGTTTGGTTGCGTGTGTATTCTATGTATACAGGGTTAATTTTCAAAGACCAGCCAAATTGAAGGGTGTGGTACAGACCATCCAACTGAACAACTTTCTCTATGGGACCAATATCGTAATCCCCTTGGTGAAACTGATAGTCAGACTTATCTGGCGTCTTCCCGTAACGACTGTCTATGATCTGGAATGAAAATTGGAATGAGATGAAATTTGGTATGGACGTAGCTGACACCCTGGATTAACACAAAGGATACTTTTTATTCCGATATTCCCACGGGATTGAAACTTATGCGGGCGAAACTGCGGGGCGCAGCTAGTAATATTATAAATGCGAAAGTAAGTTTGTTACCTTTCAACGCCTAAATCACTGAACCGATCTTCCTGAAATTTTGCTTATACGTTATCAGGTGTACCTACAGAAACGGTATGTCCGTTTCTGTAGGTACACCTGATAACGTATAAGCAAAATTTCAGGAAGATCGGTTCAGTGATTTAGGCGTTGAAAGGTAACAAACTTACTTTCGTACCTTTTCGTTCGGTACCTTTCAACCCGAAAAAAAGTGCTGTTCCCGAGGAAAACAACAATAACGTTATTACGTTAATAGATGGCGCCACGTGTCTTTCGAATCATGATTAATTAATCAAGAAATTTCACGCGGATGAATTCGCGAGAGGCTAATAATTTATAGTTTTACAGATAGAAGCCGACGTATTCTTTAAAACTCGAAAGCCACGAGCTCCCCGGCTCCAGTAACACCTAACTAGGTTAGAAACTATCTTCAAAGGAAACTGGAATTCTTTACGATCTACTTTAGTAGACGTTAATTGTTATTGCATAGGACCAAAGGAGGTTCGTTCCTTACAATTAAGTATTCAAGAAAGACATAGATTTGTTTTTATGGTTCCATTAAAAAGGATCCCTCTTAATCTTTAATCAGAGGTCGTGATGGTATCTTCAGAGGGAGTAACCATGGCTGTTGTTCTTTTTAGTATTCTGGGTTAAAATTGGCGAAGGGGTCGATTTATGCGATTCTTTATGATCATCATCACCCCGACCTGTTAGCGGAGCTGGGGCTGCTGGGGCCGGGCTGCGGGGGCGCGCGTCGCCACACGTCAACGATACTAGAGCCATCCTCTAGGACTTACATGACCAAGTTTGGCCCTTGTCACGCGCCATACGATTGTTAAATATGATTTCAAATAATAATAATGTTTATTTCCAGTATAAAGTTCACAAAGGTTACAAGTACAGTAATATGGTACAATATAGAGCGCATTGAGTATTATCTCCTGGCACCCAAACTAGGTTTATAGCCTGTGAATTGGGGATGAGGTAGATATATTTTCACTGCAGCTTGATGAAGTTCACAGGAGTAGCATTAAAATGCATTGAAAATGTTGAAAAGTGATATTAATGTATTTTGAATGGTATTTGTTATTGTATTTTTTTTTTATAATTTTTTAAATTGCATTCTATTTTTATTTTTGATTGTATTTTTCTAAGAGCGTTTCTAATAATGTATTTAATTTTGTAAGTTCACGTAAGTCTTTACAGCTCGTGCTGGCACGAGAGAAGAGGAAGGTGCTAAGAAAGGAAGAGACAACAAATACAAAGGTACACTACCTGGCATAGTGGCAGGAACACTTCCCCAATGGAGTCATCTCTCGAGAACCGATCGTAGTCAAACACGTGGAGATGGAGTACCTGCAAAAAATAGAAGAATCTACTTAATAAACACTTTAAATTTATTCCGTGCCAGACAAGGCACAGCCTAAAGAAGGCAAGGAGTGTATGTATGTAAAAATGAAACTGGGCGATCCACAAGAGTCCGTCGAGATTTTTAAGGCTCAATTTACACTGCCGCGGAACGTAGTGGAAGCGAATTTTCGTAGCTATATTTCACATAGCAAAATGAACCTTATGTCAATTGGCTAACGTACGAACTAGATACGAGCTTATTACTGCCGGAATTCCCGAGAATGCGCGATAATTCTCCAGAAGATTCGCGACCTGTGCGTATGTGTGTATCTAATTTGTGCGTTACTCTTTTGACATAAAGTTCATTATGCTTTGTACAAAAAAAAGCGCTTCCACTCCGTTCCGCGGCAGAGTAAATTGAGCCTAAGAGATCTAGAAATTCGCCCTACTCATCATCATGATCTTCAGCCTGTAGCAGTCCACTGCTGGACATATGCCTCTCCTATTGCACGCCATTCGACTCGATTTTCGGCAACTCGCATCCAGCTGCTACCAGCCATCCTGCGAATATCGTCGCTCCACCTAGCCTGAGGGCGTCCCACCTTACGTTTACCGATTCACGGTCTCCACTCAAGAACACGTCTACCCCAAGGGTCTTCGGTACATTACCATACTATACTATTGAGTAGCATCAAGTTCTTCTAACTGAACAGAGAGCTATGCTGCTGGCGAGTTTGTTGCGCCACTTTTTCATCCCAGCACTAGAAAGTGGTGAAGAAGGGCAGGCATTTTGGGGGATTGTCTTATGCAATTTTTGACGTTAAAAATGTGATGATTCTAAGTCTGATTTGAATATATAACTTTGGATTTTTTATTTAAAATGTATACAACTTTTGAATTCTTGGTGAACTAAACCATCATTTCAAGATCCCCCCCAGACCTAAAACAGTTTACATTAAAAAGCAACGCACAGCATTGTTAGTAATTAAGTTGACACACTTTCCATTATTCTTGCCATTCTCAAATACAAAAAATAAACCATTCTAATTTAATTAAAACACGTTAACTAAGAAACGGCTATTAGTATTCTCCAGAGGTACACGACTAGTCGTCACGCACAGTGTGAAATGTCAATTTATATCAATTTGTAGTTAGGGGCTCGCCAGTTGCCACCCCACCCTTCGTTGGCAATTTAATTATTGTGTATGTAGTCATTATTAAAGAGTGAGCCATGGTGGCCCCGTGGTAATGTCCGCCACTTTTTACGAGGTGGTGTTCGAAACCTCACAGGCGCTTTGCTTTGTGTAAATTATTTCATCAACACTGCTCTTAAAACGGTGAACGAAAACATCGTGAGAAAACTGGCATGTCTTAGTACCAAAAAAATGAATACATGTGACATCTACAAACCCGCACTGGGCCGAGGTGGTGGAATTACGGCCCAATGCCTCTCATAAAGAGGAGGCCTGTGTCCCAGCAGTGGGAACATTATAGGCTGATGCTGTTATGCTGAGTAGAACTAGCAAGGAGCAGCAAATGCGCGACGGCGACGACTGATCTCTCTTCTTAGCCTGTCGATAGTTATCTAAATGGCTTCGGCCCAGAATTCAGCTACTTGTTTGGCGTCATCACCAGCGTCCATAAGTTCCTGTGACGTGCAGCTGACAGGACACGCAGGACACGAACTGTCCACCTTTACACTCCAAGGCGGACTCATCTATGAGTCTCCACCTGAACAGGTTTTCCTTCCTTCGGCCAACCTGGGTCCGGAGTCTGTTTAAAGATTTCCAGGTTACCCAAGGAAACTCGATTACTCGTTGGTATACGTATGTGTGTTTCAGCGAGGGTTCTGCCCTCCAAGCGAGCGTCACTGAGCGAGTACTCTCTTTGATAGCTCCTGCCACTGAGACAAACGAGTACTCGCCAAGGGCGGCGAGGCTCCACAGGTGCCTTACGAGCAATTTTTGAAATGGATGTTGGAATGGTTTCTCATGCAATAATAATGCTAGACTTGAAACATGAGCATCAATAATAAATTGGTGAGTAACGTTTGCACGTCACAAGTTCTAAAGGGAAAAATTTTTCTTTGTTCTGTTGGAATATAAAAACAATATTTAGCCCATCGTCGAAAGGTTCTGGAGTGGCGACCGCATACCGGAAGACGTAGCGTTGGAAGACCTGTAACAAGGTGGACCTACGACCTTGTTAAAGCCGCAGGAACCCGTTGGATGCGAGAAGCACAGAGCCGGTCGAAGTGGAGGTGCTTGGGGGAAGCCTATGTCTAGCAGTGGACGTCTTTCGGCTGAAATTATGTTGATGATGATTTAGCCCTTAATAATAATCAGCCTATAATGTTCCCACTGCTGGGACACAGGCCTCCTCTCTGTGAGAGGGACCGGGTTGTAGCTTGTAATCCACCACGTGGGCCCATGCGGGTTGGTGGATGTCACATGTCTTCGAATGTTTGATTCTAGGACATGCCAGTTTCCCCACGATGTTTTCCTTCACTCTTTTGAGAGCAGTGATGATTCAATAATTGAGGCCACTTTCTACTAGATAGCTTACAGAGCAAGCAAGCTGAAGTGGCAGAGAGCTGGCCATGTTTGGCCGATGGCTGGTGGAGCAGACGAGACCGAGTGGAGACCGCGAATCGGCAAGCGTAGTGTGGGACGCCCCCCAGCTAGATGGACAGCGATCTCAAAGAGGTGGCTGAGACAGACTGGATGCGGAAGGCGGAGGACTGGCTGTTGTGGTGCAGTATGCGAGAGGCTTATGTTCAGCAGTGGATATAGGCCTCTCGCATACTACATACTCTGTCCGTCCTAAAAACATTTTAGCAAACTTTCAACTCTTACCCGACTCTGCAGCTTCTGTATCGGGAACCCTTCGAAGTAGAAGGTCTCGTTCCATCGAGGGTTGAGAGTACGCCTCTTGATCTTCGTCTCCAGACGGTGCTTCTTGTCTGGCAGGAGGGTCACCCGCACGTAGGGGTCTGAGGTGCCGCTTAAATCCTTGGCGGGGAGTTCCTTGCCCTGGAAGAAGATGTTGAAGTTATTTGTCAGTGGTTGTCATTTGGAGTTGTGATGATTATGAATATTTGGATAGTGGTGAATATTTATTCTGGTGTCATAATCAAGAGGGGTGCATCTGCGAAAAACATGTAAAGAAAAATAAGTCTTAAAACTAAAAATGCGCACCTAGTAAGGCTCATTTTCCCATCCCTTTCCTCAGATGCACCCTTTTATTTTTTTGGATGGGAAATCATAAAATGTCCCCTTCCGCTCTGGGTGGAGCGGAAGGGAGTGTCAGACTCTTACCGACTAAAACCCACCCGTATTCCTTCCTTAGCCCTTTCTGTTCCAGGGCAGCGGTAACCCTTTCGGACGATCCCTCTACCTCAGATGCACCCTTACGACAGTATTGTAAAACAGATCCACAACTAGGTTGTAAAAGTGATGGGGCAGTTAGCAGCTTAAATAGTTTTGATATTGCTTACGGCTTGATCATGTGTGCGTTAAGAATTAATTAGTTAAATGCACAGCATTTAGTCTGTGATTATGTTTGTCATAGGTGGCAGGTCGATGGTAGATCGGGCACAATGAGTTATTGGGGTTTTCATTAGGAATTTCTAGTAGCAGCCTGGAGTTTGGAAGTTGGTGGTGTGATACCCGCGTGCCTCGGAAAGCGCCTGATCTCTCTCCGATCGTGTCGGATTGCCGTCCCATCGGACTATGAGAGTAAAGGAACAGAGAGTGCACCTGTGTTTGCGCACACACTGGTGCACTATAATATTATCTCCTGCTATCCTGGGTAACCTCGTTGAGATTGGCTACCGACCAACCAGGTCGCTGCGTACTTGATTTAATCCTTTTGTGAATGACTTATAGGTGTTTACAGTAGGCTGAGCGATAAGCAGAAATAGTTATGTTATGGGATACATTTTTTTTTTCTTAACAAAAATCGCCTTCATCCTCTCTCTTATTAAAAACTAACTTTGCTGTGTCCGACAGGGTCCATAATTGATTCGATGTTTTGGCATACCAACTATCATATGTACACATTATGGAATGCAATAAAGTATTGAGTATTGAGTAAGCTGGTAATGCCAACATTTATGTAGATAAAAACTAACTTAGTTTCGCTGATCGTGGAGACCGCGTATCGGTAAGCGTTGTGTGGGAGCTAGATGGACTGACGACATTGAGAAGGTGGCTGGGACAGACTGGACGCGGAAGGCGGAGGACAAGGTGTTGTGGCGCAGCCTAGGAGAATCTACATATATTACTCGATCCGTGCATGCTGACGCTGTACACTTCACATTACCAATTTACCACCCTGGCGGGTTAGATACTATCTTGACCATTTTGAAAACAAAATCCCGTGCACATGATGACCACAGCTGCGTCCGTAAGTAAAACAAAAGAGGATCCTTTTTAGGTCGATTAATAATATGCGCTGCAAGCGGTATCCCTTACGGTGGTCAGACATAGATTTTGGCGATAGTACCTACATCTGAATGAACGTCAACTTAGACCAGTTTGACGAATACTGGCTTCCCTCGAGGCGAACGACCCCCAGTCTATGATAAGTCTTTGTCTAGAAGTAGACTGCGATAGGTTGACTTGGACTCAGATCCAAGATAACTTGACAAAGAGGAGGAAGCCATGCCCAACATTACGTAAGTCACAAGGAAACCATGAAAATGTATGGTAAATATAAGCACAATAGATTTTTCCATACAAAGTATATTTGTATAAACAATTACCACAGCCATTCGTGATGGTAGAATACACTTTACATGATTGTCATTTGTTTATGAAATTAGCAGACAAACGCTATGAAAATGAGAAGCAGTATTTTGAAGAAATAAAGTAAACATATTTGTTTTTAAGGTATACTTAAGATTTTTATCCGTTTTATTTTTGTTATTAGCATTTTTAAGGTTCCGTACCTCGAAAGGAAAAAACAGAACCCTTATAGGATCACTTTGTTGTCCGTCCGTCCGTGTGTCCGTGTCAAGAACCTTTTTCTCTGGAACGCGTGGAGGTATCAAGCTTGAATTTATATCAAATACTCAGGTCTACTGACCCTTGGAGCTGTGAAAAAATCAAACATCTAAGCTAACGCAATCAAAAGATACAGCCGTTTATGCCGCAAATTTTCGACACTCGCAAGGGAATCAAAACCTACAG
Source organism: Apamea crenata (assembly GCA_949629185.1). Classification (NCBI taxonomy): domain Eukaryota; kingdom Metazoa; phylum Arthropoda; class Insecta; order Lepidoptera; family Noctuidae; genus Apamea; species Apamea crenata. The sequence goes on along the minus strand of OX451380.1, from coordinate 4,830,843 downwards.
GGTACTTCCCGTGAACTCAGAATCTTGAAATTTGGTACGAAGCACCAAATTTCAAGACAGTCTTATTCTTATAGCACAGATAAAGGAAAAATTGCGAAAACCGTAAATTTTTAGTTACATCATATAATAAGAATATTTTTAATAATTTTAAATTGTACGGAACCCTCAGTGCGTAAGTCTGACTCGAACCTGGCCGGTTTTTTTTAGGAATAGATTAGTTATTCTGTGGTAAGAGTTCAATAATTCAATTTTCTAAAGACTTTTTGATCCTCTGGTTAGAGTTTCGTATTGTGTCTTAAAGTTTTCAAAGCAAAGTCTGTCACATACCGTATGTATGTACGTGCACGTTCAATTGGAATAGAGTTAATTATATTATTATTATGTTATTGTTCCATCCATACAATGTACTCGTACATGGTGAATATTACAGGAATGCAGGATTGCAATTATCGTCAGGGGGAGAAAGGAGTACGTTTGCTTTCCTTAGAGTTATTCGTTTATCATCAGATGAAACTAAAATGGTGAATAAAGTCCTCCAGACCTAATCTCAGTCATGGCGACCAATCTCAGAGGAGACAAGACTTCGGCGCGGGAGATATTGTAGTGCACAAGTGTTTGCGCAAACACTTGTACACTATGAGGGAAGAGAGAGTGCACTTGTATCTGCGCAGACACACTCTTATAGTCCGTTGGGACGGCAAATCCGACACGACCGGAGAGAAATCAGGTGCAGGACCAACGGCTTAACGCTAACTTCCAAAATCCGGGCTCTTACTGAGAAATTCCTAATGGAAAAACACAATAAGACTTTACCCGGGAATCGAACCCAGGAGCCCCTGTTCAGCAGTCGCGATTGCGACCACGAGACCAACGGGACGGTCAAACACAGTGCACAGTGGTATTTATCTTATAAATACAGACTTTCACTGTTTGATAGCTAATGTTGTACAAACTAACATCATCTGCCTAGCCTTTTCCCAGTTATGTTGGGGTCGGCTTCCAGTCTGACCGGATGCAGCTGAATACCAGTATTTTACATGGAGCGACGGCCTATCTGACATCCACATCCCAGTAACTGGGATTTTCGACCTTCTGACGACCCGTAACGACTGCCAAAGATCTACGAATGACAGCCGGGACCAACGGCTTAGCGTGCTTTCCGAGGCACGGAGGGGTCTTGGTATATAAAGACGGTCACCGATCTACGGACCAACCACGGCAAGCGTAGCTTAACCTATTCAGATCAATGGACCCGTGCGGCTATTATAACTTAGACACAAGCCCCTCTCTGTACAAACTATAACCTGGAATAGAATGGCCCGTTTTGACATTTGAGAATGCGTTGATACCTGTCAGTTTAATACAAACGAATACGTGTAGGTATTGCGAATTTGATCTTTATTAACTACTAGAACTGTCAATTTCAAAACGGGCCTTTTAGTTTTTGACAACTTATTGGAGTTCCCCGCTTAAAAACTTGTAAAGGAAGAAAAAAAAATGTTTATTCCGCACAAACGAAACGCACACTTCTATATAAAAAAAAAGATATAAAATATACACATACAACGTAGTCAAAAGCCCCGTAGGTACTCAAGTATAATTATCAAATGTTGACAATTTTGTCCATCGCTTGATGTTAGCAACACACATTAATTAACATTGACAATACAAATTAATTAACTTACCTGGATGATTCTCAATATCAAAGTAGTGTTCTGGAAGTCGTACTCCAGGCTGAAGTGGATCTGGCCGACATTCTCCGACGGTTCGGAGTTGTCGATGTACATGTCCACCAGCGAGATGGAGCGGTTCTGCAGAAACGCCATCTGTCAGCACAAATTGGACACTTAAAGCGTTTGTGTGGCTTGGCGCCGTCTTGAAGCGGAGTGTGCGACGGAACTTCGATAAAAACTCTTTTGAAATTTATTTTATTTAAATACAGTGATACAAATTGAATAATGATTATATATTATATAATTATTCAATTATATCTTTAAACAAAACACAGGGTAAATTTAAATTAGCTAGCGAAACTCCACGGATGTGAAGAAAACTTGATTTGCCGATCATTTTTTTGGGCAACTATTTATATTATATATCGGGAAATAACTTGAAATAACAGGTTAAAAATGGAGCTTTTTTCGTGTAAGCTTCACAGACCTATCTAATAGTATTAAATTATTGATAGTAATTAATAATTTAATTGATTTATTTTTTTGTTTTATTGTAAACGATAAAACAAAAAATTAAAAATTCTCAAGTCGTATTTAAAGCTGACCCCAAAATAAAATATCATGATTTATTTATCATGTTAAGATATTGATGCCCATCACGTCTGCGGAGTTTCACTAGCTAATTTAATTTGATACTGTAAAGATCCAAAAACATAACTTGTAAACTGTCTTATAATTAATATCTAAATATTGTAGTCATGACAAGAATGCCAGGAACGGCCCAAACCGATAATACGAAAATGCTTCGAAAAAATTAAATGTCAAAATCACTGTGTTTTTTTTTGTGTTTTTTATCAAAATTCAGTCCACTTATCGTGCAAAGTAAAATATTGCAGGTTCAGTTTCTTAAATAGGTACTTATGAAATAAATTAAAAGTGTGATTTCTTTCTTATTTACAAATAAATTAACAGTAAGTAGATAACTACCGTATCGTTTACAAAATGGGTTATTTACTTAAGAAAAAAATCATACTTATAATTGTAATATTGCTGGAGGGTCGACGTCACAAAAATTAAAGGGGTCGGTTCATGCAAGACTTTTGGGGTATAATTTACAAAAATGGGTTCTCTGTGCTATTAAGAAATAACTGTTTTAATTACTTAACAAATCTTTTACAGTTTTTGTATAAAACGATTTTATTAGAAACTACGGGGTTAGTTTAAATTTTTTAAAAAGATTGAGAGAAAAAATATGCTTCGAATCGACCTTTTATAAAAATTAAATATTTTGCAATATAAGCTATTAAAACTATTGCTAATCTATATAGATCTAATACTACAGTATTTTTTAATTTTTTGGATTTTATATAAAAAGTATTGATAGCTGAAAAGGACTTTTATGCTATAGCATTATACTATTTAATTCATAATTGAATAGTATTAATTTAAAATTCACAACAATAATGCGAGATTGCAAAAATAATAATTAAATAAAAGAAAATGCCTGACGTATTATCTTTTATTAGAAACACGTTATCTTTTTGTAATCTCACACTATGTTTTTTGTGTAGCTATTTTACAAAACTTCTAATTATAAAATTGAAATAATTTCTTTTGGGTGTTAAGTGCTAAGCTAGACTATTTTCCTATTAACTACTTTTCTATATCTAAAATTGATTTATCGTGAAAAAACCGTGAAATTCAATAACAAAATTTGGTTTAACTTATTGTTTGTCAGCTTTTAATAAAAAAAAAATGCTACTCCACTTCTCGTGTGGGATTTAGAAAATAAGTTAAAATTTTGTGTTTTTGCTATAAATTAAAAGCTAATTTTTTGTGTCTTTTTGCGCAGCAAATATTTACAAAATGTTTAAGCTTTTCAGCTGAAACCAAGCGGGCTCGCTGAAAAATTTTAAGCATCTTAGAATATTGAAAAAAAAAAAGTTAATAAAAGCGAATCTCCAAAAGCGTTTCGCCGTTTTTTTCGTAAAATTCTCTATTTCTTTCATATACAACCTCTTCTACCTACCATGTTTGAAGGAGAAAGCATGGAAAGAGAATTCATAGTTTAGAAAAAACTCCACCGAAAATAAAATGTAAAAAAATAAAAACAAGGAGCACAGTTGAAGAAAAGGACAGTTCGGAAACACTTAGCTAAAAAATTACACTTTTTACAAAAACATTCGACACTTTACAAAAAAAATATTTCTTTTTTTACGAAAAAAGATAGCAGTTTTATTTAGAGTTCTACATTTGTGTAGTCTTAGTGTGTGACTGCATAAAAACGTGATGGATCAAGATTATTTGATCTGCATTTACGTCAGATGTTTGTTTGGCGTGAGGTCCTAATTTAATCGTAAGTAGCATAGATGTTGATGTTATAAGTATTATCTTTTAATATAGTGTGTGTGTTTTTGTGTTAAGTAAACTGGTTGTAGTAAAGATGGATTTTATGAAGGCATACTATTGTTAATTTGTAACGATTTTGTTGTGTTTAGCTTATGATTCTAAAATAATTAAACGGTGTTATGTATTAACATGCTGGAATTACCTAATATTGAAGTCACTCAGAACACAGAAGGGTTCCTTAATCATCATCCTTTTGCCAACTATGTTGGGTTCGGCTTCCAGTCTAACCGGATGCTGCTGAATACCAGCATTTTACATGGAGCGACTGCCTATCTGACCTCTACAACCCAGTTACTAGATAGTGCGATACCCCTTGGTAAGACTGGTTGTCAGACTTTCGGGCTTCAGACGACCCGTAACGACGGTCAACTGCGACCACAAGATCAACGAGAAAAATAAACTTCCAAAAAATGATTCCATCGACTATAAAAAACGGAGCATACGATTTCCTTATTTAATTATGCACAAACGATTCCTTCCCAATAGTATGAATACTATTCCGAACGAATGGAATATCAAGTACCTATACTAGGTTTTTTTTTCTTTATAGGGTTCCGTAACCAAAGAGTGCCAACGAGACACTCTGTTACTAAGCGCGGTTCTGATCCGAATCCGAATTAAAAATCCGAGTTCAATATAAATTGGGAATTTTCTAAATTCAGACGACATAGTTTGGATCAAAATCAAAATCAAAAGTCATTTACTCAAATTAGGCTGAGAATCAGCACTTTTTGAACATCAAAATTACAAAAGACAGTCCCCTAAAAACGCCCGCCCTTTACCACTTTCTAGTGCTATCGCTGGGAAGAAGAAGTGGCGCAACAAACTCCCTAGCAGCACAGCTGTCTATTCAATAAAAATAAAAATAAACTTGATTGTATACAATACTAGGATCTTGTGCGCAACCCCTCATACAAATAGTACTATAGTTACTTCGGACCAACATATCTCAGAGACACCCTAAAAATATGTATAATAAATATTGAATTTAGTTCGGAAGACTGATAACTGCTAAGTTTTTCAAAGCTTCCTCTCTCCTACTATTTTGCTATGCCCGACAGGGTCCACAATTATCACATATTATTTTAAGTTGCCACATAAGTACACATTGTGGAATCTAAATAAATTATTGAGTATCGAGTCGGTTTGGATGCAGTACTGGGGGTTTACCACCAGCTCCTAAAGCAGGGTAGAAGTTGAATTACACTGTTTTTTTTGTACTAATTCATAAACGAAAAAACCAAAAAGCAGTGCAGTTCAACTTCTGTCCTGCTATAAGAGCTGATGGTAAGCCCCCAGAACCGCTTATGCTCCGCTGTCATCCGTCCATCCGTCAGTCACATAGCTGTTTCTTTTTAACCGTAATAGGTAGACACCTGAAATTTTCACAGAGTATGTAACTATGACCGCTATAGCAAAAGCCTTCCCTGAAAAATATGCATTTAAATAACGAAAACCTAATCCAAATCGGATCAGTAGTTTTCGAGAAAATCGCGGGCATACAAACATACATATCTACATAAGGGTCGAATACCTTCTTTATCCTGTTTTTTTAAGTCGGTTGATAAAAAATAAAAATAAAGTTAAAAATTAAACGGGTTGTATGGTACAAGACCCCGTAGAAGATGGCGGGACGAGCTGGATAAAAACGACCAGTGGTCCATTTTAGCCCTGGATAGAAAGAATTGGAAGTCATGGGGAGAGGTTGGATCATGCAGGCTAGCAGTAACAGTAACCCATACAAGAAGCATGATTATTTTACTAGTGTTTAAAAAATATACGCAACGTTAAATATTGTATAATGGTATGGAACCATTCCTGTGCAAGCCTGACTCGCTCTTGGCCGCTTTATCAGTCGTTAAGCAAAACGTAACTAAGTTGAATACTTAGAGGGAACGGTTCTATAGAAATACTGCATGGATTTTCTGCTGAATCAATTCAAAAAGAAAAGTGGGGAAATGAATTGAATTATATAGGGAAAGTTTTTTATTTCATGCTGGATTCGGTTACGTTGATCCAAGGAAGTATCGCACCAGTTATTTCTTATTAATGCCGTATATGGACACGACAATTAAATAGATATGTCGGATCCTGGTATGTAAAAGAGATAAGTAACCAGGGCATGGGATATAGTTGAAGTTTAGTAAGAAACCGTTGGATATTATTTAATGAAATTTAATTTGATAAATAAACTGTTTGTTTTCTATTAATGAAATGAAATTTCATTCGAAAACATGCATCGGTTTCTTGCCCACCTTCAACTATATCCGACGGCCCTGGTTACTTATCTCCTTTGGTGACCGTACATGTTATTGTGATGACGGTACGGTTGGCGCAGTGGTTAAGCGTTTGACTGCTGCGCTGCGTGTCGCGGGTTCGATTCCCGCACGGAACACATATTTGTATGACCTACAATTAGTTGTTCCGGGTCTGGCTGTTTGTGTATTTGAGTTTATATGTCTGTAAACGCACCCACGACACAGGAGAAATTCCTAGAGTGGGGCAACGTTTAAAAAAAAAAAACATAGTGTCAGACATACAGTCATCACCTGCCTCGCCTTTTCCCAACTATGTTGCGGTCGCGGTAAACTTTGCTTGCGAGATGCAGGATTTTGCGTGACGTCAGTATGACGCATAGTTTGCATGTGGCGTTATAGATACCGCTACAACCGTACTCAAATACACGAGCGACAAGCTGTCGCTAGCTAGTCTAAAACAAAAAAAAAAGCTGAAGAATCTCTGGAACTACCAGTCAGATTTGAAAAAATCATTTTACAATTGATAGCCCAATTCATGATGAAGGTTATAGGTTATTTTACATCACGCTACAACCCTAAGGAGCCGAGCAAAAATAAAAAAGGCAGAAGGAACGCTAAGCGAAAACGATGTTATAGCGCGGGCAAGTGATGCGAAGCGACGCGGTGGGTCGGGGAGAAATTCACGCAGACGCAGTCGCCGGCTGAAGCTAGTCTATTTTATGCCAGGGCGGCGGGATCGTCCGAAAGGGTTACCGCTGCCCTGGAAAAGAAAGGGCTAAGGAAGGAACACGGGTGGGTTTTAGTCAGTAAGAGTCTGACACTCCCTTCCGCTCCACCCAGAGCTTGAGGGGTCATTTGATGATTTCCCATCCTCAAAAAAAAAAGCTATTCTATTTATTCTTGTACTAGGCTCAACTCGTCGAACATGAGAATATGAATATATCTACATTCGAAAAGAAGATAAAAATCTGTACTCACCTACTTTTTTTACGTTGGTTCTTCGAATTCTAATCCTATTACGTTTGTGGGCCCAATCAGTAGATTTTACTGAAGATTTCGTTATAAGGATTCTTTGATTTTCGTCTAGTACTCTTTATTTATTTAGGTTTTGATCCCCAAGACGATTTTGGCAGAGTCTTATTTTGTAAACTCGAGTTTGAAGCAGAAAAAATAGATATTTTTTATTTTAGATCTAATCCTTTTTAAAAGTCGTAAGTGCTTCTTACGCTCTACGCAGGCCATCCAGAACAAATCGCATTACTGAGAGAAGCCAATTAATAATAATAATAATAATATCAGGTTATATTAGCCATATAATAAACTTATGTATTTCGTCTGGAATATTTCCTGAAAGATTAAAACTGACTATTATAAAACCGCTATTCAAAAAAGGAAATAAATCTCACATGCAAAATTATAGACCTATTGCGCTCATACCTGTTATATCAAAGATATTTGAAAAAGTAATCTACCGATCCTTACAGTCCTACCTAACTAAAAATAAAATTTTAGCAAAGGAACAGAAAGGATTCAGACAAAACATGACAGTGAATGTAGCAATTTATGATTTTCTTAATATTGTAGTGCCAGATATGGACAAAAGAACCGGAACCAGTGTAATATTTATGGATATGACGAAAGCATTCGACCTAGTAGACCACGATATATTAATAAATAAGCTCAATATGTATGGAATAAGAGGAAATGTACTCTTGTTAATAAAATCCTACCTTAGTAATAGGAAACAATTCACAGAAATCAGACGAATTTGTAAAAAGACCAAGAAAGAAATTAAATATATATCTGAAGTATATACAAATTCTTATGGCGTGCCACAAGGCAGCGTGTTAGGCCCTCCGCTTTTCCTTGTGTATATAAATAACTTTCCTAGACACGTGAATCATCCTATGATTCTTTTTGCTGATGACAGTACATTAGTATTAAGACAACTAGATGAGAATAACCGCGAGACAGAAATAAAAAATGCATTGAAACAATCGACTGAATGGCTTGACCAAAATAATCTTATCTTAAATTTAAGTAAAACTAAAATTATAAATTTTCGACAAAGAACTGCTTTTGCTGCGTCTGATATAATTTTTAATAAGGAAACAATTGAAGCAGTTTCAAGCACTAAATTTCTAGGCCTAACAATTGACTACAAATTGAGTTGGAAAGAACATACAGCTCTACTAATAGCACGACTTAGTAAATATTCATTTGTTTTATATAAACTTAGCAAAGTAGCCAATAGATCAGCAGTCGTTGCCGCCTATTTTGGTTATGTTGATTCCATACTTCGCTATGGTATAATTTTTTGGGGCAACTCCTGTGAAAAAACCTCTATTTTCAAGGCACAAAAACGTTGTTTAAGGTCCATATGCAGTTTGAAATCGATAGATAGTTGTAAGCCATATTTTATTGAGTTCAAAATATTAACATTACCATGTCTCTATATATATGAAACCGCAATTTTTGTAAAGAAAAATATTGAACTATTTCGCAAAAAAACAGAACATCATCCTAAATCAATAAGACAAGTTTATCGTCATGAATTGTACTTAAGGCCTTCAAAAACCGCCCTCATGCACAATAGCATACTGTGCATGGCACCTAAAATCTATAACAAATTGCCTAATTCTATTAAAGATTATAATTTATTGCAGTTTATACGAAAATTATATAATTTATTAATCCAAAAATGCTATTATTCAATTACTGAATTTCTTTCTGACAAAAATATTTAATTGACAATTTTATTATTTATTTATCTGACATTACTTTATATAGCTTCATGTACTTTGCATAATAATATAATATATTTAATTAATAATGAACGAATTTTCATAAAAAAGTGTAAGCCTAATGGGTAGTTTTTTGAGCACAATGTTGTATTTTATAAGACCATGTAACCTCACCAAAAACACACTTAATAAATGATTTGATTTGATTTGAATATCCCTGGACATTTCACACAGCACCATTTGTCCCAAGCTAAGCAACCTAATGCTTGTGTTATGGTAACAAGATGGCTGATAAACTACTTATATACAATTTTTTTTTTTTGTTGTAAATACATACATAGTATAGATAGAAAAACACTCAGACTCGGAACAAATACATGTAGGTCATACAAATATTTGTTCCGTGCGGGAATCGAACCCGCGACACGCAGCGCAGCAGTCAATCGCTTAACCACTGCGCCAACCGTGCCGTCAAATGATGTTCCATCGCATCCGGTTATCCCCCAACACACAATCAATAGGAATCATTGCTTCATAAGTTCGAAAAATTTGTATGCTCAACACGTAAATAACGCAATGAATGTTGTTGAACTGTCAACATGAAACCGATTCCGATTGATCGTGTGTTACGCAATTAGGGTGCTGGTCGAAGTGGAGGTGCAGGAGTCTTTCGGCTGAAATGATGATGAAGTTATCTTCTTGATAATAAATCCTTTATGACCTGACCTTTTTTCCACTAAGCTCTAGCCCACACTACCCCATTTAGAAAAGAGGAGGCCTGTGTTTTGGAGATACATTTCTCTGGCGCCATGTTGCAAATAGTTATGAATACGGGCCGTAATGAAAACCTTAATGAAGAGCACAGCCCTAACCGTTAGGCCCTAAGAAGGTATTCCAAGTCATTCAGGTCTAGTGCGCTGGTCCAGACTAATTAGTTTGAACCTATGTTGAGGTTGGTACAAGTTATAAGAGGTGGAGCTTTCATAATTTAAATGCCCACTGTACACAATGGAAATATAATATCCCTGGACATTTCACACAGCACCATTTGTCCCAAGCTAAGCAACCTAATGCTTGTGTTATGGTAACAAGATGGCTGATAAACTACTTATATACATTTTTTTTTTAAATACATACATATTATAGATAGAAAACACCCAGACTCGGAACAAATACATGTAGGTCATACAAATATTTGTTCCGTGCGGGAATCGAACCCGCGACACGCACAACCGTGCCGTCAAAAATGTATGGAAATGCAACCATTTCTGAGTAACTTCAGTTCGTGCAATACTCGTAGCTTGGTTGCACATATAGAAAATATTTTTATACTATACCTGCTCGGAAGGTATAGACGACAGCACATCAAGTTACTACAATCTGTCAACTTTACCGCTAAGGCATTAAGGTTGATTGGGAAAATTTGACAGTTTACGTCAGTGACAGTCTGTACCTTATTATTAAAAAAAAAATGAGGCCGAACATCATTACTGTTATACAAAGCGGGTCGAAAAAGTGTTTGAACTGGATTTTCTTACACTTTTTCCACCCGTTTTTTTTCTTTTTACCTTGTATTGTTTTTTTTTAATTCTTTAAAAGTATTACATTGAGTTTTAATAACTTGTTGTGTGGTTGACGACACGGCTGAGTGTCGCGGATTCGATTCCCGCACGGAACAAATATTTGTATTGCCTGCAAGTAGTTGTTCCGAAAAGCTTTATTGTCTGTTGACGCGGCAAAAGGTCCTTACCTTTTGCCTAAAAACCCATTCCGTCTTATTACAAAACGAAACCTAACTTTAGTTCTAGCCTAAACTATTGAGCCAGTACTTGTATTTCGAACTTTATTTCGATTTAGGCAAAGTTCTTAATACTAAAATGACAACTTAGCACTAAACTAAGCTGTCAGTTTTGTATAAAGAACTGCATTTCTATAACAGTTGAGTTCTTAATTCAATAACTGGTTTAGTGGTTTAAATCTGATCAAAAGAATAACCTTGTTTTGTAATAAGGGAGAATAAGTTATCCGCTAAATGCTTAACACTCAGACTAAACTTATAGGTACAATATGAATAATTCAAAGCCCACTCTCATTTGTAACGAAACGACTCATTTTAGTAGATACGAAATCATTGACAATTCCGCTTAACGAGGGCTTTTATATAATTCGATGTAATTCTGTTAGGGGCTCTGATTTGTATGAATGTATTTCGGATTTTGCCTTTCAATGTAACATCAAGCCTTAATGACATGTGGGGTAGGTAGGTCTATTCAACACGTAAATAACGCAATGAATGTTATTGAACTGTCAAAATGAAACCGATTCCAATTGATCGTGTGTTACGCAATTAGGGTGCAGGACTACATCAGTCGCGTTTGAGATCACTACACTAGTTGTGGACCAGAATTAAAACGTAATAACAACCAGCAAGGGATCAGTTCAGGGGATCCGACCGGAATAACTCTTAAAAACTACGGTAGAGTCCTGGGAAATTCATTGACAATTATAGCCAATGAAACCTTTTATAATTATTATAATTTGATGTAATTCTGTTAGGAAACCAAATTTATTTCGGATTTTGGGATAAAGTTTATCTGTTGAATTAGTTTGTTACAATTAGAGGGGTGTACAGAAGGGTATGTTGATTGCGGTTTTTATCAAAAAGGACTCTCTCCTCTCCCTTTTTAAATTATAAATAAACCCAAATGATAATATTAGGTGAAAAACATACAGCTCAAATAACGCCACTCCTGTATTCCTGTGATACCATCTATCTCTTTCCCCAGGATACCATCTATCTCCTTGTCAAATTTTATCGAAATCCTTTGAGTGGTTTATGGCCGATTCCTATAATTTACGGACCGTTATAAAATTACGACCTTTCTATTTTTACTAATAATGAAGCAAAGACCACAAAGCTTTGCATAGTAGATCCTCCCTTAAGGAAGTAGCTATCACAGGTAAAATTAGCTTACGAATCTATTTATATAGCCAGTTTGGCAATAAAAAATGCTACCATTGGTAAGCAAATCGATTCGTTTTTGTTTATAGGAACCAAACATTAGGGCGGGTTGTTTCACGTCCAGTTGACGCACTCGTATACGTCAAAAATGGCGCTAACTATCGTCAAACCAAAAAAAGCGTTGTTTATAATAATAATAATAATAATAAAGATTTATTGGTCAACTAGGACTAGAGTACATGGCAAGGTATTATATAACGCATAAGCATGGAGTTTCTTATTCTAGTTAGTGGGTGCCGTACTGCTCTCCTAGATAGGTTACAAAATAACCTGTGTTTAGGAGAAACAGTTTCGATCCCCGTCATAAATGGTTGACCTATAAGAGCACGTGTAAAATATGTATATTATAAATAATTATGTGTATGGTAATCATTACAGTAAGCTACAAAATGAGAGACAAAGCTAAGTAATTAAACAAAACAAGAAACATAAATAACTTAAAATCAAAAAATAGCGATTCCGGAAAATACAAATTTATAAATAAGAAAAAAAATAATAAAAAATGTTCAGTGATTAGGTGAGGTGTGTATATTGTTAGTGTGGTGAGTGTTTCGGTAATTTATGTAGTGTGTGATGCATGTATGTGTTTGAGTGATCACTTTTTTAGGAATTCTTCGGTTTCGTCGTAGTTTAAATTTAGAAGGAAGGTGCGTACAGTCTTTTTACAATTATAGTTTGTTAGGCCGTAAATCGATATTTTAGCGTTAATTTTATTGTAGAGTGATGGGCCAAGATAGAGAGCAAACTTTTTTATAAAGGCTGTGCGTGTAGGTGGAATTGTGCAGATTAGGTCTTTACGGCGTTTGGAGATTATTTTAAATGGTGTTCGACGGTGTTGCAGAAGGACTATATGTAAAATGTATTGTTGCCTTACATTAAGTACTCTACATGATTGATATAGTTCGATAGTTGGGGAGAGTATCGGTCTGAACGTAGCCACTTTTAGAATAGCTCTGTGTGCCACCTCCAGAGGCTTAAGTATGGTCTTAGCAGCACCACCCCAGCATGAGATACAATAGATTAGGATGGACTGACAAAGAGCAAAGTAAACCTTTCGTATGATAAACGGGTTGGCAACATAGCGCAGGGTTTTAAAAATATAAATTAACTTTCGTATGCGACCAGTGAGGGTGTTAATATGGGATTTGAAATTAAGGTTTTTGTCCAGAACTATACCAAGATATTTAACCTGCTCTACTGGGGTTAAGGTAGGACAAAATTAATTGTTTCAAATTAATTTTTCCTTATGGACACATTAGTGAATTCTTATTTTTTATTTTTTGTTAATTTTCATACAAACTAAATACCTTGACGTAAATCACCGGATATGCATGCCTCTTTATCTCTTTATCCGAAGCATTTGATAGATTTATCATTTTAATTGCACTAAGCGGCAACATGGGCCAAATTACGACCCTTTCTCACTGCACAGCTCAATTAAATTTCATTAAATGAAGCCTTTTTAAGTAATAATTCCTTTGTAAAAAACACCTTGAATTTTTAAACCATTTCCACACATAATAAAACGCTAACAGTCTTAAAATAATAATATATACAAGTATATAAAAAAGAGGGGAAATAAACAAAGGGCATCAAAAAATTCCTTTGTTAGATTTGATTTGTAAAAGCTATAATAGAAGCGTTTGCCAAAGTTTATGGCTGACGTGAAGAACACAGTGTATATAATATGATTCCTGTTCGTGTGCCTTTAATATAATTTAACTAGCTGCGCCCCGCGGTTTCACCCGCATAAGTTTCGATCCCGTGGGAATATCGGGATAAAAAGTATCCTATATGTTAATCCTGGTTATAAACCATCTGTGTGCCAAATTTCATCCAAATCCGTTCAGTAGTTTTTGCGTGAAAGAGTAACAAACATCCATACATCCATACAAACTTTCACGTTTATAATATTAGTAGGATGTAATTCTGTTATGGAACAAAATCTATTTCGAATTTTGGGGTTTTGGCTAAATATGCAAATGTACTGTACATTTGCATATTAAGTCAATTAGAGGGGTAAACAAAATGTTTTAATGATTGCGGTCGTTATGAAAAAAGAACTCTCCTCTCTCCCTTTTTAGACTATTAAGTCTAGATGTCATACCTTCGGGCTTCTGACGACTGTTCTACAAATAACAGCAGATACCAACCTTAACTATGAATAGGATCATATGATAAAATTACTTCAGCAACCTATTATATTATTACCTAACCTACAGGTGTCGTTTTGGATCCTCGTCAAATTCAAGGAGGTAACTATGCGACTGATTCTCGACACGAATCAATAAGATAAGTATAAAATAAGCGGGTTATTTTTTTTTCTTCTAATTTTCGGAAATCGGCATGTGTGGGACACGCATTTTAAAACGCGGCCTCTGTGAGACCGCACAGTAACTGCCCTTTTACACACGCGGCCGCTTATACGATACCATAACGCGATTCTGTTCTTTGAAAGCGGTGTATTCTGAAGTACTGTCAAACTTAAGTAACTAAAAAAAAAAGTACCTATGTATTCATTATTTACCAGGGATCGTAATTTTATTTGTTTTTTTTTTAAAAACGTTGCCCCACACTAGGAATTTCTTCTGTGTCGTGGGTGCGTTAACAGACATATAAACTCACATACACAAACAGCCAGACCCGGAACAACTAATTGTAGGTCATACAAATATTTGTTCCGTGCGGGAATCGAACCCGCGACACGAAGCGCAGCAGTCGATCGCTTCACCACTGAGCCAACCGTGCCGTCATACCTATTATTCATAGAGACCTTCGAACTAGGATACACGAGTAGGTACTTTTAAGTACTTTTAAGAGCATTGTGTCCAGCCAAGCCTGATACCAGCTTACCATCATCTGCCTAGACTTTTTTCAATTACGTATGTTTGGGACGGCTTCCAGTTTGTACTTTGTAAGTTTTTATTTAGGTAGGTAGCAATATTGTTTTGCAGAGTCCTGGCACAGGGCACAATAATGAATGTGCCTAGCCTTTTCCCAACTAAATTCAAGTTTTATTTGTTTCAAATTGACGTTATTTCAAGTTAAACAAATATCAACTTTATTTTAATAGCTATTAAGTTGATTTTAGGGTGACTAGCACTATTGAAAAAGTTATAAAAATATTTGAAGTTGTAGCGTGAACTGAACTGAAATATGTAGGAATTAAAGTTATGTTTCTATAAACACATATTTGTTTACATTTTTGGCTATATGCTGGGGTCGGCTCCCAGTCTAACCGGATGCAGCTGAATACCAGTATTTGACATGAAGCGACTGCTTATCTGACCTCCACCACTCAGTTACTGGGAAATACGATACCCCTTAGCAAGACTAGTTATCATACTTTCGGGCTTCTGACGACCCGTACCTAATGACAGCGGAGACATATCTATGGCTTGATCAACTTTCCGACTGCATAAATTATAGCATTGTGACAGCTGCGCACGCGTACTATTACTAATACCCGGCGGCGCGAGATTGCGCGTTGCCCGGAATGTTACCACATCATAATTATATTTCATGTTTTTTTTTTTAATGTATGTTTATTTTATTTTATTTTGATTGTTGTTTTTATTTATTTATGTATAATTGTATGCTGCACTGGTTGACGTCATTACGTCAACGCCGGCTGCCGCTGAAAACCAGCGCTGGGGCTCTGTCTCGTATAGGGTCTTAGCATTATGCTGAGCGATGGCCGTTTTGCGCGAATGTGACGCATGTTTACCCCCAACTTGTTTTATTTTTTGTGTGTTTGTTCTTTTTATTTATGCGTTATGTTTGCCGCAAATAAATGTATTTGCTTACTTTCTATACATTAATTTCACCACGAAATGGTCATTCTCATATAGCTCCTACAGAATCGAGAGTAGAACTAACAGCTATACACATCATAATCAGCCTGTAATGTTCCCCCTCCTGGGACACAGGCCTCATCTCTTCGAGAGGGAGTGGGCTACACACATACTCATTCGCTTTTTGACAACGGCTATATTAAATTACATATAATACTATTCTGGAAACGAACCGGGGTTTCCGGGACTGGCATGTTGGTCTAAGGGTCGCAATCGCGTTGCGGAAGGATCGTACGTTCCCGCGACCCCCGGCGTAGGTGTGAGATGGAACACCGGGGTGGTTTTTAGTCAGTCTGACAGACCCTCCCACAGGGTGGAGAACATCCATGAGGACTTCCCAACCCGGGAAAAAACAACAATAGGGGGTCACCAGCACGACTGTTGAGCACGAGGTCATGGATTCGATTCCCAGATCGGGCAGTGTTGTCGGGTTTTTCCTTGTGGAAAATGTGGATGTACTATGACCAGGGTCGTCCGATATACTGGAAGTTTAGTAAGAAACCGATGGAGGTTTTCGAATAAAATTTAATTTAATCAATAGGAAACAAACAGTTCATTTAACAAGTTAAATTTTATTTGAAAACCTCCATCGTTTTCTTACTAAACTTCAACTATACCCGACGACCCTAGTTACTTATCTCCTTTGGTGACTGTACCTTTGCGTAACTGTCGAAATGTGAGTGTACTAAACACACACACACCCTCACATACACAAATGCCTAACCCTTGGGGGGTTACAGGTGTGTTTTTATGTTATGTAAATTGTACTGTTATTAACCTTGAACAAGTGTACAAGAGAATAAACGCGACAATATAGGTACTGAGCAAAGTGCCTACATTCCGGTATTATGTGGCTTTTTATTGTTCCCACTGGTGTCAACATAAAGTATGAATAAGACAAACAATCATTCTACCTAGCCTTTTCCGGATGCAGCTGCAGGAGCGACTGCCTATCTGACATTCCCAACCCTGGGCAATACGATACCTCTAAGTAAGACTGGTTGTCAGATTTTCGGGCTTCTGACTATTCGTAACCAACGGCTTAACGTGCTTTCCGAGGCATGGAGGGATCTCAGTATATAAAGATGGTCATCCATCCACAGACCAACCGCGGTAATCGTAGCTTAACCTGATTGATCGACCTGTGCAGCTGTTATTATCCCCCCCCCCTCATGAATAAGACAAACACAACAAAGTACTTTTTATCGAATTTTTCGCCCAAACATAAGCCCCTCCTGATATTATGTTGTAATAATAATCACTCAGTCAATCAACTCAATCTATCGCAGTCCACTGCTGGACAAAGGCCTCGTCTAGGCTACTCCAGAACACCGTCCTCCGCCTTCCAAATCCAGTCTGTCCCAGCCACCTTCTTTATGTCGTCGGACAATCTAGCTGGAGGGCATCCCGCATTACGCTTGCCGATAAGAGGTCTCCACTCCATGACTCGTCTGTTCCACCGGCCATCGGTCCTTCGACTAACATGGCCAGCTATTAGTACACTTTTCTCCCGGTGATACATTTTAATGAAATAATTTCTAACCTCCACACAAGTGAAGCCGCGAGAAAAAGCTAGTGTTTCTTATTTCTTAATTAACTCCACAGAAGTTATGACAACACCTATCAGAATAGGTTACAATCATAGAAATCTATGGTTAGCACACATTAGTCACCAGTTGGTGGATGTCACATGTCTTCGCATTTTTGGTTCTAGGACATGGCCGATTCCCTCACGATGTTTTCCTTGACTGTTTTTGAGTAATGAATAGGCATAAAATGATGCGAAATTGAGACTATGTTATGATTAGTACTCGTATCAAAATATCCGCTACAATATTGACGCTGGTTTAATTAATTTACGCGCTGTGGGGCCGCGAGTTTAACCGCGGTAACCACGGCAACCACGAAATGTATCATTTACACTTAGAATCAAATCAAACCATTGTGTTTATTAGATCTGTCTATCATATAATATGTATACATCATAAATGTGTTGTCATCACATTTAAGAGTGTTGTAACGTTGTGAGCCTTGTGAAGGCCGCAGGAACCCGTTGGATAAGAAGAAGCAAAGAACTCCACTGATGGCAATGGACGTCTTACGGCTGAATGATGATGGTGATGGTAACGTTGTGAGGGGGGTAAATAGTCGACTGTTGCTAAATGTTTCACAATTAGTAAGTTGCTAAGGAGCTGTGGTGGCCCAGTGCTGTGGTAAAGGTTCGACTTACGATCGTAGGTTTCGAACCCAGGCAGACCCGTTACTTCGTGTAAATATTTAATCACCACTGCTCTCAAAACGGTGAAGGAAAACATCGTGAGGAAACCGGTATGTCCTCGAACCAAAACTGCGAAGACATGTGACATCTACCAACAAGCACTGGGCCCGCGTGGTGGATTACAGCCCTCCTTTTCGAAAAGAGGCCTGTGTTATAGGCTTTCAATATTTGAACATCCGCTGACCCTCAAGAGACTGTGTGCCCTAATTTAGGGTGAGGTACAGACCATTCAACTGAACAATTTTCTCCATGGGATCTCGTATGGAACATCGTAATCGCGATATCATCATCTGCCTAGCCTTTTCCCAACTATGTTGGGGTCGGCTTCCAGTCTAACCGGATGCAGCTGAATACCAGTATTTTACATGAAGCGACTGCCTATCTGACCTCCACAACCCAGTTACTGGGTAATACGATACCCCTTGGTAAGACTGGTTGTCAGACTTTCGGGCTACTGACGACCCGTAACGACTGTCAAAGATCCACGAATGACAGCCGGGACCAACGGCTTAACGTGCTTTCCGAGGCACGGAGGAGTCTTGGTATGTTAAAATGGTCACCCATCCACGGACCAACCGCGGCAACCGTAGCTTAACCTGATCGATCGACCCGTGCGGCTGTTATTACTTAGCCACAAGCCCCTTAATCGTAATCGTAATCGCGATAATGACCATATATTTCTGCGGGGTAATTACGTGACACACTAATTACAGTAGATTGACTTTCATTTTGACAGTTCGACTACATTCATTGCGTTATTTACGTAGTTGAGCAGACAATTTTTTCGAACATATGAAGCAATGGATTTGCAACATCCTTCAAAATTATTCAAACTGTGTTGCTACTAAATAAGCGCTCCATACAATTCATACCCTCCTACCGTATTACAGAGTCCTATATTCTTGCTACCGGCTATGAATGTGCAGGTTCTTCCATTATTCATGACAATTGAATATCGCCGTTCGGCGCCATCTTTTCTCAGTGTTTTTCGAACTGATTTAGTTTGTGAAGAACGGGAATATTATGTTAATACATTCTGTTTTATATCAATTGGGGTATGTCAAGAGATTCGTGGAAGTGCCTTTTGTGTTGTGGTGAAGGGCGGGCGGTTTTGGGGGACTGTCTTTTGTAATTTTGACGTTCGAAAAGTTATACACTGATTCTCAGCCTAATTTTAAAAAATGACTTTAGTTTTTTTTTTGATTGTTTGTTCTTGTAAAATGGTGAAGAGATTTCTCGCCTATCAAAATATGGCTGGAATATCACCGATGGAGATAAGTTTCCGTAGGGAAATTGTCATGGGTGACCTCCATCTGTGTTATTCGAAGAATCTATCCGACAGATCTCCTCTCTGAGAGAGTGAGTGGGCTGTAATCTACCACGCGGGCTCAGATCAGGTTGGTAGATATCTCCTGGCTTCATGTATTGGTTCTAAGACATGTAGATGTATTTTTTAAAATGTTTTTTACATGTTTTCATCACCTCTGCTTTCAAAACGGTGAAGGAAAACATTGTGAGGAAACCGGTATGTCCTAGAACCAAAAATTCAAAGACATGTGACATTTACCAACCCGCGCTGGGTCCGCGTGGTGGATTACGACCAAGCCCTCTCACAGAGAGGAGGCCTGTGTCCCAGCAGTGGGAACATTATAGGCTGAGTATGTATATTATGTAACTAAATCGACAATAATATTAACAATTCATAATACAACAATGACAATAATAAATAAATATAATCGACAATAATATGGTTCCTTAAACTTTTATCTATCTCAAACTTTGCCACACTGTGGGTCAGTGTGTCTCAATAAATAACCCTGTATAATTACAAACTTAAACACACCTCTATATCTATCCCGCTCTAACGTTACGTAATACAGGAGACGAAGTATGCAAATTTAATTTAAACTTGAAGTTTGAAACTTGATAGAATGAAAGGGATTACGTCGACTTGGCAACACGTGCGATTTATTAGAAATGTCATACTGTACGCGAAACTGTCTTGCTAAGTTTAAGAAGTAGATCGGATGAGCGATAATAATCGGACCGACAAAAGTCGGTAAGATGTGTAATTTTATTTTGTTTATTTATCAAGGTGCAGCAACAGCTTCTGTTTACAATGTATTTTAAGTACTATAAGTAATAATAGCCTCGGACTTACACAGTCGCCGATTAGGTCAACAAGCAATCTCAAAAATAGGTATATTTAAATATAATAAAAATAGGTATATACGGATATATACATCACACACACAATCAGCCTATAATGTTCCCACTGCTGGGACACAGGCCTCGTCTCTGTGAGAGGGAGTGGGCCGTAATCGACCACGCGGACCCAGTGCGGGTTGGTGGATGTCGCATGTCTTCGATTTTTTATAACACATAATAATAATAAAAGTAAAGGCAAAAATAAAAGGAAATTATGGCAAAATACTTCTTAAACACCTTCCCTGGTTTCTTGCAGGACTTATTGCAAAATCACCCGGAGGAAACCACTGTCACATTCTCGGAGTGCAGGATTCTTATTTAAAGCGCTGCCCTACATTTCATTTCATTTTTACGGTGTCCTACATTTGTAGGACACCGTAAAACGGTCAGTTTTTTATCACACAGTAGTATTGGTACATATTACAAGTTTACAAGCTAGAAAAAAAAGAGTGTGTTGTCAAATGTTAAAAAAAGTGTTATTAAAAAATATTTCATAAAATAAAATAGTATCATGATAAAACAATCATAAAATTGAGCACAAAAAAATATTTTCGTCGCATAATTCTCAAAATTTTGAGCGTAAACTATTATATTTTATCAAATCAAATCATTTATTTCTTTGCAAACATGGGTATAGTACAAAGGTGTTTTATGTAATGATAATAAAGAGAATTTAGTCAACTAAAGAAATACCTATAAATTATCCCACTCAGCCGTGCATTTATTTTTTAATTTAGTGAAAACTGCAAGATTACTTTTGTTTCGGTGGTCATTCGATTAAACTAACAACAAACGCATCGCTGTTATGAGCCTTATTTGTTGCCGCGATTTGCTACCGAAAAAATGGCTTCTTACAGCGCCTTAACTTGTATCATGTGTGTACCAAGCAACAACTCTGGAAACCATTAACAAACTAAAACATGGCTTCTGCAAAACCACCGCACCAAAGTAACAACACACTTCAGTAAATTCTCCTGAATTTCTGTGAAGTAAATTCAGTATAATTAACGAGAAACAAATTAATATGACGTCACTCTGTATTCGGTTGGTTTCGGTTACAATTGATTTTACTAATGAACTTTCATTAGTGCATCGTTAAAGTTAATTATGGTGAGTGAGTGGTTTTAATTAAAATACCTAAAGTAAATTGGATGAGGGGATGGGCTGGACTCCTTTGATAAAGATTGGTCCTTGGCAGCTCTGGACAGAGAGAGGTGGAAAGAGAGCAGGAAGGCTTTTGCCCAGCACTGGGACATTAATGGCTAAAAAAAAAAGTAAATTATCTGTACTACTCCCAAATTATAATTTAAAGACATTGTAAAAGCCAATTATAAAAAAAAAAAAATTTAGGTCCTTTTAGAAAGTAATACATTTACAAACTCATAAATACTTAGAAGTACCAATTTCTTAACAGGCTGGCTGGGTTGGCTTAAATACTAATATAAAAGCTAATTTAATTTATACGTTTTTAATTACCAGCTATGAAAGGTGCATTGGTACTGACATTATAACTTGTGGCGACCTTCCTGAGCTAGGTTAATAAAAACCCGTGTTTCAGGCCATCCCCATACTAAGCGATCAGCTGATTATTTGTCCATAAATAGTTATTTTTTTAAATAATAATATCCTACTTAGAGTAGGTACTAAATACAAATAAAAAAATAACAATTTAATCAATTAAAACTTAATTGACTATTAATTAATTAATTAGATAATTCATTGTAAAAGAGTAACCGTGGAGTTTCATGTCGGCTCTTCTCCATAGGAAACTTAATTAAAACACTTTCCGTTTTATTACAAAACGTAATTAACTTTAGTGTTAGCCTAAAAATTTAAGCCCGTACCTATTTGTATTATGAACTTTATTTCGATTTAGGCAAAGTTCTTAATTCTAAAATGACAACTTTGCACCGAACTGTCATTTTTGTATAAAGAACTGCATTACTATAACAGTTAGTTTCTTAATTAAATAACTGGCTCGGTGGTTTAAACCGAAAGGCCAATTCCCGTAATTAAAACCGTTCAAAATCTAGTCGCAATCTCATCTCAGCGACAATCAATGTCAAAAACTTGTCAAAATGTAGGGAAATTAGAGGTATTTTTGACAGATTGAGACCGATACCAGACCGTGAACGTTCTTAAAATTACCCCTCTGACCCAAAGCTTAATAAAGTGGCTACAATCTCTCTTCCAGAATCCAAACCAAAAGAACTAAAGGTAACAAGGATGAACTAGCTGGTAAGCTGCCAGCCTTCAGGCTAGACTGAACTCCAGACAAAGACATACACACTTGGCAGCCGGGGATTATAACCTACGTGCTCGCTGAGGCACAAAGCTCTTAACGTGTATATCGCATTTACTGAAGCAAATTACAGCTGAAAATTGAGAAAGGCAGATATAGTTAATTAAAATAAAGAACATACCTAATAATTGCCCTGTAGCGGGACTATAATAGGCTCTTTGGCTGTAATAATAATAACAATTATTATTAAAATGATAAAACATTGATTCAGCGTGCTTGCTTACGTCATATGGGCGATTTGAAATATTAAGCCCGAGTAAGAACGCGGAATTTTTCTATACCGCACGTCTGTGGTGTTTAGACACTTCAAACTTATATAATACGTAATAACATTTCAAAACATTAGTGCTTGTCTATTTCGACACTACAATCTTACAAGCATCCAACTGTTGGAGTGTTCTAAAACAGCGTCGCTTTTTTTGTGTTTACTTATCGATATCTTTCGCGTCTGCGGAGTTTAGCTAGCCAATCCTACTTCCTACTAATATTATACACGTGAAAGTTTTAATGGATGGATGGATGGATGTTTGTTACTCTTTCACGCAAACACTACTGAACGGATTTGGATGAAATTTGGCACACAGATAGTTTATAACCAGGAATAATATATAGGACAGATTGAGACTGAGATCAGACTGTGAACGTTCTTAAAATTACGAGAATTACCCCTTTGTCTGGGTCTGGGTGTTTTTCTATCTATAATATGTATGTATTTACAAAAAAAAAAAAAAAAATTGTATATAAGTAGTTTATCAGCCATCTTGTTACCATAACACAAGCATTAGGTTGCTTAGCTTGGGACAAATGGTGCTGTGTGAAATGTCCAGGGATTTATTTATTTACTTTGATCTCAGTCTCAATCGGTCAAAAATACGTCTAATTTCTCTACATTTTGACAAGTTTTTGACATTTGTTTGTCGCCGAATTGAGACTACGACTAAATTTTGAACGTTTTAAATTACGAGAATTAGCCTTCTGTTGTATTTGAAAAAATATTTTTGCATTAGCTACCCAAATTGATGAGAAAGGTTATACAGAGTGGCGATTACGTTATCACATTAAATAATACAGCGTTCATTACAAGTTGTTAAAAGTCTGTTAAAATAATAACATTTAAATTTTACTAAAAATAGAAAAAAAAAAAACAAATAAAATAATTAGCGTAAAAACTGTCATGAAATAAACCATCCCTGATAATAAGTCACTAGACACGCGTGAGGCAATGTTATCAAGAATTCAACACAAACTATGTTATTGTTACTAAGTAAACACAAATTAAGTTTAATGTTGTTAGGTGTAAAAGTGTTTGTACAAACCTACTTACAAAAATAAAATCATTTATCAAATACTGAAACGAAAAAGGTCCCACGACTAAAATGTTAATTGTTAATAATTCTTTTAATTGTTTAAGTTTAATATACGTGGTTTCAATTCATGTGATAACCTAATCACCACACAACACTGTTTAACATCATTACAGGCAGAATTCATTTACAGTGCGTGCAAGTAGAAGCTTTAATGACATGTGTAAACAGCATGATTTTGATCCTTTAGTGACATGTGTAAACAGCATGATTTTGATCCTTTAGTGACATGTGTAAACAGCATGATTTTGATCCATTAGTGACATGTGTAAACAGCATGATTTTGATCCTTTAGTGACATGTGTAAACAACATGATTTTGATCCTTTAGTGACATGTGTAAACGGCATGATTTTGATCCTTTAGTGACATGTGTAAACAACATGATTTTGATCCTTTAGTGACATGTGTAAACAGCATGATTTTGATCCTTTAGTGACATGTGTAAACAGCATGATTTTGATCCATTAGTGACATGTGTAAACAGCATGATTTTGATCCTTTAGTGACATGTGTAAACAACATGATTTTGATCCTTTAGTGACATGTGTAAACGGCATGATTTTGATCCTTTAGTGACATGTGTAAACAACATGATTTTGATTCGTTAGTGACATGTGTAAACAGCATAATTTTGATCCTTTAGTGACATGTGTAAACAGCATGATTTTGATCCTTTAGTGACATGTGTAAACAGCATGATTTTGATCCTTTCTTAACGGGTGTCTCCTCGGCCAGGAAGTGCCTGATGAGCCTTAGCTTTTTAAATTAAGATTTTGTATGTTCATGTTTTTATTCTTTTATTCTTGTAAGTATTTAGTTTAAGCTTGAATGTTATATTGTTTTTTTTCTCTTTCGTTTTTTGGTAGCTGTGTTGTGTTGTTCACACTCCTTTTTTCCAATATGTTTTTAGAAGTGATGTCTTTTAATTGGCTGTCAGTCTCACATACTATTTTTATTCTGTTTGTTTTAGCTGTTAGTCATCCATAGTTAATAAATAAATAAATCATGGTTAGGTTAGGTTAGGTTAAGCGATGTGATGTGATGGGGTGGGTCGGGGGAACCTTATACCTATTAATACTGTAATTTGAAAATATAAAGCCAATTATTTTTAAAAGAGTAACCGTGGAGTCTCTTGCCAGCTCTTCTCCATAGGAAACGACCAATTGGAACCGTGCACATAGCTTTTGACGTTTCATAAGTGCCCATTGTAGGTTTATGTGAAATAAAATATTTTGATTTTGAACAAGAAGTTTCACGTGGACGAAATCGCGAGCTGCAGTAGTCAATAATGTACAACCAAATGAGTTTATTCTCGCTGATAGTTCCGAAATAAAGTTTAAATGAGTTAAACCCTAGTGCTCACTCGTTCATAGTTAGTTTAGTTCTGAACTAGTCTGGACCAGGAGTTTAGAACTGTAACATTGTTGTTCTTTTACTGTAAACTTTATTGTTATAATTACAATATACACCACTTTTGTAAATTAGAAGCAGGAATAGAAGCTGCAGTACGTAGCTTTCTAATTAATTTCTGTATGATAACTGTTTCTTTATATTGTTACTAGCTGCACCTGGATGTATGTTTGTTACTCTTTCACGGAAAAACTACTGAACGGATTTAGATGAAATTTGGCACATAGATGGTTTTTAACCCGGATTAACATATAGGATACTTTTTAACTCGATATTCCCACGGGATCGAAACGTATGCGGGTGAAACTACGCAGCTAGTATAGCATAAAATTCCTGCCTACCTCTTCGGTAAATACAAACGTTCATGTTCGTTTAGCTATCAATAATGTTCCTTAAATAAATTCCGTAGGTAAGCCTCACAAGATAAAGTTACCCCTAAAAACAAAACACATACGCCTTCTTGGCACCACCTGTGTTGGACTAAAAGGTACCCTTTATTACTTGAGTTGAATTATTTATTTCGACTAGTACGTGTCTCGGTTTACAGAAGGCGGAATAAGGGATACTGTTATACATATTGTATATAAGAAGACGAACAGAGTCGAATTCATTCATTCATTTTTTAAATGTCGCAGCATCATGCTGAGATAGGAGACTTTTGGCCTCGTATAGGACTTTCTGTTTAATTTTCAGGGTTCCGTAGTTCACGTCTCGGAACCCTTATAGTTTCGTCATATTCGTCCGTCCGTCGGTCCTCGGCTTATCTTCCAAACGGTTTGTGCTAGAAAGATGAAACTTTGCATGGGTTATTTACCACGTCGACAAAGTGCTTAAATAAAATCACAAAAAAAAATTTTTTTGGGGTACCTCTCCTACACGTAAAGTGGGGATGTTTTTTTTTTCTCACGTCTACCGTCTACGTCTTTAGTGTGGGGTATCATTAGATAGGTCTTTTAAAAACATTGAGAGGTTGCTAAGACGATTTATGTATCAATTTGCGAGATATTATTCAACTTCATTTTTTTGTGAAAATAGGTCCCCCCCTCTAAAAGTTAAAGGGCCGGCTCGAAAAATCTGAAAAAAATTATGATGATAGTCCATGTGATGAACTTTGAAGAAAAACTATAACGGCTTAGATAACTTTGTTAGTTCAAGAGTTATACAGTCCTAACTTGTAAAGTGCCATTATGGGTGACTACGGAACCCTATTCTATGTGTGGCTTGACACGCACTTGGCCGGTTTTTCTTTATGATACTTTTTTTATATAATTTGGTTTTGTAGCGGTATCTACAACGCCACATGCGAACAACGCGTCATACTGACGTCACGCAAATCCTGCATCTCAAGCAGAGTTTACCGCGCAATTAGCATAGATACAATTTCCCAACATCAATTGTTGGGCAATTGCCCGCCAGACACAACCGCCGTCTGGTTGGAGGATCCTGTCTTTTCTATGGAGGATGAGTGAACTTTACACCCTGTTCCTCATACCTCTATAGTTTTTTTTTTATTTTCGTGTGATCTTCCTGGACGAGTCGAATACTTTTTTCTTTGTTCTTTTTCTTTGCTTTTTTAGTTTGAAGCTGAAGACCAGGATTAAGTTTGGTCGCACATCTGACGAGAGCATTGGTGGCCTAGTGGTAAAGGCCGCGACTTACGAGTTGTAGTCCGTAGGTTCGACACTGAACCGATGATACGTTAGTGTGTCGAGCCTGCTAACAGGACGTTAACGAATTTTCACCCTACGCATCTTCCGTCAGATGTGCAACCACCCTTAGTATCAGTGACGTAATAGGTTAAATGTCAAAAGGAACTGTGTCTCTAAACATCACTTTGAAATTCGAACGGTGCATCGTTGTGAAATCGCGATGATTTACTTTAAAAACAAATGAGTTCGCTTTCGAATTGTGTGTGCTCATTTGAGTGAGGAGAGCAGTGAACTTCTTACGGTTTAGGTATATCATTTATTTCCCAAAACTTTACGGAATTTTCTTCAGTTTTTCAAGCTAGCAATACAATGTTTATCGTCTTAATAAAAACGTATCAAAGGCCTCAAAATAATAACAGTCGCCATCTATTCTCTTACCCTTTTTCCTTGACTTTATGCCTCACTAAACAAGCCTTTCAGCTTAACAGAGGAACTGTCAATCGCATATCTAACTGACATTCTAGCAAAAGAACCAATTTGCAAGTCGCTGTCAAAAGTGACAGCTATTCTTTCTATTTGCTCCGAATGAAAGTGAACACAGCCGGTTCTTCGGCATTGGACTAGAACAATAGCAGCAGTGCGATACTGTAACCAACTCACCGTGAAAACTTAGGTAAAGTGAGCGTGGAGTGAGCTGTCATTCCAACTAAAATGCTAGGGATTGACACTATTGACAGCACACTCTAAGCTCACTTCACCTAACTTTTCACGGTGAGATTTTTACAGAATCGATCGGCAGTTCTAGTCCAAATGCCGAAGAACCGGCTGTGTTAGCTCATCTCACTCAAGTGAGCGCACACAATTCGAAAGCGGACTCATTTGTTTTTAAAGTAAATCATTGCAGATTCACAACGAGATATTCGAACGGTTCGGTTCGAATTTTAATTTAAGGGGTTAGTCATGAAAATGTCAGCAGAGGACGGGGCCCCATAGGGCCGAAGCCTGCCGGGGCGGCGGGATTTTCCGAAAGGTTAACCGCTGCCCTGGAACAGAAAGGGCTAAGGAAGGAACACGGATGGGTTTTAGTCAGTAAAAGTCTGACACTCCCTTCCGCTCCACCCAGAGCGGGAGGGGTCATTTGATGATTTCCCATCCAAAAAAAAAAAAAAAAAAAAAAGGGGTTAGTCATTCTGCCCATTCTTTTCTAAACTATGTTGGGGTCGGCTTCCGGTCTTAGCAGATGCAGCTGAAAACGATCATTCTACATGGGTCTACTGCCTGTCTGGCGTCCACAAACTAACTATGTTACTTTATCACGATATCCCTTGGTAAGACGGGTTGTCAGATTTTCGGACTTCTGAGTACCTAGCGTAACGACTGTCAAAGATCGACGAATGACAGCTGGGACTAACGGTTTTCGTAATTTAAGTGTTTATTAATTTGAAAATAAGTAGTATTTACTATCAAAGTTTATGATGTTAAGTGTTTAGCTAAGTATCAAAGCGTTATAAGAGTGCCGTAAGTTGTAATAAAGTGGTAAAAGAAAGTCGTATAAAGATAATAAAAGAAAGTTATAGAGTAAAAGTTTCCGAACTACCCTCTTTTTGAACGAAACACACATTATAAGGAAAAGCCTTACAGATTTTTTGTGGTAAACATCTATGTTTTTGCAGTCAGTCACAGTATTTTTATAGAATCATTTTTTTTTCACCATTGTAATTGTTAAAAAAGGAAATGAAAAATCAGACTTTTTTTTCTGTTATTTACAATCTACCTGATAAATTAATTGGATAAAGATTATTAAAAAAACTAATGAAAAATCAGACTTTTTTCTGTTATTCAATTTCGAAATCAATCTAAAAATTAAAAAAAAAAACACTCGAAACTCAATACCGAGCAATACGATTTTTAATTAGTAAGTCAAACAGGTTTCCACGAAAATTGAAATTGGAAAGCTTTTATAAATTAAATAGTTTAAAGAAAAACCACCGGGTTTCTCAATTCGCGGTGAGAAATTACCACCTTTTGTAAATACAGGTAGGTATTCGAGTTACTAAAATTTTGAATGAAGTTTTTGTAACATGCGAAAATATTCATGGAGCGTTTCATTCGGGAATCATAGTCTCCATCAAGGAATTTAATTTTTGACAGTTCTTCCCTACAAAATCTGTCAGACGTCAAATTTAATTCCACAAATAAAAATTATCTGTCAATTGAAAGTTTAAAATTAATAAATTATTCTGCGAACTGTGACTGACTACAGAAACTGAACAATTATAGACACACATAAAATAGATAATAGTAAGATATACATATATTTCTGAAACACCTAGAGAGGAAACATCTATATTACTATAATAAACAACCATTTTCATTATCAACAGCAGCCAGTAACATCGAACATCGACTAAAAACATAATTATTATTATTAATTATAAACACACATAATTAGTATTAACATCTCTGGTCACTTACTTACTGTGGACCTAACTTAATTAGTTATTATGACTTTTCATTCTGTTCTGAAAAGTGATTCATTTCTTTCATTCTTCTTTCTTTCTTTCTACAGTCTTATACTCATAAAGAACTGTGAGTATATTACGTTTTTTGTTAATTTATAATTTAACCCCTCTAAATTAATTATAAACACACATAATTAGTATTAACCCAGATGTTAATACTAATTATGTGTGTTTATAATTAGGTCAGTTCCTTACTGTGGACCTAACATAGTTAATTATTATTACCAATTGCTTATTGTTACTTTTCATTCTGTTCTGAAAACTGACTCATTTCTTTCATTCTTTCTTTAGAAGTGTGAATAAACTTTTGTGTATTTCGTTGTTTTCTAACTCAACCCCTATATTTATTACTGTTCTATTAAAAAGGGAATTCTTACTTTTTGTCTGAATACAAATCGTTTGGAATGTATTGTCCAATTTTCCAAATCACCTACTGTACATCATTTCATTTAGAAATTAGTTGAATAATATTGCACTTAAGTCTTTCATCGATTCTATTAAAATACTAGACCCCAAAATGTGCCTATTCTATGCTTACCGAAATATTTTTCTGTTCAAAACAAATGAAAATCGGGAAAACTTTTTCAGTGTTCCAGTGTCCACGTTCTATGTATATCAATACTTTAACAGGGTGCATGCGCGCATGCACTATGCGACATGCGACTGCGACTAGATACAACGACATGTTGTGGCCGGCGTCTTGGCGTCGATTTGCAGAGCCACAACAACAGGCTAGGGAGGACAAGCACGCTCTCGTAGCTTCTCGCAGCGACTAGACGCACCGTCGGATGCGCTTTGCCTTCGCTTTTTAAGAACCAAGACAAATGCAACTATCTATATATACACGGTTGTCTCTTTCGAATACTCAAAGAACATAATCGGTTCCTGCACGACGTCTGTCGTAACGACTAGTCGCAGACGCAAACGACAGCTCTGTGTCCAGACGCAGCGAAAGGACTTTAGATTTTAACGCTCAAACTATTTACCAACTAATGTCAATGTTGATTTCCAATAAGGCTTTAGCCAAAACTTTTGGAAACAAAATCTTTCGATAGTTATATCCAGTTCAAGGTTCCCGCAGCCAGGCACGAGGTGAAAGCGCGACGCGACTCTAATAGAACAATTTCTATGAAAACTTCACGGAAATTGTTCTTAAAGAATCGCGTCCCACCGTCGTGTTGCGCATGTTTGCGGCCTTTAATGTTTATTCGATTTTTTTCAAAGAAAAAAAAAAATTCCTTTTATTGAAACTTTTTGTGACAATTTTTTTCTTGTTAACAGAATACTTCCTGATATTTATTTATTGCTTATTTCAAAAGCCTCCTTAATGTCTTTTATTTACGACTTATTAAAGATCCGTTTTATTATCTTTAATATTAAACCTATCTGAAAAATCCCCTTGTTTAGCTGTTTAGATTATTTTAAGTACATAATAAAAAACTTCTGTACTTTGAAAGTTATGAAGAGGCTTCTAATTTTCAGAAATATTTTTCTTTTTTTTAATTTTGATCTCGTTGAAATCCTGACTTCAAATATTATAAACCTTGTACTAAAATAGTAATAACTGCACCGATCGAAAAAAAGTACTGAATCGCGTGTGAATTTGGATAAGACACAGCTTATTCAAAACAAAATTCATTCATTTGTTTTTAGGATTAGTTTTCGAATTCCTCATTCATTTTCATTTTCAATTTGACTTGTGAAGGTGATAGTTTAATAGTGATGACCTTTTTTAGATTTTTAGATCAGCAGGTATGTTAAAAGAAAATAATATCTGATTAGTCTATTTCAATTTATTTCGAAATCTAAATCATAATTTTAATATTCGATTAGTCTATTTCAATTAATTTCGAAATCTAAATCATAATTTTAAAATTTGATTAGTCTATTTCAATTAATTTCGAAATCTAAGTAATAATTTTAAAATTTGATTAGTCTATTTCAATTAATTTTAAAATCTAAATTATAATTTTAAAATTTGATTAGTCTATTTCAATTAATTTTAAAATCTAAATTATAATTTTAAAATTTGATTAGTCTATTTCAATTAATTTCGAAATCTAAATCATAATTTTAATATTTGATTAGTCTATTTCAATCAATTTCGAAATCTAATCATAATTTTCTCACGCCCGATGTAATTATTGTTCCTGCCATTCATCTTAACGAAAATATCGTCAGTGAAAAGCCTTCATGAATAATTGAGAGGCTCTCCCAAATGTCAGGGCGAAGCGTTGTATCCAGACCACAAGTAAGTGGAACAATATATTATCCCTTCGCTAAATATATCGTATTTCCATTTGTTTAATGTTTTGTATCTTCGCTAATTTATTCGAGTACTGTTTTACTTTATCAAATAAAAAAGGTATTATAATACTTGAGGCATTTAACGTTTGCATTAGCTTACTAAACATACCTATTCGTATTGTTCTTTTGGAATTAAGATTTGGAAGTATGATATACACTAAAGAGTCTTTAACTGTATGAATTTATATTTATTTTATTTCGACGTCTAATATTAATCTGTTTCTTTCTGTTATTCATTTCAGTTGCTTTTGTATTTGGAAACCTTTCTATGTAATGAACTGTTGATTCATAACAGTTTCTGATCCAATTCATCTTCTAAACTGTTTTTTTCAACATTCAGACGAACCTTAGCATCATCCTGCTTCTACATAATTACTAAAAGACGCCTGCGTCCTTAAATCTTCTCTAAACACACATTCTCTTTCATTTTACCCACACAAAAAAAATCTTCTACTACAAAAACTACAACATAACAATCATACTTCATAACTACAAAACACATAATCAACATCTACTACCCTTAACATAAAATATTCCCATTTCTATCCCACAAACTCCCATTTTATATTCCACAAACTCCCCTTTCCTATCCCACAAACTCCCATTTTGTGTCCCACAAACTCCCGTTTCCCATTCCACAAACTCCCCTTATAAAGTCCAGAACTTCTACTTACAGATGGATGCGGCGGATGGTCTTGTCCCTTGACATTTTGCA
Source organism: Apamea crenata (assembly GCA_949629185.1). Lineage (NCBI taxonomy): Eukaryota > Metazoa > Arthropoda > Insecta > Lepidoptera > Noctuidae > Apamea > Apamea crenata. The sequence goes on along the minus strand of OX451380.1, from coordinate 4,798,126 downwards.
GCTGTTTGTTGTGGGCTGTTGGCGTCCTCTCTCCAGGTGCTGTTGATGCGCTTGCAGCCGCTCCAGCGCTGCTTCCAGCGGGTGACTTCGCTTGGGGAGAGCTTATTGAGGTTGTCCTGTAAGGAGGTAAGTTGTTAGTAGTGATATAAGAGGAGAATAAAAGAAGTCTTTGATTTGGTAGGTAGACAAACAAAATGTAACGTACTATCATGAGTTGGAAAGATGGGATGTCTGGGGTAGATGAAAAAGGAAGAAAAATCCTATTGGTAATTTGATCTGTTTGAGTGTGTGTGTGTGTGTGTGTATTCTAAAGGAGGTTACCATAATGTTATTCTCAAAACATCATTTCGAAATTAGAACTGTACCTCGTTGTGAATCCGCGATGATTTACTTTAAAAACAAATGAGTTCGCTTTCGTATTGTGTGCGCTCACTTGAGTGAGGTGAGCAGTGAACTTTACTGAATAGTACTAGTAGCGATCTTGTGTTTAAGTTGGAAAAAGTGTTTCTTCCTGTTTCTTTTCACCAGTTTATTTTGAGATAGCAAGAGTAGATTTCATATGAAATACTACAAAGATATGATCTTTGGTTAAGCAGTGGTGGCAACCCAGGCAGGCGCTTTACTTTGTGTAAATGATTTCATCACTACTGGTCTCAAAGCGGTGAAGGATCATATGTAATATAGTGAGGAAACCGGCATATCCTAGAACCAAAAATTCGAAGACATGTCAAATCTACCAACCCACACTGGGCTTGCTCTCGAAGAGAGGTGGCCTCTGTCCCAGCAGTGGGAACGTTATAGGCTGCTAATGAATATCTTTGGCCGCTATGAAATGCTGAATGTCAGTCTTTGTTATTAAAATACTGATATTCGGTCACTAGGTACACGTGTACCCAATCACAAAATAAATATTCCCGAATATGGTCCAATTGTTTCACGCTTGTTATTTCGCTGATACACAAACAAATCAAATTAACTTCGGACTAAAATCACAGTGAAGCATTCCGATACAGGAATGCCGGCTACTGTTATTGATTATTTATGTATGTATTTGTACAAAAACCAGTAGCTAACTTCTGATTATACGAAAAATTTATACAATGCGAGGTCAGCCAAAATTGGAAATGTGTAGCTTGTTATAAATACATATATAGTCGTGTTTACTATGAGCAAAGTTGGCCAGAGATCGCATAAGGCACAGAGCTGTGAGGAACGGGGAGATGTTTGCCCAGGAGAAGGACATATTGTAGGTTATGTGTTAGATTATTCGGTTCCCTTCAAAATGGTTGAGCTGGATGGTGCTGATCTACGCGTCATGTTCGTGAACGGGCGCCGTCAGTTGAGACTGGTCATCTCTTAACTGCCAAGGCAAGGATCTTTTCAATCTTATATTTTCAATTGTGTTTTTTTTACGTTGGTCTTAAGAGCGTTGACAACGTAGACTTTTTCGTTCGAGTTAGTTAAGAACATTTTCAAATTGTTTTATTAAAAAAAAAGATAATTGGAAATCTCTGTTTCTATGGAAAATTTAAAATCGGTCGAATTTACATGTAGCACTATTTTTCGAAAATGTTCTCAATTAACTTTTTAGACCTACTCGTATATATCCTGCTTATGCGTATGAAGTTTCATTAAAATCGGTTCATGCATTTCGAAAAACAAGGACTTGAAAGTTTGTATGAAATGCCGTACGTTGTCAACGCTCTTAAATATATTATAGAAGAATAATGTATCCAGGATCGCAGGCATAGCATAATATAGCCTATAATGATCCCACTGCTGGGACACAGGCCTCCTTCCTGTGAGTGGGAGTGAGCTATAATCGACGTAGCGGGTATAGTGCAGGTTGGTAGATGTCACATGTCTTCGAATTTTTGGTTCTACGACATCCCGATGTTTTCCTTCACTGTTTTGAGAGCAGTGGTGATGAAATTAAATACACAGAGTAAAGTGTGTGTGACCAGTGGTGTCCTATTGGTATCGGTCTCCAACTCATGAGTTGTGTGCAGTTGTTGTTGTTATTAGTGAAGGTATCGTCGTCCTCTAAATTCTGCACGGTAGAAAGGGATGCGCTGGACAGAAACCGGTGGAGGCGGATCATCCGCTCCAGATGCAACTCCGAAGCTGACCACGATCCTCAGACATGAGGGACCGACTACAGAAAGAGTTGTTGTTGTGGTCCTGAGTTCAAACCCAGGCAGGCACTATTTTTAAAACTCTTAATATATCGTAAATGACACTATGAAATAAATAATAATATTTATTATTATTACATTTTTAGGTCTTGATTTTTTAAGGGGAATTATAAAACGAGCGATTAAAAAAAAGCTCATAACGAGCGAGAACGAGCGACTCATAATTGAAGCCAGTTTATATATATATATATATTTTGTTATAGGTTGCCATTTGGTTTTTGTATTCGAAACACTTCATTTAAGATAAAATGCCGCTCAGTATAAAAAATACATTTGCCAAATATTGAAAAAAATGCAGGACGTAACGTTGACACTCAAACAAATATTAAGTCGCTCAAATATTATGAAGCTGCTCATTTTGTAGTTTAAGTAACTCAAATTAATGTTTGTAAGATACTATTCTGTTGATTTTTCGTCACTTACAGTCAGTCGCTCACTTAGTAATTATATAACCCAAATTAATTAATTTTGACACTTAAAATTGTAATTTACAGTCACTCGTTTTATTGCTACCCATTTTTTAATAACGTTTAGATTCTACACGGTGATGCGGAAACGTTGCGCATCCTTGGTCCGTAGGGTGCGGGGCAGCGCCAACAGCATCCTATCTATGATACCTAGCAGACTTGATTGTGAGTTTGTTAACCCCTACTGCAAGGTTTCGGCTGGTCTTGTCACCTTGCAGCAATAATGTCAAAATCTGTTTCTGTTTTTGTCTTTGTAAGTGTATTACCTACTAACATTGTTACTAACACTATGCCCCTTATTACAAAACAAGGTTTTTCTTTCGATCAGGTTTAAACCACTGACCCAGTTATTAAATTAAGAACCCAACTGTTATAGAAACGGAGTTCTTTATACAAAAATGACAGCTTAGTTCGGTGCTAAGTTGTCATTTTCGTATTAAGAACTTTGCCTAAATCGAAATGAAGTTCGAAATACAAGTACTGGCTCAATAGTTTAGGCTAGAACTAAAGTTAGGTTTCGTTTTGTAATAAGACGGCAAGAGTCTTGTTGCTCGAATTAAATAAATAATAAACTAGAACAAAAAAAAACAACAACATCAAATTACCCTGCTCTACAAAATAACCTAAAAATAGAAGTGAAAAAGGTGTTTTATAACAGGTTTTACCACGCCATGGCTGAGTTAATTTCCGTGTCACCCTCCCATAGGTGTCATAAAGGCTTTTAGCGAATATGTGATGAATTAGACTCATTAAGTAATGTTAGGCGCGAGACTATTTTGGACGAGTTTTAGGACTTCAAATTTTGCCTTTTAAGGGTTAACCAGGGATTATGTTGTAGCGAGGTTGTCCTTTTGTTTGTCTGTTAACTTTTGCCCGTTTTTACTAACACTAGGCGATACTTAAATGTAATGGTTAAAAATTTCTGCACGTTGGATTTTCAACTCTCGGCGGTAGGCAAGTCTAGCGTTGAAAATCCAACACCGCTAATAAAGGTGTCTCTTAGTGTTAGTGTCACTGGCCTTTATATCACCTACTCACATCTGAGGGGGCTTATGTAATAAAGTAATAATGTTGCTGAATTTTGTATTAATAATTACGTAAATACTTACTCAAGCTGTGCTCTGTAGTTCCAAATGAAGGTACATGAAACAAAGAGGAATACGTGATTAATAACAGGGTATAAATTACAAAGGATTAAAGTAAATCGTCGCGGATTCACAACGAGACACCTTTCGAATTCCCAAGAGTGATGTGTTGAGAGTATTACATCCGCCGATCTATTCTGTAAAGTTCACTGCTCACCTCACTCAAGTGAGCACACACAATTTGAAAGCGAAATCGTTTGTTTTTAAAGTAAATCATTGCGGATTCCCAACGAGACACAGTTCGAATTTTGAAGTGATGTTTAAAGATGATTTGATCTATAAACTATCACTTTTACTGCTTACTCTAAAGTGAGAACTCTTTAGCTAAATTGTAAAGAAGAAAAATCAAGATTTAATGCAGCAATAGATTCTACTATTAGTATTTATCCGTTAGGATCCGAGGACCCTAAAAACGTCACCTGTATTAAAGAAATAATAAAGATTTAAGTGCCAGCTGCTTACGGAAAACTTCGGTGGAACGTAAAAACGTGTGTTGTAGAAGACAACGATAAAGTACCAGTTGGGTTGTTTTAAAATATGATGGAATATAAAAGCTTCTCTTACAACACATGTTTTAGGGTGTCAAAAATCAGATAATCAATATACAGGGTGACAGGGAAACTCGACGAATTCCTTGAAAGGTGTTTTAATAGGGGTCATTAGCAATAAATTAAGTCCAGTCAACTAAGGGTCAAAACTGGATGGTTACCGAGCTGTGTCGCTAGTTGACTGGAATAAATTTGTTGCTAATGACCTCTAGTATAACCCCTTTCAACGAATACGTCGAGTTTCCCTGTCACCGTGTCTATAAACTAAAGTCACCGACGGTTAATTCACTGACTCAAAATCAAAAGTCATTTATTCAAATTAGGCTGAGAATCAGCAATTTTCGAACGTCAAAGTTACAAAAGACAGTCCTCCAAAAACGCCCGCCCTTCACCACTTCCTAGTGCTTTCGCTGGGAAGAAGTGGCGCAACAAACTCCCCAGCAGCACAGCTGTCTGCTCAGTTAGAATATACTTGATTGTATAAAATACTACAGGTATGTAAAGTAATTAACATGACATGACTAATGACGTAGAAATTTTGAACAAAGGTTCCCTTTATGATGCAGACATAGAGCATAACACATTATCAATCACAATCTGAATCATTTTAAAGGATATTAATAATCTAGGAAGGATATTAATAAGCTAATCCATTGCTACATATGTTCGAAAAATGTGTCTGCTCAACAACGTAAATAACGCAATGAATGTTATTGAACTGTCAAAATTAACTGTTAGTGTGTTACGCAAATACCTCTTGTTTTTTTCTGCAGGATAAGGCAGACGAAGTCGCTGACTATTTGTACCTTCGTTAGTGTAGGGATAATCATTATCTAATAGTTTAAATTTGCGGCTTCAACACTAACAGCTAACGCCAAAAATCCGCCACTCAGCAAAACCATTAAACTAAACAGAATCGTCAGCTGTTTCTAAAATATAGCGCAGGGCATATGCCCCTTTATTCATAAACGTTGCTTAAAGTTAAGCAGTGATTAGCGACTGTTTAACCATACATTTTTGACGTTTAAACGTTACTTAACTTTAGTCATCGTTTATGAATAAACCCCATGATTTATAAGCTAAAGCGAGCCTCCGGGTTTTAGGACAAAAAAGGATGTCCCAGGTCTCTGGGTCCGCCTGCCGGGGCGGCGGGATCTTCCAAAAGGGTTACCGCTGCCCTGGAACAGAAAGGGCTAAGGAAGGAACACGGGTGGGTTTTAGTCAGTAAGAGTCTGACACTCCCTTCCGCTCCACTCAGAGCGGGACCCCCATTTGATGATTTCCAATCCTCAAAAAAAAAAAAAAAAGGTCTCTGGGTCCATGTTTGTTTCGGTGGATAATTGTCCAAGTGATAAATGTCAAGTGTTTACAGTTAACGTTTGTTACAATTACGATAGTTGTTTTATAGGGAAAGTACAGTGGCTGTGTAGGAAATAGATGTAGCAGTGACATAGGATTTACGTATTTATTTATATATGTATACTTTATTGTACACCACAAAAATACATAGCTCGAATCCTAACAATACATCCGAAATCTAGAATATCTAGTATATGACAATGAGACTACTCTCGAATCACGTATACGTCGTAAAATTTAGTCGCGTACCACCAATATAGTTTAAAGCTACGAATTTAGAACTGCGGAGCGACAAGCGGAGCGATTAGTTGATGTAGCGGGGTTTACTTCTTTATAGTCGGCATGCTGTTTGAGAATAACAAAGTCAGTTAGAAAGGATGGTAATAAGTAGTCAGACAATTCGTGGAGGGTCTCACAGGTTCGAGATGGATAAAAAAGGTACAATCTTTACGATGTCAATAGACGATTTAGGTGTAAATTTATTTATTTATTTTATTGATCCATTGATTTCAGGCATCAAGGCCCATATAAAACACATACAATACAATATTATCATAACTTAAACATAGGTACTACAAATACATGCAACATTATAATCACACTAAAAACTAACCAACGTAGAACATGTTTTATTGAGTCTTGTTGAATCCGCGATGTTTATGTGCGCTCACTTGAGTGAGGTGAGCAGTGATCTTTATAGAATACAATCTGCGCCCCGCGGTTTCCCCTGCATAAGTTTTCCATCGGGATAAAAAGTATCCTATATGGTAATCCTGGTTATAAACAATCTGTGTGCAAAATTTCATCCAAATCCGTTCAGTAGTTTCTGTGTGAAAGAGTAACAAACATCCATCCATCCATACAAACTTTCACGTTTATAATAATATTAGTAGGAAGTAGGATTATAGTACGATAGGATTATCGGTCAACACTAACATAGCCGCGGGGTAGTTCCGTAATACACTAACAGTAATAATGGCATTAATTACAGTTCAACAACATTCATTGCGTTATTTACGATGATGAGCAGTCAATTTTTTCCGACATATGAAGCAATGGATTAGCAATATCCTTTAAAATTATTCAAATTGTGTTACGCAATCAGGGTGCAGGGGGTCTAGTCCGAAGTGCAAAGTGCGAATGTTCGGATCGGACCGACACATGGCCGAACCGATTATGCAAAATTCGAAAAAAGTTCGGAACGGCTCAGCTGATTCGGGACCATAGTCAATATTCGAAAGAGTGTAGGATCAGGACCGACCGAACCAAATAGTAACTTCGTAGCAGGAAACGGCCGCACATTCGGCCGATACTACTTCGGAGTAGACCCCCTGGTCTGCCGCTAAGAATTTTCACTGCCACCATTGCACCGCCAAAAACTTTCTCTAAATCCCAGACCTTATGTACTGAGTCTAAATTAAACTCCAAAGCCGTCATAGTCAGGTATTGAGTTATCTAACTTCTGATGAAGTACCGCAGTTATCTGCAAGCTTATTCCCGTATAGGGGGTAAGTAGTAATCCAAGTTGTTAGGTGGGTTAATTGCAGGTATTGGTCGATTGGATGATAACTTTGCTGCATGTAAGGCTGTATGTAAAGGCTGGAGGGGAAGAAGTCAGTTCGTTAAGAGGGAATGGTGGACCGAATGAATGAGACCTTAAGTCTTGTCTCCCTGTGGGGTGACAACAATCTGGCGATAAAAAGCTGGTGGAGGCAAAGCTTCACAGTTTGACTCACCGGCGAAGTGTTGCCTGTCTGTCCGTCTTCTACAGACTGTACCTCGGGGAGTGTGCTCAAGAGCTACATGAGCTCATCCCGCCTTCACCTTTTTACCATCGAGAGTCCAGTGCACTGCGGGATACCACCCCTATTTGGTTAATATACCATATATACGCACTAAGCGCTTCTCATCATCTTTTCTGATGCGCACAGCAAAGGAGTGGAATTGTCTGCCTGCGTCTGCATTCCCGAGTTCATACAACCCTAATCTCTTCAGGGCGAGAGTGAATAGGCTTCTTCTGGGCAAGCTCGTTCCACTGTAGATCTCATCCCTGCCTCTGGGCTGGATTGAGGTCAAGAGTGAGCCCATTGTCAATTAAAAAAAATGTAGTGTCTGGCTTATTAATAAGCTGAAGATGCGATCTACTAATTTATTTGCAAAAATACCGTTTCAAATAACAAAATAATTTTCTAAATCGGTATATAAATTACGGAGTTAAAAAAAAAAAACAACTTTAGAACCTACTCAGTTTTTATATGAATTGATTTGTCGTCAAAATCATTCATTTATTCAACTTTAAACCTTTTTAGCCAAAATATTAACTGTCGAAAAATATTGCTTAGCGGTTCTATCTTCGTAATTAGAACGGTGTCTCTCACTTTAAAAACAATTGCGTTCGGTTTTAAATTGTGTGCGCTCACTTGAGTGAGATCAGCAGTGAACTTCGTGTCAATCCGTTTATAGGACATTGTCTTTCAAGATACAGGATTTTCCTGGTTTAAAGGACAGGGACCATCCTTTATTGAAACAAAACTGATGATACCCAAGCTAAGTCTTTTACCCCTTTATTCATAAACGTTGCTTAAAGTTAAGCAGTGATTAGCGACTGTTTAACCATACATTTTTGACGTTTAAACATTACTTAACTTTAGTCATCGTTTAATGAATAAACCCCTTAGTAAATAAATGATTACATACTTACTAATTATTCTAAAACAATATAAATTGGTTTCGAACTTGATTACCAAATTAATCGATTTGGCTCATCGAAAATTTCTACACCCAGATTCAGAATAAAGCTCATACAATACATAAAATCTCCAAATAGTCCCCAATAGGAACCGACAGCCAATCACAAACAAATAAAAACGGCTATAAACGGCCAAAGGTCCATCTAATAGCCTTTATTTCGGCTATTATTGCCAAAGGGACATCAGGGCTGGCTCAAAGGGTTTATAGCCAAAACGTGGCTTGCTTAGGATAAGAATACTTTATGGTTTTGCAGATCTTTTGGGAAGTTGATGGTTGTGTTGGAATTATAATTCTGTAGAGTCTTTATAATTTTGTGAGAGGGTTATTAAAAGTGACCCTGTTAACCCTTGTGTACCTATTTGTATTTGACATGCGACGCATGTGCGACTGCTAACCGGGGTCCTGAGTTCGATTCCCGGGTCGGGCAAAGTGTTATTGGAGTTTTACATTGGGAATTTCTTAGTTACAGCCCGCTCGGAAGTTGGCGGTATGGTGCCCCTGTGCCTCGGAAAGCACGGAACTGCGCCTGATTGTCCCCTGTCGTGTTGGATTGCCGTCCCATCGGTCTATGAGAGTAAAGGAACAGAGAGTTTGCGCACACACTTGTGCACTATAATATCTCCTGCGCACCTGCCTAATCTCCTTTGAGATTGGCCACCGTGCCCGAAATCGGTCGGGAGGATATTGTTATTATAGTTTGAACCCAGTAGGTAGCCACGTTGATTGCGGCATCAATGGCATTCTTAAATTTTTCCGAGGTACAGGCAAACGGGCACTTGGGACACTCCAGCAAGTGGGGTATGGTCTGGTCAGAAGCACCGCACTCGCATTGGGTGTTAGATGGGTCAGTTATTCCCCACTTCGACAAATGTGTCTGCAGCGGTCAGTGTTGTCTTTATAATTTTGTGAGAGGGTTATTAAAAGTAACCCTTGTATATTTGTACTAGATTACCCCTTTAAATAAACCCGCTTTAATGGGCTCGCGTGGTAGATTACAGCCCACTCCCTCACTAAAAAATATTTTACGTAGGTGCCGTTCGGGAACTGAAAACAATGAGATTTATTCATAAACGATAACTAAAGTTAAGTAACGTTTAAACGTCAAAAATGTATGGTTAAACAGTCGCTAATCACTGCTTAACTTTAAGCAACGTTTATGAATAAGGGGAATATTGATAAACTGTTCCTCCGAACCGCACGTTACAAAATTTTGTTTGAGTGCGGTTAGTGGAAGTGCTTAGGTGCGGTTCGGGCAAGTGCTGTTGAAATCAGTGCTCTAAGTGGAATACCCCCTTTAAAATGGTAAGAGTTTAAAGACAAGCTGACCCAACCGATCTTCTTTTTTTAATGAGTCGATGGAGTAATTTCTCGTTTCTTTATTGTTTTTTTTTTGTTATACTCGTAGTTTGAGCCCTGTAGGTAGCACGTTGATTACGGCATTAGTGACATTCTTTAGTTTTTCCAAGGTGCAGGTGACCGGGCATTTAGGGGCTAGTCTTACCAAGGGGTCGTATTACCCAGTAACTGACTTGTAGGGGACAGATAGGCAGTCGCTCCATGTAAAATACTGGTATTCAGCTGAATCCGGTTAGACTGGAAACCGACCGCAACATAGTTGGGAAAAGGTTAGGCAGATGATGAGGCGAACGGGCAGTTAGGACACTCCAGCAAGTGGGGCATGGTCTGGTCAGAAGCACCGCACTCGCAATGGGTATTGGATGGGTCAATTATTCTCCACTTCGACAAATTGTGTCTGCAGCGGCTTACTTGAGTACGCAATCGATTGAGAGCTTTCTATATCGGCAACTAATTAACTAATTTTTGAATCTGAAATCGCTAGTTTGTTGATCAATATTAAGTCCTTTCCTTGCATGTAAAGTGGAATTGGTCCTATAGTGGTGCAGTCATTTATTCAAATTAGGTTGGGATTCAGCACGATTCGAACGTCAAATTTACCTAAAACAGTCCCCCAAAACGCCCGCACCTCACCACTTCCTAGTGCTTTCGCTGGGAAGAAGAAGTGGCGCAACAAACTCCCCAGCAGCACAGCTGTCTGTTCAGATAGAAAAACTTGCTTCTATACAATCTCGTTTTGGCGAAATTGTGGTTTCAAAATAAATATTATGAAACAACAATTTTGCCATAACGAGTGCAAGCGTAAATACAACATGTTCTGTCTCTCGGTGTCAGAATTTATGACAAATGATAATCAACACTAGGACCTTGATGAAATTTTGTACTCCTAATATTTTTGACACTGTTTTGACATTATACCTGCAATTAATTTGACATTATATTTAATGGGTGACATATTTTATACGAATTGACTCTTGAACTAGATATTTCACATAAACACTAATAAGGCTTTTTTATGTATTGTTCTTTTTATATGTATTGTTTCTGCATGTGATAATTTTATTTAACGTTTCATTTGGTATTGTTTCTGCATATGATAATTTTATTTAGGTAACATTTAATATGTAATGTTCAACACAATGTAAATTGTTTATGAATAAATAAATGAATGAATATCAGAGAATATAGTTTTGCTTTGTAGCGTTAGCAATTCGAGGTTGTTGAAATACATTGAAATTTTCTTCACAAGTCCGTACGAAAAAACGTTTATTTAACAATCCTATTCTAGCATGATAGTGAAGTCTGGTACGAAACTAGATGGTCTAATGAAACTAGATTTACGTAGAGATTCCCATAATCTGGCAATTTTCCATTCGAATTCAAGCTGGAAGCATAGTTCGAGCGAATCACAACATCCTACATTGTGATTCGCTCGAACTATGTAGGTACTACTATGTAGTAAGCGTAACATTGCATAATTCTCTTAGCTTGTGACATTGTGGAGACAGATGCTACGCCACACATCCGGGCAGAGACGGGAACAGTCAGCTAGTGTAGCGAATAAATAGCCTATTCGAATAACATTGTTGTCGAATATTAACGTAACATCACGCCTGTATTTCCCGAAGGGTTATGCAGAGATGTACGTATAGACATCCATATTTAGTCAGTTATGTTTTTAGTCCCATTTTTTTTGCGAATGTCTTAAAAAAGCCTCCTTAAATTACTCTCTTTACACCTTTTTTTGAGCGTGGCAGCTAAGTCCCATGTAATAGCATTATAAATAGCCTATAATGTTCCCACTGCTGGGACACAAGTCTCCTTTATGTGAGAGGGAGTGCTGCCACGCATAAAACCTATATAAATCAATAGCTGACAATAATGTAAACAGAAATACAACACGAATGATGTAATAAAATATTTTGGAACAATTTTATGATTTAAAAGAGTGTCCATGGAGTTTCTTGCCCGTTCTTCTCCATAGGTACCTACGCTTTGGAATGGGCAACTAGCTTCATCTTTCTGACTGACTGACCCTTTGACAATTCAAAAGTGCCTGTTGCCAAAATTCAAAATTGGTTTAGTTGAATTAAATGATTTGAGTTTGAGTTTGAAAAAAAAATAAAACCAAACCCCGTAAATGTCACGTTTCTGAGATATTAACGTTCAAAGTGGCTCACATGACATAAATATTTTTTTAACTTGCTCACAAATCTTGTTGCATAGATGTTTGATTACTTTAAACTTTTAGAGTGATTATTTCATGCCTGGCCTCCATTTTGAAAATAAAATAAAAATGGCGCGGTAGTAGGTATGCCAGGGGTCGACATATAAATCTTTAATCTCCTTTGATAAAGAATCTCTTAGCTAATATTCTGAAATCTAGCGTATTTATTATAGAGGGAACTTTATACTCAAAATATTATTAAAGAAAAGTCAAGTCCATTTATCTTTGATAAAAGATATTTTCCCCACCGAAAAGTTAATAAAAGATCAGAGAATCTTTTTTTAAATCCAATAAAAAGTCAGGATGTCTTTCTTTTCGCGCCAAAATTGTGTCCCACAGACACTTTATTAGAAAAGCAAAGAACATTGTTTTCATTTAATATCTAAAGCCCATCTATTTTATATTAAAATTTGATCCAAGCTGAAAAAAGCTTTAGCCCACCAGATTCAAAGTTTAAAATCGCATGTCCAGATTTCTAAAACCTTTGGGCTCAATCTGGGTAAAACTAGGATCAAGATACAAGATAAAATCAACCTTATTTTTTTGTGTCACAGAGTTGGAACTCGTGTGTGCAGTTTGATATTTAAATATTGAAACCCGCCGCCTGGGTTCAATGAAGCCTTTTAATTAATTTTTCAAAACTTTTTTACATTTTTATTTTTAAATTTGAATTATGTTTGATTTATTTGTTTATTCAAATTAATAAAAACGTAATGATGTAACTTTGTCCTTTATTCCCCTACCCTTTTTATAGGTTTCCAAAGTTAAATAAATCAGACCAAACGATTCGTAGCGAAAACATTATGAACATTCCTTTTTATCAGATGGAAGATGGGCAGGCCTTTTGTCTGCAAAAAAGAATCTTCAGTCCAAGTCTGAAGCGTGATGATTTCGGCGATTTTTTTTGGGATTATATTAAGAATCTATTTATCTATGTAATTTTTCTAAAAAAAAAAAGACAAGAAATAGAAATTCCTAGTGGGAAAATTTGATGACCTTTTGCCCATGCAAAAGGTCATTAAATTTTCCCATTAGGAATTTCTTATTAACAATCCAGACTGGATTTTCACAATCAGAGGCTCCAGCGCGAACGCCTGACGTCAACGAACGTCTCTGATTAACCCTTCGGGGGTTATAGGTGTGATGTTTGTTGTGGCGAAATAAAAATAATAATTTAACGATTCATCGCATCGTTAATCTTAAAAAATAAACCCATTAAAAATATAACAAGTTAAAATCTATAATATAAAAATGAATCGCCGAATGTGCTGCTAAGCGCAAATCTCGAGAACAGCTGAACCGATTTCGCATTTTTTTTTTTTAGAATATTCCTTGAAGTACGAGGATGGTTCTTACGCAGAGAAGAATTTAAAAAATAGGGTAGGAATAGGTTAGGAGTAGGGTAGAAGTTGTGTAGGGGGTAGGGTAGGAGTAGAGTAGGAGTAATGTAGGAGTAGGGTAGGAGTAGGGTCGGAGTAGGGTAGGAGTAGTGTAGGAGTAGAGTAGGAGTAGGGTAGGAGTAGGGTAGGAGTAGTGTAGGAGTAGGGTAGGTAGGACACCACGCGAACGAAATAGCGCCGGGCAGCTAGAAATAATTTATATAGCAAAACAACGTTTGCCGGGTCAGCTAGTTAAATATAAAACAGTTGCGGCACAGGTAATTTGGCCTAAATGAAAAGAGATTACAAGAAAACTTAAGATACATCGGATGGTAAATTTTTCTTACGCTTTTGGTTTCCGAACTAGGGAATCGTTTGCCATCGGTTTTAGGTTCGTGACCACTAAATTACGCAAACTTTCAAATGATAATATTATCTAAGATGAACCTAATTTATCCAGATAGAAACAGTCATGACTGTGTCATCTCAGTCCCGACTCTTTTGCTAAATATTCCTGAACATATTTCCATCGAAACTCCAATCAGCGACTCGTAACATATAGGCACCCATTATCTAAACAGAACAATTCAAATGCGATCGTTCCCAGCTCCATTGCTGGCCACACAAAGATGGCTGCCTCTGCCTCTTGAAATAGGCACAATGCATGCTGCCTATTGTCGCAAGTTTGATCGGCATAACGCGGAAATTGAAACTTCCACATACAGCCTTGGTGTGACTTGTACGAGTATTCTTTTGTTTTTATGAGTTTTATGGTTGGAGTCTTCTATGTGGTCTCGTGGTGGTTTGTGTTAAAAGAGGTTACACGAGTGTGTAACTTCCAACTTCGCTGTCCAATGAGTCATATATGACCCATAGGAACGTATTGGAATAAGTTCTTGAGTCACAGGCGACTCATTTCTCTATACAATTTGAGGCACATTTTTCGGTATGAACGTGATGTGATATTTTTTTAAATCATACGTGGACGTATAGCAAAAAACCTTGTTTACAATGATAAAAGAAAATTTCGCGATATTATATTGATATTATTTAGCGTAACAATTAAAAAAACGTTTGTTGTTAATATTTAAACGTAATCTACGTTCGCGATCAATTTACCAAACATAGTAAACAAATATGAGTTCATGGAAAAATAACTTTAATTCCTACACATTAAAGATCAGTTTACGGTACAACTTCAAACAATTTTAAGACTTTTTAAATAATGTCACTCTGAAATTAACTTGATAGCCATTAAATTATCAGAGTGACTAGCACTATTGAAAAGTTATTAAAATGTTTGAAGTTGTAGCGTAAACTGAACTTTATTGTGTAGGAATTAAAGTTATTTTTCCATAAACTCATATTTGTTTAAATTTTTGGCGAATATGTCGCGATTCAAATTTAGACCCTTATACGTGTGCGGCTGTGTGCGTGTGTAGATTTGTAATGTGACCACAATTTTCTCCCACAATCAGTATAACTAATTACTAAACAATGTTTTATACATAATAGTAAAAAAATTGTGTAGGTAAATGATAAATGATTTTATTTTTGTAAGTAGTAGTTTGCACAAACACTTTTACACGTCAATCATATTTTTAAAAACTAGATGAGGTCGGCGTTTCCTATCTGACTACTCTGAGACGAAAGGCCGAAACAAACTCAGAGGTCAGTCTCTTTTAAAGTCTAGACATAATCTTGGTCAGATCATGTGAAGAACATGTAGATTGCTGTCTGAAATGTTCTTTTGAGGACAGAATTACACAGATTGAAGTATTATGATTATAAAATAATATTCTAATTGGGGTGTCTGGTGGTGTGCGTTAATTCCAGGACAAGTTGTACAGCTTCATCCAGAAGCTGACCCTAAGACAGTTGAAAAATAGATGATAATGAGGAAAACCTTAAACCAAGCAACCACTAGTAGGGTTGTTTACACAGGATGCAAAGGAAATGCTGTTACAATACATCCAATTAATTTTTGCACTCAGAAAATACAAGACTACCTCCCTGTATTTTTAAAGGAAAGCCTGGTCAAGCCTCTTATCAGTTAATCCGCTATCCATTGTTACGTAGTACTTGCATTTCGTTGGCCTAAATAACTATACAACTGGGGGCCTAAAAAGGCCACTTTGACAGAATCATAATAGGATAACAATATGAATCATATTAAAAATCGTTAAATGGTCACAAACTGACAATTCATAATATGATCTGTGTGCAATTCATATCACGCGATTTACCTGTTTGACAGTTTTGTATGGAAATTCGTAAAATGGTCCACCAATTTTTACACCAAATATGATTGATATGAAATTAATTGTAGGTGATCAAACTATTATGTGGTAACCAATTAACGAAAATTAGAGGAATTGCTAATGATCTGCTGGGAATTCAGGAAATGAATAGCTTTTAGAGGTATTGCTTAAAGTGGCCTTTTTCTTCGACTTCGACCATTAGACTGTGCGGATGACAGGGGGCCTTTCATCCGCACAGTCTCATCGTCGAAGTTCCATGAAAGTATAAACTGCTGTGTAATATCATCATCAGCTGCCTAACTTTTTCCCAAATGTATGTTGGGGTCAGCGTCCGGACTCACCAGATTCAGCTGGATACCAGTATTTTAGATCGAGCGACTGCATATCTGACCTCCACCACCCAGTTACTGGGTAACACGATACCCCTTGGTAAGACTGGTTGTCAGACTTTCGGGCTTCTGACGAACCGTAACTACGTAAATGACAGCCGGGACCAACAGCTTAATGTGCTTTCGGAGACACGGAGGGGTCTTTGTATGTGAAGATGGTCACCCATCCAAGGACCAACCGCGGCAAGCGTAGCTTAACCTGATCGATCGACCCGTGCGGCTGTTATTACTGAGCCACAAGCCTTGTATTATCATAATTCTGTCTTATTTAAAAAGTTTTAAATAATGCTCGTCTTTCTTAGCTCCTTCATTATTCCAGCACTTACTTATTATCTTTAATTAACTAAATTAGGTTCATAAATTAAATTACCTGCTATTGCAAATTGGAGTTTTCCTTAATTAAATATCTTGAGGAAAAGTGTAGGTCACGAAGTCTGATAATTGTGCGTTTTACCTTACGCAAGTCGTTTTAAAGGATTATTCTTTGGATTATAAAGACTGGGGGATTAAAAATTGGGGTAAACATGGCGCTGAGATAACGGTTCCTACTTGAGTTATAGGTCGTCGGTTCAAACCCAGGTAGGTAATATATTGTCACAGAATTTTACTCTGATCATAGAATTTTGTAGAGAACAGAATTTTCTTTCTTCAAATGAAAATCCGTCCTACAGTGAACTGGCACAAAACTATGAAAATCACCGCATTTGGGAAACTGATTGGTGGGCAATGATTCTCATAAAATAATCCCAAATGGCTTTTAAAAACTCCCACGGGAGGAGAAGGTCATCATCTGCCTAGCCTTTTCCCAACTATGTTGGGGTCAGCTTCCAGTCTAACCGGATGCAGCTGAATACCAGTACTTTACATGGAGCGACTGCCTATCTGACCTTCACAATCAAGTTACTGGGTAATACGATACCCCTTGGTATTAAGACTGGTTTTCAGACTTTCGGGTTTCTGACGACCCATAACGACTGTCAAAGATCAACGAATGACAGCCAGGATCAACAGCTTAACGTGCTTTCCGAGGTATGTAAGGGTCTTGGTATGGCTGAGGGAGAGAACCTCACGCCTCAGCCGCCGCGGGAGACGCTCTGGGCGTCGGATGCCGCGTGACGACTCCCGGCCACCGTAGGCGCGGGCCTGCGGGCGGAGAGTAATGGGTAGCTCACTGTCCGATCAGGACCAGGCCCGTGCCGGACGGCGCGTTGTGTTCCACGCGCGCCTCAAAGAGATGTTAGCAGATAGGGCCGAAGCCTGCCAGGGTAGCGGGATCGTCCGAAAGGGTTACCGCTGCCCTGGAACAGAAAGGGCTAAAGAAGGAACACGGGTGGGTTTTAGTCAGTAAGAGTCTGACAGTCCCTTCCGCTCCACCCAGAGCGGGTGGGGTCATTTGATGATTTCCCATCCACAAAAAAAAGGGGTCTTGGTATTTAAAGTTGGTTACCCATACACGGACTAACCGCGGCAAGCGTACCTTAACCTGATCGATCGACCCGTGCGGCTGTTATTACTTAGCCACAAGCCCGGGAGGAGAAGGTATGATCCATAATTATTTTTCTACCAAAAATGTGATTACGCGACCTTTAAAACCTACCTCAACTCTCGGGGTGCCTTCAAGGCAGAATTATAAATAAATAACTAGAAAAGATACCATGTTCTGAAAAGGCTGACACATAAAGGACCCTTGTCAAGTTAAATGTGATGACGTGTAACGAATCTTAAAATATTTTACTTCGTACTCTGTCACGACCATTCTGTGAAGTTAGCTTTTTCGTTCGGGTTTTTAGGGTAACTTAGTCAAATGGCAAAAACGGAACCCTTTTGATTTTATTTATTTATTTGGCATCTTCAAAAAAGGATCATTATAATCAGCCTGTCCGTCTGCCTGGAGGTGTCCATGGAGTTTCTAGCCCGTTCTTCTACATAGGAACCTACTATGCTTTGGAATGGGCAACTAGCTTCATCTTTCTGACTGACTGGCTTGACAATTCCAAAGTGCCTGTAATTGGTTTTATTGGGGAAATTTATAAATGCTTTGAGTTTGTGATACAGCCATTTTACTCGGAAACTAATCACGCTATATCGAGGAAAATTAGAAAGTAAGTGTAATGTGCAGTACTAAACAATGGTATAGTGAAACTACACTCTATTACATGTAACCGACGGATAAAAAAATTGAATTCAATGTTAATACAGACGCCATCACATCAAGCTACCCGAAACTGTCAAATTTTCTCAATCAACCTTGAACATAATGCTGTAGCGATAAAGTTGAAAATCTATTAAAGAAATTTGATAATTGTACATAAGCGTGTGCTGGATCATAATCAGCTTATAATGTTCCCACAGCTGGGACACAGGCCTGTTCTATTTGAGAGGGAGTGGGCCGTAATCCACCACGCGGGCCCAGTGCGGGTTAGTGGATGTCACATATGTCTTCGAATTTTTGGTTCTAGGACATGCCGGTTTCCTCACGATGTTTTCCTTCACCGTTTTGATAGCAGTGGTGATAAAATTATTAACACAAAGCAAAGCGCCAGACAGACAGACAATATATGACCAGTGAGTGTAAAATTTATAGATATAATTAACGTGTCTAGTATGTGGACTCATTTAATTTGAACCTTATTTTAGTTTAACTTCTTTTGACATTTCTCGGGACCCTGGGGTCCCGGAACTTTGGGAGGCGTATGAGGGGCCGAAGCCAACTCGCAGAGGTCCGTTAGACGTTTTTGATGAAATGCGGCATCAACCGACGATTATCCCTGTTCGCACTATGCAAGTGCACCCAAGGACAACCCCCGGTTGGTGTAGGACTATTGCAGGATATCGTAAAAAAGATATTTATTGTAACTCAACTCAACTCAAAGTATTTATTTCAATTAAACCAATTACAGGTACTTTTGAATTGTCAAGGAAGACTAGAACTAGAACTAGAATAAGTTATTCAAGATGATGCAATGAACACATTTATTTATTTTTTTGTTATTTACTTTTTTTTTTACTACACTATTGACGAATATTTAAGCGACAAATTTCTACAAGAATAAAAACAATTTTTTCCGAAAAAAAAAAGATATTGGATTATGGGTTTGCGTGACTAAAGTGAACTGGTTAAATAGTATGCTCCTATAGCCCCTGCCTGACCAATCCTACTTCCTATCATGTCCTACTAATATTATAAACGCGAAAGTTTGTATGGATGGATGGATGGATGTTTGTTACTCTTTCATGCAAAAACTACTGTACGGATTTGAATGAAATTTGGCGCACAGCTGGAGGGCTTCCCACACTACGCTTGCCGATACGCGGTCTCCACTCCAGGACTCGTCTGCTCCACCGTCCATCGATCGTTCGACAAACATGGCCAGCCCACTACCACTTCAGTTTGCTTACTCTGCCAGCTATGTCGGTCTTAAAAGTATAAATCCAATAAATACGGTAAAAAAAAAACTGATGCGTCAGTACAAAAAAAAAACGTAATTTTTGTATATGCCAACATCACAAAAACATTTAACGGTCCCTTATAAAGTGTATTTACAACTTTAACCTTTCAGTTTAAAGCTCCAGGTGGCTCCAAATTATCTTTTATACAGCTTCGTAAAATGTTACTTTTAAAGCAGGGAGTAAAATGGTTTCTCATCGCTTCACTTGAAGAGGTTTTTGCACACAAATGGGATGCATTAAAATAGTCTTCGTAAAGGCGCCGTAGCGGCTCATGGCTAATTCCTCATAGACACGAGCGACAAGCGTGGCACGCGTCGATGATAGATGCAATCGTAGCCGTCTAAGCGTCGACCAGGCTGCTGTCGACCACATGCACGCACATGATGCACGTTGTTGCCTCTGCCGTGCACGCTACGCATGTGTGCTTATAGCTTCGATTTGTATGAAAATGCAGTAAATGTCTCTCATATAAGGGAAGTTATTAACACGCTTTTATTAGGTCGACCTGTATGTAACTAACTATGTAATGGAATCTAAGATAACTAATTTAACAATCTTCCAAAGGTCGTAGCGTAATAAAAATTGGCAGCTGTAGTTCTGATGACAATACAATAATATGGTACTGTCGAACTGATCTGATGATGGAGCTGGAAGATATGAACTGGAACTTAATGATGGAAAATCGTATCATAGCTGTTTTGGATTTCTTAGAAAAGTCTTGTAATGAACTTTTTCCACGATTAGGTTTCAAGGTCTGATGATGAAGCCACTAGGCACTGGCATCGTGCATTTATAAAAGCGTGTTTTTTATACTATTAATTATTTTTAATTAAATTTTGCAAACATTCTTTGTTGATGATTCTTTGCTGAAAAATAGTTGAACATCTTAAATTTTTAATTAAATAACCTACAAGAATCACAGGGTGTTGTGGCGCAGCTTCAGAAACACCTTTGTCCAGCAGTGGACTGCGATAAAAAAAAAAACATTTACTCGGCTCGCAAGTTTACCCCTAACTTGTTTTTTTTTTTCGTGTGTTTGTTCTTTTTTATGCGCCATGCTTGCTGTAAATAAGTGTTTTTTCTTTCTTTCTAACTCAAATATTTTGAGCAGTGGTGACCCAGAGGTAATGGACGAGTTTTTATTTTGTACGTAAATAATTTATCACCACTGCTCTCAAAACGGTGAAGGAAAACATTGTGAGGAAACCGGAATGCCCTAGTAGGTACCAAGAAAGTTCGAAGACATGTGACATGTACCAACCCGCTTTTTGCCCGTTAACGTTGCCCCACACTTGGAATTACTCCTGGTAGTGGGTGCGTTTACAAATATTTAAACTCACATACACAAACAGCATTGGGCCTGCGTGGTAGATTATAGCCCACTCCTTTTCGAAGAGAGGATACATTGATTATGTAAGCTTATGCTGGATTATTATTATTATCTTATTCGTGGATCTTTGACAGTCGTTACGGGTCGTCAGAAGCCCGAAAGTCTGACAACCAGTCTTCCCAGGGTGTATCGTATTCTCTAGTAATTGGGTTGTGGAGGTCAGATAGGCAGTTGCTCCATGTAAAATACTGGTATTCAGCTGCATCCGGTTAGACTGGAAGCTGACCAAAACATAGTCCGCTGTCCTCTCATACTTATTTGAAAACATTGTAAAAGCCAATTATTTTTAAAAGAGTAACCGTGGAGTTTCTTGCCGGCTCTTCTCCATAGGAAACGACCAATTTTGGATCCGTGCACCTAGCTTCTGACGTTTCATAAGTGCCCATGTAGGTTTATGTGAAATAAAATATTTTGATTTTGATAGTTGGGAAAAAGCGAGGCAGATGATTATGTATGCTTATGCTGGACTGCGATAGGTTGAGTTAATTGATTGAAACCACAAGGATAAACCTTCTTAGTTAAAAACATAGTGAAAGTGTGTAAGTTGTCCCACTCACAGAGAGCGTGGGAACACCTTAAGGGCATGATAGGTCGTTGACATTTAAAAATCGGAAAAGATTAGATTAGATTTGTACAAACAACAAAATTGTTTAGAAAAAAACTTGCAACGACTAGTCGCAAACGCAAACGAAATCTCTGCATCTAGTCACAGCGACAAAACGCAGATGCAAACGTTTAGTCATAGCGATAATAATAATATGTAGATGCAAACGACAGTTCTGCATCTAGTCGTAGCGACAATACGCAGATACAAATGACTACTCTGCGCTGCCATACTACGTTTTCTCTTAAGATAAACTTAGAAACTACACGAGGTTGTAAAGGTGTTAGGAACATTGAAAGTAATTCTAAATAACATAAGTTGAACACTTAAAGCCAGCCAAACGGTCTGAATGCGAAACTTTTCATTTCACTTAGTATATAACGTGAGGGGAAATCTGTAGTAACGACTAGTCGCAGACGCAAACGACTGCCCTGCTAGTCGCAGCGACAAGACGCTGATGCACGAGAAAACTCTGCGTCTAGTCGCAGATGCACACGACAACTCTGCCTCTAGTTGCAGCAACAAGACGCAGACGCCAACCACAAATCTGCATTTAGTCGCAGCGCCGATAAGACTTAGATGCAAACGACAACTCTGCGACTAGTCACAGCGATTAGTCGCAGTAATAAGACGCATAGTTTGCGCTGGCACTTAAGCCCAAGTTTACTAACTATGCTTTCTCTTAAGATAAACTTAGAAAGTACATGTGGTTGTAAAGGTGTTAGGAACATTGAGAGTAATTCTAAATAACATAAGTTGAACACTTGAAGCCAGCCAAACAGTCTGAGTGTGAAACTTTTCATTTCACTTAGTATAACGTGAGATACTTCTAGTAATTTAGTTAGTGAAGTTTGAAGGTTTTCTCAAGAATTGTACATGTTTTTGTTGAAGAAATTCTTGAATTTGTTTTAGTTTTTGCATTTGCAAGATTACGCAAGTTCTCGTATTGCTGGTAAGGTTGTGTTTATTTTGTAATTGGTTGGTTTTTAGCGATTCTCTAAATGAATAAAACAGCGAAAGGGTACATCGTTCGGAACCCGGCAAATGTTAGACCCAAAACTGTGAAGACATGCAACCTACCAACCCGCAATGGGCCCGCGTGGTATATAAGTGGTATATATGTGGTATATAAGTCCTCAAATTACACGTAACCGAATATAAATTTCAAAATTACGAAACAAAAGGGTTTCACTTGTGAAATGTTAACCTGCAGTGCGATTCTGAAACCATCTCACCGTGAAAACGTAGGTGAAGTGAGCGTGGAGTGAGCTGTCACTCCAACTAATGCGAGGGATTGACACTATTGACAGCAGTGCGATTCTGTAACCGTCTCACCGTGAAAACTTAGGTGAAGTGAGCGTCGAGTGAGCTGTCATTCCAACTAAATGCTAGGATTGACATTATTGGCAGCTCACTTCACCTAACTTTTCACGGTGAGATTTTTACAGAATCGATCGGCTGCTCACTCTAAACTCACTTCACCAAACTTTTCATGGTGAGATTTTTACAGAATCGATCGGCTGGTACCGGTAAAGTTAACTGACATAATTTTGTAAACCATAACTCGTCAAAACTTAATTTATTTTACTTATTTAACAATGTTTATTACTTTGATTTCTGGTTGCCATTAATAGCACTGTTATTTGAGATTACATTATTAAAAAAATCACTGTAATACTATAAAAAAATTGTGATCACAGTAGTTACTTATAAATGCGACCAAGGGTGTCAAATTTTCAACTTTTTCGAAAAACGTCTATTGTCGCTTGACTAAGTGTCACGGATTTTTTTTCTTATTTTTTTCATAACTGGTATATCTTGACCTCTCGTCCAGTACCAGGTTATCGTTAAGTTTCGGGACACCCTGTATAGTGATTAGAGTAGTTTGTACGCCTAGGTTACCTGGGTCCAGTCTAGAATATTTAACTTAGGATGTAGGGCTTCGCATAACAGGCGTAATTAAAATCAAAATCTTTTACCTTAGCCAGAGGCTAAGCATTGCCATACAACGTGGCAATGCCGCCAGTGTCTTGGGTACATTACCAGTCGACAGCGATGCGGATGAATTTTTCGACACTATATTTTAGTTTGTAAATAGTTTTAGTTAATTTAGGATATATTTTTGTTATTTTAAAACTAAAATAAATAAAATTCATTACTTTTGGAAAAATGAAAAAAAAATCAATATCAAAAGTCATTTATTCAAATTAGGCTGAGAATTAGCACTTTTTGAACGTCAAAATTACAAAAGACAGTCCCCCAAAAACGCCCGCCCTTCACCACTTCCTAGTGCTATCGCTGTCGGCCTATAATGTTCTCACTGCTGGCTCACAGGCCTCCTGACTGTGAGAGAAACCTCTCTGAGGGAATGGACCGTAATCCACCACGCGGGCCCAGTGCGGGTTGTAAATGTCACATGTCTCAGAGTTTTTCGTTCTAAGACATTTCGTTTCCTCACGATGTTTTCCTTCACCGTTCTGAGAGCAGTGATGATGAAATAATTTATTTAAAGTAAAGCGCCTGTCAGGGTTGCAATGCTCTCATGCAGGGCTTAAATAAGTTTTTTTTTTTTTTTTTTGGATGGGAAATCATCAAATGACCCCTCCCGCTCTGGGTGGAGCGGAAGGGAGTGTCAGACTCTTACTGACTAAAACCCATCCATGTTCCTTCCTTAGCCCTTTCTGTTCCAGGGCAGCGGTAACCCTTTAAAAAATATTAAACAAAAAAAAAAAAATTAGACAATAATGGAATATAATAATTTTCATATATTGCTTGCGAGGGGGGCTCCTGGCCGCATGGATCGAAGGCCGCGGTCGGTTTGTGGATGGGTGACCATCCATTACAACATATCGAACCCCTCCATGCTTCGGAAAGCATTTAATACAATCAAATCAACTAAAATCTCTATCCCAGTTGATAGCAATACGCTCACCACCTATTAGGTACATGGGACATAAACATAATAACTAGCTAAATAAAGGATGATTTCCACCAAACGGCTCGTATAAGAACGGATTTTACAATCTTTAAACGATATTGAATCGTGTACACAGTATTCAAAGTCTATATTACCAAGCCGCGCACACACAGCACAGCAGCTTGACCGCGGGCGTCTTCCACGACACGCGATTGTAGCCGAAAGTATGCTGCGACGCGCGGTCGGCTCCGTTCGCCTGTCGACGTATCCGATCGAATCCTTTCGGAATTAGAACACGTCGACACGGTAGGAATTAAACTATTTGCCTGGCGCAGAAACGGATAAGTTCACAAGCGACGGGAGCCGATCGTATGCGTCGACATCCTGCCGGACGCGATCGGCTGTCGCTGCATCCTCCGATGCGATGCGAGCCATGTGGTGGAAATCATTCTTTAGGAATGGCTAGTAATATCAATTTTAAATAGCCTTTAAGTCTAAGGGATTCAAACTTTGTCATTGTTAACCACTAAAACAATTAATTTATCAGATAATCTCTCTGTTTTTAGTCTACGCTCATGTAATCCAGTCCAGCTTATATTAATACCGCCTTCATACACTTCATACTGTTCCAATTAACGCTAAGTAGCGTCCGCAAAATAATGGAATTTTCATTGTTAGAGGTACTGTAAAGTGTGGGTACGGGGATAATCTGTTATTGGGTTGAAAACTCGGGTATAGAATGTGGGTAGATGAAGGTTTTATTTTTATGTAGATTGAAAACAGTGGTGTTATTTTTAGAAATAAAAGGGTGGGTGGTTATGTCAGTATGACCACACTTCCGACTGGAGCCGGGAATACCAGCACCCTAATTGCGTAACACACAATCAATCTCAATCTGAATCATTTTGAAGGATATTGCTAATCCATTGCTTCATATGTTCAAAAAATGTGTCATGGTGTCTGCTCAACAACGTAAATAACGCAATGAATGTTGTTGAACTGTCAAAATGAAACCGATTCCCATTGATCGTGTGTTACGCAATTATGGTGCCGATTCAGCGTCACCGTCCGACTTGAGCCGAGTATACGTGATTTAGCGTCACCGACTGACTGGAGTCGGGAATACCCTATTCAACGCCACCGACGATTTGAGCCAAGTATACCCTAGCTTGACGGTTCAGTTTCGTCCACTGTCCAGAAAGAGTAAATAAGTGTTCACATCAAAAATCAATATAGGCTCGTGCCTGAGTACCTACGTGCCTGAGTGCCGCGGTCGATCCGTGGATGGGTCACCGTGACCATTTTTATTATGTACCGAGACCCCTCCGTCACGGTAATATATATTACCGTGCCTCCGTGCCTCGAAAAGCACGTTGAGTTGTTGGTCCCGGCTGTCATTCCTAGATATTTAACAGTCGTAAAGTAACGGGTTGTCAGCAGGTTATTTTTTATCAGAGATTATAATTTAATAACATTTTAAAAAGCCAGATACCACCGATTTGGTGAACACCCACATAACATCACGCCCGTATCCTCGAAGGGTTAGGCAGAGGTGTATAATTGTATATATATATACCTATATATATTAATATATAATAATATATATAAATATATTTTTATGTATTTATATAATCGTATTGCTGCGACTAAATGCAGATTTGTGGTTGGCGTCTGCATCTTGTCGCTGCGACTAGACGCAGAGCGGTCGTTTGCATCTGCGTCTTGTTACTGCAACTAGTCGCAGAGTTGTCGTTTGCATCTACATATTATTACTATCGCTATGACTAAACGTTTGCATCAGCGTTTTGTCCCTGTGACTAGATGCAGAGATTTCGTTTGTGTCTGCGACTAGTCGTTGCAAGTTTTTTTTCTAAGCAATTTTGTTGTTTGTACAAATCTAATCTTATCTTTTCCGAATGTTAAATGTCAACGACTTATCGTGCCCTTACGGTGTTCCCACGCTCTCTGTGAGTGGGACAATTGTGATTTTAACTAAGAAGGTTTATCCTTGAGGTTTCAATCAATTAACTCAACCTATCGCAGTCCAGCATAAGCATACATAATCATCTGCCTCGCTTTTTCCCAACTATCAAAATCAAAATATTTTATTTCACATAAACCTACATGGCTACTTATGAAACGTCAGAAGCTAGGTGCACGGTTCCAATTGGACGTTTCCTATGGAGAAGAGCCGGCAAGAAACTCCACGGTTACTCTTTTAAAAATAATTGGTTTTTATACAATGTTTTCAAAAAGGTATGAAAGAACAGCGGGCTATGTAGGGGATCAGCTTCCAGTCTAACCGGATGCATATGAATACCAGTATTTTACATGGAGTGACTGCCTATCTGACCTGCACAACCCAGTAACTGGGTAATACGATACCCCTTGGCCCGGCCCGGGCTACTGACGACCCGTAACGACTGTCAAAGATTCACGAATGAAATAAATTGACACACAGATAGTTTATAGCCAGGATTAACACATAGCATACTTTTTATCTCGATATTCCCACGGGATCGAAACTTATGCGGCTGAAACCGCGGGGCATAGCTAGTTTGAAATAAATGCTTTGAGTTGAGTTTGAGTTTTGTTAGTTTTATTATAGTCCCATGTAACAGGAGAAGAGCATGTAGCCATTACCGAGCACCAAATACCCTGAGAGGGTGAACAATACATGTAAAAACCATTTGGGGTATCTGCATAATACTTTTACTGTTAGTAAAAGTGCTGTAAACACAAAAGTGTACTTAACACATTTTTTCATTTGTATTCACATTATATGGCAGAAAATAAAAGCAGAAGGGAAAATGCTCTACTTCACATCAAAACTATCTTCATTATAGTTTTATATTAAAACCTCCATTTGTATTTTAAAAGGGGTTGAAGTAGAGCATCTTTCTTTGCGTCACATTTTTAAGTTTATTTTTATAATTAACTAGCTTTTGCCCGCGACTTCGTGCGCGTGAAGCAACTTTCTTAATTTTTTTTTTGTAAGAACCATCCTCGTACTACAAGGATATTCTAAAAAAGAATTAGCTAAATCGGTTCAGCTGTTCTCGAGATTTGCGCTTAGGAACACATTCAGCGATTCATTTTTATATAATAGATATTAAGAATCCGAAATTATCTCTGTCTGCCTGTTATTTTTTTCACGTCTTAACGGTTGAACGGATTCTGACGAATTGACAATTAGATAGAACATCACCAGCCGGTCAATTCTGCAAGAATCTCGCCGTGAAAACTGGGCCTGACTGGAGGACCGGGCTGGCCACGTCTGCCGTATGCCCAATGAGTTGTGGGCCAAAATAACCACCACGTGGAGCCCTGACATAGCTAGAAGGCTTCGCGGCCCCGTAGAAGATGGCGGAACGAGGTGGACAAAATAAACCCCTAGTGGTCCACTTTAGCCCTGGATTGAAATAGCTGGAAGTCATGGGGACAGGCATTTGCCCAGCAGTAGAATGATGCTGACTAACAGGAACAGTAAGATACATATTTATATTATGTAGCAAGTACCGAAGCTGTTATTTTGACAGACGTCAAATATAATACGTGATCATCGCATTTTGACGTACGAAAAGAAATACAACAGCATGCAAAATACAAAAGCGATTTACACATAGAACAATTCTTTTTTGCACGTATACCGAATAATCGAGACCAACTTCGAAATATTAGGGGTGAAAATAGCCTTGAATTTAATGAGTTTTTCAATAGCTATACTACGGGATTAACTGAGGGGCTTGTGGCTAAATGGTAAGACCCACACGGGTTGATCGAAGGACCGGCTCCGGTCAGGTAATCATCCATTACATATCGAGACCCGTCCATGCTTCGGAAAGCATGTTAAGCCGGTGATTCAGGCTTTCACTCGTAGATTTTTGACAGTGGTTACGGGTATAGGTACCGATGCCCAAAAAGTTGGCCAACCAGTCTTACCAATTGTTACCCAGTACCTGGTATGTGGTGATCATATCAATTCTCATTATTTTAAGAATCTGTCAAAAATACCTCTAATTTCCCTACATTTTTGGCAAGTTGACATTGATTGTCACTGAGATGAGATTGCGACTAGATTTTGAATGTTTTTAATTACGGGAATGGCCCTTCAGATAGGCAGTCGCTCCATGTAAAATACTGGTATTCAGCTGCATTCCGTTAGACTTCTTCTTTCCAGCGAAAGCACTAGGAATTGGTGAAGGGCGGTCGTTTTGGGGGACTGTCTTTTGTAATTTCTCAAGACTTTTGATTTTGATTTTATTTGACTGGAAGCCGATCCCAGCTTATTTGGGAAAAGATAAGATAGATAAGGTAAGTTTTGATTTGTCTTAAACATGGTATGTAACAACAGTTGTTACAGTCAGGTTTTGATATATAATGTCCACATGTTTAGCTATACAGAATTTTATATATCAATTGCATGCAAAATAATGAATACACGAGTTAAAGGTGATCTACACAATCTCACAGATTCATTGGTAATACAATAGTAGGTAGTCATTCAGATACATTACAAACATTTTCATTAATATCTGTAAGTAGGTACATAAATATTTTATATTTATATAAAGACCAGGCAGATTGGTGTACCTACCTAGTTATGGAACGGGTTGTTTCTCGTATATGCGATTCAGAGTCGAGTATACCCGATTCAGCGTCACCGTCCGACCAGGGCAGAGTAGGTACACCCAATTTAGCGTCATCGACCGACTGGAGCCGAGTATATATTATGCGATTCAGAGCCGAGTATACCCGATTCAGCGTCATCATCCGACTGGAGTCGAGTATACCCGATTCAGCGTCACCGTCCGACCAGAGCCGAGTATACCCGATTCAGCGTCATCGATCGCCTGGAGCCGAGTATACCCGATTCAGCGTCATCATCCGACTGGAGTAGAGTATACCCGATTCAGCGTCACCGTCCGACCAGAGCCGAGTATACCCGATTCAGCGTCATCGATCGCCTGGAGCCGAGTATACCCGATTCAGCGTCATCATCCGACTGGAGTAGAGTATACCCGATTCAGCGTCACCGTCCGACCAGAGCCGAGTATACCCGATTCAGCGTCATCGATCGCCTGGAGCCGAGTGTATGAGTTTCAGAGCCGAGTATACCCGATTCAGCGTCATCATCCGACTGGAGTCGAGTATACCCGATTCAACGTCACCGTCCGACCAGAGCCGAGTATACTCAATTCAGCGTCATCGACCGCCTGGAGCCGAGTATATGCGATTCAGAGCCGAGTATACCCGATTCAGCGTCACCAATCGACTGGAGTCGAGTATACCCGATTTAGCGTCACCGTCCGACCAGAGCCGAGTATACTCAATTCAGCGTCATCGACCGCCTGGAGCCGAGTATATGCGATTCAGAGCCGAGTATACCCGATTCAGCGTCACCAATCGACTGGAGTCGAGTATACCCGATTCAACGTCACCGTCCGACCGGAGCCGAGTATACTCAATTCAGCGTCATCAACCGCCTGGAGCCGAGTATACCCGATTCAGCGTCACCGATCAACTGTAGCCGAGTATACCCGATTCAGCTTCACCGCTCCGAGTGTGACGCTTCAGTTTCATTCACTGTTCAAGACCTCAATGTGCTCCTAAGGAAGTTTTCTCTTTAAAAAAATAACTAACTCAAGAGTGTAAAACTTTAATTTAATTTTCCCATCCCCTGGCAGTTACGCATGACATTTAATTAGTTAAACTAAAAGTTACCAAGGTAGTTTAGGAGCTCGCAAACCGAGAGTTAAAGTAAACAGCTGAAATTTATGTTGATTAATCAAATTAACTGGAGTTAAATGTGTCTACCAATCAACACGGAGATAATTTAATGAAGGCGGGTTTTTATTTGATCTAAACATTTATTTATTAGGACAGTCCTAGAGTTTCTTTACAAAAAGAGAAAGATTAAAGTATCCTCTTCATCATCACCATCTTACCCAACTCAAGAAGATTGTGAAACTTACCTGAAAAAATAAAAGAAAATATTATTAGTTTGGCACACTTTATACTCAAAATCAAAAGTCGTTTATTCAAATTAGG
The DNA here is from genome assembly GCA_949629185.1 of Apamea crenata. NCBI lineage: Eukaryota > Metazoa > Arthropoda > Insecta > Lepidoptera > Noctuidae > Apamea > Apamea crenata. Next base: position 4,767,637 of record OX451380.1, on the reverse strand, counting down.
CTGAGAATCAGCACTTTTCGAACGTCAAAATTACAAAAGACAGTCCCCCAAAAACGCCCGCCCTTCACCACTTCCTAGTGCTGTCGCTGATATTACGACTAAAGAGTAGTGAGGGCTCCGTGATAAGGGCGTAGTGAGGGCTCCGCAACTTACGAGTTGTATTATTTTTGCAACACCACTACTCTCAAAAACGGTGAAGGAAAACATCGTGAGGAAACCGGCATGTCTTAGAACCAGAAACTCGAAGACTTGTAACATCTACCAACCCGCACTGGGCGCGTGTGGTAGATAGAATAGAAAACAGAAAATATTTATTGTCCAGGTAATACAGTGAGCAGGTTCACAGGTTTATAGCAAGTTAAAACGACATGAGTGGCTTAAAATATTACCTACAGCTAGGTTACAATATGGTATTTGCTGTGAAGTGAAGTGAGCCCCAAACTAGCCAGTTAGTCTGTATCTTGGGGCTCGGAGTACGTATTCCAGAGTGGAGACTAGAGAGGTGATTTCAGGTATGGTAGGGTGTGTGTGTATGTTTTTGTGGTGTGTGTGTGTGATGTGCGTGTGGTGTGTGTGTGACTGGTGTGGGTGTGTGTGTGGGTAAGGGTGTGTGTTTGTTCCATTGTGCTTCGTTTGATTTGGTGTCAGGTCAGGGTCTTTATATTAGTTGTTCCGAGTCATCACAACCAGTGCTATGGTTATTTTACTATTTTTTGCAATTGAATGAAGTAGTATTTTTAATTTCGCAGAGTTTGCAGACTTTACTGTAAGTATTAATGAGAGGGTAGATTACTGCTCACTCCCTCTCTCGAGGAGGCCTGTGTCCCAGCAGTGGGAACATTATAGGCTGATTATGCTTTTTGGGTGTAGGGTACTAAACACAAATCGACCCTATCTATACAGGCGCCATACCACATTATGTTAAATAAAGGAACCTTTCCTACGTACTTTCATAAACTGCCCTATTTAAAAAGTAGGTTCCAAACCCCCCCTTTTCAGCCCCATCTTAGAGACAATTTTCCGCTCACTGAGTGACACCGTACGTTTCTATTGTATCACTTCCATTCATACCTACTGCTGCATTTCTTAACATTTCTACATATAAGTATCTTATGTAATACCTTTCATAGATATTATGTGAAAGAAATATGTGGTTTTCCGTTCGTATGTTTTGTAAAGAAAATAATAAATAAATAAATCCCTGGACATTTCACACAGCACCATTTGTCCCAAGCTAAGCAACCTAATGCTTGTGTTATGGTAACAAGATGGCTGATAAACTACTTATATACAATTTTTTTTTGTAAATACATACATATTATAGATAGAAAAACACCCAGACTCGGAACAAATACATGTAGGTCATACAAATATTTGTTCCGTGCGGGAATCGAACCCGCGACACGCAGCGCAGCAGTCAATCGCTTAACCACTGCGCCAACTGTGCCGTCAAATGTTTGCAATGAAGTTCAGAAATACATATACAAACATAGGTATCTTATGTAATACCTTTGATTGATTTTCTGTGAAAGTAATAATAATTATGTCGTTTTCCATTCGTAATAAGTAAAGAAAATGGTTGAAATCAAAATCAAAAGTCATTTATTCAAATTAGGTTGAGAGTCAGCACTTTTCGAACGTCAAAATTACAAAAGACAGTCCCCCAAAACGCCCGCCCTTCACCACTTCCTAGTGTTTTCGCTGGGAGAAAGAAGTGGCGCAATAAACTCCACAGGAGCACAGCTGTCTGTTCAGTTAAAAAATACAGCAATGAAGGTAAGAAAAAAGTACACGTTCTATAATATTTAACTTTTGTCACTTCTGAGCGCTTGTCTTTTTTCTATACTTTAATGCATAAAATTCAAAATGTGCCAATTGCCTAATACATATTTCTGGAGTTATCGACTTGTCCACAAATAACTTAACTTCGTGCGAGTCGCCTGTGGAAATAATAATATCATTTAAAAGTGACGATTCGCCGCAAAATCATGCGAATCGACTAATAAGCTCAAAATTCGAATGGTGTCTCGTTGTGAATCTGCGATGATTTACTTTAAAAACAAATGAGTTCGCTTTCGTATTGTGTGCGCTCACTTGAGTGAGGTGAGCAGTGAACTTTATAGACTAGCAGTAGGTACAAGACACAGGTCTATGAGTGATTGGGACTACTGCTGTCTGTAGACATCTTTTACACAAAGGAGTTTCCAAATGCGTTGCCAACTTTAGGGACAAAGTTGAATGTCACATGTGCTTGTAATTTCACTTGTAGTTTTCAAAGTAGGATACAGCTATGCTACTTCGCGACGGAAACGGGCATGGTGTATAATTTATCAAACGAACTCGCACACTAATAAGACGTGCTACTATTATAGATGGTCTAAAAATTTGCCTGCACCCTAACTGCTTGACACACATAATTTTTTTTCCTCTAACCTCTACTGTCCAACTGCAGCTGGGCAAAGGCCTGCCCCATATTCTTTCACCTTTCCTTGTGTAGTGCCTTTTCCATCCAATCGGTAAGGAACAAGTCCAAATCGTGACGCGAGTGTTTCTATCAATCACAATCTGAATCATTTTGAAGTATATTGCTGATCCATTGCTTCATATGTTCGAAAAATTTGTCTGCTCAACAATGTAAATAACGCAATGAATGCTGTGGAACTGTCAAAATAGAAGCCATTGCTAATAATAGTGTGTTACACAACTACCCCGCCGCAAACATCTATAGGTGTTAAAGAATAGAATAGAAACGAAAAAAAAAAATTCATTATTAAAAAAAATATATAGACACTCGAATATCTATGCTTGACTCCCATAATAAATACTGGCTCCTTATTTTTTCACATCCATTACCCTAGGGTTTACGTAATATTTACCGTCATTGAAGCGGAGTAAAGATTTTATGCAAAATGTCTCAAGTAAATTTAAAAATTTATATTTATAGTATATGCACAGATGAGCTCCTGAGCTCCTACACTAGAGGAACTTCAACGACATTTATGTATTTAATTTAGCCATCACTGTTACGCTGCTGAGCAAGCCCCCCCCCCCTCAAATCCTTCCAAGCATCCTTTTCCTGAGCCACCTCGATCCAACCCTTGCGGTACGCGTCAAGGTTGTCTCGCCACCTTCTCCAGGGCCGGAATCGTCAGCGCCGTCCATACTCAGGCACCAACGAACAAAATAAATAATAATTATTCGATGGTCTAGAAAATAAGCCTGGTAAGTTCTAGAATTCTAAAAGTGCTGACCTGAAATTGTCCCGCCGCAGTAATCAGCACGTTTCTGTACACATTTCCTAGACTATATTACGCGATAAAAACGATTAGAATTAACATAAAATTACGACTGTATTACCCGAGTGGTTAGGCAGGAGAGTATGACACCCACCTTTCAGACTCTAAGCTGCTATTGAAAAAAATCCTAATGGATTTTTTTTTCCCACGTGGGAACCGAATCTAACACCTCTAGTTCAGCAGTCACACTTGTAACCACTGTAGACCTAACTATGTAGTTAATAGTTTATTAAGTACATAAACGATCACTACGTAATTAGGTATAATACAAAGTCTATAGTTTAGACATGTTCAGGATGTTAAATTCAATTAAAAGTTGGTATTTATTTAATGTTATGCTTAAAACAGTTGTTATAAAAATAAGATTTTTGGCATTTTCAATCTCAAATAGCAGCCAGGGGGGGGGGGGGGTTAATTGTAGAATTTTGCTGCAATAGTAAAAATGTTCAAGATGTCATTTTCCATAAGAAAATAGTACTTTTTTATTCTGGGTTTAATTTTTTGGTATAAAATGTTCGTCACTTGAATGGTGTCCTTTGACACATCGTGTGCCAAATTTTACCAGTCAAGCGGTTTATAGCTTGGATTAACACATATGGTACTGTAGAGGTTCTCTGCCGAAGGCGACTTCATATAATGCAGGCCGGCTATATTTATGCGCGGGTTCCATTTTGTTCAAGCTAGTGTCAAAGATTCTTATTAGGATTTTTGTTTAGTTCTGTCAGTGGTAATTTAGTGAACAAAATGTAAAGACGTTCGCCCAATATATATTTTAAAAGGAGTCTTAAGTCGTTTGATTCCTCCTGGTACGTAGAGGGCTCTTCCAGGCCCCTACAGTACTTTAAATCCCAGCAGTACATACCCGTGGGATATTTTCCAACATCCGCAGGCAAAGCCACAGTAAAAAGCTAGTGTTACATAAGACGAAGTTAACGGAAATGAATAATTACACCTTATACAACAAGTTACCCGGTTCAAAGCGCCCCTAAGTAGGATTGAGTTACAAAATATATGACTCCAACTAAGATATCCTATCACAAGTACCTACCTAAGTGTAAGTACGTGTTAGGGTAGAATTTAATACGACAGGGTAGAAGTATAGGGGTAGTTAGAAGGAAGTTTAAATTAAAGTTGTCAAAAAATAAAAGGCCCGTTTTGACATTTGAGAATGCGTTCTTGACACCACCAGTTTCATACAAACGAATACGTGTTTTGCGAATTTGATCTTTATTAACTACTAGAACTGTCAATGTCAAAACGGGCCTTTTATGTTTTGACAACTTTAAGATATCCTATCACAAGTACCTACCTAAGTGTAAGTACGTGCTAGGGTAGAATTTAATACGACAGGGAAGAAGTATAGGGGTAGTTAAATGGAAGTTTAAATTAGGTACCGTACTTGAGAATTTGGGATTTATTGTTTCTTTTCTCGATCTGTTACCAAAGGATTCTCGGATATTTTGGTCTTATTGCCCGTCGGGAACCAGATAATCTAGAAAAGTAACTTTTCAGCAACTTTTCTAGATGGGAGAAGACCTGGCGGACGATCACCTGTGGTCAGACCAAGTAACTGACTGGGACTCTCTGTTACGACCGCCCTGAGAGAAGCATATATAGATATTATTAGATTTAAGTTGCTCACCGTTTCTTTCGTATCAACAAGTATGAAATAGGTATTACTTTAATCAGATCATTCTACTACATCTCATAATCAGCCAATAATGTTCCCACTCCTGGGACACAGGCCTCCGCCTGTGTGCAGATGGGAGACGAAGTAGAACAGAGAGGAGTCTCTGCGTCTCCTCTGTTCTAACGACGTAACATAATTATGTATTAAAACTCAAAGCATTTATTTCAAATAAACCAGTTACAGGCACTTTTGAATTGTCAAGAGGTTGGTCAGTCAGAAAGATGAAGCCATACCATTCCAAAGCGTAGTAGGTACAGTCACGAGCACCAATATGTTAACACTTGGCAACTTTCAATTGCGATTTTTTCGTGAAATAATGAATGCAACGTTGAAATACGACACATTACATGAACCTATGGGTTCAAAAATGCTATATTCGTAAAAACATACAGTTTCATACAAAAATAGCGGTTTAAATCGCTTTTGAATAAAGCTGAGTGTATAAATACTTTTGCTCGTGACTGGACGTGACCTATGGAGAAGAACGGGCAAGAAACTCCACGGACACTCTTTTTAAACCATTAAATTGCTACCAAATATGAATTTACTTAGTTAATAAGCCACTACTTAGAAACTTTTTGTGCTATGCATATCGTGTATATCGTAAAGATTTATTTGCGAGGTACCTAAGTGTTAGAAAACGTGCTAAGGTAGAATTTAATACGACAGGCGGGTAGACGTATGGTAGGGAAGTTTAAATTAGGAACTTGAGAATTCTGGAATATAATGTTTTTTTTTTTTTTCTTAAGTTCAGACCTTTGTCGTGCAGTGTAAAAATATAAACCATAATTATGTTCGTATTATTATAACATAACAACATGCCTTGTTTCCCCGAAGGGTTGGGCAGAAGTCATCATCTGTCTAGCCTTTTCTCAACTATGTTGGGGTCGGGTTCCAAATGCAGCTGAATAACAGTATTTTACACGAAGCGACTACCTATCTGACCTCCACTATCCAGTTATTGGGTAATACGACAACCCCTTGGTAAGACTGGTTGTCAGACTTTCGGGCTTCTGACGACCTGTAACGACTGTCAAAGATCCACAAATGACAGCCGGGACCAACGGTTTAACGTGCTTTTCGTGGCACGGAGGGGTCTTGGTATGTAAAGATGGTCACCCAACCGCGGCAAGCGTAGCTTAACCATCAATCAAACGGTGTGGCTGTTATTTCTTAGCCACAAGCAAAAAACAACAATTAAAAACAACAACAAAACAAACAACAACAACAAACAACAACAACCACAAACAACAACAACAAACACCAAACAAAAAACACACAACAATATTTTTTTTTATTTATTCAATTTTCTTAGCTACAAGTAAAAAAATCGAAGACATATATGTGACACTTACTAACGACTTGACGAGAGAAGGCCGGTGTCCCAGCAGTGGGAACATTATCTAAACTACCGAGCCTCTTCACCTCACTAACATACAGCCATTTTAAAATTTAAAGCCGTAACTCGAAATAGCCTAAGTTAGAATCTACTTAGCGAGGCTACCAGGGTGTTAGATAATTTAAGCGTCAGGACGACGTAATTCTACAGGCTAATGAAACTGAGTACGCCTGACAGACGCATTCAAATTAGCGGTTTTAGGTGTTTATTGCTAGGCTTTAATTAAGCTTTACGCAGGATAGAAACTGTAATGTTAAAGCTATGCCATAAGACGCAAAATTATGCTTTTGATGACAAAAACACTACACATACTTTATATTAATCCATATTAATATCCTTACTTCCTACTAATATTATAAACGTGAAAGTTTGTATGGATGGATGGATGTTTGACACTCTTTCACGCTAAAACTACTGAACGGATGAAATTTGGTACACAGATAGTTTATAACCAGGATTAGCACATATAATACTTTTTATCCCGATATTCCCACGGGATCGAAACTTATGCGGGTGAAACCGCGGGGCGCAGCTAGTAACATTATAAATGCGAAAGTAAGTTTGTTTGTTACCTTTTCACGCCTAATCCACTGAACGGATTTCGATAAAATTTTACAAGGAGACAGGTGGCATCCTGGGAAAGGACATTGTTTTATTTATAGGGGCGTGAATTGATCATCACATGCCGGGACTATTTATATCTATATATTTTATTTATTCATAAAAATTAAACTTGACTTGAGACTTCTAAACTTATTCCGGAAGGTTTATGTGTATAATACACTTATACAATTAAAGTACCTAATTTCGATGTTTTATCAAGTCATAAAAACCGCGCGAAGCAGGGACGGGGGGCTAGTAAAAAAAAATAACAAAATCTGAATTTCAAATGAATCATGATTCGAACAAATATTTATAAAACAGACGAGTTACACCATCACTGTAAACAGACTTTTAATTAAAAAATTCTGTCTGAAAGCAATAAATTGCCGTTAGAGAGAAAAAGTTAAATTGGGCATAAATAACGTCGAAACAAAAATGAGATTATGATGTACGCAGTGGTTCCTTTAAAATTATGGTTTTAATACAACAAGTTCTCACGGGTAGTCATTTTGTATCTACTATTTTGAAACACGGGTCACGGTTTATCTAATCCAAAATGGCTACCTAACCATTTGTCTATGGAAATCTGCAGTGTATTGCTTTTTATATCTTTTGGCCAAGGTAGTAAATGGAACGCTGAGTACACACTAACAGTAGAAAAGGCTTCATTTTGACAGTTCAACAACATTCATTGCGTTATTTACGTTGTTGAGCAGACACATTTTTCGAACATATGAAGCAATGGATTAGCAATATCCTTCAAAATGATTCAGATTGAGATTAATAGTGTGTTACGCAATTAGGGTGCAGATTCTACGCTCGTTTGGAGTGTACTGAGATATCTATGGAAAATACGTGACGAAATGTAAGTACCGACGCGCGACGGCGTGTTTATGACTTCAATACTTTTTAAAATGACCAACGACACAGGAAATTACGGTAATGTGCATTCAAATTCAAACACTTTAATTCGAGCGAAGACTCATATAGAGTTAGTAACATTGTCCTTACAACTAAGTGTTAGTAAAGAGCACGATACGATGGCACATGTAACTGACAACAGTGAATCATACACGGACAGTCCACTCTGTCAGCAATCATTTTCAGAACCCTGTTGGGGCTGGCCATGACTCGAGCCACCATCGACGCTGCGCGTTTGCGTAAAAATAGTCGACACGCGCTGCCGCAGACATCCCTGACGCACTGCAACGCCATGGCAACCCCATCAGTTTTCTGAATGCGTTATTTTTTTTTTAAGAAATAATAGTTTATTTAATCAAATAAAAATGTTAACAATAAATACCATACTTATGCTAGTTAACAAATCAGGTAGGTGTAGCAGCCAGCACCCTTAATAAGTTATAAAATAACTTTTATTAAGGGCAGTGGTACAAGCCCATATAATTCAATTTCACAAAAGAATTGCAGGAGAATTAGTGCGTGTGTGTGTGTTAATAAATTGGACACGAAGGGCTCCATACGACGCCCGCGAATATCCCTCTCACAAGCTGCACGTGTGGAAGGTGGAACAGAATGCTCTAAAGAGCGTCAGCTTTACATCTGCAGCACAACGTGCAAACCTGCGGGCTAGGCATTTGTCGAATTTCTTTCGCGTATTTTCAGCTAGTGTGTCACTTTACTTATATTGTGGACGATACTTTATTAAACTTCTGCGTACGTAGACCCCGAATATAAATTTATAAAACCCTAAATTAGTTTTTCGCAGTTCGTATGAAAGTTGGGTGTCGAAATCTTGTCACGTCAAGATTGTGTTATAAATATTGTATCAGATGCCATGGTTACTTAGATTAAACTTTAGATTCTATCTAATCTTGTTGGTTAGAAAATAATTCTATTTTTGGAGGTATGAGGAACAGGGTGTAAAGTTCACTCATACTCTATAGAAAAGGGAGGATCCTCCGACCACACGGGTGCAGTTGTGTCTGGCGGGCAATTGCCCAACGATTGATATTGGGAAATTGTATCGATGCTAATGGCACGGTAAACTCTGCTTGCGAGATGCAGGATTTGCGTGACGTCAGTATGACGCGTTGTTCGCATGTGGCGTTGTAGATACCCCTACATATTTCTCAATATACAAGGTGGCAGGGACATCGACGGTACATGATTCTGAACCCTCCTGCGTCGATCTTTTCGTCAAACTGCTGATCCATAAATTTTGACTGCGTGGGTATTGCACTTTTCTTTTGAAACAGCTGTTTTCTTATTAAAACCGACAAAAATTTTCACCCATCCACGCATCAACCGCGGCAAGCGTAGCGTAACCTAATCGATGGAACCATGCGGCTGTTATTTCTTAGCCACAAGCAGATTTAAACCCACAACCTTGTGCATGAGAGGCGAGGCTTTCACCACTGTAACTACTTAGAGCTTTTTGTAAAAGAGCTTCAGTGGTACACCCACACACACAGGCCTCTCTGTGAGAGGGAATGGGCCGAAACCGTAAACAACCACGCGGGTCCAGTGCGGGTTGGTAGATGTCACATGTCTTCGAATTTTTGGTTATAGGACATGCCGCCTTACCATATTTTCCTTCACCGTTTGAGAGCAGCGGTGATGAAATAAATCACTCAAAGTAAAGTGTCTATCTGAGTTGAAACCCACTCGTGAGTCAAGCTCGTTACGTTTGCTCTCAGACATTTTAATGCCCCAAAAATGTGATAAAACCGTCAGCCAGGCAGAAAAATATACATTTGAATACTCCATTTCAGAGTACCCTACTTTAGAGCCTACACGTCATTTGGGCCCCATTATCATATCACATTCGTCGAGCTAAGTACCTCAGCAGGTAATTGTCAGGGTCTTTTGTACCTTCATAACGAGATATTTGAATTAATGTTATTAAATGGCCCGGGGTTAAAGGCTTGAAAGGGTTAATTTTAGGAGAGGAATTGTGTGATGATTTGAGTAATGGGTAGTTGTATTATAAGCTAGTTCTTGGTACTGGTTTTGTACAGAGAAGGGACGAGCATTGTTGAGCTCTGAGTGTTGCGATTAATCAGGTTCTTCAGTATAATTTATTTATTTATCTACTTACATGTACCATTACAGGATATAACCCAATGCGGTAAATGCGCTTATCCTATAATATCCTCCCGAGTGGCTTCGGTCACGGTAGCCAATCTCAACGGTGATTATCTGGACCCCACGACACAGGAATCCTAGTGTGGGATCCAGGGAATTTGTAAAAACCTAGCACCTAAGGCTCATTGTAAACTACTAGTTTTGTTTTTTTTATATGTACCGTGCTTCTTTTCTGAACTGAATAAAGTTTATTATTATCGGGAGTGTTCTTCTTTCTCAGCTTTAAGGCTGGTTTTAGCTACATTTATGGGCCAAAGCTAAGTAAATGCAGCGTGTGGTGAATTTTATGGTGAATAATCACCATAAAATTCACACACGCTGCATAATAATAATATTATTATTAGCCAGGAGATATTATAGAGCATAAGTGTATGCGTAAACACAGGTGCACTCTCTGTTTCATTACTCTCATAGTCCGATGGGACGGCAATCCGAAAACCGGAGAGAGACCAGGCCTAGGACCGCCTTTACGTTGTATCCGAGACACGGGGGTATCAAACCGCCAACTTCCGAACTCCGGGATGTTACTAAGAAATTCGTAATGGCAAACCTAATAACACTTTGTCCGACCTGGCAATCGAATCCCCAAGCTCAGCAGTCGCGCTTGCAACCACAAGCCCATCGGGGCAGTCTTCACTATAATTATGATTCAACAGTCATAATTACAGTCAGGGTCTAAGGCAAGGGCGGCGGGATCGTCCGAAAGGGTTACCGCTGCCCTGAAACAGAAAGGGCTAAGGAAGGAACACGGATGGGTTTTAGTCAGTAAGAGTCTGACACTCCCTTCCGCTCCACCCAGAGTGGGAGGGGTCACTTGATGATTTCCCATCCAAAAAAAAGGGGTCTAAGGCACTAGACGGCCAATTATATTGCACAATATCACGAACTGCGCAATTTTTTTGACCATACATAATCAGCCTATACTGTGCCCATTGCTGGGATACAGACCTACAGCTGTCTGTGAGAGGGAGTGGACCGTAATCCACCTCTCGAGCCCAGTGCGGGTTGGTAGAGGTCACGTATCTCCGAATTTTTGGTTTTATTTATATATTTATTTAAAATTTTCGCACAAAAAGGCATTATCTACCAGTCAGCCAAGGCTGGTGAAGAGATTAGATGGCAGGTGCTTTGGTTGAGAGGAGGAGGTTTGTGTTTGGTTTGGTTTTCACATGCCGGTTTCCTCACGATGTTTTCCTTCACCATTTTGACAGCAGTGGTGATGAGATATTATATACAAAGTAAAGCGGCTCTCTGGGGTCGAACCTCCGACCTACAGCTCCATTCAGCTACAGCTCCACTGCCATTGCTTACTAAAAGTTATTAATTCTACACCCGTATCCGTGCCAACATCATTCATCACCCTTTTATTACGATCGAAAACTTTACGGAAAAAAAAACCGTAGCCGGTTGTAATTGGAAAAAATGTACCTCTATACAGTAGTCTTGACAGGGGACCCGATTGATACCCCGATCCATCTCTGGACCACAAAAACCAGGCATTAACTTGAATGGAGGCGTTTCTTGAATGGAGTACGTTCCCTTTTTAATTTTTACATTTATTTTGCTTATTAATTCAATCAATCAATCAAAATATTTTATTTCACATAAACCTAGGCACTGATGAAACGTCAGAAGCTAACATGAACGAGCTATGATTAAGAGAAGGTGCACGGTTCTAATTGGTCGTTTCGTATGGAGAAAAGCCGGCAAGAAATTCCACGGTAAGGCCACGTGTCCACGGCAAGAAAAATCGCCGGGTCTATGCAAAAATCTTGTCTGCGCCAGACAAGATTTTTGTCTTGTGCAGCGCCGACGCAGTGTACACTAGTCGTGTGTAGAAACGACACGAATTCTTGCATAGACCCGGCGATTTTTCTTGCCGTGGACACGCGGCCTAAATCTTTTAAAAATAGTTGGCTTTTACAATGTTTTAAAATTACTGTTGATAGGGTTTTGTTGTTTGGAATTGGTTCACCTGTTATTGGCAGCTGTATAAGCTGACTCTTATCTACTGTTAATTGAAATTTTCTATACAGAAGCTGTTGGTGTACCTTTATAAATAACATAAATAGTGGACAGCGTAGGCCTGTCAACAAGTACCAGGTTCTTGATAAAATAAAAAAGCACCTTCTAGGTACGGAACCCTAAAACCTAAGACTACAATCCGCTAGGCCACCAATTTAGCTAAGACTGGTCATTAATCAGTCAGCTATCTGCTAGCCCGTTGGCAGCCAGCCTTGCGATAATCCCTAAGTTTCAAATTGATTAATCTCACCCTCGAAATTCTGTTATTTATGATACCTGTCACTGTGTTTGCCAATTGCCGACCTTCGAGTAGCGAGAGGGTTAGATTAGGAGAAGGGTAGTTTTTCAATTTTAATCGTATAATCAAAATCAAAAGTCATTTATTCAAATTAGGCTGAGGATCAGCACTTTTTGAACGTCAAAATTACAAAAGACAGTCGCCCAAAAACGCCCGCCCTTCACCACTTTCTAGTGCTATCGCTGGGAAGAAGAAGTGGCGCAACAAACTCCCCAGCAGCACAGCTGTCTGTTCAATTAGAAAATACTTGATTGTATACAATACTAGTAGGTACCTATGTTCGGTAATTAATATTACAAGACCAGAATATAAAATTAAATAATTTGCCATATGTCAGCTAGGCACGCCAATATACCAACAAATATAATAAAAAGTATACGTACTCAAGCTAAATAATAATTACTTAAAATGTAAATAAAAACTCACTACCCCAATAAAAGCCTTGCTGGGTTCTGTTCCCATAGCTGTCACTTGAAGTCACAAATGATAAAGTCCTAAGATGGTCTTAGGACGAAGTAAAATAAATAAATAAGTTAATACTAATAACCTGTCAGTAAGCTTATTCTGGCGAAAGAACATAATCATTGTCTAGCGTTAATTAGGGCGACCAACTATTCTTATCGTGTAAGTAGTCGTTAATGGAATAGTATGCGTTTGAATGCCTTGCATGCATGTCATTTGGGAAATCAAAGAAAAGGGAGTGAAAAAGAGAGAGGTGATGTAGGTCGTAGGTTTATGGAGGATGAGTGAACTTGCTGTACCTCATAGGTACAGGTTGTTCACTCATCCTCCATAGAAGTGGGAGGATCTTCCGACCAAACAGCTGTCGTGTCTGGTGAGCAATGTATATATGCTAGTTGCGCGGTAAACTCTGCTTGCACGACGCAGAATGTTGCGTAACGTCAGTGTGATGCGTAGTTCGCTCAGACGCTTTACTTTGTGTAAATTATTTCATTACCACTGCTCTCAAAACGGTGAAGGAAAACATCGTGAGGAAACCGGCACGTCCTAGAACCAAAAATTCGAAGACAATACATGTGTCATCTACCCTACCGACCCGTACTGGGCTTGCGTGGTAGATTACGGATTACCACCAGCCGTGGGAACATTATAGGCTGATTATTTATGAGTGAATAGTATGAATGACAGCGTGACGGGTGACGGTGGAGAAGAAGAAAACATGTTGCGCCGACCCTTTTTTTTATTCAAAATCAAAAGTCATTTATTCTTATTAGGCTGAGAATCAGCACTTTTTGAACGTCAAAATTACAAAAGACAGTCCCCCAAAAACGCCCGCCCTTCACCACTTCCTAGCGCTATCGCTGGGAAGAAGAAGTGGCGCAACAAACTCCCCAGCAGCACAGCTGTCTGTTATTATTCTTGGTGGGTGTTTACGAACACATATAGGAAGACGAAGTGTTGGTTAAGAACATGAAGCGTCAGGGAATTTAGACCAGCTCCCCAAACACTGGCTTACTGCGTAGATGGAGACCATCAAGTAAGTCAGTAACCTGTGGTTTAAGAACGTTAGGCTTTTAAACTAGTCTTATACAAGGACTTTAAAGTTTTAAGTTTTACAACCAGTAGATCCTCTTTAAGACTCCTTCAAATAAGCAGTGAGACACAGAATAATACTCAATTCAAAGTCTCAATTTATGTTGAATATATTTATACTGAAACCAAATTAAACATAGTTGACTATGAATAATTATGAGTTTATGACTGATGAGAGTTGTTCTAGAAATCGGTTTTTGAAATATAAAGAACTATTTGTTAAATCGTGACTTATCTAACTTAAAATAAGGTTTGTAATTGTTCTTCTTTTTACCTGACACCAAATCAAACGAAGCAAAATAGAACAAACACACACACCTACGTGTTGTGAATTGTGATTCCTGACCCGCACCCCAATTGCGTAACAATCAATCTCAATCTGAATCATTTTGAAGGATATTGCTAATCCATTGCTTCATATGTTAAAAAAATGTGTCATGATTGTGCCTGCTCAACAACGTAAATAACGCAATGAATGTTGTTGAACTGTCAAAATGAAACCGATTCCGATTGATCGTGTGTTACGCAATTAGGGTGCTGACCACGACATGGAACGGAGATTTTACTATGGCACAAAATAGTTATTTTAATTGTTTTTTATTGTGCCACTTATCCCAGGAATTTGTGCCTTGTACTTTTTGAGTAATAAATAAATAATAAATAAATCCCTGGACATTTCACACAGCACCATTTGTCCCAAGCTAAGCAACCTAATGCTTGTGTTATGGTAACAAGATGGCTGATAAACTACTTATATACATTTTTTTTTTGTAAATACATACATATTATAGATAGAAAAACACCCAGACTCGGAACAAGTACATGTAGGTCATACAAATATTTGTTCCGTGCGGGAATCGAACCCGCGACTCGCAGCGCAGCAGTCAATCGCTTAACCACTGCGCCAACCGTGCCGTCATAAGAGTACGATTGTGGTCGGGCTGGGGATCACGGTTCCTGACCCGATCACAACCAGATATTAAAATATCAATAGTGGGAAGTTACTGATTATGCCAAAAATATGCCACATACACACGTACCATACCATACCTGAAATCACCTCTCCAGTCTCCACTCTGGAATTTGTACTCCGTGCCCCAATATACAGACTAACTGTCTAGTTTGGGGCTCACTAGCAAATACTATATTGTAACCTAGCTGTACTGTAAGTAATATTTTAAGCTACTCATGTTGTCTTACGTCTTAACTGCGTACTGTATTACCTGGTCATTAAATATTTTCGAGTCGATGGTATTTTATTATAAATATTTTGATTTCGACTGTCCGAAATGTGATATATTATTGAGAATCTGTTATTTTGAGAATCTGGTATTTTGAGAATCTGGTATTCTGAGATGAAAGGGTTGGGGCCCAGTATGTTTGCAATAATTGAAAGTAGATATTTCAAAATTACACAGTCACAGTGAGGTTCAAATTTAATAAAAATATGGCATTACACTGCGCTCCAAAACACAGATTACTGACGTTGCTCAAAAAGCCGCTAAGCTGAAGTGGGAATGGGCTGGCCAGGTCTGCCGTATGCCAAATAAGCTGTGGGCAAAAATTAACACTACGTGGAGCACACAGCCCGAAGGCGTGACACAGCCCGAAGGCGTTGCGGAAGACCCCGTAGAAGATGGCCGGACGAGCTGGAGAAAACAAATGACCAGTGGTCTACTTTAGCCCTGGATGGGAAAAGAGTTGAAAGATATTAGGATGGGCAGCAGTGGGATGGTGCAGGCTAACAGTAACAGTACGTCCTCAGTTTCCGATCGAAACTTCTAACCAGCACCGAGTCTCGAGTCGTCCGTGCGACACGAGCCACCCATCAACAATTGTATTTAAGTTCCTTTCCCTTCCCTGCCAGCCTCCTTTGTTGCATTTTTTTAGAATTGTTTTTGTATTTTCGATCGTATTTATTTTGTGAGCATTGCTCATTTTAATTTTCAATGCTACTTTTACTTTCGTTCATATCTTATATTGTGTAATTTAACTAACGATATCTTGTACTTACTATTTATTTGACGGCATGGTTGGCGCAGTGGTTAAGCGATTGACTGCTGCGCTGCGTGTCGCGGGTTCGATTCCCGCACGGAACAAATATTTGTATGACCTACATGTATTTGTTCCGAGTCTGAGTGTTTTTCTATCTATAATATGTATGTATTTACAAAAAAAAATTTGTATATAAGTAGTTTATCAGCCATCTTGTTACCATAACACAAGCATTAGGTTGCTTAGCTTGGGACAAATGGTGCTGTGTGAAATGTCCAGGGATATTATTATTATTATTTCTGTGCTAGTGCTGTGCACTTCTGTAAGTGACGAACTCACAATTCCTAAAACTGTATGTGATTTTTGTTTGTGTACGTCGTAGAGTAAGTCGTTGCAGTACCATATAAATAAATAAATACAAAATCAGTAAAGAGTTATCAAAAACGTGAAAATTTCCAAACAATCACAAAGTTAACAAAAATATGCAACAAAAAAACAGGACAAAACAAATATTTTAGTAATTTCAACTGAAACCCACCCCAAAGGGACGTGCTCGCAATGTCACAAAAGCCACCCCTTTGTGCCTCCAATATTACTGAACGTTTCAGCTTTCAACCCTTGTTTATTTTCAATTCCAACGCTGAAAAAACTATTGTTGGTTGTCATTTTTCAGCTATCGACAAACAGGGGTGGAAAACATTGGCGGTTTTTGGTTTCAGTGTTGATTGACGTGAACACGGCAATGTTTGGACATTTAAAACCTGGACGGGATTGTTAATTAGTGGCATGTACCTATGTCACAGGCGTATTTTTTATGCCACAACTACTTTTTGTGCAATATTAATATCCCGTTTCAAACTATGAATACTAGAATAGAATACACACACATAACAGACATGGGGGCCAAGACAAAATCCCTTTTCTGTAAGCGTTAACGTCAACGGAAAAGTAAAATTGTATGGAGTTGACACATCATGGTTGCTTACTAGATGTCACGTGACTGCTGCTAAATTGGTAGACAAAGTCACTATTCCTCATGCGGAAAGGAACGTCGAAGCGGTCGTGACAGATAAACGACAAAAATGTTCATCAAAATGGTAGACAAATGCAATTTTTGACAAACGCTAATGATAATTATTTTGACGTTTCCGCAACACGCTCTATTAGCGGGAGATCGGAACCTCATGCTAACGCTTAATAAAAGTAAACAGTGATATTTTTGTGTATTTGATTCAAATTAATTAGTGATAATGCATACTTTGAGATTCCTATGGGCAGCTAATAATGAAGCAGCATTGCAAAGACGCCAAATAAGATTAGACATGTCTAATCTAACTAATCTAATATCGCGACATATTCGCCAAAAATGTAAACAAATATGAGTTTATGGAAAAATAACTTTAATACTTACACAATAAAGTTTAGTTTACGCTACAACTTCAAACATTTTTATAACTTTTTCAATAGTGCTAGTCACTCTGAAATCAACTTAATTTCCATTAAAATAAAGTTGATATTTGTTTAACTTGAAAATTTGAAACATAAATAAAATTTGAATATAGTCTGTATTGTCCCACTGCAGGACAAAGGCCTCCCCCTCCTTTTCCACACAATTCTGTCTTTTGCGAGTGCCGGCCAGTCCCTACGGTAGGAGTCAAACTCGCGTCGTCGTCGTGAATAGACATTTATTTTGCAAATATAAGTACCTACACCTATTACCCATATTTGCAAAATTAATGTACAGATGCCAGCACATCAATCTACCCGAACTGTCAAATTTTCCCAATCAACCTTGAATCCTAATGCTTTAGCGATAAAGTTGAAAATCTATTAAAGAATTTGACAGTTTGTAGTAACTTGATGTGCTGGCGTCTGTACATTGAAGCTCAGTCACATTCATAGCCATAAACTCGTATATAGCTTCAGTTTAAACAAAAGCCAGACCCACCAATCCAGAGCAATTCAGCCAATTCTTTTCTGTGATTAAAACTACTTACGTTTTATCCATTAAAAATGTACAGAAGCCAGCACATCAAGCTACCCGAAACTGTTAAATTTTCCCAATCAACCTTGAACCTTAATGCTTTAGCGATAAAGTTAAAAATCTATTACAGAAATCTGACAGAATGTAGAAGCTTGATATGCTGGCGTCTCTACATAAGGAACCCTGTATTCTTAGACTTCGGTAAGGGAACATAATTATGTGCATTGTTGTTGTTTGTTGTGGATGCTCTTCCGGTCACCAATCCCACAAACATACTCGTAATTAACACACAAACAGCTACACACGGAACAACAATCCCTCTGTACAAATATTTGTACTATGCGGGAATCATAACAGCAACACGTTTGGCAGAAGCTGAACAGTAGGGGGCTTATTTCTAAACGATGATTAAAGTTAAGTGGCGTTCAACCGTCAAGACCCATGGTCCAACTAGTTGTACAGAGCAGTTGGACCACTGCCCCGGAAAGCAAAAATGTACCTATGATTAAAAAGCTGTTATAATCACTACTTAACTTTAAGTAACGTTTATGAATAAAGAGAAATCTTGAGTTGCCTAAGAAAGCGGTGCTGTTATATCAACCAACGCAGCCTATCGCAGTCCACAGCTGGACATAGGCCTCTCCCAGACTGCGCCACAACACCCTGTCCTCCGCCTTCCGCATCCAGTCTGTCCCAGCCACCTTCTTTAGGTCATCCGTCCATCTCGCTGGGGGGCGTCCCACACTACGCTCCCCGATACGCGGTCCCCACTCCAGGACTGGGAGGTTGTTTCATACAGGTTGTAAAAAAACCCTTCACATAGCCGATATCTACTGAAAAATAATTGAAATTAAAGAAACCGTCATTTGAACGGCCGTCTATTTGCGGCCGTTATTATTTTGACAGCTCCGCTTTCATGGAAACTACGACTAGAATCGATTCTACTTTTGAAGTGAAAACTTCTTTAGCGGCGTTGTGCACTTTTGTTGTGATGGGTAAAAAATGTTAAACTCGCGTCAAGTCACGTGACCTGATCGAAAATTCGTAAGACGGAGCTCGCGTCAGGACACGTGACCTGATCGAAAATTCGTAAGACGGAGGAAGAGTAGACCGCATTCATATCGCATATCAAAAATGCACAACATTAATATTCAAGTTTTCACTTCCATTTTTTTTTTTTTTGTAAATTTGACATCCAAAAGTGCCTATTTAAAATAAATGATTTGACCTAGACTTTGACTCAAACTATACAATATTTTTAGGAGCAGTGGTAATGTTCTCGACTTACGAGCTGTACGTCGTGGGTTGGAACCCAGACAGGCCTTTTACTGTGTATAAATAATTTCATCACAATTGCTCTCAAAACGGTGAAGGAAAACATTGTGACGAAACCGACATTTTGTAGAACCAAAAATTCAAAGACATGTGACATCTATCATACAGAATTTTTAAGACCCATATGTCCCAAAATAAGTGTGGCTAAGTAATAAGAGCCGCACGGATCGATCGATCAGGTTAAGCTACGCTTGCCGCGGTTGGTCCGTGGATGGGTGACCATTCTCACATATCAAGACCCCTCCGTGCCTCGGAAAGCACGTTAAGCCGTTGGTCCCGGCTGTCATTCGTGGATCTTTGACAGTCGTTACGGGTCGTCAGTAGCCCGAAAGTCTGACAACCAGTCTTACCAAGGGGTATCGTATTACCCAGTAACAGGGTTGTGGAGATCAGATAGGCAGTCGCTTCATGTACTGGTATTCAGCTGCATCCGGTTAGACTGGAAGCCGACCCCAACAGAGTTGGGAAAAGGCTAGGCAGATGATGATGGCCCAAAATAATGTATTTTACACGAGAAACAGCCATAATTTACTTACATATTTTATTGTGATAGCTTTCTTAGTTAGTCGGTTAATTACACTGAATGCTAATTAGTGTCTGGTTTTACCTCAAAATGTCATATAAATTCTGATTAAAGACAGTTTGGA
This sequence comes from Apamea crenata, assembly GCA_949629185.1. Taxonomy (NCBI): domain Eukaryota; kingdom Metazoa; phylum Arthropoda; class Insecta; order Lepidoptera; family Noctuidae; genus Apamea; species Apamea crenata. The sequence continues at coordinate 4,747,706 of OX451380.1, read as the reverse complement.
AATTAAATTTCGGCTCCCTATTGTGAAGTGATAAATGATGGGTGGTGGCAACCCCAAAAGGGTTGCCAGTAACAAAATATTAAACAGGTTGAAATTGAACTCTTTGGTATCCTTTAAGGGGCTGCAAGTACCTGCTCATGAATATAAACTACTATTATATTATGAAACAAACTAGGAAATCTTGAAAACAAAAACAAATGTAAAATGGAGTTTTTTTTCGCTATTACGATGTTAGATGGAGAGTATTAGTATAATCAGCCTTATTACGAAACAAGGTTTTTATTAAGGGCAGGTTGCTTCACGTCCACGAGACGCACGCGTATAAATCAAAAATGGCGCTAACTATCGTCAAACCAAAATAAGCGTCGTGTTTCAAATTACAATTATTACAAAATTATGGTCTTGTCGTACGTCAAATAATAATGAGTCCGTAATCATTATTCTTTGACGTACGTATGTTACGGTAACCAACCGGCCCTTAGAACCAGGTTTAAACCATCGAGCAATTTTTGAAATTCGAACTAAATCCGACAAAAAGTTCTAATTATAATAATTAACGGCAAACCCGAGTCTAAGTTGCCAATTTTGTAATAAGAACTTAAACGATCTCCTCATAAAGTTTAAAATAAAATAAATGCTTCGATGGCTTAGCCTTGGACTAATATTAGAACTCGTTCTGTAATAAGACGGAGTAAGTTTTCATTATTTTAATCAGCAGGAAAGTTAGTTGAGCTCCACGATTTCTGACAAATGCGTGCACTGACTGGAAAGGTCCACTCAATCTGTGTGGTTCTTTCCTCAAAAGACAATTTCAGACACCAATCTAAATGGTCTTCACATGATCTGACCAAGATTATGTCAGGTAAAAAAAATGTCATCTAAAAGAGACTGTGACTGTGAGTTTGTTTCGGCCCTCCTTCTCAGAGTAGTCAGATAGGAAACGCCGACCTCATCTAGTTTTTAAAATTGTTCATATGATTGATGTGTAAAAGTGTTTGTACAAACCTACTTAGAAGAAAATCATTGCGACAATTCAAAAACAAGAGAGAAATTAAAGACAAAGAAATGCTGAAAATAAATGACAATCAGTACCCTAATGGCGTAACACACTATCAATCACAATCTGAATCATTTTGAAGGATATTGCTAATCCATTGTTCCATATGTTGGAAAAAATTGTCTGCTCAACAACGTAAATAACGCAATGAATGTTGTTGAACTGTCAAAATTAAAGCCACTGTCAATGTGTTACGCAATTACTTCTCAGCGTTCCATTGACTACCCTAGTCAAAAGATATAATTAAAAGTTCCGAATGAAAACGAATCTTTCCGAACTTCCCCGAAGTTATAATGGCACCTATTAGGCACCGAACCTCAGCGAGAACATAGGTACATTATCGTAAATCATCTGACATAAAGTCGTTTAACAAACGCCCCGCAATCGCCACGCATCCGTCACGCTCACGCAACGCACATCTTTTGTCTCCACGTTCGCCCTTTAAACCGACCCATTTTCCTTTTAATTTTACAAAGAGCACCATTTACACTTGAGGGCGAAATTAATGGTGTACCACTTTAAATGATTTATACCTTATATAAATGTGCCTATGTTGTGCTAATATCATTTTAAGGCTGTTTGTTAGTCAAAATGTAGTTAAATTAATTATGCAAAAATACGAAGGGATCCCGGGGGTGAAATCGACTGACAGTGGAACGACATTTTCTGTGACCTCGTGTTTTTGACAACTTTTAGGTAATTCGGTTAGGTTTAATATGGATTGACTTATATACTGATCGGGACTCATGAGTTAATAATTACTGCCGCAAGGTTTGATCGAAGGTTAAGCTTAGCTTGCCGCGGTCAGTTCTTGGATGGGTGACCATCCATTACTTATCGCGATCCATTACTTTTCAACCAGGCCTCTTAAAGCTCCTTAAGTCTTTGGCTGTCGTTACGGGTCGTCAGAAGCCTGAAAGACTGACAGTCAGACCATTCTTAGCAAAGGGTATCGTGACACCCTGTTACTGGGTTGTGCAGGTCAGATAGGCAGTCGCTCCATGTAAAATACTGTTATCTAGGCAAAAATCTAGGCAGATTGATTTGGTTTCTAATGAGAACCTATATCTATACATTGGATTTGGTTTCTAATGACAATCTATATCATCTATCATCATTTTCCTGCCCTTATCCCATGTTACTTGGGGTCGTCGCAACACGTTTTCTCTTTCCATTCTCCCCTGTCAACCGTCACGCTATCATTCACTCCCTTCTCTTTCATATCATTCCTCACACAATCCATCCACCTTTTCTTCGGCCTTCCTCTCCCTCTCCATCCGTCAACATGTATATTCATCACTCTTTTAGTCACATGCGTTTAGTCCCTTCTCATCACATGCCCATACCAAGCGAAACGATTTCCTTTCAACTTTTCTGTCACTGGCGCCACTTTCAAACTTCCTCTTATATACTCATTTCTTACTTTATCCATTCTCGTCACTCCACACATCCATCTCAACATTCTCATCTCCGCTGCATGCAATCTTCTTTCATCCGTCTTCTTCACAGCCCAGCATTCAGACCCATAAAGTACGACAGGCCTTATCACAGACTTATAATTTTTCCCTTTAACTTGAGGGGCATCCGTAGGTCGCAAGTTGTTCCTGTGACCTGTCGCCATTTCATCCATCCTGAGTTGATCCGATGCGTTACGTCTCGGTCTACTTCGCCATCTCCTTGGACAAATATCATCTAAACAGTAATAAAACAGTAACGAAGAATTTTTGTCCCTTTGTCTGTTTGTCATGGTTTGGATATACAAACGCTAACGCTAAAATTAGATGTAATTTAGCACACAGATAGTTTTTAAACTGGATTAACACAGAGTACTTTTAATCCCGGTGGTACTGTGTACTATTTTTAAAAAAATTATACGCTCGTTAGATAATCTGACTTACTGTTTTTCTATTCTTAATACAAATTAATGTTTGTCTCTTATTTGTGCCATGTAACGGACTCGCGGAGTTTGCATGCTGCCACCATGTCAGACGGGCCATTTTCGTAATTTTAAGAACGTTCGCAGTCTGATCTCAGTCTCAATCTGTCAAAAATACTGTAGCGGTATCTACAACGTCACACGCGAACAACTCGTCATACTGACGTCACGCAAATCCTGCATCTCGCAAGCAGAGTTTACCGCGCAACTAGCATACATACAACTTCCAGACATCAATCGTTGGGCAATTGCCCGCCAGACACAACACCCGTCTGGTCGGAGAATTCCCCCTTTTCTATGGAGGATGAGTGAACCTACACCCTGTTCCTCATACCTATAGAGGTATGAGGAACAGGGTGTAGGTTCAGGGGGTGCAGGGGGTAGGGTTAGAATACCTCTAATTTCCCTATATTTTTGACATTGATTGTCGCTGGGATCAGATTGCGACTAGATTTTGAACCTTTTTATTTACGGGAATTGGCCTTCATGTCTCTACAGTACGTTCCCGTTGGGTATGTTCCGAAATCCACGCGGGCAAAGCTGCAAGCAAAAGCTAGTTATATTGACTAACAGTAACTCTTTTTGCTATTCTCTTTAAATGCTGGTAAATTGCCGAAAGTTTGTGGCAATCATCTTAGTTGTGAAGCGTAGAAAGTTAACAGCTTGAAGCGAGAACAAATTAAAAGTTGTTGGGGAGATAATAAAGTACTCTTTATAGCGCAATTTGTTGGGACAATGCTGAAATACATTGGATAAGAACTATGTTTTAGCAGTATCCTGTTTGAAGTATGAAATATTTTGAAGAGTTTTTTTCTGGATTGGGACCTGTGACCTTGTGAAGGCCGCAGGAATCCGCTGGATGCGGGAACCGGTCGAAGTGGCCGTGCTTGGGGGAGGCCTTTGTCCAACAGTGGACGTCTTTCGGCTGAAATGATAATCATGATGATCTCTTGCTTTTATAAGTAAAGAGAGAATCATTCAGGTCGCTTACTACAGATACCTAAATGACTTTGAAACATATATGATAATGATAAAATCAGCTTATATTGTCCACTGCAGTGCACAGGCCTGCGCCACCAAGGCCGGCCCAGGAAGAGGTGGTGAGACAACCCAGACGCGTACTGCAAGAGTGGGATTCTAGAGCCACCTCGCCTGCCTGTCACCTCGCTTGCCTGTTGGTCTTCTAGAGACTGTACTTCGGAGAGTGTGCGTAGGAGCTCTACGACCTGATCCCACCATCGCCCTTTTACCGCCGGAAAACCAGACGTACTGCAGCGTACCATCCACACTTGGTTGATATCCCGACGAGTCGTATTCAGCGCTTCTCCTTCACGCTTATTATGCGCATAGCCAAAATGTGGAACTCTCTCCATTTAACCCGTCTGCCTTCAAAGCAAGAATGAACAGGCATCTTCTGGGCGTTCCATCATAGACCTCATCCATCGCTTTCGATCAGGCGTGAACGAGGTCTAAAGCAGGACAATTTAGCAATGAAACCAAAAACAAAAGGGGGTAAACGGAGCCCGCCGAAACCCAACAAGGTTTTGAAAAGGCAGGGTCCAGAGAAGGACACGTGCGACAAGGATGGTTTCATCAAGGTGGAGAAGAAGAAGAAGCCTCTTTGTCAGAACCAGTGCGGCACATATAACTAATAATAACCCAACATGCTTTTTGCAACATGCGTTAGTTTTTAGTGTAATTATAATGTTGTAATAATAATAATAATATCCCTGGACATTTCACACAGCACCATTTGTCCCAAGCTAAGCAACCTAATGCTTGTGTTATGGTAACAAGATGGCTGATAAACTACTTATATACAATTTTTTTTTTGTTTTTTGTAAATACATACATATTATAGATAGAAAAACACCCAGACTCAGAACAAATACATGTAGGTCATACAAATATTTGTTCCGTGCGGGTATCGAACCCGCGACACGCAGCGCAGCAGTCAATCGCTTAAGGCCCAGTATTACGCCGTTGACCTTGCTCAAATGGGCGTTACCGCTGAAAATGCCCCGCGCGCCCCTCATCATACTTACGCGCGAAGCGGTCACGACGTTTCTATTTTGTAGGGCTGGCTGCCATAGTGTCATGCATGATGCGCGACGCTCACATAATTATAGGTAGCCAATAGCATATTGCAGAGCAGTGGTGTATAAAATATTTTTTTTTAAAACAAAGAACTCCTTGCAATATTAATAAACTAGAAATTATTATCAATGTGACCGGGTGGAGAATTTAGACAATTATTAGCTTTTCACTACGATTTCGCTCACAAATAAAAGTGAATAAGTTAGTACCTACCTACTTACTATTTTTTTAACGCAGAATAGATCGAGTAGAAATTCTGAGCAATACCTATACAAATCTGCCGGCCATCTGTACCGTATGCACGAAGATCAAAGGCCATATTATGGGGTTCATGGAGCCCATGAACCACAATGCACCCCATATCGATACCTAGGGGCTCAAAGGATGAACACGACTTTTCACGAAATCCAAAAAATCGATAGAGAAAGAAAAACTGAACGAGATGGTGTAAATAACTCTAATTGGCCAAAATATGCTATACGCCCTTTGAGCCCCGAAGTATGGAATTATGGTTTGTGGGACCCGTGTATAACCCGTGACCCCCAATTTAATTTATTAACCAGAAGTTTATCTAGAAGCGTTCGTGGGCTCGGAACTTTTTAGTTCAATAAGGCCGGCCAACACATACGGACGGAATTCCGTTGCGGAATTCCGTTTCAAAATATCGATTCGGCATTTTCGAAAGCAAAGAATCAATACAAAATCAAGGAACTATCTCACACGTACAATAAATAAATTCTAAGGCAGAAAATTTCGTACGGAACCTACCCGTACGAAATTTTCTGCCTTAGAATTTATTTTGTATGGATTTGCTGACTTCGAAATTCCGAATTGATATTTCCGAACGGAATTACGATTTTGCCAGTCGAATAAAGACTATACAGGTTGGTCCATTTACAAGGTCCCATTTTCAGTTTGTAATGAAAGAAAAAGAGGAAGAAAGCGAGAGTGAGAGAGAAAGTGTATTGAAAAAAAAAATCAAAAGTCATTTATTCAAATTTATTGTAGGTAGAAGTCCAAGAGGACAAATACATAAATTTGGAATGAACAGAATAAAGCGACTGAAAAGATCTAAGAAATAGGCAGACAGTTTAGACGTGATTAAAAACATGGGTAAGTACTAAAAATACGTCAATTTACTTCAGGCGCTGACTTATTTGACAGGTAGTCCTGTCAAATTAGTCAGCGCCTAACGTAAATTGATGTAGGTACTTTTACTTAACCTACCCAACTAATATTTATATTCTGTCCTTTTTTTACCATAATACCGTTTGCTTTCAAAATTCTGAGAAGTTTATTTGTCTACAACAAATTCTTTTTGCATTTAGTTTGTCTATAATATAATCATAATCGTCAATGTCCTCTATTAATTCATTGTCGTCACTTTCATGTTCAAACTCAAACTCAAATCATTTAATTCAACTGAACCAATTACAGGCACTTTTGAATAGTCAAAGGGTCAGTCAGTCAGAAAGATGAAGCTAGTTGCCCATTCCAAAGCGTAGGTACCTATGGAGAAGAACGGGCAAGAAACTCCATGGACACTCTTTTAAATCATAAAATTGTTACAAAATATTTGATTACATCATTCGTGTTGAAATTAACCATGTGAGAACGATGTAGAAAGACGTGCACGTTTGAAGCGTCCGTTATAGAAAACATAAAAACAATTCAGAAATTAAAAATTACAATAAGCCGTGGCAGCTAAGAGATGACCAGTCCCTACTGACGGCGCCCGTTCTCGAACATGACGTATGGATCAGCACCATTCAGCTCAACCATTTTGAAGGGAACTTAATGATCAAAGACACACGCCACCACCAGCGAGACATTAGAGTGAGCATGACATACTCTCAGCCGCCAGGGCACATTCAAGTCAATGAAAGACGTACCCAGTAAATGGTAGCTTTATAGAAAGTACATAGTGCTCACACGTGTGCTATGCAATTATACAATACTAAACAATTTAGTTTATACAATGCAAATATAGTTTTCTTCCAATGTTCAGTAGCTCCAACTATGTTTCCGAATGCTAATTAGTTTATGCGCCCCTGTGGAGCTGGATCAGCATTGAGCCAAGCATTTTTGTCAGTGATGTAATCCCGTAACTTATAATATGCTTGGCTACATAGTGTGCGTTTAATACAAGATTTAAATTTCGTTTCATTCAGTTGGAGTATGTGGGGAGGAATTTTATTGTAACATTTTAAACAGTAACCCATGAAGGTTGAGTCTACTTTAGCCAGTCTGAAACCTGTTTGAACTAATTGGGCCCTATTTCTAGTCCTATAGTTGTCTTTCACCTCTTTTGTTGAATAGATTAAATTTTTTTCTTACGTACATGATGTTTTCATAGATGTATTGACAAGTTACCGTCATGATGTTAATATCTTTAAACAGTTCCCTTAAAGAATCGCGCCTGCGGAGGCCATGTATTTGGCTATTTTCCAAAGACATTGCAATAATTTCTTCTTGCTCATGTGTATCCTTTATTTCTTCCACATTATTTTGTGTGCACCTGCTAGCTACATTTTCTTTGTTTTCCCTTCGTTTTCTTTTTATTTCAATTGCATGACTTATGTATTCGGGATCTCTTATTGGCATTTTTCGTGGGTGTCGAGGATCAACTAATTCGGGTAAAATACACTCTGTGTATAATGTGAGTATGTCCACATCCTGCTGCTATTGCACCAGCTACGGCACATGTATTTAAATTCATTTCTTCTGGGGTGTTGTCTCCCTCTATTGTAAAACTCATGTTGCATAAACGACATTTTAGTTTGAATTTAGTCATCAAACCTGTCAAACGTTCAGATACGATTTCAATTGACTTTAAACCGCAGTCTAAAGGTCCGTGGCTTGATATTTCTTGGAGTGATTTAAAAAAATGACTGATGTTTACTATACGCCTACCAATCGATAATTTTTCAGTTTCCCTAAAACAAAGTGAAACATAAAATTCAGTTGAAATTGTCGGCTTTAAAAATATTATATAATATTCAAACGGGCAGGTTTTGATCAAACAAAATGCACAATGTTGAAAATACCTTTCAGCTTCATATGTCGTTTTTTTTTTAATAACCGACGAAAAATTTCGACACTATGGGGTCTAAGCTCGTGTGCTGAATCCATGGTTACAGTTTGCGCGTCGATGTCCCTGCCACCCTGTATACAAAGAAAATACAAATAAAAAAAACAATGTGTTGTAGTGATAGATCACTAAATCCCACAGGACTAAAATAATAATACGAAATTCGAAAAATTACCTGTCTTCTTCTTGAAATGCCTTTTGATTTGCTTGAATATTGTGAACAATAGATGATGATGGCTTTTTAATAGTAGAACTGGAAAAATACAATATTTATTAAAAATACACTAGCTTATGCCCGCGAATTCATTCACGTGAACGTATAAAAGGTTACGTAAGTAAGTCAAAAAAAAAAATCAATTCCGAACCGATATTTCGAAACGGATTTCCGTAACGGAATTCCGACTGTATGTGGCCGGCCTAATATTATTACCCCGTATTTAACAGTCTGGTTGTGATGAGTAATAAAACAGTAATACAGGTTGAAATTAAATTAGCTAGCGAAACTACGCAGACATGATGGGTATCGATTTCTACTAAACACGACAAAATAAAAAATGATGATTTTTTGGGGTCAATGACCGCTGGTATTGTTGTTACTTGATGTGTGAGTTGATAAAATCTGTTTTATCGTGTTGAGATATCGATACCCATCACGTCTGAAAAGTTTACTAAAAAAAAATATTAAACGGATATTTTAAGTGACTAAACTACCGACGGTGGATGACCCCAAAAAAGTCCTAGCCCAACTAGAAACAACACCTAAAGTTGCTATTCCCCCTGGGAATCGAACCCGCGATCGAGAAGATAGCCCTCTCACCACTAGACCATGGTGGCATTCTATTGTGTAGTAGGCAGGTACTTACTCAACATCTAATCAAGAAGCAGTATCATCCAGTTCTTGAGTAGCAATTTGCTTGTTCGCCAATCTAAAATAATAAAATCATTGAAATACAATTGGAAGCACAGCTGACCCTACTGTAGGTACTTACTCTGTGGCCTTCGGTGAGCCTCAGGTCACTCAGGTGATGATGTGATTCGGTAAATCGATTTCAATTTAGTAACAATGCCTATAATAGAGTGTACTCTGTATATCTATAGGCTTTATTACTAAGTCAGAAGTATTAAATTCACGAGAAATATATTTATTGTTATCATTCTTTATTTAGGTAGGTACTTATAATAAAGTTTCTTACCGTCTTCGTGCTATATTCTGCAAACTCGGGAGTAAACGCTTTCGACGAGCAGCTTTCCATCTCTTCCCACTATTATCTTTATTTCCCATTTTTATTTTCACGGTACAAAACATAAAAATTCCACTGCGGAGAAAAGCGACACAGGTCCGTTCTCAACAACGTTCCAAGGAACACTGGCGCGGTGCAGGCAGCAAGAAATGAGCAAGCGTATGTCGTAAAAATGTACATAAAATCGTATAAAATTAAATATTAACTATTCATTAAAAAATACTGGATCACTGGATGCAGTTTGGCATTACAAATTTTATGGTATATTTTTAATTATAATTATTGTTGTTAATAAAGGGATAAACTGCTTTTAAAGACAAATAAGAGGTTTGTTTGAAGATTTTTTTGATGCATTAATGTATGTTTAATTATGATTTGAGTTGGATCACTGTATTAAAAAAAGACTTGAAAATATCATACTTTTTTTTCTGGTCCTAATTATTTACGGTTTAAGAGATACACTGCTTTAAAAAAACAACTTTTTGACCGTTTTCAAGAAATCTTCGCCTTAACCACTACGCCAACCGTGCCGTCGTGCCGTACGTATTTATAGTATTTTTAAGTTATATTAATATTGAATTGTATGTGTTTATATGGGTCTAGAGGCCTGAAATAAATGGATAAATAAATAAATTATAAAAACAAAACCTCTATAGTGAGTCTAGAAAAGGATGCCTGGAAAGATTTTGGGGAGGCCTGTGGGGCGGTGTATGTTAACTTAAATAAAAATATGTACCTTAGTTCTTGAAGACCAAACACTTTTTCATAATCTTACATGTCTGTATGTGTCTTCTGGAACATTGTCTGTCCAGTAAAAAATCTTTATTTCCTGCCAAGTGCCAGCATAACAATTTTTTTTTTACTCTCACTTAATTTGATTTTTTTTCGCAAAGAAAAAAAATACACAAGCCAAATTGAAATGTGCTCGTGTAAATGTATAAAGTTTTCTGTCCTTCGAAATATTTTCTACCTACCTTCCTGTTTTAGCCAATGAAGCGAAAACATAAATTGAATTTTCCCCAAATTGAATCCCAAACTTAAGGTGGAGGTACAATTTTCCTCCACTAAGCTAAGCTGTTCTAAATGGGATAGGAGAATCTTATTTCTCAGAAATAAGGCCTAAAGTGTATAATAATCAGCCGTCTCATACATTTGGGTCGAGTATGTATAGAAGTTTTATAATATATGAATCTTCTTTTTAGCATGAATTTTAAAAATATGTTAGTATCAGTAATCTGTTGTCCCATGGGACTAGTGGCACAAGGGATTATATGTCTCACTAGTCCCATTGACCCAGTCCCATGATGGGACAAGTGGCACACATTGGGTCAGTGGTACAAGTGATGGGACAAGTTCCACTTGTCCCATCATGGGACTGGGTCAATGGGACTAGTGGGACAGACCCAATGTAAATGGGCTTGGTCCAGAATGCGGCCATTTGTTTGGCACCATCACCAGCGTCCATCAGTTCCTGTAAAGTGCTGCTGACAGGACACGCAGGGTACGATATTAAGTGTCCTATCGTTTGTGGAACAGCACCGCAATTACACTCCAAGGCGGAGTCATCTATAAATCTCCACCTGAACAGGTTTTCCTTGCTTCGGCCAACCTGGCTCCGGAGTCTATTTATAGACTTCCAGGTTACCCAAGGTAACTCATGTCCAGGTGGGAGGTTTTCAGCGGGTGGAACGAAAGGTTTGGGTAAGGAATGGGATTGTTGATAGTTTTTTGATCGTCGATGTTGGTCCCATGGAGAAAGTGGTTCAGGTAGATGGTCTTTACCACACTCTTTAATAATAATATCCCTGGACATTTCACCAGCACCATTTGTCCCAAGCTAAGCAACCTAATGCTTGTGTTATGGTAACAAGATGGCTGATAAACTACTTATATACAATTTTTTTTTTGTAAATACATACATATTATAGATAGAAAAACACCCAGACTCGGAACAAATACATGTAGGACATACAAATTACTCTTAAATTTTACCACACCTTTCTGATACATGCTGTATTTTTGAGACTACATCATGGTTAAAACTTGAGCTAGTTGGCAAGGTTTCAACTAATTCTATACACGGTTTTCGGTAACTATGTTAGAGCCGGCTTCCACTTTAAGTGTGCATACACACGAGCGACATGCGTCAACAGCAGAGACAACTGCAGCCGTCGACGAGTTTTAGGCTGCCATCAGACGGACTGCATCTCAGCAACCGCGCGCAGTCGATATATTCAACAGCATGCAGTTGTACGTTCGACTTCGTTCAGTCATGATATCAACTTCACGTGGTCGGCTGCAGTCGTGTGAAGTCAATATTAACTGCATACAGTCGTGACTTCAACTTTACGCGGTCGGCAACAGTCGTGTAGTGTCGACGCACGCTGTCCATCGCTAACCGCAGCATACAGTCAGAGAAGTAACGTCCAAGCTTCCATTTCGACGTCAAATCTTACACTGAGCTCCTGGGCTAGATGCGTGGCGTCAACTGCGCAAAGTCAGGGGGTCTACTCCGAAGTGCAAAGTGTGAATGTTCGGATCGGACCGACACATGGCCGAACCGAATATTAGTGAAAAATGCGAAAAAAATTCGGATCGGCTCAGTTGGGTCGGGACCATAGTCAATATTCGAAACTAAGAGTAAGTAAGTGCAACTAAGTGCAGGCAGGTAATGCGACGGGGTGAGTCGTTGGAGCAAACAATTTCACGTGAACAGCTAGTCTACAGAGTGGCGATTAGGTTATCACATTAAATAGTACAGCGGTCATTACAAGTTGTTAAAAGTCTGTTAAAATAATAAAATTTTAATTTTAAGAAAATAGAAAAAAAAACAAATAAAATAACTAACGTAAAAATTGTCATGAAATAAATCATCCTTGATAAAGTCACTAGACACGCGTGAGGCAATGGTATCAAGAATTCAACACAAACTTTATGTTATTGTTACTAAGTAAACACAAATTAAGTTTAATGTTGTTAGGTAAATACTGAAACGAAAAAAGGTCCCACGACTAAAATGTTAATTGTTATTAATTCTTTTAATTGTGTATGTTTAATATACGTTATGTAGATTACGTGGTTTCAATTCATGTGATAACCTAATCGCCACACTGTATATTATTAAAGCTAATGAAAATTGTTAAAAAATGTCGAGGAAAAATGTTATCAAACCTGTCACGTACTCGATCCGCGCCCGAGGCTGCACTCCCGTACATTTGACGCTTGCCAATGAGGTATTCGAAGGCGTGTGATGATACAATTTTGTAAGCCAAACACGGCTTGAGATGCTGTGTTGCTTAATAAGATATTGTGTAGTTTTAGGCTAGTGGATTCTTAACGTGGGTGATAACGCCCCCTCGCGGGCGTTTGACACTTTCAGGGGGCAGTAAACAAATTAATAGTTTATGGAAAAATAACTTTAATTTCTACACAACAAAGTTCAGTTTACACAACAACTTCAAACATTTTTTATAACTTTTTCAATAGTGCTAGACACTCTGAAATCAACTTAATTACCATTAAAAGAAAGTTTATATTTGTTTAACTTGAAATAACGTCAATTTGAAACATAAATAAAATTTGAATTTAGGGCATACTTCACCCTTCTGGTCTCAAAATCATAAAACATTGTTACTAAGTCTAAAAAGCACCTAATAACTGTGGTCTACACACGAGGCACAAATTATTGCGCTAGACTGCACCGACAATCACCCTTGTGCTGTTCACCGTACCGCGAACATTTCAAAAAGATGGGACAAGAAAATGGCCGCCCAGAGGCTTCCTGCCGCCATCTTGTAAAAAGACTACGTCCGGTCGTCTACTTTGTGAGCCTGAAGTTACAAGAGTTTTGTTCTACAAAGTGTTGCCTTTAACTTCGTGGAACTACAATTTATTAGTTGTTCTAAGTGACATTGGGTGGGTTGAGTTCCTTGATACGTTTTTGTTGAGCTACTACTTGACGGCCACCTGGGTTTGCGCCATTCTGAAACAGTTCTGCGATATAAATTCAACATTAATGGTTTAACTTATATCTTTTTACAGAACAACATTAATGATGTAACTAACGTTTTGTAACCATAATTATAATTTAAAAGAGTGTCCGTGGAGTTTCTCGCCCGTTCGTCTCCATGGGTACCCTAGCTTCTTAGTTCTGACTGTCCAATTCCTTGACATTTTTAAAGTGCCTGTGAGTGGTTTAATTGGAATAAATGCTTTGAGTTTGACTTTCATTTCGAGAATCGATTTCGCAGAACTGTTTCAGAATCTGTTTGCGCACACACTTATGCACTATAATTAATATCTGCTGCGTCGATGGCTAGTGTCCACTAAGATTGCCGCTATGACCAACATTCTGTCAGGAGAAGTATAATCTTGTTCTCCGTGTCGCGGGCACGACTGTATCTCAGATCTTGTTGACCCAAAACTTCGCCATTTCCACGGTCTCGTCGGTGGCAGGGCAGAGGTAACTTTGACTGTTTGAGACTCAGAGGGTAGGATAAGAGGTGCATAGAACTATAATAGGCTAGATTCCTAAAAAAATCTAATTAGTCCGTCAGTTAGATTATCAAAAAATATTGAACCCGTATTTTTTCTTTTGTCAATTATATAAAAAATGATGAAGATATCGCCCGTTAAAGTTCCGCGTGACGTCACTTGCTTGCGACACTTTTGCAAGCAAGTGACGTCACGACCCCCCACTCCCAAATGTTGACGCGCTTTATCTTTGTAATTTTTTGTTTGATTGACAAAAGAAAAAATACGTGTCCATTATTTTTCGATAATCTAACTGACAGAGTAAATATAATAATTATTTTTTTACCCAGGAAAGTTCTTATTTTGATAAATACTTCTTTGGCGTGACAACTTCATTAATGGCATACTTAAAAAGATGCTTGGGTACCGAAAATCATAACTTGTATAATACATGGAAATACCTGAGCTAAATGCTAAAACAATAAAAGTGTTTCATGCTACGTATTGTCAACATTTAAAACCGCAGCAGTATCGGTGTTGTTCACACAGAAATTACCATTTTTTTCTAAAGGCAAAATCCTAATTCCCTTTATCTAATAATGAATCCTAATTCCCTTTATCAAATAAAAACGTACCACACACACGATCTCGGAGAAATCAGTTATAATAAAAGAGCAAGTGTTCGTGCGTGACCAGACTAATGACGAGGACTGAGATATCATTATAATGAGGAAAGGAAACGAGGGAGTTCAGAAAACTAAACGATAGCTGTGTTGTTTCATTACTCTGTGAGTAATGCTGTTCGAAATAGAAGAAACGGGCAGCGTTCAGGGGTACATTTTAAAGATACTCAATAGGAGAAGCTCTTATCGAACGTATTTTTTATCTGACTTCAAACAAAGGAGGAGTATGGATGTATTTTTATTTGTGATTGTTACCTTAGAACAGTCCGTCATTTACAAACCGATTTGCTAAATTATGCTTTTACTAAGTTTGCCCCGCGGTTTCACCCGAACAATTTAATCCAACCAGGATTAACTTGTATAAACCATCTGTGTGCCAAATTTCATCCAAATTTGTTTAGTCGTTTTTGCGTGAAAGAGTAACAAACATCCATCCATCCATCCATACAAACTTTCACGTTTATAATATTATAAACGTGAAAGTTTGTATGGATGGATGGATGGATACTACACTAATATTAGTACTATACTAATATTAGTAGGATTTGAAAGGATTGGTCCTCTATTTGAATATCTGATTGGAATGCTATCATCAATTCTTTATAGATCCTATGATCTACATATAAGGAATTTAGGGAACTCCTCAAAATATTAACGTGTTATTTATTTATTACACTACCACCACCACCACCACCACCCCCACAACCACCACCACCACCACCACTTCTACTTTTTTTACTTGTTTTTTTATACCATTATAGGCTACCCAATATAGCGATTTTGGCATTTTCAAGTCAAGAATTTTCTAGGACTATATCCATTGGTATTTTCTTTCTTTCATGTTTTCTTTCATTGAAATAAATTAAACACAACACAGCAGAAACACAATACAGTCCATAATCAGCCCATCAATGTTCCCACTTCTGGGACACAGTCCAGGAGATCTACTCCGAAGTGCAAAGTGCGAATGTTCGGATCAAACCGACACATGGCCGAACCGAATATTATTGAAAAACGCGAAAAAAGTTCGGATCGGCTTAGTTGGTTCAGGACTATAGTCAATATTCGAAAGAGTGTAGGAGTGTAGGATCGGGACCGCGGAACCAAATAGTAACTTCGTAGCAGGAAACGGCCGAACATTCGGCCGATACTACTTCGGAGTAGACCCCCTGCTCTCTTCAGGAGGGAGTGAACCATAATCGACAAATTCGAATTTAGGACATGCCAGCATGCCAGTTTCCTCACGATGTTTTCCTTCACCGTATTGAGAGCAGTGGTGACGAAATTATTTTACACAAAGTAAAGCGCCTGGATAATCTCTTTTGTACAACCATAATGCGCCTTTCTGCCCAGGCTGCTGCCAGCTTTCTGAAGACTTTCTCCAGAACGGTCCTTGGTAGCTCTGGACAGAAAGACGTGGAAAGAGAGTAGGGTGGCCTTTGCTCAGGCGTGGGACATTAATAACGACAAAAAAAAAATAAAGCGCCTGGGGTCGAACCCACGACCTACAACTCGTAAGTCGTGGCAGTTACCACTGGGCCACCACTGACTGCTCTCAATACAGTGTGATAAGCGCTAAATGACAAAACAAAATACCTATATTCAAATTTTATTTGTTTCAAATTGACGTTATTTCAAGTTAAACAAATATCAACTTTATTTTAATGGTGATTAAGTTGATTTCAGAATGAGGAGCACTACTGAAAAAAATATAAAAATGTTTGAAGTTGTAGCGTAAACTGAACTTTATTGTGTAGGAATTAAAGTTATTTTTCCATAAACTTATATTTGTTTACATTTTTGGCGAATATGTCACGATATTAGATTAGTAATCATGCGTAACATTTTTTTATCTCAAAATTAAAGCAGACTGTTTTTTGTACAACAATTTCATAAAATTGAATGTGTATAAAAAAGCAGGACAAATTCATTATTTTGCCGTCAAAATGAAAGCAATAGGTATCAAAATTGTATTTTTTTAATTAACAAAGGTATGTAAACCACACCTTTTGCTCAATTTGAATTCGATTTGCAATAGGCTGAAAATGAAATTGAAATGTGTGTTTGTAATGTCAAAATAATAGCTTTTTACTGAATGCATATGAAAGACTATACGGTGCATAAAACAAAATAACCGGCCAAGTGCGAGTCGGACTCGTGCACCGAGGGTTCCGTACAATTTCAAATTACAATTTCCGGAAAGTTAAAACATTTCATAAACGGCTGTATCTTTTTATTGCGTTGACTTAGAAGTTTGATTTTTTCACAGCTAGCCTAGTTTGAATAAATGACTTTTGATTTTGACAAAACAATTTTTTATTTCTGTCTGTTTGTTCCGGATAATCTCAGAAACAGCTAAGCCGATTTTGATGAAATTTGGTATGGGGATACTTTGAACCCTGGGAAAGGATAAAGGCTACTTTTTATTGACATATCTTCCGGTCAAAGCCACGGGCCCAAGCTGGTTTAAAATAAATAATATTAGTCTAAAGAACATTAGTAGGTAGGTGTTCACTGTTTGATCCACATTCACACTTCAGATTCATCAAAGTCAGTCAATGGTTTCGAATGACGTCATTCGGTCACTTGTAATTGAACATTAGCCTTAATGGCTATAGAGTAGGAACAACGCCATAATTAACATTGTCACGGTAATTAACTGAAACATAATCTTGTTTAATTACCAAAACCAACATTGTCCCGCTTCCTACTTGTACAGACGCCAGCACATCAAGCGACTACAATCTGTCAAATTTCTTTAATAGATTTTCAACTTTATCGCTAATGCATTAAGGTTCAAGGTTGATTGGGAAAATTAGACAGTTTCGGGTAGATCTAAGTAAATGAATTTGACAGATTGTAGTAGCTTGATGTGCTGGCGTCTGTACTATCTCTTATTTGGAAATTAAAAAAAAAAAACGAAAGAAAAATAAGGAAAGAAAAAAGCAGCACGAGCCCACTTATACCTAATTTGCTTCAAGGACATTCCGAATCCCCACATAATTAAAGTTACGTTAACAGCCAAATTTGAAGCCATAATGTTTCAAATAATGGCCGAAATCGAAATTCCATAAACTCTTCACAAACGCTTCAGTTTGAAGTTCATGATAAATTATTTGTGTAATAGTGGAACCTGCGCAGGAAGCACATGCACCGCAAACACACACTCACAAGAATCCTGAATGCACGTGCCTTACCCTGCACCTGACAGGACTTACTCGGTAAATGGATTGCAGATAGCAGAAAAACATCTAACTTTCCAGATTTATAACTCACTGCTTTTATTCACAGATGTCAGGGGTGTAAGAAGGCATCTTTTTGCAGTGGCTCTAGGTATTCGAACAAAGAGATCTCATTTAAAGGTTACGCGAATGGATAGAATAAGAAATGTACACAAGAGAAAGTTTGAAAGTGACACCGGTAACTCAAAAGTTGTGCGGAAAACGGTTGTCATGGTATGGGCATGTGATACGGAGGAATGAGGAAAATGTCGTGAGGAAAGTTTTGAGTACAAATGTGGATAGCTATAAGAGAAGGGGCAGACCAAAACGATGGAAAGACTATGTGAAAGATGATATGGTTGGAATGTTGGTGACTACCGAGATGGCGACTATGATGTGCCGACCCCCAAAAAAAATCGGATAAAGACAGGAAGGAGAATGATGATGGGATCTTATTAAAAGGAGTCTAGAGCCAGTCTTGTTTTTGATGAAGCAAGCTTGTATGCAGAATTAGGAAAATTTTAAACAGAGGGGCAACTCTCGTAATTTTAAGACCTTTCACAGTCTGATCTCAGTCTCAATCTGTCAAAAAATACTTCTAATTGCCCTACATTTTGACAAGTTTTTGACATTTGTTTGTCGCTGAGATGAGACTGCGACTAGGTTTTGAACGTTTTAAATTACGAGAATTGGTAGTCTTCGCTAGTCTTCTAGCTTCTGGTCATCTGCCTAGCTAGCCTTTTACCAGCTATGTTGGGGTCGGCTTCCAGTCTAACCAGATGCAGTTGAATACCACTATTTTTTTAAAGTTTAAACCGGTGTTTCATTTAATAACTGACAAAAAATTGCAACGGAATCATGTACTAAATCCATGGTACCAAATTGCACGTCAATAGCCCTTCCAGTCTGACTACGAAAAGTGTAGTGTTTTTGTTAAGAATTTTGTATATAAGGTCCCATTAAAATAGGTGGACAAACTTTTAGAAATCATTCAGACCACCAAAATAAGGACAATGGTAAAAAAATATATATAAGAAAAACGCATTAGATACTTACAATTAAAATAATCAGCTAACAAAAATACACTTATAAATGTTGGTTACCCAATGCATAAACACTTTGTTAAATACAGAATGATGTAAGCTGATGTAACAGAACTGACTATGTACCTACTTACGAGCATGCGCTCAGCGGGGCGCGAGTGCAAGTATCTACCCATTATTTTAGGTCAAAATATAATAGTTTTAATCAGTGTTTTTTTTGCTTGGATACCTTTGGTTAGACGTACTGAGCGCTGTGGTAAAATGTGTCCATCTATTTTAATTGGACCCTGTATACAAATTGTGTGGTAGTGATATATATAAGTTGTGATTTTAAACTCTTCAATGTCTCTGCAGTTGCCTTTATTGTTTTAGCGTCAAACTATAACTTTTGCACGCCTATTGGTAAAATATGGCTAAACATATCTATTATCAATTTATCACCATGTAATGATATTTGCAAAATAAACGATTTACTTACTTACTTAAAGAACCGTAGGCCATCCAAGGGATCCCCCGGCCATAGGCAGGGGTGGAACACCGTGGTGGTTTTAGCCGGTAAGAGTCCGGCATACCCCTCCGTCACCCCCACGATGGAGGAAGTCCATGAGGATATCCACCGCGAAACCAAAAAAAAGGCCTTCCAAGGGATAATAAGAAGGTTTTATAAAGCTGCCTAAAGTAACCGCAGAAAAAAGGCCCATTTTACTAGTATCTAGTTTTATTAATAGCACCCCATCTTCCATTCACTTTAAAGAGGGGCAAACTGTGGAACGAACACTCAGTTCAAAAGTCTTCACAAAGATAACCCAATTATTTTGTCCTCAATTGTACAGAAAAGAATAAAACATTCTCTTAGAATACGGCGCAGCTTCGTCTCTTATTGTTCGGCGTTTTAATGTACCTGTAATTTTCAAAGGAAGTGTAATCTGCCTGTTGTGTAGGTATGTTTAATGAGAGTTAGGGGTCTCGTGGTCGCAAGCACGAGTGCTGAGCGTGGGGTCCTGGATTCGATTTCCGAGTCGGGTAAAGTGTTATTGGGTTAAACTTTTCGCATAAAAAGGTACAAAGGCGGACTTAATGCCTTAGGTATTCTCTACCAGTCAACCAAGGGTGGTGAAGATGCCAGGTACTTTGTTTAAGAGGATCAATGGTAAAAAAAAACTCTTACAACTAGGTATACAAATACATTAATAGGTTATATACACATACATACTTATATAGTTATAAACTAACATTTGATTAAAAAAAAACACATTTTGCAAAAATTTTAACCATCAGTTACTATTTTTAACAATTGGTTGAGTTAACTACGGATCAAAATACCGGCTCTGGTCTGATTCATTAATCAAATCAACTTTCTGGTAATGACTAAGCTTTTGCGGGCATTCGTCGAAATGGAGTGTCTTAAATGCTTGCGTAAGGTTTCCTGTCCATTGAAGCGGAGAAAATTGCCAAATTGCAGAACTAACGATAACATTAACCAGCACTCTAATGGCGCTAACAATCACAATCTGAATCATTTTGAAGGATATTGCTAATCCATAGCTTCATATGTTCGACAAATGTGTCTGCTCAACAACGTACATAACGCAATGAATGTTGTTGAACTGTCAAAATGCAAGCTTCGTAAGTTTATCAAAGCTGGTGATAAACTTACGAAGGTTGCGAGTACAGACTACGCACCTAACCTTTTTGAAGACCATCACCAATAGGGTTGCCCCCTTTTTTTGCAGTTAAAGTACATTGGTAAGAAAAAAAAGTACATAGTATCAAAATAAAGTACAATTTATTTCTCTTTATTTTTACAGAATGTTGGGCTACAAAAGGGATAAATGAAAGGCAATTGCATGCAGCTGAGATGAGAATGCTGAGAGGGATGTGTGGTGTTACACGAATGGCTAAAATAAGAAATGAGTATATAAGAGGAAGTCTGAAAGTGGCACCGGTAACTGAAAAGTTGTGTGGAAACCGGTTGTCATGGTATGGGCATGTATTACGGAGGAATGAGGAAAATGTCGTGAGGAAAGTTTTGAGTATGAATGTCGATGGCTATAAGAGTAGGGGACGACCAAAGAAACGATGGATGGACTGTGTGAATGATGATGCGGTTAGAAAGGGGGTGACTGTCGAGATGGCGGCTAATAGAGGAGTATGGAAGGAAAAGACATGTTGCGCCGACCCCAAATAAATTGGGATAAGGGCAGGAGAGTGATGATTATGTTTAAAAACACATTTTTATTGCTTTTTGCAGTTTGTATCAAATTAGTATCTCTACCAAACAATTGCACAGCATCTTTACAGTCTAAATTAAAGTGAATAAGTAATTTTTATCAAATTCAGAGACGCTTTGTTTCTTTCGTCTCGCCATTTGCTATTCATCACAGAAATAACTCTTTCTGTTTGTGGCGGGAATATACAATAAAAATGAAATTACTTCATACAAGTTTAAAAAATTATCACCACTCTTATTCTTATTCGCTTTATGTAAAATACTGGTATTCAGCTACCCCTCAGTAAGACTGGTTGTCAGACTTTCGGGCTTCTGACGACCTGTAACTACTGTCAAAGATCCACGAATGACAGCCGGGACCAACGGCTTAACGTGCTTTCCGAGACACGGAGGGGTCTTGGTATGTACAGATGGTCACCCACCCACGGACCAACCGCGGCAAGCGGAGCTTTACCTGATCGATCGACCCGTGCGGCTATTATTACTTAGCCACAAGCCCCTCATTGCTACTGTTAGTGTGATACGTAATTACCCCACTGAACATACACTAAGGCTGCCCGCCCACGTCCGATAAATCGGTGACCGATTTTTGTAGGAGAAAAATAGAACGTACAACAGTGCAACGCACGCGTCCTACAAAAATTCGGTCAGAAATTAAATCGGTGCATCCCAACCGATCCGATTATCGGTGATAAATGGAACGATCGGAAATGTATGCGTTAACGCACACTGCTCACCGACAGTCGGCCGCATGCAATTGCTAGGTAAGTACGTTGTGCCACAGACAAAGTGACGGACGTGTACGTTGAGTCGGTCATAAGATTATGAGGAAAAATCAGCCCGATAATCTGTGCCACAAAAAGTCTGACGTGGCCGGGCAGCCTCACGAAGGTGGCGAGTACTACGCACCTGACCTTTTTGAAGAACATCATCAATAAGGTCACAATCTGTCCTTCTAGTGCGTCCCTTCCTCGCCTTCCCACTCACATCTACCTTGTAAACCTTTTGTCAGTCGCCTTTCATTCATCCTCTCACGGAAGCATCTAAGCATACCCATCTATTTTAACGTAGCTGTAATTTTGAAAGAAAGGATAATCTCTCTAGCTATGTAGGTGTGTAAAAGATTTTTTCACTTCGGGGAAAACGACCCCTTTTTCTTTTTATAAGTTTCATAAAGGGCGATTGTATGATTATTTCAGGTGGGTAAATGGGTGTTTTTACTTGGGTGTGCAGGGATATGGGTTGTTACTTTTTATTGGTGTTCAAGGAGCTTGGATTTTATTTGGTATCTGTAAAAAAGTCCAAAGCCTGTTTCGCAGTCTCCAGATAGCAGGAAAGTTGAAAAGTGAAACAGTATTTGTTCGAAATTTTCTACCATATCTGAGGGTGGTGAATCAAGAATTGGTAGGTATATTTAAATACTAACGTACCAACATAAACGCACCCCAAAAAAAGTTATGTTGTATGATGTTAATTGAATTATTTTCTCCATAAGTTTGCCAACAAGCGGCACACCCAATGATAAATGGTAACCGCTTTGGATGATTAATTACCAAGAAGTTTTCCGATTTAACAACTTCCGAGCAACTTTAAGAGGGCGCACACAGGTCCACTAGCGCCACTACTTTAAAAAAATATTATCTCGTGACTGAGAACGAATTATGAAAATCTGCTCAATCAGCGACCTTGGTAAAAGTGTGTCTAGAATTTTCTAATACCTTTATTAAGTTTCTTATTGAGACACGAAGCAACTAAATACGACATATAGGAATGTGGCCGCTTTTCTTTAGATCGAATTTTGTTGCTTCGTGTCTCAATATGAAACTTAATAAAAGGTATTAGAAAATTCTAGACACACTTACCGAGGTCGCTGATTGAGCAGATTTTCATAATTCCTTCTCAGCCACGAGATATATTTTTTAAAGCAGTGGCGCTAGTGGACCTCTGTGCGCCCTCCTAACAAAAAAGTTAAATGTCTCATGTGCCTGTAGTACCTAAGCCCAGCACAAACACGCAGAGTAAACGTAACGTCAATTCGAACGATTATAAACCAGCTAAAATAAAACTTATCCATTGCTTTGTTGTAATGTTACATTGACTGTTTTATAGTAATTTAAAATTAATGAATAGGTAATTTGTTTTGATTTTTGATTTCAAAATTGAAAATACTCCATAGTTAAGATTGTATTTAGTTGAAAGTTAAAGATTTTTTTATTTAGTTATAAGACTTTATTTATATATTTGGATACTAAGGCCTATTTGCACCACAAATCACTATTTACGTTTAACACTAACCGAATTTAAAACATCATTCTGTCTTTTTCATCTGAAAATGGTTGATAGAAACACAACGATGTTTGGAATACACGATACACGAAAATGCATAGGTGTACCAATTTTTATTATTGATTAAAAAATTAAATTTACGTTACGGTGAAGTCGCACGGTCATGCTGTGAACAAATGTTGTACAAATGCCTGTGAACACAAATGGTTGCCGTAGAAATAAGTAGGTATGGAAGAGTTCTTTTACAAGACCTACTAAAAGTAAATCCAGAAATATTTCTTGCATTAATATATCCATACCCTGAGGCTTTTAGCGTTATCGTGAAAAAGGCTAATAAATTCGTTGAAGTAAAAAGAAAATAACTTCTCATACGGACTTAATAAAAGAGAAATATTTGAAGAGTAAAAGTTACATTCATTTGAGTTTATTTTTTTCTTTAACGAGTAAAAAAATCTTATTGTATTTTATTTGGCTTTTGACATAGCTACAGTAGAGAGCAGTGGTAGCCCACTGGGAACGGAATTCTAGATCGTAGGTTCGAACCCAGAAAGACGCTTAATTTTGTGTAAATTTTTTCATCACCACTGCGCTAGAAACGGTGAAGGAAAACATCGTGAGGGAACCGGCATGTCCTAGAACCAAAAATTCGAAGGCATGACATCTACTAACACGCACTGCGCTCACGTGGTGGATTACGGTCCACTCCCTCTCACCGAGAGAAGGCTTGTGTCCCAGCAGTGGGAACATTACAGGCTATTTATGCTTATGTGGGTTTTAAGATAAGTCGCAATACTTACTGGTGCAAGGAAAACCCATAAACTCAAACAAGTCATTAAATAAACCAATTACAGACACTTTTGAACTGTCAAGGGTTCACTCAGTCTGAAGGATGAAGCTAGTAGCCCATTCCAAAGCGTAGTAGGTTCCTATGGAGAAGAAACGGCAAGAAATTCCACGTACACGCAAGTGACATTAATTTGAAAACTAATCGCAAGAAGTACCAACAACAAACAGTTATTTATAGAAACCCAACCGAACGCCAAAACAAACAGTAGTTCCAGAGTAGGTACCTAATACACATAGTTACAACGTATCACTATATTTGTATACACTTAACACGATTGGGTTTGAAGTACCAATGGCTCTAGGTAGTGGGGTCTAAGTACCATTGTTGGTAGTTTGTGTTCAATTAATTTAGAGAGCTTTAGTTTAGGTCTAAAACGATTGAAGCTGGAAATGCGAACATAATGTTCAAAGCCAAGAAGGGGGTTTTTTTTGGTTTGGAAATCGTCAAGTAACTCAAATTAAAATTCAAAATCATTTATTTGCTAATATGGGTAATTATATAAAGTTGTTAAAATAATAGAGCATAGTTCAATCATATTACGCGTTGAGGCATGCAAATTTCAAGCTTAGACTGTATCAGGGCGGCGGGATCATCCGAAAGGGTTACCGCTGCCCTGGAACAGAAAGGGCTAAGGAAGGAACACGGGTGGGTTTTAGTCAGTAAGAGTCTGACACTCCCTTCCGCTCCACCCAGAGCGGGAGGGGTCATTCGATGATTTCCCATCCTCAAAAAAAAAAAAAAATAAGACTGTATCAGAACATTGTTAAACAATTACAACAATAATTTATAATTTAATAACACATTTTTGGTAATTTCACCGTGGCAAGTAATAATAAAACATTAGCAAATATTAATGTCACAATAATATTTAAAGATTAAAAATGTCAATAGCTTCTCCCGCTCCTGGGCGGAGCGGGTATGCCAGACTTTTACTAACTAAAACCCACCCGTGTTCCTTCAGTTGCCTGTGCCAGGGGCCACGGTAACTCTTTCGAACAACCCGTGATTCTTCTGTGCAGCAGAAGAATAGCTTAATGTCGATTAGAAGGTAAGAAAAAAGTACACGTTTTATAATATTTAACTCATGTCACTTCTGTGCGCTTGAGTTCTTTTTTCTATACTTCATTGCATACAATTCAAAATATGCCAATTGCCTCATACATATTTCGAGAGTTGTCGATTCACCCACACATAAATTAACTTCGTGCGCGTCGATAGAAAAAAAACATTTTAGTTAAAAGTGCGATTCGCCCGTTTCGGACGAGTAATTTCGTGCAAATCGACTAACAAGCCTCGGAAAGCATGTTAAGCCGTTGGTCCCGGCTGTCATTCGTGGATTTTTGACAGTCGTTACGGGTCGTCAGAAGCCAGAAAGTCTGGCAACCAGTCTTACCAAGGGATATCGAATCGTATTACCCGATAAGTGGATTATAGAGGTCAGATAGGCAGTCGCTCCATGTAAAACTACTGGTATTCAGCTGCATCCGGTTAGACTGGAAGCCGACCCCAACATAGTTGGGAAAAAGCTAGGCAAATGATGACTAACGAGCCATAAGAAAACGCATAGTGATATTTTTTTTTCTACCTTTAATAACAAGCATTACCCATAAGACACCATGCTTAGAATTTAGAAAATTATGGAAAGTCTATCCGTCCGTCCATACGTCTGTCTTTCCGTCGTTGTCTGTCTCTTTGCCCAAAATTCTGAAAATACCGATCTTAACCGTGAACTAGCAACATTTTCAAATCAACATAATTAATAGTTACAAGCTCATCAATAGTTAGTAATAGTTTCGTTATTAATAATAATGATGTAACATGTCAGACACAATGGTACCATGCTCCATTGTCGTTAGGGGGGAAACGCCAGGGGGCTACCCTGGCGTTTGCGTTGGCGCGAAATTAAATTTTTCCTAATCCTATTGATTATCATATTTCATGGAATAGTCATTCTATATCGACGGCACGGTTGGCGCAGTTATTATTATTATTATTATTTATTTATTTCGAACACAAATGATTCATATTGTTGTTAGTAACACATTTAAAACTACGTTAGTAACACTCTGAGCAAAAAACTAAAATAAACTATAAAAATACTAATTCATAAACCTATAACTATAACTATGCCCGCTTCCCACTGCACCAGACCTGCAGCTGTGCATACGGGTCCAGTGCCCCAGGAACGGGCAATCTGATTTATTAGATATCACCTTTAGAATGCTGTTGGAGCTCGCCCGAATCCTACGCATCAGGGATGCTGTTCTTTTTCGCATAATAGCATGAAAGCCATCTGTCTCTGCTTCCGCAAATATCCCCGATGCGCTACAGAACCGCGGGAGCCCCAACAGCACCCTAAAGGCGTTATTGTACTGGACGCGAAGAACGTTGTAGGCCCTCTGCGTATGTCTAACCCACAGGCTGCACGTGTAGAAGGACTGGCAAAACGCCTTGAACAGAGTGAGTTTCTCTAGTACATCGTGCAAACCTACGGGCCAGCATATTACATCGGACCGCCAACGCTCTTCGCTCCCATTCAATATCACTGTCATCATTCAAGTCCTCATTTACAATGTGACCAAGGTACCTAAAATGCGACACTCTATTTAGTGGTACACCATATAGAAATACCGGAGGAACTGTCTTAGGCTTCTTAGTACCAACCCTAAACACCACAAGCTCACTCTTCCGTACATTGTACAACAAACCATGAGACGTGGCGTATCTCTCACATATCTCCAGCATCCGTCTGAGTCCATCAATCGAGGGACTCAGCAGCACCATATCATCTGCATAACTTATACTATTAATAATCTCACCATCAATAGAGCATCCGATACCAGTGCTGCTGAGTTCCTCGATCAACTTATTGACGTATAGACTAAAGAGCGCCGGGGAAGTCAAACCTCCCTGCCTCACCCCACACTCCAACCCATACGCCCCTGAAAAAGAACCCGCCCATCTGACCTGGTTGATTTGGTGATCATACCAGTAGTCTAAGAGCTTAACGAGCTCATTAGGAAGACCTTGCTCACGCAATTTCGACCATAGGATATAATAATCAACCAGGTCAAACGCCTTGGAGAGATCCAAGAAAGCAGCATACACAGGTGTGTTTCTATCAGTATAGTACCTGACCGTGTGCTTGAGCGCCAGTATAGCAGTTTCCGTGGACAGCCCAGCTCTAAAACCGATTTGTGCATCATGTAGATTGAGCTGTCTGGTTACTCTCCGCTCAAGCACACCGTCAAGAACCTTTGCTGTTACCGTGGCCAACGATATCGGCCTGTAATTATATTTGTCTGAGACATCGCCGGTCTTGTTCTTGACTATGGGCACAACTATCGTCCTCATCAGATCAGTTGGTAGATACGAGTGCCTCACACAAAGATTATACAGCATAGCTAGGACTCTTGGGAGATGTGGATCAGCATACTGGAAATGTTCTACAGCAGTTAGTATGTTCTAGTGCAGTGGTTAAGCGATTGACTGCTGCGTTCGATTCCCGCACGGAACAAATTGTTGTTCCGGGTCTGGCTGTTTGTGTATGTGAGTTTATATGTATGTAAACGCACCCACGACACAGGAGAAATTCCTAGTGTGGGGCAACGTTTTTTAAACAAAACAAAAAAAAAATGATTTTATTTATGAACTTATAGGCTTGTAATGACGATTTTAATGATTATGATTCTGTGAAGTCGTATTTGTAACGCTGGCTAATAATATTTTGTTCAACATTCAATCTGACACTGACCAGGGGGGGGGGGGGGGGCAATATTGTCGTAATTTTAAGAACGTTCACAGTCGGATCTCAGTCTCAATCTGTCAAAAATACCTCTAATTTCCCTACATTTTGACAGTTATTTTTCGCTGAAATGCGACTAGATTTTGAACGTTTTAAATTACGAGAATTGGCCTTCAGGAAATTGCATAAAACGTAAGAAAATGCGAATTTCGCGGGCTACCCTGAGGAAACCAGCCGCACTCTTCTGTAAAAATCTAACCATGAAAACTTAGGTGAAGTGAGCTTGAAGTGAACTGTCAATAGTGTCAATCCTTAGCATCGATCGGCTTCGAAACATGGGTCTGAAGATCAACACGCAGCTAGCAAACGCATCAATGCTCGTACCTTCTTTGTTTGAGAAGAAGCTTTTGTTCTTTTTGCCCTGTAGTGCACAGGGATGATGACAATCTTTTTATTTTAAACTAAAAAAAATATTTGTACAATACTATAAAATGTATGTCTCTGGTGTACTGTGTGTCTTTAAGTCTGTACCTACTAAATAAATGTATTTCCTTTCTTTCTTTCAAAAAGTCTAAAAGCTTAAAAAAATGCCAAGTTATAAACGTTTTAAAATAATTGCTACAAAGACGGCACGGCACTACCATAGAAGTGATGTCACGACTATGTATTTATAGCGCCATACCACAGATTACTAAATAGTTACTACGTAACAGATACTTCACTCAGTAGAAGATTTCCAATACCTACTGCTATAATAGGCTACTCCGTCTCGTCAGCAACCGCTGCATGCTAAAATGTGCCTAAATGCTCAAACGTACAGTTGTGATTGCTTCGCACCGCGCGATTCCCGTTTTATTATTATACCTACTCTTTGGTGCGATCCCACAGCACTGAATTTGGTCCGCAAACGGCCCGAGACCGCTCGGCCGGGCGGAAGGTAATTATAGCGCGCAAGTACATGGAGTGACGGAGGCCTGGCCATACATTCTCAGTACCGCGCGACAAGGACGGGAATAATCCCCACGAAAAACTTTTAAAGCGTGTAGCCCCATTGATTTTATTGTTTTATTTTTCGATTATCTCGTTTAATTTCACTGACGTGAAACTACATTATTTGTTCGAGCATTTCTAATAGGTAGGTATTGTTCATCGTCCCTATTGCAATTTCAAATTGAATAGGGTCAATTTTACAAATACAGACGCCAGCAGGTCAAGCTACCCGAAACTGTCAAATTTTGCCAATCAACCTTGAACCTTAATGCTTTAGGGATAAAGTTGAAAATCTATTAAAGAAATTTGACAGATTGTAGTAGCATGATGTGCTGGCGTCTGTACATTTTAGGTAAATAAATTACGAGCATTGCGCAAGCTAAAAACACACTAATTAGGTGGTCTACCCTGGACAATCAGCCCAGCTACCACCATGCTGACTGGAATTCGTTTTACCACAACGTGACCTATTCTCATCACACTTCACCCCGATACGAGAAGAACAGCAATATGTATATTTATCCAATCGGCCTTCTCGAATAACGTAAAAAGGAAAAGTAAACTTTGTCAAACAGCACCCTTACTTAAGAATTTCCATTACTCCAAGTGTTAGAAAGAGACAGTATATAATGACGTTGTTATGTTCTTGTTGTTGGAGTGAGACAGAATGTAATGACGTTGTTATTACTTTGGGGATCGCAACAGTTGGTGTAAGTATATTTTATGGAGTATGTAGAGCCGTGTTGCTTGGAATTTGTGAAAGCATACTTAAATAAGGTTACATTGTGTTTATAGGTAACATAATGTAACCTTATATTTTTATGTAAGTACCTAAGTACATTATTATAGACAATAAGAAAATAGATGTAGGAAAAAAACGGTAAAAGTGCGAGCCGGCCTCTCACGCAACGGATTCGGTACTACCAAAATCAAAATCAAAAGTCATTTATTCAAATTAGGCTGAGAATCAGCACTTTTTGAACGTCAAAATTACAAAAGACGGTCCCCCAAAAACGCCCGCCCTTCACCACTTCCTAGTGCTATCGCTGGGAAGAAGAAGTGGCGCAACAAACTCCCCAGCAGCACCAGCTGTCTGTTCAGTTAGAAAATACTTGATTGTATACAATACTAGGTACCTATGTTAAGTAATTAACATTACAAGACACAGAACATACAATTAAATTATTTGTCATATGTCAGCTAGCCACGCCAATATATCAACAAATATAATAAAAACTATACGTACTCAAGCTAAAAGATAATTAATTAAAAGTAAAATGTAAATAAAAACTTACTACCCAAATAAAAGGCACCAGGCATTCAATATTACCGTTCAATATTTAACACTCAATTATATTTTTTTTATCACTAATATTAAGATCGAGCAAAAAACGCCGACAAACACGTTTTTTTTTGTATGGGTAGGGGGACCCCCATTCATTTTAAACTTTATTCTAATTTTATTATTTGTTGTTATAGTAACCATATGATAGTAGTACACACTCTGTGAACATTTCAAGTGTCTACCCATTACGGTTCAAAAGATACAGCCTTGTGACAAGGACATCTGTCCAGGGCTGTATATCTTTGTCTGGCAGCGGAGTCTTAGTAATGTCCCGTCCTGGTGGCATCCTTTGGGTACGGAGCACTAAAAACATACTATATGTAGTTGTTGCCTGTTTCGAGTACTTCGTTCTTCAAGTCTTCGTTTGGCTCACTCAAGGATGAAGTTATAAAAAATCCCGTTTTAGTGCCCTTCTACGGCCTCTTAGTAAGAAATCTATAAATTTTGCTTTCTTCAATGGTTCTGTCATTTCCAGCGTTGGAACTGTTTTATACGTATAGAAAATTCTGTGATTAATGTTACCTCAATTATTTATAAATACATACATCTGAGGTACTCTGCCCAGTCAGTCCCATTACAAACAATCAATCTACTTGCCCTTTCCCAACTATGTTGGGGTCTGCTTCCAGTCTAACTGGATGCAGCTGAATACCAGTATTTTACATGGAGCGACAGCTTATCTAACCTCTTCAACCCAGTGTCGAGGTGACACGATAGTCCTCGGTATGACAGGTTGTCATACTTTCAGGCTTCTGACGACCCGTAATGATTGTCAATTTTATTTATTTATTTATTTAGCCATTTCTGTCCCACTGCAGGGCAAAGGCCTCCCTTCCCTCCTTCCACTTATCCCTATCCAGTGCTGTTAAACGCCAATTCTTGTGGAAAGAGTCGAGCTCATCCCGCCATCTCATTCTGGGCCTGCCGCGTTGTCGTTTGCTGCTGTTTGGGACCCATTGTGTGGTTACTTTGGCCCATAGCTCCTCCGACATGCGACAGATGTGACCAGCCCAGTTCCATTTTAGCTTGGCAGCCGTGTGACCCACATCGGCAATTTGAGTTTTAGAGCGCAGTATCGAGTTCCTTATACGATCGGAAAGTTTAACTCCAAGGATACTGCGCTCCATTGCTCGCTGACAGACCCCGAGTGCAGTCTTTTGACGACTGAATGATTGTCAAAGATGTACTAAATGACAGCCGGGACCAACGGCTTAACGTGCTTTCAGAGCCACGGAGAGGTCTCGGTATGTAAAGAATTATTATTTATTTATTCATATATACTTTATTGTACACCACAAAAATGATTTTAAAAATTGATCGAACACTAAAAATATACAATGGACGGCCTTATCGCTTGTCACCTATCCACTGACCAACCGCGGCAAGCGTAGCGTAACCTGATCGATCTACACGTGCGGCTGTTATTACTTAGCCATGAGCCCCTTTTTTTTCTGGATGGGAAATCATCAAATGACCCCTCCCGCTCTGGGTGGAGCGGAAGGGAGTGTCAGACTCTTACTGACTAAAACCCACCCGTGTTCCTTCCTTAGCCCTTTCTGTTCCAGGGCAGTGGTAACCCTTTCGGACGATCCCGCCGCCCTGACAGGCTTCAGCCACGAACCCTTAAGTCCCATTAAAAACCTTGTTGAATAAATAATTAATCTTTTCCCCGCAACATAAACTATCTACTCTGAAACACAAGGCGACAGGGACATCGAGGGGCAACCTGTTTACCGCTGGATTCAGCACATTATACTGAATTTGTGACATACAAAAAACAAATGCTGTTCCATAAATTTTGACCGCGTAGGTATTGCACTTTTCTATGAAACAACGACCTTTTGTTTGATAACCGACGAACAATTTCTACGCTAGAATCATGTGTTGAATTCATAGTTATAGTTTGCGCGTCGCTGTGATGCCACCCTGTATAGTACAGCCGCGAGCTCATCAAGCTACCCGAAACTGTCAAATTTTCCCAATTAACCTTGGACCTAATGCTTTAGCGATAAAGTTGAAAATCTATTAAAGACATTTGACGGATAGTAGTAGCTAGATATGCTGGCTACCTAAATAACATTATATTTACCCAGACCCTTTATTTTCGACCTACACACGACCATAAATAAGGCATAAAATGGAAAACGCAAATTGTAAAAGTTTCCGAAGATAAATCTCTACGTTTGATACATTAGCATGAACTCCATATACATATATTTTTATATTGTAAAAACTTTTACCAATAACACGGCACATTTGCCCAATGTTATAGGTACAGTCACGAGCACTAAAATGTCAACACATGGAAACTTTTAATGGCGATTTTTGCGTGAAATAACGAAAACTACAATGAAATACAACACATTGCAAAAACTTATGGGTTCGAAAATGCTATGTTCGTAGCAACATAAAATTTCATTAAAAAATAAAGGAGTAAATCGCTTTTGAATAAAGCCAAGTGTATACATACTTATGCTGGTGACTGTACTACCTAGAGGCAATGAATGTAACTTTCATATCTTCTTTGTAAAAGATAATTTGAATAACCACCTGAAGCTTTACGAAAGTTAAAAGAAAATTGTAAAAAGGTGTAGGTAATTATGAATTATTGTTCCTTTGATATTCATTTAGAAGATCTTTTAAGTCGTTACGGGTAGTCAGAAGCCCGAAAGTCTGACAACCAGTCTTACCATGGGATATCATCATAATCAGCCTATAATGTTCCCACTGCTGGGACACAGCCCTTCTCTCTCCCAGAGGGAGTGGACTGTAATCCACCACGTGGGCCCAATGCGGACTGAATTCGAATTTTTGGTTCTAGGACATGCCGGTTTCCTCACCTCACCGGGATATCGTCTTACCATGGGATGTGATGTCCCATGTAACTAGTTTGTAAAAGTCAGATAGGCAGTCGCTGCATGTTAAATACTGGTAATCAACATTCCATTAGACTGGAAGCCCACGCAACATAATTGTGATAAGGCAAGGCAGATGATGATGAAGATGAGATCGGTGGATTATCTATTCAAAATCAAAAGTCATTTATTTACAAACAGCACTTTTTGAACGTCAAAATTACAAAAGACAGTCCCTCAAAAACGCCCGCCCTTCACCACTTCCTAGTGCTATCGCTGGGAAGAAGAAGTGGCGCAACAAACTCCCCAGCAGCACAGCTGTTTATTATAATATAAATAATATTAAAATATATATAATTATAATATTAAAATATAAAATTAAATTATTTGCCATATGTCAGCTAGCCACGCCAATATACCAACAAATATAATAAAAACTATACGTACTCAAGCTAAAAAATAATAAATTTAAATGTTAATTAAAAACTTACTACCCAAATAAAAGCTTCCAGGCATAAAGGGCGTGATAGCTAACATATTTATGCATTGCTAGGTTCTGTTCACATAGCTGTCACTTGAAGTCAAAAATGATAAAAGAAGACCATCGAAGTTAAATAAATAAATAAGTTAATAACAATAACCTGTCAGTAAGCTATTCCGTCTAATGCAGTCTAATGACCTCTATCCCAAAAAAAGTACGATATAAAAATCAATTTGAAATACGCTTCCATCATTTTCTTGCCCTTATTCCAATTAATTTGTGGTCGATGCAACATGTCTTTTTCCTCTACTTCTCTATTAGTTGTCATCTCTGTAGACACTCCCTTTCTAGCCATATCATCTTTCACACCATAGGTATCTCAGCACTGCGGAATTAATACATCGTTTTGAATGCGTCCGTTACAACGCAATAGTCTCTCTTTGACCGCATGGAGGCGACATGTGCCACGCCTCCAAACCATATCCCTCGATATCCGTGTTTCATAGAGTCCATCCATCGTCTCCCGCCAGTCTTATACCCATCCAGATTTGTACCTACTAAAACTTTCCTCACGACATTTTATTTAAAGAAAATAATCCTCTGAAAACTCTGCTATATTATCCATTTCATTGTTACATTATAAAAGTTCGCGACCCGTACCCTATTGTTACATTTAAAATAAGGGTCCGTGGGTTTGAGTCCGGTCTCCGGAAGACGTTTCAGCTTAAACTACGCATAACTGTGAGGTTTTCATATTTTATACCGGTTAACGTGACCTTCGCTAAAAGGTAGGGACGGGGGTAGTTTTGTGTGGAACCACTTATTGCTAGCTACGTCATGAAATACAGCCGTTTTTTATCGTCCTACAATGGCCGTTCCTATAATGTATCCGATCTAAGGTAATTTATATTTTCATGAATGGTAATTTATATTTTCATAATTTATATTTTCATGGGTACCGGCGAAGAAATTAATGTCAGGGAATTACCTCATTATTCATAAACGTTGCTTAAAAATTAAGTAGTGATTATATTTTAGATTCCCGACCGATTTCGGCCACAGTGGCCTATCCCAACGGAGATTAGCCAGGTACGCAGGAGATATTATACTGCAGAAATGTGTGCGCCAACACAGGTGCACTCTCTGTTCCTTTACTCTCATAGTCCAATGGGACGGCAATCCGAAACGACCAGGGAGAGATTTGGCGCAGGACCAACAGCTTTACATGCTGCTTGCTACAGCTTTTTCATACAAAAACTGTCAAACGTCAATTTTATTCATCGAATTAAAGTTATCTGGCGATCGAAAATAAGCCTTTAAGAGCGTTTACAACGTACGGCATTTCATACAAGCTTTCAAGTCCTTGTTTTTTCTGTTTCTATGGAAAATTTAAAATCGGTCGAATTTAGCTGTAACACTATTTTTCGAAAATGTTCTCAATTAACTTTTTAGACCTATATATCCTGCTTATGTGTAAGAAGTTTCATTAAAATCGGTTCATCCATTTCGAAAAACAAGGACTTGAAAATTTGTATGAAATGTCGTACGTTGTAAACGCTTTTAATCAAATAAACTTATAGCCTAGTTAGAATGTCTGTCTCCAAAGTTTGAGTATTTATCACGTGTATTAATATTTCAGAATCACTGAATTTCCCACTTAGCGCGCTACACTCTATCACCCTTTGGCAAACTTTGAATTTGATATTTTACCGAGACTGTCAAACTAAGAGCCTAGAAACCCAGTTGTTATAGCCAATCAGAAGTTACTTCTCTTATCACTTCAAAATTCGAACGGTGTCTCGTTGAGAATCCGCCATGATTTACTTTAAAAACAAATGAGTTCGGTTTCGAATTGTGTGCGCTCACTTTAGTCATGTTGACTTTACGATGTAGCAAGTTTTCAATTTCCAAATAGCTTTTGTTACCAATCTGAAAACTAGTTTTACAATTGATTTAAATTAAAGGTTCGTCTGACATGCGCAAGATGTGTCATCTGGACAGAGAGAGGTGGAAAGAGGGTAGGGAGGCATTTGCCCAGCAGGTCATCTTTCCATCTTTGAAATGGTCTTACTCTTTTCCTTCTCAGGGATAACATTCTGTGACTTCTCTGGCCCATCTTCCGTTTTACACTTTCATTTTAGTTTTTTTTAATTGTGTAAGTCACGTCTGCTACGTTTGTTTTTCTTCTTATAAGATTATGGGGTACTTTGTCTTTTTTTGGAATGAAGTTCTTTAACGGAATAAACTTGAAGAAGGCTGTGAAGATTCTCAACTTTTTCGTCATGGGTGTCGTTTTCATGGTTTTCAAGGGTGTTCAAGTCGATAGTGAGGTCAAAATAAAAATCTAAGATGGTGGCTGCAAAAATGATCAAATTTTTCGTCATTTTTTTTATTTTCGCAGCCGTAATCTTGAATTTTCATTTTGAACATCGTTCCTGCCGAGGTTCCCCTGACAACACACATTTTTTTTTTCTTTAGATAAAGCATGCTCCTACCCATCTTGTGTTGACATATCCCCAATATTTTTTTTGCAGAATAGTAATATTGGGCGGATATTATGACATTTACCTTCAAGTTGTGCCAAAAAAACTTCCAACTTTAAACTCGTGTTTTCAAGCAGTCAATCTCCATTATGAACCTCATCACGATGATTTTTTTATTACGTAAATCTTATTCTATGTAACTCAAGTAGTTTTATATCCTACTAATATTCTATACGCGTAAGTTTGTATGGATGGATGGATGTTTGTTACTCTTTCACGCTAAAACGACTGAACGGATTTGGATGAAATTTGGCACACAGATAGCTTATAACCAGGATTAACACATAGGATACTTTTTATCCCGATATTCCCACGGGATCGAAACTTATGCGGGTGAAACCGCGGTCCACAGTTAGTAAAGTATAAATTAGAACGATTGCCGAGAGTTGTATCAAACTAACGGCATCATTCTAATTAATTTGTACTTTAACCCAACCTGCCCTAGATAAAATTGCTTTTTAATACCATTGACACGCCACCGAAATACAATCCGTCTTCTGCCAAAGTCATTTCAAGTTGTAGTTGCAAAACGGCTTTAGTTTCACAATTTTGGCCCAGAAACTCCGATTTGGTAGGCACAAAGGGATGTCTTAATTTATTATTGTTGCTCATGCCCCTTCGCACAAAATAGTTAGGTACAGAAGGCCGGCTCTATACAACGAGTAGAAATAGGCGCACGCACACTTAGACGAGTACGTAAGGCGATCCGCTTTGGCAAGATAAAAATCTGAGCGTAAAATGTTTGAGCAATTTTTTTTTATTTCATCATCATCTGCCTAGCCTTTTCCCAACTATGTTGGGATCGGCTTCCAATCTAACTAGATGCGGCTGACTACCAGTATTTTACATGGAGCGACTATCTACCTGACCTCCACAACCCAGTTACTGGGTAATACGATACCCCTTGGTAAGACTAGTTGTCAGACGTTCGGGCTTCTGACTACCCGTAACAACTGTGAAGGTCCACGAATGACAGCTGGGACCAGGGGGTCTACTCCGAAGTAGTATCGGCCGAATGTTCGGCCGTTTCCTGCTACGAAGTTACTATGTGGTTCGGCCAGTTCCGATCCTACACTCCTAAACTCTTTCGAATATTGACTATGGTCCCGACCAAACTGAGCCGATCCGAACTTTGCAACTCCTGTCAAAGATCCACGATTGACAGCCAGGACCAACGAATTAACGTGCTTTCCGAGACACGGAGGGGTCTTGGTATGTAAAGATGGTCACCCATCCAAGGACCAACCGCGGCAAGCGTAGCTTAACCTGATCGATCAAATTCAAATGAATTATCTTTTAACTTTTAAAACTTTATACAAGACATTTAGTAATGTATGCTTATTAAGTAGATACGGTTCGTTAATTTCTTAATACAACATTTTCTACGGATATCTGTGGAACTTACTTACGGAAAAGAGGCTAATTCTCTTAATAAAATTAAAATTATTGGTAGGTAAGCTTTCCTCAGCAGTGGATGACTCAAAACTCAAAGCATTAATTACAATTAAACCATTTTCAGGCACTTCTTTTTGTAACAGGAGTCGTGCATTTAGAAAGATGAAGATAGTTGCCCATTCCATAGCGTAGTAGGTTCCTATGGAGAAAAACGGACAAAAAACTCCATGGAAGTGTCCATGGAGTTTTTTGTCCGTTTTTCTCTTTCTTTTATATTTTGTATTAATATCATTTAAAAGAGTGCTTTTAAATGATATTAATACAAAATATTAGTTCAATCAATCAACTCAGCCTATTGTAGTCCACTGCTGGACATAGGCCTCTTCCAGGCTGCGCCTCAACACCCTGTCCTCCGCCTTCCGCATCCAGTCTGTCCCAGCCACCTTCTTTAGGTCATCCGTCCATATAGCTGGGGGCGAACCACACTACGCTTGCCGATACACGGTTTCCACTCCACAAAATATTAGTTAAATCATTAATAATGATACAGGCTAACAGCAAGTCTTTAAGTAGCACTATAAGATTAATCAATAAATCACAAAAAAATAAGCGGATTCCAGAAACAGAAAATAAAACAAACCAGCAAAAGCATTCCAAAACAAAATGGCCGCCCTTCTTACGTCATTCATTAGAAGTCACAACGAAGCGTCAACATTTATCGAACCATTTCACCGAGTCATTCAATTGTCTATTCGATTGGAAATCACAGAAATTGTTCAGTGACTTTTGTTCAGTTCCTACAAAGCATTGAACGAGAGATTTGAGTTTGGAAACTAGTTTCCATGATTTTATTGCACGATTGAGCGCTCGAAAACCGTTTGAGCACTTTCGAATTTTCAATTGCTTCGCTCGGAATGTAAAAAGTTAAATTTTGTTGGCTGGTGTAACTGTGTTGGGTGTTGGAGCCCTGTTTTAGGTTAGGTTAGTTCATGATTAATTAAGGAGATTCAAAACGTAGGTAGTTGTGTTTTGGAGTCAGGCTTGCCCTGGGCATCATTAGAGATGATTGAGCGATTACATCTCAAAACAGACATAGCACAGTAAACAGTGGAATAGTGGAAATATTATAGGCAGCAGTGCTGGACAACCACTGCTGCCTCGACCCCCGATAGCCCGATAGCGGCCCCGAATTACGAAAAACCAACCTACAAGGTTGTGGGTACAAAACCAAGCAGGCGCTTTACTTTGTGTAAATGATTTCATCACCACTGTTCTCAAAACGGCCAAGGAAAACATCGTGAGGAAACCGGCATGTCCTGGAACCGAATTTGGAAGACATGTGACATCTACCAACTCGCTCTGGGCCCGCGTGGTTGATTACGGCCCTATAGAGGTATGAGGAACAGGGTGTTAAGTTCACTCATACTCCATAGAAAAGGGAGGATCCTCCGACCAGATGGGTGTCGTGTCTGGCGGGCAACTGCCCGATGATTTTATGTCGGGCCGTTGTATATATGCTAGTTGTGCGGTAAACTCTGCTTGCGAGATGCAGGATTTTGTGTGATGTCAGTATGACGCGTAGTTTGCGTGTGGTGTTTGTTAATACCGCTACAGCCCATCAATGCCTCTCAAAGAGAGGTCTGTATCCCGGGCAGTGGGAACGTTATGGGCTGATTATGTGACTTTGAAATAGAGTTGGTTTTAAAATATTTCCCAGCATAAATATTTAAGGAAGGGGACATTGAGGTGGCTGCTTTTCGGAAACTTTGACTATCAGCCTGATTGTTGAATTTTAACGAAATCCGCTTTTTGAACAAATTCACCCCCGTAATTGAGGAAATTAACATATTTTGTTTAGGAAAAATAATGTATTCATTCATTTTCATTGCTTTGAATATTCGCTTATTCCTTAACTTTAACCATTATCTTGCAAAGTTTTTAAATTTTCACAAAGCTTTTAAACGTTAGATTCGCTCGACCGCGTCTAACGATTCGTGAGATTACGGGTCTGTTTTGATGACATTTGAATAGTGTTGTCTCGCTCACTCGTACTGAAAATTCTATCGTTCCATGTGGGATGTGAGCTCACCTTTTTGCGTGACCGTACTGTGAGGGCAAATCTAACTATTTAAACCTCTGAGTTCCCACTACACTGTGAAGCTGCCTTGGGTGGGGAGCGAGATCGTCCGAAAGGGTTACTACTGCCCTGGAACAGAAAGGGCTAAGGAAGGAACACGGGTGGGTTTTAGTCAGTAAGGTCTGACACTCCCTTCCGCTCCACCCAGAGCGGGAGGGGTCATTTGATGATTTCACATCCACAAAAAAAAAAAAGCTGCCTTGGGTGGCAGATGTTGATTAAAATAAAAGTAATTTATTCAAAC
Organism: Apamea crenata; assembly: GCA_949629185.1. Lineage (NCBI taxonomy): Eukaryota > Metazoa > Arthropoda > Insecta > Lepidoptera > Noctuidae > Apamea > Apamea crenata. Next base: position 4,707,766 of record OX451380.1, on the reverse strand, counting down.
TAGGCTGAAATTCAGCACTTTTCGAACGTCAAAGTTACATAGGACAGTCCCCCAAAACGCCCGCTTTTCACCAGTTCCTAGTGCTGTAGCTGGGAAAAAGAAGTGGCGCAACGAACTCCCCAGCAGTATGCAGAATTAAAGGGGGTGAGAGGGGTGTATTGTTAGTACAAACATTTTCGACGACAAAATGACAAAAGATGAGTCCAATTGTATCTAGTAGGTACTAGATAGGTACAATTGAAAGTCATCATTAAAATTTTTTTTTAAAAAAGAGTACCTACCGTTCGACATAGAAGTCGAAATCGAGACAATGTATTTAAAAGCCTTTTACAAAACCTTGAAATCTTATGTAAGTAATTATGGACTTAGAACGGAATAATAAACTAGACATACAGACTGAAGATTAGGTTATCACATTAAATAGTAAAACGGTTATTACAAGTTGTTATCAGCACGAAAAATAATCAGTTTTACTAAAAATAGAAAACTACATTTTTTAAACAAAACAATCGTGTAAAAATTGGCATGAAACACCCTTGATAATAAGGTGCTAGACACGCGCGTGGCGATGGTATCATTGTTACCAAATTAATAGTCACAAATTAAGGTTAATTTCGATAAATACTAAAACAAAAAAAAATGTTGAAATTATTTTAATGGTGTATGTTTAAAATACGTTTTTTTTAGAATAAGTACGCGGTTTCAATACCTACTCGCCACACTGTATAATTTTACCTAGAAATCAAATCACGTTAGAAGCTTGAGACCTCAAGGAAATCACCTACATTTAATTATTTTCCACACATAATAAACGCAAGCATTAATTATCACGCTTAGTTATAATTAACTGGAATAATGGAGTTGCAACAGTAATTAGACTGGCTACTGGGTAGGTACCTAGGTACCTACAGCGCCTTGTGTACAAGCTAATAATTTCATGTAGAGCGACTGGTTTACCTTATGTACAAAGTGGCTAAGTAATAACAGCCGCAAGGTTTGATCGAGCAGGTTAAGCTACGCTTGCCGCGGTCGGGCCGTGGATGGGTGACCATCTTCACATGCCAAGACCCCTCAGTACCTCGGAAAGCACGTTAAGCCGTTGGCCCCGGCTGTCATTCGTAGACCTTTGACAGTCGTTACGGGTCGTCAGTAGCCCGAAAGTCTGACAACCAGTGTTACCAAGGGGGGGGGGGGGTCTTACCCCGTAACTGGTTTAGCCTTTAGCCTTTTCCCAACTATGTTGTGGTCGGGTTCCAGTGTAACCGGATGCAGCTGAGTTCCAGTATTTTACATGGAGCGACTGCCTGTCTGATCTTCATAACTCAGCTACTGGGTACACGATACCCCTTAGTAAGACTGGATGTCAGACTTCCGAGCTTCTGACGACCGTAACGACTGTCAAAGATCCACGAATGACAGCCGGGACCAACGGCTTAACATACATTCCGAGGCAAGGAGTGTCTCGATATGCAATGGATGGTAAACAAACCATACCTACCTATATATAAAAACCTAGTAACTTACTAATCATATTTTCAGTCGATACCAAAACCTACCCTTAATTTACCCCACAACCCAACACCTAGGTAACGAAATTATAATGAAAACCGATCGCAGCCGTTAGGCTAAACTTCATTATAGCCGATATCGGCTACAGCGGCTTCACATAACAGTATTATTTTATAGCCGATGACAGAGCTTAATGTTTCGGAGTATTAGAGAAGCAACAGCATCGAAATGAAAATCAAAAGTCTATTCAAATTAGGCTGAGAATCAGCAGTATTTGAACGTCAAAATTACAAAAGACAGTCCCCCAAAAACGCCCGCCCTTCACCACTTCCTAGTGCTATCGCTGGGAAGAAGTGGCGCAACAAACTCCACAGCAGGGAGGTTACAGGTTCAAATCTCTCAGGTTCACTCGAAGGGTTACAGGTTTAAATCTACTAGTTACATTACTGCAAATAACGGAAAAGTATCAAGTTGTAATATCGTTTTTAACCGATGAAAAAAAAGAGGAAGTTCTCAAGTCGACGCGTGTATTTTTTTATGTATGACCACGCATCAGTTTTTACAGAGTACCTAGTCCGATTCTGACGATTATTTTTTAGAGGTAAGAGGGGCTTGTGGCTTAATAGCCGCACGGGTCGATCGATCAGTTTGAGCTACGCTTGTTGCCATTGGTCCGTGGTGGACCATGTTTACATACCAAAACCCCTCCGTGTCTCGGAAAGCACGTTAAACCCGGTCCCGGCTGTCAGTCGTGGATCTTTGACAGTCGTTACAGGTCATTGGAAGCCCATAAGTCTGACAACCAGTCCTACCAAGGGGTATCATATTACCCAGTAACTGGGTTGTGGAGGTCAGACTAGCAGTCACTTCATGAAAATACTGGTACTCAGCTGCATCCTGTTAGACTGGAAGCCAACCCCAACATAGTTGGGAAGAGGCTAGGTAGATGTATGATGTTTTAAGAGATAAGACCATCCACTGTGTCACCCCTTTTATATCTGTAATTCAAAATGTATGGAACGGGTGTAAAAAGAGACTTAACGAAACTGAGAATCACCTGTACCAATGATTACAACGACGGGAAGTACTGGGACCGTAGTCACGTTTTTTTTACGAAAAGAAGTTTTTAATGTTAATAACACGACTTTAATACCCCCCACGGGCCACGATCCCTGTACCGTTGCCACGTTGCATGCACCCATAAGCACAATGTTGTGCGCGTATTACGTTGCGCACTCCCGCAAATAGCAAATGTTTACACCAAAAATAAAAGTCACTGCCCAGTGATTATTTTTGTGTAATGTTACTTAGCTGGATGTACACAATGCGTAGTTCAAGGCCATTTCATGGGGCTTTTTACACCCTGTATAATTTCATAACCTAGCATTTATTTATTAAGGCACACCAACAGCTTCTGTGTATAGGGTAGTTTCCTGGGTAAAAAAATAATAATTATATTTAGTCCGTCTGTCAGTTAGATTATCGAAAAATAATGGACACGTATTTTTTCTTTTGTCAATCAAACAAACAATGACAAAGATAAAGCGCGTCAAAATTTGGGAGTTTGCTCGTGACGTCACTTGCTGGCAAAAGTGTCGCAAGCAAGTGACGTCACGCGGAACTTTAACGGGCGATATCTTCGTCATTTTTTTTATAATTGATAAAAGAAAAAATACGGGTTCAATATTTTTTGATAATCTAACTGACGGACTAATTAGATTTTTTTAGGAATCTAGCCTATTACGTAACTTAAGTACAATAATAACATTCGCGTCCAAAAGCAAGCAAGCATTAACCAAATGTTTATTAATTGTTAATTTGTTAATTGATTTGGTCAGTCGTTACGGGTAGTCAGAAGCCCGAAAGTCTGACAATCAGTCTTACCAAGGACTGTCGCTCCATGTAAAATACTGGTATTCTGCTGAATCCGGTTAGACTGTAAGCCGACTCTCTTCTTATGTAGAGAAGGCGAGCATTGACCACGCTACCACGCTTGCTAAAGAGGAGTTGGCGAGTTCAGACTTTTATAAACTATAAGACGTGGGGGTCTACTCCGAAGTGCAAAGTGCGAATGTTCGGCTCGGACCGACACATGGCCGAACCGAATATTATTGAAAAATGCGAAAAAAGTTCGGATCGGCTCAGTCGGATCGGGGCCATAGTCAATATTCGAAAGAGTGTAGGAGTGTAGGATCGGGACCGACCGAACCAAATAGTCACTTCGTAGAAACGGCCGAACAGTCGGCCGATAGTACTAACTTCGAAGTAAACCCTCAGGTTTCCTAACGATGTTTTCTTTCACCGATGTAAGTCCAAGATAACCTCCGAAAATACTTGCCTAGATTTAAACCCACAACCTCGTGCATGAAAGGAGAGTCCCACTAGTATTTAAAATAATATTCTATGTTGACTTCGAATTTCATTTTAAAAACCGGCCAAGTGCGAGTCGGACATGCGCACCGAGGGTTCCGTAAAATTTATGGTTTTCGCAATTTTTCCTTTATCTGTGCTATAAGATGTTGCTTCGTACCAAATTTCAAGATTCTGAGTTCACGGGAGGTATCCTGTAGGTTTTGATTCCCTTGCGAGTGTCGACAATTTGCGGAAATTTGCGGCATAAACGGCTGTATCTTTTGATTGCGTTGGCTTAGAAGTTCGATTTTTTCACAGTTTTAAGGGACAGTAGACTGGAGTATTTGATATAAATTCCAGCTTGATACCTCTACGCGTTCCTGAGAAAAGGGTCTTGACAGACAGACAGACGGACGGAAAACAAAGCGATCCGTTTTTTCCTTACGAGGTACGGAACCCTAAAAACGATCCAAAATAATTAATTCCAAGACCTAAAAATGGCTACTCTAATATTTAAAAACTTTCCATTTAATATAAAAAATAATTGAATCAGCCAAAACTAGACTAGTCCTAAAAATAACTTTCTAAAACGCTACACTTCGTAAACCGATTTCCAGATATTTCTGTGTCAACTGTACATACAACTAAAACAAAGGAATTAATTCAAAGCGTTTGCCAAGAAAATTGAAAAGACAGTTACCGAGAAATTAAGAACCCTTTGTGAATTTACAAAATGACCTTTCTTGAAACTAACTGAACTCATAACTCAATTCAATTTAATTGACACAAAATATAATTCAATTACATTAGAGTTTCGCCGACACTTAGTCATTTATCAAATCAATTGTAACAATTAATCCTAACCCGTTTGCTGCTTCAACGGTTAGATTAGGCTGCTTGTCTATTGGAGCGATTGGAGCGGAGATGAGCGGACTGATGCGGAGGTAGGAAAATATTAAGGGGATGGGATATTTAGCTGTTATCTTTCACATTTTGATGAAATTCAGGACACAGGTAGACTATGAGCAGTGGTGACCCAGTGGTATCGGCAGCTAGTTACGAGTAGGTTCAAACCCAGACGGTGTAAAATATTTCATCACCACGGTTCTCAAAATGGTGAAGGAAAACATCGCGAGGAAAGCGGCATGTGCTACGACCAGAACTTCGAAGACATACCAACCTGCCTGGGCCCGCGTAGTGGGTAGCGGCGCACTAAAGAACATGACCTGGGTTTGGATACTTTTTATTCCGGTGGTACGGGTTTTGTGGGTTAATTTCCGACCTCCATGCGGACGAATCTGCGGGGCAGTGTAGAAAAAAAAATCATCCCTGTTGTAGCCATGTCCACTAAAGCGGCAGTTGAGATAAGAATTATTTTGTAGAATAAGCAGCAATGGCTTTAATTTTGACAGTTCAACAACATTCATTGCGTTATTTACGTTGTTGAGCAGACAGATTTTTCGAACATATGAAGCAATGGATTAGCAATATCCTTCAAAACGATTGATAGTGTGTTACGCAATTAGGGTGCAGGTTAATGTTATCTTAGTTCTGCAGTTCTCCGCTCTTATTCGATTCAATGGACAGGAAGCCTTACGCAAGCATTTTAGACAATCCATTTTCACCATTCGTCTATTTCCACGAATGCCCGTAAAAAGCTTAGTCATTCATTACCAGAGAGTTAATTTGATTAATGAACCGGACTTAGAGAGCCATCATTTACATCATGCCGACCGGAATGGACTGTCGATTTGACGGGGAGAGGAAAAAACCGGTAATTTATACCCGATTAGAGAATTGGAGGGTTTGGAATGTGACAGTTTGTTTTTCACGTTTCAGATACGGTGGACTGTGGACGGGTTCATGGCTAAATAATCACAGCCGGGTCGATCGAAGGTCAACCTACGCTTGCCGCGGTCGGCTCGTGGTTGGGTGACCATCCATTACATATCGGGACTTCTTCGGGTCTCGGAAAGCACGTTAAACCGCTGGGCCTCGCTATTATTACCCAGTAACTGGGTTGTGGAGGTCAGATAGGCAGTCGCTCCATTTAAAGTACTGGTATTCAGCTGCATCCAGTTAGACTGCTGAAGCTGACCTAGTTGGGAAAAGGATAGTAGATTTAAACGACGGATGGAACAGTCCATCCATCGTTTAAATCTACTATCCTTTAATATGGAAAGAGAGGGCATGTTGCGTCGACCCGGAATAAATTCGGATAAGGGAGAAAATGATGAGCTTGTTTTTCATGGTGTGGGGAGGGTTAGTGCAGTATGAAATTGGGTCGAGGTCAGCCGTGACATAAAAAAGTTCAGTAGAGAACATGGGGTCCAAACGATGGCTACATTGAAGGGTGGAAGTTAAAATTGCCAATATTACTACGGCGAATTTGTGATGGCTGTTTTTTTCACCTTCCCTTTGTCTGTGAGGGTAATTATCTCTCAGCGTAATTACACGCCGAAGTTGCCTTACTGCGATACCTTGCGATCGCAGTTTAGCTCGCTACCTCGATGTTATTGCTATGTAAAAGAAATGCATGCTAAACACGCATGTACGAGCAAGCTCGAGGTTCGGAGCTGGCTTCTCAGGTTCAAAGTTCGGAGCTGGCTCCACAGGCACGAAAAAATTGGATCGTACATGCCCAAGGATAGCTCACTGTGATACTTCGCAAGTTGCTTAGAGGATTAACTCAATGCTTTCGTGAAAAAAAAATATTTTGTTTTTACGTAGCGGTCGGTGGAAAGCATCCGATCTGGCTCCTGATTGGTCAATATCGGTTCAACTTGTTTTTCTGGAGTATAATCCTCTTCACCGTATCCGGCGTCGGCGACCCCGACTACTTCTCTTTCCTGTCGTGAGCTGGAGCTCGAGCTATTTTCTGGAGTAGGTAGAGTCGCAGATGCCTATCTTCCGCATTTAATTATCCTTTTTTTTTGAGTGGGAAATCATCAAATGACCTCTCCCGCTCTGGGCTGAGCGAAAGGGCGTATCAGACTTTTACTGACTAAAACCCACCCGTGTTCCTTCAGTTGCCTGTGCCACGGAGCCACGGTATGTCTTTCGAACAACCCGCGGCTTTCGAACAACCCGCGGCGCAATTAATTACCCTTACCCCTGGTTTCTGAGGACATGTTAAATCTGTTCCCAAATTACATGCCAAGTAATTTCATTTGACATGGTCGATTTTTTAATTACATCTAACCGGAATCACGAAATCGTAATAAAAAGGAAAGGTTTTGATAAAGAACCCAATTGATTTAATACCAGCCATGGTCGTCAATTTGTCGGTTAAAGCAATTTGTTGGTAAAGTGACAACTGACACTAGGGTCAATAATCAAAGTGTCTAACTTGATCGCGATTTTCGAAACGTGCTGGGTAATTGGGTAACACACTCAATGGGGAATACCATTTATTTTGACAATTCAACAACATTCATCTTTATCATCATGAAGACCTTCCGTGATCTTGATCTTCATATCTTTCATGATCATGCTGAAATAGGAGCCTTTTGGCCTCGTGCTAGACTTTCTGTTTCATTTTTCTTTTCGTTACTTTTTTTATATAATTTGGTTTTGTTACTTTATTTTATATATAATTTGATTTTTTTATTTTTCCTCGTGTTTAGTTTAGTTTTATGATATTTCTGTACGAGTCGCAATAAACACATTTTCTTTCTTTCTTTATTCAGTGTGTTATGGAAGCAGTGGTGGTCCAGTGATAATGGCCGTGACTTACGAGCTGTAGGTCGTAGATTCGAATCCCGACACTTTACTTCGTGTAATTTATTTCATCACCACTGCTCTCAAAACAGTGAAGGAAAACATCGTGAGGAAACCGGCATGTCATACGACCAAAAATTCGAAGACATGTGACATCTACCAACCCGCAATGGGCCCGCGTAGTGGATTATGGCCCACTCCCTCAGGAGTAGGAGGCCTATATACCAGCAGTGTGAACATTATAGGCTGATTATGCATTGCGTTGTGGAGCAGACGAATTCTTCGAATATAATTATGTTAGAGGTTAGGAATTTACTTCAAAATCCTTAGGATTGTGACAGAAAATGTGTTGCGCGATTTTATTAGGGTACCAGTCACCGCTTGTACCAGCACAGGTGTAAAAGGGGTTATTGTTAATCAAAATGTTTTGTCTGTATACGCTGTCCATTAGGTTAAGCGTCTTTTGACAGCTGTCTTAGAACGTACATATTCCAGATTACGTAATAGTTAACTTTAAAATGCGTAATAAAATAAATATATAAGCTGCCTTATCTTATTTATGGCTTCTTACAGACATTTTAATACCGTGCGTGTATCAATCAATACATTGCGTGTTGCTGCAATCACTACCTAGTTCCATCTGTCAAAAAACGGTTTACAAAATGTACAGGGTATAATGAGTGCAAGAAAGTTAGGTTCGACTGTCTCTTTTTTATTTATTCTCTTTGATACAAACGTGTTTTTACACCTGAGTTTTCCACGTCCCGGCAATATCTCATGGTAAAATGACACAATACATGTCGCCATACGCCGTGAGATATGTCGCCAAAATATAACAATATTTATTACCTACAATTTATTGTGAATTTCGTGTTTTCTTCGATATTTTCCTTGGGTACTTTAGTGATGAAGATTAGGAAGGAGGAGGATTTTGTTTATTTTTTGGCCATTTATTTTCTTATCTTGTTAATCAGCCAGTCTGATCAGTCATAAGAAAAAACGTACCTATTTTGTTTTCGAACCACATGGGCTTACAAACAAATCGTAGAAAACAGAAGGTACAGTCTCTGTTCTACTTTAAGACGTTATTAATAAAGTTTACAATTGCATGTCATCTGAAGTCAAGCCTACAGGAGTGTAGATCACAGGATTTTCTGATGACATGCAATTGTAAAATTTATTAGTAACGTCTTAAAGTAGAACGTCACTCTGCGCGCTCGAGAATTCCCGCTAAATCGTTTGATGTTTGTACAATTTAGCACTTCATGCCACTTTAAATTAAGTTTATTATTCAACGTCAATAAAAAGTCTTCTGTTTTCTTGGTCTTACGGAGACTGACAGTTAGATTCAAAGTACAGATATAGCCATATTACTGAAGTATATCTAGAATTTAGATCGCAAAAGGTCCAAACATCGTCATTTTAGTAAATAATTCAAGCGGAATTGACATAAATGTATTATGAAGGTAGCATTGACGCCGTTTTGTCTTACCCAACTCAAGAAGATTGTGTAACTTACCTGAAAAGATAAAAGAAAATATTATTAGTAGGGCTCACTTTAGTTATACTTATTCAAGAGAATAGTCACTTTTCAGAAATAGATATAAACACACTGTAAAATTTGAAATTCATTTTCTTCGAAAGTTTTTTTTGAATAATTATGTAAAATATTTTGCAAAACATATTTGTCGTACGAATGTCCACCACTCTTAATATTATTAGTTAGTAGCTAAATAATAACAGTCGCACGGGTCGATCTTCAAAGTTAAGCAATGCTTGCCGAGGTTGAAACGTGGATGGGTGACCATTCATAACATACGGAAAGCACGTTAAGCAGTTGATCCCGGCTGTCATTTGTAGATCTTTGACAGTCGTTACGGTTGGTCAGAAGCCTGAAAGTCTGACAACCAGTCATGCCAAGGGGTGTATCGTGTTACCCAGTAATTGGTTTGTGGAGGTTAGATAGGCAGTCGCTCCATGTAAAATATTGGTATCCAGCTACATCCGGTTAGACTGGAAGCCGACCCCAACATAGTTTGGAAAAGGCTAGACAGATTTATTGATTATAATTATTAGTTTGTCTGATGGCTATGATTGATTGTTGATTCAATTTGGTTCAAAGACACAGAAATAAAAGGTATGGTTGAAATTGAAAAGCAATTAACTATGTATTATTGTAATAAGATGCTTGTAGGCGATAGAGAAATTCAATTAAAAGACAAAAGAGCAACCGAAGTTTAATTGAAAACTCTGCAGGAAATTACGTTTCTGTTCCCGTATTTTGTTTGTAGAAAATGGCAGTTACCAAATGCAATGTTTACGTTAGCAGGCTTAGTAATAAATTCAGAAGCATAGAATGTCACACCGAATCTAGGTGATTTCGAACAAACGTTACAACACATTTGTGTTGTGACGTCTGTATATTCGAAGATATGTGACATAGCTACCAACCCGCACTGGGCCCGCGTTGTGGATTACGGCCCACTCCCTATCACCGAGAAGAGGCCTGTGTCCCAGCTGTGGGAATATTATAGGCTGATTATGTAAAGGCGACTGCTGAAGGGCCCTGGGTCCAATATCTGGGGGTCTACTCCGAAGTAGTATCGACCGAATGTTCGGCCGTTTCCTGCTACGAAGTTACTATTTGGTTCGGACGGTCCCGATCCTACACTCTTTCGAATATTGACTATGGTCCCGACCCAACTGAGCCGGTCTGAATTTTTTTCGCATTTTTCAATAATATTCCCCCCTAAATAATAGAGCCCCTGATCGCCGAGTCGTGTAAAATTTAATAATTTTTTATTTTCTCTTCAAGACACGCACATCAGTGTAGCCCTGACTTTTGTACTAGGAGTTCCTGTATCACAAGATGCATTAGAAGGTAGGTTTACAAATATACAAGAGAAGAAAAATAACAGTAAATATAATAAAAGAGTTTACATTTTTTTAAATAAAATGCCACTTACTTTCCGAGCAGAAAATTCTCAGACGAAAGCCCGCAGTCTGCATTTGTTCCCGGTTTTATTATAGCTATAGGGTAGTCCGATATTACATGAGACCTCAGAGAGCAATGGAGCGTGCTGTTAGGTATATCACTTCGAGACCGAATTAGGAACACGGAAATCCAAAGAAGAACGGAACATATCGACATAGCCGCGGTGATTGAGTGAAGAAAGTGGTAATGGGCGGGCCACATAGATGCCAGATGGCAGATGAGGTAGAACAGTGCTGGACTGCAGACCCTGGTATTAGAAGTGTGGGCAGATAGCCGATGAGGCGGACCGACGAACAGAGGGGCATTTCTCGTAATTTTAAGAACGTTCACAGTCTGATCTCAGTCTCTATCTGTCAAAACTTCCTCTAATTTCCCTACATTTTTGACAAGTTTTTGACATTGATTGTCGCTGAGATGAGATCTCAGTCGAGCGCAGAGCTAAGAGACTCATTGGCGATAAAAAGCTGGTGGAGGCAAAGCTTCACAGTTTGACTCACCGGCGAAGTGTTGCCTGTCTGTCCGTTTTCTACAGACTATACCTCGGGGAGTGTGCTCAAGAGCTACATGAGCTCATCCCGCCTTCACATTTTTACCATCGAGAGTCCAGACGCACTGCGGGATACCACCCCTATTTGTTTAATATACCATATATACGCACTAAGCTGCGTCTGCATTCCCGAGTTCATACAACCCTAATCTCTTCAGGGCGATAGTGAATAGGCTTCTTCTGGGCCAGCTCGTTCCACCGTAGATCTCATCCCTGCCTCTGGGCTGGATTGAGGTCAAGAGTGACCCCATTGTCAATAAAAAAAAAGATTGTGACTAGATTTTGAACGTTTTTAATTACGGGAATTGACCTTCTGTTCAAGATTACTGGACGACTCTCGCTTAGGATGCCTAGAGACAGAGAATACGTGGCGTGCATTGTAGGATGCCTACACTCAGCATTGGGCTGGCTGAAGAAGAAGACATTTTTGACACGGGACTTAAAAAATACTGGCAAAATATGGGTGTCCTATGTGTACTACCTTTGTCTACCTCTTCGTAGAATAACAGGTAGGTTATGAATCCTGTAGATGACGCAACATATTCACAGCGCGTAGACCGTGTCTGCACAAATATGTTTCGTTATACGCTCCCTGCATCCAATGTCACCGAGCAACGGGCTTTGAAAAATATGTATTGTGAAATCTCTTGAATGCGCAGTAAAATTGCTTTTTCAATAACCGACAGGCTGCTTGGGTACCACTACTCGAGATCATATGGTCTGGCGGTTCGATTTTCAAGCAAATTGTAGAAAGAGGTTTGAAGATTTCTATTATGGAGCCTGGCAAAAAACAAAATGGCGGGCAGTTAGGTACTGCCCGCCATTTTGTTTTTTAGGGTTCCGTACCTTTAAAGGAAAAACGGAAGCCTTATTAAATCACTTCGTTGCACGTCTGTCTGTCCGTCGGTCAAGACCCTTTTTCTTAAGAACGCGTGGAGTTATTAAGTTGAAATTAATATTAATTACTCAAGGCTGCAATCCTTTAAAACAGTAAAAAAATCAAAGTTACGTCAAACGCAATAAAAAGATACGGGCGTATATGTTCCGTTTATGCCGCATATTTTAACACTCGCAAGGGAATCAAAACCTACAGGATACTTCCCGTTGACCTAGAATCATGAAATTGGGCAAGAAGCAAGGTCATGTAGCACAAGAATAAAGGAAAAAATACGAAAACCGTAAATTTGTAGTTTTTGTTTTCAAAGTGCCGGCCATGCATGTGACCTTTATAATCGATAATTCTCTACAGAAAACGGTTTCCAATGTCACACCCTATTAGACCTAACAGTAATTTCTCCTACCTAAAAATAATTCCCTAGCGTGAACGTATTCTAGAAATTAGTTCGACCGTAATTCTACCTTAATTAGCAATACAGACTAATTTTCCACTATTACGAGACAGTTACAGAGAATATTCCCAGGCGGGATAATTAGCAGAAATCTGAATATTCTGCTAATACATTAGTCATAGGGAGGCGTCGATTACTGTCCAACATTGGAGCCGAATTAGAGCTGTGTGCACGTGTCTAATGACTATTTCATATTTTTTTGCAATTGTCACACTGCAGGGTTTTATGGCGGCCACCGAAGGCGCGGGCCTGCGGGCGGTGAGTAATGGGTAGCTCGCCGTCCGATCAGGACCAGGCCCGTGCCGGACGGCGCGTTGTGTTCCACGCGCGCCTCAAAGAAGTCAGCAGAGGACGGGGCCCGATAGGGCCGAAGCCTGCCAGGGCGGCGGGATCGTCCGAAAGGGTTACCGCTGCCCTGGTACAGAAAGGGCTAAGGAAGGAACACGGGTGGGTTTTAGTCAGTAAGAGTCTGACACTCCCTTCCGCTCCACCCAGAGCGGGAGGGGTCATTTGATGATTTCCCATCCAAAAAAAAAAAGGGTTTTATGGCTGATTCTCATCTATATCTACATATGCGTATGAGGTCGCTTTTCATGTCCTTCTGTGTGATCGATTTTGATATTGTATTCACCGTCCTTTAGTGAATTTATCTCGGAAAGTTTATGTGTACAATAAACATTACAAACAAACATTTATATTAAACTTATATAATTATCTAACGGGTGTAAAAATATACCCTTCAAAATCAAAATAAATCACAATACAATACACGAAAATCATGTCATACGGAAACGTGCCAACAAAACTGGTAGCATCGCCACGTTGAATGGCAATGCTAATTCTTTATGTTGTCTCAACAAGTCCTACGCTGTCCTTCCATACCTATTAATACGGTCATTTGAAAACATTGTAAAAGCCAATTATTTTTAAAAGCGTAACCGTGGAGTTTCTTGCCGACTCTGCTCCATAGGAAACGACCAATTGGAACCGTGCACTTAGCTTCTGACGCCTCATAATAACCGTGCACTTAGCTTCTGACGCCCATATAGGTTTATGTGAAATAAAATATTTTGATTTTGGTGCGTCTATAATAATTATTATTTTGTCGTCCCAAACAATATACTCTTGACCGTTTTCATCTGTTCTCATTACGATTTCATCCGCGTGTTTCAGATTTAAATGCAAAATAGTGTATAAATTATGATAGCTATAAAAGCACTCAAAATGCTGGCGGAATTTTAAGTATTCATAGTATCCATTCATTTTAATTCGGTGCTGATTTGGAAGTCACTGAAATGCAGACTGTTTGTTGAAAAATGGTTACCGCTTGTATATGTATAGAAAAACCAAACAATTGGTTGATAAGTCGACAACTTTAGATATCAATTAATAGTGGAGCCCTGTCATAAATGACTCAAATCTAAGTGGTTGTTTCCTCGGAATACCACCTTAGACAATAATCTGTGTGGCGGGAAGGCTGAGGGAAAGAACCTCACGCCTCAGCCGCCGAGGGAGACGCTCCGGGCGTCGGGAGCCACGTGACGACTCCCGGCCAACGTAGGCGCGGGCCTGCGGGCGGAGAGTAATGGGTAGCTCACCGCCCGATCAGGACCAGCGGGATCGTCCGAAAGGGTTACCGCTGCCCTGGAACAGAAAGGGCTAAGGAAGGAACACGGGTGGGTTTTAGTCAGTAAGAGTCTGACACTCCCTTCCGCTCCACCCAGAGCGGGAGGGGTCATTTGATGATTTCCCATCCAAAAAAAAAAAAGACAATAATCTGTAATATCCTCATATGTAAGTTGTCAGTTTATGAATGCGTTCCGGGTGTTGATGGGGCTGTTTCGCATCTGTAGCGTAGGTATCAGGGATGTTTGCTGAAGCTTGTGACGCTTGATTTTACGCTACGATGCGAAAAATATGCGCCTCCTTAGTGCGCCGGGTTCGGGCCAGCCCCGACATTATACTCCGGTGTATCGCGAGCAGACTGGACTGCTTGTGTATGAAACGTAGCTGCAAGCTTTCCAGATCGATGTTGAGTTTGTAGCATGGTTTCTCATGACTGTGTTAGGTTAAGTTTACTAACATAACGCGTCGCGATTCCCGCACGGAACAAATGTTTGTATGACCTGCAATTAGTTGTTCCAGGTCTGGCTGTTTGTGTATGTGAGTTTATATGTCTGTACCACCCACGACACAGGAGAAATTCCTAGTGTGGGGCAACGTTTTTTAGAAAAAAAAAGAAAAGAAAAGATAGTTGTTAAGAAATATTGTTACTAACATATTAGAATTCATTGTTACTTGTAAGCATATCTTTTTATATAAAAATTAATCCCTATTTCCATTGGTCACGTCTTAGCTTGAGAGACTTTACCGATTTCATCCATCTTTTTTTTTAAGCTAATACTTTGTAGAAGGTTCTTACGGAAAAAAATTAAGAAAGTTGCGCAGAAAATTTAAGAATTACGCTTTTACGCTAAAACGGCTGAACGGATTTGGTTAAAATTTGGCACATGTGTAGAACATGATCTGGAGAAGAACATGGGCTACTTTCATCCTGGATTGTAGACGAAGTCGCGGGCAACAGCTAGTTAAATTTTGTCTGAATTTTAAAAGAGTCTGTGACCTTTGAGTTAGTTTCAGACTTTCTTCTCAGAGGGTTAGTTAGGAGACACCGAACTACTTTTGTTTTCCAACATTGTTTAATTTTGACGTGTAAGTTTTTAACCAATTTACATAAATCTCGAAACGGCTGGGGGCTGGCTCTTGGGTCACAGGGTCCTTAGGCTCTGGCCAAATTAGGAGCCTAAGCATTGCCGTACAACGTGGCAAGCCCCGAATCTCTTGGGTACATTACCAGTCGACAGCGATGTTAGTTTAGTTTGTTAATAGTTTTAGTTAAGTTAGGATACCACTTTGCTTTTGCCCGCGACTTCGTCCACGTGAAGCAACTTTCTTACATTTTTTTTCCGTAAGAACAATCCTCGTACTTCAAGGAATATTTAAAAAATAAAATTAGCGAAATCGGTTCAGGTGTTCTCGAGATTTGCGCTTAGCAACACATTCAGCGATTCATTTTTATATAATAGAAGATAGATAGATTAGGTGTTAGTTGTTATTTACATAATGTACTTACATGCACATGAAAAAGAATCGTAGGGCATCAAAATATAAGACTGCCAGCCTTTTGGGCACTGTTCCTGTTGACTTCGATGCGGACGAATTTTTTGATGCCCCACGATTCTTTCTCTCCCTTTTTTATATACTACTTGTACATATTATTATTATATGTAAGACGTTTAGTTTATAAATTAAATATTTATAAATACAACGTATTCTAAATCAATAGGCGATGGGACGCTAGGAGGTGATGTAGACACTGTTTTAAAAGATCTACAACTCTATTGGCTTGCCCTTAACCCTTCGAAATGTGAACTTTACCTTTCTGAGATTACCGACAGACAATTGACTCTAGACAAATTTAATGCAATAGCCCCACAAATCAAAATTTTAGACAAAAGTTCACTGCACCTCCTAGGTTCCCCAATTTTATAAGATAAGATTTTCCTACTTTCATCGACGAAAAAATTAACAATTTCAACGACATTTCGGGCAGACTCTCTAAAATTAATTTACATTCGGCATTCACCCTGATAAGATACTGTTGTTTTGGCCCAAATCATATAAATAAAAATGAATCACTGAAATTTATGTAAAGAAAGAAAGAAAGAAAATACGTTTATTTGCGGTAAACATGACGCACAAAAGAACAAGTAAAGAAAAGAAAAACAATAAGAAATGGTTGGAAACGCGCATAACTTCCGATCGACAGCACCGAATTGGATGAAATTTTGTAGGTATATTTCAATGGGTTCCTGGATGGATTGAAAACAAAAATTGGACCCGGTAGGTGGCGCTGCTGTCGGTATATGATGACTCAACCGGGCAGGACGACGTCTGCCGGGTCCGCTAGTTTTATTTATTTTCTGCGTTCTTCCCCTTTATGGAAGCTGCTGGGGAGTTTGTTGCGCCACTTCTTCTTCCCAGCGATAGCACTAGGAAGTGGTGAAGGGCGGGTGTTTTTGGGAGACTGTCTTTTGTAATTTTGACGTTCAAAAAGTGCTGATTCTCAGCCTAATTTGAATAAATGACTTTTGATTTTGATTTCAACCACATCTGTTGGACAAAATTGACCATATCATAGAGGAATAACTTATATTTTTCATTTCATTATCATCATCATCATTTCAGCCGAAAGACGTCCACTGCTGCACATAGGCCTCCCCCAAGCACCTCCACTTCAACCAGTCCTATGCTTCCAGCAACCAACGGATTCCTGCGGCCTTCACAAGGACATCAGTCCAACTTGTTGGAGGCCTTCCAACTGTACGTCTTTCGCTACGCAGTCGCCACTTCAGAGCCCTTCGGCCCCGCCGGCCATCTGTTCTACGATCAATGTGCCCTGCCCACTGCCGCTTAAGTTTGGCAATTCTTCGGGCTATGTCGGTTACCTTGGTTCTCCTGTGCGTTATTTTCCATTTACAGAAATAAATATAATTTATCATTTAGTATCGTAATTTTCAAAATTACAACAACGATCCTTGGCGACTAGTTTAGTTGTTTACCACAACGAAAACTTCCATCAGTAAATGACTGTCTAATCCAATATTATTGATAGGTCAAACTTATAATTTATTCAGCGACACGGTAGTGGCCTGGTTTAGAAAATTAATACTCGATGGCCGCTGTCAAATCTATGACCCCAAATTAGAAATAGTGCTTGTTGTGATTACAATAATGTGTGGTCAAACGTACTCGGCTTAACATAACATCACGCATGGATTTCCTGAAGGGGATAGGCATTGTAAGCAGACGTATTAAGCACACCCATATTTCGAGAAATGCTGGCGCAGTGGTAACGGGTCTGACTCACGTATCGTAGGTCATGGGTTCGAACCACGGAATAGAAAAATTCCGCGGTTCGAACCTACCCATTACTTTGTGTAATTTATTTCATAACCACTGCTAAAACGGTGAAGGAAAACATCGTGAGGAAACCGGTATGTCCTAGAACCAAAAAATCAAAGACATGTGACATCTACCAACGACTGGGCCCGCGTTGTGGATTATGGCCCATGTTTTCTCACAGAAAGGAGGCCTGTGTCCTAGCTGTGGGAACGTTAAAATACCAGTATCGACGAAGCAACCAAATTAAACCGTGTCAACATAAAAGTAAAACATTTTATTTCTTAATTCAATCAAAGTGAATCAATTTGGTCGAATCGTATAATATTGCTTTATCAACAAACTGATGCAGTTAAAGTGACTTATACTTCTCTAACTCTTAACAACTTGAAATTGTTGCCGTTTTTACTACCTACAACCAATACTTAACATAAATCTAACCAACCATAAAATTCTATAATAGTAAAATTCTCAAGAAAATCACCCAGTTGGAACGAAGTTTCTATCGCTTTTGAACACTTGGCGAATGAGAGCTGGACCGAAAAAAGGGTTGTTTTGTCCGCTGCGACACTTTTTTATGTGACAAAAAACCTTTTTTTTTTAAATACAACCGACTTCCAACAAAAGACACTACAAAGTGAAAAATAACTCAGAATTATTAGAGAAATTATTATCAATTTATTATCAATTGAATAAAGATCAGACTGTTCACAGTCTGATCTCAGTCTCAATCTGTCAAAAAATACTCCTAATTTCCCTACATTTTGACAAGTTTTTGACATTTGTGTGTCGCTGAGATGAGACTGCGACTAGATTTTGAACGTTTTAAATTATGAGAATTGACCTTCAGCTGTGCTCTGTGTAAAATGCAGTGCTATTAATTTCCTTACATAGTGAAACTGTTTCAAATGGGTTTGCAGAAATTGCTTAAAGCGTTAAGAAATACGTTTCAATATGAGGATTAGAGAGCAGTGGTGGCGTAGTGGAAACAGTCGCGACTTACGACAAGCTTGTAGGTTCGAACCCTGACAAGCGCTTTACTTTGTGTAAATGATTTCATCACCACTGCTCTCAAAACGGTGAAGGAAAACATTGTGAGGAATCCGGCATGCCCTAGAACCAAAAATTCGAAGACATGTGATATCTATCAGCTGGGCCCGACTGGTAGTTTCAATGTGTTTGTTAATGACTCGTTTGACATGCGGCAAACTTGTCCGGCCCAGTGCCAATTAAGCCTGGCTACTTTTTTTTTTTTTTTAGACATTTCACACAGCACCATTTGTCCCAAGCTAAGCAACCTAATGCTTGTGTTATGGTAACAAGATGGCTGATAAACTACTTATATACATTTTTTTTTTGTAAATACATACATATTATAGATAGAAAAACACCCAGACTAGGAACAAATACATGTAGGTCATACAAATATTTGTTCCGTGCGGGAATCGAACCCGCGACACGCAGCGCAGCAGTCAATCGCTTAACCACTGCGCCAACCGTGTCGTCGAACTTTCTGGGTAATGTAAGTGAATATATTATGTTACTAGCTGCACATCCATCCATCCATCCATACAAACTTTCACGTTTATAATACTAATAGGATGTAGCTATAATTATTCCTATGAATTACTCTATTCGTACAACACTTCCCGTCTTATTACAAAACGAAACCTAACTTTAGTTCTAGCCTAAACCAGCCAGCCAGTACTTGTATTTCGAACTTTATTTCGATTTAGGCAAAGTTCTTAATACTAAAATGACAAGTTGGCACGGAACTAAGCTGTCATTTTTGTATAAAGAACTCCATTTCTGTAACAGTTGGGTTCTTAATTCAATAACTGAGTCAGTGGTATGACCCTGATCGAAAGAAAAACCTTGTTTTGTAATAAGGTGGTCGTGGGTTAGACTCTCACGCCATATTAACTAAACGTCCTACAGATAGTTTTAAGTATGTGTATTAATCAGTAAACGCATCCACCATATTTTTCAAATCCGCTATAAAACAACGTAAAATTCAAAATAAAACAAACTTTAAAAGAAAGTTATTAAGGATGAAGTAGTTTACACGTATACGTCGCAGCAGAAGCAATTTTGCTAAGTGTGGATTCATCGAACCACCCACATTCAGAGTGATTGCAGAGGCCCCACACAAACTATGACACATATGTACCTATGTTGTCTTCGCCGTTGTACCGAAGGCCAATTCTCGTAATTAAAAACGTTCAAAATCTAATCTAATTTTTCAAAAATGTTGGGAAATTAGAGGTATTTTTGACAGATTGAGACTGGGAACAGACTGTGAACGTTCTTCAAGTTACGAGAATTGCCCCTCAGTTATGTAAAGTTCACTTGGAACCTCACTCAAGTGAGCACACACAATTCAAAAGCGAACTCATTTGTTTTTAAAGCAAATCATCGCGGATTCACAACGAGACACCGTTCGAATATCGAAGTGATATGAAGAACAATCGTCGTCTAAAAAGTGTTTTGTATGTGCATAGCCGAAGATGACACACAGCTATACTTCGCGATCGCAGTTTAGCTCGCTACCTCGATGTCCTTGTGCCGTGAGTGTCCACATTTCAGCGTTTCGTTTTTGTTTTCGATATAGGCAGTCGCTTCATTTAAAATACTGGCACTCAGCGTATCCCGTGAGACTGGAAGCTGACCCCATCATAGTTGGGAAAAGGCCAGACAGATGATGATAGTTCTCAACAAATTGAGGAGACTCTTCAAAATCTTCTGCAATACTGAGCTGTATTACAGAAGATTTTGAAGAGTTTACATGTTTAGAGAATAGAATAAAATACTTTTTATTATGTAGGTACACCATATAAATTACAGAAATAAAGATTTTTTTTAAATGAGTGGTCTTATCGCTGAGAGTGATCTTTTAAAGACAACCTTTGGATGGATAAAAAGGGGAAGGAGAGATAAATACTGTAGATAGTCTGTGGTGCACCATTAACATAATACAATAAATACATACATAAAGTATTTATGATACTAATCTAAATATATATATAAATATATACATATAATAAACATGAAACAGGAGGAAAAAATATAATGATGATGTTTAAGAAGAGCGGAAGGGCCTTTTTATTAATTTTAGGGTTCCGTACGTCAGAAAAAAAAAACGGAACCCTTATCAGATCACTTCGTTGTCCGTCTGTTAAGACCCTTTTTCTCAGGAACACGTAGAGTTATCGAGTTGAAATTAATACCAAATACTCAGGTCTGCAATCCTTTGAAGCAGTGGAAAAAACAAAGTTCTAAGTAAACGCAATCAAAAGATACGGGCGTTTATGTTCCGTTTATGCCGCATATTTTAACACTCGCAAGGGAATCAAAACCTATAGGGTACTGCCCGTTGACCTAGAATCATGAAATTTGGCAAGAAGCGGTGTCATGTAGCACAATTATAGGAAAACATTCGAAAACCGTAAATTCGTAGTTACATACCTACAAATTTGAACGGAACCCTCGGTGCGCGAGTTCGACTGGCACTTGACCGGTATTTATTCTTACAAGATTTCTAATATCCTTCCTTAATCTTTAATAAGGAAGGATATTAGGAATCTCATAAAAATATTAAAGACATGATTGATGACTAGTTTTTCAAAGATAATCTTCGATATTTTTGGGTCATTGGTTTTCCTGAAGGATAGAGGTTTTATTATTTTAAAAGCCAGCCCATTATTCAGAATTTTGTTAAAGATAAGTGTCGATCGTTTCTTTAGTGTTCGAGTTTTTTTATAAGTGGTCGTCAGGAACATTGTCTAAGGAATTATGTAAAACTAGCTTTGCTCGCAACTTCGTCTGCGTGGACTTCAGAATAGGGTTCAGAGAGAAATGTAAAATGTGTGAGTAATAAGTAATAACTAGGTACTAAATTAAAAGACTATATAAATAAATACAAAAACAAAAGGATATTTAGGCGTCGAAATACTCGTCCGCATCACTGTCATCCAGAAACGTGCCCAGAAGACTGGCAGCAGTGCCACGTTGAAAGAAAATGCTGATTCTTTGGCCAAAGAACGAGCCAGCGTTCTGAAGGCCAATCCTCGTAATTTAAAACGTTCAAAATCTAGTCGCCGTCTCATCTCGGCGACAAACAAATGTCAAAAAATTTTCAAAATGTAGGGAAATTAGAGGTATTTTTGACAGATTGAGACAGATCAGACTGTGAACGATCTTAAAATTACGAGAATTACCCTCTGATCACGGATGGAAGGATGTTTGTTACTCTTTCACGCAAAAACTACCCAACGAATGTTGATGAAACTTTCCAGTTATATAGCTACATCAGTATAACAAATAGGATAGTTTTTATCCTGATATTCCCAGGAGATTAGTGATAGGGTCGGGAAACTTTGGGACCCTAAAAACGGGCAACAAGTAAAAGAGTCGTTACCTTCTTTTTTCTCTCCATTTATAACTAATTTTCTTAAATAAAGTTCCTAAGTCCCCAAAGACCAAAAACGATCTAGATTCCCAATCTGTAGTATTACCATGTAATTTTAGGGACCATAGGCCCTGATTTTATTAGTTTCGTTAGCCAACGTACACGCGGACGCAAAAATATCGCGGCGGGATTTTATTGCGCACTGGATTTTCAACTTACGGTGTTGAGCCGAGCGTTGAGAATCTAACAGAGCGTATCCCAGCACGCCAAAACACACACCATTGGACTTCAACTGTCAGCGCTGAAACGAGCGTTGAGAATCCAATAGAGCGCATCCCAGCGCGTCAAAAAAACATACAATATTGGACTTTCAACTCTCAGTGCTGAGCAGAGCGTTGAGAATCCAGTGCGAGAAAAAAACCGCTGGAAAAACGCGCCCGTGTGTGCTGGGCTTCGAAGCTTATGAAAACAGTCGGCATTATCATACTGATGTCTTCATTATCCCTTTGTCTTATCTAAGACCCTATCTAGGAAAAGGTCATATTTCCCTGTTCTGAGGTCAGTTGTTTCGTATTTAATACGAGTTCCAACTTTAGTTCAAACCTTACAGCCAGTCTTCGTATTTAGAACGTTATTCCGGCTGACGAGGACGTATTTTTTTTTAATAAATGTCAACTTAGAATCGGGTTTAAAATCAGTTTTTGAATTGAGAACTATAGTGTTGTCAAAGTTGAGTTTGTTATTTAAAACTGGCTCGATGATGTAAATGTGGGTCTAAAGATACATGTTGTCACAAAATAAAAGGCCCGTTTTGACATTTGAGAATGCGTTCTTGACCCCTGTCAGCTTCATACAAACGAATACGTGTTTTGCGAATTTGATCTTTATTAACTACTAGAACTGTCAATGTCAAAACGGGATTATTGAAAAATCTGCCCTAATTATTATAAAGAGGTAAAAAATTTTTTGTAGAAGTAGGTAATCTCTGAAACTATAGCTAGTCTGATTTGAAAAAATCTTTTTGCATTCGATAGCTTAATTCTTGGGGAAGGTTATAGGCTATTTAACATCACGCTACGACTCTTAGGGGTTGAGCAAAAAGAAAAAAGTTTGAAAGAACGCAGAACGAAAATTAAGTATTAGCGCGAGCATGCGTTGCGGTGCGACAGGGTACGGTTTAAGACATTTATTTCTCAAAAAAGAATACAATTCACTTAATATGAGAAATACCAGCCGATCGATTCTGTAAAAATCTCACCGTGAAAAGTTAGGTGAAGTGAGCTTAGAGTGAGCTGTCAATAGTGTCACTCCCTAAAATTTGTTGGAATGACAGCTCACTCCACGCTCACTTCATCTAAGTTTTCACGGTGAGTTGGTTACAGAATTGCACTGCAGGTAATTTTAAAACTAAATATAAGAATTACTTATGGTGAAAGTACTCGTAACTAAATTAGTTATTAGACAAACATTTTTTACAGTGTTGCAGGTAAAAGGAAAAAGTTGGTTTATTATTACATATCGATTCTTGAAGGCAAGTCAATAGCAATTACCCATTAAACTATTTATATGTAAAGAAAGAGAGAAAAATATTTTATGAAATATTTTTTGATTGTTTTTAATTTTTTTATGTACTGTAATGTTTCAGAAATACAGGGTAGGTATTCTAGTTTTGTTAAGAGCGTTTACAACGTACGGCATTTCATACAAACTTTCAAGTCCTTGTTTTTCGAAATGCATGAACCGATTTTAATGAAACTTCATACGCATAAGCAGAATACATAGGTCTAAAAAGTTAGTTAAGAACATTTTCGAAATGTCTTATTTAAAAAAATATGATTGGAAATCTCTGTTTCTATGGAAAATTTAAAATCGGTTTATTTTAGCTGTAACACTATTTTTTTAAAAGGTTGTCAATTAACCTTTTAGATCTATATATCCTGCTTATTCGTAGGAAGTTTCATTAAAATCGGTTCATGCATTTCGAAAAACAAGGACTTGAAAGGTTGTATGAAATGCCGTACGTTGTCAACGCTCTTAATACTTAGCAAATTTGTAAATAATAATAATTGATGAGGATGTAAATTCAATTCTTGTGGTGGATCAAATTTAAAACCTAGAGAAGGCTTTTAAGATGTGGTGCTTTACCTATAGTTCTTTTGTATAAAGTAAAGGATTGTATATCTTTAATGTCATTAGGTTAGTTCGGGGAAACAATAAATTTCTCGCAAACGAAGTCCCGGACAGAAGCTAGTTCTGTTAGAAGGTCCAAGTTACCTTTCGTCCAAACCTAATGAATAAAAAAATAAAATGAATATGACGAAAAATCGCAAACCTGCCACTAAAACCGGCTTAAATATCCGTGCCACACATCCAAATAAATAATCGAATATTTGATGGCATGTCTGGCGCCGTCAGAAACAGGACAAACTAAAAAAGTAACATTATTCAAGGAATAGTCTTCATACGGCCGACAAAACACGCCATAATGTGTGTTTATCGATAATTTATAAAACCCTGTCACCCCTACACAATGACCCCCTCCTAACGTCATTTTCTACGGGTCACCGCATCGACTATCGACAGCAAAATATATTGATGGCACCTCACTATTAATTTATGGTGAAGGCCTGTCGATAGAGGTTAGAAGGAAAATAGGTTGCCAGTATTATAGAAAATGTGTATAGAAATATATTTTATTGAATTTATGTTTGTGGTCGCAAGGGGTCGAGGTAGAGTTTCCTAGTGGGGAATTAAATGGTGGTCATATAACTGTTCCTTCGGGAATAAGGCAGAGGTGTGCCTCAGAGTACATCCACATTTCACCAGTTATGTTGAAGTCTCATGTAATAGGAGGCCTTTTGCTAAATGGATGAATAATTTATAATTTGCATTTTAGAAACTTGACGGCGAACGTATCAGTGAATCTGTGTAACCTTTTCCCAACAATTTTTTTTTTAGTTATATATACTAATAAAGTATATATAACTAAAAAAAAAAATTGTTAAAAAAAATTTGTGTACACCACAAAAATACATAACCTAAAAATACATTAAATATTACAAAATATACAATGGGCGGCCTGATCACATTACTGCGATCTCTTCGATCTGCGATCTCGACCCTGACATAGAATGGGACTGTCGTTGGTGCAAATATTATGTATACAATACGCTACAATAGATACACAGATATATACATATCCAAAAATATAGATGCATACTAATATGTTAGGATCGAATTCCAGTCTATCCGGATTCAGCTGAGTATCAGTACTTTACATGGAGCGACTGCCTATCTGACCTCCACAACCCAGTTACTGGGTAATACGAAACCCCTTGCATCTACAAACCTATAGTCTGGAAGACCTACAACGTTCTCACTTCCAGGAGAAAAGATTCTATACATAAAACCCACCAGTATGCTTGCCTAACAGTGAATACCTATAATAAATTATACTTACACGCCTCACAGCGGGTAGAATGGCGTATAATCGACGTAATTAGTACAGTTTGATCCAAACGAGCCGAATTCACTGAATTGTTCGGCTCAACACGACAATTTGCTAATGATGCTATTCGTGACATTAATTTATGACATCATCCCTGTTTTTATTTCGTCAATGGCAAATTTAACTGCGTCGTTGGTCTTGTGGTTGCAAGCGTGACTTCTGAGCGTGGGGTCCTGGGTTCGATTCCCAGGTCGGACAAAGTGTTATTGGGTGGTCCATTAGGAATTTCTTAGTAACAGTCAGAGTTTGGAAGTTGGCGGTGGCCCGCGCCTCGGAAAGCACGTAAAGCCGTTGGTCCTGCGCCTGATCTCTCCCCGGTCGTGTCGGATTGCCGTCCCATCGGACTATGAGAGTAAAGGAACAGAGAGTGAGATAGAAGTCCTAGAAGATTTTTATCGTCCTAATTATTTATTTTTTAATTTACTACAATGCACACTTGCTTTTCCAATTCACTTTTAACATTGGCAGAATGGTCGACATTGGCTTTGCTTGCCATAATTAAAAAAAATAAAATTGAATAGAACATTAACTTTGACCTTATACGTCACTCACGTAAATTAAACCGATTTCATAAAAAATAGATTGTTAATTATTAATGAATTAAATTTTTTGTACCTATTTGAATAAAAAAATACTTTTGACAAAATACAACTATCCTATTATAGCATTTGTGTCAAAATATTTGCGACAAGCACAATTACCATCACCCATAGATAAAAATAAAGGCTTAAAAATATGTTCATACTCGTACAATTATATTCGAAACGAATGATTTCAATTTTAAAATCGTTCGAATTCACGTTATGTTTACTCCGCCCGTTCGTGCATCTTTTCACAAGAATAGTAAGCTTAAAAATTAAGAATCCATTCTGTATTAATTCCATACACTTAATTAAAGTATCCTACTCCATAATAACAAACTCATTACCCATCCTTTCCAGCCCTTGGGTAAACTTTTAATAGGTACAACGTACAACACACCTGCAACCATTGAACACTATACATTGAATCGACTTAATTAAAAACGATTCCGCCTCGGCGGCGCGTCCATTTGACGTTTCTATTTCCTGGTAGCCGCCATCTTGGAAAACTCGCTTATGTCATAAAGTTTCCGTGTACTGCGACTTGGAATCGAAGAAGTAGGAAAGTAGAATTCTTTATCGATTTGAAATATTGGAAAAGTAGAACTTTTTGCAAAAGGGGAAGCTGGTATTCTGATAGGGCCCGCTGTGGTATCACAGCGGGCCCTATCAGAATACCAGCGCTGCGACATTTATTTTTTAAATGTCGTAGCATTATGCTGAGATAGGAGCCTTTTGGCCTCGTACAGGACTTTTTGTTTCATTTTTCTTTTTGTTACTTCTTTTTTATATAATTTGGTTTTGTTACTTTTTTTTTGTATATATAATTTGTTTTATTTTTTATTTTTGATTGTGTTTAGTTTAGTTTTATGATCTTTCTGTACGAGTCGCAATAAACACTTTTTCTTTCTTCTTTCTTTCTTTCATAACGTGTCTCGGAAACCACGCTAAGCCGTTGGTCATTCTTGGATTTTAGATCCGAGAATAGTATAATATGTTTTATGTATGTATTTATTGTATCATGTAAATAGTACACCGCAGATTACGTACAGTATTTGCCTCTCCTTCCCCTTTTTAATCCATCCAAAGATTGTCTTCAAAAGATCGCTCTTAGCGATAAGACCGCCCATTGTGTCACCCTTTGTAAAATGTCTATGTTTACGAGTACCTACGTCGATAATTTATATGGGGTACATATTAAAAAGTGTTTCATATTATATTCTTGAACAGTTGTTACTGTTCGTCACAAGCCTGAAAGTCTGACAACCAGTCTTACCAAGGGGTATCTCATTACGCAGTAACTGGGTTGTTTTTTTTTATTTATTTTTTTGACAATGGGCTCACTCTCAAGAGTGATCACTCCCATTGTCAAAAACACGACAACTCAGATCCCCGTAGATCTCATCCCTGCCTCTGGGCTGAATTGAGGTCAACCTCAATTCAGCCCAGAGGCAGGGATGAGATCTACGGTGGAACGAGCTTGCCCAGAAGAAGCCTATTCACTCTCGCCCTGAAGAGATTAGGGTTGCATGAACTCGGGAATGCAGACGCAGGCAGACAATTCCACTCCTTTGCTGTGCGCATCAGAAAAGATGATGAGAAGCGCTTAGTGCGTATATATGGTATATTAAACAAATAGGGGTGGTATCCCGCAGTGCGTCTGGACTCTCGATGGTAAAAAGGTGAAGACGGGATGAGCTCATGTAGCTCTTGAGCAGGTTGTGGAGGTCAGAAAGGCAGTCGCTCCATATAAAATACTGGTATTCAGCTGCATCCGGGTAGACTGGAAGCCGACCCTAACATAGGTGGGAAAAGAGACGCCAGATGATGATTAGGGTCCTCACAAATAATAGCCGTTTTTATATGCGGCCAATCTTTTATCGGAACCGGGTAATCACTAAGTAGGTACCCAAAAGATAATATTTATCGTTAAAAGATACGTTAAGGGTGAGTTTACGAGCAAAACGTTTAAGTGTGATCTTATCTTTATATTATGCCTACTTTAGATAAAATGTAGGTAATGAGTTTTGCGCGTTATTTTAACTTTCGAGTAAGTTACGTTAAATTGGATGATAAAAATCGGGAATGAGCTGTGGGGGCCCAATGGAACCAGTTGTCACTAACGAGTTGTAAGTCGTAGGTTCGAACCCCGACAGGCGCTTTACTTTGTGTAAATTATTTCATCACAAATCATGAGGAAACCGGCATGAACCAACAATTTTATCGAAGATATGTGACATCTATACCAACCCGCACTAGGCCCGCGTGGTGGATTACGGTCCACTCCCCGTCACAGAGGAGGCCTGTGTCCCAGCAGTGGGAACATTATAGGCTGATTATGTGTATTTTGGAATAGCTAATTTTAAGTAAAAGTAAAAAAAATGGTTGTCTGTAAAGTTGGTTTACGGACGATAGTTTAACGTGACAACGTCATAACAAAACATTGATGAAATGATTTCAAACGCGCATACGTACAATGAGCGTAACGGGACATAGAGCATAACGGGACAATGAGCGTAACGGGACAGCGAGTCATTCTTTTGCGTGCATGCAGCCGGCGTTCATGGATTTATTAGACGTCT
Organism: Apamea crenata; assembly: GCA_949629185.1. Taxonomy (NCBI): domain Eukaryota; kingdom Metazoa; phylum Arthropoda; class Insecta; order Lepidoptera; family Noctuidae; genus Apamea; species Apamea crenata. The sequence goes on along the minus strand of OX451380.1, from coordinate 4,679,253 downwards.
AATAAATTAAACCTTTCGAATTTCGTAGTAATGTTAATAGCATAATTCCTTTAAACATTACTACGAAATTCGAACAGTGGCTCGTTGTGATTCGCGATGATTTGCTTTAAAAAAAATGAGTTTGCTTTTGAATTGTGTGCGCTCATTTGAGTGAGGTGAGCACTGAACTTTACAGAATAGCTACAGGTGCGATAGCCATCGACCACAAAGAAATCGATACAAAAAGGTACAGTCATAAAAAATACAAATCCTCTCTACCTATTACATTTACCGACAAGGGAGCAGAAAAAATGCCTACTATAAACAAAGCCTTATTACATTAACAAAAGATAAATAGCATTACATAACATCTGTAATATCTTATTGTACGGAACCCAGCCGTTTGTGAAGTTATCGCGCCTTATATAAGCTTGTGAAAAATCGATTTCGTTCCGCATTAGGGTTTCGTGGTGATGGATCATTTTGATCCAAAGAGTTTTACGGATGGGTGGGGTGAGGAACATTTTGGGTAGAATCCATTACGGCAAATCTAAACGATGAGAAGAATAAGGACATCTGTAAGCGAACTTTTTGCTACAAACTTTTTTATAATTTATGTTTAAAATACCTACTTTTCTTTTTTAGCCGTCAATTAGATGTGCTTTTTTATCTCTGTCATCGCTGGTTGAAAACTATATGTAATATTTTTTCTCTTCATGTTCTAAATAAAGTTGTTTGTTCGTTTTCTCTCAATCCACCATTTTCTTCCATATCGAGTCTGTTAAGTCCATTACAACATCTGAAATTTTATAATAATTGACCTATTATGGGTCATCATTATGCTTAGACTTTCCCAATGTTGGGCTTCCATTCTAACCGGTGGCGGGGCAATTGCGTAACACACTATCAGCAGAAATGGCTTTCATTGTGACAGTTCAACAACATTCATTGCGTTATTTACGTTGTTGAGCTGACAAATTTTTAGAACATATGAAGCAATGGATTAGCAATATCCTTCAAAATGATTCAGTTTGATTGATACTCTCTTACGCAATTAGGGTGCAGATGAAGGTAAATACGGGTAGGTATTTTATCTATTTTATATAGGTTTGGGAATTCCCGACAATTTCAAAGTCCCGAGACACGAGACAGCCTACAATCAAAGTATGCGACTTCGAATCTTTTTAATTTCTGATAAAAGGTATTAAAAAAAGCATTTTAAAAAAAAAAACATTCACTAAACAGAAAATTAAATCTTAATCCCCCTTATTACAAAACAAGGTTTTTCTTTCGATCAGGTTTAAACCACTGACCCAGTTATTGAATTAAGAACCCAACTGATAGAGAAATGCCGTTCTTTATACAAAAATGACAGCTTAGATCGGTGCTAAGTTGTCATTTTAGTATTAAGAACTTTGCCTAAATCGAAATAAAGTTCGAAATACTGGCTCAATAGTTTAGGCTAGAACTAAAGTTAGGTTTCGTTTTGTAATAAGACGGAATAAGTTTAACGTTAATTTCAGTCTTAATAATACATAGCTTTATTTATTTCTTTAAATCTTCAAAAGTTATAAAACGAACTTAGTTGAAAATCATACTAATTCTTAATAACTTTACTGGTATCTAGTAATTCTAGTATCTAATCTAGCAATTTCGACAATCTTGTCTCGTCTCGAGTCTCGACCCGAAAGTCCCGGGACTCGAGACACGAGACGTCCCGGGACCCAAACCCTAATTTTGTACCACAATACCCCACCGACCGATTGGCTAACTAATGTGTGTATGAGATAAATAATGTTCATCAGATTGCAATTTCAGGAAATATTAGTTTCGCACTGAGCGAAACGGACCTAGGCGTATGCTATTATGCTGTATGTTATTACTAGATTGGGTTTTCTAGGTGGGGCTTGTGGCTAAGTAATAACCACCACGTGGGTCGATTGATCAGGTTAAGCTACCCTTGCCACGGTTGGTCTGTGGATGTGTGACCATCTATTACATACCAGGACCCCTCCGTGCCTCAGAAAGTACGCTAGGCTGTTGGTCCCGGGTGTCATTCGTGGATCATTGACAGTCGTTACGGGTCGTCAGAAGCCCTAAAGTCTGACAACCAGTTTTACCAAAGGGTATCGTATTACCCAGTAACTCGGTTGTGGAGGCAGCCGTGCCATGTGAAATACTGGTGGTCAGTTGGAAGCAGGCCCTAACATAGTTGGGAAAAGGCTAAGCACTGTTACTAGATTCGGTAGGAAATCTACAGCCTCATAAAGGGAACAAGGATTTCAGCCTGAGATGTCACCGCTACCCTGGAACAGAAAGGGCTAAGGAAGGAACACGGGTGGGTTTTAGTCAGTAAGAGTCTGACACTCCCTTCCGCTCCACCCAGAGCGGGAGGGGTCATTTGATGATATCCCATCCGAAAAAAAAAAAGACATTATACCGAAAAGTTAACGCAACACTTGGTGCATCACGGACATGTTTTAAGGTAAAAGGCTTGTACCGTAATTAAAAACGTTCAAAATCTAGTCGCAATCTCATCTTAGCGACAATCAATTTAAAAAAAAAAAATCGGAATATAGGGAAATTAGAGGTATTTTTGACAGATTGAGACTGAGATCACACTTAACGTTACGATAATTGCCCCTTTTTTTTTTTTTTTTTGATGGGAAATCATCAAATGACCCCTCCCGCTCTGGGTGGAGCGGAAGGGAGTGTCAGACTCTTACTGACTAAAACCCACCCGTGTTCCTTCCTTAGCCCTTTCTGTTCCAGGGCAGCGGTAACCCTTTCGGACGATCCCGCCGCCCTGGACGATACTTGCCCCTCTGATATTTTTTGGAAATGGTGTTAAGTGACAGAGAACTCAAGACTTTTCTGATGACAATAAGTATGGAAAAACTTATTTTAAACTACAAAAAGCTGAAATAAAGAGGCAGTGCAAGGATTTTTATCGGATTTAGCTAGAATAAATCTATCAATCTATTAAAAAGATACGACCATATAAATAAAATGCCCTTACCAGCTTACCATCCTACCAACCCCTATGTAGCACCCCCGTTAAGCTATAATAGGACCGTTTATCTCCCTCAGTATAAGGGCGTACCATAAATATTATACCAGCGAAGAGAACAGTGGTATCAATTATACAAATATACATTTATTCATGAGAGCACTGGTGGCCCAATGGTAACGACCGCGACTTACGAGTTATAGGTCGTAGGTTCGAACCCAGACAGGCGCTTTACTTTGTGTAAATTATTTCATCACCACTGCTCTCAAAACGGTGAAAGAAAACATCGTGAGGAAACCGGCATGTCCTAGAACTAAAAATCGAAGACATGTGACCTCTACCAACCCACACTGGGCCCACGTGGTGGATTACGGCCAATTCCCTCCCAAAGAGAGAAGGCCTGTGTCCCCGCAGTGGAAACGTTATAGGCTGATACAATCATACGATGAGTAGGTACATGATGCAGGAAGTCCCTCAAGTACACAGGGTGTAATAAGACCCATTACGAAGCTCTCATTTACGCATTCTGTACATCAAATTAAGTAACTTTGTGGAAAAGTAATTGCTGGGAAATGACTTTCATTTTTGGTGTGAAAATTCGCTGTTTACGGTAGCGCAATGTAATGCACGGGGACGGGGAAGCCTGCAGGGTAACTGCGTAACATAGGTACTATCAGTAGCAATGGGTTTAATTTTGACAGTTCAACAACATTCATTGCGTTATTTACGTTGTTGAGCAGATAATTTTTTCGAACATGTGAAGCAATGGATTAGCAATATCCTTCAAAATGATTTAGACTGAGATTGATAGTGTGGCGATCAATTAGGGTGCAAGGTGGCCCGCGAAATTCAAAGCGGTTTAAAGATTTTTATGTGGAGCCTGGCATACCTACTGTCGCGACATTTTGAAAATGTCGGCCACGCATGAGACCACTTAAAATGCGTAACATATTATCAATCACAATTTGAATCATTTTGTAGGAATCATTACTTCATAATTCGAAAAAGTTGTCTGCTCAACAACGTAAATAACGCAATTAATGTTATTGAACTGTAAAAAATAAAGTCATGGTTTCTGTTAGCGTGGTACACAATTACCTAGCTGGACAGTTAGTTTATTTCATGCCAAGAACAGCAGGTTTTTACCTACCGTAAATTTGAACAATTTTGCAGGACGAGCACGAGAAATTTTGCCCCAAATTTCAAGTGTCATTATTCATTCCAATGTTTTGTGTTAGCATTTGAGCAGAAACAAATATTGTCCATTTGTCTAGCTTTTCCCAGTTCTAGGTGGTGGTCGTGTTTCAGTCTCACTATGGCATAAACTGCGATATTTTACATGTCCACTGTCATTGGACCTCCATAACACAAATACAGGGTACAACGCTGCAAGGTTCTTTAGGCGCGTGGTCGAAATCTGAACTAACACGGCCATCTTGTTTTGCAATGTCATTGAGGCGCCAAACTATCCTTACAGCACTCTCGTACTGTTTTTCTCTAAACATCACTTCGAAATTCGAATGGTGTCTCGTCGTGAATGACACAGACTTATGTTTATAAAATTACGCTGGACTAAATATACTATACGAAATGACAGTTGTTTTTTGTGCCGATTCAAAGCACGACTCGAGCGTCTCAGGAACTAAAATTGATACATTGTTGCAAATGGCCGTCGAGTTGTTTTGGTACATCTCTGATGATTTACAGAGTGAGTGAGAAGTGGAATAAGACTTTTTATGTTTACTACGAGATGTTTAGAACATTTTTATCGTGAAAATATGCACGTTTTGTAAACCTCACTATCAAAAATATTGGTTCCACAGACGCACACGTTGCTATCAGCGCCAAAATGGCGAAAATCAACTAACTTCATTTTGTCATCGATGGTATAAAGTCCAACGTACTTGTATAATATAGGTCAGTGATCCGTGATGATTTACTTAAAAAAAATGAGTTCGCTTTCGAATTGTGTGCGCTCACTTGAGTGAGGTGAGCAGTGAACTTTACAGAATAGCATAGCACTAAAGTCGTCTGACTTTCGAAATACCAATAGACAATGACATAGATATTCGAATGACAACCGGGAGCGACGGTTTATCTTGCTCTCCAAGGCACGAAGCGATTTGGTGAGTAGACAAAAACAAATGACGTTGTTATCAGAAATAGCACATTTCTCGAAATCGAGTTTTGTCTATTTGTCACTTACATTGCAAATCTGTTTGTGTTGAGATTTTGGATTTAGCTTTCGGATTAAATGACATGTGAGGGTATTGCCAATGTATTAGTAGATATAAATGAGCTTATAAAAACATGCGGTCTAACTGTTCAGTTTTTTCACTTGCATAATTACTAAGATAACACTGCTAACACTATAACGATTACAGCCACGGCTGTTGGCGGTGCCGCGCGCTCGGACCAATCTCTGACGCATGCACTCCGCACTTTCAACCTCATAGATAGTGACACGGACCTATTCTGTTGTTCTCTGAGTAAGTTCACAAAGAATGCAATGTTTGTAAAAAGTTACAAAATTTAATTAAGGAGGATTTAAATAAGGAGTTAGTAATAAGTTAGGATAAGAGTTTAGATAAATCTACACTATCGAAATAGGTTTCCCTGTAAGGATAAATGTAAGTTGGGAAATAAATAAACAATCTTGGAAAGGGTAGTTGCTCCGACTTCCTCTTCTTAGCGTAGGTATACAGGGTGGCAGGGACAATGTCGCGCAAACGGTAACCATGAATTCAGCACATGAGTTTAGACCCCATAGCGTAGAATTTTTTCGTCGGTTATAAAAAAAAAAATCTTCTGTTTCATAGAAAGGTGCACTACCTACGCGGTCAAAATGTATGGAACAGCAATTTTTTTTTGGTGGTGGTCTTTGGGGAGCTGCCGCATACGCACTTGAGATCTGAGCCGTCCGTCAACCCCCATTTGTGGTGATTGTTGACATATGTACGAGTCAGGTTTGAACTCTGTGTAATTTATTTCATCACCACTGCTCTCAAAACGGTGGAGAAGAAAACCGGCATATCCTAGAACCGAACATTCGAAGACATGTGACTTCCACCAACATAGCCACACTGTGCCCACGTGAAGGTTTACGGCCCTGCACCCTGAGTCAGTCCCAGCGGCAGAACAATAAAGGGATTATGTAAATCTTGAACACCACTCAGTAATAGTAATTTTAAAACTCCTAACATCAATAAAACACTCTTTGTGCTCGCTGGGAATCCATCGGAGACGAGACGATTTCGACAATCCGATAAATAAAATATTCCTCTTTTCCAATACGCTCAATAAGAAAAAGGGGATAGCTTTATTCATACCAAAGTTTCGCACGACTGATTCTAAAATGGAAACTCTTACCAATATGGCGGCTTTAGGCTGCCTGCCCACTGGAGCGTGCAAGATCGAAAAAGCGTTCGTGTGGTGAATGTGAGTGGTCACCGTTTTGAATACATCCTGCAGTTTTCTTCTTCTGAGCGTGTCGATAAGAATCTAAATGGACTCGGCCCAGAATTCTGCTACTTGTTTGGCACCATCACCAGCGTCCATCAGTTCCTGTAACGTGCAGCTGACAGGACACGCAGGACACGATATCAAGTGTCCCATCGTTTGTGGAACAGCACCACATTTACACTCCAGTTGCAAGGTTAAATTATGGCAGGGATACCCACACAGACTGTATAGTAAAAAGTGGCTACGCCAATTCAGTCCGACAGAAGACAGATGACAATCTGTCAATTTTACAAGTTTTTTTTATAGTTTCTGTTTCTGCTTTAATATACACTATGTAACAAAAACCCTGTTGTTCCTTGTAGGAGCGTATATATATACCTATAGGCTTACCATTATTGAAGTTATAATTAAAAAAAAAACAATGGTGGCCGAACATTGTCCATAATCAGATAGTTTTTAAATTCGATGCATTGTTACAAAATGTTTATAACATCTGAATTTACAAGTACTAATGGATGCCTACGGTCGATAAAGATTGCCGCCGCCGGCGGCGGCCCCTTTGATTCGCGATAGCTAGACAGGTTGGCGCCAACCGCCAAAACACAAAGCAGGCGGCACGCACAAACTCCCTTTGAGTACGACCGCCACTAGCCGATTGTCCCCCTCACTGTCCCTCAGTCGCCCGCGCAACTTACGTCCGGACGGATGTATCGTACGTTGACAGAAAAAGAACCAAATTATTGTGATTTTGTGAGTGAATTCTGTGTGTGCGTTTTTTCCAAAATGTCTTATTCAAATGAGGAATATTGTAGTGTAGCAAGAACGTTTCGCAACTCCAAGGAACATAACTTTGCGTCGACTATGGCTTCCCAACGTCTCCACATACGGACGTTCAACATTGGGTCTGTGCACGGTCGAGACCAACATCGTATCGCAGGATAACCGAGGACTCGAGACCATGACATTGAGGAAGAAATCCTCGTGATGTTTGAAGAAGACCCTACGGAAGTACGTGCTTTGTGGGTAAACAAATTAATTTTAAAGTGTTAGTTATGTCCACAAATGACTAAATAGTTACTACGTAACAGATACTTCACTTAGTAGAAAATTAACTACTGCTATAAAAGCCTACTCCGTCTCGTCAGCAACCGCTGCATGCTAAAATGTGCCTAAATACTCGAAACGTACAGTTGTGATTGCTTCACACCGCGCGATTCCCGTATTATTATTATACTCTTTGGCGCGATCCCACAGCACTGAATTTGGGCCGCAAACGGCCCGGACCGCTCGGCCGGGCGGTAGGTAATTATAACGTGCAAGTACATGGAGTGACGGAGGCCTGGTTATGTGTTTATTGTAATTATCAATCGTCAAACTTGATAAGGCAACTTTTTGAAAAATTCAAACTAACGTTCCCAAAGTGTTATCTATCAGTCAAACAGCTGAGTGATGTGAACGACACGTGACGAGTTCATGACCTTAGTGTAGTACGGTAGTGTGCGGCGCGGCGGGCGGCGACAAAGCGACCGGTTGCTACCTATTTCTCTTTGCAGGGGTGAGCAATCAGTGTTACTTTTCAAATATTTATTATAAAATATTAATTTTGATTTTTTTTTTTTCAATATTTTTTTAATTGACTTACGTAATTACCATCGGATATCGATTCTGAAAACGTCCCTACTTGGAACAACAGGGTTTTTGTTACATAGTGTATAGCACGTTTGAGAAAACGACAATTTTGTATTCTTTGAAGGGATATTTAATAATATTAATGAGAATGCGCAATAATGCTTGCTCAAACATACGAAAATCTTTTTATTAATCGACTTCAAAAAAAGGAGGAGCTTATGCATTTGGCGGTATTTTTTTTTTCATTTCTGTATGTCAACAAAAGAGAAAAGTATGCAGGGTCGTCGGATATAGTTGAAGTTTAGTAGGAAACCGGTGGATGTTTTCGAATAAAATTTAGTTTGATAAATGAACTGTTTGTTTTCTATTAATTAAATAAAATTTTATCCGAAAACATCAATCCGTTTCTTACTAAATTTCAGCTATATCCGACGACCCTGCATACTTTTCTCTTTTGTTGATTTATACCAATTTTTCCCTGATTTTTATTAAGTAGAAGAAGTTAACTTTGGGTGTGTGGTTTTTGAGTTAGGAGCTTCAATAATACACTTATATATATAATCTGCTTTGTGTGTATTGATGACTAGCTTTTGCCCGCGGCTTCGGTCGCGTTAAGAAGTATAGTTTGACAAAGTTTCATACAAACTTTCATCCCCTATTTTATCCCCTTGGGGGTAGAATTGATCAAAATCCTTTCTTAGCGGATGCCTACGTCATAACATGTACCTGCATGCCAAATTTCAGCCCGATCCATCCAGTGGTTTGGGCTGTGCGTTGATAGATCACTATGTCAGTCAGTCAGTCACCTTTGAGTTGTATACATATACTAGCTGACCCGGCAAACATTGTTTTGCCATATATAAATTATTTCTAGCTGCCCGGCGCTACTTCGTTCGCGTGGTGTCCTACCCCCTACCCTACTCCTACCCTACTCCTACCCTACTCCTACACTACTCCTACACTACTCCTACCCTACTCCTACACTACTCCTACCCTACTCCTACCCTACTCCTACCCTACTCCTACACTACTTCTACCCTACTCCTACCCTACTCCTACACTACTCCTACCCTACTCCTACACTACTCCTACCCTACTCCTACCCTACTCCTACCCTACTCCTACACTACTTCTACCCTACTCCTACCCTACTCCTACACTACTCCTACCCTAGGGTGGACATCCCTTATCACATAAGGGTTTGAAAAAAAAAAAAAAAATAGATAGTAGCCGATTCTCAGACTTACTGAATATGCACAAAAAATTTCATCAAAATCGGTCAAGCCGTTTCGGAGGAGTATGGCAACGAAAACTGTGACACGAGAATTTTATATATTAGATTTAGAAGAAAGATAGATTGTATAAAAATTCCAGACACTGTTATTTACAAAGCAAGTTGTAGTTTACCAGCGCTGGGGCTCTATCACGCATAGGGTAGTAGTATTCACTGAACGATAGCTGTTTTGCGTGGATGTGACGCACATTTTCCCCCAAATATTTTTTTTCTGTTCTTTCTCTGCGTCACGTTTACCACAAATAAATGTATTTTCTTTTTTCTTCTTTTACTACACGAATCGCTTCGGCGGTCGTATGCGATCAATTTTGATTAAATAAAAAGAAACTGACCACTGCCATTACTCCAATGTCCACTCCACTGTAGCCATGTCCAGTCACGAGCACCAATGTGTTAACACTTGGCAACTTTCATATGCGATTTTTTCGTGAAATAACGAATGCAACGTTAAAATACGACATATTACATAAACCTATGGGTTCGAAAATGTTATGTTCATAACAACATAAAATTTCATTAAAAAATAAAGGAGTAAATCGCTTTTGAATAAAGCCAAAGAGTGTATACATACTTTTGCTGTCCACTGACGTAGAACGGAGACCTAAATTTTATGGATTTCGATTCTCAGCTACAATGGACAAGCGGCCTTATTATAGGTAGGTACTATAGCCGAATCCATTTAATGGATTTTTCACACGGACGGAGTTTCCAGTCTGCGGCCTAACTTTTGAACTGGATTTTAAGTCTAGTTGTAAAGTTAACACATAAATCAGGTTTTAGAATAAGAAGCTTATTGTACATAAATGGTTTTATTCTGTGGCAATATAATAGCACTGTATTTTGTTAATAACTGTTGGTATTTCATAATAATTGGGTTATGAATTTTCCGTTTGTGCGCTAAATGGGTGTTTTTGTAGACAGTTTACTATTAAGTGTTTTATTTTAAACTAGCTTCTACCCGCGACTTCGGCCGCGTGAAAGGACAATGCTCATGGGTGTATGGAATCCACCAAAGCATCAAAGCCCATGCTGCATCAAAGTCAAACTTTGTTTTTCTAGACTACACGTATCCTATTAGCTCTTACAAAAGTTATTTTTGTAAACAAAACCCGGGTTTCGGAGTTTAAAAAAAAAATAGAAATAACCTAAAAAGAATTTGTCAAATCGGACTGGTAATTCCAGAGATTACCCTCTACATACAAACAAACATTTTACCCCTTTACAATTTTAGTATAAATGTGTAACTGGAAATAACTTGCAAGGTATGATTACAGACAGACAGACAACGGGACAGGTGACTAAATAAAAGCTTGTAAAAAGAATTGGTGTTTCTTTGCTTAGCAACCATGTACTTAGTTCTTTAGTTTAGCAAAAAAAAAAATTGCAAAAAAACGTAATAAAAAAGAAGATAATTTTTTCTTACGTTTTTTTTGCAATTTAAAAGTCAGTGTCATATAATAATTAATAATAATAAAATTTTTATTTATTTTCCCATCACAAAGTTTCATTATGCTACTTTTAATACTTATTAACTAAAAATTTAGAGCTAACTTTCTGAGGGACTGGTGCCTGATGTAGGTATGTACAACAACCTGTATTAAAGGTCACCAGGGCCCTCCCGCGGCTAGTATGCTAGATATGGTATTAGTTAGGTTTAGGTTTAAAGAAACTTTATTCTCAATAAAAACATAACATGTAACTTACTTGAGTACCATAAATTTACAAAAGTTCGACATCACTATACTCCATTTGGAATAATATTAACATTTAAACAAACCTTTTTTACAGTCCGTTCAACCGATTTTAACTTCTATGCCGTAGGCATAAGGATGGCATTAAAAGCAAAAAAGTGGTTACAATACCAACTATTTACTGCAGCTGCCATTTGTCATGCCATTAACGCATTAGAAGTCAAAATTGGTTGAACGGACTGTAAAAAGGTTTGTTTAAATGTCTAATCTTATTCCGAATGGAGTATAGTTACGTCTGTAACTATACTGATTAGTCTTAATCAACATAGTATGTAGGTATGTATCCGATACTGGCTCACCTGAGCTTTAAATGCGTTGAATGAGTCTAGCATTATATCATCATCTACCTGGCCTTTTCCCAACTATGAAAGAAAGAAAGAAAGAAAGTAAAATGCGTTTATTGGCATTACACAAAATTAATACACCTTATGACTATAAAAACAGTAAACAAATATTATATATGTTGGGGTCGGCCAGTTGGTCAGTGTCATAATCATATTGTATGTTGATCAAAATATGATTAACAAACATGTATTTATAGCATAAGCACAAATTAACCTATAATGTTCCCACTGCTGGGACACAGGCCTCCTCTCTGTGAGAGGGAATGGGGCGTAATCCACCACGTGGGCCCAGTGCAGGTTGGTAGATGTCACATGTCTTCGAATTTTTGGTTCTCGGTTTCCTCACGATGTTTTCCTTCACCATTATGAGAGCAGTGGTGATTCAATAGTTTAAACAAAGTGTTTGCTGGGGTTCGAACCCACGACCTACAACTCGTAAGTCGCATTTTGCAGAATTATAATATTTACAATCGTTATGACAACTCTTTAAGTTAGAATTGGCCTAAAATGTCAAGGTTTCATGATCATTCAATAGGGCATACCTATTTGACGTAAAATCTCCTACATCACCACTTGTCTCCCAAAAAAGATGCTCCCTTATGCTTCCTTATTGACATCGTAAAAAATGTCAAAAGGATTTATACCCAGCACACCTGTATTGCATAATGCTAACATATTGCGTAACTGATTTCCCTACGGGTCGTGAAGGTCAGACGCGCGGCTGCATAAAACAGGAATGTCACAAGTATAGGACATCACTCAGAGGGACGCTTGATAAGTTTGTAAGCAAACTCATGCCCGTAGTTCAGTTGTAATAGTGACGAATTGAACTATGTTGCTATTCTATAAAGTTCACTTGGAACCTCACTGAAGTGAGCGCATACAATTCGAAAGCGAACTCATTTGTTTTTAAAAGGAAATCATCGCGGATTCACAACGAGATATACCGTTCGAATTTAATTTTCGAAGTGATGTTTAGAGAATGACACTACAATTTTTCAAAGACTACTGTGTTTTTTTTTTAAAGTTCTACGAAACGTCTGTGCTTTCTTTTGTTATAAAGCCTGAAACACACTTTGCACTCCTTAAGTAAACTGAACTCCACAGGTAAAGCTTCGTATTAAAACAATGTAGCTCTGAGTATGTTTACTCTCGACAGTATAACGATGTTTATTCGCTCGCTTCGAAGATAATAACAAGTTCCACAGAATTATGACCGTATTTATGTAAAGGGTGGTAAAATAGGATCTGTCTTCTGTCTGGCAATGTTGTGGGTTTAAGTGTGTCTTTAATGTAGTAAGTTGAAATGTAAGGGTAAGTTGAAGTGAATTTAAGGGATTTTGAAATGGTTCACGGAGGTTCAGAGACCTACCACGAACACACTACGTACCTAAACGTATCGTAAATTCAAACGATTTTTTAGTCGAAAATCGGTATTCTATACAATATCCTACATAGATAAAGGTCTTGGAACTAAGTAAATCATATGTCCGAAACGAGTAGGTTTTTTAAAATCGTTCGAATTTACGTTATGTTTACTCCGCTCATTCGTGCCAGGCCCATTGAAAGCGCGAAAAACTGTTTTTGGTTTTCATAATCCTTTAAAGGGGTGTTGTGGCGCAACCTGAGAGAGGTCTATGTCCAGCAGTGGACTGCGATAGGCTGCGTTGATTGATTGACCGTCCGGGCATCGATAGAATGCGTTCGTGACAGTTACAATATATTTGCTACGGTCACGAATCATACTTTGATTTGTATGACCTACATGTATTTGTTCCGAGTCTGGGTGTTTTTCTATCTATAATATGTATGTATTTACAAAAAAAAAAAAAATTGTATATAAGTAGTTTTTCAGCCATCTTGTTACCATAACACAAGCATTAGGTTGCTTAGCTTGGGACAAATGGTGCTGTGTGAAATGTCGAGGGATATTATTATTATTATTAATATAAAACCTAAAACCGGCAAATAAACTCGGCCCACCTTATCATATCCCCCTTAAGTACATAACATAACTTACAAAAAAACTTAGCACTAATCTTACCTCTGCGCATAATACTCGAAGAAAGCGACCAGTATTTCAATGGACCTCGACATTGCGGCCCACATCTCGTGCGGTTTGCATTTTGGGGTCAGTGCAGACGGTAGTCGAGACGGCCCCTCAGACATTTAGCCAAAAATATCTGAGGGGCCGTCTCGACTACCGTTCTCACATAATTATAGGTACAAAAAATAGTTTGAAGTATTGGATGATCACTGGGTGCTCTTCACTTGTTTTTTTTGGTAAACACTATAGTTTTCTTAAGCCCATTGTCTGTCACGACTAGCGGCACAATGATTGCCTGTGGACTCACCTCCTGTGGACCTCATGTGGACTCACATGATACTTGATTTGTTTATCTTTCTCGGCTTTCAATTAATTAATTACTTAAAATTATTATAATTTTGTATATACTTTCAATCCATTTCTTACGGTCAGGAATCATATTTTGGTCGACATAAAACCCGCAAATTGCAAATAACATAAGAAAATTTAAATTTCGTGGGATATCTTATCGCATCCCAAGGGGTTGCGTTGCGATGTGATAAAGATGAAAGTGTACCTACTGTGTACGTGTTTATTGGGTATTGTGAGTCATATACTAGCGCTCCCTGGAAACAGTTGTTTTATTTACATGCCTCACAATACCCAATAAACACTTACACTACCAAAAAAAACTTAGTACTAATCTTACCTCTGCGCATAATACTCGAAGAAAGCGACCAGTATTTCAATGGACCTCGTCATCGCGGCCCACATCTCGTGCGGCTTGCATTTTGGGGTCAGCGCAGACGGTAGTCGAGACGGCCCTTCAGACATTTAGCACTATCTTCTTACATAATTTTTAAGCACAAAAAATAGTTAAATACTACTACTAATAGGATAATCACTTCACTTGTTTTTTTGTTGTCACTTTTGATAGTTATAGTTTTTAAATAATAGGACTTATTTATGTTTTATTCTGTAAATTAAAATGGTAAAATAAACTTTTGACTTTTACACGTTCGCTGTTACAAAAATACTTGGTATAAAAATATGCACTGATAAAAATAGGTAAATTATTTAAATCATTGTTATTTTGCTTGGATCATTGCACGAGTTGACTTCTTTTAACTTAGATTCTCTGTAAATACGCATAAGCAATGGTGGCCCAATGGTAACAGTCCCGAATTCGAACCCAGGAAGGCGCTTTACTTTGTGTAAATAAGTTCATCAGCACTGCTCCTCAAAACGTTGAAGGAAAACACCGTGAGGAATCCGGCATGTCCTACAGTCAAAAATTCGAAGACAAGTGACATCTACCAACCCGCACTGGGCCCGCGTGGAAAATTACAGCTTACTCCATCTCGAAGAGAGGAGGCCTGTGTCCCAGCAGTGGGAACATTATAGGCTGATTATGCTACACAAAACAATCACTCTTGATTTTTCCTGAATCCCGAGGACAGGAAAACGCGGCCCGCAAACTTACTTATTAAGTCACGAACCCAGGATTAATCACTTTGCCACTACATTTACTTAACCACAGGTTTTTGCGTGGCCAATATCCGCAAATCCAGCGCCACGTGCATAAATTGGCTACACCTCTTGCAGACAAATAAGCCTTAAAAAAAAAAAAAACAACCGACTTCCATAAAAACACTACAAAGTGAAAAATAACTTTAATTTCGGAAGTCGGTGTCTTTGGTTTGTTTTTTTTATTTCGTTTTTCGCCACCGACTTCCGAAATTAAAGTTATTTTTCACTTTGTAGTGTTTTTATGGAAGTCGGTTGTTTTTTTTTTGTAAAAAAGTTTATATTTTTCACTTTTTTGTTGTGATCATTTTTTTGATTTTTGTTGATTTTTCAAAAAACACTTGTCCGTTTTCGATAAAATTTTCATGGGACAATTTGGGAAGTATACCCTATCCAACAAAAAAAGAATTTTTCAAATCGGTTGGCAAGCGACGGAGTTATGCGCGAACAAACATAAAAAAAAAAAAAAAAATACAAACATCCGAATTGAGAACCTCCTCCTTTTTTAGAAGTCGGTTAAAAATACCTCATACCTTTACAGGGTGGCAGGGACATCGCGCAAACTGTCAACATGAATTCAGCACATGATTTTAGACAAATTTTAAGTCGGTTATCAAAAGGAAAATCAGCTGTTACATAGAAAAGTTGAACAGCATCTTTTTTTTTATAGTCGTTGAAAAATTTCAGCGGCCCCCCTGCGTGGATATTTTTCGACGGTTCTGAATCAAATCGAATTCTAGGTTACAGTTTACGCTTCGATGAAGAGGGGCTTGTGGCTAAGTAATAACAGCCGCACGGGTCGATCGATCAGGTTAAGCTACGCTTGCCGCGGTTGGTCAGTAGATGGGTGACCATTTTCATATACCAAGACCCCTCCGTGCCTCGGAAAGCACGTTAAGCCGTTGGTCCCGGCTGTCATTCGTGGATCTTTGACAGTCGGGACGGGTCGTCAGTAGCCCGAAAGTCTGACAGCCAGTCATACCAAGGGGTATCGTATTACCCAGTAACCGGGTTGTGGAGCTCAGATGGGCAGTTGCTCCATGTAAAATACTGGTATTCAGCTGCATCCGGTTAGACTGGAAGCCGACCCCAATATGAGAAAGGCTAGGCAGATAATGAGTTCATGCTTCGATGACCCTGCCATCCTGTGTATTCATCGTAATACTTTTGACGCTAACTGTGCCTACCTATGCGCTCTTTAAGACACATTTTCAAGCTTTCTCTAAACGTTAATGTAACTTACCCGTCAGGTAACGTTAATATCAGCCACGCTTCGCCAGATGATTTCATTTATAAGGTGGTTAGCTGCCATAATCTTATGAAACACTCTATAATAATAATATAACCTGTCACAGATTCTTGAAGTAGGTAAAGAGGATTTATTAAATTCTCTTCCATTTTTGCTTGGTAACGAGGACAGTTACTATAGTTTTTTTCTCTCTTGTATTAACTAAACTAGCAAATTTTTTAATAAAATCTATGACAATAGCCTTATACAAGTAAGCAATTTAGCTTAAACTTATTACTTTACGTGAAAAATTACGTAAAAATTGAGTGCTAATGGACACTATTCTTATTTTATAACGTACCTAATCTAATATACATATTTTATTTTTATTAAGAACTAGCCCCGTGCCGTGCCCCGCGGTATCACCCGCATAAATTTCGATCCCGTGGGAATTTCGGGATAAAAAATGCTATGTGTTAATCCAGGTTTTAAGTTATCTGTGTGGCAAATTTCATTTAAATCCGTTCTGTAGTTTTTGCGTGCAAGAGTAACAAACATCCATCCATCCATCCATCCATCCTTATAAACTTTCGCATTTATAATATTAGTAGGAAGTAGGATAGTAATATTTAAGACCGTTCACAGTCTGATTTCAGTCTCAATTTGTCAAAAATACCTCCAATTTCCCTACATTTTTGACAATTGTTTGTCGCCGAGATGAGACTGCAACTATAGATTTTGAACGTTTTAAATTACGAGAATATTGGCCTTCTGGTATTTTTTCAGACAGTTCTTAAGTGTGGAATGTCTGTCTGAATGGGTGGTTTATCAAAAATAATTAAAGCATTTAAATCCGAATCTGATCAACACCAGAAAATCGTTTCAATTCAAAACGTCCCTATTCAGAATTTAAAATCCCTTTTTCCTTTTAAATTTTTGATGACGTCAGAAGGCAGTTTTTAAAAGGCTTTCACGGTCTCCCTTGTCAATAATTCAATGGATACAGGATGTTGGAATAAACGGGCTGTATCAGATGTTCTCCGAAATTTATTTATTACTTTCACCCGACCCTGTCGTTTTGATTACGATGTTAATTTGTCAGCACGTGGAAAAACGAAGCGTGATGTATATCTACGGAGGTTTATTACATTTTTTTATTTTTTTTGCGGGTAGAAAGAGATATTTACGTATGCTTTGCTAAAAGAATTAAAAGCCACCCAACCAACCAACCAACCATTGTTGGTTGGCTAAAAACTTGTTTAAATTAATAAAATAATGAAAAAAAAAACAATAGAAAATATAGTGGAATCTAATCAACGAAAACAGTTCATTCAGAGTGTTGTGTTTATATGTGTGGAATGTGTGTGTTATGTGTGTGTGGGTAAGAGTACCCATATCATGAGCGAATGAGATTGAGCCTTAGGATACTGTTATCATAATTATATTTATAACAATAACGCCTCAACTCAAAATAAAAATCACTGTAACGTTGACAGTGATGCGAAATAACTGAAAGGACTGCAGTTAATGAGCTAGTAAATCGTTCAAAATCGGAGAGATGAAATATAGAGCAGCGTGAGCCACAACCGCAAGCCGAAATTCGAAGCCGAATTTCGGCTTGCGGTTATGTGGTCAACAGTGGTATGTATTGATTACGTATTGTACGTAAGAATATACTGGTTTTCTTCTTAAAAATGTGGTTTAATGGGAACAAAGACTTGTTTTGTGTTTTCTAACAATTTTGTTATAATTAACGTCTTCCACCCCCCAGAGGAGGGTACAACAGCCGCACGGGTCGATCGATCAGGTTAAGCTACGCTTGCTGCGGTTGGGTGACCATCTTTACATACCAAGACCCCTCCGTGCCTCGGAAAGCACGTTAAGCCGTTGGTCCCGGCTGTCATTCGTTGATCTTTGACAGTACGGGATGTCAGATGTCCGAAAGTCTGACAACCAGTCTTACCAAGGGGTATCGTATTACTCAGTCACTGGGTTGTGGAGGTCAGATAGGCAGCGACTCCATGTAAAATACTGGTATTCAGCTCCATTCGGTTAGACTGGAAGCCGATCCCAACACAGTTGGCAAAAGGCTCGGCAGATAATGGCCGCAATGGTCCACGCACAAAGGTCCACCTGAAGAACTAAGAGCGGAAACCGAACCCTCTAGCATAAAACACGGAAATATCGACTTTCGTACGCTTATCGGAAAACTAAAAACTCCCAGTAGAAATCCACTAGATTTAAATCGAAACTTCCTCCTACACAGACGAAAATGTTCGCTTTTGCAGGATAACAGAACTTTCCGCAAACTTGAAGACCATACTTTGTAAACAGAAACTAGACAAATAAAACGTTTAATTTGAAAACAGCTGCACGGAGCACTGACAAAACATTTTAGTATGTATCACTGACACATGAACACATTGTTAACAATGTTCAGTTAAAATTATAACAAAATGGGCAGTTTCTTTGCAGAACAGGGATGGTTATGCTAACTGCGAGGGAGTGAGCTGTAATCCACCAAGCGGGCCCAGTGCGGGGTGGTACATGTCACATGTCTTCGAATTCTGGTTCTAGATAAGCTGTTTCCTAACGATGTTTTCCTTCACCGTTTTGAGAGCAATGGAGGTCAGATAGGCAGTCACTCCATGTCACGTCTTCACGTCTTTTTGTTTCTTATTGTTCTGAATACCAGTATTTTACTGGTATTCAGAACAATAAGAAACAAAAAGACGAATGAACAATGCTCAGTTAAAATTATAACGAAATGGGCAGTTTCTCTGCAGAACAGGTTTTGCTAACTTATGTACATTTTGTGATGAACTCTTAGAACCTAAATGTATTCTTTTTAACCCCTAAGACAAAGACGCTGTTACATTTTCATTTTCTCTCTGTGAAGATTGTTTTATTATGTATAGATTGAAGATATCACTTCTACAAGACATAAAGCAGATACACTCGGACGTTTTTCGGAATCAACAGTAAATATTCGTTATTTACTTAAAATATCAATAATCACCACTGGCAGGACTATTGTTGCCAATAAGCCTGATATAGTGGTGATGGATCGATCAGAGCGGCGTGCAATGATTGTTGACATAACGGTCCCGCATGATGAGAACCTCGTGAAAACCGGGAAACATAAACAAATCAAGTATCTTGACTTGGCTCGGTAGGTGGTCGACATGTAGGATGTGGACTCAGCTATCATTATGCCGATAGTCGTGTCAGCCAATTGGTTAATAGTCAAGAGCCTCGACCAACACCTGAGGAGGCTCTCGTTGGGCAGCTGGATTAAGAGCAGGATTCAGAAAGCGGTTTTTCTGGACACGGCTCGCATTGTCAGGAGATTCCTCTCTCTGGAGCCCTCACCACCGGTAGCTTGGACCCTGTTCCCGATACCAACGGGCTACTTTTTTTAAATATTTTTAAATGTTTTTGTATTCTAATATTTAAAAATATAATTTACTAGCTGCGCCCCGCGGTTTCACCCGCATAAGTTTCGATCCCGTGGGAATATCGGGATAAAAAGTATCCTATGTGTTATTCCTGGTTATAAACTATCTGTGTGCCAAATTTCATCCAAATCCGTTCAGTACTTTTGGCGTGAAAGAGTAACAAACATCCATACATCCATACAAACTTTCGCATTTATAATATTAGTAGGATATGTATTTATATTGAAATAAAGGAGATAATATTCATAAAACTTACATATAATATACAATCTAACACTAAAATATGTATATAGGTATTATGTACAAGTATATAAAGGAAAAAAATGGAAGAGCTCATTAGGCGTCGAAGTAGTTAGTTAAATTATTTAAGAAATATTAGACGGAGATATGAATTATAAATACACCTTACTGAAAATTCCCTGTAATATGTAGCAAAGATAAATACTAAACGAAAACGTTAGCTATTTTAAAGTGAGATCGAAAATAATTATTCGCCCATAAATAAAGATAATCAATAATGGTTTAACCGACTTTCGGTTTGTGCTGCCACAACCCTAAAATAAGCGTTGAGTTACGTTTCGGGAATAAAGGCTTTATTGAGAAAACCGCAACATTCTTGCTGAATTCATTTGGGAGCACTATATCTAGCCATTGAGAATTATTTCATAACGAAAAATAATTTAATTTACTTTGTGTAATTTTTTCATCAGCACTGCTCTCAAAATGGTGAAGGAAAACAGCGTGAGGAAACCGGCTTGTCCTAGAACCTAAAATTCTAAGATATGCGACATCTCCCAATATGCCCTGGACCCTCGTGGTGGATTATGGCATTTATGGCCTATTCCATCTCCTAGAAAGAGGAGGCCTGTGTCCCATCAGTGGGAACATTATAGGCTGATTATGTGAAAATAATTAAAATCCTGTACTAGTGTTTTTTTTTTTAATTTGCATGTAACTGTGATTTATTTCTTTCTTTCTTTCAGATTAGTGCCCGATTGATAGCAATAGGCTTTCTCCCTGTTATACGGGACTTCAAAAGAACTGGCGGAATGTGGGTGTACTAAAATAACAATTCTGCCTAACCCGTTAGGGAATAGGTACAGGCGTGATGATGTTATGTAAATTGTTATAGCACAATGGCATGCAAGCTACTTGCATACACTTGTGCAGGTTAAAAGCATGTGTTTTTGCGACTCAAAACGTCCCTAACGTTTTGAGTCGCCATACCTCAAAATTAAAAACGGAACCCTTATAAGATCACTTCGTTGTCCGTCTGTTAAGAACCTTTTTCTGAGGAACGCGTGGAGTTATCAAGTTGAAATTAATATCAAATACTCAAGGCTGCAATCACTTCAAGTAGTGAAAAAATCAAATTTCTATGTCAACGCAATCAAAAGATACGGGCGTTTATGTTCCGTTTATGCCGCATATTTTGACACTCGCAAGGGAATCAAAACGTATAGGGTACTTCCCGTTGACCTAGAATCATGAAATTTGGCAAGAAGCAATGTCATGTAGCACAAGTAAAGGAAAAAGCCCTAAAACCGTAAATTTGTTGTTACATACCTTCGGAACCCTTGGTACGCGAGTCCGACTCGCACTTGACCGGTTTTTTTCAGTTTCATCGACAAATTGGTATCATAAAACTATTTTCCTGAAATCTTTGGAGGATTATCTAAGATAGGCAAAAAGTAAGTACCTATCCATTGGTCTGAAATTACACCCTGAAGTAAAACCTTTCCAGTTTATCGAGAAGGATTTTATTTGTGTTACATAAAAATCGAACGCTTAAATGTTTTACCTGGGAATCAAACTCATCACTGTAAAAACTTTTTACCTTTTCTCAAATTAAGGAGGGAAGTGTTTTTGTGTAATAGGTTGGCAAACATACCTACTGTTACCAACAGTTAATGAAAAGTGGTTCACATCGGGAAAAGGTTTATTGATCCTTATTTGCATGGGAAGGTCTATCATGCGGCGGTCTCACTTATTTATTTATTTATGTAACCTTTAAATATATTATCAGTATTTTCCTATTTTCTTGTTTATTTTTGCAATGTTACTCACATATTCGTTACTGTTTTTATCTAACACAAATTAATGTTATTGCTATATTTAAGTACGTATGCACACACACGTCACGTTGCAGTATAAAACTGATTTACATCCGTCACCTCACACATTCAGGTCCAGTTGAAAACCAGCGTCAGGCACTAGTTGTCTGGCATTTTTTCTGAACTGGGCCTTTTTGGCGCAACCGTGAGGCACACTTTCCTGCTAATTTCTTACATCGGACTTCACCCTTTTTATTCCAACTTTTTTTAAATTATTTTATTATAGTTCGTTTTATCTGATGTATGTATCTGGTATATTGTGTGTCTTTTAGTTTGTGCCAAATAAATGTATTTTCTTTCTTTCTTTCTTTTCTTTATCCGTAGTTTACTCAACCAATTGTTAAAAATTGCAGCGGAGATGAGAATGTTGAGATGTATGTGTGGAGTGACGAGAATGGATAAAGTAAGAAATGAGTATATAAGAGGAAGTTTGAAAGTGGCGCCAGTGACAGAAAAGTTGAAAGGAAAACGTTTAGCTTGGTATGGGCATGTGATGAGAAGGGACGAAACGCATGTGACTAAAAGAGTGATGAATATACATGTTGATGGATGGAGAGGGAGAGGAAGGCCGAAGAAAAGATGGATGGATTGTGTGAGGAATGATATGAAAGAGAAGGGAGTGAATGATAGCGTGACGGTTGACAGGGGAGAATGGAAGAAGAAAACGTGTTGCGCCGACCCCAAGTAACATGGGATAAGGGCAGGAAAATGAATGACCTAATAACTAATGGTTAAATTTTTGCAAAATGTGTTTTTCATCAATTGTTTGTTCGGTTCGGTAACCTCGGTTCGGTAGCTCGGTAATCAACCGCGGCAAGCATAGCTTAACCTGATCGGTCGAGCTGTGCCGCTTAGAACCTAGATAGATTATCTCTGGGAATCAAATCCTACACGTTCAGAATGTTTACTAACAAGAAATACAACAGAATCTTATTACAAAATGACGTCATCACACGGAAAAATATAAAAAAAAAATATTTTCTAAACTTTCTTAGGACCTAGAGATGCAAAGACGTTATCTGATATAAGAAAATTTTGTGCCTGAAAGAGGGTAATCTTCCTCATCCCAATGCTTTATCGAATATCGGGAAAATATTTCAAGAGACGTGTCTTCAATAGAATTATCTTCTTCAATAAATATTTTGTTGTAGCGTGAGAAAAACAGCTGGAATTCCTAGCCACTTATCTGCTGCGATCATCATCAGAATCTGCCTAGTCTTTTCCCAACTATGTTAGGGTCAGCTTCCAGTCTAACCAGATGCAGCTGAATGCCGGAATTTTACACGGAGCGACCGCGTAATACGACAATGACCTCCACGACCCAGTTACTGGGTAATACGATACTGTTTGGTAAGACTGGTTGACAGACTTTTTTTGGCTGTGATATAAAATAAATTTAGAGTAGTAGGGGCCCAGTGATATCAACCCTGACTTACGCGTTGTATGTCGTGCGTTCGAGTCTACGCAGGCCCTTTACTTCGTGTATTTAATTTCATCACCAGTGCTCTCAAAACGGTGAAGGCATATCCTAGAACCAAAAATTCGAAGACACGTTACATCCGCCAAACCAACGGAACCAACCAAACTGGGCCTGCGTGGTGGATGACGGTCCAGTTCCTCTTATCGAGAGGAGGCCTGTGTCCCAGCAGTTGGAACGAGGTACGACTGCTGAACTTAAAGTCCTTCAGAAAAAGAAAAGAACGAATTTGTCAGAAGAAGTCTGGGTCTGTGTTCTGTGTTATTGGCAATAGCCTCGCCCCATATTCACATAACTAGGTCTGCCTACGCCTTTGGGGATACCAGCGTGATGTCATGTACAAAAAAATATTCGCGTGCGCCGCTCCAGGGCGACACAATTATAAATTCTCCCCTCTGTGATACGGCGCCTACAAATTAATTAAAAAGTTCAGTTTTCCTGAATAGATGAAATTCTCCAGGTGGAATCGTCACTAGGTAATTTTAATGAAAGTTTATACAGCATTTTTTTTAGCGTGGCAACCTGTAATTTAAAGTTTTGACAAGGTTTCACTAAGAAAGAAAGAAAGAAAGAAAAAAGTTTAATTGGACACAGTTCGTGAAACAAAAAATACAAAAATTAATAAAATAAAAAATAATGTTTCAGACAACAACAGTGTGTGTCTCACGGCTGCGCCAAAAAGGTTCATTTCAGCATTCAATCTCAGACAGATGCTGAGAACAAAGAAAATACAACGCAGAACTAACCTAATGTAACATCACGACTGTATTTCACGAAGGGGAAGGCAGAAATGTACAGATATGAAGAGATACACCCAAATTTCGTAACCATCATCTGCCTAGCCTTTTTCGAACTATGTTGTGGACCAGTATTTTATATGGAGGGACTGCCTATCTGACCTCCACAACCCAGTCATTGGGTAATACAATACCCCTTAGTAAGACTGGTTGTCAGACTTTCGGGCTTCTGACGACCCGTAACGACTGTCAAAGATCCACGAATGACAGCCGGGACCAACAGCTTAACGTGCATACCCACATTTCACGTCACCAGTTAAAGACTTCCAATGCTGAACATAGGCCTCCCCCAAGCACCTCCAATTCGACCGGTTCTGTGCTTCGCGCATCCAACGGGTTCCTGCGGTCTTCACAAGGACGTCGGTCCACCTTGTGGGAGGCCTCCCAACGCTACGTCTTCCGGTACGCGGTCACCACTCCAGAACCTTTCGGCCCCATCGGCCATCTGTTCTGCAAGCAGTGTGCCCTGCCTACAGCCGCTTAAGTTTGGCAATTCTTCGGGCTATGCCGGTTACATTGGTTCTCCTGCGGATTTCTACATTTGGAATAATATGTTGTCCCATGGGAATGGGAGCGAGCCTTTTGACATTAAACAGCAAATCTCCAGACTTCAGGACCGTACAAAGAAATTCCTAATAGTAAAATAGGATCGAAACCAGCAGCTGAGCTCATAAAAAAAACCGGTCAAGTGCAAGTCGGACTCGCGCACCGAGAGTTCCGTATTTGTAGGTAAGTATTTAAATAGTTTCTCAAGGGTTTTTTTTGTAATGTAACTACAAATTTACGGTTTTCAGATTTTTTTTCCTTTACTTGTGCTACGTGACATTGCTTCTTGCCAAATTTCATGATTCTAGGTCAACGGGAAGTACCCTATAGGTTTTGATTCCGGAACATACACCCGTATCTTTTGATTGCGTTGACTTAGAAGTTTGATTTTGTCACCGCTTCAAGGGATTGCAGCTTTGATTATTTGATATTAATTTCAACTTGATAACTCCACGCGTTCCTGAGAAAAAGGGTCTTGACAGACGGACAGACAGACGGACAACGAAGCGATCGTATAAGGGTTCCGTTTTTCCTTTTGAGGTACGTAACCCTAAAAACAAATATAATATAGCCCTACTCGAGAATCAAACCCAAGCTAAACGGTTGAGGTTGCAACTACACCAATAAAGCGTTCAAAGAAGAAAATACTTGTAGTAAGTAAATTCTTCCTTACATTCCTGCAGCTTTCGCAAACAGTTGAAAAGCATAAGAAACACGCCACGGGCGAAAAAATGCACTATTATAATTTACTGAGAGAGATAGAAAAAGCCGAACTATTTTCTATATATCCGAGAAATGAACCACAAAACAAAAGAAATACACAGCGCTTTACTTGTAAGATTCCTACACCAATGGAAATACTAAAAGTGGGTTACAAATACATTGAGAGAAAGAATTTATTCTTGAACTCACTGCTGCGGTTTTACTCGCATCCTAGGGAAATTTCTACAAGTACTCGAATTAAAAGTATTCTATATTAGACAGATTATAATCAACCTGTGAGCAGTGGTGGCCCAGTGGCAACGGCCCCGGCTTACGAGCTGCAGGTCGTGGGTTCGAACCCAGTCAGGTGTACTTTGTGTAAATAATTTCATTACCACTGCTCTCAAAACGGTGAAGGAAAACATCGTGAGGAAAACGGCATGTCCTAGAACCAAAAATTCGAAGACGTGTTTGTGACATCTAACCAACCCGCACTGGGCCTTCGTGGTGGATTACGGCCTACTCCCTCTCACAAGAGGAGGCCTGTGTCCCAGCAGTAGCTTAACCTGATAGATCAACCCGTGCGGCCGTTAGAAATAAGCCACAAGCCCCTCTTTCCGAACGATCTATTTTGTGGTATTGTTGACTATAATAAATTGTTATCTCTTTATTGATCCCAAACAAGCTGTGTGACGTATTGTAACTCTGGACTGTGGAAACATTTATTTTACCGAGATATAAATGCGGTAAACTTTTCTCTGTTTTGTTTATTATGCCTTCTGACATTGCTCGGGACCCTGGGGTCCCGGAACTTTGGACGGCGTACGAGGGGCCGTAGCCAACTCGCAGAGGCCCGTTAAACGATTTTAATGAAATGTGGCACCAACTGACGATTATCCCTGTTCGCATAATGCAAGTGCACCCAAGGCATGCCCCGGTTGGACTATTGCGGTACATCCATGAGGATTTTCCGGAACAATTGGAGGATATGGAGTTTGTATATGATATTATTACGGTTATATTATTGTAACAGTTCAATAGTTTCCCAGTGAAAGAAAGAAAATACATTTATTTGCGGCAAACATGACGCATAAAAAAGAACAACCACACAAAAAAAAATAACAAGTTGGGGATAAACATGCGTCACATTCACGCAAAACGGCCATCGCTCAGCATAATGCTAAGACCCTATACGAGACAGAGCCCCAGCGCTGGTTTTCAGCGGCAGCCGGCGTTGACGTGACGACGGCAACCAGTAGGTACAGCATGCAATTATACGTAAAAAAAAAAACAACAATCAAAACAAGAAAAAAAATAAACCATTGCAACATAATATGATTCACAATATTTTTTTTATTTTTTATGATTCATATAGTCTTTACTTAGCACAAACTATGCGTTATTCTTGTCACTGTCGCACAACGGCCAAATTACAAGTGCAAGATAGAGACGGGAACCTAATATAATGTAGCTCAAAGAACTTGCATAGTTCCGTTTATAAATCTCGGCTTAAGTGTCTGTGCCTCTATTTGGTAGGTAAGTTTTTAAATCACTATTAATTTGCCAAGTCTTTACCCAACCATATAGGGTTTCAGTCCAACCGGATGTAGCTGAATATCAGTATTTTACAATGGAGACTGCCTATCTGACCTCCACAACCCAGTAACTGGGTAACATGATAACCCTTGGTAACTCTTCACTTGGTGCCCGTAGCAACTGTCAAAGATCTACGAATGACAGCTGCGACCAACGGTTTAACGTGCCTTCCGAGGCACGGAGGGGTCTCAATATGTAATGGCTGGTCACCCATCCACGACCCGACCGCGGCAAGGATAGCTTAACTTTCGAGTGTGGCTGTTATTATTGAGCCACAAGCCCCTTTTATATATGACTAACTAACTAATAATTACTTTTTATCTACATACGCCAAAAACCAATTAAAAGTAAAGCTAGTTAAGAAAAGCAATATTATTTACATAATCTCCTCCCAGATTAACACCTTGCTCAAGAGTACTGCTTAACCCCGGAAGGTATTAAGACTGAAGATTTAATCCAACTCATTTTGAAGGAAAATCCAAGACGCTCAGTCCCGACATTTGTATGAAACAATGAATGTATTGTTTACCTTATAATATCACGTCCGTATAGGGGTAGGCAGGGATATGTGGGTCATATTTATATTACGCCGGTTATGTTTTTTTATCGCTTTTTTGTCGCTCAGCGCGCTATGCAGCGAGCTATGTTTTTTTTTTTCTTTCTTTTTTTTGAGGATGGGAAATCATCAAATGACCCCTCCCGCTCTGGGTGGAGCGGAAGGGAGTGTCAGACTCTTACTGACTAAAACCTACCCGTGTTCCTTCCTTAGCCCTTTTTGTTAGGGCAGCGGTAACCCTTTCGGACGATCCCGCCGCCCTGGCAGCGACCTATGCTCGGAGTCTCTTTGAAGGATAAAATCAGGAATGAAATTATCCGGAAAAGAAGAGGAGTTACAAAACAAAATGGATGCCAAAAAGCAACGGTACAGTACTTTTATAGCTTGCAGAGTAAGCAAACTGAAGTGGCAGTGGGCTGGCCATGTCTGTCGAAGAACTGATGGCCGGTGGAGCAGACGAGTCCTGGAGTGGAGACCGCGTATCGGCAAGCGTAGTGTGGGACGCCCCCCAGCTAGATGGACGGACGATCTAAAGAAGGTGGCTGGGGTAGACTGGATGCGGAAGGCGGGGGACAGTGGCTGTGGCGCAGTCTGGGAGAGGCCTATGTCCAGTATTGGCTGCGATAGGCTGAGTTGATTGATGTTTTTCTTATAAGATCTATGTTATAGAGAGCGAGCTTATTCCCACTAAGTGTGCTTACACACGAGCCAGGTGTACTAAGGACCTGGTCAAAATAGCAGGCAAGAGTTGGGTACGCGAAGCCTAAGACCAGCGTAGAAATGGGTTTAATTTTGACAATTTAACAACACTCAAAATGAAAGGTTATTTATCTTAATAAGGCCGAGAATCAGCACTTTTCGAACGTCAAAATTACATAAGACAATCCCCCAAAACGCCCGCCCTTCACCACTTCCTAGTGCTTTCGCTGGGGAAAAGAAGTGGCGCAACAAATTCTCCAGTAGCACAGCTGCCTGTTCAGTTAGAAAAACTCAGATTGTGATTGACTCAATTAGGGTGTACGCACGCAACGGGTTGAAAAGAAAAGAGATTGTTCTGAGTTTTGTAGAGCGTCATTTTCCATAGACAAGCCATAACACGCATTCCACTAAAGTTCTCGTATATGTATAGTTTCCTCCGGTTTCCTCTTGAAGAAAATTAAACCGATTCTCATGCAAATTCCATCACAACCATATTTATTATTCACTCTGTGTTAGATATTTAATACAATTTAGGAAACATAATATTTTCAAAGGGGTTCATGTTGCTTCATTTATAACCGAAAACAAAATGGATGCATAAATGAAACAGTACAGTCCTTTTACAGTAATTT
This sequence comes from Apamea crenata, assembly GCA_949629185.1. NCBI lineage: Eukaryota > Metazoa > Arthropoda > Insecta > Lepidoptera > Noctuidae > Apamea > Apamea crenata. Next base: position 4,650,426 of record OX451380.1, on the reverse strand, counting down.
TACTACTGATTTTACATCACTGTCCAAATCAAAGTGATCTTTATTTTCGTTTTAATAAGGTTGCTGTTGAGGTGCTGCCACTAACAGATCTGTCAAAATCACTGTGATCTTAATTGTCATTGCTATAAGGTTGATGTTAGGTCGCCGCTGTCACAAGCTGTAAAATAACAGTGATAGAACTGCAGTATCGAACGGTGTCTCGTTGTGAATCCGAGATGATTTACTTAAAAAAAACCGGCCAAGTGCGAGTCGGACTCGCGCACGTATGGTTCCGTACCATTATCTATAAAATTTACGTCTGTTGTATGGGAGCCCCCCTTGAATATTTATTTTATTATTTATTAATAAAGTAAAATTACAACTGAGTATTTTGTAAATATTTCAAGTGCCTACCTGTTGTCATTATTGATATCGAGCAAAAAAGGGCAAAAAATCGCGTTTGAGTTATGGGAGCCCCCCTTAAATATTTATATTTGTTTTTAGTATTTGTTGTTATAGCGGCAACAGAAATACATATTTTTTGAAAATTTCAACTGTCTAGTTAACGCGGTTCTTGAGATACAGGCTGGTGACAGACAGCCGGACAGACAGACGGAAAGACGGACGGACAGACAGCGAAGTCTTAGTAATAGGGTTCCATTTTTACCCTTTGGGTACGAAAAGCTAACAAATGAGTTCGCTTTAGAATTGTGTGCGCTCACTTGCGTGAGTGAACTTTACAGAATAGCAGTACTTTTCATATTTTTTTAAGGGCATGAATACTTAACCTTTTTTCACTAAATATATAAGAAATGGTGGTGTTGATTTAAATACTTAATTTGAAGTTTTTCCACAGTCTTTCTTATCACTGATCACAAGAAAAACTCTTGAAATTAATTAAGAAAACAACCAATCTGTCTATCCGTTTCCTTAACATGTTGGGGTCGACTTCCAGTCTAACCGGATGCAGCTGAATACCAGTATTTTACATAGAGCGACAGCCTACCTGACCTCCAAAACCCAGTTACTGGGTAACACGATACCCCTTGGTAAGATTGGTTGTCAGAGTTTCAGGCTTCTGGCTACCCGTAACAACTGTCAAAGATCCACGAATGACAGTCAGGGCCAACTTTCGGTTAAATGTGTTTTCCGAGGCACAGTGAGGTCTCGGTATGTAAAGATGGTCAGATATCCATATACCGACCGCAGCAAGCGTAGCTTTACCTGATCGATCGACCTGTGCGGCTGTTATTATTTAGCCACTAGCCCCTCTAATTAAGAAAACAATATCTGTGAACGCTAGAGAAACAAAGTAATATGATACCAACTAAAAATAATTGAGAACCATCTCCTGTGTCAAAGTTGGTTAATAAAGGCCAGAAAAGTGTCACATTTTAATACTGTTTATAAAGAAAACCCTTTGTCACCGTTTTCAAGGTTATTCGGATCAAAGTAATTCATCCCTTACTGAAAATTTTACACAGTGAAAAAAAAACTTCAGATAAAAAATTGCTATAAACCTCTTTTTAGGGTTCCCAAAAGATGCCAACGGAACCGTATGACTAAGGCTCTGCTTTTCCTCAGTCCGTCCGTCTACCACTTTTTAACGGCTGTATCTTTTGAACTGTAATAGGTACCAACTTGAAATTTGCACAGAGTGTGCACTAGTATAGCCGCTATAACAACAAATAAAAATAAAATAAAGATAAAAGTAACAGGGGGTCCCGATACAAGAAATGAGTTATTTTTTACTATTAAAAAAAAATGTGATTTATTGTACGGAACCCTTCGTGTGCGAGTCCGTCACACACTTGGCCGCTTTTTTATTTTTAGCATCGACCAAGTACGTAAAATTTTACTGTTTGTGAAAAAAACCTTTTTTTATTTTTACATTTGTGTGAGCTAGACTGAAACATTTTTTATTTAATACCTAGATCCTGTGTTTATTCTGTCTGGGGGTTATTTAAAGGTGTGTTAACGCGATATTTTTTGTATTACTTTTTGGCTAGTATAGTAAAACTTAGGTCACTATGTTTTACAATTATTTATTTATACAACCAATGTTACACCACCAACAATAGCTATCAAAACCTCGCGCCGTACGGCCGTACAGATAAAAAATTCCCGCGCTCGCCTAGTGTTGTCGAGTCATCATATCGATTCTGATTTCTCAAATCGATTATTCCTATTGATATTCGGTTTATTTAATTATTTAAAATGTTTTATTAATTTCTATTAAAAATCATAAACCTTACACTAGCAAGTGGCCTATCTGGGGCCAGAGTATCCTAATTCACAAACGTCGCAATGTTCAGCGGGGTAATGGCGTAACACACTATCGGTGGTAGCAATGGGTTTTTAACCGACTTCTAAAATAGGAGGAGGTTCTCAATTCAGATGTTTGTATTTTTTTTTTTTTTATGTTTGTTCGCGCATAATTCCGTCGCTTGCCAACCGATTTTAAAAAATATTTTTTGTTGGAAAGGGTATACTTTCCAAATGGTCCCATGAAAATTTTATCGAAATCAGACAAGCAGTTTTTGAAAAATCAAAAAAAAATCGCCACAATAAAGTGAAATAACTTTCATTTCGGAAGTCGGTGTTGAAAAACGAAATACAAAAACCAAAGACACCGACGGCGAAATTAAAGTTATTTTTCACTTTACAGTGTTTTTATGGAAGTCGGTTGCTTTTTTTTCTAAAAAAGTTTTTATAGTTTTACACTTCAACACCATTATATATTATCTGCCTAGCCTTTTCCCAACTATGTTGGGGATGGCTTCCAGTTTAACCGCATGCAGCTGAATGTGCCAGTGTAGCCTCCACCCGTTGAATCCCACCTAATAATTGACGTTAGAATAAAAAAAAACGGGTGTGTATGTGTACCTTTAAAACTATATTGATAAAAAAAACCAGTCGGAGGCACACAAAGATTTGTGGGTCGTGGATTACGAATGTCTATTGTCACTCATGGGCAACTAGCTTCATATTTCTGACTGACCGACCCTTTGACAATTCAAAAGTGCCTGTAATTGGTTTAGTTGAATTACTTAAATGATTTGAGTTTGAGTTTTGACTCTTTCAGGGATAGGTACTCCCCTGTAGTGGTAGGCGAAATCCCGCCGCTGGCCGGAGATGGAAGCTGGCCGAAGTTCAGTGCTGAGCTGTACGGTGACGTCAAAAGGGCATTAAACGGCACAGCCGATCGACTTGCTCGGCACACCGGTGGCGATGCGACGAAGGTGCCCTCGGTCCATAGGTAGCCGGATACGGAGCTGATGCCGACGAAGTCTTAGAATGGAAGTGAAAACCAGTATTTTACATGGAGCGACTGCCTATCTAACCTCCACAACCTAGTTACTGGGTAATACAAAACCCCTTGGTAAGACTGGTTGTCAGACTTTCGGACTTCTGACGACCCGTAACGACTGTCAAAGATCCACGAATGACAGCCGGACACAACAACGTTCATTGCGTTATTTACGTTGCACGACAACAACGAAGCAATGGATTAGCAATATCCTTCAAAATCATTCAGATTGAGATTGATAGTACACACTATACTATACGAAATTAGAGTTCTGGTCATTGTGAGTTTTTGACAGATTTCGTATGGTAAATCTGTCAATATATAGCCTGCACCTAGGCAAGGTGTGAATCTGAATAAAATCGTGTGAAACAGTTACTTCACAAGCAGCCCATAATGTTCCATTTCTGGGACACGGGCCTCCTCTCTGGGAGAGGGAGTGAGGGAGTGAGAGTCTTTGAATTTTTGGTTCCAGGAGATGCCGGTTTCCTCACGATGTTTTCCTTCACCGTTTTGAGAGTAGTAGTAATGAAATTAAATACACAAAGACGTAAAGTGCCCGCCTGGGTTCGAACTCACGACCTACACTACTCGTAAATCGGAGCGGATACCACTGGGATATCACTGCTCAGTTAGTTAAATCATGAAAAAAACATCGAATAAGACTTTTAAGATTACAACCATGCATCTATGACGACACGGTTGGCGCAGTGGTTAAGCGATTGACTGCTGCGCTGCGTGTCGCGGGTTCGATTCCCGCACGGAACAAATATTTGTATGACCTACAATTAGTTGTTCCGGGTCTGGCTGTTTGTGTATGTGAGTTTATATGTCTGTTAACGCACCCACGATACAGGAGAACTTCCTAGTGTGGGGCAACGTATAAAAAAAAAAACTATGATTGATGTGAGGACGCCTGTGTCCCAGCAGTGGGAAAATTATAGGCTGATTATTCTATGCTATATGCTAAAGACTAATGTAGATTAGTCTAGCATAGCTTAGCATAAGTTTTGTCTAGATATAGCATGTAATAAAGCTGAAGAGTACGCTCTATACTCTGGAACTAGTCGAATATGAAAAAAAATTGCATTTGATAGCTCAATAATACTTGAGGTGGGTTACAGGTTGTTTAACATCACACTATAACCCTCAGGTACCGAGCAAAAAAAAGCTAGAAAATACGCAAGGAAAAGCGAAGAAATTTAGGTGCGTCGGGGGAATAACAAATTTCACACAGACGGACGAATTCATCGGCAGAAGCTTGTTAAATATTATTATTACGTTTTTCTCTCCAATAAACTATTTCAAATAGGAAACCATAAAAGCATTCCGATGTCGAAGACGCTTTTAAACGAATGAAATTTTAATTCTCTCCAGGAAAATATTGCACTAAAAACGAACTAAATCGAGCGTAGCGTAGAATGATATTTATCTTTATCGGCGTAGAGCACATTTTCAATTGCATCTTAATGTTATTGTAATGCTATTCTTAGGGCATAATAGGGTCTTTTTATACAGAATACGAGCATTGATCACCACGCTTGCTTGCATGTGCGCGATTTCAGACCTTATACCAAATCAACAGAATTGTATTTTCTGTAAAGTTCACTGCTCACCTCACTCAAGTGAGAGCACACAATTCGAAAGCGAACTCATTTGTTTTTAAAGTACCTACATCATGGCGGATTCCTAACGAGACGCCGTTCGAATTTCGAAGTCGCATAATCAGCCCATAATGTTCCCACTGCTGGGACACAGGCCTCCTCTCGATGAGAGGGAGTGGGCCGCAATCCACCACGCGGGCCCAGTGCGGGTTGGCAGACGTCACATTTCTTCGATTTTTTTATTCTAGGGTATGTCAGTTACCTCACGATGTTTCCGTTCACCGTTCTGAGAGCAGCCACGATGAAATAATTTACATAAAGTTAATTGCCTGCCTGGGTTCGAACCCACGACCCACACTCGTAAATCGCCGCTGTTACCACTGGGACAACACTGCTCAATTTAGAAAAGAACTTCGAAGTGATGTGTTGAATTTTTCTCGATGTTTTTGTTCATCGTTAGTACGTCACTACACTAGAACAGACATTGTTTTTGGCGTGAAACGTTATTATTATTAATAACGAAACTATTACTTAGTATTAATGAGCTTGTAACTATTAATCATGTGGATATAACAATGTTGTTTGCTTAAGGTATTAATTTTAGATATTTTCAGTGGGTAGTAAGGCTTACATGTAAGAAATATTGTATCATTTAACTTACACTGATTGACATGGTAATTTAACTTTCTAATGCATCAGAAGGCCAATTCTCGTAATTTAAAACGTTCAAAATCTAGTCGCAGTCTCATCTCGGCGACAAACAACTGTCAAAAACTTGTCAAAATGTAGGGAAATTAGACGTATTTTTGACAGATTGAAACTGAGATCAGACTGAGAACGTTCTTAAAATTACGAGAATTACCCCTCTGGCCATTTTAATAACAAAATCCCGTGCACATGATGACCACAGCTGCGTCCATATGTAAAATAAAAGAGGATCCTTTTTAAGTCGAATAATAATATGCGCTGCAAGCAGGAATAGTTTTTACGGTGGTCAGATATAGATTTTGGCGATAGTACATCATATAAACAGAAACGAGAGGAGATTCTTTAAGTTATTATGTTGATTTGGAAGAGTGTCCATGGAGTTTCTTGCCCGTTTTTCTCCATGGGAACCAACTACGCTTTGGAATGGGAAATTAATTGGATAAAAATAGTGTCAGTTTTTATTTGAAATACGCCAATTTTGTGTTTATGAAACATTAATTATTACCGACGGACGTGACGATTTGGACTCGCTCCTAACCGATTGGACGGAGAAGGCACAGCTCAAAAACAGGTGGTAGAATATAGGGGAGGCCTTTGCCGACGCCCAGCAGTGGGACACTATGGGTTAACGGAAAAAAAAATACCGAACTGAACTGGTCCTATTTAGCGCAGCCGTAAGGCACAAAATACTATTTTAAGTTTTTTTTTTTTTGTGCAGTATTATATGCCTCACTTAACTTGGGTCAAATAACCCTATTTTATTTCTTACTTCCTTAAACAGAATTATTATAAAAAAGTGATGGTTTTTACGTTAAATGTTACACGTTCTTTATGTTATTTATTCTGTTATTGCATGCTTGTGCATTTAATTTTTGTTCGTGACTATGTTAATGTAAATGATGTAATTTATTTAATTACCTGAACATTGGAAAAGCTTGGGCGAAGTCAATATACCTAGTAATTACGCTTTAGTTTACATACGTACACAATAATCACACAACATAGTATGAGCGTCTTATAAAAATTTATCTAATTTCCGTTTTGATACTGATAATTTTAACTATTATCAGATCCTAAAAACATAAAATCAGCAAGAAAATTGTTTTTTTTTCAAATAAATTCGGCATACTGACCTGATTTGGTTAGAAAAAAAAAACGGTTTCCTTTCTAATGTGTGTATAATATGTTTTAAAAAATGAAACAAAATAATATTATGTGAAATTTCCAGTTTTCTTTAAATAAAATTCACCATGACTCTATAGCAGGTTTTAAAGATCCAAAGAAAAACCAAAAATCAAGAATCAAGGAAGAATCAAGGGAGGAATCAAGAATTGAATTTGCCTATTTTGTATCAAAATACAGCCAAAAACAGTATAACATTACGCCTGAAAATGTACAACAAAATAATCCCTACCTATGTTCTTTTCAACACCTTCATTTCTCACAAAGAGCCATAACCGCGCTTAAACCTACGCCGCGGTACGAAATTGTAACTGTTTTTTCACGCCGTAGTACGCTACACACCTACGCAGCTACGCCGTAGTCAACAGGTGCATTGACCCACTTAAACAAAATAACATAAAACACTTTACAAATCAAAAAAAAAAAATTTTTCGAAACTAACACTTTCAGTTTTTTTTTTCACTCACGATTTTTTTCTCTCTATATTGTTTTTTTGTAGTTCCCGGGCTCAGCGATAAGCGTTCGGGCTGTAGAACCGGCTTACAGCAACTGGCCTTACGGGAGATCTGTGCGCATGTGCTCTACAAAATTGTATAGACAGTGTCCAGTATAGAAGACATCTGACCCCTCTCTGGGTCCGTACAATCTTAGAGCCATGCAGGGAGGTATGGAACAAAATCAGGGGTCAAGTTGAGCTGGGTATCCCGGTCGTATAGAAATGTTGGCCGGTATGTGAAGCTACAGTTGGTTTTGTGTATTTTTCGTGGCCATATTATACGGGCCTTTTATTTGTCTGTTATGTAAGATAGTTGGCGAAAATGTTTTGTTAGTAAGATGGTTCCCTTTTATTATTTTGTGCGGGGAGGCGATAGTGACGTGGTGTAGGGAAAATATCATGAGTTATTTTGTGGTTAGGAGATATAAAGTGGTTACATACAAACATAAAGCGGGGTTTACAGTGCCGTGAAACGGTAGCTTCGTATAGTCAGCTTGTAATGTTCCCATTGCTGAGACACAGGCGAGGAGGCCTGTGTGTCTTCGAGAGGGAGTGGGCTGTAATCTACCACGCGGGCCCAGTGCGGGTTGGTAGATGTCACATGTCTTCGATTTTTTTATTCTAATACATGCCGATTTCCTCACAATGTTTTCCTTCACCGTTTTGAGAACAGTGGTGATGAACTTTAAATGCACAAAGTAAACTGCCTGGGTTCGAACTTACGACCTACAACTCGTACAATCCGTGTATATCTATTATAATATGTATATCTATACTAAGCGGGGTTTACAGTGCCGTGAAACGGTAGCTTCGTATAGTCAGCTTGTAATGTTCCCATTGCTGAGACACAGGCGAGGAGGCCTGTGTGTCTTCGAGAGGGAGTGGGCTGTAATCTACCACGCGGGCCCAGTGCGGGTTGGTAGATGTCACATGTCTTCGATTTTTTTATTCTAATACATGCCGATTTCCTCACAATGTTTTCCTTCACCGTTTTGAGAACAGTGGTGATGAACTTTAAATGCACAAAGTAAACTGCCTGGGTTCGAACTTACGACCTACAACTCGTACAATCCGTGTATATCTATTATAATATGTATATCTATACTAATAATAGAGCGCGATACGCGCTAATCTCTGGAACTACCAGTTGGATTTTAAAAAATCTTTTTGAATTTGATAGCCTAATTCTTGAGGAAGGCTATAGGCTATTTAACATCACGCTAGGGCCAACAGGAGACGAGCAAAAAGAAAAAAAGTCGGACAGAACGCTAAGCGAAAAATATTTAGTAGGTATAAGCATTGTGTATCTTACGACTTCCATGCAAACGAAGTCGTGGGCAGAAGCTAGTAGGTAATTATATAATGCTAAATATTTTATGGTAAGGAACCCTTCTTGTGCGAGTCCGACTCGCACTTGGCCGCTTTTTCTTTCAATCTTTTGATGAAATTGCAATCCTCCTTTAATTCTTGTGTACATTGAAACACGTGCGATCCGAGTTATGTGTTTCATTTGAAAATCTTTTTATTTCATTTTTCTTGACATCCAATTTTCCTGTTTCATGTTTCCAATTTGTTCCTGTTTTCATTTCAGACTTAGATGACTATAATATCAATTGAACGTAATCCGTAGAAATCTTTTTGGTAAACAATTTTATATTTATTGAATTTAAATGAATTGCTATTCTGTAAAGTGCGCACACAACTCGAAAGTGAACTCATTTGTTTTTAAAGTAAATCATCGCGGATTCACAACGAGACACCGTTCGAATTTCGAAGTGATGTTTAGACAATAACATTGCTGGCTTGTCTTAAATAACCATGAAGGAACGTTGTATTTCTCTTACCTAATGTTTTTCTCTAAACATAGAAAAACATTAGTTAAGAGAAATACAACGTTCCTCAAGACATAAATTGTAAGTTAGATGCGTAAGCATAATCAGTCTATAATGTTCCCACTGCTGGGACACAGGCCTCCTCTCTGTGAGAGGGAATAGGCTGTCCACGCGGGCCAAGTGTGGTTTGGCAGATGTCACAAGTCTACGCATTTTTGGTTCTAGGACATGCCGGTTCCTTCACGATATTTTCCTTCACCGTTTTGAGAGCAGTGGTGATGAAAATATTTACACAAAGTAAGCCTGCCTGAGTTCGAACCAACTACCTACAACTCATGCCCCCTTAATACAAAACAAGGTTTTTCTTTCGATCAGGTTTAAACCACTGACCCAGTTATTGAATTAAGAACCCAACTGATAGAGAAATGCAGTTCTTTATACAAAAATGACAGCTTAGTTCGGTGCTAAGTTGTCATTTTAGTATTGAGAACTTTGCCTAAATCGAAATAAAGTTCGAAATGGCTCAATAGTTTAGGCTAGAATTAAAGTTACGTTTCGTTTTGTAATAAGACGGATACTGTTGTGTGGTCTGTATTCACCCAATTACTAGATATGATTATGAGGTCGGCGTTTCGTATCTGACTACTCTGAGAAAATGGCCAAAATAAACTCAGAGGTCACATTCCCTTTTAAAGTCCAGACATAATCTTGGTCAGATCTTGTGAAGACAATGTAGAATGATGTCTGAAATGGTCTGCACTATAAAGCTAGTTCAATGAACACGGTAACCTTTGACAAAGATAGAAACGCCGGCAAAGGGGAATGAAAAATTAATCCAGAACGCTCGCATTTGCAATCGATTAAAATTTAATCGCTTCAGCACGTGTGAGGCTGCACGTGTCATTTGTAAATTAACGTTATAATCATGAAATTTTGCTTAGTATAACTGTAATAATACTATTTTGTAAAGTTCACTTGGAATCTCACTCAAGTGAGCGCACACAATTCGAAAGTGAAAAAGCTTCTATTTTAAAGCTTAACGCAAACATTACATAACATATAATAACTGTGATTATCAAGTGATCCAGTACTACACAAGTATTTAATAAGTTTAAAACTTCAAAATCTTTCTATCTGCCGGTTTTTGAAATTAATAAAGATGTGGGTACTTACCAACTTACAGTATACGCGCCGCACTATGTAGGTACCATTTTGTTTAAAATCAGATGCGTTTTCTCGACATCCGTGTGTCACTAACGGGATACAGCAGAATACCAGCGTCAGGTATTGTACCTGGCATTATGCTGAGCTGGACTCCCATTTGGTGCAACCATGAGACACACACCGCCCAGTAGTGATCGACCATTGTGGACATAGACTACTATTTTGTACTAGAGGTTGTGGATTTGCGAGGTGTCTATGGGTCGAACTATCTTTTTAATCTTTGTTTTTTTTTGTTTCACTTTTTTTTTAGTGTTCTATTTTTTATTACTTGTATTGTGTGTCTTTTGTTGCACTAAATAAACGTTTTTATCTATCTAAAGCAGGTGGGTATATCATCGCGGATTCACAACGTGACAACGTTCGAATTTCGAAGTGATGTTTAGTGAATGACATACTTACTCGTAAGACTCTACGGTTCGAATCATAAACACAAGCTTAGAGCACATTCATCTATATCTATATATATAAAATTCAAAGTCCTGACTGAGACATCAACGCACAGCCTAAACCGCTGGTCCTAGAGACATGAAATTTAGAGGGTGTATTCTTCGTGAAGAGTAGGGATCCACTAAGAAAGGTTTTTTCGAAATTCCACACCTAAGAGGGTGAAATGGGGGGATTTTGTTTTGTAAGAAAAATCTTATTGAAGTGGAGGCTAGGAGACCCATGACACAAGTTCTTCACTTAGTACGGGCTCCTGTCTCCCTTCCATGTATTAGCATTATATTTAAATTTAAGAAACGTATGTATCTTGTGGGAGAAAATAAATGAAATTTATTATTCCTTGAGTTAATAAACTTGAAACTTGGCACGAATACTTATCTAGGTAAATTATGAAGTTGGAAATTTTTTGTTTTTATAAAGTATCCAAAAGGTGATTGGGGGGTTTCAAAGTTTGTATGAAAGAATTTTAACGCGCAGTCCGATTTACTCGAAACTCAGTATTTATACCTAAAATTTAAAGTAAAGAATAATATGTATCAGGGTTTTTTGAAAATCTACCCCTGACGGGGTAGTTAATTTTACAGAAGAGGATTATAATGCGTGGCTTGATTAACTCGAAAATAGGTATAAATAATCTTTGAGTCAAGTAATGAATACATCCCAAACGAGTTTTCAAAATTCCACCCTTGTGGGAGTCAAAAACACAGTAGAGTTTATATAAAAAATCTTATTCATTCAGTTAATAAACTTGAAACTTGGCAAGAATACTTGCCTAAGTAAGTAATAAAGTTTATCATTATAAGTTTTTCAAAACTACCCCTCAAAGGGGGGTATAGGGGTGTTTAAGTTTGTGTGGAAGAAATTGAATGCGCGGTCCAATTAACTCGAAACTCAGTATTGATACTTTTGACAGAAAATAATTAATAAAAAGTATGTAAAGTTGTCGAAAATTGACCCCTGACGGGGCAAAAAGGCGTAATACGAATTTTAAGGGGAGAATTTGAACTTGAAACAACAGTTTCAAGTTCAAATTCTCAGTCAAGTTTCAAGTTGTTGTAACAACAACATGTTACATTTTCACGCCTAAACCACTGAACTTTTAATTTGGCAAAGAGATAGATGGCATCCTGGGGAAGCACATACTTTTTATCCTGGTAGCACGTCCCCGTGGGATAATTTCCGATATCCACGCGGGCGAAGCCGCGGGCAGAAGCTAGTGTCCTATAAATTAAAAAAAAATACACTTAGGACAAAATAACATCTGCTAATGGTCGCCATAAAATATATATTTTTTGGTACTCATTAAACCGAATATAATTACACCTCTTTTTTAAAAAAACCATACAACCGTTGATGGATGGAGAGAGAGGGGAAGGACAAAAGTAAGATGGATGGACTGAGTGGGGAATGATCTATGTGTGGATATGAAAGAGAAAGCGAACACATTTGTTTTTAAAGAAAATATTATTTCAAAGTGTAAATTAAATCTTCATCATTTCAAACATATGTTGCATAAACACATTATCTCAAGAGCACATCCATGTTCAATTTAAAAAAAAAATACAGTTAGCCCAGGTACGCACGGGTGCATTTTCGCGCACTGGATTTTCAACGCACTGCTTAGCTCCGAAAGTTGAAAATCCAACAGCGTGTTTTTTGACGCGCTAGGATGCGATCTGTTGGATTCTCAAAGCTCGGTTCGACACCGAGAGTTGAAAATCCAGTGCGCGATATTCTTACGTCCGTATGAACGTGGGCTTACGGAAAAATAAAGTCGCCTTAGTTGTTTGTTTGACTCATTCTGTAAATTAAAACGAATATAATGACAGCTGTTTCCACCTCCATGGGAACAAGGCGTGAGCTCATGTATATATGTATAATGATACCACTTTTATATATAAGGCGAAACCTGACGTTACGAGGTCATGGAAAATACCATAAACATCTATCTATCTATATTAATAATTACGCTGAAGTGTTTGAACGCGCTTATCTCTGGAACTACATGCCGGATTTGAAAATTCTTATTGCATTAAAAATGAAATTAGTACCTACAGTAAGTACATTCACGAGCAAAAGTATGTATACATTCGGCTTTATTCAAAAGCGATTTACTCCTTTGTTTTTGAATGAAATATTATGCTGTTACGAACATAGCATTTTCGAACCCATAGGTTTATGAAATGTGTCGTATTTCAACGTTGCATTCGTTATTTCACGAAAACATCGCATTTGAAAGTTGCCAAGTGTTGACATATTGGTGCTCGTGACTGTACACCAGTTAAAAAAAATCATAATATTTTATTGCACAATTCTTGAGGAAGCCTAAAGGCTACTTATTATTATTTTCTTTATTTTCGGACAACAATGATCCAGCGTGTTTGTAAACAATAAAATAACTTTAGTGTTTGTACTTATTTATTATTATTTTATTTATTATAAGTTTACAGCATACTAAATAATATAACCAAAAGTAAGCCCCGTAAAGCCGTAGTAGTGGTTTAACTCTGGGTTTTGCGAGTCTTTATACACTACTTAAACTTCACACTTAAAACGTAGGTAGCACTTTAACACATTTCTAAATAATATATTTTTCTGCTTTTACTGGTTTCACTCCTTATGTCAGCCAGCGGACTATTCAATAGATATGGTAATCGTTTGTTTAGAGTTCTGTCACCAAAATAATTGATGACTCTGGGTACACTGAATTTGCCGGCAGCCATTGATCGCGTTGTTAAGTACATGAGTCAAGTCTCTTGGGTCCCATGGTGGTTAACTGCTAGAAGATATTTATGTTTGAAACTGATCGGTAGAATTTTACATATTTTAAATAGCTTCCTATAATCTCCTTTTTTTTTTTTTTTTTTGTGGATGGGAAATCATCAAATGACCCCTCCCGCTCTGGGTGGAGCGGAAGGGAGTGTCAGACTTTTACTGACTAAAACCCACCCGTGTTCCGTCCTTAGCCCTTTCTGTTCCAGGGCAGCGGTTAACCTTTCGGAAAATCCCGCCGCCCCGGCAGGCTTCGGCCCTGTGGGGCCCCGTCCTCTGCTGACATCTCTTTGAGGCGTGCGTGGAACACAACGCGCCGTCCGGCACGGGCCTGGTCCTGATCGGACGGTGAGCTACCCATTACTCACCGCCCGCAGGCCCGCGCCTACGGTGGCCGGGAGTCGTCACGCGGCTCCCGACGCCCGGAGCGTCTCCCGCGGCGGCTGAGGCGTGAGGTTCTTTCCCTCAGCCTCCCCGCCACCTCCTTCGCTAGCATGACTGCTTCACAGAAGGAGGTGACTGCCTCCCATTCTCTCTCGCCCCGGACCATGGCTTGCACCAGGGCCGGGCGCGAGAGGTCGCCGCCGTTGCCGATCGCCTCTACGAGGACACGGCGGGTCTCCGCCCAAGCAGGGCAGACCTCCACCGTGTGCTCCACCGAGTCCTCTGGGCGATCCTGGCAGTGGTGACACCCGGGCGTCTCCTCCCGCCTGATAATGTGCAGGAACCTCCCGAAACATCCGTGTCCGGAGAGGACCTGCGTCAGGCGGTACGTGAGAACGCCGTGACGCCTCTCTAGCCACTCCTCAAAGAGGGGTCTTATCGCCGCTATCGCGGCGTGCCCTGCGCTGGGTTGCGATAGTCGCGCCTTCCATTCCGCCATGAGATCGCGCCGGAGGTCCGTCCGCTCCGCAGCGATTTGCCGCGGGTGCAGAGTTTCCCCCCGGCGTAGTGCCTCCGCGCGCCAATCATGCAGGCGCGCGAGGACTATCGCCTCCAGATCCCATGGCGGCAGTCCGGCAAGGAGGCTTGCCGCCTCGCGCGAGATCGTGCGGTAGCCCCGGACCTATAATCTCCTTTACAACTGTTTTTAGTTTTTTGAGTAACAAGTAGTTTTGAGAATCGAATTTGAAGAGCTAATTAATTTATATTTCTAATTTATTCTTAAACTACAACACAGAAGAACACAGACAGACTAAACAGTTTAGTGAAAAGGACATCTCCAAATTAATGTTTAGTGGTTGTTCATCTCACAAAACTTTTAATAATCGGAGACCCGATACTTGCCGCTACAGCTTTTAGAATGCTGTTACCACTCGCCCGCAACCTTGACAACAGCGACGCGGTTTTCTTACCTTGACTTAACATCACGCTAAAATCCTAAGGAGCCGAGCTTAAACAAAAACAGTCACAAAGGACGCTAAGCGAAAACGAAGTAGTAGTGATGGTAGGCGATGCGATGCGACGGGGTGTATCGGGGAGACAAGAAATAAATAAGGTAGTATACATATAAAATAGCGATCGAAAACAAAACCCTGTCATATTCCCCTTTATTCATAAACGTTGCTTAAAGTTAAGCAGTGATTAGCGACTGTTTAACCATACATTTTTGACGTTTAAACGTTACTTAACTTTAGTCATCGTTTATGAATAAACCCCTAGGACTACAGTAAAAAACTGTAACGTCGAGAAAAGAACTGTCTCCCATGCCATTAAAAGTTTTACCCCAAGGCAAGTTAGTAGGTATCTGTTAGTACATTTCTTCTTTTTAGGGTTCCGTACCCAAAGTTTTAGGTCGTGGATACGAACCCAGGTAGGCGATTTACTTTGTATAAATAATTTCATCACCACTACTCTCAAAACGGTGAAGAAAGGCATCGTGAGGAAACCGGCATTTCCTAGAACCAAAAATTCGAAGACATGTGACATCTAACAACCCGCACTGGGCCCGCGAGGTTGTACAGCCCACTCCCTCTCGAAGAGAGGAGGCCTGTGACCCAGCAGTGGGAACTTTATAGGTTGATTATGATGACTCAAAAGGTGTCTCTTGAACTTACAGACCTTATTACTTAACCCATTCTCTGTCCCATGAACCACATATGGTTCAGGTTGATTGTTTAACTATTGTGTCTACTTTGCGGACAGTGAACGTGTTAAGCTCCGCTGTCTGTCCGTCCGTTCGTCTGTCACAGGTGTGTATCTTCTAAGCCGTAAAAGGTACTCAGACACTTGCAATTTTCCCAGAGGTATGGCAGCGGCGGCGGTATAGAAACGTTTCTTGCATGTATTATTTGTTATTAAATCTATAACAACAAATAATACATCTAAAGAAATATGTAGTGTTAAATTTAATATTGTACGATGGTACGGAATCCTTCGGTTGCGAGTCCCACTCGCACTAAGCCACTTTTCTTTTATTTCCCGTTCGTTCAGAAATATATGGTATTGCACGAGCAAAAGTATTGGAATTTAAAAACAAAGAGAATGCTTGCGTATTGAGTATTCAGCAGTGCTATGAAAATATAGAGTGTGTTCCTTGAAACATGAGATGAATATGGCTTTAGGTTTATAATATCACAATATTGTTATTTTCAACTAGGTGTGCCCGCGACTTCGTTCGCGTTCACATCGGAAAACAAATTGGATTTAATCATCATCAGTTCTGCCTATGTAGGGTTCCGCGTGAACAAATTAAAACCCATGAAATCTGGCTAGACTGGAAGCCGACTCCAACAGCAATAGACCTGGGATAAATTTAGGCAGATGATGAAACGTGGTAATTAGTGTCATTTCATTATAGATCCACTAAAGAAAATGCTACTTTCTCTGGTGAGTTTTCGATAAATAGTTTGTTAATGTAACATAGGTTAGGTACTCTTATTCATTTATTTAGGTTAGCCAACATCATAACCTGCCAAGCTTTTTTCCCAACTATGTTGGGTTCGGCCTCCAGTCCAACCGGATGCAGCTGAATACCGCTATTTTACATGGAGCGACTGCCTATCTGACCTCCACAAACCAGTTAGGTACTGGGTAATAAGATACCCCTTGGTAATACGAATATCAAAGATCCACAAATGACAGCCGGGAACAATGGCTTAACGTGCTTTCCGAGGCACGGGTATGTGAAGATGGTCACCCATCCACGGATCAAAGAAAGAAAAATGCGTTTATTGGCATTACATAAAATGAAAACACCTTAAAACTATAAAAACAGAAAATGTTTACTTATAATGCCAAAAGGGCCTCAGCTCAGCATAATGTCAGATGACAACACAAGCGTACCACCTGACGCTGATTTTCAGCTGCAACCCCCGAGTGCCAACCGCGAGGATCAACCGTGGCAAGCGTAGCTTAACCTGATCGATCGACCCGTGTGGCTGTTATTACTTCGCCACAAGCCCCTCCGCGAGGCACACACTATAATAATTGTAGTTAAAACAATATTTTCACGCTTTTATTTGTATTTTTGTGTTTCAAGAACGGTGTCCAAATAAACTTTATTGTTTCTCTAATAATTGTATACACAAAACGTTAACAATAATTATTCTTATAAGATTTATGAATAGGTTGTTCCATAACCTCACATCTGCGTGAAAATAAAACTTTTTGCTCTGCCAGCGAGCGCCATTAAAAACGAAAAGTGTCAGCAACTGTCACTCTGTCACATCCATCAACTATGTAGTTACGTTTCGACGAAACTTTAAATTGGTTATAGACACCGTTCTTTTCTCTTTGAGTTTGACAGATGAAACGTCAAAACCGAATAGTTCTTTTTGACAGTAATGTAGTAGGAAGAATAGAGTGATGGATAAAGTGTTACGATTCTGGAACTTGGCAACGTCGGAAATAGTTGTCAAATATTTCGCCGTTTTGATTAATCAATCAATATTTTATTACTAAATGGAAACGGCGAAGGAAAACATCGTGAGGAAAAATGTTCTAGAACCAAAAAATCAAAGACATGTGACATCCATCAATCCGCACTGGGCTCGTGTGGTAGATTACAGCCCACTCATTGTCACAGAAAGGAGGCCTGTGTCCCAGCAGTGGGAACATTATAGGCTGATTGTGTACTAAATTAAATTTTGAAATATCGCTCTGTGTTGCACTAAAACATTGATTATAAACTGCAATAATAACACAGGATTATGTGTGCTGTGCTGCTGGGGAGTTTGTTGCGCCACTTCTTCTTCCCAGCGATAGCACTATGAAGTGGTGAAGGGCGGGCGTTTTTGGGGGACTGTCTTTTGTAATTTTGACGTTCAAAAAGTGTTGACTCTGAGCCTAATTTGAATAAATGACTTTTGATTTTGTTGTAACAGGTTTTGGTGTAGAAAAAGCATTTGGAAGTGTTTTTTTTACACACAAAAATGAAATATTCAGTCAATCATTATACACAATATTAATATACATATCTTCTTATCTTCTGGCTTTTACTTTGGCCAGAGGCTAAGTATTGCCATACAACGTGGCAATACCGCCAGTGTCTTGGGTACATTACCAGTGGCCAGCGATGGAGATAAATGTTTCGACGCTATAATTTTAATTAGTAAATAGTTTTAGTTAATTTTGGATATAATTTTGTTATTTTAGTGTTAGCTTGTAAATGGTAATGTGCACCAAATACCTACATATAATTCTTCTGTACGTGTATTTGTCACCAAACTCCTCCTAAACGGCTGGACCGATTTGGATGAAATTTTGTGTGTAGGTATATTTCAATTGGTTCCTGGGTGGTTTGAAAACACAACTGGACCTGGTCGGGCAGGACGACGTCTGCCGGGTCCCATAGTTTTATATAAATATTGACATTGATGAATATTATACAGAAAATGACATGAATATTTACTTATTAAATTATTATTTTACATTAATTATTGTGAATGTGAGGACTATGTGGGTGCGGCGGGATCGTCCGAAAGGGTTACCGCTGCCCTGGAACAGAAAGGTCTAAGGAAGGAACACGGGTGGGTTTTAGTCAGTAAGAGTCTGACACTCCCTTCCGCTCCACCCAGAGCGGGAGGGGTCATTTGATGATTTCCCATCCAAAAAAAAAAAAAAAGCCTATGTGGGTCATTCTTTTTGTTGAGGTCAGATAGGCAGTAAATACAGGTACTTATTCACCTGCATCTGGTTACGTTACATTTACTCCTCGCGTTCGTGCTGGGTCTTCAAAAACAGCGAACACAGGCCGCCATGTTGTTCCCAACCACGTAAACAAATACAATTACGTTCGTCCCTCAAGCTAACCGCTCCGCAACAAACTTTCAAGGTAGTCTGTGACACTTAATTATAATAATGGCCAGTCGTTTTTCTTTTATAATTAATGAGGTATAAACTCCTTTTGTTATTACTTTTGCAATTTGGGAATATATTATTGGTTATGACAACTTCTGCGATGAAATTGATAACGTAATAAATTATCTATTTTAAGGCGGTTCCCGACTGTAAAACGCTCAGTTTTCGTCATGCAGTTTGGCGTATTGGTACATATTACATGCCAGAAAAAATTGAGTGTATTGTCAAATGTTTAAATAAAAGACTTATTCAAAAATAATTCGTTAAAATAAAATAGTATTATGATAAAACAAAGCTCAAAATATTTATCATCGCATAATTCTCAAAATTTTGAACTTAATATTTATGTAATTCGATTGAATTCCCTTTATTGTTATTACATAAATGACAATAAAGGGAATTAAATCATGTACATATCATTATTTTAAGTCTGAAATAAAATATATAGGGTAGGTACATACTTAGGTAATTTTATCAACTTAAGAAATACCTTAAAGAAATCCACTGAGCCTTGCATTTATTTTCTAAGTTAACTAAAACTGGAAAACGACTTTTATTTTGGGTGTCATTCGATTCAACACATCGCTGTTTTGAACCTTATTTGTTTCCACGACGCGCTATTATGAATTACCTAAAACAAATGCGTCTTACCGCACCTTAAGTAAACCTACCTATGTTACGTAAACCCTGTGTCTAACCGTATTACAAAAAATATGTGGCCTTTTAGGGGCACTTGTTAAACAAGCAACAAAAGTAGGACGAGAGGACCTACAATAAACCGCCTTGTTTTCAAGAAATAAGGGATTTGTCTTGAGTTAAACCATTACTTGGCGCACTGCCAAGGAGTGTTTATACTCTTAACACTGTTCGCGCCTTTCTATCTTATTATATCTTTTCTTCGTACACGTATAATTATTGATAGTTGTTATTTTTTACACCAATAAATCAACTCAGCCTATCGCAGTCCACAGCTGGACATAGGCCTCTGCCAGGCTGCGCCACAACACCCTGTTCTTTGCCTTCAGCATCCAGTCTGTCCCAGCCATCTTTTGTAGGTCGTCGGTTCATCTAGCTGGAGACCAGGAAGCATCCCACGCTTGCCGATACGCGGTCTCCACTTCAAGACTCGTCTGCTCCACCGGCCATCGGTCGTCGACAAACATGGCCAGCCCACTGCCAATTCAGTTTGCTTTCTCTGCAAGCTATGTCGGTAACTCCGGTTCTTTTCCCGATTACTAAATTTCTGATTTTCAACATACACAATTACAACTAATATGCCATTGTAACGGCCTCGAATGACGAGTTGTATGTCGTGGGTTTGAACCCAGGTAGGCGCTTTACTTTGTGTAAATAATTTCATCACCACTGCTCTCAAAACGGTGAAGGAAAACGTATAAACTACAGATTATTATGTTATTATGAGAAGCTGGTAAAACGCCAAGAAACACCCTTTTTTTTTTTGGATGGGAATTCATCAAATGACCTCTCCCGCTCTGGGTGGAGCGGAAGGGAGTGTCAGACTCTTACTGACTAAAACCCACCCGTGTTCCTTCCTTAGCCCTTTCTGTCCAGGGCAGCGGTAACCCTTTCGGACGATCCCGCTACCCAAGGAACACCCTTACAATACAACTTGTTACTAGCTTAGCACCAGTTGATATTTTCATTCTGTATCTATTACAAAGATCAACAAGTGAACATTAGCTTTAATATATTACGAACAATACTTGTTGAATACAGTCAACCCAAAGACAGATAGGCAGTTTAATTTATCTTGTTTCGGCCTAAGAATACAAATGTGCAGAAGGGAAACAAGAAAAGAAGAAAGAAATATCAGCGCTTTCATTCCCCCATAGTGCAGCATCATGCTGAGTGGAAGTCTTCTAGTCACAGTCACAACGTGCAGCGACCGACTATTTCTGTTCAATGCTCGTGATTACAGATATTTTTAATTGTTCTCTATTTGTCATCATCATCATTCTCCTTTTTTTAGGGTTCCGTACCTCGAAAGGAAAAAACGGAACCCTTAAAGGATCACTTTGTTGTCCGTCCTTCCGTCCGTCTGTCTGTCTGTTAAGTCTCAGGAACGCGTGGAGGTCTCAAGCTGGAATTTATATCAAATATTCAGGTTTACTGACCCTTGGAGCTGTGAAAAAATCAAACTTCTAAGCCAACGCAATCAAAAGATACAGCCGTTTATACCGCAAATTTTCGACACTCGCAAGGGAATCAAAACCTACTTCCCGTGAACTCAGAATCTTGAAATTTAGTACGAAGCAACGTCTTATAGCATAGATAGAGGAAAAATTGCGAAAACCATAAATTTTTTGTTACATCATAAAATAAAAATATTTTGAATAATATTAAATTGTACGGAACCCTCGGTGCGCGAGTCTGACTCGCACTTGGCTGGTTTTTTTTACAAGCCTACGCTGTCCAACTCCTGTGCAATGGCCTCCCACCATTCCTCGTCCAGCGTCCAGCTCGTCTCGCCATCTCCTACGTTGTCTGCCGCGACTCCGCCTACACGCTCCTGTCATTTATTAATCTATTTGGGGTCGACGCAACATGTCTTTTTCTTTCATAAGTTTCTATTAATCGTCATCTTATTGTTCTCTATTATTCGAGTTAATTATCTTTTTGTATGCACGTGATTCTGTGACAAATAAACCAATTTTACTTTCTTCCATTCACCCCGGACGCATTACAAATGGTTACAGTTTCAGGGCGCAGGATACAGTTAACACTGTCCGGCTTGCAACATCAATGAGTCTTTTTTGTAGTTCAAGTGAG
Source organism: Apamea crenata (assembly GCA_949629185.1). Lineage (NCBI taxonomy): Eukaryota > Metazoa > Arthropoda > Insecta > Lepidoptera > Noctuidae > Apamea > Apamea crenata. The sequence goes on along the minus strand of OX451380.1, from coordinate 4,628,787 downwards.
CGCACACAATTCGAAAGCGAACTCGTTTGTTTTTAAAGTAAATCATCGCGGCGGATTCACAACAAGACACACTTGGTCGAGGATTTAGGAAAACCCTATTTTCGTAACAGGTTGGTGGGTGGTTATTAATTAGGTATTCCTGCAGCAAAGGCGTACCCACTCACAAAGTATCGTACAATCGAATAAGCTATACGGGCAAAAATATTCATCCTTCCACTATACAATATCTCATGTGTATATTATCTTCTATGGTTATTCATTAATGATTAGTTTATTTTATTTGAATTTGTTTGAAATTATTGCAAACAAAACAGGGTACAAAATAAAAATAATACAAACTAATTATTAGTTTGTATAATTTTTATTTTATACCCTGTTTTGTTTTTAATTTTGTTTTTCTTTATGTATATGATTTTCATGTATTGTATTGTAATTTATTTTGATTTGTTCAATATTGTCAAACTTGTTGTACCTACCTAGATGTGTAGTGAATGATGTGGTCGCCTATAATTGGAAGCGCACACGTGTATTTGTCCCTGTTCATGTCCCACATGCATGTAACTGTGTAACCTCTGTTGGCGATCCAAGAAATAAATAAATACCGTGGTGCTGTACCACAAGCCACTTAATATCTCGTACTGCATGCCCTGTTGTCAGCACGTTACAAAAACTGATGGCTGATGAAATCCTAGGTTGACTCAATATAGATTGCCATCGACACAATAAGGTGTTGGAGACTGCCAATATACATTTTTATTTTGTGCGTATTAACTTTTTTAGCTCGTGGTGACCTCTGTGTTACCACCGACAACGCCGTGGAAGTGGCAAAGTTTTGGGGAACAAAATTTAAAATACGAACTTCTTAGTTCGTATTTTCGAGCTTCTTCTGTGTTCTTACACAGAAGAAGCTCGTGGTGATAAAGAGTGCTCCAAAAGAATTGAACATTTAGCACAATCTCAACATTGTTTAAAAGAAGTTTCAAATTAGGTAGCAGTCTGTATACCAAATAGTGAATTACGGCCCACTCCCTCTCTCTCTCACAAAGAGGAGGCCTGTGTCCCACCAGTGGGAACATTATAGTATTGTATACAATAAAGTATTTCTTTTTTAATTGAACAGACAGCTGTGCTGCTGGGGAGTTTGTTGCGCCACTTCTTCTTCCCAGCGATAGCACTAGGAAGTGGTGAAGGGCGGGCGTTTTTGGGGGTGCTGACTCTCAGCCTAATTTGAATAAATGACTTTTGATTTTGATTTTGATAGGCTCATTATGCTGCATGATATGCCACACAAAATAGTTTGTTAGACTGTAAGTTGCACTTCTTATAATCTGCTATTTCTAACTAAGATTAGTCTTTAGACGTGTGTAGATCTATCAAGCCATCATGGCCGCTTTTGTTCGAAGCAGTCGGATACTCATTAACGCTCAGTCCCAACGATTCTTTTATACTAGTTGGTTTTATTGTAGGTGCCTACTTTCATTATGGTGGAAACTAATTTTCTGGTGCTTTGATTTTGATCGAATAGTTTTGCGTCAATTTTAAATGGCTTAGGGAACATCAATTGAAACTAAATGCATAATTATTATTAGCGCCGATTCCCTTGTTCACAAACTAAACTAAATTTAAGTTCAGTGCAACTTTTTCTTTCTATTTTATTAAGAAAAGGACAGAAGATAAATATTAGTTTAGGCAGAAACTACAGAACGGAACCTGCTGCGATCCTTAAATACCTTATCCTAATGTACCGCTAACGTTCATACATCAGAAGGCCAGTTCTCGTAATTTGAAACGTTCTAAATCTAGTCGCAATCTCATCTCGACGACAAACAAATGTCAAAATTTGTCAAAAATGTAGGGAAATTAGAGGTATTTTTGACGGATTGAGACTGTGAACGTTCTTAAAATTACGAGAATTGCCCCTCTTGTCATATATGCATGACGTGTGCGAGTACTACGCACCTAGCCGTCCTGAAGAACATCACCAACAAGGTCACTCTATGTCATTCTAGGGCGTCCTCTCTCGGCGATTCCACTCACATCGTCCCTATATTAATACCTTACCTTTTTTACATTTTGAAAAAGACAAATTAATCTTTATTTAGCTATACCCTGTCCATTAGGTTAACCGTTTTTTGACAGCTGTCTTAGAACGTATGTAGTATGTACATATTCCCGATTACGTAAAAGTTAACTTTAAAATACGTAATAAAATAAATATATAAACTGCCTTATCTTATTTATGGCTTCTTACGTACATTATAATACCGTACGTGTATCAATTAATGTATTTTGTGTTGCCGCAATCACTAGTTCCATCTGTCAAAAAACGGTTTACCTAATGGACAGGGTATTTTCTCTTTATAACTGTAGGTAATAAAAAACTTAGGGCTATTTTTCAATCACTTGATAATTTTATTCGGGGAATAATTTTGAAATTTTGACAGTTATTTCATACAAAAACTGTCATAACGTCAATTTATTCCGCGAAAAAAAATTATCTGTCGATTGAAAAACCAGCCCTTAGTCAATCATCAAGATCTCAAACAAAAGAACATATCTTATCAGAAAATAATAAGAAGCATTTAATCAAGATTTGATTGTGTCTCCGTCTTGTCTTGATCCACCATTGTTTATATTTCGGTCCGTCTTTCGACGTATTTCCAATATCGCAGCCTATTTTCTTTTGTGTACTGTTGATACTATACACAGCTGTCCCCCTCGGCGAAAACAGGCGTGATGGTGCATTGTTGTGTGTTTCATAAAAGACTGTATATAAATAATGTTGCTATTTCGAAGTTACGGAAAGTTTTTCAAAGAAACTTTGTATAATGAACAGCCGTGACTCCGAATACTTTTTATGTCAATAAAGGGTGATTTGCTTTGAGGTATTATTTATTTATTTTAATTGTTTTTCTCTGAGTTTCCACTTGCTTGTAAATGTTTAACTTTCTTCGCCAGATTCGGGGTTTCCGTAAATCAATCTGCACAGCCAACCCAACTACGTTGAGTTCGGCTTCCAGTCTAACCGGATGCTGCCGAATACCAGTATTTTACATGGAGCGACTGCTTATCTGCACAGTTACTGGGTGACACCCCTCGGCTTGCCAAGGGGTATCACCCAGTAACTGGGTCGCCCGAAACTCTGACAACCAGTCCAATCAGTTGTCAGAGTTTTAGGCTTCTGAATAATAATATTAAATGACAAGTCACAGCGTCCGGAAATCAATCGTCTGGTCGGAAGACCTTCCCTTTTCTCTGGAGGATAAGTGAACTTTACACCCTGATCTTCATATCTCTATAAGTCATTATTTTAATGGATGAGTCCATAACGACGTCGTATATCGTCGTTATGGATTAATCCATTAAAATAATGACTTTGACAAATAATACCTTGTCAAATAGTGTTATCCAAACATTATACTAGTACCTACTAATATTTTTGTAACCTAAGTAATATTGAAAAGTGAAGTAAGCGTGGAGTGAGCTGTTATTCCGACTAATGCTAGGGATTGACACTAATTGACAGCTCATTTTAAGCTCACTTCACCTAACTTTTCACGGTGAGATTTTTACAGAATCGATTAGCTGATGAGACTGACAATCAATATTTTATTTGCCATCTGATCCATCCTCACATTTTATGATCTGACCAAGATTAGGACTTGCTGCGCTCCGCGGTTTCACCTACATAAGTTTGATCCCATGGGAATATCGGGATAAAAAGTATCCTATAAGTTCATCCTGGTCATAAACCATTTGTGTGCCAAATTTCATCCAAATCCGTTTAGTAGTTTTTACGTGAAAGATTAACAAACATCCATCCATCCATCCATTCAAAATTTCACGTTTATAATATTAGTAGGATTTTAAAAGAGATTGTCACCTCTGAGTTTGTTTCGGTATTTCTTCTCATAAAGGTAACACCGAACTCATATAGTTTTAAAACCAAAAAACACCTACTAACGGAAATAAAATAATTTATCATTTTTATCAGCCAAAAATGTAAGTAGGTCGAATCTTCACAAGGACAGACCCTGACAGACCGATTAACTTGAACACAACAACAAGTAAGAACTCGTACCAAGGCAAATACGATCATAGTCTGCTACGACGCGTTTTGGAGACTTTCCTTTACCATTCACAAAATAACAATATTCAAGGTCAAATTAAATTAGCTAGCGAAACTCCACAGACATGATAGGTCATCGAAGGACGTCCACTGCTGGACATAGGCCACCCACAAGCACCTCCACTTCGACCGGTTCCGTGCTTCTCGCATTCAACGGGTTCCTGCGGCCTTCACAAGGTCGTCGGTCCACCTTATGGGAGGCCTTCCAACGCTACGTCTTCCGGTACGCGGTCGTCATTCCAGAACCTTTCAACCCCATCGGTCATCTGTGCTGCGAGCAATATGCCTTGCCCACTACCGTGATGGGTATGGGATGGGTATATCTAAACAAGATAACACAAAAAGACAAAAACCGGCCAAATGCTAGTCGGACTCGCGCACCGAGGGTTCCGTACAATTACACTGAAACTGAACTGACTTAGAACTGAAACTCAAAAATTTTTTTTTCATCAAGCCCATACTACGTGTGGGGTATCTATGGATAGGTTTTCAAAAATGATATTGAGGTTTCTAATATCATTTTTTTCTAGCTGGTTGTCAGACTATTGTAAAACTTTTTGTTCTAAGATATGCCGGTTTCCGAACGTTGTTTTCTTTTACCTTGATAACATGAAAAGGAATTTTGGATGTCTCAAACAGGTATCTGACGACGTTTTTAGATATGTGGTACATTATATTTGTGACATTTTTTTTAATCTCGTACCTGTCGCACACATGAAATTTTCGTTTGAAAGGCTAACCTACTTTTTATCTAGCGGATATCATTTTATTGGTAAAATATATCAGGTACAGACGCCAGCAGGTCAAGCTGCCCGAAACTGTAAAATTTTCCCAAACAGCCTTGAACCTTAATACGTCTGCGATAAAGTTGAAAATCTATTAAAGAATTTTGACAGATTGTAGTAGCTTGATGTGCTGGCGTCTGTACCTAACTACAATTTATAGAGAACTTGGTAAGCCAGAAAATTGGCTGAATAAAAACTGGATTGGCCTCATGACTCCTTCGACATCTTTCCCCATAGTTTTGAGATTAACCCTGTAGACTAACTCTCTTGCTACTCTGGTTTTCGTGAAACTTTTGCTCAGTTGCAAGTTGTTTAGAATGCATAGAAGTTACGTTGCGTTTGTTTCTATAAACTTCGTAAGGAGCTTTGTTATGCTTAAATAAATCAATTATAGTAGTATCTCTACCAAATTAGCCAGTCTATTCTCTAAAATGTTCACCTTGGTGAAGTGAGCTATCATTGACACTATTGAAACTTCAAGCTTTTTTCAAAAAAAAAATCACGAGTGCTATTCTGTAAAGTTCACTTGGAACCTCACTGAAGTGAGCGCACACAATTCGAAAGCGAACTCATTTGTTTTTAAAGTAAATCATCGCGGATTCACAACGAGACATCGTTCAAATTTTTAAGTGATGTTTATGAATACAGCACCGGGGTAATTTTGTAACACAGTTCAAAAACATTCATTGCGTTATTTACATTTTTGAGCAGATATTTTTTTCAAACATTATGAAGGATTAGCAATATCCTTCAAAATGATTCAGACTATGATTGATTGTGGGCTCTTCATCTGAAATTAATCCGGCATAAAATCTTTTTAGCTCAAATCCCATCAATTTTCAACCACCTCAAATTGATAATAAAATCATCGACACCTATTTAAGATAACATTTTACGACGCGATCAAAATATTTTATCGCCAAATTCGCAATACTTCGATATTAAACCGATCAGGTTGAAAATTGACGCTACACCAAAATGTGTCCCTAGATAATACTCTTAAGCGCTTTGTACCTAATTTTATGCCGGGACTGCTTGTGTATAATATCATCCTGATATAATCCGTTATAAGTTGTGTGAAAATCGGTTGTCATGGGCATGTGATACGCAGGAATGAGGAAAATGTCGTGAGGAAAGTTTTGAGTATGAATGTCGATGGCTATAAGAGTAGGGGAAGACCAAAGAAACGATCGATGGACTGTGTGAATGATGATATGGTTAGAAAGGGGGTGACTGCTTTTAATAGGATTTGGATGATTTTGGCACACATGTAGTTTATTATAACCTGGATTAACACATAGGATACTTTTAATCCCGGTAATACGTTTCCGTGTGATAATTTCCTACCTCTACGCGCGCAAAACCGCGGGCAAAAACTAGTATCTTATAATTTCTTCGACCTTAACGAAGACTGTTCATTGCTATTAAAATCGAAATATAAGCGTTTAATTCAAACTTAAAATTATTTCCAGAAGTTTCGAAATCTCTCGCAACTTTGACAAAAGGCAACTAAGTAATTGTCTACCGTTTCTACCAAAAGTTGTATTTCAAAGTCTTTGGTAACTTTACAGTTAAGACAGGAATTAAGCTAGTTTTGAATAAACGCGTTAATTTATTATTATTTTTTTTTAAACGTTGCCCCACGCTAGGAATTTCTCCTTTATCGTGGCTGCATATACAAACATTTGCACTCACACACACAAACAGCCACAAATTGCTATCAATAGATTATTTACAGCAATAAAATCTTCATGATCTTTTGAAATGGTACCAGTTAGAAAATAGGTTATGTCGTGGTAAAAATATTAGGTAGTCAGCAAGGCGAGGCTTTTTTATTTCCCTGACTACACATGCAAAGTGTGCTGCAGATGTGCCTTGACTTAATAAAACTACTCGATTTCGATGAAATTACTGTATTTCTTGGGTACAGATTAGGCACAATGTGTGTTGTGTACCTAAGATACACATTGGTCGCCGCATTAAAAATTATACGTACCTACTATGTACGCTCAAGGAGCCGGCGAGCGAGGGAATGACGGGGAGAACGCCGCGATCGCGGTGTGCTGTGTAGCCCAATGTGATGTCAAGGACACTTCCTACTTTAACTGTTCGTAGGTATGTTCAAATCACTACAGACTGTCATTTATTGACAGTTGTATGAAATGTCTTTTACAAGGTAAGTTGAAGAGGGTGTAAATTTTCTTAGGAAATTATTTCACTGAATGTACAGACACCAGCCAGGTCAAGCTACCCGAAACTGTCAATTTTTCCCAATCAACTTTGAACCTAATGCTTTAGCGATAAAGTTGAAAATCTATTAAAGAAATTTGACAGATTGTAGTAGCTTGATGTGCTAAACAGCATTTATTCACTGTAAAAAGGACACTGGTCTATCCACTTCATCATAGTTGTGTATGTATTTATTATTTTGAGTGTGATATACTAATTATTATGATTTTTATCATATTTAATTTAAAGTATGTATGTATGTTTATTTGTATGTACCTATGTTAGAATATTCTCGTAATTTTTGTTTAGTGTTTTAAGTGAATTGTTTTTGATTGTATGTATTATTTTTTTGTCTCCTTTACTATTTCACACGCTTTCTACATCTCTGTATCTATTGTCCTGTCTCGGGTGTGCTGGAAGAGATTTCTTATTAAATAAGCATCACCTCTATACCTTTTTTTTCTGTTCTGTTTATATATGTGTGTACATAAATGGTAAAGTAAACAAATATATACATTGTAACACTACAGATTAAAGACTACTTCCCATACAGAGAAGGAACGAACATATAACCACGCTTGCTCTCTGCGTGTTGGTGATTTTAGACGTTGAAGGCAACTATGGTCTGTTCAAAAAGTATCAGATGAAAATGTAAACAATCGGGTCAGGAAAATTACCTGTAGATGTGAATTTGTAGTGCCACTTACAAATTGAATTCTTAAGCGCATTTTTATTTGTTGCTAAGTAATTTTGTAATGTAAAAAAATTTTGTTGATGATTTTTCAATTAAGTAAGTACAATTTAATAATGACATTCAATCAATAATTATTTATTAAATGATTCATTTGGTGTGTAATCATTATCAATTATAATGTTTGACTGACGAGCATATTATATTTGGAAGTGTCATTCAAACAAAAGTATGACAAATTGGAAACATTTCAGTTTAATTTTAGGATTAATTAAAGTGACGTTACTGGGTCCGGTAGTTATTTTAACATGGAAAGTACACAATATTTTAAGTGATTAGTGGCTTTCTTATCACGGAGATAATGCTACCACAGCTTGCTTACTAACGACCAAGACACCAGTTATTTCGCCACTGATTATCAAGTTTCCGTAGTGTAGCGGTTATCACGTGTGCTTCACACGCACAAGGCCCCCGGTTCGATCCCGGGCGGAAACAGTGTCTTTTTGCAAATGAAGTGATTATTTTAATGCGTTGCAAAGTGAATGCTATCATTTAATGGCAGAAATCTTCAGAAATATTTATGGTATTAATTTATATTCTTGGCCAAAAGTATGTTTTTTTAATACAGTGTGGCAGGGACATCGACGCGCAAACTGTAACCCTGAATTCAGCACATGCTTCTAGACGCGTAGAAATTTCTCGATATCGATTATAAAAAAAAAAACGTTGTTTCATAGAACAGGAAAGAAACCTACGCGGTCAAAATATACGGAACAGCAATTTTTTTTAAGACTGTCGTAGAATTTAAACTTAAGGGGAAGATATACAAAACCATGGTTAGACCTGATGTCTTGTATGGATCAGAATGTTGGGCCACAAAAGGGATGAATGAAAGGCAATTGCATGCAGCTGAGATGAGAATGCTGAGAGGGATGTGTGGTGTTACACGAATGGCTAAATAATAAATGATTGTATAAGAGGAAGTCTGAAGGTGGCACCGGTAACTGAAAAGTTGTGTGGAAACCCGTTGTCATGGTATGGGCATGTGTTACGGAGGAATGAGGAAAATGTAGTGAGGAAAATTTTGATTATAAAGTCGATGGCTATAAGAGTAGGGGAAGACCAAAGAAACGATGGATGGACTGTGTGAGTGATGATGTGGTTAGGAAGGGGGTGTCTGTCGAGATGGCGGCTAATAGAGGAGTATGGATGAATGAGACATGTTGCGCCGATCCCAAATAAATTGGGAGAATGATGATGTTCGTTGAATGTCTGTAGACATTCTTTGTCCATCATTCTTGACCGACGAAGACAACGAAAACTTTCTACTGACTCCTAGCAAAAAATCTCGTGTGAAAAAATCTCTCGTGTTCCAGAATCATTTACAAAATCCATGGTAACAGGTTGCCTCCCTGTCCCTTTTTTTTGTTTTTTTTGGATGGGAAATCATCAAATGGGTCCCGCTCTGGGTGGAGGGGAAGGGAGTGTCAGACTCTTACTGACTAAAACCCACCCGTGTTCCTTCCTTAGCCCTTTCTGTTCCAGGGCAGCGGTAACCCTTTCGGACGATCCCGCTACCCGCCTCCATATCCCTGCCATCCTCTATATTGCCCATGCACTTATCTTGAAATTCTTTGAGGTCGATAATGCGTTGGAAATCTCCTTGTCGTAACATCATCCTCGTTGATTATTGACCTAATTAGTAATTAGGCCGATAACCGTTTGAGCCTTTTCCCAATAGTTATGTTGAGGTCGGCTTCCAGTCTAACCGGTTGCATCTGAACTCCAGTATTTTACTTTGAGGTAATTTCTATCTGACCTCCACAACTCAGTTACTGGGTAACACGATACCCCTTGGTCATGTTGTTTATCATACTGTCGGGCTTCTAACTACCCGTAACGATTGCCAAAGATCGACAGCCGACAGCTTAAACGTGCTTGCTCACCTTTTATATTAAAATCTACCGCCATATCATTATCCTGAAAATTCAATGTCCACAAAATAATGACAATTATTTCCTAAATTATCATTTAAGTCACATTTCAAGCATAAAATAATAGGTATTGTCATATTTCAGGGAAAATACGGGTGAAGCCATGTTTTAAGCCGAGTGCTATAAATCACCCCGATTACTATACAACCTACCGTTAAGATTTCGCCTGTAAAACATTTGCTACCAACTGTATCTGGCGTCAAACTTGTGTTGTAAACTGTATGGTAACCATGGCAACCTGATCGATTGGTTATACAGCTATGCCTCTCTCGCTTGCACTTTAATGTAAGCGTGTAAGTCTGTCCTTTTTGCACGGTTATTATTCGAAATGGTGCTTGCAAAGCAGTTTTTTTATTGTTGTTTTTAAATTGAAAATCACTATTGATATTGTGTGTTGTGGTTTTTTGACTGTATTCTTTGTGCTTTTAAAAAAAATATAATATTCATATTTTTAATGGTTATGATTGGGTTTCAATAAGTATTAATAGATTTTTTATGAATTTCTTAATTCATTTGATTGATATGCAGTTAGAATAAGAAAAAAACGAACGATACGTTTAACCTTACTATCAAAATGAAAAGTCAACTCGACTTTTTACTAGATATTGTTCATATTCATTTTATTTTTTTTAAATAATAATTTAATTAAAATAATATGATTTAAAAAGCCTCTGGATTATATAAAGCTGAGGTGGTATAAAAATGGCATAAAGCAATCATTTTCCTATATATTAAATTAAATTCATCCCGAAAGTAATAAATATACAATTTTCATCCCAATTTATTCCAGCGGATTTTGAGCCAAACCATAATCATAAAAGTAAATTTTATTTTTTCTTCCAATATTTTTCAAGAATAAAATAAACTTAACTGCTCTTGAGGGTATGACAAATATTTTTTACAGACATTTTTATATCTGTTCTTTTATGATTTTTAAAAGCTAATGTCCATTCCGTTTTCTTAGTTTTTATTTTCAGGTGTAGCCATACAAAGGGGCTCATGGCTAAGTAACCTGACATGTGAAGTGAAGCTGTGCTTGACGCAGTCAGTCCATGAAAGAAAGAAAGAAAATGTATTTATTACCACAGACTAAGAGGCACACAATAATATTACCTACACATAACATATTCACAAGCCTATAATGTTCCCACTGCTGGGACACCGGCCTGCTCTCTGTGAAAGGGAGTGGGCTATAATCTAAACGCGGGCACGGTGTGGGTTTGTAGATGTCACATGTCTTCGATTTTTTGGCTTTCACCGTTTCGAGAGCAATATTACTTATCAGATAAAAACTATACCACTAAGGGCCAATTTCACCAAACTGTTATACCTAGAATGAGAGTCCTGAGAATAAATTTTGATTTTTTTTTAAAATAACAAACGAAAAAATTCAACACAGGATTCCAGAATCATGTGTACTGAACCCCGGTTCTGTCGCGTCGATATCTCTGCCACCCTATATTTGTGATAGCCCTATATTTATAAATTGACGGCACGGTTGGCGCAGTGGTTAAGCGATTGACTGCTGCGCTGCGTGTCGCGGGTTCGATTCCCGCACGGAACAAATATTTGTATGACCTACATGTATTTGTTCCGAGTCTGGGTGTTTTTCTATCTATAATATGTATGTATTTACAAAAAAAAAAATTGTATATAAGTAGTTTATCAGCCATCTTGTTACCATAAAACAAGCATTAGGTTGCTTAGCTTGGGACAAAATGGTGCTGTGTGAAATGTACAGGGATATTATTATTATTATAAATGACCAAGCTTCTAACAAAAATACAACCTGAAATATTGTATTACCTAACATCGTTAGTTATACATCAACGAGAAAAAAACCACAGCCCGCCGACAGCAAAAAAAAGTAATACATAAAAAAGTAACCGATCATAAATTTCTATATATTACAGGTATTGAGGCAATTTGTGTCTTATTGGGTGTGAAACATAAGTGTTCCGAGGGTTATTTATTCAGCTACCTGTGTGAAACTGAAAGGCATACTTATTGAAGTTACCTTTCAGAGGGGTATATATTGGAAACTGGAAGTAGGTCTCTTTGCAAGAAGGTTTTTATTAAAAAGTTTCAATGATGAGAATTACCTACGTAATATTTTCACAAAAAATTTCTATTTGATCATTTATTACTTTATTATGGCACTCTAACGATTAATTCACATAAACATTACCTAACAGAGAGCTTAGTTTTATTATATAAAGTGTTACAGTGAACTTATCAATTAAAGGTCATGGTCAAAGGGATTATGAATTATGAATTTTATAGAATAGCACTACTTTATGACGCAAGCAGTGTCATTCTGTAAAATTCACTTGGTGCCTCACTCAAGTGACCGCACACAATTCGAAAGAGAACTCATTTGTTTTTATAGTTAATCATCGCGGATTCACAACGAGACACCGTTCGAATTTCGAAGTGATTTTTAGAGAATCCATAGAGAGGTGAAAAGCTGTGTTTTCTGCTGAAAAGTAGTTTGATAATGAGCATTGCACTAATTTGGATAAAGGAAAAGCAATATACACGAGTGGCCAGGACCAGGACTGCATGCAAAGTCTTAATCCTATGATAGCTTTTTAAAGGTTTCCATCTCTTTTCTTTTTAAACTTTTTTCACTTTAAAAGGACCCATCCTAATCACCTGTCAATCCTCCCTTGGTTAACAGACAGCGGAGAAATGTCAAATTAACAAAGTGCACTTAGGAGCTGGTCTTAGGGTCAGACTACAGATTAGGACCGGCCGTAGTTCGGCACAATGATAAATTGAGTTAAGTCGTGCCGGAATTACGGTGGTAGCATATTGGTTAAAGCGTTCAAGCCTTGCATGGGTAGGTAATGTGTTTGGTCTTCTATATTATGTGATGTAGCATTAGGGATGGCTTTGCTTGGTTGAATCAACTATTAAGCTAATGTGGGCATTTATTTTTTCTAATGTGATGATAATAACGTGGCATTAAGCGTTTACATTCACGTAATAAAATGTTTAAAATACGTGCAAGTTATAATGTTATCGTGGACGAAAATTTAAAAGCATTTTCTTCTTTTGTTTGTGTATGTGAAAATGTTTGTAAATGACGTTACAGGAGTAATTCCTAGTGGCAACGTTTTTTTTTTTAAATAGAAAATAGAAATATATTTACATACATTTTACTTCCGTGGACGTCCACGATATTATGGGCACGTTATACATTATAAAAGTGAAAACAAGTTTCATAATAAAACTAACGTATTTTTATAGGGATGTTACATAGAACAGATTATTTCTACAGCCCAATTTCTTTACATACTTCGATCAGAATCCGAACAACTGTGAGGGAAATTCCTGATTCATTGATCCATATTTTCGAAAAGTCCCCTCTTGCCTGTTCTTGACCACGATCATGCCTGGTAGAAAGCGATGTATGAGGTTTATGATGCAACGAGCGTGCCCAGAAGATGCCTGTTCACCTGTGCTTTGAAGTGCACTTCATATTATTTTATTAGGTAAAGGGACCCGCCCTTTACCATAAAAGTTATTTCACTAAATCCACATAGTTGAGATTGTTTAACCGCCACATCAAAAGCTTTGTCTGTCTGTTTGTGTACAACGCGAAAATCGCTACTCTGGTTTTCGTGAAACTTTTGCTCAGTTGCAAGTTGTTTAGAATGCATGGAAGTTACGTTGCGTTTGTTTCTATAAACTTCGTAAGGAACTTTGTTATGCTTAAATAAAACAATTATAGTAGTATTTCTACCAAATCAGCCAGTCTATTCTCTAAAATATTCACCTTGGTGAAGTGAGCTATCATTGACACTGTTGACACTTCAAGCTATTTTCACAAAAAAATTCACGAGTGCTATTCTGTAAAGTTCACATGGAACCTCATTCAAGTGAGCGCACACAATTCGAAAGCGAACTCATTTGTTTTTAAGGTAAAACATCGCGGATTCACAACGAGACACCGTTCGAATTTCGAAGTGATTATTAGAGAATAACAATTACATGGTATCCAAATTGTGTATGTTACATTTATGTCTTAAAAATGCACGCTCGATAGGTACAGTCACGAGCACCAATATGTCAACACTTGGCAAATTTCAATTGCGATTTTTTCGTGAAATAACGAATGCAGCCTTGAAATACGACACATTACATAAACCTATGGGTTTCAAAATGCTATGTTCGTAACAATATAAAATTTCATTAAAAAATAAAGGAGTAAATCGCTTTTGAATAAAGCCGAGTGTATACATACTTTTGCTCGTGACTGTACTTTTTTTTTCAAGAGAAATTCTAAGTGTAACCAAATAATTTTCCTGAAAAGGCAAAATAAACTACCCAGTAATAAAATTCAAACCTAGCAACATAGTCCGGTTACTACTTACTACCTAGGCAATTTCTTCAAGTTCGACCGTAAAATGAAGATAAAAAAAAAATGTTGTAAGAAGCATCAAATTGGACCTACCGGTTATATTTCAAAAGAAAGTTATTTGTGAACCTTTTGAATTTTTACTCATTTTAATTCCGCCGTTTGTAACACGACCTTGTATCCAATATTTCGTGAAGGCAGCTCGAAATAGGAGAACCTTTTCGCTTTGTTACAAAAAAAGAGATAAAAATGACGAGTTGTCTAAATGTCTTTACCGTTGGCGTCATAGACATCTACGAAAAGGAAAAGTTGTAATGGCGTATTCTTTAAAAATCACTTCAAAATATGTGTCTCGTTGTGAATCCGCGACGGTTTACTTTAAAAACAAATGAGTTCGCTTTCGAATTGTGTGCGCTCACTTGAGTGAGGAGAAAAGCACTACTTGCATCAATATCATTAACTAGTGATATTCTGTAAAATTCAGATGATGATCAAATATATTTTTTTTTTTTGTGAAACTATTATGTAATTTTCAGAATCACTGGAAGATTTTAATAAAGACAGTCGACTCCATCAAGCTTATTTTTATGGTTCCGTACCCAAAGGGTAAAAACGGGACCCTATTACTAAGACTCAAATTGTCCGTCTGTCACCAGGCCGTATCTCATGAACCGTGATAACTAGACAGTTGAAACTTTCACAGACGATGTATTTATGTTGCCGCTATAACAACAAATACTAAAAACGGAATAAAGTAAATATTTAAGTGGGGCTTCCATGCAACAAACCAGGATTTTTTTGTCGTTTTGCTCGATATTAATTAGGCCAACAGGTAGACGCTTGAAATATTCACTTAAAACAAACTTAAAAATAAAAAAAATTGAAATAAAATAAACATTTAAAGGATCCCCTTTAAATATTTATATGGAGTGTTAAAGTCATTCTGATAAACCATTTTCCGGCGAAATTGTTAACAGAGTAAAAAATTTCTTTTCACTTGGTTCATCTCTCTGACTTACCGGCCGGCGGCCCCTTGACAATTAAAAAGTGTCTGTAATTGGTATAACTGAAATAAATGCTTTAATTTCGAGGTGAGTTATACCACTACTGGGGCCAAACGGCTCTGGAGTGTAGACCGCGTACGCAAAGACGTAGCGTTGGAAGGTCTCCCACTGAGTGGACCCTGGGTACGAGATGCACAGAACTGGCCGAAGTGGCGGTGCTTAACGAGGCCTATGTCCAGCAGTAGAGTTTTTCGGGTGAAGTGATGATAAGAAAGTTGGTTTACGGACGATAGTTTAACCTGACAACGTCATAACAAAATATTGATGAAATTATTGCAAACGCGCAAGCGTACAAATGAGCGTAACGGAACAATAAGCGTAACGGGACAATGAGCGTAACGGGACAGTGAGCGTAACGGGACAACGAGTCATCCTTTTTCGTGCATGCAGCCGGCGTTCATCGATTTATTAGTCGTTGTCACGTCAAAATGACTACTAGTTACACTGAAACTCTTCCAAAACATATTATATCATAGATAGAGAACCTTCATCAAAATCTAGAAAACGTCACGCATCAGAACAGTTAGCGCTGGTTGGCTGAGCTAACAGTCAATCACAGAGAGCTACGGTTGACTGAGTTAGTTAACCTGCTCCAATTAGCTCCTGACATATCTATACAATATGTGAGACAAGGGAATATAGATTAAATTATCTAAGACAATCAATAGAATAGAGGTCATTTCAAAGCAGTAGTGCTGTTTTGTAAAGTTCACTTGGAACCTCACTCAAGTAAGCGCACACAATTCGAAAGCGAACTCATTTGTTTTTAAAGTAAAATCATCGCGGTTTCACTACGAGACACCGTTCGAATGTCGAAGTAATGTTCAGAGAGTCTACTTCCTGTCTTAGAAACTTTTTAATAATTAATGATCCCACTACTGGGACACAGGCACCCTTACGGTGAGAGGGAGTGGGCTATAATCAACGACGCGGGCCCAGTGCGTGTTGATAGATGTCGTATGTCTTGGATTTTTTTTTGTATTAGAGCTTAGAGCACGTCGATTTCCTCACGATGTTTTCCTTCACCGTTTTGGGAGCAGTGGTGATGAAATAATTTACACAAAGTAAAGCGCCGGTCTGGGTTCGAACCTACGACCTACAACTCGTAAATCAAGGCCATTACTACTGGGCTACCACTACTCTGACCAGTCAGATAGAACTTATTCTCAACTACCTAGGTATAAGTTACATAAATCATTTACAAAGTTAATAAAATAAAATATTAAATTTAAGTTCTTAATAATTTCAGTAAACTCAATATACCACAGGTTTGGTAAGATAGATCGACAGAACAGTTGGACTTAATGATGTGGACTAAAAAATCAATTTATTTTTGAAAACCTATACAGATGGTTATCCCAGCAATATCAAAGTAATGAAGTAAATAACCTCTACGTATCTTCGAAATACGGATACTTCCTATAAGTAAAACAAAAGCAGGAAAATTCTATGATGAGAATCCTATAATGGTCAATAGGCTGGGAAAACAAAAGATAGGGAAAAACAATATTTACCTGTCATAATCAATGTGTAATAATAATTATGTAGTGGTGGGTAGATTGATTAACGGCTTTCAAAACGGGATGTTTCATTAATTAATCAAATGCCATTGATGAATTAGGAAATCGGACTGATTAGTTGTCTCATCAAATGATTCGAAATTCAGACTTATAGAACAGCGTGAAAATGTAATGTGATATGCAGCTATGCCGCGAATGAATGAACTATGTGACCCTTTCCATTAATGCTAAGCTGTGTAACGGAGCGAGTAAGATGTGCTATGAAGATGCGCCGTCGAGAGGTAACTGTGCGAGGAAGATGCGTAGCTCGAGCTATGCGACAGTAGGGAAGGCACGGAAGCGTCTGCGGCGCGGTAAGGGGAGAGGTGACAACGTTTTGCTTGCACGATGTCATGACTACTTTTGGTAACAAACGCGTGCCTACTGTAGGTACTCTGCTCTGCACATAGCTACTCGCGCATCCATAGCACGCATCCTTCAATGTAAAAAACATAGCTTAGTTGAACCCATTTCCACTAGTGCTACGCTATGTGGATTAATGAATATGATTGGTGGATATCAAACGCATCCATAGCAACTCTCATAGTCTCTGGTGGAAAAGTAGCCTAACTGCCTAGGAAATACTGACTCTTTTAAAGCATCACCAACATAAGATAAATTCTCAGCCACATCAGTAGTTTTATTTTCGAAAAGTCACTTTTAAGTTCGAGCGGTGTCTCGCTCGTCGTGAATCTGCGAAGATATACTTTAAAAACAAATGAGTTCACTTGAGTGAGGTTCCAAGTGAACTTTACAGAATAGGACGGCTTGTGTTCTGTCCTTTCTTGTACGACGTTGAAAATTTTATAGGTCAAAACTGTTACTAAGCCCTAGAGAAATGTGCCGTACTTAACTCTATACTTCCATAGGTCAACTTCTTCAAAGAAAAATTTCATCTCAATGAGTCAAAGTTCAGACAGAATTGCTGACCTTTCCAACAGTAACTATCTAACTGTCGGAACGATTGTCAGATATAAGACAGATAGTAATTGACTGTCACTTTCATGTCGACCTAGGTCGAAAAGAAAAAGGTTTTAGTAGCACAATGTTTTTAATAGACAGACCGTGGAGTTTCTTGCCGGCTCTTCTATATTAGGAAACGACCAATTAGAATCTTGCACCGTGCATCGTGCATGCGTGCGTCTAGCTTCCGAGTTTCATAAGTGCCCGTGCCCAAAACCCAGTCACTGGGTAATGCGAAACCCCTTGGTAAGACTGCTTGTCAGACTTTTAAGCTTTTGACGACCCGTAACGACTGTCAAAGATCCACGAATGACATCCTGGACCAACGACTTAACGTGCTTTCCGAGGCACGGAGGGGTCTTGGTATGTAAAGATGGTGTAGGTTGTGGAGGTCGGATAGGCAGTCGCTCCATATAAATACTGGTATTCAGCTGCATCCGGTCAGACTGGAAGGTGACCTCGACGTAGTTGGGAAAACGTTAGGCAGATGATGAAATATGATACAATATTCTACGCCTCAGGTATCGTTGATGCCTTGTATGAGGTCCAGGGTTCCCTCCATCGAGCGAAGCGTTATTGAGTTGTGGTTCGACCCCTGTTACATGGGAACTTAAACATAATTGATGATATGTGGGACAAGGACAACTCATGACACCTATTTCACCGGTTAGGGTTCAAGAAAAGGGTTAGTGAACTTTTAGAACACCCACATTTCGCCAGAGGCCTACCCCTTTGAGGAATATAATTGTCAGTGTAATGTTATGAATAATTTATCCAGGATTTTGTAATTAGTATCTTGACTTATCAGAGTGTCTTTGTAATTTCTTGTCCGGTGTTCTTCATAAATATCTACGTTTTGGAATGGTGTTCGTTTTGTTGAGCTTTAACTTTCTAACTAACTGACCGTCTCCTGGACAATTCAAAAGTGCCTATAAATGGTTTCATTGAACTGCATATTGCATGATTTCTACCGACTTGCTATTTTTTTTTGCGTTTGTGTTCTTTTTATGCGTCATGTTTTTTTTTTTTTTTTTATTGACAATGGGCTCACTCTTGACCTCAATCCAGCCCAGAGGCAGTGATGAGATCTACGGTGGAACAAGCTTGCCCAGAAGAAGCCTATTCACTCTCACCCTGGATAGATTAGGGTTGTAGTTATGAACTCGGGAATGCAGACGCAATGTTTACCGCAAATAAATGTTTTTTCTTTCTTTTCTTTTTCTTTACATGCTTTGCGTTTGAGTTTCAGTTATGTAGGCAAACCACAGTCAGTAAGACGGCCCTTATAACATAATAGTAAGTATAAATAATAACTATTAAATATTATGACCGCCATGTAAAAGGTAATTTCCCTTGGGATGACCGCCCTCCGAAATTATGGGATTACATAAATAATAGTGGTTGATAAACTGGTAACAGGCGGAATTTCTTGATATTTCGTCGTAATGTTATTTATTTTATGAATGCAGTTTTTCTGTTTCGGTAGTTTGAATTAGTGTCCGTAGAGCACTTTTAATATCTGTTGAATTTTAGTGAAAGTAATACTAAAAGTTGTATCGCTTGAGTGGGGTTTCGATAGGTAAATAGTGCTTTTCGTATTGCTTCGAATTCAATACGGAACAACTGAATTGTACAACGTTAATAAGCCTCAAACTTCTCTAGCGTTGTATTGCGGGAACGCTTTTTTACCCTGTGACTATATATCCGGGCATCTTGATGCCCACTTGCACAGGATGTGAAGTTAAAGGGTATTGATGATTTTTGGGAGCCTGGCATATCTACCTGTCCGCCATTATGTTTTTTTTCAAAATGGCGGCCACGCATTGATCTATATAACGTGATGCTTTACAGGATTTGGTCTTATTATGTTTTCTGCTTGCATTGATGTTAGCTATCGATTTATATAAGATAAAAAAACAAACTGGTGGACAAGCCCTCAAAGCCCTTTAAAAAGTAGAGTTATAAATTATTCTAGTCTTACTTGTTAAAAGATGATTCCGGTACGCAGAATAATTTAATTTAACTTACCTGAAATAAAGAAAAGGAATAATTATTAGTACAATCTTCAGTAAAATACAAACTAAATAAAGTTATAAATGCACAGGTTAAGCTACGCTTGCCGCGGTTGGTCCGCAAATGGGTGACCATCTTTACATACCAAGACCCCTCCATGCCTGGAAAGCACGTTAATCTTTGACAGTCGTTACGGATAATCAAAAGCCCGAAATTCTGA
Source organism: Apamea crenata (assembly GCA_949629185.1). Lineage (NCBI taxonomy): Eukaryota > Metazoa > Arthropoda > Insecta > Lepidoptera > Noctuidae > Apamea > Apamea crenata. Next base: position 4,608,777 of record OX451380.1, on the reverse strand, counting down.
CAACCCTGAGTCTTACCAAAAAGTATCACATTACCCAGTAACTGGGTTGTGGAGGTCAGATGGACAGTCGCTTCATGTAAAACAGTGGTAAATACTGGTATTCAGCTGTATCTGGTTAGACTGGAAGCTGATCCCAACATGGTTGGGAAAAGGCTAGGCAGACGATGATGATGGCTTGAAATAATACAATAATAACATGAAATAAAACTTAAAACAAAATAACATCACACAAAATGGGTCATAAAAAGTCCAGTAAAAAATATGGAGTGGCCATTTTAACAGTCGTAATACACCAATTTATTTTTAACTGGCAATTTCCTGTTACAGAACTTTTGTGTAGCCGGTTAATTAATTATATTTAAAAACATACCTACATAGTACGGTGGAGTATTGTGGTTATTAATTGGAGTAATTAAGAGCTTGAAAATTAATTTAAAATTATATTATAATAAACGTGGACAGGTCCAGTCAATCTGTGAGGTTCTTTCCTCGAAATACCATTTCAGATACCAATCTACATGCTCTTCACATGATCTGACCAAGATTATGTCTGAACTTTAAGAGACTGTGACCACTGAGTTTGTTTCGGTCTTTCTTCTCAGAGTAGTCAGATAGGAAGCGCTGACCCCATCTAATCTAAAAAAAATCAGCTATTCCCTACATTTTGACGAGTTAGTTAACATAAATGTAGGGAACAGCTGATTTCTGGTTTAATCCTAAACTAAAAGTTGTTCGTAGTGATGAATACAATGACCCCTTTAGATATTTCGTGTATGAATAGATACACCATAAATATTTGTTTTATTTATCATGTTTAGATATAGATTCCCATCATGTCTGCGAAGTTTCGCTAGGTAGCTAATATTATAATTTGATCCTGTATCGTTTTGATAGCCAGCGTTTCCACCCTGCTCTAAAAAAAATTGGTTGCCAAGTTTTATTTTAGTTAGATAAGTAAACTATGTAGATACAGCTTGTCTTGATCGTGACCTCATTTTTTGTGAAACAATATTTTTGTAATTAAATGTTGTTATTTTGGTTTTTGTAAACAGAGTGCTTCAAATTACAATAACAAAATATATGAGAAGTTTACGTAACTGTGGTTAATCGAACAGGGGGTCTACTCCGAAGTAGTATCGGCCGAATGTTCGGCCGTTTCCTGCTACGAAGTTACTATTTGGTTCGGTCGGTCCCGATCCTACACTCCTACACTCTTTCGAATATTGAGTATGGTCCCGACCCAACTGAGCCGATCCGAACTTTTTTCGCTTTTTTCAATAATATTCGGTTCGGCCATGTGTCGGTCCGATCCGAACATTCGCACTTTGCACTTCGGAGTAGACCCCCAGGTTTGTTGTTTAGGGAAATAGTTACCTAGTACCTACTTAGGTACTGGGCTCGTGGCTAAGTAATAACAGCCGCACGGGTCGATCGATCAGGTTAAGCTACTCTTGCTACGGTCGGTCCGTGGATGGGTGACCATCTTTACATACCAACTTTTCTAATAGCCGCACAGGTCCACCGATCAGGTTAAGCTACGCTTGCCGCGGTTGGTCTATGGATGGGTGACCATCTTTACGTACTCGGTATGTAAAGATGGCCACCTCCGTGCCTTGGTCCCGGCTGTCATTCGTGGATCTTTAACAGTCGTTACGGGCAGTAAGAAGCACGAAAATCTGACAACCAAGGGGTATCGTGTTGCCCAGTGCTGGGTTGTGGAGGTCAGATAGGCATGTCGGTCCATGTTAAATACTGGTATTCAGCTGCATCCGGTTAGACTGGAAGCCGACTCAAAGTTGCCAAGTTGGCAAAGGCGACGACTGTCAAAGATACACGAATGACAGCCGTGACCAAAGGCTTAACGTGCTTTCCGAGGCAAGAAGAGGGCCATCTTTACACACCGAGTACGTAAAGATGGTCACCCATACATAGACCAACCGCGGCAAGCGTAGCTTAACCTGATCGATTAACCTGTGCTGCTATTAGAAAAGTTACAGACTTAAGTAGTTATAGTAAATAATGTCAAAGGACACGTTTAAAGATTTGTTATCTAAACGACGTCGTACTGAAAACTAATATCAGAAAGTAAGGAAAATCTTAACCAGTTTACTTGAAGCGTTTTCTTTAAAAATATTGCAATACAAAATACTAATAAATAATATTGAACGGGCGATAAGGAAACAGCGTGTTGCCAATTTGTAGCATCCCGGACCTTAAAGACTGCTATCTATCGTTTATTACAAGAAAAACGACGGAAAATTATTACAGAAAGAAAAGCGCTGGTCGTGACAGCTCACACTAAGTATCCTATGCTGCCATCTAGTGGGAGTTTGAAGAAACTAATTACTAACTAGCTAGCGGGAAAAATCGTGAGAATCGAAAAGCGCCTCCGTCCAGAAAATGGTTGCCATCTATTGAAATGTTCAAACTCAAACTCAAACTCAAACTCAAATCATTTAATTCAACTAAACCAATTACAGGCACTTTTGAATTGTCAAAGGGTCGGTCAGTCAGAAAGATGAAGCTAGTTGCCCATTCCAAAGCGTAGGTACCTATGGAGAAGAACGGGCAAGAAACTCCATGGACACTCTTTTAAATCATAAAATTCTTACAAAATATTTGATTACATCATTCGTGTTGAAATTAACCATGTGAGAACGATGTAGAAAAGACGTGCACGTTAAAAGCGTCCGTTATAGAAAACATAAAAACAATTCAGAAATTAAAAATTACAATAAGCCGTGGCAGCTAAGAGATGACCAGTCCCTACTGACGGCGCCCGTTCACGAACATGACGTATGGATCAGCACCATTCAGCTCAACCATTTTGAAGGGAACTTAATGATCCAACACACACGCCACCACCAGCGAGACATTAGAGTGAGCATGACATACTCTCAGCCGCCAGGGCACATTTAAGTCAATGAAAGACGTACCCAGTAAATGGTAGCTTTATAGAAAGTACATAGTGCTCACACGTGTGCTATGCAATTATACAATACTAAACAATTGAGTTTATACAATGCAAATATAGTTTTCTTCCAATGTTCCGCAGCTCCAACAATGTTTCCGAATGCTAATTATTTTAAGCGCCCCTGTGGAGCTGGACCAGCATTGAGCCAAGCATTTTTGTCAGCGATGTAATCCCCTAACTTATAATATGCTTGGCTACATAGTGTGCGTTTAATACAAGATTTAAATTTCGTTTCATTCAGTTGGAGTATGTGGGGAGGAATTTTATTGTAACATTTTAAACAGTACCCCATGAAGGTTGAGTCTACTTTAGCCAGTCTGAAACCTGTTTGAACTAATTGGTCCCTATTTCTAGTCCTATAGTTGTGTTTTTCACCTCTTTTGTTGAACAGATTTAAATTTTTTCTTACGTACATGATGTTTTCATAGATGTATTGACAAGGTACCGTCATGATGTTAATATCTTTAAACAGTTCCCTTAAAGAATCGCGCCTGCGGAGGCCATATATTGCTCTGATGGCTCTTTTCTGCAGAATAAAAATGGACTCGATATCTGCAGCCCGTCCCCATAGTAAAATACCGTAAGACATGATACTATGAAAGTAACTAAAATAGACCAGCCTCGCGGTATCTACATCAGTAACTTGACGGATTTTTCTTACAGCGTAAGCTGCTGAACTTAGCCTTCCTGCAAGAGATGTTAAATGAGGACCCCATTGCAGCCTTGAGTCGAGCGTGATCCCCAGGAAAACAGTTTTATCGACGAATTCTAGTTTCTCTTTGTTCAATACTATGTCACAATTACTACTTTTAACATTTGGTAAAGCAAATCTTATGCATTTAGTTTTTTTCCCATTTAATACCAAATTATTAGCAGTGAACCAATTTAGTACCTGCTGTAGGGCGTTATTTACGTCGTCAATATTTGGTGCACGTCTATTTATCTTAAAAATTAAGGAAGTATCGTCAGCAAATAACACCATTTGTGGTTGGTTCTTTATTAAATGGGGTAGATCATTAATATATACTAAAAAGAGGAAAGGACCTAAAATCGAGCCTTGAGGAACACCCATTTTTACTTTTAAAGCAAGAGAATTGACACCATTTATTTGAACTTTTTGCTGTCTATCATTTAAATAAGATTTGACTAAACTGAGCGCAAGTTGACCTAGTCCGTAGTGCTCCAGTTTAAAAAGTAAGGTTTCGTGATTGACGCAGTCAAATGCCTTGGAGAGGTCACAAAAGATTCCTATGGCATCTTGGGCCTCCTCCCACGCTGTAAATATGTGCTTTAATAAGGTGACACCGGCGTCAGTCGTACAACGTCCTTTGGTGAAACCATATTGCTGATCATGTAAGATTTTGTTGGTGTTAAAATGATTAAGCATTTGATTGAGCATTACCTTTTCGTACACCTTGCTGAATACGGGCAACACGGATACGGGTCTATAATTGTTGGTGTCTTTGCTGTCCCCAGATTTAAAAAGCGGTATAACCTTACTGTATTTCATTAAATCCGGGAAGACTCCTTGATCTACACACAAATTAAATATCAAAGCTAAGTATGGTGCTATAGTCTCGATTATGGATGTACAAACTTTGATAGACATTCCCCATAAATCTTCGGTCAATTTGATTTTGATTTGCCGAAAAGCTTTTATAACTGTCATAGGGTTTATGTGTTTAAATTGAAATTCAATCGAGCATCCTGGAACGTTAGCTCTTAATAGATCAATTGAGACAACAGGTGAGGAATTTAAAGCTTCCGTCGTTTTACATGGTATATTTGTAAAGAAATTTACAAATTCCTGAGCTACTTCTAAGTTAGAGCTTATGGCACCACGTGAAGTCTCCAATGTGTAATCATTGTTTCGTATTTTATTCCCACTAGTTTCATTATGTATAACTTTCCAAACTGTTTTTATTTTGTTATCTGCTGTTTTGATCTTGTTACTAATGAACTGGGCTTTAGCTATCTTGCATGTATTTCTAAAAGTTTTGGAATACATAGCAACATACTTGTTGAAAGTTTCAGTGTTGATATAAGGCTTAAGGCCATACAGCTCGAACAGTCTTTCCCTACTAATCCTAATACCTCTAGTTGCCCAGTCACTAAATATAAAATTAGGGCAAATATTTTTTGTTTTCTTTTCAAAAGTTTTATTGAATTCAGTGTGCACTATTGAAAAGAAATCCTCATACAATTTATTTGCATCGTCCTTATTATAATCCAGAACATTTAACTTATTATTTAGGGTAATATCAAATCTATTTAATTTGCCAGTCGTTATTGGCCTAAATTGTATTTGCACTTTTTGCAAAGGTGTTTTAAACTTAAAAGTTACCGTTTGTCCACTATGATCAGACGGCAGATAATTTACGATGGCTTTATCTAAATAATCACAATCGCAGAAGACATTATCGATACAAGTAGAAGAAGTTGGAGTTACTCTAGTTGGTTCTGTAAAAACATTAAATAAATTGAACGATTTAAAAAGGCTTAATAATCTACTGCTATTTGAATTATTTTCCAAAATATTAATATTAAAATCACCAGAAATAATTGCGGTTTTGTTACTGGATGCAAGTTTCGCTAGGACATCTTCCATTATTGACTCAAATACAGAAAAGTTCTGATAATTAGGGGGTCTGTAAACGCACACTACAACATGCTTATCCAGCTCAACACAGGACAGTTCGATACAATGTTCAACTGATAAATCCACTATGTCGTTTCGTTGCTTGGATTTTAAACTATTTTTTATCAAGATTAGAGAACCTCCACGTAACATAGATTTACGGTTAAAACAACTGCAAACACTATAGTTCTCATAATTAATCAGCATTTGGTAATCCTTTAACCAATGTTCAGTTAAACAAACAATGTCAAACTTTGTTTTTTCTAAAAAGATTTCTATTTCTAATAATTTGGAGGAAATGCCTTGAATATTTTGATGAAATAATTTCAAGGCATTCTGCTGATCTCCTTTTCTTAATTTAGAGCAAGAAGATACCTTGTTGTTGTTAGGTATAAGAATATTCTTACTGGTACCTTCTGTTGTCTTACAAACTAGTTTAAAAGATTATCCGGAGTTAACCCCAAGACTTCAATGTCATCACCGGGCAGTGAGCTCACATTGAGTGAGGGACATGAAACCTCCTTCGTACAATTTGTATAAGTATTTATAGCATTTGAGCTACATTTATTCAGACTCACCACCTTATTATTAGTATTATTACTAACCATTGTGGTGTTAATAATACATGACTTCGACATACTATTTATGTCTGAGTTTATATAGGAAGCTAATAGCCTTGCTATTATGTGTCTTAAACTAACAGGCAGATACACAGTATCCCTAGTCGACTTTAAAGTTTCCACAAAACTGTTGGTGTCAAAATATACGAGCTTGTCACTGTGATGACTAACTAAAAAATGCATATGTTTATTAAGCATATGAATATAATTGTTTTGTCTATCTGTCAATTTTTCAAAATATGGGAAAGCACACAATATTATTTTACTACAATTTAACTTTAACAACTCAGTTACGCAGTCAGTGATTTCGTATTTTTTGATGTTAGAACTATTACCTACAAATACAGTAATGTTGGTATTTGGGGTACATACATTTCCTGATACTGATGCCATTATTTGTTTGTAGGTTGACCCTGGCATACAATAATTTTGAGTACAATAACTCAGGTTGTTACTAATTAATTTACCTAAACCTCTTCCTATACTATCTGAGAACATAACTGAATCATAACAATAATGACTACTTAAAGATGGACAACTACCAATCTCAAGTTGTGCCACTTGAGATAGATCTTGTACTATATCAGGCACGTCCTGGTTAAGGATACAGTCTTGAGATAAACTCTCAGTCTGGGACGGGTCCTCCGTTGCCTCAGGCTGGACAGCAATAGGGTTTGAAACTTGACAAGTACACTGGCACATAACTAGCTCACTAGCAGCAAGAATATGTTCTCTAATTTGGTTCTGAGAACCCACATATTTAATGTACAGGGAACTAAGTGTGCCCTCAAGTACCTGTATATCAGACTGTAAGCGCTGAGTATCTATTTCATAGATTTTCCTGCTGTCTTCTAATTTAATTTGATGATTGTTCAATTTATTTATTAGATCAACACGTTCTTTCCTCAGTGGAATATTTTTGGAAAAGTGTTTCTGTTGTCTCCTAAATTGATTACATTTTTTAATTATTCTATTCATTCTTGCATATTTTTTCATTTTGTTATGACTAACTTTATAACTATAATTATAATTCTGCTTCAGCAAGGAATCTTCAGTTAGGTCAATAGTTGTTATGGAATGAGGGTTACAATTACTATTTAACAATTCATTATATAAGTGGTTATTTTCTTTAACCTGAGTACATTCTTTTCCTTTTTCTAACTGGTTAATACGACTATTAGCATGAAATAATTCATCCTCTAGGTCCCTAACTTTGCTTAAAGCCTCCTCATATAAATGACTACAGTTGTTGAAACCATCCGTGACCACCTTCAATTTGTCACGTTCATCAACAACATTCAGATATTGTTGATGTAGGTCTACTAGCTCCCGTTTAAGGCTTGAGTTTTTGTCAACTATTTTCTTGAATTCCTCCTCACTTTCATCATTCTCCAGTAGCAATTGGTCATATTGGAGTTTCTTTGCTTCAAGTTTTTGGAGGGCCGTTCTCAATTTAAGGTCTATCTCCTGAGCAGTAGCCTTACGGGTCATCACAGGCATGGTTTCAGGATTAGTTACTGAAAGTAGAATAGAGAAACGGTGAGAAAAAGTAGGACAGAGAAATAAAATAAAGTTGGAAATTAAAGGGAAAATGAAGGATGTTAGCTTAGTTCAGAGAAGAAATTAGGTTGGTTACTGAATTGGCTTGAAGAGCTGTTTTCAAGGCAATATTATCAAATTTGAATGTTTTTATTGCCTTACGAATTTTACTTTTCTATATGTGGGTAGGTTGCCTAGATTTTAAAGTTATTCCTTTTTTTTTTAAATATTACAGTAGGTATAACGGCAATGCAAAAATAACGATCATGAACCTTTTTATTGTTGTGTATTAACATAGGGATCAGAATAAGAATAACAAAATCTTCGTTGTTTCGTTTTCTATGATGTAAACAATGCGATCTAGACCCAATGCAGAGGTCTAAATCAGCGAACTATTTATGCTAAGAGGTCACAAGGATGTGTAACAGAGTTACAATAACGATTGTGTGCTAATAAAAAGTAAAAGTAAACAAATACTCCCCGTTTTAATCCGCAATACGAACGTCAGCTGTTGGTTTTAGGTTACCGGTACCGGTGTGTAACAAACACTGTGTATTACTAGTTCTATTTACAGGAAAACAATAATCCTGAGTATTTATGCAATTATATTACGTTTACACATAAAATTACACCTTAATTTTACTTAATTGTTAATTAAAATTAATTTTAAAATACGGAACAAAAATTTGACATGTCACTCGGGCAGTGTTGCCACTTTTTCTCAAGAACCAGTAGACAACGCCATCTGTGTACAATTTAACGAATTAAAACATACAGTTCCAAGTACTAGCAGCGACATCTAACGGATAGTTAAAGAACGAAAGGAGAACCGCCATCTAGGGACATTTCACGTCAAACGCTGAAGTGTGTGACAGTACCGTCCCTCAACCAACAGTTGCTTTAAAACAGCAACAGACGGCGCTATTTCAAACTCCAGTAGTTCCAAATTCTGCCACCGGAGGTGACACGAACAGTTGAAATATACATAAAGACACGTTTGGGTAATTTCGTACCGGAATATTTCGACTTTTCCAACGGCATTTATAAAGAGGCTTTGACATTGCCCTCCCTCGGGAAACGGGCTATGAATTCCAACGATCCCGGGCTATATTTGTGGCCGCTTTTACCCGAGTCTCGGTTATGGCACAATTTTGTATTTTTCTTTAGATAAAAATCTTTGTTTTAAAAGCTAAAAGTTTTGCCGCACGTTTCTCGGGTTTGTTAAATATGCGGCTTTTGTTTTAATTTTGTGAAGTTTCTTTAGAAGCAAAGAAATGAGAAGATGGTCAAATGAACGCGATGTTTTACTATAAAAAATATACTAGTTTTTGCTCCCGTTATAAAAACCAGAATAGATATTTTTTTAAACCCCTGCTGTGTAGGATAAAGGAACTCGTTGAAATAAGACCACGTTGCCGTTGGTCTAGTTTTTCTGTGAGGTTAGTCAAATAACTGTGCTCAAGTAGGTACACAGTGTCAATGGGGTTCATATTTGGAGAACCCCATTTTTCCTTTGAGCCGGTAAGGGTGGTGCATTTACAGTTGAAAACTGGGTGTTGAACCGGATTTTAATGAATACACATGCTGTTTTTACTATTTTAGTCGGTTTGGTAACACATTGGCATCATTAGGCTTTAACCACCCTAGCTGTAACATGAACTAATACACTCTGCTATGACAACTGCTACAGGACAACCTGTACCAGAACTCTGAAATGTTGACTGTCTTAACCGGTCCAAACCGGTCCATCACAGTTGGGGTTGGCCCCGGTCTAACTAGGTGATGCTTTTATTTTTAGCGTATCGATGGCAAAAAGCTCAAACATGTTTGGCCCTAAATTCAGCAGTGCGAACTCGGCTCACTGACGGATTCATAAGATCATCCACTGCACAGGAGATAAGGCGCATGATGGAAGGTGGGACATAACTGCCTATCTGACCATCACAACCCTGGCTAATCTGGCTAACACGATACCCCTTGTCTGTCATTGAAAATTCATCATCATGATCATCAGCCTACAGCAGTCTACTTCTGGACATAGGCCTCTCCTATTACACGCCATTCAACTCGATTTTTGGCAACTCTGATCCAGCTGCTACCAGCCATCCTGCGAAGATCGTCGCTCCACCTAGCCTAGGGCGTCCCACCTTACGTTTACCGATTCGCGGTCTCTACTCAAGAACACGTCTACCCCAACGGCGATCAGTTCTACGGCTAATATGGCTGGCCCATTGCCACTTCAGCTAGCTTGTTCTGTGAGCTATGTCGACAACTTTGGTTCTCTGCCGGATCACCTCGTTGCGGATTCGATCCCTCAGAGAGACTCCAAGCATAGCCCGTTCCATAGCTCTTTGAATGACCTTGAATTTATGGACCAGCCGTACCGTGAGTGTCCACGTTTCGGCTCTGTAAATCATAACTGGTAGGACGCACTGATTGAAGACATTGAAAACTACTCCATGTAAAATAATATGTAGATACTGATATTCAGCTATAGAGAATGAGGCTGGAATCCGGCCTCAACGCAGTTAGGAAAAGCTTCGGCGGATATTTTTCTATCAAATCTAAGAAGCTTATATAACCGGATGAGAACTAGAATTTGGATACTTTATTACAATATCCTCACGGAGGCTTTTGGCGTCTTGAGTCGAATATCCTACATATAAAAAGACTGCTTTATTTTCCCAAAATCAAGTAGGTATTTGACTTTTTCTTCTTAGATTCAAATATCATCAGTACCTTCTTCAGAGTTTCAGTGGTCGTCTTTTAAAATAAAAGGCAACAAAATGAAATGTTTCTTGTTCTATCTAAGATCTCTTTGAAACTCCTGTTGAGTGCTTTTAAGCATTTGTTTAAAATTTCTTCCGCTAGGTTTTAAAATGCTTGGAATATTCTTTAAGCAAAACTAGTTGTGAAATGTTTGGATCAACGTTGTGCTGATTCCGGTTGAAAATGGCTTTCTTACTGCTTTTCCATTCATTTTGGATGTCGTAAAAGGGCTTATTGGCGCTTTCACAACATGTTAATGGACCATTAACTAGCGACAAGCAAAGTATTTTTGTGTGTTGTAGGGATAAGAAGGTGCCTCTTTTCGCTTAGAGAAACGAGCATTAATCGGAAAGCACGTAAAGCCGTTGGTCCCGGCTGTCATTCGTAGAACTTTGGGGTTGGTGGGGGAACAAGGGTTATCGTATTACCCAGTAACTGGGTTGTAGAGGTTAGATAGGCAGTCGCTCCATGTAAACTACAGGTATTCAGCTCCATCCGGTTAGACTGGAAGCCGACATGTTAAGGAATCGGATAGGCAGATTGATTAGTTTCTTAATTAATTTCAAGAGTTTTTCTTTTGATCAGTGATAAAAAATACTATGGAAACACTTTAAATTAAGTATTTAAATCGACACCTTCACTTGCGTTCGGTTACACGACGACCCCAACAATCAACATAGTTAGGGAAGGGCTAGGCAGATTCATTGAACCAGGGTATTTTGGTGCAATGCGGAGCTAAGAACCTTTTTATTCAGAGAAGAAAAGATTTCATTGAGGGCGATTTTCTCTCATGACGTTATCTTTTTCATCTGGTAGATAATTAACAAGCGGTAACCTGTAGACGGCCGATGGGCGAAAGGTTCTGGAGTAGGGACCGCGTACCGGAAGACGTATTGTTGGAAGGCCTCACACAAGGTGGTCCGACGACCTTGTGAAGGCCGCAGGAACCCGTTGGATGTGGAAGCACAGAACCGGTCGCAGTGGAGGTGCTTGGGGGACGCCTATGTCCAGCAGTGGACGTCTTTCGGCTGAAATGATGATGAACCTGTATGTATACCTTGTAATTTTGTATGTCATACCTGGAGGAACCTTGGCTCCTAAAACACAGGCTTTTGGCCTAGTTTAGGAGGCATCAGTTCGCCCTTTAATGTGACTCTATTGTACATTATATTTTTAATCCTGTGTACTTATGTACGTTTTCAAACTGTACAAATAAATTTATTTATTATATTATTATAATTGCCTCATGTACCTAATCTTTCTATCTTACTAGTACAATCTTCCTAGTACAACTATCTTACTAGCACAATGTTCGTGAACGGGCGCCGTCATTAGGGACTGGCCATCTCTTTGCTGCCATAGCATAATTTAATTTAATTTAATATTTGAATAGTATTTTTTTTAAACTTTTCATTACGGACGCTTTTAACGTTCTGCATCGTTCTCACATGCATAATTTTTAACATGAATGATGTAACTAATACTTTGTAACTATATTATTTTGATTAAAGAGTTTCCATGGAGTTTCTCGCCCGTTCTTCCCCATAGGAACCTAGCTTTGGAATGGACAACTAGCTTCATTTTTCTGACTGACCGACCCCTTGACAATTCGAAAGTACCTGTAATTGGTTTCATTGAAATAAATACTTTGAGTTTTTTTAATCAACTCTTCAACAGTTTTTTGTTATCTATAATATAAAAATGAATCGCTGAATGTGTTGCTAAGTGCAAAAAAAAACCCACATCGACCCACATTCGAAATCTCGAGAATCCTCATTAGATAGATATTACACCCACATTTCGCGAGTTAGGTTTAAGATCCGTGTAGTATGCCATCAACCAGTCACAAATCCAGGTTTTGTGCTGTTACTCAGAAATTCCTGTTGAGAAAAACCTATAACTATTTCCCCCGTCCTGGGCATCGAACCCAAGACCTCAAACTAATAATGAGTATTCTATCTATCGAAATGTGAGTGTACTGTGTAATCTGCATTCGCGATTCATTTGCCAAAAATGTAAACAAATATGAGTTTATGGAAAAATAACTTTAAATTCCTACACAATAAAGTTCAGTTTACGCTACAACTTCAAAATGTTTTATAAATTTTTCAACAGTCACTGTGAAATCAACTTAATCTTCATTAGAATAAAGTTGATATTTGTTTAATCTGAAATAACATCAATTTGAAACATTAGTTTGAATAGACTTTAGGTAAACCTCTGCTCAAACCTTCGGGAAAAACAGGCAATCTTAATGTTACGTTAATATAAAAAAAAAACTTTTTAATTTTAAAACCTTTAAAAACCTCCAGCGGCAGAAGTATGATGAGAAAGCATTTCTCCGCTAAACCAACGCAATGAAATAAAAATATACTTAGTTTTACCTTTTTTAGTCATAAAAGACGATTGCTAAATTGGAACTGAAAATTACTACAGCACTCGACGATGGTTTAAAAACTTCTCTGTATGCAAACTGTATTTTTACGATTATTTTCTTTTGCTGCTGATAATCGGCTAGCTATTCACAACCGTTTGACTTCCGTACCGAATCGAACATAAATCAATGTTATCAAAAGTGTCCCTTAAAATACAATCAGTCTAATAATGTTCCCACTGCTGGGACACAGGCCTCCTCACGGTGAGATGAAGTGGGCCGCTACATATTGAAGACTTGACACCAGTAGATACCACCAACATGATTGATCTAACCTTGAGCCTCAAAGTCCATACCTTTATGGAATACTTCATAAATATATATAACCAAAAGAAATATAACGAAAAAATAAACACAATAAATCATCCAAAAGGTAAAAGTCACTGATAGATAACGCTATTGTGTCCGCACCGTTTTATAACAATATTGTACACCCTTCAACATTGTATCAGACTTCATAAAACGCGTTAGTACCCCCGGACAATATCGGTAAAGACATCAGCCAACGTTTAAAAACCGGACAATGGGTCAGAAACTAAACAGAAACAAGAATGTCGTCTCCTTAGAACGAGCGAAAACAGGCGCACGTGCACATACACGCGTACTATCGCCAAAACCTATATGACCAGTTTGAAAACAAAATCCCGTGCACATGATGACCACAGCTGCGTCCGTAAATCGGTTTTAGGTTGACTAATAATATGCGCTGCACTGGAATAGTCGGTGCGGTAGTCAGATATAGATTTTGTCGATAGTACGTACGTATTTAGAACACTTGTATTGTGCATGGTTTTGTGGTCGCAAGCGCGACTAGTGGGCGTGGGGTGCTGGATTCGATTCCCGGGTCGGGCTAAGTGTTATTAAGTTTTTTCATCAGGAATTTCTTAGTAAGAGCCTAGAGTTTGGAAGTTCTTTGGTCCTTAACCTTATCTCTCTCTGGTCGCGTCAGATTCTTCGAATTCTTTCTCAGGAATTAGGCTATGAATTGCAAAAAATATTTTTCAAATCCGACTGGTACTTGATTTATTAGTCAGATTACCCCTACATACAAGCTTACAAATTTTACCTCTCTATAATATTAATAAGTAAAGATAACCTGACCAGTTTTCCCGTTTTTTTTTTCAACATATTAATACTATCGAAGAGGACAAATCCCCTCTCAATAAATAAGAGCAAGTATTATGCCCGTATTTAATTGCAATGCATGACAATAAGGCGCCTGTCATGGCCGCTATAAGAAAAGAACGCCCGAGAGAAATAGCTGGAACAAGCAATCTATCCAGCAGCGGAGACTATGCATTGTTTTGACCTTATTACTTTGTCTGAGTAATAAATTCCATGTGGAAAGTTTTTTGAAGTGAAAACTTCTTTACACTTTTGTTGTGATGAGTAAAAAATGTTAAAGTCGCGGCAGGACACGTGACCTGATCGAAAATTCTTAAGACGGAGCTCGCGTCAGGACACGTGACCTGATCGAAAATTCTTAAGACGGAGCTCGCGTTAGGACACGTGACCTGATCGAAAATTCGTAAGACGGAGGGAGAGTAGACCTCATTTCAAAATATAAAAAATGCACAGCGTTAATATTCAAGTTTTCACTTCTGCCGGCACTCCCGGAGTGCAAACCGTTTTTTTTTTTTAATATTTTTGGAAACTATGGAAGAAAAAGTGCCGACCCCAAATACTTACAATACTTTTATTGCATTCCACATGTAGGTATTCTTAGGCCTTTATTTTAGGTGGTAAACTTATAATTAGATCATAATTATAGGCCTTGTCGGGCACAGCCAATTATGTGAGTTAGGAGAGAGGAAGCATTTGTTAATTATACAAGGTGTCGTTTTGCATCCTCGTCAAATTCAAAGAGGTAACTATGCTACTGATTCTCGACACGAATCAATAATAAAATAAGTAGTTTTTTTTTTCTAATTTTCGGAAATTGGCATGTGTGGGACACGCATTTTGAAACGCGGCCTGTGTGAGACCGCACTAAACTTCCCTTTTACACACACATAAAAACGCGGCCACTTATACGATACCATAACGTGATTCTGTACTTTGAAAGTGGTGTATTCTGAAATACTGTCAAAATTAAATAACTACAAAAATTAGTATGTATTCATTATTTACATATATTTCTTCAAATTTTTGGTTCTAGGACAAGCCGGTTCCCTCACGACGTTTCTCATCACCGTTTTGAGAGCAGTGGTGATGAAAAAATTTATATAAAGTAAAGCGCCTGTCTGGGTTCGAACCTACGACCGACAACTCGTAACAACACTGCTCTCACAGGGTAGTTATTTAATATATCTAAAACATTTTAAAATGACCACTACGTCTTAGTAAATTACCTCTGAGCTTGTAGTTTCAAAGACAAATCACCTGTGACAGACAATCGGACACAATAAATTGGATACTATAAATAGTACCTACTGCGAAGCCAAGGCGGAACTCTAAACTTCTGGTGAACTAAGCGAGTCTCGCGTGGAATGCGGAACGAAATTCGTTCGCGCCGAATGTGTCAACTAACTTGTGTGGAGATGTTCATCATATAGCAGCCTATAATGTTCCCACTGCTGGGACACAGGCATTTTCTCCTCGGAAGTGGGCTAATAATCTACCACGCGGGTCCAGTGCGTGTTGGTATATGTCACGTGTCTTCGAATTTTTGGTTCTAGGAGATGCCGTTTTCCTCTTTTTTTTTTCCTTCACCGTTTTGAGAGCAGTGGTGATGAAATCAATTAAATACGGTATTTTCAATATCCAGAGAGGTTGCTGAAAATCAGCGCTGTTGAGGTTCGTCCGAAGTCACAGCAGTTCGCTGAGAAACTTACTCGCACCTTAGTTACCTTGTCTTGCACAGATGCGTCGCACAAATTAATTGTTCTCGATAATGTTGTTTGTTACAGTAGTTATTTTTCCTCTTGATTTTGTTTTGATTGTTTGTTTATTTGTCATGTGCCAGTGTCGTAACATTTTACGCGATGTATATTGCCTTTGGTAGAAGGGCTTGTGGCTAAGTAATAACATCCGCACGGGTCGATCGATCAGGTTAAGTTACGTTTGCTGCGGTTGGTCCGTGGATGGGTGACCATTTTTACCATGGCTCGGAAAAAAGTTAAGCCGTTGGTTCCGGCTGTCATTCGCCTGTCTGGGTCAGCCTTAATTCACGGTTGTTACCACAGGGCCACGACTGCTTCCAACAGTCTCCGAATAGATGCGTGACATCTTATAAACAAACGACACGAGTCGGACTGTCGAAACTGTGATCCCGCACGGTTTTTATCAAAGTAGGTTTGTTAGATAAAGGTGTCCGCGTATCGGTAAGCATAGTGTGGGACGCTCCCCAGCTACATGAACCCTAACGACGACTTTAAGAAGGTGGTGGGACGGACTGGATGCGGAAGGCGGAGGACAGGGTGTTTTGGCGCAGCCTGGGAGAGGCTTATGTCCAGCAGTAGATTGCGATAGGCTGAGTTGATCAAAGGTGTCAAGAAACGCTCTGTATTTTGACAACCGTTATTGTATGACCGTTCACCGCTTTCTTAGGAGCCCTAGCTCAGCTTTACCCAGATTAGGCACAGAACTATAAAACTAAAACAAACTGTAGCATAGACTAGCATTCCGAGAAAAACTTTTAATCCAGTTCGAAAATGTCTCCGCATCCCAAGTAATTCTATTTTGACGGCACAAAAAGACTTTACCGGAATATCCCTGACCTATTTCCGCAGCACAGGAACACAGAATAGATTGTTACAGAAGGCCGGCTCCATACATCGAGTGATGGCGCACGCACACTTAAACACGCTTCACGTACAGCAAGTGCCAGCGAACTCAATCAATCAATAAATCTGCCTAACTATGTTAGGATCGGCTTGCAATCTAACAGGATGCAGCTGAATACCAGTAGTCTACATAACATGGAGCGACTGCCTGACCGACCTCCACAACCCAGTTACTGGGTAACACATGTTATCCTTTGGTAAGACTGGTTGTCAAACTTCTGGGCTTCTGATTACCCGTAACGACTGTCAAAAATTTAGGAATGATAGCCAGGACCAACGGCTTAACGTGCTTTCCAAGGCAAAATGGGGTCTCGATATGTAATGGATGATCACCCATTCACGAACCGACCGCGGCCAGCGTAGCTTAAATTTCCAATCTATTTTAAATTTCCGATTTATTTGGGATCGTTGTACGTATGCGTCTATGAGTGCGTATGCCTGTTTTAGCTCGCTTTATTAATCCGGCCTTCTGTTCTGTACTACTCTGTGGCAGAAGGAGTCCAGTAACACCTTATATTCGTTCCATTCGCTGAAACACCGACATTCTGTGAGCCTCACCGGTTTCCGATGATTTTGCAGTTTCGCTCAGCGGATTTTTGTAAAAGGAAAATTTTATTTTTGGTTGGATGAAGCAGTGAAAATTGGTTGGTCATTTATTTTGAGATATGTGGGTAAATCATTTTTAAATTAAGTGGCGTATTATTAATACTGTAACGCCTTCAAGTACCCATTTAAATGTGTATTTTGTCAGTGCGCTGACGAATAACTAGAATAACCAAGGGCTTAGTTGAGTTTTCGAAGATAACTTAGTTATAATGACCAAGTTCTTAGTCGAATCTACGAAGATGAATTATTTGTAATGACCAAGTTCTTAGTGGAATCTACAAAGATGAATTAGTTATAGTAGTCATTTTCATATTTATATTGACCAAGATTATAGATGAATCTATTAAGTTGAATTCGTCATATTGGTAATTTTCATGTTAACTTTGACTAAGGTTCTAGTTGTTCTAGTTAAGAAGCAGATAGTAACAGCAATAAAAATCACCTTATTTGATTTATCTAACGTCTTGTTAGGCTCGTATGGAATCAAGATTCTTGATTGCAATAATCACAATCTTGTTAGGAGCAATCAATTTTTTTTTAGAGTGTGACGTGTCAATTTTCTTAAATCATAAACGTGGTCTTCTGGCGAAACAAGCCGCGGTGTGAACAACCTCGTAATTGAGCTGAAGTCACCGCAGTCATTCGAAACATGGGTGACCATTTTTAACAAATCGAAGTTTATTAATAATTTGTTTATGTCCAACATTGTTAATACGGTTAACGACAAAATATTATAGTTTTTCACATTTAAACACGGGTTTATCCTAAAGAAAGGGCTTTTGGCTAAGTAATAACGGCCGCACGAGTCGAACAATCAAGTTAAGCTATGCTTGTCACTGTTGGTCTGTGGATGGGTTGGTGGTGAGCTTCGGAGCCACGTTAAGCCGTTGGTCCCGGCTGTCATTCGTGGATCTTTGACAGTCGCTACGGGTCGTCAGAAGCCCGAAAGTCTGACAACCAGTTTTGTCAAGGGGTATCGTGTTAACCAATAACTGGGTTATGGAGGTCAGATAGGCAGTCGCTCCATGTAAAGTTAGCTGCATCTGGTTAGACTGGAAGCCGACCCCAACATAGTTGGGTAAAGGCTAGGCAGATGATTTGATTCTAAAGAAAACCCCAATAGGTACCTACCTAATGCCGAGTATTTGCACGGTAATAATATTTTTAAAGAAAAGTCTACGCTAGACTAGATATCTGGAAAGAATGCCGCTGTCACAGCGAAGCATATAAGCTACCTTTATCCGGAGCGCGGGAAAATTCTTTTGGTTACGATGACATTTTCTTTTGAAGCGGAAAGTGGAAGGCCGATATTGTTTTTATTCTTCGGCTTGTGATGTAATAACAGGCCATTGGAAACCTGCATCTTATTGCGTCACACTATCAATCATAATCTGAATCATTTTGAACGATATTACTAATCCATTGATTCATATGTTCGAAAACTGTCTGCTCAACAACGTAAATAACGCAATGAATGTTGTTGAGCTGTCAAAATGAAAGCCGTTCTATTAGTTTGTTACGCAAATACTCCGCTGTTTTTCATTAAAATAGTTAATTCTGTACGGTAAATATTTTATTTTGTTAACGTACTCGTAAAAATCATTTTGTAATTTTCGAGTAGGTATAATGTAACTATAAGTTTAAAGATGCGAAATTATTAAAGTAAGTCGTAAATAAGTGTGCGTTGTCCTTAATTTGTAAAAAAAAAACATAAAGATGCCATAAACTTTTCTTTTCATTACTCTTTTTTTTTATAATATGTCGACAATTCGTTTTCCATTCTTTGTGACCAGTATCAACATGAGTATTATGGAAGACCTAAAACGTGACAGCAAAAAGAAGCAAAAAAAACAAACATTTTTTAGGACCTACTAAAATAATAAAATTTTAATAGTGAACTTTGTTGTAGTTTTTCTTTATGCCGTTTAGTTTCCACTTAAATCCAGTGTGGTTAATTGTGTATCGGTTACATTTCAAGAAAATCCTCGATAAATTAAAAACAAAAAAAAAATACTGTAACAATAAATTGCTGTATATTTAAAAGACACAGTTTGAAAGTTAATATCCACGGAAAACGTACTAAATGCTGAATAATCTTTTTACATTGACATTTCAGCTTCAGTTGTGAATAGCATAAACCCACGGAAATGACAACGTATTAAATAAAGCCGACATTTTCTCCCATTCCCCTCAAATATTGATGACCAATACCTATACCTATACTCAAACCGGTATTTATTCCGCTGTACACCGGAGTTCCGGCATCCGATATTCCGGAATGCATTCCGTATATCTCAACGGTTATTATTCGAATATTCGCATACCTAAGCGGGCGGCCATGAAACCCGCTTGGGCCCGAATTACCACGAAGATGGCCGAAGCGAAAATCAGGTTAAGTGATTTCGCAAATGGATGATACGTATGAATTTGTAATTATGTTATATTTTCGCTTATCATGCTATTGAGGAACGGAAGTTGGTGATTTAGACGTTTAAAATTACTGACGTAGATTTGGGCGGGTCGCACCGCATTGCAAAAACAAAACCCTCCTACATCACTTTCGACTGTCTCGTTGGTGTGGCGTACGCAAGCACTACTGCTGAGCATGAGGTCCTCTCATGGAGGTCACTGATCAATTTGCACCTTTCTCGGGCGCCCGGTGCGTCCTGCGGGAGGGGTGAGGGGATGCGGCTTCTCTCTCCCGCTCGGCTGCCTCCTTTGCAGACATGACATCCTCGCAATAGGAGACAACCCCGTCCCATGCGCTCCCGCTCTCCACCATCGATTGAACGACGGCCGGGAGCGAGAGATCGCTGCCGCCTATTGCCACGATGAGTTCCCGGTGCAGCCCTGCCCAAGCAGGGCACTCCTCAAATGTGTGCTGCGCCGTATCCTCAAGGCAAGCCTCACAGTAGTGACACACTGGTGTCTGCTCCCGACCTATACGACACAGGTACTTCCCAAAGCAGCCGTGGCCAGAGAGTACCTGTGTCAGCCGGAAGCATGAGGTCCTGAGTTCTATTTCCAGGTTGGGCTAGTGCTAGCAAGTTAGAGAAAAACTTATTGAAATTGCCTAAGGCGACGTAGAGGAGCCCGCAAGCCTGCGTTCGTACGACTAGGAGTGACGGCGAAAACAGGTCGCGTGCGCGCACCTCCAAGTTGAAAATCTATTAAAGAAATTAGAAAATTGTAGTAGCTTGATTTGCTGGCGTCTGTACGTTATTGAACGGACAACATTTTTGAACATATGAAGCAATGGATTAGCAATATCCTTGAAAATGATTCAGATTGTGATAGACAGTACGCAATTAGGGCGCAGGGCCATGTCTGGAAGGGCCTTTTGTACAAAGTGCAGCTATGAATAGACCTTTTTTTTTTGTCGCTGAGAAATACATTACGCATCCCCGCTCGGAACGAGACGGGGTATGTGGGACTCCTGTCGGAATGACACCGACAGTATATATACCCACTTAAACTCAGCGGCACATCGCCGTGATGGGAGGGCCATGGGAAACCGGCTCAGCCTTTACTCATACCGACACTCCTCTTCCCCTGCGGCCCCACCGCGTCCGCCATCAGACGGTGGCGACCCCGTCAAGGCCGCGAAAGGTAGGGAGAGCGGCCACCGCACTCCTCTCCCGCCGCGGCCTCCAATCCTCAGCCGCGATGCCTCCCAAACGACATCGCGGCCCGCATCAGTTGCGATGTCGCCCAAGCGGCACCGCAACCTACGCCGCTACGTCGTCGGCTTAGTGGCAAAGCCAAAAATGACGAGCGACCCCTCCTCGGGTTCCTCTAGGCTTCACCGTGGCTCCCCAAGCCACGGCTACTGAGCCCCCCCCGCCTCGACAATGCGCGAACCCACCGGGGGGAGCTATGTGTTGACCTTTTTTTTTTTTTTCCGGGGTGGAAAATCCTCATGGATGTCCGCCGCCCTGGGGCGGGCGACGGGGTCTGTCAGACTCTTACTGACTGAGTTGACCTGTCCCAACAGACGGCATGCATCCATCAGTCATCGTGTAGCTCAACCCATTTTATTACTAGCTGCGCCCCGTGGTTTCACCCGCATAAGTTTCGATCCCGTGGGAATATCGTGATAAAAAGTATCCTATATATTAATCCTGGTTATAAACTATCTGTGTGCTAAATTTCATCCAAATCCGTTCAGTAGTTTTGACGTGAAAGAGTAACAAACATCCTTCCATCCATCCATACAAACTTTCACGTTTATAATATAAGTAGGATTATGAAATTTGAGACACAGACAGACCATAACCTGGGTAAGTACATAGGCTACTTTTCATCCTGGATCGCAGACAAACTCGCGGACAACAGCTAGTACTTAGGAACATAAGAACTGAACAGTTGGGATCCATTATTCGACAGCCAATCTAATTTATCAATGGATCCCGACTGTTCAGTTGTTATGTTCCATTATAAGAATACTAGCTGCGCCCCGCGGTTTCACCCGCATAAGTTTCGATCCCGTGGGAATGTCGGGATAAAAAGTATCCTATATGTTAATCCTGGTTATAAACTATCTGTGTGCTAAATTTCGTCAAAATCTGTTCAGTAGTTTTTGCGTGAAAGAGTAACAAACATCCATACATCCATACATACAAACTTTCGCATTTATAATATTAGTAGGATAGGATATTTTATTTTCTTCAATAGTATTCATTCAATAATTTATAGAATTTTATACCACCGGACATCTAACAAGTGCTTCTTTTTTTCTTTTCAGTTTTTTTTATTATGTACGTAATTTGGTTCACTTTTTACGGAGTCAGGTTTTTTGATTTTTTGATTTTTTTTTGAACATTATGATGCTATGGATTAGCAATATCCTTCAAAATTATTCAGATTGAGATTGATTGTGTGTTACGCCATTAGGGTGCCGATCTCAGTCTCGATCTGTCAATAATACCTCTAATTTCCATACATTTTGACAAGTTTTTGACATTTGTTTGTCGCTGAGATGAGACTGCAACTAGATTTTGAACGTTTTAAGTTACGAGAATTGCCCCTCAGAAATCCTGCTAAACTCAATTCCTAACTACCAACATACAATTTCTAACTACCGTCTAATTCTACCAACCGACCCACCAATAGCTACTAAGTATTCAAACTGTCCGATACCAATAAAGCGGAATAAACTCATTAAGTGTTGCCAGACGCAAGTCTGAGTTATCTATTTCGGGAATGAACCTGATCGACTATTTACTGGCAAACTTGCCGTGGTTATGAATTGGTTGATGATATTTTAATATCGAGACTTAAGGGAAATACTCACAGAGGTACGGTCACCAAAGGAGATCACTAACCAGGGTCGTCTGATAAAGTAGAAGTTTAAGAAACGGATTGATGTTTTCGGTTTTTTTTTTTTATTAAATTATTAGAAAACAAACAGTTCATTTAAAACCAACTAAATTTCATTCGAAATATCCATCGGTTTCTTACTAAACTTCAAGTATATCCGACGACCCAGGGTTGTCTACTCCGAAGTGCAAAGTGCGAATGTTCGGATCGGACCGACACATGGCCGAACCGAATATTATTGAAAAATGCGAAAAAAGTTGGGATCGGCTCAGTTGGGTCGGGACCATAGTCAATATTCGAAAGAGTGTAGGAGAGTAGGATCGGGTCCGACCGAACCAAATAGTAACTTCGTAGCAGGAACCGGCCGAACATTCGGCCGATACTACTTCGGAGTAGACCCCCTGTATTGTCCTACACACACATTTCACAAAAATGTAACCACTATTTACTATTTTTAACAATTGGTTGAATTTAACTACGGATAAAAAAATCGGCCGTTAGTGTCTGCCACAGCAGTAGCAGAGTTGCTCAGTATTAACGACCATGACTTACAAGTTGTAGGGTCATAGGTTCGAACTCAGATAGGCGCTATAATTTGTGTAAATTGTTACATTACTACTGCTCTCAAAACGGTGAAGGAAAACATCGTGACGAAACCGGCATGTCCTAGAACAAAAAATTCGAAGACATGTGTCATCTAACTCACTGGGCCCACGGGGTAGATTACAACCCACTCCCTCTCAGTGAGAGGAGGCTTGTGTCCCAGCAGCAGTGGGACCGTTATACTTATGTACTGTACTTACATGGTACTAAAACGTATTTGCTGAAAATTGACAATATTATTACCTCTTTTTTTTTTTTTTTTTGAGGATGGGAAATCATCAAATGACCCCTCCCGCTGGGTGGAGCGGAAGGGAGTGTCAGACTCTTACTGACTAAAACCCACCCGTGTTCCTTCCTTAGCCCTTTCTGTTCCAGGGCAGCGGTAACCCTTTCGGAAGATCCCGCCGCCCAATATTATTACCTCTGCGTATCCCTTTGAGGAATATAGGTTTGATGTTGATTCTGATATGGACCTGGACCTGGATGATTCTGGTTGAAATGTTTGTCAAAAAATGGCTGTTCCATACATTTTCGTCGGTTTCATAATATGAAACGGCAGATTTTTTTTATAACCGACCAGAAATGTCTACGCTAGGGGGTATCAAGAATCATGTGTTGAATTTATGGTTACAGGATGCGCGTCGATGTGCCAGCCATGCTGTATTATTAATTTTTGTAGGATTATAACATAGCTGAGAACAATGTATGCAAAAGAGAGAGAGAGTGAGAGAGAGAGAGAGAGAGAGTGAGAGAGAGTGTGAGAGAGAGAGCGGGGGCGGAAGCGGGGTGTGTGTGTGTGTGTTTTTGATTGTGTTTTGTTTAGTTTAGTTGTATGATCTTTCTGTACGAGTCGCAATAAATACTTTTTCTTTCTTTCAAAAAAACCCATTCATATTTGATTCGACCTAGAATAAAAATAGTATCTATTCCTATTTCAGTCCAATCTATACACAACAGAATCAGCTCCTGGTGTCAGTTTCTAATAAAAACAGGTATCCACTATCTCTCCGGCTGGTTTTCGCTTCGTGGCTCAAACTTCCGTATATTGCAGTCCACGGAATAGCAATAGATGAGGTAACCTTTGAAACTCACTTTCGAAGCCGGTAGATTCAAACTCAAACTCAAATCATTTATTTCAATTAAACCATTTACAGGCACTTTTGAATTGTCAAAATTAAATAGTCGGTCAGATAATCAGAAAGTTGAAGCTAGTCGCCCATTCCAAAAACGTAGATCTCTATGGAGAAGAACGGGCAAGAAACTCCACGGACACTCTTTTAAATCAAGATATTATTTTTTATTATTCATAATTTGAAGGGAATTTTGAGGAGCGTTCTGCGCAAAACAGACAAGCTTTTTTGCTTCCTTGGGATGGAAAAGGGCATCACTCATTATAACAGTACCGCTCCGACCCAGCAGATAACTTGTTATTCGAGTTAGGATTTTAAATCAACTGCATTAAAGTATATTTACTGATGATGATAGGTACAGAATAGTGGAGAATATAGTGGTAGAGATCCACCACTATTCATTCATTGATCCTCGAGAGCGAGCTGTTAATAATGTCAGTCTCTAGCATCAGCAGTGAAATTCTGTAACCATCTCACCGTGAAAACTTAGGTGAAGTGAGCGTGGAGTGAGCTGTCATTCCAACTAATGCTAGGGATTGACACTATTGACAGCTCACTCTAAGCTCACT
Source organism: Apamea crenata (assembly GCA_949629185.1). Lineage (NCBI taxonomy): Eukaryota > Metazoa > Arthropoda > Insecta > Lepidoptera > Noctuidae > Apamea > Apamea crenata. The sequence continues at coordinate 4,583,791 of OX451380.1, read as the reverse complement.
TCACATAACATTTCACGGTGAGATTTTTACAGAATCGATCGGCAGGTGGAATGATAGTTCACTTCACCTAGATTTTCACGGTGAGTAACCACAGAAATACTTCTAAAAAATAAAAACACTATTCAACACCCATTCCAAATTCAAAAACTATAATAGGTTATCATCATCAGCATCATCTGCCTACAGCAGTCCACTGCTGGACATAGGCATCTTCAAATTGCACGCCATTTCGGTCGATTTTCGGCAAATCTCGTCCAGCTATAACCACCCTGCGAAGATTGTGGCTCTATGTAGCCTGACGGCTTCCTAGTCCTACCTTACGTTTGCCGCTTTGCGTTCTCCACTCAGGAACACATCACCCCAACAGTCAACGGTTCTACGGCTAACATGGCCGGCCCAGTCAGCACTTCAGCTTGCTTTGCTTATAATGTAATAAAAAAATGGAACAGAATTTGTTTGAAATAATCTGCCATGATAACACGGGAGAAACAGCCCGTCCGTTCACAGTTATTTTACCTCTGACAGCTGCAACATAACAGCGACCTTATTGTAAGAAGCATAAAAATCACAATAATTTTGACAAGACATGTCAGTGGCAGCAACATAACAACGACCTTATCTTAACGAGAATAAAGATCACTGATTTGAACAGTGATGAAAAATCAGAGGTAAACTGTGTAAGTAAGTTCGACTTAAAACTCCATGGTACCGGCTGCCAGTATTTCGAACGTTCCCAGAATTCAAATCGTCAGATTGTTTGTTCGTCGAGTTTGTATTTCGAACTGAAGGAACCGATGCATTGATGACATTCCTAGCTTACGTTGCGTTGTGTTACGCAGATTGGATGTACGGACAGCTCTGACCAACAATGGTATTGGACGGCAAATGATTTTAGGCGAAGACTGGATGGATGACTTGTCAGTACGTTTTTGTGTAAACGCAGGGATGCTTGGTGAGATATCCAATTAATGCAGGCGTCTGTGCCTACTGGTAAATAAGTTCTAACGTATTGTACATTCAATTACAAATAACTGAAATATATTGTGTATATTTTTTCAACCTCAATTAAAGTTCAATAGTGAATAGGGTACAATGGGGCTGGCATATTCGTATGGACACAAAACCCCTTTTGAAAACAAAGAATTTTAAAAAAATAAACAAAAAAATGTGAACGGCGAAATGTGGGAAGTGAGATAGAACAATAAATATTAAGAATAGCCGTTGTTAAAAACTAGCACAATCCGTTTTAGTTAACTGTTTCGGTGAGGCGGAAAACTGGGAGTTATAGTACCAACTTGGGAGAGTTTAGCCCAACAGTGAACTAAGATAAATGGGGCGAATGCCAATGAAATACTTAGGAGACCATGGGTTGAATCTTGTAAAAGATGTTTCTTATCTAAAATAATAATACAAAATAACACTTATTATTACAAAGAGACAAGATTTGATTTTTAAAATTCGTTGCTCCATTCATTTTGACCGCGTAGGTATTGCACTTTTGTGGGAAACATAAGATTTTTTTTAAATAACGGCTAACAAAATCTACGCAGCGGGGTCCAGAATCATGTACATTGATCGCAACGATATAACCGATCAAAACAAATTGATACAAACTGAATTGCCTCGATTACTTTACGACGGTAATTTTTATATCGATTCCTTTTGGGCACTTGTTCGGAACTGAAAGCTCATCATTAACTTACACAGTTTCATAATAATACATGGCATAAAATATTACGTACGTAACATTTTACGTCATTTGCCGCTATCTGCATGTTATTTATCGTAATTAACGTGTACCGACGGCTAATAACTTAATTATAAAGCTCGATACTAATGAGGGTTTACGCTCAATGCATTAACGGAGCGTCGATCTGCTGGGGGATGGTCCCCCCCCCCACCATCCCCCAGCAGATCGTTGTATTATGAACGTAAGTGATAGGTAAAGCTGGTAGAAATGTGGATGTATTTGTTTTGATTTCGGTGTAAGACGAGAGAATAATATCTAATTATAGCTGATTTAAGTGAATAGTCTATTTATTTTTATTTTTTTACTTTCACCATTCATATTTTATTAGTAACTTGCTTGCTCGTGACTTTTTCATGGCATCGCGTGTCTTGTTGCGTGATCTTGTTCCTCTGACGTACCTGCTAGAAGTATTTGCATTTGACATTCTTAACATAGCGTAACCTAAACATATTTCCTCCATAGAGCTATTGTTCGAGAATGATAAGTGACTTCTCGTTTTGAATTTTGAATTATTTCCCTCTATATCGACATACGTGACTCCTTTGTTTCGTATTTCGTATATTTCGCGCTATTTTAAAACGATAAAAAGATTGTGTATTGGATTTTGAGAAATTGTGAGACTATTTTCAAGTAAGTATTTGACTTTCATTCAAATTTTTTGTTCAAAGATATTATAAAGAGTCGTTATCGTAAAGGGTACTGCTTTATTGGTGGTAGCAAGCACGACGGGCGAGCTTAGCGTCCTGGGTAGGTTTGATTCCCGGGTCGGGTGTTTGATTTTGTTACGGGTTGGTATGGTATTAGGCTCGACCACTATTAAATTGAACTTCTATGTTAACTAGTGAAAAATGTTTGAGAAAGTACAAAATTTACTTATTCTTTTTTTTTTATTTAAAAAAAAAACGTAATTTAACGTAACGTAAACGTTGGTTCGTGGGAAAAAAAACAAGAAGAGACAATAAAAAAAAAACTTAAAATCATAACATATCACCACGCCTGTAATCCCCGAAGGGTAAGCCAGAGATGAACCAATAGTACACCCACATTCCGCCGAAACGCTTAAATGGAATTGGGCTGGACACATCTTCCGCATATCAGACGATCAATGGGCCAAACGCAGGACCCAATGGGTAAGGACATCGCGGCAGGCCCAGATGGAGATGGCGGGATGAGCTGGACTCCTTTAATAAAGATTGGTTCTGAGCAGCTCTGGACAGAGAGGTGGAAGGAGAATAGAGAGCCCTTTGCCCAGCAGTGGGACATTAATGGCATCTCTATGATTTTTTAGGGTTCCGTACCTCAAAAGGAATAACGGAACCCTTATAACATCACTTCGTTATCCGTCTGTCAAGACCCTTTTTCCTAGGAACGCGGTGAGTTATCAAATTGAAATTAATATCAAATACTCATGACAGCAATCGCTTAAAGCAGTGAAAAAATCAAACTTCTACGTCAACGCAATCAAAAGATATGGATACGAAAACCGTAACTTTGTTAATCCTATCACAAAAAATAGGAAAAATATTCGAGACACGATTCCCGTGATAAACTATTTACATACCTACCGACAAGTTTGTACGGAACCCTCGGTGCGCGAGTCCGACTCGCATTTGACCGGTTTTTATTACTTAAAATTAGTACCGAAAATCCCTAAACTTTCTCCTCTCAACAACTATCTAAGTATCTAAACTTCCTACACGTACTACATTTCGGTCAAATAAATCCCATTTACCTACTCCGTAATGTTGCGGTCGTAAACCGAACCGAACCGGTTTAGGGCCCATAAACCGGTTTCAAAAGGGAATTTTTGGCATTGGGACTTTAGGATACTAAAAACGATGAAAGTAGGCTGTAAAAAGATATCTGTGGTTTTTAGATTTTTAGGGCACTTTGAATATTTTTTAGGCTCTAGTTTTTGTTAAAGATTTCTCTCGTCTGCGTGACTGACAAATAAATTAGAGATATCACCAATAACGTTGCCGATCTTTGCTGATCAGGCAAAAGTCCACGACACTACGTACCTAAATTTGAATCGTGACATATTCGTCAAAAATGTAAACAAATATCTATGAGTTTATGTAAAAATAACTTTAATTCCTACACAATAAAGTTCAGTTTACGCTACACCTTCAAACATTTTTATAACTTTTGCAATAGTGCTAGTCACTTTGAAATCAACTTAATTTCCATTAAAATAAAGTTGATATTTACATATTTAACTTGAAATAACGTCAATTTGAAACATAAATAAAAATTGGGTATACCTACTTTGCATTGGTAGCCCCGTGTTAACGACCGCGACTTACGAGTTGTAAGTCACAGGTTCGAACCCAGACAGGCGCTTTACTTTGTGTAAATTATTTCATCACCACTGCTCACAAAGCGATGAGGGAAAACATCGCGAGGAAACCTAGGGGTCTACTCCGAAGTAGTATCGGCCGAATGTTCGGCCGTTTCCTGCTACGGAGTTACTATTTGGTTCGGTTGGTTCTGATCCTACACTCCTACACTCTTTCGAATATTGACTATGGTCCCGACCCAACTGAGCCGATCCGAACTTTTTTCGCATTTTTCAATAATATTCGGTTCGGCCATGTGTCGGTCCGATCCGAACATTCGCTCTTTGCACTTCGGAGTAGACCCCCAGCATGTCCTAGAACCAAAAATTTGAAGATAATGTGACATCTACCAACCCGCACTGGGCCTGCGTATTAGATTACGGCCCACTCCCTCTCACAGAGAGGAGGCCTGTGTCTGAGCAGTGGCAACATTATAGGTGGATTATGAGGGTACGTTTTAAAATCCCGACATTTCATAATACCTATGACTGAAATGACGTCCAAAACAACGGAATTCAATATACCGAAAGTTTTAAATGCAGATAGCCGTTTGTATAGAAACATAAAATGTCCAAATGCCCGAAAGAATGAAACCCCGAATGGACGAAATCATAACCCGAACATATATTATTTTTGAACATAAAAACAAACATTATAGACACATGTTTTGAATATTGACATTTTAACCTTAGGTATTCTAATTTCGACGTCCAAATATGTACCCTATCATACATACCTATTATGTTAAGCTCCTTTTTTATCATTGTCTTAGAGATTTTATGCTTTGGAATGTAATTTCGGGATTTTAAACTTCGGGATATGGATCTTCGGGATTTTAAGCTTTCGTGCAAATGAACTTTCGGGATTTAAAACTTTCGACCAAACAATCATTCGGCGTTTAATTTTTCGGGCTTTCGTCCATAGGTATTTTGAAATTCAGTCTTTTGAATTTCGGTATTGTAATACGTACCCGATTATGATGATGAAAAAATACGGAAAAAAAGTAAAACCTTCAAAGTAACATTATTAAGAGATCCTGACATTCTTATAAATATCTCCAAAATAAAGTAGAAGTTCATATATTATATTTTTGTCACTAGGGTCGCTAGCCCTATTAAATGAGACTTCCTGGAGAAATGTGGGCGTACTATGGGTAGTGTCGGTTATTGCGATTTCGTAATATCGATTTAAATGTCGAAGCATCATGCTGAGATAGGAGCCTTTTGGCCTTATAAGGACTTTGTTTCATTTTTCCTTTTGTTATTTTTTTTATATAATTTGTTTTATTTTTATTTTTAACCGTGTTTAGTTTAGTTTAGTTTATGATCCTGTACGAGTCGCAATATATACTTTTTCTTTCTTTCTTTCTTTCTAATAGAAAATGTGTTTGCAATTCAAATTAAATTATAACTTTACGAACAAATTAACTGTAGGTACAGTCACGAGCAAAAGTATGTATACACTCGGCTTTATTCGAAAGCGATTTACTCCTTTATTTTTTAATGAAATTTTATGTTATTACGAACATAGCATTTTCGAACGCATAGGTTTATGTAATGTGTCGTATTTCAACGTTGGATTCGTTATTTCATGAAAAAATCGCATTTGGAAGTTGCCAAGTGTTGACATATTGGTGCTCGTGAAGGTACACGACACAACGATACGAACGCGGGACAGTTTCTGAGCACATGTAGTCCGTACGATGTCCAATGACCAAGAGAGACTGTTCCACACCGCTGTATCACTCCGCACGAACTCAGGCCAGACTCTGTCGAGCGCCACCTGGTGGCGCTGGCGTCCCGATCAGTCAAACGATAGACCACCGCATTTCCGACGTATATTATGCTAGCTGCGCGCCGCTGTTTCACCCGCACAAGTTTGGATCCCGTGGGAATATCGGGTAAGTATCCTATGTGTTGATTCTGGTTATAAACTATCTGTGCCAAATTTCATCCAAATCCGTTCAGTACTTTTGGCGTGAAAGAGTAACAAACATCCATCCGTTCATACAAACTTTCGCGTTTATAATATTAGTAGGATTTCCGTAATAACCGCAACCGAAAATATTAGGTGTCTCTCTTTAATAAAAAAGTAAACTTTGTCACAACCAACACAACAAATATTTTCCTACCCCCAAAGAATGCAAATTACCTATTTATCATTTATCGAGAGACGGGAACGGAATGACATATACTAGAGCTTTCATTTTATTTGAATATTTTATCGATATGTTTTCGAGGGAAAATGATCTAAACTCTTTCCTTCCGTATGTACCTATAGGAAATTTCGTTTCCTTATCGTACGAAAATTAGGAGTATTTGGTTAACGTCAGACAGGAAAAGTGTTATGGGATTTCGAAAATTTATTTATTTATTAAATAAGAGGAAGAATGTCCTACCGTGATACAGTTTCGACTAGTACGAAGGACAGTGTGAATCGAATGCTACAACCTTAATAACAATATCAGTGTAAATCATTTTTGGTGAGTGATTAGTGCTTAAATACTAAATAATTATCACGTGACGTAGGTACTTAAGGAACAACATTTATAAGACGTTAGAAAGGTGAGAAATATAATATTCGTGCCCGGAATGCTACCTCATCATAATTATTTTTCATGTTTTTTTTATGTATGATTATTTTATTTTATTTCATGTTTTGATTGTTATTTCTTTTCTTTTTGTTTGTGTCGAATCATATGTTGCAATGGTTTATTTTATTTCTTGTTTTGATTGTTGTTTTTATTTACATAAGTATAATTGCATGCTGCACTGGTTGACGTCATCACGTCAACGCCGGCTGCCGCTGAAAACCAGCGCTGGGGCTCTGTCTCGTATAGGGTCTTAGCATTATGCTGAGCGATGGCCGTTTTGCGTGAATGTGACGCATGTTTACCTCCCAATTTTTTTTTTTTGTGTGTTTGTTCTTTTTTTTTATGCGTTATGTTTGCTGCAAATAAATGTATTTTCTTTCTTTTTCTTTCTAATATCACAGTATTGGTTAGTATTTGAGTGCAGGATTTGCGTTTGTAGTGTCTACCTACCAAATGTTAAAAATACCTAATCGTATGGTTGTACATACTTTTATGATGCAATAAAGTTATTATTTATTTATTTAACTACGAGTATATTACTATTAATAAGGCTGGAGAGTTTATTTGTTTGTTTGAAAGCGCGTACCTCTGGAACTACCAGTTGGATGTGGAAAATTCTTTTTGCGTTTGATAGCCTAATTCTTGAGGAAGGCTATATGCTATTTAACATCACGCTAAGACTCTTAGAAGCCGAGCAAAAAGAAAAAACGTCAGGAAGAACGCTAAGCAAAAACGAAGTAATAGCGGGGGCTGGGTGGGTCGGGAGAGCAAGAGATTTCACGCGGACGAAGTCACGGGCAGATGCTAGTCCTACTTCCTACTAATATTATAAACGCGAATGATTGTATGGATGGATGTATGTATGGATGGATGGATGGATGGATGGATGAATGGATGGATGGATGGATGTTTGTTACTCTTTCACGCCAAAACTACTGCACGGATTTGGATGAAATTTGGCACATATATAGTTTATTACCAGGATTAACACATAGAATACTTTTTATCCCGATATACCGCGGGGCGCAGCTAGTATTGTATAAACATAACATCACGTCTGTATTCCAAAGGGTTGGGCAGAGGTGTAAAGTAACCCCAACATTTCGCCAGTGATGTTCATATACCATGTAAGACCACGTCCACCCCAAAAAATTATGTCATCAAATCATCATGGATTGTTTTTTCATGTTTAGATATCAAAACCCATCACGTTTGCGGAGTTTCGCTACCTAATTTCATTTAATCATGTATTATACTGATAATACAGGGTAAAAAAAGAGTTTAAAAAGGTAGAATTTTTTTCAATAGTCACAGTACAAAAAAAATTTGGTAGTTCACATTCTCGCCCCATTCATAATAAAATAAAATTATAATTTCAATTAAATTCCTTACAAAAACAAACTCATACGCTCCATTGTTAGAAATTCAGGAATTCTGACCTTTCAGACTTCAGACCTTTTTCAAAGCTTTTCATATGAAAGGCCGCTAACTCACAAGTACTTGAAATAAATGAGAAATTAGTTGTGTAGGTGATAATTAAGCCTTTTCACATCTTGCCTTTACATCTCTTGTTCTCCCGACCCACCCAGTCCACGCTATTACTTCGTTTTTGCTTAGCGTTCTGCCTGACGTTTTTTCTTTTTGCTCGGCTTTAAGAGTCTAGCATATAGCCTTCCTTCAGAATTAGGCTATCAAACGCAAAAAGAATTTTCCACATCCAACTGGTGGTTCCACAGGTACGCGCTTTCAAACAAACACATAGATTGTGACAGCAGTTTATTTCATCACCACTGCTCTCAAAACAGTGAAAGAACCGGATGTCCTAGAACCAAAATTTCGAAGACATGTGACATCTACCAACCCGCATTAGGCCCGCGTGGTAGATTACAGCCCACTCTCTCTCAATGAGAGGAGGCCTGTGTCCCAGCAGTGGGAACATTATAGGCATTGAATCAGCCGATTATGCTAATTTAAAATTACTCTCAAGTTAAGTTTATTTTAATTTTATTTATTTTATTTGATTCAGACACAGTGATCCATATTCATATTAGTATAATTAAAAATTATGTTAGTAACCAAAGATTAAAATACATGCAAAAATAATACTATTATAACTAAAACTAGAATTAAATAACCAGAATACATAAAATAAAATTGTAAAATAAATTAATTAACTAAAATCGCAATCATCTTTAAAATCATTTACTTATTTATTATTATTTATTTTATTCATCATTTGCATAGCCTTTTCCCAACTATGTTGAGGTCGGCTGCCAGTCTAACCGGATGCAGCTGAATACCAGTATTATACATGGTGTGACTAAACTTTCTTTCTTGTATGTAAAGATCTCTTGTGTGTAGAACCGCGGCAAGCGTAGCTTATCCTGATCGATCGACCCGTGCGGCTGTTATTACTTAGCCACAAGCCCCTCAAGTTAAGTTAAATTTATTTTAGAATATAATAAATAAAATAAAAATCATTTATTTCAGAAAAAAAAGTGCACAGGCAAGGCAAGGTTGTTAGTAACAAGAATTTTGTTTATAACTAATGTTAGTAATTAAAAAGTAAATAAAAAGGAAGAAACTAGACACACCATCCACCCCTGCACAGTATGCTCATCGGTCTCGCAACACACGGAGTTCACTAAACCTACTGAGGAGAACAGGGGGTCTACTCCGAAGTGCAAAGTGCGAATGTCCGGACCGGACCGGCACATGGCCGAACCGAATATTAATGAAAAATGCGAAAAAAGTTCGGATCGGCTCAGTTGGGTCGGGACCATAGTCAATATTCGAAAGAGTGTAGGAGTGTAGGATCGGGACCGACCGAACCAAATAGTAATTTCGTAACAGGATCAGGAAACGGCCGAACATTCGGCCGATACTACTTCGGAGTAGACCCCCTGTATCGGTTCTCTCGCCAATCATTCTTAGGACGCTATTCGGGCTCCCCCATACTCGTCGCACCACCGACGAAACTTTTTTACGTATAATCGCGTAGAAGTCATCTACGCTGCCGTCAGCAAACATGCCGGATGCACTGCAACATCGTAATACCTTAGTATAATACCTTAACAACTCGATGATACACTGACTGGTTTGAAAACGATAATTGATAAGAAATAGACAAACATCGAATCCCAAATGTTTGAGAGAATCAAACTTGAGAGATATCATTCAACTTCAGGGTTTTCCTACAACCATTTCCTTAATCACTAACGCTTTCTCGATTATCCTCCATCTGTCGCCTGCCACTAAGAGGTTCCCTAATGGCACCTTTAGTGACAAATACTGCAAGATCAGTCGGCTTCGTTAGTGGTGACCTCAGGAGAGTTTGTCCCACTATTTATCCTTGTACCACTTAGCAATCTATTGACGTTGATAACTATATATGTATTTCGCCAAAATGTCTTGTATGTAGAGCAGTGGTAGCCCAGTGGTAACGGCCGAGACTTACGAGTTGCAGGTCGTAGGTTCGAACCCAGACAGGCGCTTTACTTTGTGTAAATTATTTCATCAGCGCTGCTCTCAAAACGGTGAAGGATAACATCGTGAGGAAAACGGCATGTCCTAGAACTAAAACTTCGAAGACTGTGAGATCTACTAACCTGCTCTGGGCCCGCGTGGTGGATTACGGCCCACTCCCTCTCACATAGAGGAGGCCTGTGTCCCAGCAGTGGGAACATTATAGGCCGATTATGTTATGTTGTTTTGTATGCATCACATTACCTAATATAGCATCACGTCTTTATTTCCCGAAGGGTTGGGCAGAGGTGTAAAGTAATACCAACATTTCGCTAATTATGTTTAAGTAATACCAAAATTTCGCTAGTTATGTTTAACTAATACCAACATTTCGCTAGTTATGTTTAAGTATTACCAACATTTCGCTAGTTATGTATAGTAATACCAACATTTCGCTAGTAATGTTTAAGTAATACCAACATTTCGCTAGTTATGTTTAAGTCCCGTGTACAGTCGCCGGCACGTAACTTGGCAAGGTTTTGGCGTAGTGGGAGTAAGTTGGCGCATGTACACTTAGTGCAATAAGAAAATGGTCAATTTTATTGCTTGTCATTATAGTATGGTTATTGCCATAGTTTATTTATAAACATGTTGGTTTACAAGAAAGTTGAAAAAAGGAAAAACGAATTTAAGGAGTCTTGCCAAGTTACGTGCCAGTTACTGTAATAGGGGCGTATTGCCACTAGCCGGGTTCAAATCCAGACTCAGACACAGACTCAGGGGCTATTATTGGAAAAACATCGTAGTGGAAATATCCAATAACACTTTGCCAATCTGGAAATCCAAATGCAACTTTGGGAGCTGACATATTCGGTGTATTGAATACTTTCATTTGATCCCATAGTATAGATTTCCACTGATTTGGAATGAATAATTTATTTAGCAACTAAAGTCATCATCTGCCCTGTTTTTCCCAACTATGTTGGGGTCAGCTTCCAGTCTAACCAGATGCAGCTGAATACCAGTATTTTGCATGGAGCGATATAGAAGTCAACACATAATAATACTGCCTTTTGAAGGAAAACTTTGGAATATTATGTGACAAATAACTCCCCATTATGTGAGCAGGGATCGCCATAAGGTATGGGGTATCGGAAACCCCAAATTTTTTATATATGGTTACGTTATGACGGTACATGTCAAAGGTAACTGGGAACTCCATTTTGTTAGTAAGGTAAAACTTGCATAGGTTACGCTAAAGAGCCACGGAATCATGGGAAAATACATAGAGTAAAAAAATAATATATTTTAATGAAATAAAAGAAAGCAAAATTGTTTATTCTGCACAAACAAAATAAATAAAGACTTATATTATACACATACAACGTAGTCAAAAACCTCTTACTCAAGCATATAAAAAGTTGTCAGTTTTGTCCATTGCTTGATGTCAGGGCCATGGACCAAAGACAAGACACAATAAACTGACATTGACAATACAAATTAATCCGTGATGCGCTCGCGACACTGGCAGAAATACACTACTCAGTAATCTAGCTAGGAGAGCAGCAATTCACAAAATCATCTGCCTAGCCTTTTCCCAACTATGTTGGGGTCGTCTTTCAGTCTAACCGGATGCAGCTGAATACTAGTATTTCACATGGAGCGACTGCCTATCTGACCTCCACAACCCAGTTACTGGATAATACGATACTCCTTGATAAGACTGGTTGTCAGACTTTCAGGCTTCTGACCACCCGTAACCACTGTCAAACATCCACGAATGACAGCCGGGACTTTCCGAGGCACGGAGGGGTCTTGATGTGTAAAGATGGTCACCCATCCATGGACAAACCGCGGCAAGCGTAGCTTAACCTGATCGATCGACCTGTTATTACTTAGCCACAAGCCCCAAGTACTACCAAACCTTTATGTACACATAATAAATTATTATTATTGTAGTATCTTAAAGTTTAAGAGTCGTTTAAGTATTTTGAGGTTATACTCATTGACTTAACCCACTGATCCAAAAAAGGTTTTATACATCCCTATAAAATTCCAATTACTACAACAGTTATCAAAACCAATGGTTATCAATAAACTTTATATCCGGCGATAAACGTAAAAGTTTTACCATAAAAATATCCAACAATTTAGGTACAGTCAACCTACGGACTAGAGAAACTACGAAAACGAATCTTACTGCTACGAAATAAAGGCGCTTTGAGGATCAAATTGGTATGTTAATGTTACCATGGACGTACGGTTGGCTGTACAGTCTCGTAACACCAATATGTCAACACTTGGCGACTTTCAACTGCAATTTTTTCGTGCAATTACGAATGGAACGTTGAAATACGACACATTACATAAACCTATGGGTTCTAAAATGCTATGTTCGTAACAACATAAAATTTCAATTAAAAATAAAGGAGTAAATCGCTTTTGAATAAAGCCGAGTGTATACATACTTTTGCTCGTGACTGTACCTCCCAATGTGGGTAGTTCAGTTTGTTTTTTCGCGTTAAATCGTGCAGATAAATGGGTTGTTAATTATGCAAGATTTAACTTTATGGGTTAGCTTTTACTCTTAATGTGCTTAACATATAAAGACCTCAGTAACAGCCTGAAGTCTGAATTTATACGCAATCAACTCAGCTTCTCACAGCCCACTGCTGGGCATAGGTTGAGTACTCTGTCTTCCGCGTCCAGTCCGTGCCAGCCACTTTCTTAAGGTCATCGGTGCATCTATCTGGGGGGGGTCTCACGCTACGCTTGCTGATACGCGGTCTCCACTCCAGGACTCGTCTGCTCCACCGGCCATCGGTCCTTCGACAAACATGGCCAACTCACTGCCACTTCAGTTTCCTTACTCTGCAAGCTATGTCGTTAACTCCGTTTATTTTCCGGATAATTTTATTCTGAAGGCCAATTCTCGTAATTTAAAACGTTCAAAATCTAGTCGCAGTCTCATCTCGGCGACAAGCAAATGTGAAAAACTTGTCAAAATGTAGGGAAATTAGAAGTATTTTTTGATAGATTGAGACTGAGATCAGACTGTGAACGTTCTTAAAATTACGAGAATTGCCCCTCTGATTTAGTTTCGAATTTATACCTAGTTAAGTATTGGTAACCCTTATTACACAGGACAAAACACAGTAGGCGAAATGGCTGTGTCTCACGCGTCTGCCAACCCCTCCGGGCCACACAACCATGATGGTAAATTAACTTGATTAGCCAACATCACGTAGACATTTTCATTAAACTACAGACAGACAAACTTTAAGCTCTACATAGAGACCAACCCAACGATGAAAATCTTGAAGTTCACAGAGATAACGCGGTCTAAACTTATGTCTCTAGCAAACATGTTTCAAAGTTTTCACAGTCTCTACATTTCCTGAACAAGTTATAACAAAGCGTCTCTATGTAGAGTGTAGAGAAATGTTATGCTGTGTGTTCTTTTAAAGTGGACTGTGTTTTGTTCTGCTAAGAGCGTAAGAGCTGAATTTTCCATCGCCAGATAATTTTATCCGAGGAATAATTTTGAATTTTCGACAGTTCTTCCATACAAAATCTGTCAGACGTCAATTTTGTTCCACGAATAAAAATTATGTGTCGATTGAAAAATGAGCGCTAAGTAGACTTATTGGTGTGTAGTTTTGAATAACTATACTATAAATGAATGTTGCTAAACATTCAAGTTGATGAAAAAACTAAGAAAATTATCTCCTTTATTTAATTTAAATACTTATGAATTACATTTATAAAATATTTTTATTAAAAACAAAAACATTTTAAAATAGATTTATTAAAAAAAAAAAACAAATATTTTTATTAAAAAAATATTTTTCGATATCTGCCTACATCGAAAGTAAGTCAGTGACTTCTTATATTAGCTCATTCAAATCATATCGGTACTTGTTAGGATTCACATGATTAGATTAAATCCAGTGTGGATTTGAATCATCTCAAGGTCGTCCTCACTGATAAAATCGGTTTCAAAACTCAAACTCAAAGTATTTATTTCAATTAAACCAATTACAGGCACTTTTTAACTGTCAAGGGGTCGGTCAGTCAGGAAAATGAAGCTAGTTGCCCATTCCAAAGCGTAGTAGGTACCTATGGAGAAGAACGGGCAAGAAACTCCATGGACACTCGTTTATCGTAATAAAAAAAAAGGATCGTGAAATTATCGATACGTAATAAACTCGTCATCGGTTGGTAGATGACACATATTCATCGATTTTTTTATTCTAGGACATGCCGGTTTCCTCCACAACCCAGTTACTGGGTAATACGATACCCCTTGGTAAGACTGGTTGTCAGACTTATGGGCTTTTGACTACCCGTAACGGTTGTCAAAGATCCATTAATGACAGCCTAACCAACGGCTTAACGTGCTTTCCGAGGCACGGAGGGGTCTTGGTAAGTAAAGATAGTCACCCATCCAAGGACCAGCAGCGACAAGCGTAACCTAACTTGATCGATCGACCCGTGAAGCCTCTCTTATAAAATTTATTAGTATTCATCACCATCATCTTAAATTATAATGATCGTTTATGAACTCAGAAAGCTTATTCAAATCGAATCAGTTCTTGAAAGGTTTCACATGATTAGATTAAGTTCAGTGTCGAATTTAATCAGTTTAAAAGCTTCCCCGATAATGGAAACGACACATACCAAATTAAAAATAAAACAAAGGATCGTAAATTACCTAAACCTAATAAATTCGTAACGTACCGAAAAAATAAATTGGAGATACTGATATATAAACTCGAACTCGCACTGAAAAAATCGTTAAATTGGATGGTCAGTAAAAAGAATGCAACGTTGTTTTAAAATGTGCTGATGCTAAGCTTTTTATAACCTTTCCCTCGAAGTCAGGGTAAAATGGATATAACGGTCTGTAAAATTCTTCAAATATTAAGCGTTTAAGTTACTTTTACGCGCATCCTAATAACCAACGCAATACCAAAGAAAGGATATTTCGGTAGGCCGCATAAATTACTCAAATTGCCAGAGCCTCATTAAAACTAACTAAAAACAAGAAAAAAAATCAATAACCCACATAGTCCTCACATTCACAATAATTAAAATATTATACTTCATAAAGTAAATATTCATGTCATTGTATACAGGGTTATTTGTAAAACACCAACAACCTCTTAAGAGGTCATTGTACTCATCATTATGAACAACTTTTACTATAGGACCAAAACCTGAAATCGCGAAAAAAAAATCAGCTGCTCCCTACATTTTGACGAGTTATGCGAACATAAAGGTAGCAGCTAATTTTTTTTCGCGATTTCAGGTTTTGGTACTATAGTAAAAGTTGTTCATAATGATGAGTACAATGACCTATTAAGAGGTGTTTTACAAATAACCCTGTATATAAAATTATATGTAAGAAAACATGTGCTTTTTTCTATTTATATACCATTTCATTTCAGCCCGGAATCACCTACTGCTGAGGCCTCCTCTTTTTTCTGCCATAAATCCTTGTTCTGTGCGTCTCTCATCCAGGTAGTTCCTGCAACTTTGACGATATCATCAACCCAACACGCTTTTGGACGGCCCCGGTTTCTTTGGCCTAACCTTGGCCACCGTGCGGTCACAGCTTTACTCCATTGGCCATCTCTTCGTTTGGCTAGATGTCCTACCCAACTCCACTTGAGGCGCAATGCTCTGTACCCGACGTCGTCGTAGACTTTCGACCGACAGCGGATTTTATATACAACATGTCCCGAAATTAACGCACACCACCAGGCACCCCAATTAGAATATTATGTTTTAATCATAATACATACCCCGAATCATTATTATTACGTCAAAACATTGTTTTTTTAACTAATTAGTTATACTGATTGTGGGAGAAAATTATGGTCACATTACAAATCTACGCATGCACACAGTCGCACTCGTATAAAGGTCTAGCTTAGTGGGTATTTCATCCATTTTGGTTTGTTTCGACTGTACAGCGGAAGTGTGACAGTAATTTGCGTAGTTTTAATTATTTTTGGGATATAAACCTATATTAAAAATTACAAAAATCGATTCAGTAAAGGATTCTGAACAAACTTCTTTCATAATGTGCATTAATTCGGTTACACATTGTATACAGTGCCATGAATATTTAATGGTCATCTAATTTATTGGCCAAATGTGTTGGCCAATAAATTACAACCACTTTAATCTACAACCTCAATCGTCCTAGCCCACTCCAGGCTATTGTGGTTGTGCAATAAATTGCGAAACCCTTTTCTTTAGGTGACTTTTATAAATAGTTAGGGACGACCGGTTGACATACTCGTTTAGCTAGGCTTAGCCAAGTCTACAGATGTTTAAGTTGGTATTTGTAGTGTAAATAAATTTGCATATTGTTCTGATAGTATGATTGACTGGGGGACTGCAGTGTAGTGACATCATTATTTCTTATAAGCTATGCCCACTTCATGTGGTTGTCGGAAAACAATAGTATGTCTCTTTACTAATTATTTTTCTAAAATAAAAATCCCAGCCGAAGCCTCTATTACTCCATATAACAGCTATCTGCTATCTGCCAGTGAAAGTCCCGTCAAAATCGGTCCAGCCGTTTCGGAGATTAGCCGGAACAAAGACACTGTCTGTCTCTTTATTCGAGACAAAAATCTAAATATATATAACTCAAAGGTGACTGACTGACTGACTGACATAGTGATCTATTTTGCCCGCGGCTTCGCTCGCGTTAAGAAGTAGGTATAGTTTGACAAAGTTTCATACAAACTTTCATGCCCTATTTTATCCCCTTGGGGGTAGAATTAAAATCCTTTCTTAGCGGATACCTACGTCATAACATCTACCTGCATGCCAAATTTCAGCCCGATCCGTCCAGTGGTTTGGGCTGTGCGTTGATAGATCACTATGTCAGTCAGTCAGTCACCTTTGAGTTACATATATTTAGATTTTCTACCTAAACAAAAAAACTACTTATTTCCATTTCAAAAAACAAAATCTTCTTTGACAATCCAATTTGTGAATGTTCCTCTCAAGAAATGACTGAAAATATGTTTACTTTTTATGTTAATGACGTCACGGAGAGAAGGGTCACGTACCGAATTAAGATGTCGTTGGCATTACAAAATATTATTCAGAAAAATAAATTGTTTACGTTGTGCCAAAAGAGGGCAATGAGGGTATATTTACATGGAAGTGGAAAAATGTAATAAAATAGTCCTCCAGGCCAAATTTCGACCATGGCGACCAATCTCACTGGAGACCGTCTCTAGCGCGGGAGATATTATAGTGCACAAGTGTGTGAACAAGTTGTGGGTATCAGTTCGACCGGATGCAGCTGAACACCAGTGTTTAATATGGAGCGATTGACTATCTTAACCCCACAACCCAGTTACTGGGTAAAATTATACCCCTAGGTAAGACTGGCTGTCAGACTATCGGGCTTCTGACGACCCGTAGGAATTACTCCTGTATCGTGGGTGCGTTTACAAACATTTAAACTCACATACACAAACAGCCAGACTCGGAACAACTACCTGTAGGCAATACAAATATTTGTTCCGTGCGGTAATCGAACGCGACCCGCAGCGCAGCAGTCGATCGCTCAGCCACTGCGCCAACCGTGTCGTCGAACGTCATCGTGTAACTGACGGTAATTGACTGGAAGCCGACCCCAACTTAGTTTTAGTATTTGCATATTGTCACATACGGGCTATGTATGTATATATACGTTACCAATTAACCCTTCATATGCCGGAACGTAGATCCACGCGAGACACAATGGCTTTTTAATTGTGTCTGTAATTATGGCATTCAACGGGTTAAAGGAACAAGGGCAGTCAGTTGTCAGCTGACTCTTGGAGAACTAAACATCATGTTGTTTACTTAACCCCTCCTTCCCCCCACATCGCTTAAAAGGCGGAAAAGGCTAGGCAGATGATGTGTAGTCATAGTATAGACTCCATCCAACTTATTTTTTTTTACAATATGATGTTTTAAAGTGGTTCTGATATCCCATTTACGGAACTAACAATTTCATTTCAGTGTTACAAATTTTTGAAAAAAAAAAAAAAAAACTAATTAGCAAAGTCATCAAAAACTCGTCTTTTCACCCACAAAGGGTGTAATATTTAGCTCATAACTATGTAAAATGGGTTCCCAACAAAGAGGTTGTAAGTATGAAAGCCAGACGGGTCTCAAGTGGCACTAAATGGTACTTAAGAGTGTATCGAGTAGTGTGGAGCCCTCTCTCTCAGCTTTTTAAAGCCCTTATATTGGAGGCCGGTTTTTTGTGAGGATTTTGAAGATGTAGTGACGAAAATTGAAAAGAGTATGCTTAGTGGTATAATCATGTTGAGAGGATGAATGAAAGGGGACTAACAAAATTTATTTACAAGGCAGATGGAAACTGAAACATCAGGAGGGGACCCCTAAGAGGACATACAGTGACCTTATTCACCAATAAGGTCACTATATATCCTCTTAGGGGTAAAGAACATATATTCTTCAGAAAGGTCAGCACTCTAATTGCGTAACACACTATCAATCTCAATCCGACTCATTTTGAAGGACATTGCTAATCCTTTGCTTCATGTGTTCGAAAAATGTGTCTGCTCAGCAACGGAAATAACGCAATGAATGTTGTTGAACTGTCCAAATTAAATCCATTGTTACGCAATTACCCCACAGGTGCGTAGCACGCGCAACCAGCGTGCGTATATGACAGGTTGATTGAACGCAAACGACGTAAAAGGAGTATGTAAGAATCGTAGTGGCGTTCTGTACTTCCTTCCTGGTTAAGCAGAAAGTACAGAACGCCACTACATATATAAAATCGCCTTCTTCCCATGGGGCGATTTTGTGTATGTATTTTGATAGATTTGGGAAGATGATTGTGTTTACTATATAATTCTTTTTACTATATCATTTTTTTTTTATTTTTTCATATTTATCTTATTTATGTATGCATACACACGTCACGTTGCAGTGTAAAACTGATTTACATCCGTCACCTCACACATCAGGTTCAGTTGAAAACCAGCGTCAGGCACTAGTTGTCTGGCATTTTTGCTGAACTGGACCTTTTTGGTGCATCCGTGACGCACACATTCCTGCTAATTTCTTGCATACATTTTATACTTTCTATTTGTTTTCTTTATTAGTTGCTATCTGATGTATGTATCTGATGTATTGTGTGTCTTTTGGTCTGTGCTATATAAATGTATTTTCTTTCTTTCTTTTGTTGACGATAAAGCTGGCAGTGGTTAGGGCACATGCCTCGAGCCAGAACGAATGGTTCATGGGGCCTAAAGGTTCTCGAGTCCGGACTGCGTAACGGAAGACGTAGTGTTCAAAGGCCTCTTACGGTGGACCGATGACCTCGCAAGAATCCGCTGAATGCGAGGAACACAGGACTGGTCTACGTGGCAATGCTTGGGGGAGGCATGTCTAGCAGTGGAGGTCTTTCGGCTGAAATGATGATGATGCATACTGGCTAGGCTTCACCAGACCTGTGCGACGTATCCGTGAAGAAAAATTTTTTTTTTTTTTAAAACGTTGCCCCACACTAGGAATTACTCCTGTATCGTGGGTGCGTTCACAAACATTTTAACTCACATACACAAACAGCCAGACCCGGAACAACTACTTGTAGGCCATACAAATATTTGTTCCGTGCGGGAATCGAACCCACGACACGCAGCGCAGCAGTCAATCGCTTAACCACTACGCCAACCGTGCCGTCAAAATAATTGTAATGGGCTAGGTTCCTAAAAAAATCTAATTATTCCGTCAGTTAGATTATCAAAAAATATTGAACCCGTATTTTTTCTTTTGTCAATTATATAAAAAAATGATGAAGATATCGCCCGTTAAAGTTCCGCGTGACGTCACTTGCTTGCGACACTTTTGCAAGCATGTGACGTCGCGACCCCCCACTCCCAAATTTTGACGCGTTTTATCTTTGTCATTTTTTGTTTGATCGACAAAAGAGAAAGTACGTGTCCATTATTTTTCGATAATCTAACTGACGGACTAAATATAATTATTATTTTATTACCCAGGAAACTACCCTATTTCCCCCTAACTTGTTCTAGTTTGTGTTTTGTGTTCGTTCTCTGCGGCATGTTTGTCGCAAATAGACGTATTTTCTTTCTATTGCATTAGTTCCTGGGAAACACATACTATTTCTCACTCTGCTGGTTAGTGTATGTAAAGTAGCACCTTTATTTTACCTTAGTAAGATGCAAAACATAAAACTTATCTAAAGATAGTACTACTTTCTCTAAGCTAACTTTCTTGTAGCTTAACTTAATATAAAATAGTATCCTTATCCGATTCAAAACAAAGTAAGGTGAAAGGAAACTTATCTCTGCTTAGTCTGCTCATAAAGTCTTAAAGTAATGTGGTACTAAAAGCTAAGAGAATGGAAAATGTAGTAAGATTTTTTTTTAATGATTAAACTAGTGCTTGACTGCGATCCCGCCTGATGGAAAGCAGTGATGCAATCGTTGATGGTTAAGTATGATCATTTAATTTAATTTTTCTAGTCAGAAACCTTAAACTATTTGTGACAGCCCGAAGACAGTATTTTTTTATCCAGTCGATAGCATTAGGCTCGTCCCTAATTACATACCCACATACATAAGTGGCGTAGCTTGGGAGAGGCCTAGCAGTGAACTTTTTTTCGGCTGAAATGATACATAGCTAAACACACCATTCTAACCCAGGGGTATCGTGTTACCCAGTAAATGGGTTGTGGAGGTCAGATAGGCAGTCTCTCCATGTAAAATACTGGTATTTAGCTCCGGTAACACTGGAAGCCGACCTCAACATAGTTGGGAAAAGGCTGGGCAGATGATGATGTGTTCCTCATACACTTAAAATATTTCACTTTGAACACTTTCGTAGCAAGTTTTTTCTTAGCCTCTACATATAAAACCGGGGGGTACATTGACCTTCTACCACTATAAGCCGCGTATCAGAATTCGTGTCATCCCTCGAAAATGGCTCTTATCTACACTTCACCCCGCTAGTTTCCTCATAACTCTTCAAGAAGGGATGATAGCGCTCCCCTTTCACCTTCCCTTAAGTGTGTTGATATGGATTCAAGGATATGAAGTGGGTATGAAAAGCTATGATCTTGCTATGCGTAGATTTAAAAAAATGACGATCAATTGGTCCTTTTTTTCCATGTCCATTATTAGGTTAACCGTTTTTTGACAGCTGTCTTAGAACAAACATATTCCAAATTACGTAAAGATTAACTTTAAAATGGGTAATAAAATAAATACATAAACTGCCTATAATTAGAATCATTATAGTATCAAAAAAGGCTTCATTTATAATTTTAACAATAAAAATAATATTTACAAACTTTAAATACTAAATAAACTACAAATTATTTAAATAAACATATAATATCCTATACTAACTAAATTGTTAAAAAACTAAAATATTGCGTCAAAAAAAAACTGCCTTATCTTATTGAATTAAATTATTAAAGGCTTACCTATTATAATACCGTATGTGTATCAATCAATGTATTTAATTGTGTGCTGCAATCACTAGTTCCATCTGTCAAAAAAAAAAATCGGTTTACCTAATGGACAGGGTATACGTTCTTGTAATTATTATTCAAATTGTTCTAAATTTATTTCAATGAGAGTGAGTGGGCCGTAATCCACCACGCAAGCCCAGTGTGGGTTGGTAGGTCCTTCGAATTTTTGGTTGTATGGCATGCCGGTTTCCTCACGATGATATTATGAAACGTCAATAGATGCTTATACAAGCTACTTCTCCCTAATTCTATTCATATTATAAATTAAAGTCACATTTCGTGTCTGTCTGTGTGAGCGCGTTGTTCTTCTACGCAACGGATTTTGATGCGGTTTTCAACATCATTTAGAAAAGGACAATGCTCATGGATGTATGGAATCCCGTACCATGCTGCATCATAGTCAAACTTAGTGTTTTATAAACTACACTTATCATATTAACTCCTACAAAAGTTCCTTTTTTTAACGAACCCCGGGTTTCGGAGATTATCAAAAAAATGGAAATAACCTGAAAACGGCCATTATTGCTCAAAAAAAATAATAATCGTTTAAATAAAAATTCTATTCTATTATATTCCCAGTTACTTTTAATTAATGTAGAATCGGCGAAGTATAATTTTTTTACATGTTTTTTGAAAGACGTGATGTTGACACTTTCAAAATTTAACGTTAAATTAATCATATCATTTGAAACAGAACGTCGTGTAAAGGGAATAAAACAACCGCAGGCGCCGCATCCGCCCTCCGGATGCGGAAGCCACGGAGGCGGAGCTGTACGAGGGGTACAGAGTGGCGAAGACCGCCCTCCGAGAGGCAGTCCAGCGGGCCAAGGATATGGCCCGCGAGGAGATGCTGGAGACTCTGAACAGAGATCCATGGGGGCGCCCTTACAAAATGGTGCGGAATAAACTCCGCACCTGGGCCCCCCCGCTGACGCAGAGTCTCCGCCCTCAGCTGGTGGAGGAGGTGGTGAGCGCTCTGTTCCCTTCACGGGGGGAGCATACTCCCCCGCCTATGGCTCCGCCAATAGCGGTGTCCGAAGCGGACCACACGGACGACGACGACGACACCCCTGAAGTGACCGGGGTAGAGCTGGGAGCGGCGGTAATCAGGCTGAAGGCCAAAAATACCGCCCCAGGACCCGACGGCTTGCCGGGTAAAGCCTGGGTCCTGGCCTCGACGGCTCTCGGGCCTCGACTGGAGGCGCTCTTAAGCGCATGCATGGAGAGAGGCCAGTTTCCACTGCGTTGGAAGACGGGGAAGCTGGTCCTCATTCAGAAGCCAGGGCGCCCTGCGGACTCTCCGTCCGCATACCGGCCCATTGTGCTGCTCGACGAGGTTGGCAAGCTCTTCGAGAGAGTGATTGCGGGCCGCCTCGTCGGGCACCTGGTGGGGACGGGGCCGGATCTTGCGGATAGCCAGTTCGGCTTCCGCAAGGGGCGCTCGACGGTGGACGCCATCATGCGCGTTAGAGCCCTCACGACGGGGGATGCGGTGTCCCGGGGTGGGGTCGTCGTGGCGGTGTCACTCGACATCGCCAACGCGTTTAACACCCTGCCCTGGAGTTGCATTGGGGAGGCACTCCGGTATCACCGGGTGCCGACCTACCTCCGTCGAGTAGTCGGGGCGTATTTGACGGACAGAGCCGTCATCTACCCCGGTCGCGACGGGAACTGGAACCGGCGAGAGATGTCGTGCGGTGTCCCACAGGGATCGGTTCTGGGGCCGCTCCTGTGGGACATCGGTTACGACTGGGTGCTGCGGGCAGACCTCCCTGATGGCGTCAGCGTAGTTTGCTACGCTGACGACACGCTGGTCCTGGCGCAGGGGAGGTCGTATCAGGCGGCGGCCGACGCGATGACACGCGGGGCTGCGATAGTCGTGGATAGGATCCGGCGGTTGGGTCTCGAGGTGGCATTGCACAAGTCCGAGGCCATGTCCTTTCATGGGCCCCGGTACGGGCCACCTTCGGGATCCCAACTGATGGTAGGAGGGGTTCACATCGGCGTCGAGGCAACGATGAGATACCTGGGTCTCGTCCTCGACTGCCGGTGGAACTTCGTCGAGCATTTCCGACGTTTGGCCCCCAAACTGGAACGGGCCGGGGCCGCCTTAAAGCGGCTCCTGCCCAACCTGAGGGGGCCAAATGCCTCCTGCCGGAGGCTTTACGCGGGGATCGTGCGGTCCATGGCCCTATATGGGGCCCCGGTGTGGGCGCGTTCACTGCGGCTTCGAGCCGCACACTACCTGAACGCGCCCCAGAAGGTGGTAGCCGTAAGGCTGATCCGGGGCTACCGCACGATCTCGCGCGAGGCAGCAAGCCTCCTTGCCGGACTGCCGCCATGGGATCTGGAGGCGATAGTGCTCGCGCGCCTGCATGATTGGCGCGCGGAGGCACTAAGCCGGGGGGAAACTCTGCACCCGCGGCAAATCGCTGCGGAGCGGACGGACCTCCGGCGCGATCTCATGGCGGAATGGAAGGTGCGACTATCGCAACCCAGCGCAGGGCACGCCGCGATAGCGGCGATAAGACCCCTCTTTGAGGAGTGGCTAGGGAGGCGTCACGGCGTTCTCACGTACCGCCTGACGCAGGTCCTCTCCGGACACGGATGTTTCGGGAGGTTCCTGCATATCATCAGGCGGGAGGAGACGCCCGGGTGTCACCACTGCCAGGATCGCCCAGAGGACACGGTGGAGCATACGGTGGCGGTCTGCCCTGCTTGGGCGGAGCCCCGCCGTGTCCTCGTAGAGGCGATCGGCAACGGCGGCGACCTCTCGCGTCCGGCCCTGGTGCAAGCCATGGTCCGGGGCGAGAGGGAGTGGGAGGCAGTCACCTCCTTCTGCGAAGCAGTCATGCTAGCGAAGGAGGTGGCGGGGAGGCTGAGGGAGAGAACCTCACGCCTCAGCCGCCGCGGGAGACGCTCCGGGCGTCGGGAGCCGCGTGACGACTCCCGGCCACCGTAGGCGCGGGCCTGCGGGCGGTGAGTAATGGGTAGCTCACCGTCCGATCAGGACCAGGCCCGTGCCGGACGGCGCGTTGTGTTCCACGCGCGCCTCAAAGAGATGTCAGCAGAGGACGGGGCCCCACAGGGCCGAAGCCTGCCGGGGCGGCGGGATTTTCCGAAAGGTTAACCGCTGCCCTGGAACAGAAAGGGCTAAGGACGGAACACGGGTGGGTTTTAGTCAGTAAAAGTCTGACACTCCCTTCCGCTCCACCCAGAGCGGGAGGGGTCATTTGATGATTTCCCATCCACAAAAAAAAAAAAAAAAAAAAAAAGGGAATAAAACAACATCAACACTTTTATACTTTAAATTAAATTCCCTGTTCAGAAATAAAATTCCCGACGCGTAATGTCATAAAAAATAATTACTATAATATTTTGATCTTGATGCATGAGACTTTTTGGTACGGCTTTTGGTCATTGTCTTTTACACCGGAAGTATAGTAAAAGTAGAATTTAATGAACTTTACACTAACCTATAATAAAGACATCTCGGTGTTTTGTCATGTGGTGAAAACTGCGCGAGGTAGGAGCATTTCGCTAGTGTATTAATTTATTTACTTATTTCAAAAAGTGAGGTATGTACATACAGTCTGTTACAATAAAGATAAAAAGTATACAATTTAGACACTGGCGAACCTTAATACACGGTAACCTGTATTAAGGTTCGCCAGCCCAGGTTCCCACTTAAGGAATACAAAAATCCAATAGAGACTGCTTAGGACTTTATGGTAAAAACATATGAAAACTATACTAAGTGTGAAGTGTTAGTATGTGTATGTGCTATGTGATGAGGTGTGGTGTGGAGTGGTGTATATGTGTGTATATATATTAAAAAAAAAGAGAGAAAACCCATAATCACTAAGCTAAAAATATAATCTTTGTCATAAAGAAAACGACGCATCTTTATCAGCTACATTACTTTACTACCAAAAGCGATCACAAGCTAGCGCTAAGCGACCATTGATAGCTTCCACAAGATCACATCAACATAATCCGTTTGCCGTATCTTTTCTGTTACGTAGCGAGGTGGGCTCGTAAGCTAGATAAGGGCAGCAGTTCCATTTTTGTACGTTTTATGATATTAAGGACATGCTGATCATCATCTGCCTACCCTTTTCCCAACTATGTTGGGATTGGCTTCCAGTCTAACCGGATGCGGCTGAATACCAGTATTTTACATGGAGCGACTACCTATCAGACCTCCACACCTCAGTTACTGGGTAATATGATACCCCTTGGTAAGACTGGTTGTCAGATTTTCGGGCTTCTGACGACCCGTAACGACTGTCAAAGATCTATGAATGACAGCTGGGACCAACAGCTTAACGATTTGCGAGCACTTGCTTGCTTTCCAAGGCACGGAGGGGTGTTGGTATGTAAAGATGGTCACCCAACTAGGGACCAGCTGCGGCAAGCTTAGCTTTACCTGATCGATCGAACCGTGCGGTTGTTATTAGTTAGCCACAGTTCCAAAGTATTTTTTTTTAATGTGCCTTTTTGCTTAAAGGTGCGTTTACTTAGAAACCTTGACCAAACCAAAACAAAGCTATAAGCATTTCCTATACCTACTTCACTCCCAAAAAAAGAAACGTAAAATCCCAGCCACTCGATTATTACATCATATCCCTTCTCAACGGATATGAAGGCCGGACCGGATACAAGATGGCCGCCGAACCGGCCCCCGGAACCAAACCGTAACCGAATTATAGGCTAGTTGAAGACCACGTGTTCTTAAATGCCCGGTTTTATGTCACGATTTTATTAGCCTTTAGTTCCGTTTGATAAAGTTTTTTTATTAAGGGAAAAAAGGTTTGAGCTGTAAGGATTAATTTATTAGAATTTCCTTAAAGTAAAACTTTAGACCGGTTTCGGTGGTCCAATGGTGTTGTAAAAGCTGCAGAAATCCGCTGGATGGATGAGAAGCACATCACAGCAGTCCACTGCTAGACAGGCCTGTCCTATTGCACGCCAGTCAACTCGATTCTCGGCAACTCTCATCCAGCTGCTACCAGCCATCCTGCGAAGATCGTCGCTCCACCTAGCCTGAGGGCGTCCCACCTTACGTTTACCGATTCGCGGTAACGCAGCGCGACGATCAATGCAATAATAACAATTTTAATAGCAATTTTAATTTGTTTTATCTAATTTATGTGTTGATATTGTATTTATTCGTTTGTATTTATGTTTTGAATTTATTCATTTGTAATCGTTTTCTAATAGGTATGGGTTATGTGGTATCTGAAATAAATGAATTATCATTATTTTTTTAATTTTATTGCAGCCAGGGAAAGGTTCTTTACGGGTTCGACTTTGCTGAAAATATTTGTTTTCATTTTTCCACTTTTTGGTACAATAGGTTTAATTATTGGACAGTAAATATTATAATATACCTATTTAATACTTACCGTGTGCCCATTGAACACTAAAATCACTTAGCTTGTTTTTAATTTTTTAATTCACTTTTTGTCATGGTAGGCGCATTTTTTATTTTTATTTTTTTATTTATATGTATTGTTTGTATAATATAGATAAAAGACTGAAATCGCCAACCCGTCTTGAGCAAGCGTGGTGATCAATCCTCATGCCTTCTATCAGTGGAACAGGAATATACTGTTTTTTTTTGTTTATTCTAACCCTCTACCAAGCTTGCCAAGCTACGATTATGGACAACTAGCTGCGCCCCGCGGTTTCACCCGCATAAGTTTCGACCTCATGGGAATATCGGGATAAAAAGTTGGAAATCATCGCACGGAAACGTATTACCAGGATAAGGAGTATCCTATATGTTAATCCAGGCTATAAAGCATATGGGTGCCAAATTTCATCAAAAAACGTTCTGTAGTTTTTGTGTGAAAGAGTAACAAACACCCATCTATCCATCCATCCATACAAACTTTTTCGTTTATAATATTAGTAGGATTCCCTTGAAGCCAACTTTATTTAAAATGGCTGTCACTCTTTCCGTATTATATTACTCAGAGAATTTGAGAAGCGTACCTACCCATAACTGACTGAGTACTTTCAGTCCCCAGATAATTCATTAGGTCGTAGATTTTTTTGTGTGGCTTTAAAAAATACTTTTCTATTCTTTGAAGGGTTTCTTCCTCTTAAATAAATGAAATTTCATGTTGTATAAGGCTTTACACATAAACCTACATGGGCACTTACGAAACGTTAGAAGTTAGGTGTACGGCTGTATTCAAATTACAGTAGGTACCAGGTACTTGATAAAATAAAAAATGGTCTACAGATCTAAAGTCTACAAGGCCTACAAAGTCCTCACATACAAAATATAAAAGAATCTATCAAAAGGATAAATAAAATATAAAAGCTGATTAAAACCAAGTCATAAAATTGCCATTACTACCAGTAATATAAAATGTATGTACAAAAAAGCAAGTTATAAAAACGTATCTTGTGAATTGGGTGGCCTCGGGCACCCCAAGGCCTAATGGAATCGGCGCCAGTGGGCAGAAGAATGCAAGATTCCCTAAGTTCAAGACATTAATCTCTATAACTAAAAGGTTTAACTTCCGCAAACTATGAAAGGTTTAAACTCCAACGCAGACATTCCATAACTTTGTTTATGATAAGTTCAAACATGTCCGCTTCACGACCAGTTTAACATTACTATGCAGGGCTGCGTGCTAAGTTGACAGTTAACTTGTTAACTACGGGATATTGTCGCTACTTCGGAAAGATTTCTTTGTTAACTACGTACATAATTTTAGTTGGGTTTATTAACAATCGCAGTAGACTGGGAAAACTAGAAAGACGGAAGGCCCTGCAGTGCTAGCCTTTTCCCAACTATATTGTGGTCGGTTTCTAGTCTAACCGTATGCAGCTGAATACCAGTATTTTACATGGAGCGACTGCCTATCTGACCTCCACAACCCAGTCACTGGGTAATACGGTACCCCGTGGTAAGACTGGTTGTCAGATTTTCGGGCTTCTGACGACCCGTAACGACTGCCAAAGATCCACGAATGACAGCCGGGACCAACAGCTTAACTTGCATTCCGAGACACGGAGGGGTCTTGGTATGTAAAGATGGTCACCCATTCACGGACCGACCGCGGCAAGCCTAGCTTACCCTGATGGAACGACCCGCCCGCCACTCACCATGTACCTATCGTATAATCTTAAAAAACAGCTGATTTGTAGTGAAGGAAAACATCGTTGGAAAACTGAAAATAGTTCTTTTATTTATTTTTATTCTCTGGAAGATTTCTTACAGCCAAATAAAACAGATTATAAACAGTTAGTGTATGACTAAAGGTATTTGTGCTGCAGTAGGACAAACGCCGCTAATTGCAGGATGATTTTATTTACTATTTACTATAGAGACACAATTTCAACTCTGCTAGAAATTCAAATCACCGAAAGACTACCAGTAAAATTAAAAGTGCTTGCCATGATGTAAATACTTTCTAATCATCAGAATTATACAACCTATCTGGTAGTTCCAGACTGAAAAAATCTGGCTTTTTACGTCTATACATATTAACTTCAATATCCACTGGACAGACAGACATACCAACAACCTTTCAGTCACGCAATCGATATTTTGTAACCACAGCGTTGCTTAAAAACATCACAAAGTACCAAAACACCCACCCTTTTTTCACTTACAACTAAAAGTACAGCCAAGTAAAAAATCGAAGCCAGCATAAAAATATCTTAGTCTAGAAAATTAAAAACAGCGGCATCGCCTCGCATAATGAGTGTACCACAGTTGACCTACTTTGACTTTGTGTGTGACTGTACTTCGTGTTCGCTAGACCACGGAGTAGTTAGTGGCACAGAAGCTTGACTTTACGTATACAACGAGCAAAAGCAGGCACGTCTTATTTGTGCAGAGTAAAAAATCTTTCTTTTTTTACGAATAGAGATCTCAAACGATATAGGCTTGGTAATAAAAGGCGAGCTAGTATGCGAGTTGGCCCAGGAAATTACTGCAGTGCAGCTACTTATACCGAGTGACCGCATCATGCGAGTTATTGACATGTACGAGTTACTACAACGCTTTTTTTTTACTCGCGCTCTTCACTTCTTCATACACACACATCACACTCATTAATTCATACACACACTTCAAACTGTATAATGTCATCCTAATTTTATTAATAATTGCTTTAACATTCGATTTTTAATTGATTTGTATGATTTAGTATGATGAGCTTATGACAATATTTTATTGTACCTTTTAGTTTTAAGTTATGGTCTAAATTGGATTGTTAATTGCTATAGGTATTAAGCTAATGGACGAATTTAAAATCACTTGATGCTGTGTAGCGTCCTACGTCTTATATTTGTACACCGTTCAGGCCAAACATGACTGTCAGTTAATTTGATGTAACATCTTGCATGCCATGTATGTGTATACTCATATTTTCGACAAATAAAAAGTATCTTATCTTTAGCTTCCCCCTAGTTAGGTCACAATGCAGCAAGTCTAGTTTCTCAAGCAGTTACGTGTGTCAGTGGTCATGGCACTACTCTTATCGTGTGAACCATGAATCCAAGCTAAGCTACGGCCATGTGAATACATAAGAGGCAGTAGCTGTCAACTGTCAGATCTGCTGCTCGCACCGTGTAACAAAGCCTCATCTCAAACAAATGCCAGTCGCAAGTGCGCTCATACTCGCTGTACGTGAAGCGTGTCTATGTGTGCGCGCGTTTACACTGGTTGTATGGAGCTAACCTTCTGTAACTATCTATTCCGTGGCTAGACACCCAGTTTCATGCTTTTGAAGTTGCTGTAGATTCAAGACTTGCTAGCGGAAGATGGAATTGATATCGTCTGCGAGAAAATAGAATGGAATATTGAATTCTCTTTATTGCAAGCTAGAGATTTATGTCAAAGGAATTATTTGTTTTTTTTTTATGCAAAGATGCTTACTTTGCGATTGACCGGTCTTATTTCTAACAGCCAGTTTTGATCGAAACTTATTGCAGTCAGAAAAACTGTATTGTGGCGTTAAACATGAAAATAATATATTTTGCAGGATTTTTTTTAAATAAAAAAAACTACAGTTTTTAAATTTTATGGTACACAGTAACTTTTTAATACCATGGAACTTGGACCTACAATTTTCGAAGAGAATTTTGACATCCGGTGTAAATATCGTAACGAAACCTCAACTACAGCTAAACATGATCAATAATCGTTCCTGCTCTGTCTAAGGGTACATGTTCCTACATGTCTAAGATGCTTTACTGCGATACCTTGCTATCGCCGTTTAGCTCGCTACCTCGATATCACCTCCATGTAAAACAAATGCATGCTGGTAGACACGCACGCACATGGCAGGCATCGAAGTGAACCCCCAAGCAGCCCGCGATGTATCGTAGTGAGTTGTCCTTCGTCAAGTGCGTGCGTGTCTATTAGCATGCATTTGTTTTGCATGGAGGTGACACCGAGGTAGTGAGCTAAACCGTGACCACGAGGTATTGCAGTCAAGCATGTTCAGCATATAATTACCCTAAGAGTCATTTGCTCAGTCTGTAGTAAAACAATTATTATGTTGATCAAATAACTTAAGTAGAATCATAATAAAAACATTTTTCTTTCCGAAATATGAATACTAAAACCGTTAATGTATTCCTTTAATTCAATAAAATTGTTTTATTATTTCCATTGAAACGACGCACGACGGCATTAACAGTAACTTACTTAATCTATTATTTTAGTCGAAAAGCTTTTCCAAATGTGATTGCCAACAGAGTGGTTTGAGGAAAACCATATTGTTTTATTTGTTCATTCCATTAATATAATTACTCGATGTGCCCTCAGTTTCATTTGATTTCTTTTCTTCTAACACTGCCCTTATCTCAATCTATTTTGGGTCGGAGCAACATGTCTTTTTCTTCCACACTTCCCTGCTAGTCGTCATCTCTATTCACTCTCTTTCTAGCCATAATTAATTGAATGACGTACCGCCGGGATAAAATGTATCCTATATCCTAACCCAAATTATGGCCTATCCGTATGCCTTTAATCCAAATCCGTTCAACTGTTAAGGAGTGTAAAGGTATCAGATAGACAAATGATTGTGTAAATGTATTCAGTGGTTTTTTTTTTTTTTTTGAGGATGGAAATCATCAAATGACCCCTCCCGCTCTGGGTGAAGCGGAAGGGAGTGTCAGACTCTTACTAACTAAAACCCACCCGTGTTCCTTCCTTAGCCCTTTCTGTTCCAGGGCAGCGGTAACCCTTTCGGACGATCCCGCCGCCCTATTCAGTGGTTTAGGCGTGAAAAGGTACCATGGTACCTTTTCACGCCTAAACCACTGTAAACCACTGTCTGTCTGTATGCATACAGACAGACAGACAGAGTTACTTTCAAATTTATAATATTATATATAGGACGGATTGTTGTGGAGGCTGCAGGAACCCGTTGGATGCGAGAAGCACAGAACCGCACCCTAATTGCGTAACACACGATCAATCGGAATCGGTTTCATTTTGACAGTTCAACAACATTCATTGCGTTATTTACGTGTTGAGCAGACAAATTTTTCGAACTTATGAAGCAATGGATTAGCAATTTGCTTCAAAATGATTCAGATTCCGATTGATTGTGTGTTACGCAATTGGGGTGCCGGTCAAAGTGGAGGTGTTTGGGGGAAGTTTATGTTCAGCAGTGGACGTCTTTCGGCTGAAATGATGATATACGGATTGTAAACAATCAAAGTGTTTTTATTTCAATTCAAATACACCCGGTCCCTATTGAAAAATCCTGTAAAAGGTGGAAACGACAACACGACAATAAATTAAACTTGTTTTTCTTTCATTTTTCTCTTAACACATTTTTTATTGCTTCTGTCGTAACCGGCAGATAGCCCACCTGTTGTGAACTGTCACGTCCACTTCCCTTGAGACAACGTGGGCACGTAGTGGTCACGTGCTGTCGTGCACTGTGCAAGTAGTGGGGGTAACGACTTTGTTCCCCAAGAGATTAGCCAATAGCGTAACAGTTGTGCTATGTACTCATCGTTTCTGACGCCAAGCTGTGCGGCTGTGTTCTGGTTTGAAGGGTAATGGCATAAGCATAATCAGCCTATAATGTTCCCACTGCTGGGACACAGGCCAGGAGGCCTGTGACCGAGTGATGGCTTACTCTCACCGATAGGAATCGGTGAGAGTAATCCATCACTCGGTCACAGATTACTAAATAGTTACTACGTAACAGATACTTCACTCAGTAGAAAATTTCCAATACCTACTGCTATAGCCTACTCTGTCGCGTCAGCAACCGCTGCATGGTAAAATGTGCCTAAATGCTTAAACGTACAGTTGTGATTGCTTCGCACCGCGCGATCCCACAGCACTGAATTTGGTCCGCAAACGGCCCGAGACCGCTCGGCCGGGCGGTAGGTAATTATAGCGCGCAAGTACATGGAGTGACGGAGGCCTGACTCGGCCGTGTATCTTTGCGCGGACTACCCGTTACTTAAGTTATTTTATTATAATAAACGGTAGATTTTGTGACATAAACATTAAATATTTTGTGGGTCTATACTAAGACTTGCACAAAAGTAGTTAAACGTTGTACATTATAAGTCAAATCATGTCAACTCAAAATAAATACACATGTTTTAATGTTTGTAAACGCGAAATATAGCCTATGTAACAAAAATTAATCATGATCTGTGTACAAATAGAATATCATCATTTGTGTGTTGTGACCTTGAAAAATCAAATCAATCAATCTACTACGGGGGCCCAGAGCAGGTTGGTAGATGACACATGTCTTCGAAATTTCGGTTTTAGGACATGACGGTTTCTTCACGATGTTTTTCTTCATCGTTTTGGGAGTTTTGGGAAGCTATTACGGATAGATGGATGGACGTGGTTAGCTTTATTCTTCAATAAGTAATATTCTTCAATAGACCAAAACGTAACGCATCGGATCAACTCAGGATGGATGAAATGGCGACAGGTCATAGGAACAACTTGCGACCCACGGATGCCCCTCAAGTTAAAGGGGAAAATTTATAAGTCTGTGATAAGGCCTGTCGTACTTTATGGGTCTGAATGCTGGGCTGTGAAGAAGACGGATGAAAGAAGATTGCATGCAGCGGAGATGAGAATGTTGAGATGGATGTGTGGAGTGACGAGAATGGATAAAGTAAGAAATGAGTATATAAGAGGAAGTTTGAAAGTGGCACCAGTGACAGAAAAGTTGAAAGGAAATCGTTTAGCTTGGTATGGGCATGTGATGAGAAGGGTCGAAACGCATGTGACTAAAAGAGTGATGAATATACATGTTGATGGATGGAGAGGGAGAGGAAGGCCGATGAAAAGATGGATGGATTGTGTGAGGATTGATATGAAAGAGAAGGGAGTGAATGATAGCGTGACGGTTGACAGGGGAGAATGGAAGAAGAAAACGTGTTGCGTCGACCCCAAGTAACATGGGATATGGGCAGGAAAATGATGTTTTGGGAGCAGTGGCTAAGAAATTATTTATACAAAGTAAGTCGCCTGTCTTAGCTGATCCACGCGTCATGTTCGTGAACGGGCGCCGTTGGTTGAGACTGGTCATCTCTTAACTGCCAGGGCTTATTTTTAATGTTATATTTTAAATTGTTTCTTTTTTACATTGTTCTCACATATAGAAGCAATAAGAATAATGTACCCAGGATTTTGTAACAATATCTTGATTTAAAAGAGTGTCCGTGGAGTTTCTTGTCCGTTCTTCTCCATGGAGATCTACGTTTTTGGAATGGGCGACTAGCTTCAACTTTCTGACTAACTGATAGACTATTATTTTAATTTTGACAATTCAAAAGTGCCTGTAAATGGTTTAATTATTGAAATAAATGATTTGAGTTTGAGTTTACCTACGACCAACAACTCGTAAGTCTCGGCGGTTACCACTGGGCCCATCTGAAAACCCAATAACACGTTGTAGCGGTATCTACAACGCCACATGCGAACAACGCGTCATACTGACGTCACGCAAATCCTGCATCTCGTAAGCAGAGTTTACCGTGCCATTCATTAGCATAGATACAATTTCCCAATATGAATCGTTGGGCAATTGCCCGCCAGATACAACATCCGTCTGGTTGGAGGATCCTCCCTTTTCAATGGAGGTTGAGTGAACTTTACCTACACCCTGTTCCTCATACCCTCCAAAACGTTTTAAATGTAAAATTGTGACAATACATAGATTCCCTATGTATACCTACATAATATTCTCATTAAAACAACTTTCATGAAACTTTGACATCTTGTTACCAAGTTTTAATATATTAATTGAGTTTGCGACTTCTTTTGATAAATAATTCAATTACTTGCCTACAAGTTTTGTTTGAAAGATAATTTATGATTATTTTTCACGTTCTAGTTGACTCCAAACCTTTGAGGTTAATTCGAATTACTTTAGCTTCAGTAGCTTCCTGAAATCAGAAGTTGTTAACTTAATAGCAACAGAGCAGTGGTGGCCACCTGGTGAGGAAACTGGTTTGTCCTAGAACCAAAAATTCGAAGACATGTGACATCTACCTGCACTCGACTCGGCCCACGTGGTAAATTATAGAACAACCTTGAGATTAATTATAAAAAAACTAAACGGATGACTTTCTCCCCTCAGCAAAAATCCCCATCACCAGTTAATTTCACAACAAACGGCACAAACATTAAAGTAGTTAACGACTTTACGCTATTAGGACAAACAATAGACACACATTTCGTGGAAGCCCCATATAAAAAACATACGATCTAAACTCGCAAAATTCACATACGCACTTCAAGAGGTGAAAAAAACGGATCTACCGACTTGCAAACTGCACTTACTGCATACTACGCCTACGCTCATGCATGGCTCAGCTATGGCATTATAATGTGGGGAAATACCACAGATACGCCTACGCTTTTCATTCTCCAGAAGAAGTTAACTCGGATCATATTCAACATAGAACAAACCGACAGCTGTAAGGCCTCTTTTATAAAACAGAAAATACTCACCTTACCATCTCTCTATATCCTGGAAATATGAAAATTCGTCAGGAAATATGAAGTTTTTCACAACCCGCGGCGATAAACATACCGACCGATCTGTCAGATATAAAAATATGTTAATGTTACCCTCCTCGCGCATGAAACTGCATTCCAATAGCCCCTACGTAATGTCCATAAAAATATTTAATAAACTACCAGATGCAATAAAGGATGAAACCAACGATACGACATTTGTAAATAAGCTAGCAAATATTCATTAAAAAAGCATACTACACGATAAACGAATACATACAAGACAAAGAAATCTATTGAACACAAAGATACATTCATACAAACATAGTTGCAGAGTAAGCAAATTAAAGTGGCGGCGGGATCGTCCGAAAGGGTTACCGCTGCCCTGGAACAGAAAGGGCTAAGGAAGGAACACGGGTGGGTTTTAGTCAGTAAAAGTCTGACACTCCCTTCCGCTCCACCCAGAGCGGGAGGGGTCATTTGATGATTTCCCATCCACAAAAAAAAAAAAAAAAAAAAGGGGTTTGTGTTACCCAACAACTGGGTTGTAGAGGTTAGGTAGGCAGTCGCTTCATGTAAATACTGGTAAGACTAGGCAGGCTCATTGAGATCCAAAGAGTTACTGCCAGAATTAAAATATCAATGTTTGTAGAAATATCAAATTAGAAAAATCTTCTCAGATACGAGTACCTATCTAAGAAGATTTTTGACGTGAGTGAAAAGCGTAAAATAAACGGCGAAATACTAGATTTCCTTGTATATATTTATAAATGTGCTATCGGCAAGACACATTACAGGTAAATACATCGTTACCATCGACAATGAATAGCTCAAGGATACATAGTGGGTAAAACACTCTTGTGGTCACCTCTAACGAGGCCGACTGATCTTGCAGAATTTGTCACTAACGGTGCCATTAGGGAACCTCTTAGTGGCAGGCGACAGATGGAGGATAATCGAGAAAGCGTTAGTGATTAAGGAAATAGTGGAAGGTAGACCCTGAAGTTTAATGATATCTTGCAAGTTTGATTCTCTAAAACATTTGGAATTAGATGTTTCGCTATTACTTATCAGAAGATCTCTTTCAAACCAATTTCAAGAATATCAATTAAATAAAAATTTTTACTAGCCCACGCTGTCTGACTCCTGGGGAAAAGCCTCACTCCACTCCTTCCACCTTTCGCGAGCCCAGGCGTCCTCCTTCCAGTTTTCACGGAACCTATCCAGCTCATCCAGCCATCTCCTACGTGGTCTTCCGCGACCCCGCCTCACTGTCTCAGTTCACTAGTTCTGTGTTAGTTGAGCCCACACTTTGTCCGGCATGCGGCAGACATGTCCTGCCCATTCCCATTTAAGTTGGGCAGCCTTTTGAGCCACGTCAGCTATCTTTGTTTTGTAATTAGAATTATAACTGTCTCTAAATTCAGTCAGGGGTCGGTCAGTTGATGATGACCACTTTTGATGCGGTCAGCATAAAATATTATAATCTACAACAGACTTAAATTGAGAGTTATTTTAAACTACTGCTGTAAGATTTTAAGAAGAACATTCGATTTCTCAATTTAAACGTCGATTAAAAGAGCATTACCTTGCCTGTATACTGTGAGTATTTGTATAATATATATATTTATGAGTTTATATATTTTAGTAAGTATTACCTATAAATTTATTTATTTACTTATGTTTTAAAAAAAAAAAAAATATGTGTATATATTTAATATTTATAGTTTTAGACTTAACACATTCATATTTCTCTCTTCTTGTTCTCACACACTATTGTCTACATTTCTTTTTTACTTCTCCTTTCGCAGGTCTGCTGGAAGAAATTTCTTAAGATATAAGCAGTACCTTTGTACTCATATTATAACTATGTCATATCATTATGTATTTTACTGTGTGTACATAAATAATAAAATAAATAAACTACTGTTTGTTCTGATAAAGAGGCCAAGTCAGTTTCAAAGGCTTACAAAGGTACTGAAGAATGAAATCATGGACTCACAAAAAGTTTATTGTGACGATCGCGTACCTACTTAGGTATACAAAGAATCATCATCATCTGCCTAGCCTTTTCCCAACTATGATAGAGTTGGCTTCCAGTCTGGGTGGGGTCTGCCTGAAACTGTCTAGTTCTGTCTATTTTAAATAAAAATTCATCAAACATTTATAATTATCTTAGTTTCAAAACTCTGACTGGACAGGTCCATTCAATCTGTGTGGTCCCTTAATCAAAAGATCATTTGAGACACCGATCTACATGGTCTTCACATGATCTGACATAGATTATGTCTGGACTTTAAAAGCGACTGTGACCTCTGACTTTGTTTCGGCCATTATTCTGAGAGTACTCAGATAGGAAACGTCGCCCTCATCAAGTTTTGAAATATGATTGACGTGTAAAAGTTTTTGTACAAAACAAAAATAAAATTATTAATCTTTTTTTGTAAGCCCCCGAACACATTGTAATCATCGCATTGCATTGCATTGCATTACCTACATTGTGTCCCACTGCTGGCAAAGGCCTCCCCTTGTTTCTTCCAACCTTCCTGTCTTGCGATCTCTGGCCATATTGTTGCCAAATGTTACCATTCATGTTATCCATTTTACTCGTGTTATCTGCAATTAAAACCTTGACAAATCTATCTCTCTCCCACCTTCCATCCCGTCAATAATTTCAACTCCTCTTACCCGTAAATTTGTTTTATTCAAACATAAAAATAAGGGTTTAATGTCCAGTCCCGATTTTGGTATTCACCCAACCTGTATTGTTAAAAACCCCACTTTAAATAATCACCTTCGCAATTAATTTCTCATTTATTTCAAGGACTTGTGAATTACAGCGTTATTTATATGAAAAGGGTCCTGAAGTCAAAAAGGTCAGAACTTCTGAAATCCCAACAATGGAGCGTATGAGTTTGTTTTGTTAAGGATTTAATTAAAATTATGTTTTAATTTTATTATAAAATAAAAAATAAAATAAAATCCCTAATTGCTATCAGTCTCAATCTGAATCACTTCTGAAAAAAGTATCCTATGTGTTAATCCTGGTTATAAACTATCTGTGTGCCAAATTTCGTCCAAATCCGTTCAGTAGTTTTGGCGTGAAAGAGTAACAAACATCCATCCATCCATCCATACAAACTTTCGCATTTATAATATTAGTAGGATTAACACATAAGATACTTTTTATCCCGATATTACCACGGGATCGAAACCGCGGGGCGCAGCTAGTATACTATTATATTTATCAATAAAAGCAAAAACGACAAAAAAAACATCGATTGCGCCAACATTAATACTGCCACATCACTAAACCAAGACCATTTCGAGCGGCCATTGTTGTTTACATCTTTGGCAAATTCCGTAACGTCCGATCTTGCAGTTTGTTGACCTGCGAGTGTTGTAAAACGTGAATATCAAATAAAATGGCAGCAGTAACTTTTACGTCGCTTTTCGCAAATGACACGAAATTTAAGGGGTACTGATAAAAAGCTATCTAACATTTTATAGGATGACTCATACATAATCAGCATTTAAGAAGTAGCGGGCCGTAATCCACACCTCGCGGGCCCAGTGCGGGTTGGTAGATGTCACATGTCTTCGAATTTTTGGTTCTAGGACATGCCGGTTTCCTCACGATATATTCCTTCACCGTTTTGAGAGCAGTGATGATGAAATAATTTAGCCAAAGTAAAGCGCCTGCCTGGGTACGAACCCACGACCTACAACTCGTAACTCACGGCCGTTACCACTGGGCCACCACTCTCTCAGACTCTGGATGACTCATAAAAACTGTTCTATCTTTGTTTTTAACCCGGCTTTGTAGAATTCCAATAAAAGTAAAAGTTTTTAACCTATCCAATGTTCAATCAATCAACTCAGCCTGTCGCAGTCCACTGCTAGATATTGGGCTCGCCTAGGCTCTGCCACAACACATTCACAACACAGCATTCAGTATGTCCCAGCCACCTTCTTTAGGTCGTCGGTCGGTATAAATAAATATAATAGCATGCATATTAGCCACACCCACCAACGAATTCGAACCGTCGCGTCGTCGACTCATTATGGCGACACGGTTGGCGCAGTGGTTATGCGATTGACTGCTGCGCTGCGTGTCGCGGGTTCGATTCCCGCACGGAACAAATATTTGTATGACCTACATGTATTTGTTCCAAGTCTGGGTGTTTTTCTATCTATAATATGTATGTTGTA
This sequence comes from Apamea crenata, assembly GCA_949629185.1. NCBI lineage: Eukaryota > Metazoa > Arthropoda > Insecta > Lepidoptera > Noctuidae > Apamea > Apamea crenata. The sequence continues at coordinate 4,543,894 of OX451380.1, read as the reverse complement.
AATACATACATATTATAGATTGAAAAAAAGATTGAAAGAAAAAAAAAATGTATATAAGTAGTTTATCAGCCATCTTGTTACCATAACACAAGCATTAGGTTGCTTATTAGCTTGGGACAAATGGTGCTGTGTGAAATGTCCAGGGATATATATTATACTATATATTATTATCATCATCATTTCAGCCGAAAAACGTCCATTGCTGGACATAGGCCTCCCCAAAAACCTCCACTTCGACCGGTTCTGTGCTTCTCGCATCCAACGGGTTCCTGCGGCCTTCACAAGGTCGTTGATCCACCTTGTGGGAGGCCTCCCAACGCTACGTCTTCCGGTACGCGGTCGCCACTCCAGAACCTTTCGGACCCATCGGCTGTCTGTTCTGTGAGCAATATGCCCTGCCCACTGCCACTTAAGTTTAGCAACAGTCGAATAGTGGAACCTTAATTATATAATTTATATAATTAAGGTATAATTATAAAATTTTATGTTCTGGTTTTGTAACGTTAATTATCGAACATAGGTACCTAGTATTGTATACAATCAAGTATTTTTTTTAAATTGAACAGACAGCCGTGCTGCTGGGGAGTTTGTTGCGCCACTTCTTCTTCCCAGCGATAGCACTAGGAAGTGGTGAAGGGCGGGCGTTTATGGGGGACTGTCTTTTGTAATTTTGACGTTCAAAAAGTGCTGATTCTCAGCCTAATTTGAATAAATGACTTTTGATTTTGATTTTGAAATGCTTTATGAACAAGTCAAAAAACTGCAAAGCGTGGTCTAGTACCGTAATCTTCCTTCTGCCAGTTTACCTTAAGTCTGTCCTTGCGTTCCTTAGTTTTACTCACACTCTTAATACTGTTAAAACCGACCGATAAACAAGAACGCAAATTACGAAAAAAATCAACGTACATTTCCTCGTATTCATTTAAATCGCATGTAAAATTAATCAGGATAATCCGAGATCCATTTGAGGCAGCTTATATCTTTCTGTTAACAATTCCTTCATGAGACACACAGTACGGTATTATACTGTCATTACAAAAAAAAAAAAAAAAAGGGAAAACAATACGCCTTCATCATTTGACTAGCCTTTTCCCAAGTTGGGGTCGGCTTCCGGTCTAACTAGATGCAGCTTAATACTAGTATTTTACATGGAGCGACTGCCTATCTGACCTCCACAACCCAGTTACTGGGTAATACGATACCCCTTGGTAAGATTGATTGTCAGACTTTCGGGCTTCTGACTACCCGTAACGACTGTCAAAGATCCACGAATGCCAGCAAGGAACAACCGTTCACCGTGCTTTCCGAAGCACGGAGGGTGCTCGGTGTGTAAAAATGTTCACCCATCCACAGACCAACCGCGGCAAGCGTAGCTTAACCTGATCGATCGGCCTGTGCGGCTGTTATTATTTAGCCACGGGTCCCTCGGAAAATAATAGGCCTTATTCTCAATTAATAGTTCTATTCTTTTCGGATACATAAGGAAAGAGATGTCAGAAAAGTGCTGTCAAAACAGATCAGAACTAGAACTTTTAAACAGGTTTAGACAATAACTCAGAAAACGCTAAAGTTTAAAATAACCTTAGCAGCTGCTTTAGCCCAGGTTCAGGCGCCTTTCGTCGCGGCAATTTATTTTCGCGCACTGGATTTTCTCAATGCTTGGCTCAATATCGAGGGTTGAAAATCCAGTGCGCGATAATGTCCCGCCTCGATATTTTTACGTCCGTTCCTTCATGTGACTGGTTAATACAAAAACATATCGCTCCTTTTTTGGGCAGTCGTGTAATAAGCGAGGTTATTGAGAAAAAAAACTTTTACAAAATAAAAAAACAACCGACTTCCAAAAAAGACGTCGGTGGAAGTCGGTTGTAGCGGTATCTACAACGCCACATACGAACAACGCGTCATTCTGACGTCACGCAAATCCTGCATCTCGGAAGCAGAGTTTACCGCGCCATTAGCATTCATACAAACTTCCGGACATCAGTCGTTGGGCAGTTGCCCGCAAGACACATCACCCGTCGGGTCGGAGGATCCTCCCTTTTCTATGAAGGATGAGTGAACTTTACACCCTGTTCCTCATAACTCTATCCCCTCCACTCCTCCTCTGTTTTTTTTTTTTGTAAAAAGGTTTTTACAAATCGGCTTTTATATAACGGAGTATTGAGGTAACAAATATTAAAAAAAATCAACCGCATTTATAACTCCTCCTTTTTTGGCCAAATTTTGGCCAAAAAAGGCCAAAGATCCGACTTTTAGCCAAAGAATTAGCATTGCCAATGAACGTGGCAATGCTGCCAGTCTTCTGGGCCCAATTCAAGATTCAACTTACGAGTTACTGTGAAAAGACGGTTTTGAAACTTACCTGAAACAATAAAAACAAAACATTATCATTATGTAATATTTCACAATACAATTTATACTAAATTAAATCAGACATAATTTCCCCAGCACATATCAGAAGGCCAATTCTCGTAATTTAAAACGTTCAAAATCTAGCCGCAGTCTCATCTCAGCAACAAACAAATGTCAAAAACTTGTCAAAATGTAGGGAAATTAGAAGTATTTTTTGACAGATTGAGACTGAGATCAGACTGCGAACGGTCTTAAAATTACGAGAATTGCCGCTCTGATCATCGCTGGGCGAACTCTGTAATAAAATTGAGTTTTTCAAAAGCAAATCCACATTTGAACAATATTATTATTCTGAAATCAACAGTAACCTAAGACTGTAGGTAATTTAATTCGACACTGTTTACCTAAACAGAATAAGCAACTATTTGCAATAGAAACTAAAGTAAATAACTAGCTAACTTACTACACAAATATATACAAAAACAAAGGACAGTTATGCGTCGAAGTACTGAACTCGTCCGCATCGCTGTCATCCGGAAACGTGCTCAGAGCTTTATCAATTGTATTTTTTGCAAATCGCTTTTTAAATAAATTCAAGCCATCCGTATGTGTTAAAATATATCGCACACACCGTTCCTTCGCGTGCGATAATCCTCTTGTATAATCCTGCCTACACATAGCACCTTATGACAAGCACGAGTTATAATTGACTGACAGTAAATACTTAATGCTTCATGATTGATGAATTGTTTTCAGTACGATAGCTGCCACTGTTTCTGTACATTCGGCGAAAATAAACGTTTTCAGGGATGAAAAGCTTGTACTTTTACGTTCACATTATCATAATCAACCTATACTGTTCCCAGTCTTGGGACACAGGCCTTCTCTCTGTGAGAGGGAGTGGGCCATTAATCCACCACGCGGGCCCAATGTGGATTGATAGATGTCACATGTCTTCGAATTTTTGGTTCTAAGACGGTTTCCTCACGATGTTTTCCTTCACCGTTTTGAGAGTAGTGGTGATGAAATAATTTACACAAAGTAAAGCGCCTGTCTGGGTTCGAACCTACGACCTACAACTCGTAAGTCGCGGCCGTTACCACTGGGCCATAAATCTGCTTATAACTGGTGGAAAAATAACTGTGACACTGTTTTTGGAACAAAACATTATTATCGTAATAAACTTATCAACAATGTTCGGTAAGAAATAGGAATGGGGCAATTATCTCAGCTTTCAACACAATTACGATCCCTTATTTTCTATTACCAAAGAGCGAAAAGGGGGAGAAAGAGAGGCTTGTAATAACAGACACACGGGTCGATCGATCAGGTTAAGCTACGTTTACCGCGGTTGGTCCATGGATGGGTGACCATCTTCACATATCAAGACCCCTTCGTGACTCGGAAAGCACGTTAAGCCGTTGATCCCGACCGTCATTCGTGGATCTTTGACAGTCGTTACGGGTCTTCAGTAGCCCGAAAGTCTGAAAACCAGTCTTACCAAGGGGTATCGCTTATTATCCCGTGACTGGGTTGTGGAGGTCAGATAGGCAGTCGCTCCATGTAAATTACTGGTATTCAGCTGCATCCGGTCAGACTGGAAGCCGACCCCAACATAGTTCGGAAAAGGCTAGGCAGATGATGATGACATTATTATCTTAATAAACTTTATCAACAAAGATCGGTAAGAGATAGGAATGGGACAATTAACTAGCTTTCAACACATTTACGATCCCTTATTTTCTATTACCGAAATAAAACATCCATTTGGCTCAAAATTACACCTTTCCTACTTCCGTTTATTAAATAATAAATATAAAAACGCGACGTTTTGTTAAAGGTATCATAATGGTCAGCTTTTAGTGTGGTGGGCCATAAAGACAGGGAATGGCGGGCAGTATGAACGGCAAAAGTACCAAAATAATTGTTGTAGGATTAATAAAATTGTAAATTGGACTAAGCTAGCCACAATGACCTTATTGTCCTCGTATAAAAGGACATCTATTTGTAAGACTAGTCATCTGCCTGGCTTTTTCCCAACTATGTTAGGGTCAGCTTCCAGTCTAACCGGATGTAGCTGAGTACTAGTATTTTACATGGAGCGGCTTCCTATCTGACCTCCACAACCCGGTTACTGGGTAATACGATACCCCTTGGTAAGACTGGTTGTCAGACTTTCGGGCTACTGACGACCCGAAATAATAAAATGTATTATTAATAAAATACAATAAATTCTATATTTAAACTGTGTTATAAGTATAATTATTGTCTATAGGAAAAGGTGATATCAATCAATGTAGGTGAAATTCCCAATCCTTGGATGTCACTAAATCGCCGTAGTCTTATGTTAAAGTTGGAGCTGTGTCTGTGTACTGATTGTGGATAAAACGTGTCGAGAGGAATAATCAGATCAGCGCCTAACGGTAACAGAATGCTTGATCTGACCTGGAGCCCAATTCTCGCGCAACTCGCGTTCGTTATTGACATTCGAATCGAACTTTTCCCTCGAAAAAATCAAGCCGAGCTATTCTCGCCATGGCGATTCGAGCATTTCACGCAGGAAAGACACGCGACATGCCTTAGTTTACATGCGTCATGCAACGAGTGGTCATGACCAGTCGCGACGTGACGTATGACTGTGTCGACCTTCGTGCGAACGTCAAACAGTGGTTATGTCAATCATAATTGTGTCAATTGCGAAAGGAAATAATAAATATATTTTAACAAAATGTGTTACGAGTTCATAAACATCTTAGAAGAGTCTGCGACCGTCACAACAAGGAAAAACACGAAGAAAAGGAACTTCAGGCTTCCGCCAAAGTTGTCAACAGTGGATAGTTGTTGCTTGTGTAGCGTCGATGAATGAGACACTTAGGATACAGAAGCGGAAGGCGCCGGATTTAAAACCAGTCAAATGGACAAGGACGGCTTTACCAGGCTTTACTCTGGTTGAGGGCAAGAAAGGTCGATCGCGTCGCAACCACAACAAACGCGGTACTACTTCTGCAAGCGGGTATTTTTGAGCTGTAGTGCCCACTTTGCTCCCGTACATTTCCCGGTTGGATCGACAGATATCGAGAGAGAAAGAGCCAAGGTCTTATTAGTGCCGAAGGAAGGCCGATGCAGTCGAGCTACACTACGAATTTTGACCGGCTGGAGTTGTGGTTAGATGTTACAGAGAAGCATGACCAAAAGTAAACTACCATGTGTGGTGTGATAATAATTATGTTTTTGTGGTTTATACTTGGATGTATATACTGAATTTATTTATGAGTCTGTAAGGTATTCCTATAAAGGTTCTTTTGTAACTAGAAATAAAGTGTTTCAAAAGCATTTCAAACAATAAATATTTCAAATGTCTTTATTTTATTTTTTTCAATGTAAAACTTAGCTAAGTAACAAAAATAACATACGCAAATTATTGTAGGGCTTTGCAGTTAGGCTGCGCAGGCCGTTAACAAGTTGGGTTAGGAAATAGAAACACACAAGCAAAGTTCATATGTATAATCCTCACTGGGTGACAAATTTACAATAGGTAGGGAATGTAGGGATAGATACGTAGTAGTGGATAGGTGTGCGTGCAGCGCCCAGTTAAACTCCACGTGCAGTGCGAAGCGATTGTCCTGTCTTAAACCTGAACGTAGAATCCATATGTAGAACCGGTACGTAGAACCTCTAGATTTGGGGTATACCGTATAGTGAGGGTCAGGGAATCACTCCTGCTAGCAAGCGGATGTTAAAATGACAGAGTGTGTGAAACGGACAACCGGGGTACGTCCAGTACCTACGGTCGTACCTGGGACAGTCTCCCACGTTTTGACGTATGCTCTGATGTACTACTTTCGCTGGTGACATACGTCTCACGCACCCCTGAATGCGTAGTCTGTACAACTACTAGGGAGGGCTTCTTAGAGACGGGCAGCGAAGAGGTGATGAAATAAAAGAAGATTTTCTTGTTGAAGTTTGCTTGCAGATTTCGGCTTCTTGCTTGTAGTGTTGCCTCTTCGACGGCTGAGCTGCGACTGACTTTTCGTCAAAAACTGCGCTCTATTTATACCGGCCTAAGTTCCCTTAAGGCGGACCGTGTATTTTGAGCCCTTTTTTACTTTAATTTTCGCTAAGCCGAGATCTGTCAAGCCCTTGTTTTATTTATTTATCCATATCATATCCTTACAATTTTTACATATATTATTCCTTACGTAATCCTTAACCTAATTACAGCGTAATAATTAACTTAATTATACACAATAAAAAGTTTCTAGAAGAAAAACTGTTCAAAATATCAACTAGGAACATTTTGATTATAAAAATCTCACTATAACTTCTGAACCAATGGTCCGATTTTCATAATTCAAACGGTATTATTAGTATTATATCTAGACCTTTCATTTAAAACAAAAATTATTAAATTCTACCCATAAACAAAAAAGTGATTTTCCAAGTTACGTAATTATGTATGAACAAAATTTTACTTATTGGAATCCTTTCAAAAACAGTCTTATTCGTTCGGGATACAAAAACTAATAACAAATACTGATAACAAATACTAATTAGAACATAAGAAACATAAAATTAATCTCTTTAAAGTATTAACTATTATCATAGAATTATTTACTTTACGTTTTCTTTGTAGCGGTCCCTCCACTACTTGCGCCCTGGTACCCAGTGGGTGCCACTGTAACGGCTAGAGCACTTGCACATTCTCGCTATCCATCGTAGCGGTTTAGTTAATAACGTCTTCTACATGAAGCTATCAAACTAAAATAAACCTAAATCTGTGATAATAATAAACACACACAACAACACAGTGCAGTGCAGCACAGGACAGTATATGATCACTAGTTTACACGAACGGTCGGCGTGATGAGTCAAGCGTTGGCTTAGGAATCGGCGGACCACTTCACGTTTCGCCCAGTCTTCATGTTTGTGAGGCAGTTTGACAGTTTGACCACAAAGAAATTTGAATTCGTGTTGTGACGAGACTAGTAACGCGACCCTCAGGGTGAAATCTGTTTTCGCAAGGATTTCCCAACAATCTTTTGGGCCTTTGTAAAGTAATGAAGCCAGGACACGTAGATACAGAAGCCTAACGTCGTTGGAAAAGCGTGTAGCAGGACGGTCCGATTGGTGCAGTACCGCACTCTTCAAAACAATGACCCTTTCTCCTCTTCTTCTCCATCTTGATAAACTTTTAGGTTATTGTGCTGGTCATCAGCTTACTTATAATATCATTAGCAGTCATTCTGTTTTATTTCATTACCTATTATTATGTAGACCAATGTAAACAAACAACATAAATTGTATTTTGACTTTACTTTGACGTGACAAATATCGATGACGTTGACAAATCAACATGAGCTATGCTTTCCGTTGTACGGAGGCCTTATATTATATCAATGTTAATAATAAAATAAAAATGGAGTAACGAAAACAATAATGATTATTAGATTGATAAATGTTAGTGAAATACCTTTATAATGCTGCTCAAAATATGTTTTTGCATTAAAAATCATTTTTTAAGATGGTCAAAAGTACATTAACGACTACGACAAAAAATCGCATCGTTATGTGGAAGGGATTACTTCGTGGGACGCATAATGGCAACATTATTGTCCCTAGACTCGTGATTTCTGATAGACTTGTAGTGAGAATAGATGTTTCTGGATATCTCACCGTTTTATAAGCGACATGCGGAGACGACCGGCAAGGATTTCGTGCGGGACGAACGCGATTTGCGCGAGAATTGGGCCTGGAGGAATGAATTAAGATAACTGTGAGTATGTACATTATGTTTCAAACTATAAAAAGTCTGTGTTTCCTGGTGGATATAACCTTGGAGTCTTCAAGACTTGTGTGAATAGATTACTTTTAGGCAAGTGTATTCTATAGTCGATGCAACATCGCATGAACTATCTCATCAAGTGAGATAGTTTTTTTTTTAAATGGCAACTCGCAGGTCAACTTGTCGGCTGCTTAGCTGGGTTTTCCTGAGGATGCCTGAATAATAATTTAAGCAGGCAGGGTAAAAAACTAATAAACGAATGAATAAAAACTTATAAGCTAAGGGCACCCCTTGTCCGAAAGGGTTACCGCTGCTCTGGAACAGAAAGGGCTAAGGAAGGAACTCGGGTGGGTTTTAGTCAGTAAGAGTCTGACACTCCCTTCCGCTCCACCCAGAGCAGGAGGGGTCATTTGATGATTTCCCATCCACAAAAAAGGGCACCCCTTGTGGGGTACAGACCTCGGCTTAGGGCGTCAGGTGAGAGAGTGGTCCAACGCGAACTTATATACTTTTCATTATTTGATAATTAATGTGTTGTAGAAATGTGCATTAAAAATAGATTAAGGTTTCAGAGGATATCAGTATGTAGCACAAAACTATTTACATAAAACATCGTAAAACGCAATGTTTTCTAATAATATTAAATAATTCTAGTTACTTTTCCGCAGCATCTCAGAAAGAACCACGAAGAAAGCACACTGTAGAATAAAAATGATCCTAATCGGTTAAAATAATGTAAAAAAGTTTAATGTGAAAAAAAAGTGTAAAATACTCTAGCAGACTGCATGAGAAATTCTTAGGACCATTCCATTCTTTAGCTCCGAGTTTTAAATAAAAAGGCTTGCTTCAGTGGCGCGAAAAATATGTAGGAAGTCGTACCGAGAAATGAGGAAGAACTATGTTATAATGGAAGCTATTTTTTCAATTAAAAAGGTCGTTATATTACTTCCTAGGTCACTCTTTTAGATTATAGAGGTATGAGGAACAGTTCACTCATTCTCGATAGAAAAGGGAGGATCCTCCGACTAGACGGACGATGTGTCTGGCGGAAAAAAACTGCCCGATGATTCATGTCGGCCAGTTTTATATATGATAGTTGCAAGGTAAACTCTGCTTTCGATGTATGTTAGGGTCGGCTTCCAGTTTAACTGGATACTAGTATTTTACATGGAGCGACTGCCTGTCTATCCTCCGCAACCCAGATACTGGGCAACACAATACCCCTTGTAAGATTGGTTGCCAGGCTTTAGGGCTCCTCCGTAACGGCTGTCAAACATCAACGAATGATAGCCGAGACCAACGGCTTAACTATTTCCGAGGTACCATCAGCAAACATTTCGACCCGTACACCTAGCCACAGCCCCTTGATACATTTTTCCATAAAAAGCCACGGTAATACCATTACTCTTAATGACTAAAACGCTCATAATAAAATAATAGCGCCTATTAACTAATAGCCATTATCTAAAAATAAACAATTGTCCTGTGTCGCTTTCCTAAATACTGTAAACGTAAATAAATGCCACTAACGAGCGAGACAATTAAGGTAAAGTACACACTCTTGATTTCGCGATGAAATATTGTTTAGACCTGACTACGCAAATGAGGTGAAATATTTTATAAATATTTTTATAGCACCGTGTGACCTAAAATTGGTTTGTTCGAAATAAATGCTTTAATTTTGAGTTTGAAACCTACAATTAAGTCACGCTTTTCGTTGACTTTAGTAGTCTATTTTTACACAGACTTTGTGGTTTTAGGTTACACGTATCGTAATGTACTATTATGCTGGCACTTGTAATTTTTTTGATGTCTCTTGCTTCGTTATTTAAGCATATAAGATAGAGCAATAAACCAACACGATATATTTATGAAAGCTTGCATAACATCACCCCAGTATTTTTCGGAGTAGTAAGAGGTATATCGTACCTACTCCAAAAAATCGGCCGTATAAATTATTTTATAACCACAACTACCAACCACAAAAAAGGCGAGTCTTCAATTGAACACAAAATCAGAATCCAGGAAGCTACTGATAATTTCTCAGCACTTTTTAATGTGCCACGAAAATATACAGAAAGGTCGTGTTATTCTCAAACATCACTTGGACATTTGAACAGTGTCATTGTGAATCCACGATGATTTGCTTTAAAAGCAAATGAGTTCGCTTTAGAATTGTTTGCGCTCACTTGAGTGTGGTGAGCAATGAACTTTACAGAATAGCACTACCTATTGATTACTTTATAATTACTGCACACCCATTTTATGTACCCATTTGCTTCAGTATTAAAAATTCCCGACACACATAATATTTGTATCAACGCAGAAAATACGAGCACAGAGGCGAGTTATCTGAACCGGAAACTGGGTGGACAGTGGTGGGGGAAGGGGGGATGATTGTCGGCTTCCGGTAACAAGCGACAATTTCCGATTAAGGCCACTTCACGGCACTCAGAGGGCGTTTTGTAAAAAAGTTGTCCACCATTGTTTACAATTGTTTATTTTTTTGTTTACACTTTTTTATTTTTTTGTAAACCTGTGCCTGTTGTGTGAATGCTTAATTAGTGAATGTGTGAGAGGTAAAAGGTATTTTTAAAAAGCATTTATTAAAATTTTACCACAGTTTGTGGGGGTGAGGTATTTTAACTTTTAAATACATTATGTATTCGCAGTCTGTCGGTTAATTGTGGTTACAATCACGTGTGTTGAAATTTTCATTGCTGAAAACCTGAAATGACTGCTACAATTCACAAAGCGTTCTCATTTTAGGGACAAGGTTTAAATATTTCATGAGCATTATCACAACAGGACAATAAAAAGCACAAGGAATAAATCTTACTTTTGAAATTGGTAGAAATACCCTACTGCAGTAATATTTACATTTTCTCTGTCGCCGGACAGTATGTAAGCAGTTATTGCATTAATCCTTTTCACGAAGTTTAGCACGTGTCATCTACATTTAAAAGCACTATTCTCTAAACATCACTTCGAAAACGATGTCTCGTAGTGAATCCGCGATGATTTACATACTTTAAAAAACAAATGAGTTCGTTTTTGAATTTTGTTCGCTGATTTGAGTAAAGTTCCAAGTATACTTTACAGAACCACACTAGCTACTTTCAATATGACAAAAAAAACCTTAACAAATGTGCGAAAAACTTCTTAAAAGAAATTCCGCGATCAAACAATGTATCTCTTCATATTATTAAGTACGTAACACACGCAGGTTTGTCAGAAAAGGTTGTTTCACACTGAACAAAAGAAGACTAATAAAAAACTAAATGGAAGAATTAATTTTGGAGGTTTATATTGTAACAGACAACTGTCATGAACTCTGGACAATAATTATTGAATCATATTGAGTTTTTCAAACTTTTTTGTAACACCTAGCGTTTACGTGGCGTCTACGCACAGTCTAGGTAATGCTATCGCAGCGTTCACTCCTTTCCAGGATTAACACCCATGCTAAGGTTCTTTTTAGTTTCAAAATCTACACGTTTACCTCAATTTCTGCACGTTTACCTCAACCAAAATGACAAAAAAACTTTAACAAATCTGCGAAATACTTCTTAAAAAATTTCCCGCGTTCTTACAATGTATCTCTTCACAATATTGAGTGCGTAACACGCAGGTTTGTCGGAAAAGGTTGTGTTTCACACCAAATTGACTCCGTGGACAGAATTAATGCTGTCTACAGGTATTGGGAGAGTTCCTACTGAGTTTGCAGGAAATATTACTTTTGGGAGGAAAATGGTGAGGCTTACTGGTTTCGTTGTTTTTGGATTTTCAGTAGTATTATATTCAGTATAATACACACACACACACATAAAATAGTGACCTTATTGATTATGTTCTTCAGAAAAGTCAGGTGCGTACCGTGCGTAGTACTCGCAAACGGCGTGTGTGTATAACCAGAACGCCATTTCTCGTAATTTAAAACGTTCAAAATCTAGTCGCAGTCTCATCTCGGCGACAAACAAGTGTCAAAAACTTGTCAACAAAATGTAGGGAAATTAGAAGAAGTATTTTTTGACAGATTGAAACTGAGATTGACTGACGATTGTGAACGTTCTTAAAATTACGAGAATTAACACTCAGATCAAGAATAACTCATCGAATATTTCGGGACATCGCCAAGCGGTTGGTTCACTCTTCATTGACCAGAGGGCTGGCCTATTTTAGCCCAAAAGAATCAGAATTGCCATCCAATGTGGTAATGCTGCCATGTATTTTTATGACACCGTTCAAAAATCACAAGAGGTCTTTTTTTGGTTTATTTTTTTTCTGGTTGTTTTTTTTTTTGGTTTATTTTTTTTCTGGGTCCTATCTCAGCATAATGCTGAGATAGGACCCTTTTTGACGAACAGCCGATCGAGAATGTAAAAATCTCGCCGTGAAAAGTTAGGTGAAGTGAGATTAAAGTGACCTGTCAATAATGTAATCCATATCAGTTGGAATGACAGCTCACTCCACGCTCACTTCACGGTGAGATGGTTACAGAATCGCACTCTTTTTTTTTGGTTGTTTTTAATGTAACTTTGTTAGTTTTAAACGCTCCTTTTTTACTTTTTGTATTTACTGTCTCGAATAAAAAAAAAAAATTGTTTGTTTTTTATCTCATTACTCTTCCAATCCCATCTTAATCTGAATCCAGCTAAAATATAAATTGAATTGGAAAGATTGAACTTTCAAGTTCCCAAAAATTGTGATAACTTTCGGTCAATTGAAATACCTACTTTCTATTCTATTCATTTTCTTATATTCTCAAATTGTTTCGACTTCCGAGAAAATGCCTGAAAATGTAAATTTAACCAAGAATTTCCTCCAAATTTGCTAAATAACTGTTGTTTATGGGCAAAATTCTTCTATTTTTGGCATTTACTAACAATTTATGGAGCGGGTTACAGATGAAACATGGTTTTGAATTACAACTTTACATTTTCATCTCACACCAACCTTATGAACGAAACAATAAAGGTAGTTTTAGCAAATCCAAGTGTGTTAGTTTGTTCTTAAAAATTCTGTGGGTCGGATTCGGGGAGTAGACACATACTTTGAGAACAAAGGGTTTTATTTTTAGCTCTTATTTAGCGTTGGCACTTTGTATGTTAAGATGAATTCATCACTGCACTTAAACGGGGTAAAAGATGATTAATTTCTTGGTGATAGACGATGAGTAAATTATAATCATCTTGGAGTCACGTAAATATTCAACTTTAACCACAAATTCAGCACAGCAATTTTTAAAAAAATATATCAGCAGTTTTATCGGAAAAGTGCCGCGCGTAGTGCGTGTGCGTTTGTGTGTGTTTAGTGTGTGTCTGAAGTACCTACGCGATAAAACTTCCATACAGTTTTATGCCAGCTAACTTTTTTTTTATAGTGGTCGAAATATTTCCCCTCGCCGAGACTGGAATTTTCACAAATAATCATGAATGATAGTCAGTTTTTATTTTTTCCCGAGGCTAGATTTACAAATTAGTTATTCCTATTCGACATTAGGCTGTCATTAGGCATTAATTAAGTTTCCTGTCCTGAGGCACCAGTCTAGTTTAGTAAACTATAAGAAAGACAGAATTTAATTTCAACAAAGTCTTCTAGATCCCTTGGAAAGTATTTAATGAAACTGTGGCGGCATTTACATCGCCACATGGGAACTACGACACGCAAAATCCTGTATCGCGCAAGCAGAGTTTACCGCACGTTCCTCATACCTCTACAAAACCGTTCACCAGAAAATGATAAGTAATAAGGACACACAGAAAGCGCCTGGAAGAACTATTGGTCGATGAAACATCTCATGAAAGGAACTGTCCCGCTTTCACTAAAACGAAAGCTCATAGACATGTGCATTCTTCCCACCCTCACCTACGGAGCGCAAACATGGTCTCTTAGAAAGCGTCAAAAGTCCGCACTTGGAGTCTGCCAACGGGCTATGGAACGAAGCATATTAGGTGTCAAACTCACGGATCGTATTAAGAACTCTATACTTCGTTCCAAAACACAAATAGCGGACGCTGGCCGCACAGCGGCTGGGCTGGCCATATCTGTCGCATATCGGAGCAGCAATATGCAAAAGCCACCACTCAGTGAATCCCAAATGGCAGGAAACGACCGCGAGGCAGGCCCAGAGAGAGTTGGCGGGATGAGCTGGACTCCTTCTCAAAGGCTTGGCCCACAATCGCAGTAGACCGGGAAATGTGGAAGGAGGGAGGGGACTGCAGTGGAACAACACAGGCTCATAATAATAATATTATGGCATGAAATAAAGATCGTCTTTTATTTATCAAATTTGTCTGTCTAACAACAAGACGCCTATCAATACGAGCAATTACTCGAACTGGCGTCGCGCGCTGTTGTTTTTCAATAAACCATAATCACCAATTACTTGGCAAGCTGATCGATGATCGCAATTAGTTGTTATTGATAGGCTGAAGGACGCTTCTGTTCATCTTCTTTTTAACACGATTTTATTAGCTTCACTCGTAACTAACGAACAATGTAATAAAATCTTAGAAGTCAATTTAAACCTACTTATAATTGTTGTATCGAAATAAAACTTTGTATGTATATGTAGTTCGGATGACAATACTATAATTTCGTATCTTGGAGCTGATCTGATGATGGAGCCAGGATTAGGATAGTGGAACTCTTCAGTGGCTACTATTAAACCCCTCGAGTATGGGGCCACGACTAATGATTGATTTTTAATGCGTGATAAAAGCGTGTGTTTTAGTTTATTTAAACTACTTTTTTTTTTTTTTTTTTAAATATCTTTAGGAGCAGCGATGGCCCGGAGGTAACGGCCTCGATTTACAGGATACAAGTCTTGGGTTCGAACTCAAGGTGCTGTACTTTTTGTAAATAATTTCATCACCGCTGCTCTCGAAACAGTGAAGGAAAACAACACGAGGAAACCGGCATGTCCTAGAACCAAAACTTCGAAGACATATGACATCTACCAACCCGTACTGGGCCCACGTGGTAGATTACGGCCCACTACACAGGTCGTGATCTTTTAATTGAACCAACTCAGCCTATTGACAGACATAGCCATATCCCAGGCTGCGCCACAACACCTCTCAAAAATTACAATAACCCTTCAAGATATGCTACCAACACAGTTAAATAGAGGCGCAATTTTTTAAGCGTGGTGATACTTTTATCTAAGTTGGCCGAACCGAGACTGACTACCTGATGAGCATTTGCCCTCTGGAGTAGGATGGTTATGACAAATATTTACATTATATAAGCTAACATTTAAAATAATGATAATATGTACATGAAAAAAATAAGCAAAATAATCATAGGGCATCAAAAAATTCGTCCGCATCGCTGTCAACAGGAACAGTGCCTAAAAGGCTGGCAGCATTGCCACGTTGTATATAGGTACAATAATTATCTACCCATATAAAAACAGCCTCCAGAAGTAAGTGGCGTTAACAAACACAATGAACCACTCCCCTTAAAAGCTACTTCCGTTTTAAACACATCAAAGATAATCGCCTATACGTCTAAACCTCTAAAACAGAGGCTGAAACGCAGGCTAAAGCGAGCCTCTACTCCGGCAATCTAAATGGAACACAGAGTAATTATAGATCCAGAGGCACCCTAGCCGCCCATTTGAGGCATCTGTGGTGCGCATTAATCTGTGCTATACAGATATGTGTGGTTTTGCTTGGTCTGTATTGACGTGGGTTTAATATTGCGTGAATCACGTTTGTGGTTTTAGTTTCAACTGGTAATACTTGTAACATAAGTTGTTGAGCAGACAAATTTTTGCACATATTATGAAGCAATGGATTGCATCATGCTGAGATAGCAGCCCTTTGTCCTCGTATAAGACTTTCTGTTTCATTTTTCAAAATCAAAATCAAAAGTCATTTATTCAAATTAGGCTGAGAATCAGCACTTTTTGAACGTCAAAATTACAAAAGACAGTCCCCCAAAAACGCCCGCCCTTCACCACTTCCTAGTGCTATCGCTGGGAAGAAGAAGTGGCGCAACAAACTCCCCAGCAGCACAGCTGTCTGTTCAATTAAAAAGAAAATACTTGATTGTATACAATACTAGGTACCTATGTTCGGTAATAAACATTACAAAACAGAACATAAAAATAAATTATTTGCCATAATATGCCAGCTAGCCACGCCAATATACCAACAAATATAATAAATACTATACGTACTCAAGCTAAAAAAATAATTACTTATAATGTAAATAAAAAAGATTACTACCCAAATAAAAGCCTCCAGGCATAAAGGGCGTGACAGCTTACATATTTATGCATTGCTGGGTTCTGTTCACATAGCACAAAGATAAAGAAAGACCATCGAAGTAAAATAAGTTAATAACAATCTTCTCTTCTTAGTTTCTTTTTGTTACTTTTTTTTGTGTATCTATAATAATAATAATATCCCTGGACATTTCACACAGCACCATTTGTCCCAAGCTAAGCAACCTAATGCTTGTGTTATGGTAACAAGATGGCTGATAAACTACTTATAACCATTTTTTTTTTTTTTTGTAAATACATACATATTATAGATAGAAAAACACCCAGACTCGGAACAAATACATGTAGGTCATACAAATATTTGTTCCGTGCGGGAATCGAACCCGCGACACGCAGCGCAGCAGTCAATCGCTTAACCACTGCGCCAACCGTGCCGTCAAATTAATCAAAATATCTGTGTTTAGTTTATGATCTTTCTGTACGAGTCACAGTTACTTTATTTTCTTTCTATCTTTCTTAAAAGGTTCAGATTCTGATTGATAATGTGTTACGCAATTGGGGTGATGTATGAATGTAAGCGAAGTAAAAGGAGCATGTGAGGATCGTGATACTGCCTTCCCTCATGAGTTACTTTTCTTCGGAAATAATTAAACATGTCATAGTATCATGCCTGTGTGCGTGGGGATCGGCAGAGATGTACCTATTCGTATAGGTACTCATATTTTGCAAGTAATTGAGGAAAATGTCATGAGGAAAATGTTGAGTATGAATGTGCTTTAGTAGTAGAGGAAGATCAAAGAAACGATGGACGGACTGTGTAAAATATGTTTTGGTCAGAACCACACCCTAGTGACTAACGAGATAGGGAAGTAAGAAAAAAAATGTTGCGCCGACCATTCGACATCATTTGCCTGTCCTTAACATAAATTGGGTTAAGGACAGGCGAATGATGATTTTGCAAGTAAGATGTATGTTGAGGTCAGGGGAGCCAAGGGCTAAGGAAGGAACACGGGTGGGTTTTAGTCAGTAAGAGTCTGACACTCCCTTCCGCTCCACCCAGAGCGGGAGGGGTCATTTGATGATTTACCATCCAAAAAAAAAAAAAAAAAGGGGAGCCAATTGCCACTAATTTATCACAGGGGCCGTCGCATTATAAAGTATTAGTGCCTACATGATTCCGTTGAGAAAAAGGGATGGTGCTATCGATAATGTGTAGCTCCGTTTCTCTCTCACACGGGAAAAATTATCCAATTAACACCCAATAGGAGTGTGGTGCTTCTGGTCAGACCATGCACTACTTGTTGGAGTATCCTAAGGTTCACTCACCTCACACTCGCTGTGAGGTTCATTTGAACCTTGGATGACCACAATAATGCCACTGACGCCGAAATCAACGTGACCACCTACTGGGCTCAAACAATGTAAAAAACTGTCTGCGCCTCGCGGTTTCATCCGCATAGGACTCGATCCCGTAGGATCGGGATAAAAAAGTATCTTTTGTCCTGTCTGCTTTGTTACTCTCAATAATTGTGCAAAAGTGTTTAGTTGTAAGCTTTCCAAAAACTGTAAAATAAAATAAAGATTCCAATTTATGGTCTTGGCATGTGTCAAATTTCATCCAAACTCAAATAATTTATTTCAATTAAACCATTAACAGGCACTTTTGAATTGTCAAAATTAAATAGCCGGTCAGTTAGTCAGAAAGTTGAAGCTAGTCGCCCATTCCAAAAACGTTGATCTCTATGGAGAAGAACGGGCAAGAAACTCCAAGGAAACTCTTTTAAATCAAGATATTATTACAAAATCCTGGATACATTATTCTTATTGCTTCTAACATGTAAATACGAGATTAAGTGGTAATTAATAAAACGCGTAAGCGCAGCTGTGCATGAAAGCGATTATTTTGCTTCACCAAGACCTATCGTCGCGATCAAACCCCTAATATTCAGCAGAAGTAGCTAATTAAAAACAATGAAAACTTCACCTACCTGTAATTAATTCTAAAACTTAATGAAATCATTCCTTATAACACTAATTAACTTTCAGCCCATTAAATATAAGTTCCGAGTTCTAAAACAATAAAAAAGCTCCAAAGAATTAAGTCTATTGTCAGTTGGCCCCGGAAATGAGTGTTTACGCGGCGCGCCGCAAGATGGCGTCACTTCCGGTTGAGTCGTTAGCTTAATTATTGTTCTCGAGAGGCCATTCTCGGAGATATTAAAGCGTTTAGAAGTTATGAAATGTGGTGATGGTTTCTGAGAAAAGGTTTTATTGAAACGGACCGTTGTTTCTTTGAAAGGACATCATCATCTGCCTAGCCTTTTCCCAACTATGTTAGGGTTGGCTTCCAGTCTAACCGGATGCAGCTGAGCACCAGTATTTTACATGAAGCGACTGCCTATCTGACCTCCACAACCCAGTTACTGGTAATCCGCTACCCCTTGGTAAGACTGATTGTCAGACTTTCGGGCTTCTAGAGACCCCTAACGACTGTCAACGATCCACAAATAACAGCTGGGACCAACAGCATAACGTGCTTTCCGAGGCACGGAGGGGTCTTGGTATGTGAAGATGGTCACCCATCAGCGAACCTGCCGGGGCAGCTTAGCTTTTGATCGATCGAGCCGTGCGGCTGTTACTACTAATCCACAAGGACATCAGGAGCAAAATGATAGAGTTATATGACTTAATCTACGTTTTCCTTGAAGAGCGTTGGCCTCACTAAACGGCCGTCATGAAAATAATTTTATTTATTCATTTATTTAATTTACACAGCTTAAGGGTGCGTCTACATCTAGCGTTTCATACTTTGAGCATAACGCCTACCTGGTCACATGCCCTTCTGGTCTCCAGCGTATTTATGATATCCCCGATATCCTAAGAGGATGACAGCGACAAAGATAAATCGTTAGATTCACCCGACCGTGTCAAAAGATAGTCGCGCTTCTACGACTTGACTTCATTGTCATTGAAACGCTATTTAATCATGTGTGTGCTCACTCTTCTCAGTATGGACACGTTTTCGCGTGACTAAGTACGGTGAGAGAAAATCTACCGATTTAAATCTTAGGGCACCGAGGTTTGACCTAATGTCAAATACTAGTGTAAATGACAGATTTTCATGACGACCATAATAATGTGACGGAACCGGTTTTCTAGGAAAGCAAAGTTTTACACCTAAATAAGATAAGTTATATATGAGGTCAAATTACATTAGTTATCGATGCCCATCACGTCGCGGAGTTTCGCTAGCTAATTTAAATTGACCTTGCAGAATCAGGCGTTTCGTTGTCTACTCGTTACGTTGTTTAATCTTCTACATTTTTGACATTGATTGTCGCTGAGGTGAGATTGCGGCTAGATTTTTGACGTTTTTAAATACGGTTATTCCCGTAATTAAAAACGTTCAAAATTCTAGTGATATTTGACTGCTGTTCATCATCATCTTTCTAGCCTTCTCCCAAAGCTTCCAGTCTAACTGGATGCAGCTGAATACCAGTATTTTACATGGAGCGACTGCATATCTGACCTCAACAGCCCAGTACCAACATTTATTGTTATAACAACAGTTAATTTGACCAGCACCCCAATGGCGTAACACACAATCGGTCTCAATCTGAATCATTTTGAAAGATATTGATAATCCATTGCTTCATATGTTCAAAAAATGTGTCATGTGTCTGCTCAACAACGTAAATAACTCAATGAATGTTGTTGAACTGTCAAAATTAAACCGATTCCGATGGATCGTGTGTTACGCAATTAGGGTGCCGTACCAACAAACTAAGACCATCCTGTTCGGAGAGAAAATGCAACTGTCAGTTACGGTTGTCAGACGTTCTCTATTCAAATCCTTATTTCCAATTGGTGTTATTTCCATTTAGGCGACCCATACACCTACAATAATATTGCGCAATGTTGATGATTGCACAATATTATTGAACATATAGGGGTAGTATTGAAGATTGCGCAATGATTGAGTAAAAGATTGAGGACTTTTAAATTTTATTGCACAATATTTATTTATTGTGTCTTGTGTTTGGTATATTGCCCAATATTTTTTAGTCTACAGTTCGGAGCGGTCGCGTACGCACGCGTGTATTTTTGCAGCGAAAATGACACAAAAAACCTTCAATTTACTTAATTCTAGATCCTTTAACAGGCGTTCGTTATTGTAGATTGGCCTTTTCATCAAGCAGCCCTTAGTCCAGATTCGGCGTTTTCGTTTTTGCCGTTTCGCTACAACGATAGCTGCAGCCAAATCTTTATCAGATATGGTTCACATGGTGCACTGAAGAAAGTTATGACGAGAATGCTTGTTCAATTTTATTCTGTCAATTTAATTGTACCGTGTGGGTTTCGGAGCTCATCAATCATATTGTGCAATCATCAACATTGCGCAATATTATTGTAGGTGTATGGGTCCTCTTAAACGAATATTAACTTTATAATAATGGCGGGATGAGTTGGACTCTTTTGATAAAGATTGATCCTTGGCAGCTCTGGACAGAGAGAGGTGGAAAAAGAGTAGGGAGGCATTTGCCCAGCAGTGAGACATTGAGGGTTGATAAAAAAATTAAAAAAATGCACATTACGTCACCCTACAGATATACGGTTAACTGTTAACATTATCACGTCAGTAACACAAACCCATAAGATTTTCCCCAACAAAAATCGCTCAACGCGCCTGAAGAAGTTTTTACGTTAAATATTCCCTGGTCCTGTGTTATGACTTACGGAGCCGAAACGTGGACACTCACGGTAAAGCTGGTCCATAAATTCAAGGTCGCTCAGCGAGCTATGGAACGGGCTATGCTTAGAGTCTATCTGAGGGATCGAATCCGCAACGAGGTGATCCGGCAGAGAACCAAAGTTGTCGACGTAGCTCACAGAATAAGCAAGCTGAAGAGGCAATGGGCCGGCCATATTAGCCGTAGAACCGATGACCGTTGGGATTGTAGACGTGTTCTTGAGTGGAGACCGCGAATCGGTAAACGTAATATAGGACGCCCTCAGGCTAGGTGGAGCGACGATCTTCGCAGGATGGCTGGTAGCAGCTGGATGAGAGTTGCAGAAAATCGAGTTGACTGGCGTGCAATAGGA
Source organism: Apamea crenata (assembly GCA_949629185.1). Classification (NCBI taxonomy): domain Eukaryota; kingdom Metazoa; phylum Arthropoda; class Insecta; order Lepidoptera; family Noctuidae; genus Apamea; species Apamea crenata. The sequence continues at coordinate 4,522,418 of OX451380.1, read as the reverse complement.
GAGGCTTATGTCCAGCAGTAGACTGCTATAGACTGATGATGGATGATGGTCCTGTGTTAAATACAGCCTGTGAAATTCTCATGGTATTTACTTTCAATGGAAGCCCATATCAATATAACTTGATAAAGCCCAATAAGTGGTGTAAACAAAGCGATTTGTATCCGAAACCAACTCAAATATCCGACACTCAGAATCCGCGTGAACAATTTCTGAATTACGTAAACAACAACAATCTATCTCTCAAAACAAAAGAGGAACTATAAAAGGGGAGATGAGAAAATAACTGCTTTCTCCCTCCCTCCCTTTAGGAACCAACACTCGTTAACGCGATTATCTTGCATTGTTAGCAGTAGTGATGGGCTTTGGCGGATATAAGCTTCGAAAGCCGCGGATATCGACTTTGAAATGCGGATACGGACGCTAAAATAGGATGTTGAGATTTGCTAGGATTTAAAGAAATGTCTGTGATGGGAATTGTATCCGTTAAAGTCGGATACTGATCCGAGGAATGAGGCCTCGTTTGTGTAATGAGAATCTAAGGCTGGGTTGATAGTGTCAATTTCAGAGCTTGCCGTGATTGTACTTCACAATAATTTGCCCAAATATTATATGTCGTTATTTATGGAAAAGGTTTAAAGATAGTCTGCCTCGTTGCAAGTCTAGTATTGCTGCTGAGCATGAGGTCCTGGGTTCAATTTCCGAGACGGATAAAGTGTAACTGAGTTTTTCCATCTATGTCGTATCGTTAAATCTATGCCTCTAAACAAATTTAAAAAGTCCCTTCAGGGATTATTACTAGAGAAGAGCTATTTCAGCGTGGATGAATTTTTAAACGATATTTTGCTTATATAATTCTGATTGTGCGTATTAATTTGTTTTTTTCTTCTTCTGTATATCTTACTCAGAATAAATTTAAATTTTGACGTTGTATTTTGAATTGAATTTAAATTTTAACATTGTAATTGTGAATGAAATTTAAATTTTGACGTTGTTATTTCAATTTAATTTTAATTTTGACATTGTAATTCTATTTTTTTCTCATTTTGTTTTTGTATCTTTGTTTTTGTATTGTCTAGTGCAACTAATTTTGTATGCCATTAATGGCAAAACATGTAGAGCCACCTCATATTAATTATAAGACCTTCATACTGGACTCATGTTTTACAAAATAAATATTATCTTATCTTATCCATCTGGAATTTTTTCAGTACCTGGTTGATGCAATAGGCTCGCCTCGAGTTACATAGGACTTAAAAGTAACTGGTAAAATGCGGGTGCTCTAAAGAGACGCCTGTGCCTCATCCTTCTGTAAATACAGGCATAATGCTTCGTTAAAGATCATCATCTGCCTAGCCTTTTCCCAACTATGTTCGGGTCGGCTTCCAGTCTGATCGGATGCAGCTGAATACCAGTATTTTACATGGAGCGACTGCCTTTCTGACCTCCGCAACCCAGTAACTGCGTAATTTGATACCCTTTGGTAAGGCTGGTTGTCAGACTTTCGGGTTTCTGACTACCCGTAACGACTGTCAAAGATCCACAAATGACAGCCGGGACAGACGACTTAACGTGCTTTCCGAGGCGAGGGGAGTTCTCGGTATGTAAAGACGGACCATGCTATGTTAAAGATACGCGATACAATATAATTATCAAATTATGCGCCATTTTTCATTTAAAATAAGTTGGAATTTATAATCTATGGAAAATATTTGACTGATCCTGTAAAAACTCATTGAGCAACTAATGATGAACACTTTTTTTAATAATGAAGCCTCTTTTTAATTTTCTAGCCAATAAATAAATAAAAGTCCTCCAGACCGTATTTCGGTTAGTTAAGCGCCTGTCCGGGTTCGAACCTACGGCCTATAACTCGTTAAGTCATATTAGAGGCGCAATAATTAATTCGAGTGTTCAATAATATTTTTAGGAGCGCAGTATGGGACTTATTAGAGGCAAGTTTAAAAACTTGTCGTTAATATTCTATTCAAGCATAGAAACTGTCTTAGTTTACGACCAAAACGTTGTCAAAATTCACGTACGCAAAAAGACGCAATGCGCAAACCTAAACTGAACATTACAACGCCTAGATCCTTCTTTCTTACATCGTAAAATAGCTCACGAATGCTATATACATTAGGTATATACTTCACCTAGTACATTTACACGGTACAAAAATCTCTTAATCCAGAAAAGCTAAGCATAAATCCGTTTCGGTTCTTTAGCGGATATTCGGATAATCCGGCGGTGGAGATATCCGAATTGGATTAACGTACACCACTATTTCCTTTTGTCCTTATTACCTGTTTCTCAAAGATAATTCCAACTAATTTACAATAACAGTTAGAGTTTGGATATGATAATGAATTATTGACTAACTTTGCCTGTCGTCTGGGCTAAGTTAGACGTTGGTTTAACGGCAATAGATTTTACTGTGAGATGTTGAAATCATTCCAGTTCCCTACCCATGCCCGTTTATGATTCTTTTCTCGAGAAATTAAAATGAGAATTGCCAATTTTGAGCTCTGTAATTTTGATGTTGAGCTGGACATAATCATAAATACTTTTTCAGGCGGCCAAAGGAGGGCTCTTTCAACGATTGCTTCATGTCAGTAACATTGATGCCCAACGCTTCCGACATACCAAAATACTTATAGGTTTCGGCTACAGAGAGGGCTCTAAGGTTTCTGGAATCCGAGAGTAGGGTTCCCACGGATTCCACAATCTCCCCTCGCTTTACATGCATGACCGCACATTAATTGTCCAGACCAAATTCCATCCTGATGGCGCTACTGAAAGTTTCAGTAATTTTCACTAGCTCCGTCAGTTGCAAATTGTTGGGGGCAAAGAGTTTTAGGTCATCCATGTAGACGAGGTGAGATAAAACCTGACCACCTCTCCTGAATCTTCTAGCAGCGTGCTTAGAGGATTCAAGGCTAAGCAGAACCAAAGCGGACTTAAACTGTCGCCCTGGAATATGCCTCCGTCAGTCCTTACTGGCTCGCTATTCCTCTGGACAGTTCGACATCTTCGCGAAGGACCGTCCTCCATTATTATTATTCCTTTATTTCAATGTAAACACGTATAAATTATATTTTTAAATATTAGAATATAAAAAGTTTAAAACATTTTAAAATATAAAAAATAGTAGCCCACCGGTATCGGGAACAGGGTCCAAGTACGGTATCGGGTCAGGGCTCTAGAGAGAGGAACCTCCTGACAATGCAAGCCGTGTCGAACCGCTTTCTGAATCAAGCTCTTGATCCAGCTGCCCAACGAGAGCCTCCTCAGGTGTTGGTCGAGGCTCTTGGTTATTAAGCCATTGGCTGTTACGACTATCGGCACAATGATTGCTGAGTCCACATCCCACATATTGACAGCATCGTGAGCCAAGTCAAGATACTTGATTTGTTTATCTTTCTCGGCTTTCACGAGGTTCTCATCATGCGGGACAGTTATGTCAACCATCATTCGCACCGCTCTGATCAATCCACCACCACTATGTCAGGCTTATTGGCAACCATAATCCTGTCAGTGATGATGAATCGATCCCAGTATAATGTGATATATCTATTTTCGAGAACTGGGTCGGGCACATACCTGTAGTACGGCACCTCCGATTCCACAAGGTTGTATTTCAGAGCAAGTTGCTGATGGATTATCCTAGCTACAAGGTTGTGTCTATGCAAGTACTCTCCGTTAGCTAGACGAGAACACCCGGAGATTTATGCCTGATTGATTCCCCCTGCTGGTGGCATGCCCGACAGATGTCAACAGTGCTGTCTTTCACAATAAATCTTCAGTAATTGTTCGTCACCATAACGTCGTCCATAATTGCACAGACAAAATCTTCGGTTTCTCCAAAGAGGTCACCAAAACGCAGCCAGGCTACGGACGCTAGTAGATCTACATCGGGCCCATGTAGGGCCCGGAAGAAGCGTCCGTGAAGCTCCTTACTCTGCCATACCTCCATGCGTTCATTAGTGTCAAGCACTACTGGCTTGCGCCAGTTCTCTTTACCGAAGGATAGCGGGGTGAGGCCCTTGTCCACCGCGACTACATCTCGATGCATCCCCAAGTCGGTTTTTAGAAAATATTTTCTGAGACGGCATATCTCGCGATTGTGGAGGTTCTTAGCGTTTAAAAAGCCTCGCTACACTATTGCGGGATAAACAGCCTCATTGCCGATGACCGTGCAATGGGTAATGCGTAATTATTATTAATTATGTAGCCCGTTCCAAAAATTAGATTCCTATGTACGAGCAAATTAAAATACTCCACGGCAACAACACTTTTTCAACAATTTCAGTATCATATTTTCTGATAACCAACAATGCTTTTGTGAACAAAAATAGACGTTTTTTGTCTACCCCGGTTTTTAATTAACGCATACCTCAAATTGGGAAAAACAAAAACATTATCCTAATTGGACAAAAGCCTTTTGTATTCAATTTTTTTTAATAAAGGTTTGTTTCGACTGTTGCGTAACAGCGGCGTTGCGCGTACAAATCATTGGTGGACGTTTTTATTGCTTTGATGAAATGTTACCTTTATATCTTACGGGTAGGTATATATCAGGGTTTTTGGATCAAAATATGGAAATGTCATCAGTAGTGACAGTAAAAATAACATTGAGCCAACTACGGTGAAGGACAACGTATGGAGGAAACCAGTGTGTCCTAGAACCAAAAATTCGAAGACTTTTGTTTTTGTTTTCTTTTGTTTTTTTAATACTTGTGACATCTACCAACCTACATGGTCCCACGTGCGAGCAAACGGACTTTAAGATTTGTCTTAATTCTACGTGTGATACTGGACAGATATACGAGTAAGATGATTTAGAAAAATCAAAACGGCAGATTTTCGCCGCCATTAAGTGGACTCATAGAAAAATAAAAGCTACTCGTAGATTTTCACTTTGACCTGTAAAAAACTGCCCATAATCAAATGATAAAACCATAACCTACATTTCAAACTATTTACAAATCATTCGACAGACGCATATACGCGCCATGAGTCTATTTGTGTAAATGCGGATAAATTTCATGCTTGTGGTCGAAATGGCTAGAATTTCCGATTGAAACATAAAATCATGCCCCTTTTCCCCGAAGAGGTATACTATATGTACACCTCTCCCTTACCCTAATAGGGGCGAGCACATTCCCATCAACCGGGCAAAAATCCAGGCTCCGGGCTGCTAATAATCCTAATAACACTGTGCTTGACCTGGGAATCGAACCTAGGACCTCATGCTCAGCAGCGTTTGCAGTCACCAGACCAATGACGCAGTCTAGTACACGCAGCAATAAAAAGGAACACATATAAAGGAAAATGGCGTGGCTAGCTGACATAGGCAGATAATTTAATTTAATGTTCTGTGTCTTGTAATGTTAATACTTCGCATATCTAGTATTACAATCAAGTATTTTCTAACTGAACAGACAGCTGTGCTGCTGGAGAGTTTGTTGCGCCAATTCTTCTTCCCAGGGAAAGCACTAGGAAGTGGTGAAAGGCGATAGTTTTAGAGGACTGTCTTCTGTAATTATGACGTTCGAAAAATGCTGATTCTCAGCCTAATTTAAATAAATGACTTTTGGTTTGATTCGATTTGGTTGTTATGTTAAGAGCGTTGACAACGTACGGCATTTCATACATACTTTCAAGACCTTGTTTTTCGAAATGCATGAACCGATTTTAATGAAACTTAGCAGGATATAAGCGTTTTCTAAAAATAGTGTAACAGCTAAATTAGACCGATTTTAAATTTTCCATAGAAACAGAGATTTCCAATTATCTTTTTTTAAATAAGAAATTTCGAAAATGTTCTTAACTAACTTTTTAGACCTATGTATTCTGCTTATGCGTATGGAGTTTTATTAAAATCTGTTCATGCATTTCGAAAAACAAGGACTTGAATGTTAGGTCTAGAGAAATAACAATGCTCTCAAAATGGTGAAGGAAAAACATCGTGAGGAAACCGGCATGTCCTAGAACTAAAAATTCGAAGACACGTGACATCCACCAACCCGCACTGGGCCCGCGTGGTGGATAACGGCCCACTCGCTCTTACAGAGAGGAGGCCAGAGAAATAAACAGGGAAATACCCAAAACATTTGCTATATAAATCATTGAGCGGACGTATATAGGCGCCATGAGTTGTTGCCTCAGCTACTCGTATCTGCTCGTATGAGCCGCGAAATATGTTTATTTACATAACATAAAATCTTGCCTGTAATACTCGAAGGGTTAGTCCAACTATTTTCAATCGACGTAAAAACACCAAACCGACATACAAATCATTCGACGGATAGGATTTTACCGTAAACATCAGCGGCTATCTGTTCTCGTGCGGATATATTGTTCACGCCCGTGGTTGGAACAACCAGAATTTACGAATGAAGCAGATTAACAACAAACCATGACTCGGTGACATTTCCTATCGGCAAATATGAAGAACTTATGGAAGTGCTTCATATTTGCCGATGGGAAATGTAAAGTCCCTGAAGAAGTCTGATGTGAATTTATAAAAATTTGTCCTTCGTGCTCACTGTCGTTATTTATGGAGCTAAAATGCAAAAATTCTTGCATCAAGACCACATTGTAGACGCAGTGGTTTAGGCTGTGCGTTATCTGTCAGTGAATTTAAGATTTTTATTAAGTGGATTTTCCTCAATACAATAACTATAGAATGAAATGAAATTATTTATTCTGTTAACGAGAATCACTTTTACACGTCATTTATTATAAAAAAGTCGGCGTCTGACTACTCTGATAATGAAGGCCGAAACAAACTCAGAAGTCTCAGTCTCTTTTAAAGCCCAGACATAATATTGGTCAGATCATGTGAAGCCCATGTCGACTGGTGTCAAAAATGGTCTTTTGAGTGAAGAACCACACAGATAGAGTCCTGTCCAGTTAGTGTACGCATTTGTCAGTAATCATGCAGCTCACCTCAGAACTTAAGGAGCTCGACGAACAATACCAAAGAAAGGACTTTTGGGTAGGCCGCATAAGTTACTCAAAATGCCAGACCACGCCCAGTTTTTGAAATAAAACATGCTAGAAAATGTAGGTGGTACAGTGACCATTATTTCATGCTAAAACGAGATAGCTAAGTACCAAGGCTTACAGTTTGTAATTTATGTTTGAGTCCCATGTAACAGGGACAAAACTGGAATATCTTATGTGCTTGTAATTACATCGCCATCCTTCTACCGTTCAACCCGAAACACATCAATGGTGCCAGGCAACGTAAATTGTTATGTTAAGGTTATTGGAGGAAATAATTCACAAAGAGCTTTGCTACTATTTTCTACCGTCTCTGGTCCCGCTATTTTGGGTCCTTACTTTTATGCGCCAAGTTATTGTGTCTTGGGTTGTCAGTTCAGGCAATTGGGCTTTTTTGAGGTCAATTTTTATATTTGACCACCAGGTCAATGGCGGGCTGCCTCTGCCTCTCTATTGCTCTGGCAGATGTAATGCAATTTGTACCACATGATCTTCATTGCAACTTTCTTCTTCCTCATGTCGCTAGATAATCAGCCTATAATGTTCCCACTGCTGGGACACAGGTCTCCTCTCTATGTGAGGGTGTGGGCCGTAATCCATCATGCGGGCCCAATGCGGGTTGGTGGATGTCAGGTGTCTTCGAATTTTTGGTTTTTGGATATTCTGGTTTCCTCACAATGCCCGGAGTGGGGTGGGTACAAAGTTTGTTTACTTCAAAGATACATTCAATTGGGTTTTGCGTGCGATGCGTCGGTCGTAGGTAAAAATAAAATTCTCTACAACTTTTATGAATAAACTTTTTCGGAATTTCCAACCGTTTTCTAGCCATACGCTCCGGAAAAATGACAAGTGCGTGGGACCCCCCTTTATTCCGGCTCACGTCCTAGACATGAGAACTTTAAGTATGTTCACCTAAACACCCTGGACAAGTGTCTGTTGACTGAAATAGAAATAAACAAAGGAATATCCAAAACAATTGTTATATAAATCATTGAGCGGACGTATATAGGCGCCATGAGTTGTTGCTTCAGCTATCTGCTCATATGAGCCGTGAAATATGTTTATCTGGCGCCGGAAAACACCGACATACGTTACCATTCGTAACATATAGGAATGATCCGGTAATTAAGTAGGAGATTATACTTTGTTGTATATTTTTATTTTCGAGTATTTTTTTGTATTTCTTTATTTTCATGGGAAAACTTTCAAAAGGCGCTTGACTTTTTGAGATAAGACCGAGAAATGTGGGATTCTTCATCATCATCTCTGGTAGCCTTGTTCCTCCCCAATCAACTCAGCCTATTGCAGTCCATAGCTGGACATAGGCCTCTCCCGAGACGCAAGACAAGGTGTTGTGGCTGGGCCACAACACCTTGTCCTCCTCCTTCCGCCTCCGCCTTCCGCATCCAGTCTGTCCCAGCCACCTTCTTTAGGTCGTCCGTCCATCTAGCTGCTGAGCATAGGCCTTCTCCCCTTTATGCCATGCTTTACTGGTCTGTGCAAGTCTCATCCAGGTCTTCCTTGCAATCTTCTGTGGATCATCCAGCACCTGGTTATAGGTCTGCCAACTACGGTCATGGAATTCTTATGTCACTAAAACTACCCAGGTAGACTGGCACAATGACTTGGAGGGCCTAAGAAACCCATTGGTCCCCATTGGTCCCATTGGACCCCATTGGTCTAGTAATCACAAGCACGCTTGCAAAGTTTGGACTTACCAGTCATGACTTCTGAGTTCAAACTTTACCTTAGATTTTATCGTCATCATTTTAGCCGAAAGACGTCCAGTGCTGGACCTAGCTCTCCCCCAAGCATCACCACTTCGACCGGTTCTGTACTTATCGCAACCAGCGGATTCCTGCGGTCATCACCAGGTCATCGGTTCACTTAATGGGATTCCTTCCAGCGGAGTCTTCGCGGTCACCATTCCAGAACCTTTCGGCCTCATCTGTTCTACAAGCAATATACCACTGCCACCTTGGATTAACTTGTATGTAACTGGTGAAATGTGGATATATAAAAGCTGCTCCCAAAATAACCCCTCTGACTCTCCCTGCGGGAAATGCAGGCGTAATGTTATGAACAACAATGTTACTATTGTCAAACCAGACAACTTCTCAAAGTCCGTATTACTAAACGACCAAATTATTTCTATTCCATTTGCCGCCACTTTTTCTCTTCCATTCTATCAATTCTTCGACATGATTTATTTCAACTAGACATGAATATTTTGCTGAAACTATAGCAAGTAAGGGACGGATACTTACTGCTTTTCCAATATAGAGGACGGGCGATTTGTCATAAACTTGAAAGTTTGGCCAGTAGAAAAGCGGTTTTATAAAGAATTGCCAAATACATATACAGGATACATTTTTAACCAGTGCGCAAATTTTAACCCTGAATTCAACACATGATTCCAGGCACCAAGGCCCCAAATTTAAAAAAAAAATCGGCTGTTACATAGAAAAGTGCAATACCTACGCGGTCAACGTCCCACAAGTTGACCGCGTAGGTATTGCACTTTTTTAGAGCGTTTTTTTTTTTAAATAAGGGACCAAAAATTTTAACGCAGGGGGTTCAGAATGAGTGGGAGGCAGTCACCTCCTTCTGCGAAGCAGTCATGCTAGCGAAGGAGGTGGCGGAGAGGCTGAGGGAAAACACCTCACGCCTCAGCCGCCGCGGGAGACGCTCCGGGCGTCGGGAGCCGCGTGACGACTCCCGGCCACCGTAGGCGCGGGCCTGCGGGCGGTGAGTAATGGGTAGCTCACCGTCCGATCAGGATCAGGCCCGTGCCGGACGGCGCGTTGTGTTCCACGCGCGCCTCAAAGAGATGTCAGCAGAGGACGGGGCCCGATAGGGCCGAAGCCTGCCAGGGCGGCGGAATCGTTCGAAAGGGTTACCAGTGCCCTGGAACAGAAAGGGCTAAGGAAGGAACACGGGTGGGTTTTAGTCAGTAAGAGTCTGACACTCCCTTCCACTCCACCCAGAGCGGGAGGGGTCATTTGATGATTTCCCATACAGAAAAAAAAGGGGGTTCAGAATCATGAACTGAATTCATGGATACAGTTTGCACCCAAGTTTCGCCAAGACGATGTCAAAGATCAATGAATGACAGCCGAAGGGACCAACGGGTATACGTGCTTTCCCAGGCACGGAATGGACTCGATACGTAATGGAAGGTCGAAGTCTGATGCGCGCTGAAAAAAAAGAACCAGAAATTCGATTTCCGACATCCCCTCTACGATTACACAACGACCCCGGGTAGGTTTAAAAGTCGGAACAACTTCTTGCGCTCCACACGGGCCATCCAGAACAAACCATCTAATGAGAGAAGCAAATTGTAGGAAGAAAAGCATCCAACATTTGCCTCTCGGCCATGATCTGCTGTAACCTATATGGAAAGCCGTTAATCGTTTACATACCCAAGTAGAGCGCTGCAGACACAATCTGTCAAAGTGGGGAATTACTGACCCATCCAATACCCAGTGCGAGTGCGGTGCCTCTAATCAGACCATGTCCCAATTACTGGAGTGCCAAGTGCCTGTTCACCTTCACCTTGAGTGACTTAATGTATTCTTACTTACTTAGTGGAGGCTATCTTAAAATAACCTCTCACTGTATTTAATACACGCTGATAATTTTGTTTACCTAAATCATGAATTATAAATCAGTCAATTGACCAATCAGATGCAGGCGGGCGTATTGAGCTGAAGTGTCATAAATTTAGTGAACTGACATTTCAATAAAGCCGTTAATCAGGCGCGAGTGGGCTAAATGTGGCATGCATCGATGGAGTTTAGCGTTGAAATTAATTCGAACATAATTATTTTGAATTATTTTCAACACTACTATTATCACGCCTGTTATCCGCGAAGGGTTAGGCAGATGTGTACATAGAGTACACCCACATTTCAATACTCAATACTCAAATATTTATTTTAAATCTTTTTTTTTTTTCATTTATTTATATTTATATTTTTCACCAGTTATGTTTAAGTCCCATGAATGTAATCGGGAGCGAGCCTATTGCCATCAACTAGGCAGAAATCCGGACTCCGGGCTCCAAACTTCTGTTAGAAAACCCCACGTCAACTGAGCTGTCATTGCAGTTCTACTTTTTAACCCCCTACGCAAAAACGACGGGGTATTATAAGTTTGACGTGTCTCGAGGGTGTGTGTGTGTGTGTGTGTGTGAGGGCGCGTGTATGTGTATGTCTGTGTGTGGCATCGTAGCTCCCGAACGGATGAACCGATTTTGATTTTGTTTTTTTTTTTTCTTAGCGTATCGATGGCAAAAAGTTTAAACATTTTAACAGTTTTTTGGCCAAAAATTCAGCTGCGCGGACTCCGCTCACTCGGTGACAGAGCATGCGGCAGAGGTGGACGATGGAAGGTGGACCATTGTCTATGGGGTGGTGCCGCATACGCACTTGAGATCAGAGCCGTCTCTGAACAACACACAATCTAAGGATTCATTGTGTTAAAATGTAGGTATTTCTTGCAACCTCTGTAACTTATTTCTTATGTCATTTTATATTTCTGTTTATATAGCTTGTTACCACTTATTTTTTATACATTTCGAACTTAATTATTTTTTTCTAAATTTTTTATTTTAGGTTATCAGTGTATTTGTGAATGTTGGTTCACCTGTTGTTGGGAACTGTATAAGCCCATGACTGTTATTTGATATTTTGTATACAGAAGCTGTTGATGTACCTCTAAAAATAAATAAATAAAAGCCAGTTGATGCTAGGAATTGACACCATTGGCAGCTCACATCACCATATTTTTCACGGTGAGATTTTTACAGAATAGTCCGGCAGAATCACCAAATAAACAGTTCGAAAAAGAGCTTTAATAAGAATAAAGTGTCGTTGAATTTTTATTTTTGGCAACTCCGTATGACAGTTTCATACGATTGCCAAAAATTAAACTTGAACTCATAATGCTACTTCTATGCTACAGCTAATATTTTACTGCAGTACCACGCAGTACCAGCAGAACTGAGCTTTACCTAGGATTAATCAGTATCTCAATGTCAATCGAGCTAAACACTGCTAACTGCGGATTATGTAATCAACTACCTTTTGCCAGTAGCTTTGCCCGCGTGGTGGCCAGAAATTATCCCGCGGGAACATACTACCGGGATAATAAGATATCCTATGTCTTAACTCAGGTCATGGTTTATCCGTGTGCCAAATTTCAGCCAACTACGTTCAGCCGTTAGGCATGAAAAAGTAACAAACAGGCAGACAGAGTTACTTTCGTATTTCGGAAAGTTATCTGTCTCCAAAAAGCAATGTTGCTTTGTTCCAGTTTGAAGGGTATAGAATTATTCAATGAAAAATAATTAGTAAGCAGATAATGCTATTTTAAAAGAAACATTAATGATAATTTGGACACAGTTCGTGAGACATAAAATACAAATAACAAAATAAAAATAATGTGTTGGACAATAGTGTGTGCCTCACGGCTGCCCAAAGGTTCATTTCAGCATTAATGCCAGATAGATGCTGTCTGACACTCGTTTTCTAATGATTTTGATGAATATGCACGATGATGAATGGTCAAAATATTTAAAAAAAATAGGCAGTCATGGAGACTGCCGACAGAAGTGAAACTTAAAGCTTGGAAATTACTGTTTTTTTTTTTATTAAGCACATAAATCATTTGTCTTCGATTTTCATTGAATGCCACTCAGTAGCATAAAAAGCTGCTACGCGAAGGACGGCAAAAAGCTAAAATAGGTAGACTGTGGTAGAATTGAGCATTATCTAGGATTAATCAGTGTCTCAATGTCAATCGAGCTGAAGACACTGCTTACTGCGGATTAAGTAATCAATGCCGAGTGAAAACGACAGGCGATGTTACGTAAGAAAATTAAGCTAAGATAGTCTTTATTGTAGTGGGGGCTCCGTGGCTTCATAATAACAGCCGCACGGGTCGATCGATCTGGTTAAGCTACGCTTGCCGCGGTTGGTCTGTGGATGGGTGACCATCTTTACAAACCGAGACCCCTCCATGCCTCGGAGAGCACGTTAAGCCGTTGGCCCCGGCTGTCAATCGTGGATCTTTGACAGTCGTTACGGGTTGTCAGAAGACCGAAAGTCTGACTACCAGTCTTACCAAGGGGTATCGTTTTTCCCGGTTACTAGGTTGTGGAGGTCAAATAGGCTGTCGCTACATGGAAAATACTGGTATTCAGCTGCATCTAGTTAGACTGGAAGCCGACCCCAACATAGTTGCAAAAAGGCTATGTAGATGAGTCTTTATTGTACTCGTGGGTATGAAGTAGTTTTGATTTTAGAAAGTGCCCGTGGAGTTTCTTGCCCGTTCTTCTCCATAGGAACCTACTGCGTTTTGGAATGGGCTACTTGCTTCGTGACAATTTAAAAGTGCCTGTAATTGGTTTAATTGAAATAAATGCTTTGAGATTGAGTTTGAGTTATAAATGCCATTAACATTAAAACAGTTTTTAACAAAGTATCTACTGGTTAGTTTATTATAAACTTTGACACTCGAATGGTGTCTCGTTGTGAATCCGCGATGATTTAAGTACTTTAAAAACAAATGAGATCGTTTTCGAATTGTGTGCGCTCACTTGATTGAGGTGAGCAGTGAACTTTACAGAATAGTACATAATTACGGTTTTTATTTATTTTTGGTTTTTATAAACATTATTTTATTGCTTTAGGTAAATATTTTTTTTTAATAATAGATGTCCGTAGGTGTGTCCGAGCGGGCTTTATCAGAATACTAACGCTGCGGTATTTATTTTTTACATAATATAGCAGCAGTATTTTGCATTAAAAAAAATTGTATATATGTAAGTAGTTTATCAGCCATCTTGTTACCATAACACAAGCATTAGGTTGCTTAGCTTGGGACAAATGGTGCTGTGTGAAATGTCCAGGGATATTATTATTATTATTATTATGCTGAGATAGGACCCTTTTGACGAACAGGACTTTTTGGTTGTTTTTAATGTAACTTTGTTAGTTTTAAATGCCATTTTTTACTATTTATTTGTATTTATATACGTGTCTCAAATAAAATATTTTCCTTTTTTTTTAATAGCACAACTTATCAACCGCAAAAAAATTGTAGTTTATTTGAACAAAAACCATTAATAAGCATCATTGTTACCTGTCCATGTATTTATCACTTTTGTTTTGTTTACATAAGGGATTATGTGTGACTAAACCGCTCCACTCTCCACTCCACTCACCGCATGATCGATTAACCAGACAGGCCGTGTGACGGACTAGATAATTTATTACTGTATTTTAGCATACTGATAGACACATTTGTTGCTTTTGTCGTTATCAGAAAGGTCCTTTGTGTGTTCACCAAAATTTTTGTTGAAATGAAAAATGGGTTTGTTGGTTGGGAGAGTCGAAGATGAATGGTTATGCAACGGTTCGTCGCTATAATAACAGGATTTCTGAATTTTTACAATAAATTGTGAGATTTTTTTTTTCTGTTTTGTATTTCATTGTGGCTGTATTGGTTTTTTTTGCCGAAAGTTCACTTTTCAACAAAAATTAAATTTCAATTAATTAAATTTATTTTAATACCTATATTATTTTCAAATTTTCAAAATGGATCGTAAAAAAGGTAGTTTGGCAATAATATCTTCTGCACATGCGGCTTCGTGAGCCCAAGCGTGATGTTTTAAATGCAAAAATAATAGTAGTAGTAGGTATAGTTCCAGAGATTTGCGCGTTCTCACAAACAAACATTATTGACCTTGTAACACCTATCTTAGTTACCACAAATAAACGTAATTAATTTAATTATTTCAATGAATAATTAAATTTTGAGGTTGCAAATACTAATATGAAAATAGCCTAGAAGTGGTTCATTATGTTTAATTTCCATTACCCAATCCAATTTCCAAGCTGAATAGAAATCAATAAAAGCTATTAAGATTTCCAAAACACAATCTATTTGATCGCAATTTGAATTAAATTGATTTCTCCTTTAAAACCGTTCATTCAAGCTACATTTACCATCAAACAACAAGCAAGGTGTAGACAAAAACATATTTCTTTGTCAAAAAGTTGATCTCGGAATATAAAAAGAAAGTTCGCTCTTTTCATGGCCCCCCCTCCCTTACACTTCTTCTAAACAAGACAGCTCTTTTGTTTCATAAAAAATATTACTTCGCTGCCTCTGGGTAAGGCTTGGTTCATATTAGCGACGCGCAATTTAATGACGACTAAAATGGTTGCTAGAACGATACTGCCGTCCTGATCGCTTCACGTTTCAGCGCTTATGTGACGGAAGCGCACAGAAAAAAACCCAATCAAATTTATTTTTTGACGGAGCCTCTAACCGTTCTAAGTGGCTCCGTAGCGACGCTTGCACATTTAAAACTTTTGTCGCAGCCAGCATCATTCTAGCCGCCATTTTAGTCGTCATTAAATGGGTAAAAGCTTGGTTTTCTGCGCTTGAAGATGCGTATAAATTACTTCCATAACTTGCACGATTAAAAACTGCTTTGGAAGTCAATATCAATTTGGTTGGTCTGTGGATGTACAATTGTACATCTTTACATACCAAGACCCCTCCGTGTCTTTGAAAGCACGTTAAGCGGTAGGTCCTGGCTATCATTCGTGAACCTTTGACAGTCGTTACGGGTAGTCAGAAGCCCGAAAGTCTGACAACCAGTCTTGCCAAGGGGTATCGTATTAGCCAGTAACTGGGTTGTGGAGGTTAGTAGGCAGTCGCTCCATGTAAAATACAGGTATTCAGCTGCGTCCTGTTAGACCGGCCGACCCGATATTTAGTTGGGAAAATTCTAGGCAAAATGATGATGATTATAGTGGCAAGTAAATTCAATTTAGACTATTTTGCCATTTTTTTTTTTTAATTTTAATTTTGTCGGCTATTTTTTTATCTATACTCTGATTTAAAATGTCAACTGCGATCGTCCTTTTTTTTTGACATGACATCGCAGCTGTAATTTTGGTCTTGAAAATTAAAATCAGAGCTTATGCATTAGAATAGAAAGAATAGAAAACTTTTATTTCAGACAGGAGTCCATAAGGTTAGTAACAATTTTACTTAACTTCTAGTGTTAGTAGGTTACAGACACAAATCTAGATACAATTAAATTCAGCGTGGAGCTGCATCCACCTCCGCAACATCGGGGAATCCCACCGATCTGCGAACACACTGAGAATACTGTTATTGCTGCCGCGAATACGCGTCATCAGGGATGCGCATCTACTCCTAATAATGGCGGCAAAACCATTAATATTATTATCCGCAAACATCCCTGACGCACTGCAACGCCACGGCAACCTCAACAGTACTCTCAGTGCATTATTATATTGAACGCGTAGGTCGCTGTATGCCCGCTGAGTGAAGTTGACCCACAGGCTGCACGTGTAGAAAGACTGACAGTAAGCTTTGAACAGCGTAACTTTGACTGCCTTCGTACATCGTGCAAACCTGCGGGCCAGCATGCCAGCATGTTACAACGGACAGCCAGCGACCTACGTTCCCTTTCAATGTCGCAATTGTCTTTTAGATCTTCAGTGACCCAGTGGCCCAGATACTTAAATTTATCCACCCTTCGCAGGGGTTCTCCACACAGCATTGGGGCATTTATTTGGAGTTTGAGTTAAAAGAAAATCCTGTGTTTTGAGAAATATAAAAAGCATATTATTGTACCTTTGTATAGCACCAATAAGGGCGATTTTCGTAGTTCAAGTATTACTTACCACTACTGATGTGCCTACTACTGTAATGGGTGGGTACCACTGACCTATATTATACAAAAACGCTGCACTAAATATATAAATATATGAAATGAAAGTTTTTTTTGTGCCGATTCAAAGCGCCCCGCTCGAGCGTCTCAGGAACTAAAATTGACACATTGCCGCAAATGGCCGTCGTTTTGTTTTTATACGTCTCTGATGATTTAGTTCTAAATCGTGGAATAAGACTTTTTTTGTGTATTTTGTGTTAATACGAGACATTTAGAAAATTTTAATCATGAGAGTATGCGCGCATCTTGTAAAACTCGCTATCAAAAACATTAGTTCTACGGACGCTCACGTTGCTGTCTGCGCCAAAATGGCGGAAATGAAATGTCTTCTTTTTGTCATCGATAGTATGAAGTCCAGCATACATGTGTAGTCAGTGATCTATACTCTGATTTAAAATGACAGCTGCGATCGTCCTTTTTTTGACATGAAATTGATTGATCGCAGCAGGCTGTCATTTGGGTCTGGATAATTAAAAATCAGAGTTTATGCTTTATTTGGAGTTTGAGCCAAAGTAAAAACAAATATTTTGCGAAATATAAAAAGCATATAATTGCACCTTTATGTAGCACAAATAAAGGCGATTTTCGTAGTTCAAGTGTTATCACTGATGTGCCTTCTACTGTATAGGCACATCACTATTTTAATAGGTGGTGGTGGTCGGGGGTAGGTACGTCACTATTTTATTGGGGGGGTCTGAACCCACCCATTGAAATAGTGACGTAAGTAAAATATAATCTGAACAGCGTGTTTATTCAATGATAAGAAATCCCTTGGGACAAGTATAGCTACTTTTATGGAGCAGTGTCTCAAAATTGGAAATGACTTCTGATACAACAAGCTGCTTTTTACAGTTTCTTGTCTGTTACAAGTTCGCAAAACTACTTAAATATAAGCCAACCAGACCGAAAAAATCTTAGTGACTCAAGTATGTGCGAAACCAAATAAAACTATTCTCAACTCCCGCACTGCTCATGAGTTCCACTTTGTAATTAAAGGCAGACTAAAGTCGGACTTTTAAAGAGTTTACTTAATAATTATAATGAGAGATTTGGCTTTAAGAACCACCTACTTTGTGGTAGTGTAAATTTTATAAGCTTCGATAAGATGGAAACGACAATACGACAGTAAATAAATGAAATTTCGTTTATCTAATAACGTTCGCAGTCGACGTGCACGTACCACTGAGTTGTAATGTATGGAACAGTCAGAATCAGATTCAGAATAATTTATTTGTAAACATAGGTTAGATTACCACGGAGTGTGAGGTGTTAAAAATAGATAGATTCTCTATGTCTGTAGTCGCAGGACACACCGCTTGCGTAACGTACGTCTACGACGCGCACGTCTACGTTACGCAAGCGGTGTGTCCTGGCTCATACGGTTCCATACATTACAACTCAGTGGTACGTGCACGTCTACGCTTACGTCTACGCATACGCATCCGGTCTGCTCGAGCCTTTAATGTCGTATTGTTTTCTCCATAGCATAATCAGCCTATAATGTTCCCACTGCTGGGACAAGGGCCTCCTCTCTTCGAGAGGGAGTGGGCTGTAATCTACCACGCGGGCCCAGTGCGGGTTGGTATATGTCACATGTTTTCGAATTTTTGGTTCTAGGACATTCCGGTTCCCTCGCGACGTTTTCCTTAACCGTTTTGAGAGCAGTGGTGATGAAATTATTTACACATAGTAAAGCGCCTGCCTGAGTTCGAACCCACGACCTACAACTCTTAAATCGGGGGCAGTTACCATTGATGGCCACCACTGCCCCCTGTTGTCTCCATAAAACTATTGTAAATAAATACCTAGTTCTATTTAAAAACAGCTTCAGTAAGTGAGCGATACTGGAGTACCTACCTAACCTAACCTAACTACTACTTTGGATGGCTTATATTTTTACCGCGCCATGTGCAATATTCATGTTTAGCCTGTACATACATGCTACTTTTCACGTTCAGTTGTTTTCAAAATAGAAATGAGTGAGTGTGTCAGTGTGTGTTTTAATTTGTTTTTTGTTATTGTGTTTAGTTTAGTTTAGTTTTATGTTCTTTCTGTACGAATCGTAATAAATACTTTTTCTTTCTTTTTCCTTTTATCTGGTTTAATTTGTCCCTTGTGCCGCAGTAGTGTCATTCTCTAAACATCACTTCGAAGTTCGAACGGTGTCTCGTTGTGAATCCGCGCGCGCGCGAATCAAAATCGGTTCATCCGTTTGGGAGCTACGATGCCACAGACAGACACATACACCCACACAGACACATCAAACTTATAACACTCTGTCATTTTTGGGTCGGGGGTTAAAAATCAGAATCCAGGAAGAAGGAATAATTTCTCAGCACATTTTTATTTGCCACTAAAAAATACAGAAAGGTCGTGTTATTCTCAAACATCACTTGGAAATTCAAATGGTGTCTCGTTGTGAATCCGCGATGATTTACTTTAAAAACAAATGAGTCCGCTCGCACTTGAGTGAGTGAGTGAGGTGAGCAGTGAACTTTATAGAATTCAATTCAATTCATTTATTCAATAACAATTTTTACATCGTGTCTGAATTTCTATAACTAAATATATAAGAAACATCATGCATGCAATTTATATTTAAATCATTACAATTATACAAATTAAATTAAAATCAGAAAAATATTAAAAATTATGTAATGTAATTATGTTATCATCAATGGAATATAGACACTTATATAACAAGAACCGTACTACTAGTGAAGAATAGTACTACTAGGGTCTGTGGTAATTATCCTACTAATATTATAAATGCGAAAGTTTGTATGGATGTATGGATGTTTGTTACTCTTTCACGAAAAAACTACTGAACAGATTTTGACGAAATTTAGCACACAGATAGTTTATAACCAGGATTAACATATAGGATACTTTTTATCCCGACATTCCCACGGGATCGAAACTTATGCGGGTGAAACCGCGGGGCGCAGCTAGTTTTCTATAAGTTTGTTTCTTATTACATAAAAATATGTCTACTAATTAGTTTCCACACACATTACATTATTATTTCCTTCACTAAAATCATAAATCAGTCCAACTTCTGCCGAAGACCATACAAATATTAACTTAGGCAGTTCAAAGTTAGCCTGTAGTACAAGTTAGCCGGTCAGCTTGTAAGATCGTTAATATCTAGGACCCTTTGAAGGGTGAACGACATTATGCATGTGTTTGCTATTGTTACGTAGTTTATAGAAAAGGTTTTATGATTCTAGAAGCTCTGTGCGAAATATGGCTGCCGTGTGTTGTTTGTATGGATGGATGTTTGTTACTCTTTCACGCAAAAACTACTGAACGGATTTGGATGAAATTTGACACACAGATGATTTATAACCAGCATTAAGACATAGGATACTTTTTATCCCGATATTCCCACGGGATTGAAGCTTACGTGGGTGAATCCACGGGGTGCAGCTAGTAAGTTCATATAACCATTGTCCTTCTCCATTTTGCTGGCATTTATACTTTTTTAATTAAGAATTAAAATGCTGCTTGGCGGCAAAAAAAAGTATGGTAGTAGTAAGTCCAGGACGCGTATCTGGGGAATTACGACTTTCATACTTTTTCTACTTAACAAAGAGCTCTAACATAATGTTGCATTTATGATTCGTTTTTTTTTCAGTGACAACGCTGACTTCATAAACGTGGCTACTTGGCCCAAACAGTAATAATATAGATGAACTATCGATACGAAAAGAAGAAAAAATTATAATGCCATAACCTAAAGTTTTAAGTATCGTTTTTGTTTTTGTGTGTGATCCCAAAAAACCTAGATCCGAGAGAAAAACCAGGTCATAAAAATGACTAGTGTGAAAAAAAACTAGTAGGTCGTGCAAAATAAAATGGATCCAACTTTTTTTTAAAGCTTCATTTAATTTTTCCTAAAAGGAAAAGTAAAATATTTTCATTTACATTTCAGCACCCAACCTGGTTGTCCAACCAAAACCTGTCACCCAACCACGCCACACGATCACATCCCTACTCAACAAACAGACACAAAGTCTACAAGTTACGAACGTGTACTTATATTGATTTTGTTTCGGCTAACTTCGGAGCCGCTCGGCTCTTTCCGTCATCCGGTCCTCCCGTGACGAGCGGCGTATTTAATACGTTGTTTGTGAAAATGTCTCTTTAGCTTTTTTAGCAAGAGGTTTTTTTTTATAAATCTGTACTATTTTTGTATGGATCTTTTATGTAGATTGGACAGTCGTTGCGGGTAGTTAGTAGCCTAAAAGTCTTACAAGCAGTCTTACCAGGGGGTATCCTGTTACCCAGCAATTTGAGTTGTTGAGGTCAGATAGGCTGTCGCTCCATGTAGAATACTGGTATTTAGCTGCATCTGGTTAGACGACCAGCCAACCCAAACATAGTTAGGAAAAGGCTAGGGAGGCAATGATTATTATCCAGTGGGAACATTATAGGCAGATTATATGCTTATGCTTTTCCCGGGCGTTTTGAGTGGGGACTCTATCCCCCCACCGGGTGATCTCAGGGAAGACGGCGCATAGTAGTCACGTGCTGCCTTGCACACTTGCACAGCTAGGTTTTGGGGAGACACCTTTACAGTGCCCCAGAGATCTGCCCTACCAGGCGTTGCACAGAGGGTCTCATTGGTCTCTTGGGTAACAGTGCCACGGGGGTGGTTTATTTCTTTGTTTCCACTCCTCTCTGTCTCGACCCAGTGTGGACCAATCTTGAATGTAGGCGTCAAACTAAAAAAAGAAAGAAAGAAAGAAAAATATTTTATTCAGCACAAACAAAACGCACAATTACAACAAAAAAATTATAATATAAAAAAAAAAACTTAAGATACACATAGTCAAAAGACTCGTACTCAAGCATAAAAATGTTGACACTCTTGTCTATTGCTTGATGTCAAGGCCAGGAACCAATGACAACTCACATTGAAGAAACTCATCCCGCCATCTTCTCCTGGGTCTGTCTCGTTGTCTGCCTGTCAGTCACCGAAAGTTTTCTGGGACCTACATCGTATTAGTTTTGGCCCATGAGTTTTACTGAGCTTAAAATCTCCCCAGACCCCTAAAGCCCGGTCACATTTTGAAGGTATCCCCTAAAAGAAAGGGTACTTTTGAACTCCATAATGTAGAATTCCTATCTTATGTTATATTTACCTATATTCCTACTTACCTGCTCGTTAATTTCAATTCCTTTAGCTAAAAAACGACCTATTTCCTAGACTTTATTGTCTCATCTGCTCAAATGTAGGATAAAAAAGGTTAAGTAGATTACCTAGATATGTAGCATGTAGGTACCAATAATAGATTGACCCCGGAAAATTGAGTTACCCACGAAAGTTAGAGTTTTTCGAACTAAAATTCGTTCAGCTAGTAACACAGAATGACAGTGATCTTTTTCTTCCACTTTTCCATTCCGATGAAAACCTTTGACGGCTTTATAAGAAGAATCGTAATCTATCATGATGGCAAGAAATCTAACAGTTTTGAAATAAGTTTTTCGTAACTCTCGAATCAGCGAAATGGCTCCTTAGATTTTTTTCTACCTCTAATAATAATTGATTTTTCCATTACACCCACCATTTCCACCCACCTCAACGTGTGTTACATTAAAAAATAAACAGTAAATCCAGCCAGCGGTATAATTTCGCAACACACTCACTCAGTACTACAGTACTTTCTTTCAGTACTTTCATTTTGACAGCCCAATAACATTAATTGACTACCTACAGTATTTATCCCTCCTTCCCCTTTTTAATCCATCCAAAGGTTGTCTTTAAAGATCGCTCTTAGCGATAAGACCGCCCATTGTGTCACTCTTTGTAATTTTTTTATAAATGTACGTTTGTAATTTATTTGGTGCACAGACGCAAGCAAATCAAGCTACTAAAATCTGTCAAACTTTCATAGATTTTCAACTTTATAGCTAAAGAAAGCATTAAGGTTCAAGGTTGATTGGGAAAATTTGACAGTTTCGGGTAGCTTCACCTGCTGACGACTGCACATAATAAAGAGTGTTTTATTCTTTTAATTGCGTTATTTACGTTGTTGAGCAGACTAATTCGAACACATAAAATATGAAGCAATGCATTAGCAATATCCTTGAAAATGATTCAGATTGAGAGCATAGCTTGATTAGCCTAAGACGTTCCCAATGCTGGGACACAGGCCTCCTCTCTGTGAGAGGGACTGGGCCGTAATCCACGCGGGCCCAGTGCGGGTACAGTCAGATTGCTAGTGTTTTACGCAATTAGGGTGCAAGACTACAAGCTTTATTCGCATGATTCTTCCCGTAACTCGCAAAATACCATTAATTGGGTAAAAAAAGTATTTAATACCTTCCAACCCATCCATTTAACCGTCACGGCTGTTTGTCATTCTCTAAAGGTAGATTTCACTAACCTAATTTTTCAAAAATTCCAGGTAAGGTTCGCATCAAATCCAATATTCCTTGACATGCCTAGAGGTACATTGAATTTGTCAATTTGCTGACCCTCCTGTTGTTTTATACGCTTCCCCGCGTTTCGGCCTGGGGAGTAATTGGAAATATAGGATTATCTCAACACTTCTAGCGTATATGGGTTCCTGGTACCTAGATGGCAATATTGATTTTGTAATTTATATAAAACCAAGAGACAATGAAGTCGGTTCAAACTAAGGTTTATGCGTATCTTTATATTTAAAATATTTATTCCTCAATTTTCATGATTGCACCTACCGCTATTTTTCCCTGCATCACCCAAAGTTTTACTGTCTGTCATAAAGTCTGCCTCTGCACATTTATTTGCTTGAAGTATTAAATAAATAAATAAAAATGTTATTTTGTAGATTTATAAATACAAAACTGAATTTTTACCAATAACAGATTTTCCTAAAAATATTGGGTAACGATTGTCTGGACCCTAAGTAACGATATAATCAGACTTGTAATGATTACTTTTGTTTGCTAAAACTTACTCTACCTAAGGATAAATTATTTTATCTAGTGAGCAGTGGTGTGGTGGTGGCCCAGTGGTTACCCCAACTTACGAGTTGTAGGTAATCGGTAACTCAGGCAGGCGCTTTACTTTGTGTAAGTAATTTCATCACTACTGCTCTCAAATTGGCAAAGGAAAACATCGTGAGGAAACCGGCAAGTCTTTGAATAAAAAAATCGAAGACATGTGACATCTACCAACCTTTACTGGGCGCGCGTGGTAGATTACAGCCCACTCTCTCTTGAAGACAGGAGGCCTGAGTTCCAGCAGTGGAAATAATTATAGGCTTATTGTGCTAGTTTTTCTTCTATTTCTTTACACATTGCAGGTGCTCCATCGCCTAATAAAGTTTTCTATACTCTTTGAGCATCTAATACAGCAACATTAATAAGAAAACCTCATGTATTCTCAATGGTTGTTACGTCATCGTGTGAAAGCTGAAAAATACCTTGAATGAGTGTCATAGACACGCCTACCTAGTTACGTACGTAAGTACAGAGAACAAACTTGGATCTTTTATAAAGCGGCGGTATTTAACGTTCGTTAAGAGACATGCTTTCGTTTGACATATTATATTTTACGTCCTCTGATACAAACTGACATGAGGTTCACACTTTGTATGAAATATTATGAATCAGTGACGTAACAAATAATGTTAAAACATTTAAGTACGCGGGGCTTTTTCTCTTCAATAGCATTCGCTGACGAATCCCATATTTTAATATGTTACTAACCTCCTCAATTTTATTAATTTAATCCTGTAATTTAGCTTTTTATGGATGATTTAATCCGATCTCATTTAATTTAGCTGTAAGTAGTATGTATTGCCTCGGGTATAATTTTTGCAAGCTGAACACTTCTGTAGGTGACAAGTTCAACTTGATACAAATACTTCAAAATTAGTTACTGTATGTGTATGGTGAATAAGTGGTTGGAGAGCCACAATTAAATAAATAAAAGGAAGCCTCCGCTGGATGCAAGAATCACAGGACCAGTCGATGTAGTGAAGCTTGGGGAGGTCTATGTCCAGCTGTGGACGTCTTTCGGCTGAAATGATGATAATGATGACTTTTTTTTGGATGGGACATCAACAAATGACCTCTCCCGCTCTGGGCTGAGCGGAAGGGCGTGTCAGACTTTTACTGACTAAAACCCACCCGTGTTCCTTCAGTTGCCTGTGCCAGGGGCCACGGTATCTCTTTCAAACAGCGGCCCGCGGCTCTGACAACCCGCGGCCCTAGATACCTAATGATAACTTCACTTACAAGTTTAATAAATTTTTGACAGCTAAGAATATAGCGTTCATTTTAGACGTTTGTTAAAAATGAAGTATAATCCTATCCGACTAATATAATAAACGTGAAAGTTTGTATGGATGGATGGATGGATGGATGGATGGATAGATGGATGGATGGATGGATGGATGGGTGGATGGATAGATGGATGGATGGATGGATAGATGGATGGACGGACTCTTTCATGCAAAAACTACTGAACGGATTTTGATGTTTGGCACACAGATGGTTTATAACCAGGATTAACATATAGGATACTTTTATCCCGATATTCCTACGGGATCGAAACTTATGGGGGTGAAACCGCGGGTCGCAGCTATTAATATTATAAATTCGAAAGTAACTCTGTCTGTATGTTACGTTTTCACGTCTAGACCACTGAAAGGATTGTGACAAAATTTGGCAAGAAAATAGATGGCATCCTGGGGAAGGAGATCGGTTACTTTTTGTCTCGGTAGCAAGTACCCGTGGGATCGACATCCACGCGGGCGAAGCCTTGGGCAGAAGCTAGTAAATAATGAAGTAATATGCCAGCCCATTAGCACCATTTTTAATTAATGGCTTGGCATTGAGATGATGCAACCAGCCCTGTGTTTACTTTGCAAAATGTTTGTTTAATAACTAGTTCTAAAATGCAACTCGCTCTGAGCAATTAAGTTCTGAATTTAGGTACTCTTGGTTTATTGTTTAGGTAGGATAGTAGTACAAAATTAATTAATTAATTAGTAATTTACAAAGTAAATTAACTCCGAAGTATGAAGGGGTACATACTGAGACCCCTACGTGCCTCGAAAAGCACGTTAAGCCATTGATCCTGGCTATCATTCGTGGATCTTTGACAGTCGTTACGGGTCGTCAGAAGCAAAAAGTCTGGCAACCAGTCTTACCAAGGGGTATCGTTTTGGGTTGTGGAGGTCCGATAGGCAGTCACTCCGTGTGATTCAACTGCATCTGATTAGACTGGAAGTCGAACCCAACATAGACGTTGAAATTGATCAAGATTATACCCCTGTTTGTCGCATTAATGTGTTAAGCCAATTTAAGGGGTATTTGGGGGAAATGTCTTAGTTTCCCCTGAGACGTGTCAAAAGCTAAACACGTACAGGAATGCGATTATTGTGTGCCACTGAAAATCCCAGAGATTCTTGTGTTTTGAAGACGGTTACTGTGTGATTTTAGGTCGGAGTTGGAGCCCTATACAGTGTGGCGATTAGGTTATAATATTAATTGAAACCACGTATTCCACATTACGTATTTTAAACATGAATTAAAATAATTAATAACTATCATCATTCTAGCCGTGGGACCTTTTTGTTCGTTTGAGTATTTAACAACATTAAACTGATGGTATTTTACAAAAAAAAAAAAACACAAAGTAGTGTTTGTTTTTTGTACAATACCATCAAGTTTCTGATACGCGTGTCTAGTGCCTTATTATCAAGTGTGATTTATTTCGTGTCAATTTTTAAGCTATTTATTTTGCTTGAAAAAAAACAGATTTCTATTATTCGAGTATAATTATATATTATTAGAACAACACTTGAAGCTGATTTCTAAGAATGGATTGTTAGTATCCAAATATCACTATCAAAAGGATATTGGATTCTCTATACACGCCCACAAAGTCGGACGGACCATAAAACCCAAGGGTTTATTACGGGGGATGAGATTTACTATGATAGTTTTTAACCGTTGAGGCGAGAAGCAATGAAGATTAAATGTTATTGTTCACGGGGTTAGTAACTGCATGTTTCTCTATTTAGGTGATAAACATTCACGACCTTATATTAAATAAAGCGGGGTGCTTATGGAACTGCAATGCTTCGTCCATCGTAGAGATAATCAAAAGACAAAATCAAACTGGACGCTAATTTAATTGTAAAATTTATTATTTTAATGACATACACTCCGTTTTTCCCAGACGGAGGGTATCCATGAGGACTTCCCCATGAAAAAAAAAACATCGTCTACTTTTACAATGTTTGTAAATAATGTATGTGAGCACCATGCATGTGTGCATATATCTATCACATAATTAATTTATCTATTATTACTTCATTTTAAATTATTTTACCTATTGTGGTACAGTAATTTTATTCTAAATGCATCATCTTCACATCATCATCTGGCTAGCCTTTTCCCAACTATGTTGGGGTCGGCTTCCAGTCTAACCGGATGCAGCTGACCACCAGTATTATACATGGAGCGACCGCCTATCTGACCTCCACAACCCAGTTACTGCGTCATACGATACTCAGTAACTTGGCAGAAATTGGTATGGTTATGTAATTCTTCGGATGAGCTCCTTCACAAAGAGCTCTACTACTTACTACTACAAAATTTTATTATACCTACATCGCAGAATTTTCTTCCTCAATTCGCCAATATTGTCCCTACCTTGACGGGATGGTAAGAAATGATAATGGGCCGTGCCCTGAAACAACGAGGGAGTGCCTGTATCATAAACTTAATAACTTTGTTGAGGGCAGGAGAGGCAGTGTTTTGTTTCGCAATTTTTTATTAAGATTATGTCTTGTTTGAGTTGTTATACTGGTGTTTGAAGCGTATTAAAAGAGTTTTGAATGTGCGGCTACGTAATTAGGCCCAGCTACTGACCCTTTTTTAAACAAGCGCGCTGGACATCATACTATCGATGACAAAACAAAGACATTTGGTTTTCGCCATTTTGGCGCTGATAACGGGTGGGTCCGTGGATCAAATTTGTTTGATAGTGAGTTTTACAAAATGCTCCTACTCTAAATTACATTTATTTTCACATAACTCGTCAAAATGTAGGGAGCAGCTGATTCTTTTTTCGCGATTTCAGGTTTGGTCCCATAGTAAAAGTTGTTCATAATGATGAGTACAATGACCTCTTAAGAGGTTGCTGGTGTTTTACAAATAACCCTGTATAGGATAGGTATTACGTTATTATAAACTTTTGTTGTCTTCAAAGTATTGTCGCCCAAGAACAATCTCCCAGCGGATCACTTTAACATGTCCGCGGACATTGACAAATTGTGGGTCACAAGTGCGGGTCATTCTGACCCTCGTCTGCTTGACATTCATAGGGGAGACGTAAACAACAGATAGTTGGTTACAGGTTGTTCCAATTGCATAATGTTTCTGTCTATAGCATTATGTTGTTGTATAGAAAGTTGTAATAAAAGTAAATAAAGTTGTATAAAAAGTGAGAGCAGTGGTGGCTCAGTGGTGGCCTTACGAGTTGTAGATCGTGGGTTCGAACCCAGGCGGCATTTCTTTGTGTAAATAATAATTTCATCACCACTGCTCTCAAAACCGGCATGTCCTAGAACGAAACATTCAAAGACATGTGACATGTATCAACCCGCACTGGGCCCACACCCTCTCACAGAGAAGAGGCTTGTGTCCCAGCAGTGGGAACATTATAGACTGATTATGACAGAAAGTCATGAACAAAATTGCTTTATTTAAAATCTTCTAAAAACAAATGAACTTAATGGTTCGTTGTGAATCCGTGATGATTTGCTATAGAAACAAATGAGTTCGCTTTCGAATTGTGTGCGCTCACTTAAGTGAGGTGAGCAGTGAACTTTACAGACTAGCACACTCTCTGAACCCTCCTTTTCCATCAATTGTGTTTGTATCTATTTTATGCCATTACAATGAAATATACGTATTTCCAAATGCCTTTAGAACTCCTATCCTATTCTTGTTTCACCCCTCATTGATTTTTACAGCCTCCGATGGGAAACATCTGATCCGATGGGTGAGTCTTTTTATTTCAGATCACAAATACGGCATTTCCTTACGGTTGCTTTAGTAGCTTCAAAAAAAAGAAGGAAATAAGACGATTGTATTGAGATGCTTTATTTGACGGAGAAGGTACGTGTCCTCGTTATCATCAGCCATATTTAAATTAATGTGGGCGACCTATGGGTAGTGTTGGTTTTGCGCAATAGAATAACGGTTTGCAGTTCAAATCAGATTTTATTTACGAACAAGAGTCACACTAGCGAAACACACACTGTAGGTACACAACTTAACGATATGGAATGCGAGACAGTTTCTGAGCACATCTTGTCCTTACGATGTCCAATGTTCAAGAGAGCACTGCTCCACACCGCTCTTGTAGCTGAAGTTCCCCTACACCCCAACGAACTTAAGCTAGACTCTGTCGAGCCCCGCCGGGTGGCGCTGGCGCTCCGAATAGTCAAACGAATCACTCAGACATTAGTAAACTTTAAAAAAATAATAATTCGAATTCGTTTTATAATGCTAGATAGTTATACACACACAAACAATAAACAAACCGTTATTTTAATCTTTTTGAACAACGTAAAACATGCAGGCGGATCCACCTGCCACCCCACTTATGGAAATCTGCAATTTATACCAGATATTAGGCGCGTTACCCAGGGATAAAGTTTAAATTCGTTATATCCCGGTTATCACAGTAGCATCTCATCATCATTCTCCTGCCTAAATCCCTATTTATTTGGGGGCAGCGCAACATGTATTTCTCTTCCATACTTTCTTTATTAGACGTCATCACGGTAGTCATTCCCTTTCTAGTCATATCATCTTTTACACAGTTCATTCATCATTTCTTTGGGCTTCAGCTCGTATAACCATCCACATTAATACTTAAAATCACACCAGCAACCATAGCCTTCAAACCGAAACCCAACAACACTGCTAAGCAGAAATGTGTATGATGGTATTAGCTACCAGGTCGAGTTTTTTTTACAAATAGCTAATGGTCTTCGTCTGCATTTTCCCAGCAATGTTGGGGTCGGCTTTTAGAACAACCGAATGCGTTTAACGACCAGGGGGGCCTAAAAAGGCCACTTTGGCAGAATCATAATAGGATAACAATATGAATCATATTAAAAATCGTAAAATGGTCACAAACTGACAATTCATAATATAATCTGTGTGCAATTCATATCGCGCAATTTACCTGTTTGACAGTTTTGTATGGAAATTCAGAAAATGGTCCACCATGTTTACACCAAAATATAATTGATATGAAATGAATTGTAGGTAAACTATTATGTGTAACCATTTAATGAAAATTAGAGGAATTGCTAATGATCTGCTGGGAATTCAGGAAATGAATAGCTTTTAGAGGTATTGCTTAAAGTGGCCTTTTAAAGTCCCCAGTATTTTACATGGAGCAACTCCAATACTCAATACTTTATTGCATCCACACTCCAGTTACTAGGTAACACGGCCTCTTGGTAAGACTGGTTGTCAGACTTTCATGATTCTAAAGTTCTGAGTATCCGTAACGAGTGTAAAGATAACTAATGACAGCGGGTTTACGTGCTTTTCGATTTACTTACCTAATTATTCTTTATTGGATTAAATACTAATACGATAACCATATTGGGATGTATTTCTCAGTAGTAACTAGCAAAATCAGCCTAATATTTATTCAGCTTGAAACCTAAATACCGTCTACTATTTACGAATTCCTCCAATAATGCATATAGAGCTAGCATTCGACGGTCTTTGTCCGAAACTGGGTCGAATTCACTGTCAATAGTACACCGTTCTGTTTTGTGAGTACACTCGAGTGTATTGTCGTCATGGATATATTGGAAGGGTTTATTTGTTTGTACAGAGAAGTTATGGCTCGTGCAAAAGGTAAAACCGAGCGATAGAAAGGGAATGAGGGTTTGGTTTGCAAAAGGAGTTTGTAAAACTGGATAAAAAAGCACACCCTCTGTGCTTATAACCACACGAAGTAAAAATTTACGACTGGAGCCGAGTATGCTCGATTCAGCGGCACTAACCGACAGGAACCGAGTATACCCGATTCTGAGTCACCGACCCGAGCGTGACAGTTCAGTTACTTTCGACTGTTCAGAAAGAGCGCAAAGTACGCCAAAAGTTTTCAACAAACGAAAAATGTATTCAGCTGGATTTCTATTGTTCTTGAATGGGAATTTAGCAAGCATCTCCTGATGGTAAGTCACCACTGCCTGTGTGCGTCTGAAATACAAGAGGCATAGCAGAAGCGTTGTTTGTCCCAGAGACAAACCATAAATATTTTATGTGCCTGTAAGTGCCTGTAATTACAACAAATATAATTTGGAAATTGCATGGAATTTGAAATTGCCTATAGATGTTGATAATGTAATCAAGTCATCATCTGCCTAGGTTTTTCCCAACTATGTTGGGGTTGGCTTCCAGTCTAACTGGAAGCAGCTGAATACTGGTATGTTTCTGTTTTTCTTAAAAAAAAAAAGTTGCCCCATACTAGGAATTTCTCCTGTATCGTGGGTGCGTTCACAAACATTTAAACTCAAATACTCAAACAGCCAGACCCGGAACACCTACTTGTAGGTCATACAAATATTTGTTCCGTGCGGGAATCGAACCCGCGACGCGCAGCGCAGCAGTCAATCGCTTAACCACTGCGCCAACCGTGCCGTCATTTTACATGGAGCGACTGCCTATCTGACCTCCATAACTCAATAACTGGGTAATACGATACCCCTTGGTAAGACTGGTAGTCAAGACTTTCGGGCTACTGACGACCCGTAACGACTGTCAAATATGGATATGTGGATATTTGACAGTCATTACGGGTCGTCAGAAGCCCGAAAGTCGAAGCTGAAGTCGAAGCTGTGTTGGTCCCGGCTGTTTTTCGTGGGAATAACAGCCGGGACCAACACAGCTTTACGTGCTTTCCGAGGCACGGAGGGGTCTTGGTATTTAAAGGTCACCCATCCACGGAACATCGCGGCAAGCGTAGGTTAACCGTGCGGCTATTATTATTTAGCCACGAAGCCCTAGAAAATGTAATCAAGTCTGAACAATAAATCTTTCGATTAATCTTATGTTAGCTGTTGAGATCGACTGATCAAAGCGTCAACAAATAATCCATCATTATAGGCTGACTTGTAACCATTTTTCACCATAGGTACCTACTACGCTTTGTAATGGGTCACTAGTTTCATCTTTCTAAATGACCGACCCCTTCACAATTCAAAAGTGCCTGCAATTAGTTTATTTAAAATAAATGCTTTGAGTTTGCGTTTTCATGAGAATTTATTAGTTTTATGATTTTCACTGCTCACCTCGCTCAAGTGAGCGCACACAATTCGAAAGCGAACTTATTTGTTTTTAAAGTAAATCATCGCAAATACACAATGAGACGCCGTTCAAAATTAGAAGTGATAGATTGAGAATTCAGATACAATACAACAACGATACAATACATACAACACGTCATTACACACACAATACATTTTAGATTTTTTTTTTTCCTTTCTTTTCTTTAATACCACTATAATTACGCAGAAAACTGCCAGCAAGTACCTCACCCTTTTTTTTTTTTTGGGATGGGAAATCATCAAATGACCCCTCCCGCTCTGGGTGGAGCGGAAGGGAGTGTCAGACTCTTACTGACTAAAACCCATCCGTGTTCCTTCCTTAGCCCTTTCTGTTCCAGGGCAGCGGTAACCCTTTCGGACTATCTCGCTACCCTGGAAGTACCTCATCCTAACCTGACATACTCGTACACTTCCACATTCTTCAGTATTGATATTAACTATGAGGAAATTCGAGGAGATCAGTAGTGGCCCTGTGGTAACGGCCGCGACTTACGAGTTGTAGGTCGTAGGTTCGAACCCAGACAGGTGCTTTACTTAGTGTAATTATTCCAATTATACCATCACCACTGCTCTCAAAACGGTGAAGGAAAACATCGTGAGGAAACCAGCATGTCCTAGACCTACCAAAAACCTCGAAGATATGTGACATCCGCATGGTGGATTATAGCCCACTCCCTCTTATAGATAGAGGAGGTCTCTAGCCCAGCTGTCGAAACATTATAGGGCTGATTGTGATGAGGAAATTCACACCAAAAATAAGCCAGATGCTACTGAAGATATAAATAAAGCCACAGACAAATTGAATTCCCAGCACATTAACCTTTTCAATAACCATCTAACATCCCCATTTGTTCCTTATGTGTGAACACATACGATCTCATTTTTAACTCTGCTGTATTTCACACTGCCCAAAAACCACAACTGCTTCTGCTGAAATGAAACTCGTATTTCATCACGTGAAATTTTCGTACGGCGTACTCTGCATACCCCGTGGCGTAGTGTCACGAAATAGTTGAATACAGAAGCTCCATTTTGTACTTGGCCATCGTAAAGCATTGGGGATCGTAATTTGTTACCCTGGAAAATGCGAAACCTGAATTCATAATCTCAGAAGACCAATTCTCGTAATTTAGAACGTTCAAAATCTGGATGACAAAAAAAAATGTAAAAAAATTGTCAAAAATGTAAGGAAATTAGAGGTATTTTTGACAGTTTGAGACTGGGACTGTGAACGTTGTCACGACTGTGACGTGTTGTTGTGTACGAGAATTGCCCCTTGGATAATTCACATTCCATCTCTATTTTTCAACTACCTAATTATACTTTATATACATACTAGCTTCTGCCCGCGGCTTCGCCCGCGTGGATGTCGGAAATTATCCCACGGGAACGTGCTACCAGGATAAAAAGTATGTGCTTCCCCAGGATGCCATCTATCTCTTTGCCAAATCAGTGGTGTAGGCGTGAAAATGTTACATACAGTTTCAAGTACAAATCCGCCCTAAAAAACCGAATTACCCCTTTTTGCCCCGTCAGGGCTCAATTTTCGACAACTTTACATACTTATTATTAATTATTTTCTGTCAAAAGTATCAATACTGAGTTTCAAGTTAATCGGACCGCGCATTCGATTTCTTCCACACAAACTTCATTACCCCTATATCCCCCTTTGAGGGGTAGTTTTAAAAAACTTATAATGATAAACTTTATTACTTACTTAGGCAAGTATTCTTGCCAAGTTTCAAGTTTATTAACTAAATGAATAAGATTTTTCATATAAACTGTATCCCCGCTTTTCAACCCCACAGGGGTGGAATTTAAAAAAATCGTTTCGGATGTATTCATAACTTGACTCAAAGATTATTTATACTAATTTTCGAATTCATCAAGCCAAGCATTATCATCCTCCCGTGTAAAATTAACTTCCCCTTTACAACCTGATAGGGAAAGATTATCGAAAAACCCTGAAACATTTATTCTTTATTTTTGATCTTAAGTATAAACACTGAGTTTCGAGTTAATCGGACCGCGCGTTCAAATTCTTCTACACAAACTTTAGCACCCCTCTATCCCCTTTTGAGGGGTAGTTTTGAAAAACGAATAATGATAAACTTTATTGCTTACGTAGGCGAGTATTTATGCCAATTTTCAAGATTATTAACCTAACGAATAAGATTTTTCATTTAAACTTTATCCCCGCTTTTCACCCCCACAGGAGTGGAATTTTGAAAAATCATTTGGGAGGTGTTCATAAATTGACTCAAAGATTATTTATACCAATTTTCGAGTTAATCAAGCCACGCTGTAAAATCCTCCCCTGTAAAATTTACTACCCCTTTTCAGGCCGTCAGGGGTAGATTTTCGAAAAACCGTGATACTCATTATTCTTTCCTTTCAATTTTAGGTATAAATACTGAGTTTCCATTAAATCGGACCGTGCGCTAAAATTCTTCCATACAAACTCTGAAACCCCCCAATCCCCTTTTAGGGGGTAGCTTATAAAAACAAAAAATGCCCAACTTCATAATTTACTTAGATAAGTATTCGTGCCAAGTTTCAAGTTTATTAACTCAAGGAATAAGATTTTTCATACAAACAAAATCCTCCCATTTCACCCTCTTAGGGGTGGAATTTCGAAAAACCCCTTCTTAGTAGATACCTACTCTTCACGAAGAATACACCCTCCAAATTTCATGTCTCTAGGACTAGCGGTTTAGGCTGTGCGTTGATGTCTCAGTCAGTCAGTCAGTCAGGACTTTGAATTTTATATATATAGATATATACTTTAGTTTAATGTATTCTAAGTTGATTTTTGAGTGACCTGTAAAAACAAGATCCTAAAATTGTTAAGTTACTACACTGAAATTTGAACTTAGTCATCCTTTTTGCGGGCTGTAATAGGCTGTCCTACCAAATCAGCCACGGTTGATAACTGTTTGCTCCGATTTTGGTAGGATCAAGTTTTCGTGAGACGCCTGTGCATGATTAGGAAGCATGTGCTCTATTTAAAATCTAATTTAAAATATATTTTTTTAGTTCACTTATGAAATTTCAGAATTCAGGTACACATTTTCGCTGTGTTTTGATAACCGTTGACCGTGAGACTTCTACATTTTCCTGCATAATGCCTTACATGGTTGAGCCCCACAAAACTTTTCCCTTTGTAAAGAGTTCAAACAATGTTTACAGTACACGCTCACACGGTTAACTTAAACTTATGTTACTTACAAGTTAGGATAATGTACTTCGTTTCTTTTGAACTGGAATTTGAATTTCAGACGTATCTCTTTTATATTGAAAATGTTTTCTGTATTTCTTGAGCTGTGGAGTTATTGGCCGTGTGAAAGCGAAACAAGTTGTATTGTGACTACGCATCCATGTGACGTCACCCAAAATCATCACGCAAACAGAGTTTACCGCGCAACTAGCATATATACAACGTCCCCACAATCGTTGGGCAGTTGCCCACCAGACACATCATGACATCATGTCCTAGAAACAAAAATTCGAAGACATAATATATGATATCTATTCCAACCTGCACTGGGTCCGCGTGGTAGATTACAGCCCATTCCCTCAAGAAAAAAGGAGGCCTGTGTCCCAGCAGTGGGAACATTATAGGCTGATTATGCAATGGGCATTAAGCGTCAGTTTAGCCATTGCAATAGTTATACCACGCGTTGGTTTGCTAGGAGCGGATCACCTATCACGGAACGTAGTACCGTGAGTGTTTTAATTAGTAATTTATATCTAGAAACAGAATTATCAGAAGTGATCTAGGTCATAACTGACAATCAGTAAATTGCACAGTCTGAATACTTGTGACAAATAGTGATTGCTCGGAGAGAGACTGCGAGATGTGTCCACGATGGATTTAAAAATCCGGCAGAATTTTGTCGTGCGCTCAAGGTTGCTTTCGCGACACGTGTACGACTTTAGAAAAGAGGTTGTGCATTCGGAGAGTTTTATTATGTATGGACACCAGTTTCCTCGTGATTTATGGCCCCAGTTACGTGATTCTTTTTTTTCATTTGGCAGACGTGGACCGGTGGTTTCATAAAAAGTCATAAGTTATTTATTTCTTAACGCAACACATTGTATTAAAATTCTGCTGAGATGTCAAGTATAATTCTGTCATATATATGTATTTTACTGCGTGTATAAATAATAAAATAAATAATTATGAAACAAAGTAAAGTTAGCAAAATATTAACTTTATTAGAGATTTTTGAACCAACTGAACACAAGCTATTTAATTCGTAACACCTAAAACCTCTTACAAAACCATACGTAACTGGAAGACTTCTGTTCATTTTCGACAGGTTTTTTTAAAAGTCACTATAGTAACCAAATTAAAAAAAAAAAAATTAAAAAATAGTTTATTTGATAACCTTAAACGTACAACAAATTTGAGATTGGAGCCTCCTTTTAAGCAAAAAATGCCTGTATTAGGAGACTCCGCTCTTTCAAAAACAAGAAGTGTAAACTATACAATACGAGTAAATGCAGCATCATTGCAGTCCTCACCGTCAATCGATAAATAGGTCACCTATTTTTTTATCTGCCATTAATGTCCCACCGCTGGGCAAAGGCCATACTACTCTCTTTCCATCTCTCTGTCCAGAGCTGGCAAGAACCAACCTTAATCAAAGGAGTCCAGCTCATCCCGCCATCACCGTCTGGGCATGCCGCGGTGTCCTTTGCAATTACGCGGGACCCACTGTGTCATAAGTTTGGCCTATTGATCGTCTGACATGCCGCAGATGTGTCCAGCCCAATTCCATTAAAGCGTGGCAGCTTTCCGAGAGTAATTCATTAAGGCACATAAATACGCATAAACGCATCTCAAATATCTACCCACCCTTCTCAAAACACAAACGGCACACTAAGATACGCCGCATCTCGTCGAGGAATCAATTAAATCAGACATCCCATTCACGCGCATCCTCAATCAATGAGTTTACAGAACTATTCATAGTTAATTAACTAATAAACTATTTCAATCTAGTATTGATTGGATCTTAGACGCTCGGGACTTGTGTCGGCAGTGTCTTGAACTAAACAGAATTATCGAGTTTTGTTATTAGTTTAGTATCACTCGACGTAGTTTGCAGCTGCAGTAAGCAAGCTGACGTGGTAGGGGGCTGACCATGTTAGTGTGGCCAATAAAGCAAGGTCACCTGTCCATCTAGCTGGGTGGCGTCCCACGCTACGCTTGCCGATACGCGGTCTCCACTCCAGGACTCGTCTGCTCCACCGTCCATCGGTCTTTCGAAAAACATGGCCAGCCCACTGCCACTTCAGTTTGCTTACTTTGCAAGCTATGTCGGTAACTCCGGTTCTTTCCCGGATAATTTCATTCCTGATTTTATCCTTCCAAGAGACTCCGAGAATAGCTTGCTCCATAGCGCGCTGAGCGGCCCTGAATTTGTGGACCAGCCCGACCGTCAGTGTTCACGTCTCGGCGCCATTTGTCATGACGGGGAGGAAGCAAACTAATAAGTCTGTTTAGTTCGAGATTGTACCAACATAAGTTCCAAGCGTGTCAGATTCAATCTATACGAGATAAAAACAGATTATTAGGCTCTATTTATTAAAAATCTATAATTTATTCGTTCATTCACTGACCAACAATGCACAGCCTAAACTAGAGGCATACAATTTTTGCAAAAGAGTTCCTTATACGGGTTCAAATTAAATTAGCTAACGAAATTCCGCAGGTGTGGGTATCAATATCTAAACATGATTAGTTTTATTTACTTTTTATGTTTTACTAGCTTTAGCCCGCGGCTTCGCTCGCGTTAAGAAGTATACAGCCCGATCGGTTCAAAATTGACAAAGTTTCATACAAACTTTCATCCCCTATTTTATCCCCTTGGGGGTAGAATTGATCAAAATCCTTTCTTAACGGATGCCTACGTCATAACATCTACCTGCATGCCATATCAGCCCGATCCGTCCAGTGGTTTGGGCTGTGCGTTGATAGATCACTATGTCAGTCAGTCAGTCACCTTTGAGTTATATATATTTAGATTGTTATAGCGTCAATAGAAAGCGCTCTGTGAAAATTTCAAGATAGAGCCCGCTGACATACAAACGAAGAACCCAACTATTATAGAAATGGAGTTCTTTATAAAAAAATGACAGCTTACTTCGGTGCTAAGTTGTCATTTTAGTATTAAGAACTTTGCCTAAATCGAAATAAAGTTCGAAATACAAGTACTGGCTCAATAGTTTAGGCTAGAACTAAAGTTAGGTTACATTTTGTAATAAGACGGTAAGTGTTTAATGTCTAATATTTATATTACAGTTGCCAGCGATGAGAAAAGATAAGATGTTAGTTAATGTTTAAACTTTGGCACATAACAATTTAACTTGGCACAAGTTTTTGAAGTTTTTGACACTTTGTGTGCCAAAATGTGTTAAATATGTAAATAGGCTATGCAGGGAGATCACTATGGTAGCCTGCTATTTCAATAGGAAAATAATATTATTATGATGTTAGAAAAGTATTTTTTTGTTTCAAACCGTCTAGTATTAAAATCAAAAGCATTTCTTCAATATTCCACTTCCTACTAATATTAGAAACGCGAAAGTATGTGGATGGATGTTTGTTACTCTTTCACGCAAAAACTACAACACGGATTTGGCTGAAATTTGGCATACGGAGAGTTTAAAACTACAATTTTCACATACAATACTTTTAGTCCTGATATTCCCAGGTGATCGAAACTCATGCAGGAGAAAACGCGAGGTGCGGCCAGTCTATTAAAAAAATTAAGTTTTAGAAACCTTTCCGCGTTTATCAGAACAAAAGTTGTATTTTTTTTTTTGTAAAATTCCTAAAAATCCCCCAATATTGCTATTCTGTAAAGTTCACTGCTCACCTCACTCAAGTGAGCGCACAAAATTCGAAAGCGAATTCATTTGTTTTTAAAATAAATCATCGCGGATTCACAAGGAGACATCGTTCGGATTTTGAAGTGATGTTTAGAGAATGACACTACTCCTCAAAATCTCACCCCATGTGTGTGTGTGTGTATATTTGAATGTAGGTCAGGTAGGTTAATTTAGGGCAGTGCTACGTCTTCTGACGGTGATGTATCGCTGACTATGCAAACAGGCACATGCATAGTAGGCGTCTGTATATTTGATGGAATGATAGATTGGTGTTTGAAGATGACTAGGAAAAGTGACTAATCAGTGTGAATTTATCACAGAAATAATCTTCTTAAAAGTTCTGAAGGAAAAACGACCTTATTTATCGTGAAAGGGCGAGCTACGCCATAGCAAACTAGTGCTACGCCATAGCAACATAGGGCTACGCCGTAGCTAAGCGCATGCTACGCCGTAGCAGTTTGCTACGCCGTAGCTTTTAGTGCTACGCCAATACAACATGCAAGCTATGCCAAAACACAGACGAGTATTTTATGTTGGGTGGTATATTAAATGTATCAACATTATTAGTAACTGTTTACTGTTTAGGTTTTTTGGCAAACAACTTACTGATGAGGAAAGGATTCTTTACACCACATTTACTAGTTCTAAGCCAGTCTACAGCTGAGAGTTATGGTGGCCCAGTGGTAACGGCACGGACTAACAAGTACGAAGGTCGTTGGTTCAAACACAGGCAGATACTTTACTGTGAGTAATTTGTATCACCACCTCTGCTCTGAAAACTGTGAAGGACTCACCAAGAGGAACTAGAACCAAAAATTCGAAGACTCCTTACATTTTGTACTGGCCCGCGTGGCGGATTACGGCCCACTCCCTCTCTAAAAAGGGAGGCCTGTGTCCCAGAAGTGGGTACTTTACAGGCTTATTATGCAAGCCCAGTCTACCTATATATCTGTTCATAATGTTATGGACTGAACATAAAATATATGAGCGGTATCAATGTTTTGTTTCTTCTAACTAACTAGCGTCTTGAAGGAAAGTTTGACCAATACATGTCATGAATAACGAACATAAAACCTTCTTCCTTCTCCCCCAAGCACCACTACGTCGACCGGTTATGTGTTTCTCGCATCCAGCGGATTCCTGCGCCCTTCACAAGGTCATCGGTCCACCTTTTCAACGCTACGTTTTCTGGTACGCGGTCGCCACTCCAAAAACCTTTCGGCCCCATCGGCCAGCTGAAGGCCAATTCCCGTAATTAAAAACGTTCAAAATCTAGGCACAATCTCATATTCTCAGCGACAATCAACGTCAAAAACTTGTCAAAAATGTAGCGAAATTACAGGTATTTTTGACAGATAGAGACTGAGATCAGACTGTGAACGTTCTTAAAATTACGAGAATCACCCCTCGTTTCTGCGAGCAATGTGCTCTGTCCTCTGCCACTTAAATTTGGCAACTCTTCGGACCATGTCGGTTACACGTAAATATTCTGATAAATATTGATTAAAACTCTACCTACTGACCGCTAAACTTTCTCAAGTATTTAAGAGAAGGTAACTCCTAAGCTCCATGAGATAGGTAATCCCTTACTTTGTCAACTCAACCTGCATTGAATGACAAGCACCTGCATTCGATGTGTTCTTGTACTTATTGCCATGCCAAAAAAAACCGCATTA
This sequence comes from Apamea crenata, assembly GCA_949629185.1. Lineage (NCBI taxonomy): Eukaryota > Metazoa > Arthropoda > Insecta > Lepidoptera > Noctuidae > Apamea > Apamea crenata. The sequence goes on along the minus strand of OX451380.1, from coordinate 4,481,688 downwards.
CATAGGGAAACATACCTTAACGTTTTACAAAATAAGGTTCATAATAATTAAAAGGAAAGTTTTGAAAACTGAAAGTGGAATTAAAGTTAATGAAATACACACCTTTTTTTTTTTTTTTTTTGTGGATGGGAAATCATCAAATGACCCCTCCCGCTCTGGGTGGAGCGGAAGGGAGTGTCAGACTTTTACTGACTAAAACCCACCCGTGTTCCTTCCTTAGCCCTTTCTGTTCCAGGGCAGCGGTTAACCTTTCGGAAAATCCCGCCGCCCCGGCAGGCTTCGGCCCTATGGGGCCCCGTCCTCTGCTGACATCTCTTTGAGGTGCGCGTGGAACACAACGCGCCGTCCGGCACGGGCCTGGTCCTGATCGGACGGTGAGCTACCCATTACTCACCGCCCGCAGGCCCGCGATGAAATACACACCTTACTTAGAGAGAATTAAGGTTTATATTTGAGGTGAAAGTGTCAACGTTGATTATTATGTAACTTCTCAATGAGAATTCTGTAGATTGAAAGTGACCTTGATGTCATTAGAACGTACACCTTATTTATAGAAGGTTAAGGTTTAAATTAGGCATAAAATTGTAAACACTAATGCCGATCTTGTTGACATTGAAAAATGCACTATATTATTTGGACAATAGGGTGTTTATTTTATTGGTATTGGTTTCTTGAATACATTTTCGCATTATAAATGTATAAGGGATTGGCAAGTTTTTATAGGTTTTTCGACTGTTATAAGATAAGGAAGTGTAACCAAACATTCGCAAATTGACGTTTGAAGTTTTTTATTATATTTGGGGAGAGAAGTAATAAAAGATGATTGTTTTGTCCGAGTTATTTTGTTTGTGTCCGTCATATAAAAGTTTTTGCGACCATCATTTTGATTAGTAATTGATTGATTAGTTTTGTTGTTTTGATTAGTGATTTTGTTTTGGTTTTGCTATGGACATTTCCATTTATAGGCAAAGCAGAGAAGTGGTGTCTAAATTCATCATCTGCCTAGCCATTTCCCAACAATGTTGGGGTCTGCTTCCAGTCTAATCAGATGCAGCTGAATATCTGGGGGTCTACTCCGAAGTGCAAAGTGCGAATGTTCGGATCGGACCGACACATGGCCAAACCGAATATTACTGAAAAATGTGAAAAAAGTTCGGATCGGCTCTGTTGGGTCGGGACCATAGTCAATATTCGAAAGAGTGTAGGAGTGTAGGATCGGGACCGACCGAACCAAATAGCAACTTCGTAGCAGGAAACGGCTGAACATTCAGCTGATACTACTTCGGAGTAGACCCCCAGTATTTTACATGGAGCGACTGCCTATCTGACCTCCATAACCCACTTATTGGGTAATACGATCCCCTTGCTAAGACTTTCGGGTTTCTGACGACCCGTAACGTCTGTCAAAGATCTATGAATGACAGCCGGGAACTACGGCTTAACGCGCTTTCCGAGGCACGGAGGGGTAAAGATGTTGGTATGTAAAGATCACCCATCCACGGACCAACCGCGGCAAGCGTAGCTTAACCTGATCGATCGAACCATGCGGCTGTTATTTCTTAGCCACAAGCCTCTCAAATGGTGTCTAGATTATTATCATTTATTATTTATCTGTTTACTGAGACCAAGCTAGACCATTTGTAAATGAAATGAGAGAGCATTAATTTATTTCCAAAATACTTTACCCTATTTAACATTGGTTTTAGCCACACAACGAGAACGTCTCAGGGTTTAACACCCTATTTTATATTATGTAAAATAAAATAAAATAAAAAAATAAAAATCTCGAAAAGTTTCCTAGGTTGGCTCCAAAAATATTCAACAAACTACTGAGATCGTTAAAAACTTCCAAAGACACTCCATAGATTCCTGATACAGAAGGCATATTAAATTAATTAATACTTAGAAGAAATACAAAATCAGTAATACCACTTTCTCAGATTTATTAATAACATACTTTCTTACTTTAGTTAATAAGTTTAGTTAATAATATTTGTTACCTTAATTTGTACTATTTTCTTTGTTTATGTTATTGCTAAATTTATGAATTTTTTGTACATAGTATAGTATTTTTATAATTATATAGGCCTACCTGTACACCCATTACCTCCTGTGTAAGAAATATTTGTACGCCTTGCAAGCACATAGTGGCGTAACATATTTATTTTTAGTTTATACCATCATGTTACACTTACATTACACCTACGTGGACAAATAAATTATTTTTAATTCATCCGTGTGCTGGCATTTAAATCTCAAAACAATGATGGTGAATACAATGTAAACCAGAAAATAAACAATTTATTTATAATTATTAATCATAAATACATTGCAACATTCAACCAATCATTATTTTGTTAGAAGCCGATCCCGAAACCGATCTCATTATGTAATTTGAGAAAAAAATTAACATAATAAGACACTCTAAGTGGAATGAGTTACTAATTTAGTGGATTAACCGTTCGTATGCCGAACGTAGATCCACGCGAGACATAATAGCTTTTTAATTGTGTCTGTAATTACGGCATTCAACGGATTAATGAACAGGGGGCTATATTGTGCGAGAAGGACGCACTACCAATCAGCGTTGTTGATCAGAATGTCATGATCATATTTCTCAAAAAAAATATTTAGTTAAAAATTAATTTGAGTATTTATATATTTTTAGGTCAGATGTTAGTAGTAAGAACAGCAGGGTTTTAGTCGGTAGAAGTATGAAATAACCCTCCGTCTTGGGAGAACGGACCGGGAACGGTATCCATGAGGAATTCACAACGAAAAAAAAAGGTCAGAACGATACTTTTTTTTTTAAAAAAACTTTGCCCTACACTAAGAATTTCTCCAGTATCATGAGTGCGTATACAAACATTTAAACTCACATACACAAACAGCCAGACCCGGAACAACTACTTTTAGGTCATACAAATATTTTTTTCCGTGCGGGAATCGAACCCGCGACACGCAGCGCAGCAGTCAATCGTTTAACCACTGCTCCAACTGGACCGTCAATACAAAAATTTTAAGGTATTTTTCATATTATCAAGTAGCCTGTTATACCTCCAATGAGCCGTGCCTGTCCCATGTAGATAAGAGGAACAGGGTTTAACCTTGCAATAACTGCACCACCATTTTCCAATAAGCTAACACTTCTAAATACTACTCTATATCTACCAAGTTCAAAACTTCACCCTACTGACCTAAATACCTCAAAACGTCAAGTAAGAAAGAGATGGAACGAGTTAAAACGAGACAAGACACAAGGGACTCGATGGCAAACGATAGGATTATAAGGATAAAGCGGGTAATACCTAGGAAATTATACAAAGGATCATTAAGATTAGGTTGTGATGATAGTACAGGCGGTAGCGAGAACCGGATTTGTAGAATACAGGTGACTATAAGGATTAACATTTGTGGCTAGTGCTTAGATCGTGGTAGGATTAGAATACGCTTCTGAACTATGAAATAGTCTAGTTTCCTAAAAAAATCTAATTAGTCAGTCAGTTAGATTATCAAAAAATATTGAAACCGTATTTTTTTTTTGTCAATTATATAAAAAATGATGAAGATATCGCCCGTTAAAGTTCCGCGTGACGTCACTTGCTTGCGACACTTTTTAGCATGAGGTGACGTCTCCCAAATTTTGACGCGCTTTATATTTGTAATTTTTTGTTTGATTGACAAAAGAAAAAATACGTGTCCATTATTAATTTTTCGATAATCTAACTGACGGACTTTTTTACCCAGGAAACTACCCTATTGGTAGTTAAAAATTTGGTAGAAACTAAGAAATTTTTTGAAATCAGTAACAAGAGCAGGAATATGATTAGGACTTTATCGGGTAGGTAAAGATGTCAAAAACTTACTCGTAGATATTCAGCACAACTTTGTTTAAGAAAATTTATTGCCATCCAATTCGAGAGCTTTCTCCACCAAGCGGAAAAATAATAACGTAAAGCGGCCAAGAAATCTCATTGAAAGCAGCCTTCTCTTTTTTTGGAGACGGTTAAAAAAGAGGTAAGAAACTATGTAACTTGATCTTACCTCCCCTACTCCTCTCTCTCCTAACTTGGGACATTTATAAAACCACTGTCACCTGTCCTTTTTTGGGTGGGAAATCATCAAATAACTTTTCCCGCTCTGAGCGGGGAGCGGGGAGCATGTCAGACTTTTACTGACTGCAACCCACCCGTGTTCCTTCAGTTGCCTGTGCCAGGGGCCACGGTAACTCTTTCGAACAACCCGCGATCCTGGCAGCGCCTCTCAGCCCTTAGCCTTATGTTATAATCAACGCACAAATACCAATTAATTTGTGTTTGTTTGTGAATTACGCACCTCGCATAAAATGTATGGTTCTTGATTCGCTAGCTAATGAATAAACAGTAATAATTAAGAATTAGGATTTAATTTTTTAGAGACCTGTTGGGAGCAATATTAATAAATTGTTTAAGAAAAATGTGAAGTAATGTTTTTTTTTTGTCAAAAATTCTCGCTTATATTTTCTGCAGATTTTTTCATTTAATAATAGCATTTTAAAGTGAACACGTATTGATCAAAGCAAGAAAAATGCGTTAGTCGGGATTACAACCTTAAAAGTGTAAAAAAAAAGAAAACAATGATTACCAAAAGTGCTTCAGCTCAGCATCAAATCAGATGACAAGGTGTACCACCTGAAGCTGATTCTCAGCTGCAACCCACGAGTTGACATACATAATACATAACCAGCCTATAATCTTCCCACTGCTGGGACACAGGCCTCCTTGTGACAGGGAGTGGGCCGTAATCAACCACGCGGGCAATACGCTAGAATATTAAACACAAAGAAAAGTGTGTGTCAGTTATAATAAATGACATTATATAAAAAAGCACATAAAAATCAAATTAAAACACACACACCCCCTCCCATACATGCATGTCACAAGACATACATGTCTGTGAGGGTGTGTGTGTGTCGAACAATCAATCAATCAAAATCAACTCGTCCTATCGCAGTCTTCTGCTGGATATAGGACGCCACAACACCCTGTCAGATAGGCAGTCGCTCCATGTAAAATACTGTTATTCAGCTGCATCCAGTTAGAATGGATGCCGACCCCAATATAGTTGGGAAAAGGTTAGGCACACTTTTTAGAAAGTTATTATTCAGTACTTGGGTTTTTAATCAAAATATATATAACTCAAAGGTGACTGACTGACATAGTGATCTATCAACGCACAGCCCAAACCACTGGACGGATCGGGCTGAAATTTGGCATGCGGGTAGATGTTATGACGTAGGCATCCGCTAAGAAAGGATTTTGATCAATTCTACCCCCAAGGGGATAAAATAGGGGATGAAAGTTTGTATGAAACTTTGTCAAACTATACTTCTTAACGCGAGCGAAGCCGCGGGCACAAGCTAGTCAAAATTAAAAGCTTATAAACCACAATAATATGGAGTTAGGGTAATTCATTTCACTTGACGTTATCCTGTTAATGACAGGTGCTCGACTGTGCCCCTTAAAATCAATTAAAACGCCAATTAATTTCTGGACGATCATTAAATTTGTGGTCCGTTTTTTTTTCTTGGTGCTATTTGATGTATAACGTAAACGTCACGTAACCACTCCTAGCACACTTTAAGTGAATTTTTATTGGTAGTGTATAATTCTGCTGATCCCGTATTGAAGTTGATTATATCTCGCTATCGATAGGGTAACAGAACGCCTAGTCTCGTAATTTTTATATTTTATGATTTAAAAGAGTGTCCATGGAGTTTCTTGCCCGTTCTTCTCCATAGGTACCTACGCTTTGGAATGGGCAACTAGCTTCATCTTTCTGACTGACCGACCCTTTGACAATTCAAAAGTGCCTGTAATTGGTTTAGTTGAATTAAATGATTTTAGTTTGAGTTTGAGTTTTAAATTACGAGAATAGGCCTTCTGTTTTTATGTATTTGGAGGTATGAGGAACAGGGTGTAAAGTTCACTCATCCTCCATTGAAAAGGGAGGATCCTCCGACCAGACGGATGTTGTGTCTGGCGGGCAATTGCCCAACGATTGATATTGGGAAATTGTATCTATGCTAATGGCACGGTAAACTCTGCTTGCGAGATGCAGGATTTGCGTGACGTCAGTATGACGCGTTGTTCGCATGTGGCGTTGTAGATACCGCTACAATGTATTCGTTCAAAATCTTGGCGCAGTCTCATCTTGGTGACAAACAAATGTCAAAAACTTGTCAAAAGTGTAGAGAAATAAGGGGTATTTTTGACAGATTGAGACTGAAATCAGACTGTGAACGTTCTTAAAATAACGAGAATTGCCCCTCTGTTATCCTGATAGAGACTGTTTTGTAATTACATGATTAAACAGAAAAAAACATTGTTACAATAGTTTTACTTAAGATAATATTATAAGTTAAATAAGTAATAAGTGCGTAATAAAATCAAACTTATTATTAAATCACTGAATTGACTCATAATCACATCCAGTCTTTCGAGCACTCAACTGGTCACTTTCAACCGTTTTCCCGCCATTTGTGGTGAATGACAGTTGACATTAGAGACAGCTATCTCACGCCATCTAAAATATAAAATAAAATTCTTAAACTTATTATTTATAACTCAGAATTATTATTACATTTAATTATTATTACATCGCGGCAGGCCCAGACGGAGATTCGTCTGGGACTGCTGCAATGTCGCATGCCATTCCAGCTCATCCTGCCACCTGGCAAAATGAGCTGGAATCCTTCAACAAGAACTGGTCCTCAGATGCTTTAAACAGAGAGAAGTGGAAAGAGAGTAGATAGTCCTTTGCCCTGAAGTAGGACATGCATACATGGCATGCCATGCAGGCTTTTAATAATAATAATAATCCTGAGTTATAAATAATAAATATATAAATAAATTTATTTTCAGAAAAATACAGATTACACAAAAAGCACAGATTAAAAAAATATCAGTACAGAAAAGAGTGTATGTCGGTACCTATACTAAAGAAAAAAAATCATCATCTGTTTAATGGACTGACAGAAAGAAAGGTATTGCGAGTAGTACGTCAGGATTTTATTCCCTCAAATATCTCATTTACTGTAATTATTTTTAATTTATCACATCCCTCCAAAATAATTAAACAAATTATATATTCCTCCCATTTGTGTGCTCAAAGCCGTATTCAAATCGTTTAAACCGTTTATTTTAGCCGGTGGGGGCTTCACTGTGGTTATTTATAACTCTCTGCCACCTGGTTTAACCGCAGTATCGCAGTAACTGAGTTACAGGTTCACTTAATTAAATACAGTTCGTGCATTTCTAAGTTAGTATTGTTATGTATGTGACTTAGAATAATATCATGACTTTAGCTAAAGTTTGACCACGGTCTTAAATAATCCATAAATAAAGTTCACTGCTCACCTCACTCAAGTGTGTTCAAAGCGAACTCATTTGTTTTTAAAGTAAATCATCGCCGATTAGGAAAGAAAATAAATAAATAAAATACATTTCACAGCGAGACACCGTTTGAATTTCGAAGTGATGTTTAGATAACCACATTACTGGCTAGAATTCTAACCATGAAGGTTTTCTATTCATATTGGACCTGTTTGAATAAAAATCATCAATTTAAACATGGTCCGGTCGACCGCACAGTATTTTATAAGTAACAAAATATAAATGAAAATGTGAAGCCATTGTCCAAAGGGTGAGAATTTCTCATAAAAAAGGCCAATCTTGACGCAACCTCAACCTCTATTGAGTCTAGATATACAATTGGGTATCTCATAGAGCTGGGTTCATAAGCTAATGGGGGATTTACACTAGGTAAATTTTAGCCCACGTAAATTTTAGCCGTGCGGCTGGTCGGTTACTAAATCGCCCCACAAGCCGAGTCGCCACCCCATTTGCACAGGTCGATAAAAATCATTCATTTTGCATCAAAACGTCTATCTTCAGGCGGCGGGCGACCGCCTGCGACTGAGGAATTTCAGGATCGATTGTAGTCACCCAGTCACATGCGACCTGTCGCCCCACGACAAAAGCAGCTACGAGTACTTTACTTTGAAACTTGCGATTTTAGTCACCTGCGGCCTAGCCGAATTGACATTTAGACAGTAGATTATACACCTGTGTAAAGCTCGCATCTATTTATCTATCTAACTAGCCTGTATTGTCCCACTTTAGGGCAAGTCTCCCTCTTCCATTTCCACGCAATTCTTTTGCGAGTGCCGGCCGGTCCCGACGGTAATGTCAAGCTCGTCCTGCCATCTTCGTCTCAGCCTGCCACGAACGGAAGTGGGACTGGGCTGGACCTGTCTAGTGCATGTCAGGTGATAAATAGGCTTAGAGAACCACCGATTGGGTCCCACTAAAGCCCGCTTAGTCATTATGAAATAATGCCAGTTTTCAACCCCACTAAAGAAAGAAAAACAGCTGTTTTCCTTCAATCTCCTAAAAAAATATTTCAAACGTCCCATCTTTCAATACTGTTAACCGTAACTCATTACCAATTTAACTTATTCCAACCGTCTTTGCTCCACAGAGGGAACTTTACAAAGTTTCCTTTGTAAACAGTTCTTGAAATATTTTTGTAGACGAGTCAGGAACTTGAGGCATTTTGTTCGACGCTTTAGACGGGTAAAGCTGTGGTCTGACAGCAGAGAAAGCGGAGCAATGAGCGGAGCGGTGTTATATGACTTATCCTATTAGCCTTTCCAACTTTATTGGGGTTTTTTTTTTTTTTTTGAGGATGGGAAATCATCTAATGACCCCTCCCGCTCTGGGTGGAGCGGAAGGGAGTGTCAGACTCTTACTAACTAAAACCCACCCGTGTTCCTTCCTCAGCCCTTTCTGTTCCAGGGCAGCGGTAACCCTTTCGGACGATCCCGCTAACTTTATTGGGGTGCCCTTCCAGATAAAGTGGATTCAATTACACCACCAACTAAAAGTCCTTTCAAGGTGTGTTACCCAGTAACTTTAGTTGTGGAGATCAGATAGCCAGTTGCTTGGTGGCGGCATCTACATCGTCACATGCGAACTACGCATCACACTAACGTCACGCAATCCTGAATCGCGCAAGAAAAGTTTACCACGCAACTAGCATTATGTACAACGTCCCGACATTAATCGTCGGGCAGTAGCCCACCAGACACGACACTGTTTAGTCGAAGGATCCTCCCTTTTCTATGGAGGATGAGTGAACTTTACTAACTCTATAGCTTCATGTAAAATACTAGTATTCAGCTGGATTTGGTTAGAACGAAACATAGTTGGGAAAGGGCTAGGGACACAGTGACGTAGAGTGTACGTCATGCGACGTCACACGTCAGTCGTTAACCTACTACTATCTCCCGCTCTCGCTATGTCAGAAACCGCTACCGTTATTGTGTAGCATTTCTGTGTAGTTAGTCTGAGAATTTTACCTGTACTTTAGTTATAAATATTTTAACTAAGGTTGGTGAAGATGTGTAGTATTATTTCTGCAGTATTCTGATTCAAGAATTCTTTCTTGAACGAAAATACTGCAAAAATAACTGTGGTACCTACCTAGCTCTGTCTCTTATCGTAGGTAAAGCCAAAGACTGCCGCATTGTGAGATTTTATAATTTCTAACGTCACGATAGAATCGTGGCATCAAATGCATAGAAATATGTAGGTACACGTTGTACCGTTATCGTGGACGTGTCATTTTACTTCCGTGTGTTATCCTGATGCCGTGGACGTCCACAAAAGCGCACATTGGCTGACCAATGGGCTTCTCTGTTACGCATTTAATGGAACTTTCAATATATTTTCTTATAACACAACAGCAAAGCTATTCACAACCATCCGACAGGCTTGATTTACCTTGCCCCTGACAGCAAACAGCACTCGGAAAAATAGCGGTCGTTTATTTAATTTAAACTGCATTTTTTTGGGGTTTTGGACTTGTGAACAGCGTTTAGAGGACTCCTACGATAACATTGATTGATGTTCGATTCGGTACGGAAGCGTATCGTGTGGTTGTGATTAGCTATGCAGCAGTGCTATTCTGTAACCATCTCACCGTGAATAGTTAAGTGAAGTGAGCGTGGAGTGAGCTGCTGTCATTCCAACTAATGCTAGGGATTGACACTATTGACAGCTCACTCTAAGCTCACTTCACCTAACTTTTCACGGTGAGGTTTTTACTGAATTGATCGGCAGATCTATTTCAAGATTCATGACGGTTAATTCAATGTGCTAAAACTATTAATCCTAGAATGGGATTCATTATGTTTTCCAGAGATATTGTAGCAAACAATACGTCCAGGAATTTATGGGTCCATAACCTTTCGTGGGACTACCCTCAGTCTTCCGGAATTTAGCGTCACACAAAGATCCCTGCGGTTTAGTGTAAAGTTACCTTCCGGTGGAATATCATTGTCAGTAGATGAACAATGAACAGAATCGGGCTTGTTAATTATGTTTAATAACAGCTTTTAAAATACATCAGAATCATTGAAAATAATGATTACTTACCCATCCATCATCTTAGGGGCCCGTGGCTAAATAATAAAGCCATACAGGCCGATCGATCAGGTTAAACTACGCTTGCCGCGGTTGGCCTGTCGATGGGTGACCATCTTTACATACCGAGGCCCCGTGCATCGGAAAGCACGCTAAGCTGTTGGTTCCTGCTGTCATTCGCGGATCTTTGACAGTTGCCACAGTATTACAATAAATTAGGAAATATTGTAATACTGTCCAGTTGCTATGGATAGTCAGAAGCCCGAAAGTCTGACAACTTATAGTCACACGATATGCAATCAAAAAGCGAACTTGTTTGTTATTAAAGTAAATTATCGCGGATTCACAAAGAGACCCTGTTCGAATTTCTAAGTGAGTTTAGACCATTTTTTTTAGATATAATCCGATATCCCGTGGTAGACCGGTTGACAGACTTTCAAGGTTTGACTACCCATAACGTCTGTCAAAGTTGTACAAATGACAGCTGGGACCGACAGCTTGGTGTGCTTTCCGAGGTCTCGGTATGAAACAAAAGCAGTCCTACCAACATTAAATGAATAATGAACACTCAAACATTACATGGGTTTCATTACACTGTCAGAATGGCTATTGTTACTAACATAATGTAATATTACTTCAGTAAACTTGAAAGGAATTGTGACAGTCATATTTCGGGAATTAATCTTGGTTCAGAGCTTATTTGTGTGGTCTGACTTTGATTATGTAATAATGTTTTGTTTTTAAATAAAAAATATACAGGCCTGTTGTATAAATCAATATTTTAGGGACTGAAAGAAATTATAGAATAGAATAGAATGATCTTTATTATGTGCAGCATATGAATTACAGATACAAATTTAAAATTTTACCTTTCTTATCGCTGAAAGCGATCTTTGAATGACAACCTTTGGATGGATTTAAAGGGAGAAGAAGAGACCATACTGCAGATAGTCTGCGGTGTACCATCTCTAAATATATATAACTCAAAGGTGACTGACTGACTGACATAGTGATCTATCAACGCACAGCCCAAACCACTGGACGGATCGGGCTGAAATTTGGCATGCAGGTAGATGTTATGACGTAGGCATTCGCTAAGAAAGGATTTTGATCAATTCTACCCCCAAGGGGATAAAATAGGGGATGAAAGTTTGTATGAAACTTTGTCAAACTATACTTCTTAACGCGAGCGAAGCCGTGGGCAAAAGCTAGTATGCAATAAATACAAACAACAACCAAAATAAAACAACACAACAACAACTTTACTTATACTACCAAACCAACCAACTTTTAGTTTTTCTGTGTATTTTGTAAGATTTTTTTGTGTATTTTGACTATGAGCCTTAGTTGCTTGAAAATAAAGTAATTGTTCTCGTTTATTCATTTTCTTACTTCATCATCATCGTTTCAGCCGAAAGACGTCCACTGCAGGACATAGGCCTCTCCCAAGCACCTCCAATTTGACCGGTTCGGTGCTTCTCGCATCCAACGGGTTCCTGCGGCCTTCACAATGTCAACAGTCCACCTTATGGGAGGCCTTCCAATGCTACGTCTTTTGGTATTTTCTTACTTATTCAATACATTTTCAAATATGTTTATAAAAAACAAAACGAAACAGTTAAAAATAAATATTACTATGTGACCAAGATCTAAAATATTATCTGCTGTTTCAGCCAAACTGTAAAAAAACAGGCCAGGTGCGAGTCGGACTCGCGCACCGAGGGTTCCGTACAATTTAAAATTATTAAAAATATTTTTAATAATTTTAAATTGTAACTAAAATTTTACGGTTTTCGCAATTTTGCCTTTATCTGTGCTATAAAACGTTGCTTCGTACCACATTCTAACATTCTGAGTTTACGGAAAGTACCCTGTAGGTTTTGATTTAATTGCGAGTGTCGAAAATTTGCGGCATAAACGGCTGTATCTTTTGATTGCGTTGGCTTAGAAATTTGATTTTTTCGCAGCTCTAAGGGTCAGTAGACCCACGGAGCTTCTCCAGGAGGAGAACCGGAGGCTCCGTGCAGACCTGGCCAGCCTGAAGGTCCCCGACAAAGTGCCGGCGGAACCTTCAAGCCGGCCCGTTCCGGTGGAGAACCAGGTCTTGGACCTGGTTCGGCAGGAGCTGGCGACCTTCCAGGCGCGTTTCGACGTCCTGGAGGGAATCGTTCTGCGCCCCCCCTTGGCGGGTAGGGCGGCTTCGGGGAAGGCGACCACGTATGCGGCCGCTGCCGCCCCTAAGCCCGGGCCGTCTGGCCGGGCCCAGGTGCCGGCCAAACCAACGTCGGCAGGAGGAGCCACGGCGTCGGCGAAACCGGCGCCGGCGAAACCGACACCGGCGAAACCGGCGTCGGCTGGCGGAGCCTCGGCGCCTGCAAAACCGGCGCCGGCCCATAAGAACAAGGGCAAAACGGCTGGGAAGGCGAGGGCCCCAGAGCCTTCGCCTCTCCCAGAAGAACCTCCCACGACCAACGCAGAGTGGCAAGTGGTCGGGGAGAGGAGGAAGGCGGCCAAGGCGGCCAGAAAAAAGGCGCAAAGGCGGCGCCGCAAGGAGCGAGCCGTTGCGGCTAGGCTTCGCTCCCCTAAGACCGCGGCTGTAGTCATAACACTACAGCCGGACGCGGTTAAAGGGGGGGTGACCTACGGCGACGTGCTCACGAAGGCAAGAGCGGCGGTGAACCTCCAGGAGCTGGGGATCACCGGGGGCCTCCGGTACAGGGTGACCGCCACTGGTGCCCGCATGCTGGAGATCCCCGGTGCGACGAGTGGCCCCACCGCTGACGCCCTAGCTGAGAAGCTAAGGGCGTCCCTCAATGCGGACGAGGCTCGAGTCTCCAGGCCCGTCAAGTGTGCAGACATGCGCATTATGGGCCTGGATGACTCCATTACGGAGAAGGAGGTGGTAGCCGCCGTCGTCGGGACGGGCGGGTGTCTGGCCGACCAGGTGAAGGCGGGCACCATACGTCCCGACTTCACGGGCATGCGAACCATTACGGTAAGCTGTCCCGTGACGGCGGCGAGGCAGATAGTGGAGGGCGGAAGACTCCTGGTGGGCTGGGTGTCAGCGCAGGTCAAGCTGCTGGAGCCCAGACCTCTGAGGTGCTATCGGTGCCTCGTGGGACACCACGCGAGCGCCATGTGCACCTCGGAGGACCGCAGCACTCTGTGCTTTCGCTGCGGTAAGCCCGGACATAAGGCTGGCTCGTGCAACGCCACGCCGCACTGCGTCGCATGTGCGGCTGCTGGCAAGCCGGCCGATCACCGGGCGGGGAGCAAGTCCTGCGCCCCACCCACCGAAGCCAGGAGGAAAGGCAGGCCCTCCGCCGCCGTCGCCACCACCACCACCGTCGCCGCCACTGCTGCCGCCGCCGCCACCGCCGCCGCCGCCGCCACCGCCGCCGCCGCCGCCACCGCCGCCGCCGCCGCCACCGCCGCCGCTGCTGAAGGGCCTCCTCAAGAGGCCCGGGAGGGGGTTGAAATGGAGGAGTAATGGCTCCTTTACGCCTCCTCCAGGCGAACATCAACCACTGCGCCTGCGCTCAGGACTTGTTGCTCCAGACCATGGCGCAGTGGTCGATTAATATCGCCGTGGTCGCTGAGCCGTACTTTGTCCCGCCTAGGGATGACTGGGTGGAGGACCTTAGCGGCTCAGTGGCCATAATTTCGTCGGCTGCCGCCGGTACCCCGTCCCTCGAATGTGTCACGAAGGGACAGGGGTGCGTAGCAGCACGGTTCGGAGAGATTGTAGTAGTGGGAGTTTACTTCTCTCCGAGCCGAACTCTCGCCGAGCTCCAGAACTCTTTAACAGAGTTGAGTGTCGTCGTCGCCAGGAACCATCCCTTCTCCGTGCTAGTGCTCGGGGACTTCAACGCCAAGAACTTGGCCTGGGGTTCCCGGTGCACGGACGTGCGGGGCAGGATGGTGGAGGACTGGGCTCTGGAAACAGGCCTGGTCGTCCTAAATCGGGGTTCTGTTCCTACATGTGTGCGGATGCGGGGCGAGTCGGTAGTGGACATCTCGTTCGCCAGCCCCGCTCTGACGCAGCAGGTCATTGACTGGCGCGTCATGGAGGAGGTGGAGACCTACTCCGATCACCGGTATATCCGGTTCGATGTCTCCGCCCAGACCTCCAGCGCGCTGGTCCAACAGGCCCCGAGTGGTCCGCGGTGGGCGCTGAAGCAGCTGGACCGGGAGCTTCTCCTGGAAGCCTCGATCGTGCAGGCCTGGGTGTATTCACCGGACAGGCCTGCTGATATCGACGATGAGGCGGAGTGGTTCCGGGAGGCCATGTCCGAGATTTGTGACGTGGCAATGCCCCGAGTCCGGCCAGGACGCGCCCGACGTCAGGTGTACTGGTGGTCGCAGGAGATCGCGGCGTTACGCAAGGCGTGCGTCGACGCGCGACACCGGTACACCAGGCACCGCAGGCGCCGCATCCGCCCTCCGGATGCGGAAGCCACGGAGGCGGAGCTGTACGGGGGGTACAGAGCGGCGAAGACCGCCCTCCGAGAGGCTGTCCAGCGGGCCAAGGATTTGGCCCGCGAGGAGATGCTGGAGACTCTGAACAGAGATCCATGGGGGCGCCCTTACAAGATGGTGCGGAATAAACTCCGCACCTGGGCCCCCCCGCTGACACAGAGTCTCCGCCCACAGCTGGTGGAGGAGGTGGTGAGCGCTCTGTTCCCTTCACGGGGGGAGCATACTCCCCCGCCTATGGCTCCGCCAATAGCGGTGTCCGAAGCGGACCACATGGATGACGACGACGACACACCCGAAGTGACCGGGGTAGAGCTGGGAGCGGCGGTAGGCAGGCTGAAGGCCAAAAATACCGCACGCCGATGGCGTGCCGGGTAAAGCCTGGGTCCTGGCCTCGACGGCTCTCGGGCCTCGACTGGAGGCGCTCTTAAGCGCATGCATGGAGAGAGGCCAGTTTCCACTCCGTTGGAAGACAGGGAAGCTGGTCCTCATTCAGAAGCCAGGGCGCCCTGCGGACTCTCCGTCCGCATACCGGCCCATTGTGCTGCTCGACGAGGTTGGCAAGCTCTTCGAGAGAGTGATTGCGGGCCGCCTCGTCGGGCACCTGGTGGGGACAGGGCCGGATCTTGCGGATAGCCAGTTTGGCTTCCGCAAGGGGCGCTCGACGGTGGACGCCATCATGCGCGTTAGAGCCCTCACGACGGGGGATGCGGTGTCCCGGGGCGGGGCGGTCGTGGCGGTGTCACTCGACATCGCCAACGCGTTTAACACCCTGCCCTGGAGTTGCATTGGGGAGGCACTTCGGTATCACCGGGTGCCGACCTACCTCCGTCGAATAGTCGGGGCGTATCTGACGGATAGAGCCGTCATCTACCCCGGTCGCGACGGGAACTGGAGCCGGCGAGAGATGTCGTGCGGTGTCCCACAGGGATCGGTTCTGGGGCCGCTCCTGTGGGACATCGGTTACGACTGGGTGCTGCGGGCAGACCTCCCTGATGGCGTCAGTGTAGTTTGCTACGCTGACGACACGCTGGTCCTGGCGCAGGGGAGGTCGCATCAGGCGGCGGCCGACGCAATGACACGCGGGGTTGCGATAGTCGTGGATAGGATCCGGCAGTTGGGTCTCGAGGTGGCATTGCACAAGTCCGAGGCCATGTCCTTTCATGGGCCCCGGTACGGGCCACCTTCGGGATCTCAACTGATGGTAGGAGGGGTTCACATCGGCGTCGAGACAACGATGAGATACCTGGGTCTCGTCCTCGACAGCCGGTGGAACTTCGTCGAGCATTTCCGACGTTTGGCCCCCAAACTGGAACGGGCCGGGGCCGCCTTAAAGCGGCTCCTGCCCAACCTGAGGGGGCCAAACGCCTCCTGCCGGAGGCTTTACGCGGGGGTCGTGCGGTCCATGGCCCTATATGGGGCCCCGGTATGGGCGCGTTCACTGCGGCTTCGAGCCGCACACTATCTGAACGCGCCCCAGAAGGTGGTAGCCGTAAGGCTGATCCGGGGCTACCGCACGATCTCGCGCGAGGCGGCATGCCTCCTTGCCGGACTGCCGCCATGGGATCTGGAGGCGATAGTGCTTGCGCGCCTGCATGATAGGCGCGCGGAGGCACTACGCCGGGGGGAAACTCTGCACCCGCGGCAAATCGCTGCGGAGCGGACGGACCTCCGGCGCGATCTCATGGCGGAATGGAAGGCGCGACTATCGCAACCCAGCGCAGGGCACGCCGCGATAGCGGCGATAAGACCCCTCTTTGAGGAGTGGCTAGAGAGGCGTCACGGCGCTCTCACGTACCGCCTGACGCAGGTCCTCTCCGGACACGGATGTTTCGGGAGGTTCCTGCACATCATCAGGCGGGAGGAGACGCCCGGGTGTCACCACTGCCCGGATCGCCCAGAGGACACGGTGGAGCACACGGTGGAGGTCTGCCCTGCTTGGGCGGAGACCCGCCGTGTCCTCGTGGAGGCGATCGGCAACGGCGGCGACCTCTCGCGCCCGGCCCTGGTGCAAGCCATGGTCCGGGGCGAGAGAGAATGGGAGGCAGTCACCTCCTTCTGCGAAGCAGTCATGCTAGCGAAGGAGGTGGCGGGGAGGCTGAGGGAGAACACCTCACGCCTCAGCCGCCGCGGGAGACGCTCCGGGCGTCGGGAGCCGCGTGACGACTCCCGGCCACCGTAGGCGCGGGCCTGCGGGCGGTGAGTAATGGGTAGCTCACCGTCCGATCAGGACCAGGCCCGTGCCGGACGGCGCGTTGTGTTCCACGCGCGCCTCAAAGAGATGTCAGCAGAGGACGGGGCCCCACAGGGCCGAAGCCTGCCGGGGCGGTGGGATTTTCCGAAAGGTTAACCGCTGCCCTGGAACAGAAAGGGCTAAGGACGGAACACGGGTGGGTTTTAGTCAGTAAAAGTCTGACACTCCCTTCTGCTCCACCCAGAGCGGGAGGGGTCATTTGATGATTTCCCATCCACAAAAAAAAAAAAAAAAAAAAAAGGGTCAGTAGACCTGAGTATTTGATATAAATTGTAGCTTGACACCACCACGCGTTCCTGAGAAAAAGGGTCTTGACAGACAGACAGACGGACGAACGGACGGACAACAAAGTGATCCTTTAAGGGTTTTTTCCTTTCGTGGTACGGAACCCTAAAAACAGAAATGCTTTCTTTGGCTATTTCAGAGTTGGTCCCATAATTCTTTTACCCCCATAAAGATACCGAAAGAACTCAAAGTCAGCATGTAAATAAATCTTATTTTTCCGTACGCAGGGAAAACACTTTTTCATATCTCTTTTCTCATACAGGAACGAACCATGATCGTCACGCTTGCTCATATCATGCTAGCGATAGCACATTACCGATTTAGTTCATCAACTTCATCATTTCAGCCGAAAGACGTCCACTGCTGGACAGAGGCCGCCCCTAAGCATCGTCACTTCCACCGTTTCTGCGCTTCTCTCATCCTGTAGCCTTCACAAGCTCGTCAATCCACCTTGTCGCCATTCTAGAACCTTTCGACCCAATCGGCCAGCTATTAGGTCCAGCTGCATTGAATTTCGAACACGACTTCCTAATTCGAACGGTGTCTCGTTGTGAATCCGCGATGATTTACTTTAAAAACAAATGAGTTCGCTTTAGAATTATGTGCGCTCACTTGAGTGAGGTGAGCAGTGAACTTTACAGAATAGCACAGCATGACATTTTCCTTTACTATAAGTCAGAGAAGCCTTAAAACAAAATTGGAGAGTGCAAGATATATTGAAAACCGTATGTCGGCACGTGTCGAGCTCTGATTCGCTTCGTTTAAATTGCTGTTAAAATGGCGTAGTACTTTATATGGCTTGCCTGATAGAATTGGACAGAAAATTTTCTATTAAGAAAACCGTTTTGAGATGGAATTTAAATTGTACAATTGCTTTCCAGTGATTTCTATCTATAGCGAATATATAAAAATAGCGAAAATATAATCTATAGCGAACTGCAGTCAGAGGGCTGCTCACCCTTGGTGATAGCAGTTGACTATTATTAGGAGAAAGACTTGCCAACTTTCTTTAAAGGAAAGAAAAGAAAGAAAAAATATTTATTTCTAGGCCTATTTCACCGCCTGTTTATAGATTTCAGTTAACATACCTATCACCGGGGTAGTTACGTAACAAACTAACAGCAGGAATGGCTTGTAATAAATAAGTAATCATTTTATTCCTTTATGTAGGCTTGCAACTACAAACACTTTTACACGTCAATCATATTTTTAAAAACTAGATGAGGTCGGCGTTTCTTTCTTCCTTATGGAAACTATAAAACCGGCCTACGCTTTCGACAAAGACTAATTTTATCTAATTTTATCTAATTTTTTTCAAATTTTCGTTTCATTTTATTTAATTTCATCAAAATTTGTCCATTTTTATGATAACTTAATTTTATTTTATGATTGTATGACATTTGTAATTATAATTACTAATATTGACTAATAACTTGTATGTGTGGTGCAAAAAAATATATGGTGTAAATAAATAAAATAAAAATAAATTATTCACAATGACAGCAAGTAATCGTACCAATTTATCCTTCCTACACACAAATTTACCGAAAAACCACAAACATTTTACCAAGAAAGCATAAACATTTTACCGAAAAAGATCTCTTAACGTATAAATATGATTCCGAAGTATTTTTACATTACGCTCAGCCGTGTTGGGAAAAGAATTTAATTTCACCCGCAAATAGTGGGGTGACACTGATTTATTATCATCCTGGACTGAATATTATGCGAAGAAATATCTGAGGTGAGGATTCAGTTCTTTGAATAATTTTATTGGAATTGGTTGAACTGCTTATACGAAATTAATTCATCATCTGCCTAGCCTTTTCTCAACTATCTTGGGGTCGGCTGCCAGTCTAACCGGATGCAGCTGAATACCAGTATTTTACATGAAGAAACTGCCTATCTGACCTTTACAACCCAGTTACTGGGTTATTCGATACCCCTTGGTAAGACTGGTGGTCAGACGGGCTTCTGACGACCCGTAACGACTGTCAAAGATCCACGAATCACAGCCGGGGCCAACAGCTTAACGTGATTTCCGAGGCACGGAGGGGTCTTGGTATGTAAATATATCACCCATCCACGGACGAACCGCGGCAAGCATAGCTTAAACTGATCGACCGACCCGTGTGGCTGTTATTACATAGCCACAAGCCCCTCTATATCGAACAAAATGTAAATAAGTCCCCGAGACTTCAAGATATTCTATTGTAATAATCGTCTGACATTACAATATCTTAGTATGACAATAATAATCTATGATTATTCTCGGACATAGCCCGTATGAATATTATCATAAGAAATAACTCCGGGAAACTAGTTCGGTAAACTCCGTCGTTTATTAGATTTTATTACTAGTAGTAACTTTGTTCGGTGATAAAGAAAATGACGTAGTAAGGCTGCCTGTCCATTAGAACGGAGACTTGGTCAGCTAGAAAAACATAGAATTCCACTATACCCTGTCCAGTCGGTGAAGCGTTTTTTGACAGCTGTCTTAGAGCATAACTATTCCAGATTACGTAAAAGTAACATAACTTCAAAATGCGTGATAAAAAAAATACACAAACTGCTTTATCTTATTGAAATATCTTATTTATGACTGACATGACATGACACTTCTTACTGACATTATAATAGGTACCGTACGTGTATTAGTTTTGAAAAAACAAAATATTATAATTGTTATGCATATCCATCTGTCAAAAAACGGTTTACCTAATGGACAGGGTATAAGTGAGCATATACACGAACGACGCGCGTGGACGACAGAGGCAACTGTCAATGTCGCTCGTGTATTTGAGTGCGGTCCTAAAATACACGAGCGACATGTAGTCGACGGTTTAAGAAGCCTCTGTCGTTGTCGCTCGTGTGTATGCACATCAAATTCACGTGTTCCATGTGTTGTTCACTTTGTCATGCTTGAGTGGTCATGATTAAAGTGAAGTGGAAATTATTTTTAATTTCAACTACGAAATGCTGTTTCCGCTTGATTTCTCCGCTTCAAAGGTTTCTGTTCGTGCCGCTCCGCTTCAGCGGATAAGAACATAACATTGAACATTGCTATTTCGCTTTTCTCTGCTTACTTGCTTCGCAGACCGGGTGGGGCCAGTCCGGTATCCAACTAAGCGTAGTAAAGAGAAGAGGAGAGGCTTTATCAACTAGGCTATATCCACCGAAGCTGAGCGAAGATGCGTTTTGGTTCGAGCGGAGATAAACAATGCTGGCTGTTAGTCGCAAACCGCTCGCATTTCCTGTCGCCTACGTTTGGTCCGAGTCCATTGAAGCAAAGCTAAGCGGAGATAATTAAACAACGGAATCCTATTGGTTGTTTTTGACACCCCACCCTTTCGTATATCTCCGCTTTAGAGCGCCGAGGCTTCTTCCGTTGAAAGCGAGGTAACAAATAAGGTTTAAAATAGCAATGCGTTTGATGTTTGTTGATTCGAATGACCACAAAAAAGTAGTTTTGCAGTTATCATTAATTTTAAAATAAATGCACGGCTCAATGCAATAAATCTTAGGTATTTCTTTAGTTAATAAAATTCCCTTCAATATCATAATATAAAATATAATAGTTTACGCTCAAAATTTTGAGAATATGCGATGAAAAATATTTTTTGAGTTGTGTTTTACGATTTTTATATCATGATACTATTTTATTTTTATGAAATATTTTTGAATAAGCCTATTTTTTAACATTACACAATACACAAAAAAAAACTGGTTTGTAATAATGTACCAATACGGTATCTATCTTAATTACTTTGCTACAATGGACTGCCAGCCTAATATTATTAGTGGAGAAATAGTGCGCTAGTGTTATTTTATTACTTGACTTGATTATAAGAGATTGTCTCGTGTTCATTAAATGAGAGAGATTTTGGGAATGTAATTGATTGCCTTATGTTGCGTGTTTCGGGGTTAGTAATAAATGTATTGTATGATTTGAAAGATAACACGATTTTTTATTCATTATTATATGTATTATGTTATATTATAAGTATTTTTGACAACGAAAAACTAAAAGAAATGTAATAAAAGAACACATCATAAAATCACGTCTGAGTTTCCCGAAGGGTTACGGAGAGTTGTACCTAAACTTAAACATAACTTGTGAATTGTGGGTGTACCACCCACATTTCACAAGTTACATATGTTTAAGTCCCCTGTAATAGGGGGCAAGCCTATTGCTATCATCCGGGTATAGATTCATTCTCCAGGAACTGAGATAAATGTAAATTGTGTTATTGTGTAGGTACTGAAAAAAATAAACAAGCTTCATTTAAAAAAACACTTGCGTAGCGATCCTTAAGTCTTTTATACTTGTGGTAGCCAAGTGTTCAAACACGATGTGAATGTGTGCGTTAAGACGAGTAGCGTCAGCGCGTAACACACACACACTTCCGACTTCACCATTGTGTCGGACGGTACCCAGATCTCCTGCGCTTACACACACATGTACACTTAGTAACCAGAAGTGAAGTGAAGAAAAATAAACACTCCAAAAAAAATACCCACATAGCGGTCCTTATAATAAAACTTTGTTGTCATAAAATGGTCAAACAGTATTTTCAAGCGCCATCAAATATGTTTTCTTCCGTTTATTTACCTCAAAAGCGTTTTAAAAAACCTATCAAAATGTTTTTACAAAATAACATGAAGCTGGCAAAAATAATCTCTACGTTTTAAAAAACCAATGCCGAAAACTGAAGTATAAAATTTTAAATCCAAATTGAATTAAAAATTCAAAACTCAAATCATGGTCACAGCAAGCGGCGAGCTTTTAAAAAGGCACCCAGAGTTTTAACGAGAACATTTAAAAGAGAGCTCTACTTTCAATAGCCGTTTGTAGAGTCGTTTCAATTTGTTCCAATTTCTATTGTAGAGCGCGTTTCGGTAGGTACTCGTATTTACATATTTATCTTGAGGAGAAAATGTATTTGGTTTTTAACTTTCTTTATTTAAAAGTTTTATTATTTTTTCTGGGTAGAGACGGTTTGTCATCTTATCATTATTAAAAAAAACTTCTTTGGAAGAGGAAGCAATATAAGCAGACTTGTTTCAAGATCAGTATTTGAGCTGACTGTCTCGATGGTGTAGGGACACAAACGCTACTGCTAAGCTCTTGAGTTCGATTCCAAGGTCGGGATTTGTTTCAAGTTGGAATTTTCTATCTGAAATTTCTCAGTAGCAGCCGATCGATTCTAAAAATCTCTCCGTGAAAAGTTAGGTGAAGTGAGCTTAGAGTGAGCTGTCAATAGTGTCAATCCCTAGCATTAGTTGGAATGACCGCTCACTCCACGCTCACTTCACCTACGTTTTCACGGTGAGATGGTTACAGAATCGCACTGCAGTTCAGTCTGTCTGCATTTGTGCCCGATGATGGCAATTAGCTCGTCCCTTTTTACACGGGACTTAAACATTACTGGGCAAATGTTGGTGTTGGTGTAAGGTTCACCTCTGTTAGGTACACCTCTGCCCTACTTCGGGGAACACAGGCGTAATGTTATGTTATGTTAGCTCGTTCTGTTTTTAGGGTAGATTTACACCAAATAAATTACTGTTACTGTTAGCTTGCGTCATCCAACTGCTGGGCAAAGGCAGGCCTTTGCCCAGCAGTTGGATGATGCAAGCCATGACTTCCAGCTCTTTCGATTCAAGGCTTAAGTGGACCACTGATCGTTTGTTTTGTCGTGACGCCTTCTAGCTGTGACAGGGCTCCACGTGGTGGTTATTTTGGCCCACAGCTCATTGGCAATGTATTAAAGTATTACTTACTCAATGTATTACTGACAGAATAACATTTGACAGTCAAAAGATATTTATATTTTGAATGTAGTGCTATTCGGTAAAGTTAACCAAGAACACAATTCAAAAGCGAAATCATTTGTTTTTAAAGTAAATCATCGATGATTCAGAACGAGAAACCGTTCGAATTTCAGTCATGTTTTAAGATAAATAATAATCCTGGCAGGGCCGCGGGTTGTCCGAAAGAGATACCGTGGCCCCTGGCATAGGCAACCGAAGGAACACGGGTGGGTTTTAGTCAGTAAAAGTCTGACACGCCCTCCCGCTCGCCCATAGCGGGAGACGTCATTTGATGATTTAATAATAAATTTAATAAATTTATTGAACCAATGTTACAGTAAGTTATTACCTTAAAATTAACTTAACATCAATCTGTAACCGTTAGTAATCATCATTTGGATCTTTACGGCGGTCCCCAAACTAGGCGGCGCCTGTATCTTGGGGACCAGAGTTGTGATACATAATGCTATTTATTATTTATTTACCATATCATTATATGACATACGTAATAACGTATATATACGTATCATATACGTATCATTTTCTATCCTACTAATCCTAATAATATTATAAACGTGAAATTTTTTATGGATGGATGGATGTTTGTTGAAAGCGTATGATAGGGTACCTCGGGATGTTCTGCGGTGGGCCTTGAAAGAGAAAGGTTTGCTCGGGAAGTATGTAGAGTTAATTCGTGCTATGTACAATCGATCTCGTACAGTCACGAGTAAAAGTATGTATACACTCTGCTTTATTCAAAAGCGATTTACTCCTTTATTTTTAAATTAAATTTTATGTTGTTACGAGCATAGCATTTTCGGACCCTTAGGTTTATGTAATGTGTCGTATTTCAACGTTGCATTCGTTATTTCACGAAAAAATCGCAATTGAAAGTTGCCAAATGTTGACATATTGGTGCTCGTGACTGTACCTACGTCCGATCGGCTGCTGGCAATACCGACGAGTTCAGTGTGGCTGTAGGCTTGCACCAGGGATCGGCTTTAAGTCCTTACCTCTTCCTGTTGATTATGGACGCTCTGACGGCGGACATACAGGAAGAGGCCCCCTGGTGCATGCTGTTTGCCGATGACATTGTTCTTGTCGGTGAAGATGGATCCGAGATCCAGAGCAGATTGGAGAAATGGCAACAGAAGCTGGAGGATGTTGGCTTGAAAATCAGCAGAACCAAAACTGAACATATGTTCTGCGATTTCGGCGGTCTCTCCAACTCTAGAGCCATAGCGCTTGATGGCGCGCTTCTCCCAATCTGCTCCGACTTTCGGTATCTCGGTTCACTCGTGCAAAGCGATGGCGAAGTAGATCGGACGGTTAAGCACAGAATTAACACTGGATGGATGAAATGGCGGCAGGTCATGGGAACAATCTGCGACTCCCGCATTCCCCTTAAACTTAAGGGGAAGATATACAAAACCATGGTTAGACCTGCTGTCTTGTATGGATCAGAATGTTGGGCCACAAAAGGGATGAATGAAAGGCAATTGCATGCAGCTGAGATGAGAATGCTGAGAGGGATGTGTGGTGTTACACGAATGGATAGAATAAGAAATGAGTATATAAGAGGAAGTTTGAAAGTGGCACCGGTAATTGAAAAGTTATGTGGAAACCGGTTGTCATGGTATGGGCATGTATTACGGAGGAATGAGGAAAATGTCGTGAGGAAAGTTTTGAAAGTTTTTTATAAGAGTAGGGGACGACCAAAGAAACGATGGATGGACTGTGTGAATGATGATATGGTTAGAAAGGGGGTGACTGTCGAGATGGCGGCTAATAGAGGAGTATGGAAGAAAAAGACATGTTGCGCCGACCCCAAATAATTTGGGATAAGGGCAGGAGAATGATGATGGATGGATGTTTGTTACTCTTTCACGCAAAAACTACTAAGCGGATTTGGATAAAATTTGGACACAGGTGGCTTATAACCAGGATTAACATAGAGGATACTTTTTATCCTGATGTTCCCGCCAGATCAAAACTTATGCGGGTGAAACCGTAGGGCACGGCTAGTAGTCAGTATGTTTTTCATTGGCTATCGAGAATCCAGTTGATAATTCGATTATTTGACGACCATCTGTCACCAACAAAATTTATTACCTATACCCAAAAATTAAAGGTTCAATCCAGTCCCCCATTCACCCAATAAAAACAGAAATACATACAAATGTAACTCTGAAAAGGCCTCCAAAATATTTTCTCCTAATTCGGTTATTTCTCCGAATTCCGTTACTCTTAATTTTGTTTTTATAGCTTTTATAATTGGAGGCCCAGCCTCCGAATTTTAGCGAGGCCAACACTTTATTTGCAGGCCCTAATTACGGCTGAAATCTTTTACTGAATCGTCTCGCTTGCCTTTTATGGGTACGAATAGGTCACAGCATTTTCTGAAATAATATTTTTATTTTATTATATGTCTTTTTATCCTGAAGAAGTTTCTTGAATAGAGGTTCTGTGTTTTATTTATTTTGACTTTATTTTCTTTGAAAAAAAAATGTTTTTGCAATTTAACTAGAAAGGAATTTTCCACGAAGAAAGAATAATATTTTTAGGTAATTTAATTATAAAAAGGCCCTGCTTTTTATTTTAAGCAATGTCATTTTTTTTATTTACTTTAAATCGCCACATAAAATCGAAGAACAGATTTAAGGAGCTTTTAAACATTGTAAGTATAGGTAAACAAAAAAGTATTCCGATTTAAAAAAATATATGCTTATATTAAAACCATTCTTCAAAAATATTTGTCTTAAATTACCTTATTATACCAGTAAGAAACTGTGTCCAAACTTACCTGTAACAAGAAAAAAAACATGATTAATTACAAAATACATACATACATAAATTCATGACTTTTTCCTATGGGGGTAGGTAGAAACTACAGAACGCCACTTACATACTCCTTTGTTTCGTCTACGTTCATAAATCTAGAAATAATAACCAGGATTACTTATAATAACCACAAACACCTAAAATAAATCAAATAAGGGAGATCTGCTGACATTATAAGAAAAATATTGCGAATACATGAAAAAACACCTCATATTTTTCTACAAAAATATCTGCAAAAAGGTAGTTTTCGTCCTTTCTTAGAAGCAATTCTCACCCTTTGGACAATGGGTTCACATTACCATTTCTATTTTGTTACCTAAGTATAGAAGACTGTGCGGTCGACCCGTCCTTGTTTAAATTGATGATTTTTGCTCAAACAGGTCCTATATAAATAGAAAACCTTCATGGTTATATAAGACAAGCCAGCAATGTTATTCTCTAAACATCACTTCGAAATTCGAATGGTGTCTCGTTTTGAATCCGCGCTGATTTACTTTAAAAACAAATGATTTTGCTTTCGAATTGTGTGCTCACTTGAGTGAGGTGAGCAGTATACTTTACAGAATAGCAGTAAGTACTCATCATGATCATCATCTGCCTAAACTTTTTCCAACTATGTTGGGGTCGGCTTCCAGTCTAACCGGATGCAGCTTAGTCCCAGTATTTTACATGAAGCGAGTGCCCATTTGACCTCCACAACCCAGTCACTGGATAATACGAAACCCTTGGTAAGACTCGCTGTCAGACTTTCGGGCTTCTGACGACCCGTAACGACTGTCAAATATCTATGAATGACAGCCGGGACCAACGGCTTCAATTGCTTTCCGAGGCACGAAGGGGTCTAATAAGTACCTATGTACTATAAATTATTGTTTTATAGTATATTTCTAGGTAAAGCTTGTTCACTCAGCCAAAAAATGACATTGACTGAAAACTGAACAGGGTTCTCCAAAGGCACCCTGTTCATTGTTAAGTGTACGGGAAGATCATAATTCTAGGAGAGATTTATATTGCAATAAATTACTTACTAGGAAACATTAGCAATGGCTTGATGACTTAGAGGTGTTTATGGGAGATGATATTGCTGGAGAAGGCAATACATAGGGAAGAGTGGAAAGCTGGGCGGGAGAGGTTTACTTAGCAGTGGAACAATACATAATCAGCCTTTAATGATCCCAATGCTGGGACATAAGTCTCCTCTCTTTGAGTGGGAGTGGGCTATAATTCACCACGCGAGCCCAGTGCGGGTTGGTAGATGTCACATGTCTTCGAATTTTTGCTTCTAGGACATGCCGGTTTCCTCACGATGTTTTCCATCACCGTTTTGAGAGCAGTGGTGATGAAATAATTTACACAAAGTAAAGCGCCTGTCTGGGTTCGAAGCTACGACCTACAACTCGTAAGGCGCGGCCGTTACCACTGGGCCACCACTGCTCTCAATCAATAAACAGTGGAACAATACAGGTTGGGGAAAAAAATCCGGAAACCTGTACTGAGATCGAACAAAATAAAGAGGCTTGGAAATAATAAAAAACGGGTTGCACTCTGGGAGTGCCGGCAGAAGTGAAAACTTGAATATTAACGTTGTGCATTTTTGATATTTTGGAATGCGGTCAACTCTCCCTCCGTCTTACGAATTTTCGATCAGGTCACGTGTCCTGACGCGAGCTCCGTCTTATGAATTTTCGATCAGGTCACGTGTCTTGACGCAAGTTTAACATCTTTTACCCATCACAAAAAAACTGCACAACGCCGCTAAAGAAGTTTTCACTTCAAAAATCTATGCCCAGCAGTGGAACACGATGATGGCTGACAAAAAAAAAAATTCTGAAGAAAACCGCTTCGTAAGATCTGTTTTCACGAAAGTAAGGGAGCATTTTAAGCTAAAGTAGGTGCCATAAGGAAAATGGAAAATTTGAAAAGAGCATTACGGTAAAATTGGAAGGGGCCTTGAGGAAAAATGAAAATAATTGAATGTGATTGCGAAAATAAATGGAAATATTTCCGTGAGAGGAAAATTACCCTCGTAGCTTAATTTCCAAATTCAGTATTTTAGAATCAAAAACATCATTTGTTTTGATCCACTCGTTTCATCATCATTTGACACACCAACCATGAGACACACACCGCCCAGTAGTGATCGACCATTGTGAACATAGACTACTATTTTATACTAGAGGTTGTGGATTTGCGAGGTGTGTATGGGTCGATTTATCTTTATAATCTTTGTTTTTTTTGTCACTTTTTTTTTATTGTTCTATTTTTATTACTTATATTGTGTGTCTTTTGTTGCACTAAATAAACGTTTTTATCTATCTATCTATTTCAGCCGAAAGACCATTGTCCATTGCTGGACATAGTCACTTCGACCGGTTCTGTGCATCCCGCATCCAGAGGATTCCAGCGGCCTTCACAACGTGGCCGTCTACCTTGTGGGAGTCTTTCCAAAGCTACATCTTCCGGTACGCGGTCGCCACTCCAGGGGGAGTCTACTCCGTGGGCGGAGCCCCGCCGTGTCCTCGTAGAGGCGATCGGCAACGGCGGCGACCTCTCGCGTCCGGCCCTGGTTCAAGCCATGGACCGGGGCGAGAGGGAGTGGGAGGCAGTCACCTCCTTCTGCGAAGCAGTCATGCTAGCGAAGGAGGTGGCTGAGAGGCTGAGGGAGAACACCTCACGCCTCAGCCGCCGCGGGAGACGCTCCGGGCGTCGGGGGCCGCGTGACGACTCCCAGCCACCGTAGGCGCGGGCCTGCGGGCGGTTAGTAATGGGTAGCTCGCCGTCCGATCAGGACCAGGCCCGTGTCGGACGGTACGTTGTGTTCCACGCGCACCTCAAAGAGATGTTAGCAGAGGACGGGGCCCGATAGGGCCGAAGCCTGCCAGGGCGGCGGGATCATCCGAAAGGTTTACCGCTGCCCTGGAACAGAAAGGGCTAAGGAAGGAACACGGGTGGGTTTTAGTCAGTAAGAGTCTGACACTCCCTTCCGCTCCACCCAGAGCGGGAGGGGTCATTTGATGATTTCCCATCCACAAAAAAAAAAAAAAAAGTGGGTCTACTCCGAAGTGCAAAGTGCGAATGTTCGGATCGGACCGACACATGGCTGAACCGAATATTATTGAAAAATGCGAAAAAAGTTCGGATCGGCTCAGTTGGGTCGGGAGCATAGTCAATATTCGAAAGAGTGTAGAAGTGTACGCTCGGAACCGACCGAACCAAATAGTAACTTCGCAGCAGGAAACGGCTGAACATTCGTCCGATACTACTTCGCGGAGTAGACCCCCAGAACCTTTCAGCCCTATCGGCCATCTGTTCTGCAAGCAATGTCATTCGTTTAGTCTAAAAATGTTTATAATCTCAGATAATTTAAATTCCATCGCCGCTTCATCAGTTATGTACTACGGCTGATTTTTCAATCGACCGATAATTTTTATTCGTGGAATAAAATTGACGTCTGACAGTTTTTGTGGAAGAACTGTCAAAAATTCAAAATTAATCCTCGGAAAAAATTATCTGGTGTTGGAAAAATCAGCCAAACTTGAATTTTGAGTGAGTATTTGTAACAAAAAGTTCGTAATAATTTTTTTGTCGCAATGGAATTTGAACTGTGTTAAGTCTTGTACGACATTTAGTTTGTTGTACAGACGCCAGCACATCAAGTTACTACAATCTGTCAAATTTCTTTAATCGATTTTCAACTTTATCGCTAAAGCATTAAGGTTCAAGGTTGATTGGGAAAATTTGACAGTTTCGGGTAGCTTGACCTGCTGGCGTCTGTACCATAACTTGAAAATTATCGCTTGATCCTACTAATGTTATAAACATGAAAGTTTGTATGGATGGATGGATGGATGTTTGTTACTCTTTTACGCAAAAACGTCTTAACGGATTTGGATGAAATTTGGCACACATACATATAGCTCATAACCAGGGTTAACACATAGGATACTTTTTATCGCGATATTCCTACGGAATCGAAACTTATATGGGTGAAACCACGGGCACTGCTAGTTCAAATAAAACCGAGGCAGGTAAACTATCAAATAAAAACTAAACATGTTACTTCTAAAATGCCTACTATTTTAGAAGTAACATGTTTACTTTTTATTTGCTTGTTTACCCGCCCCAGCTTCACACGGACTGGTTTTATTACTTCCTCGACATAAACCTTTACAGCTCAGCTAATAAACTACACAATATGTGTTAATTATACACATAAAACTTTCTCTTAGAGTCACTCTATCAAAACCTTAATAAAATCTGTTCAACACTTTCTGAGATTACAACTTGTAATGAGACATACGTTGTGTGATGAATACACTTTTGACATGATCACCATTTAGCGGTAAGATGATAGGCCTCCCCCAAGGGACCGCTGCCCTGGAACAGAAAGGGCTAAGGAAGGAACACGGGTAGGTTTTAGTCAGTTAGAGTCTGACACTCCCTTCCGCGGGAGGGATCATTTGATGATTTCCCATCCACAAAAAAAAGGCCTCCCCCAAGTATAGCCACAACGCCTAGATTATTTTGCTACATGTCATCTTCATCATTTCATATCACATCAGCCTCTCCAATTTTTTTTACTCCAATGTTTTAGTTGTAATTGTGCGTTTTGTTTGTGCAGAATAAAAAATTACATAAATGAAATATTTTTCTTTCTTTTTTTTTCTTTCAATTGCGTACTATTTAGATCGATTCCCAGCAACTCTCATACAGTTGCTACCAGCCACCCTCGCTCCACCTAGAAGATCCCTCGCTCCACCTAGCCCGATGGCGTACCTTACGTTTGCCGATACGCGGTCTCCACTCAAGAACACAACCACCCCAACGGTCATTGGTTCTACGGCTAATATGGCCGGCCTATTGCCACTCAGGTTGCTAAATGTACTGATTGTAAAATCACGCATTTCCTGAAGGATTAAGGGGTGTTTTAATATTACACCCATATTTCGACGATAGCCTATTGCGAAGCCTATTGACCAGGTTCTAAGTCCAGACTCCGAGTGCCACTGAGAAATTCCTAGGTCATAGTCAAGATGTATGGAGCTCCTTTGCTATCACGGTAAAGGAATGTAATCACCAAGATACAGGCTGCGCCTAGTTTGGTACCCGCTGTTAAATCAGTCTTAGTTTTCTGTTGGTTAGAACTGCATGTTGGTTAGACGTGTAGTAAGTGAATAAATGAATTTGAATTTGATGAAGACCATATCTTGAGGAAAGTATTAAGTATGAATTTGGATGGCTATAGTAGGGGTAAACACCACATAGTGACGTTTCTAGACCATAATAACTGGGTCAGTCAAACACAACTTTAAAGCAAACTCAATAAATCGTCACCAAGACTTCTTAATCCAGATTCCAGACTTCGTAAAACTACGTTTCTGGTTGCCAAATCACTTCGATAATCTGCTGGATAACTGCCAGAAACTATGTACAAAATAGACGATTATCACCCAATAAAAGCATTGTATACGTAGGTACTGAAGAAATGCAGGCTTGTTTAATAGATTTTAAGAATATTATTTTAAAGTTCACTTTCGTTTGCGTCATACTTGGCAAGTGTTAGTTAGGAAAAGCCTAATTAAAACCAACTTATTGGCACTGTAAAAGTATTTTCTAAATTCATAAAAGCTTGAGGGAAACGGCTTTTTTTTTTTTTTGAAGATGGGACATCATAAAATGACCAGCCGTCAGTCAGACTCTTACTGACTAAAACCCACCCGTGTTCCTTCCTTAGCCCTTTCTGTTCCAGGGCAGCGGTAACCCTTTCGGACGATCCCGCCGCCAGGGAAAACGGCTGGATTTTTAAATGCCAATTTCGATGATTGGAAAGCATGTTAAGCCGATGGTCCCGGCTGTCATTCGTATATCTTTGACAGTAGTTACAGGTAGTCAGAAGCCCGAAAATCTGACATCCAGTCTTAAGAAGGGGTTTCGTGTATCCCAAACACTGAGTTGTGAAGTGCAGTCGCTCCATGTAATATACTTTTTTTTAAAAAAAAAAACGTTGCCCCACACCAGGAATTTCTCCTGTGTCGTGGTTGCGTTTACAGACATATAAACTCACATACACAAACAGCCAGACCCGGAACAACTAATTGTAGGTCATACAAATATTTGTTCCGTGCGGGAATCGAACCCGCGACACGCAGCGCAGCAGTCAATCGCTTAACCACTGCGCCAACCGTGCCGACAAACTGGTATTCAGCTGCATCTGGTTAGACTGGAAGCCGAGCCCTATGATTTCGCAACAATGCTAGCTGATGATGGATAAT
This sequence comes from Apamea crenata, assembly GCA_949629185.1. Classification (NCBI taxonomy): domain Eukaryota; kingdom Metazoa; phylum Arthropoda; class Insecta; order Lepidoptera; family Noctuidae; genus Apamea; species Apamea crenata. The sequence continues at coordinate 4,449,283 of OX451380.1, read as the reverse complement.
AATTATGACGGATGGAAATTACTATTAAAGTTTGTATTATTACCTAAAACGCAGCTAAACAGTAATATTACACAAGAGGTAACACCACACATCGTAAAGAAACCGGCATGTCGTAGAATCAAAAAAGTCGAAGACACTACTGTGACTTCCACCAACCCGTGCTGGGTCCGCGTGGTGGATTACGGCCCACTCTCTCTCACAGAGAGGAGGCCTGTCTCCCAGCAATGGGGACGTTATAAGCTAATAATGGGTTTCATAATGCATGTTTTGTTTTTATTTTCAACATTTATTTTCTCTGCTTTTCTTTGTATCCTGTTTAGACCTAGTTATATGTACGAGTACATGCTGTGGTCTCCTATAATTGAAGGAACACACGGAAAATAACCTTTTTCTATTTTATCTATGTATCCATTGTTGGAGATCTTAAATAAATAAAGGATTCCGTACCGAAAGAGTAAAAACCTATTAGCAAGCCCTCACATAACCTAATTTAACAATTCGAATAAATACTAAAGTCATATCCATTAGTAAATAAAGTAATTTAACTTAAGAGCTTAAGTGAGGCGTTTAAACTTAATTAATGTAACTTGTCTTAATTCTGAGCTTAGGGATTATTTTAATAAATCCATTTACTTCTTAACTACTCTAGACATCTGTTCAGTTAGTTCAAGTTATTAAGAATGGTATTTTTTTTTAACTTAATTTTTGAGTTTTAATTTTATATAAAGTTTCGACTGCTTCATTGGTGTAGTGCTCTTGGGTTCGATTCCCGGGTCGGGCAAAGCGGATGGAGTCTTTTTTTTGCTACTTGCTTGAAATTCTCTTGGACTTCCTTCATCGTGGGGGTGACAGAGGGGCATGCCGGACTCTTACCAGCTAAAACCACCGCGGTGTTCCATCTCTGCCTATGGACGGGTGTGCAGGATTCGCGTAAGCATTCACCGCTCCCCTGACAGGCCTCGACCCGCTTTTCTTCAGCGGGTCCCGCCTCCACGTGCGGCCATTCCCACAATGGTCGCAAAACTCTCGAGTGGCACGCGTGGAACACTGCGGCGCCAGCTCGGGCCTGTCTGGTCGGACGACAGATGCCCCTAGTCCGCCACCCAAAGTGGATGGAGCCTGACGGTAAGTATTTGCCGCCACCAGAGCAGTACAAAGACAAAGCTGAAATGTTTCATGTGCCTGTAATTACCATGGCAACCTTTCAAACCGGAATATAACAACGCTGGCAGCTCGGCGGCATAGCTAGGTATGTTCGTACTTCGTAGTACGTCCATAGCAGAGTTCCTTTAAAACAGTTTACACACATACATAAACTCATGCCTTTTCCCTTAAGCATAATCAGCTTATAATGTTCCCACTGCTGGGACACAAGCCTCCTCGCGATGAGCGGGACTAGTGCCGGTTGGTAGATGTCACATGTCTTCGAACTTCTTGTTCTAAGACATGCCGGTTTCCTTACGATGATTTCCTTCACCGTTTTGAGAGCAGTGGTGATGAAATAATTTACACAAAGTAAAGCGCCTGTCTGGGTTCGAACCTACGACTTACAACTCGTAAACGAGGCCGTTACAACAGAGCCACCACATGCTCTTCCCATATGGGTAAGCAGTTACTATAGAACGAGCGATAAGGCTGCCCATTGTATATTTTGTAGTGTTTGATGTAGGTATATTTTATGTTATGTATTTTTGTGGTGTACAATAAAGTATATATAAATAAATAACGCCATCTGACCTGCGACGATACGACCTATGTACATACTCCCTTTTGCTTCGTTTATGTTCATACATCTGAGGGGTAATTCTCGTAATTTTAAGAACGTTCACAGTCTGATCTCAGTCTCAATCCGTCAAAAATACGTCTAATTTCCCTAGATTTCGACAAGTTTTTGACAGTTATTTTTCGCCGAGATGAGACTGCGACTAGATTTTGAACGTTTTAAATTACGGGAAAACGGCCCTGCTCTCAGTCTCAATCTGTCAAAAATACGTCTAATTTCCCTACATTTTGACAAGTGTTTGACATTTGTTTGTCGCCGAGATGAGACTGCGACTAGATTTTGAACATTTTAAATTACGGGAATACGGGCCCTGATCTCAGTCTCAATCTGTCAAAAATACGTCTAATTTCCCTACATTTTGACAAGTTTTTGACAGTTGTTTGTCGCCGAGATGAGACTGCGACTAGATTTTGAACGTTTTAAATTACGGGAATACGGGCCCCGATCATACACGCACACCGCCGTCGGTTGCTAGTATACTAAGCACCTGACCTTTCTGAAGAACATCGCCAATGAGGTCACACTATTCATGGCAAAAAATAAATAGAAACGTATGAAAATATAGTGACCTTCAAATAGGCCACTGTAGGTGTATAGTTATATTTGTGGGTGTGAATAAGCTTCTATCTAATACAAATTCTACTTGAGTAAAAAGAGGAAGTTTAGAAAGAATTTATAACTACCGAAAACTCGCCTTAAAAAACTCCAAATCCATCGTACAAAAGAATCTGCGACCATTAAATTCACACCTTACGAAAATCTTAAAGTAAAAGATAAAATTGCTCGCCACAATGTTACCCAAATGTTTCAAATTCGAGGTCAGTTCCCGATAAAGTTTTTGCCTTCTTCAGAAGCATTAGGCTGCCTATCCATTGGAGTGGTGCAGTGTGGAGCTTAAAGCTACGGTTTGTTAGAAGAGCGGTGACTGCCCGCCTTATTGTCCGGACTTTACCGGTGAATGACGTCACTACTACTAGACCGGCTGCGTAACACTGAAATCCTTAGTCGGTCGAAAGTCTACGACGTCACGGACAGAGCGATGCGCCTCAAGTGGAGTTGGGCAGGACATCTAGCTAGACGAAGAGATGGCCGATGGAGTAAAGCTGTGACCAAATGGTTAGGTCAAAGAAAATAGGGCCGTCCAAAAGCGCGTTGTGTTGACGATATCGTCAAAGTGGGAATCACCCACGGCAGGGTATAGCCCTCCCCTTGCTTCTGCCATACTTACCTGTTCCGTGCGTCTCTCATCCAGGTTATTCCTGCGACTTTTTTTCACTTATCGACTTTCCACGGGCTGAAATGATGATGATGATGACGTCACTGAAACGTTATCTATGAAAGTAAGTTGGTGTGTTCTCCTAGATAGCGATTATAACACTGTAAAGTCAAACCCCGCTGCCCTAAGATTTAAATCGCTAGATTATTTTACATAACCATACATAATCACGCGAAAAATTGTCCGTCATGAGAAGAGTGAGCTCACACATTATTTAATAGCGTTCCCATACTTTCCATGATAATCAAGTCAAAACAGTGCTATGTTCACTCACTGCTCCGCTTTGCTCGCTCGCTCCGCTTACTAACCGCCCCAATGGACATGCAGCCTTATCGAGATCGAAAGGATTTGTCGAGAGTTATCCCCACCCCTAAAAAGATGTAGGTATTATTGCTTTTTTAAGTACCTTTTGGAGATGTTTCGTTTTTCTAATCGGATTGAAAATTTATCTTTTTTTCTTGGATATTTTCATGGATTGGTAAGTAAAGATTCTGTAATCGGTTTTGAATTTTTGTTAGAATTCTTTGAAGGAGCGATCTTAGCGATATTTAAGGAGACTGTTCGAATTTGCCTGTTTTAGAAATAATTTAAAATGGTTTAATTAGTCTATTTAGGTCCTGAAAAAAAATGTCATAGATCCTCAACCATTCAAAACACGATAAATTTTTATTTCCTCGATGAAAAAAAACCTAAGGAAAAAATATCAAACCATATTATGGAACATATTTTACACTGAGTCATGAATTTCCCGTAATGGCGTAATGGTCGACGGCGCGTCGTAACTAAACACGTCGCGTTGCATTTGGGGGAGGCGGAGGTAGCTTTTCACAGGCCTACAGTCCCGGAAAACCTCGCCTTACTGGCATTTATATCAAATTGATATGTTTTTCCTCATTTTACGATATTGGGCGAATTGCTCGATGTTCTAGTTTAATTACGAGCACCTTGTTAAGATTACAGACTACATTACAAACATGGGACGCTCCATGGCTCTTTGTGTGGCTCTCACCCTGTACACAGCCTCCTGCACGAGCATCCGTCTCAGCACCGTACGTCATGATGGGCAGAACACACTGGTTATAGAGGTGGGACATTGTGGAATTGTGGCTGATTTCAGAATGTCGTCCAATTTTCTAAATGGGCCGCATTTTGTATTCTTCACCCAAGTTGTATAATATAATATAATATTATAATAATAATAATAATATCCCTGGACATTTCACACAGCACCATTTGTCCCAAGCTAAGCAACCTAATGCTTGTGTTATGGTAACAAGATGGCTGATAAACTACTTATATACAATTACTACTTGTATTCTTCACGATACCTCTGTTTGTTGATGCTCTTTGCCAAATTATAGAATATGGCCAAGATAGACATACTGGTCAACTATTGCAAAATTTCCCGCCCGCGAAACGATAAACGTAAGGTGGGACGCCCTCAGGCTAGGTGAAGCGACGATCTTCGCAGGATGGCTGGTAGCAGCTGGATGAGAGTTGCCGAAAATCGAGTTGAATGGCGTGCAATAGGAGATGCCTATGTCCAGCAGTAGACTGCTATAGGCTGATGATGATAATGATGATTGCAAAATTTTATTTCCGACTTTAACAGAAGGATTTGGATTGCTGACGATGTTTTGCCAGTCTTCGTCTTGGCCATATTGATCCTTAAATGAAACATCATAAAGGCGTTGAAGTGCCTCTTAACCGAGCTAAATAAATATCACCGGCTAAACCCAACGCTAAATATTTGCTCTACGAACAACTTTGATAACGAACAAATACGTGAATGCTGGTTAAATACGGCAATACGACCCTTGTACAATAGGGGTAATTTAAACCTTACGCTAACTACATAAGGTTTGAATTTCCCCAAAGATATGCAAAGGACTGACCGTTGCTGGGCTTATGTTTCCGTGTTTAATCAACCGGCTTTTGTTTTACCTACATAGCTAATTAATGTATGCTTTGTTTAAAATTTAAATAACAAGAAAACAGGTAAGTTTAAATTAGAATGAAGGGGCTCAAATCTGGCTGTAGAAATACTATTTATCACTTATGTCCACCGAATAAGTTCCGTAAAAAAATGTTTTGTGTTTATGTGTATTCTTAGAGTATATTTTGTGAATTCTCTTTTGAGCACTTTTAAATTATATATGATACCTACGAGTAAGATCAATCACAAGACAATAGTAACACTAGGACTACAAAAATCGCCCTTACTGTTTCGTAATAAAGGTGCTGTAAAGTATAATTGTTACCAAGGACTTGCTGACTGTACCTACCGTAGGGTACTATTTTACCAACTCTCTCTCTCTCTCTACGCCACCAGTATAGAGATCACTATAACAACAAAAATCACTTCTCCCGAAAACTTCTCGCGAGATTTATCATTTATCTAACATTCTTGCGAAGAAAAACGTTCTACCTTTTCCGTACCTACGCCGCTGCAAGCCCCTTATGTTTGCAGAACACCCCTATTCGCCCTATTTGACGAGTAAACATACTGTATAAACAGTTTAATGAGATATGTAAGTACAGGTATAGGTATTAGTAGGTAACAGACACATCACACAGACACATCAGACAGACAGACAGACAGATACAGATAGACAGATTACATCATCTGGTTAGACTGGAAGCTGACCCCAACATAGTAAAATGCTTATTTTACTATGTTGGGGTCAGCTTCCAGTCTAACCGGATGCAGCTGAGTAGGTACCAGTATTTATCATGGAGCGACTGTCTATCTGACCTCCACAACCCAGTCACTGGTTATACGATACCCCTTGGTAAGACTGGTTGTCACTTTCAGGTTTCTGACTACCCGTAACGACTGTCAAAGATCCACAAATGACAGCCGGGACCAACGACTTAAAATACTTTCCGAAGCACGGAGGGGTCTTGGTATGTTAAGATGGTCACCCATCCACGGGCCAACCGCGGCAAGCGTAGCTTAACCTGATCGATCGACCCGTGCAGCTGTTATTACTTAGCCACTAGCCCCTGTTTAAGTGTGTATACACTGACATACTGTGACTACTGTGTGTGTACTGTGACCGTAATGTCATGACAATTGTCAACTTTGTCGTTATAAGTCGTGGTAGTGACATTCAACAAATATGGTGATAAAGCTATAACAAGATGAACTATACCTACACAGACCCTGTATCATGCAGATTACATGCATCGCACCTAATTAAACTACAGCTAGATGGCTGACAAACGCGTCTGTTTATTGTCATATCTCTGCAAACTGTGCTGGTCTCATCTATGTATATTTGCGTATTACAGCCTATCTCAGTACCAAGCACAATTAATTGTGGGATTGTGCAGTACTAAAATAGGTGTGTTTATTCTGTGAATAATTTCGTTTATCATGTCATAAACACGTGCATTAATATAGGATGGCAGGGACATCGATGCCTAACCTGTTACCATGAATTCAGAAAAAGTAGGAAATTATCCAATTTTTAAAGGGGGCCCAAAATTAACTGTGCAAGTGTGCAAGCCACGTAACAACTGCGCGCCGTCTCGCCTGAGATTAATCCGTGGGGGCCAGAATCCCCATTAAACGCTTTTGACCCCCAAAGGGGATGGTGATATGCGCATCTTATGCGTTAAAATTCGACAGTTATACGTGTCAACTTAGACAATCGTAGTATCTTTGTAGTGTGATACGAGTACTACACAGATACTGCAATTGGCTAAGTTGACAGGGCAACTTCACGATCTTAACAAAGCATGTGACCTTTCTACAAACAACAGGTCACACATAACACAAGTTGACTAAAGAGCCCATAATCAGCCTATAACATTCCCACTGGACACTAGCCTAGACTGACACAGGCATCCTCTCTGTGAGAGAGAGTGAGCCGTAATCCACCACGCGGGCCCAGAGCTGTGCATGTCTTCGAATTTTTGGCTCTAGGTTATGCCTTGCGTTTTCTCACGATATTTTCCTTTATCGTTTTGAGAGCAGGCGTTTCGTAAGCCAGGGAAGTTTCCTATTGGCCACTATAATTGCTCTCAACGCAAAAGGTTAGTTTCTTTTTTTTTTTCCAGATTTAAAACTCTCACACCTTACTTCATTAACTAGTCCCCAAACTCCACGTGTTAAAACACTCGTTAAAAACCAACAAAAATAAGCTAGTGGCTGCAACTTTCATTTAAAAAATAACCACCAAAACTACCCTACAAAACTGCTGACACCACCGCAACTCGGCTAGTTAGAACAGGCGTGAAACAACTTCATTTTGTATTAGCTCGCCAACTTTGCCTTAGTGTCACAAAGGGATGAGCTGACATAGTTCTACATTGTTCGTACACACAACGACATATCAAGCGATATATTTTAGAACGGTGTCTCGTTGTAAATCCGGGATGATTTACTTTAAAAACAAATGAGTTCGCTTTCTGTGTGCGCTCACTTCAGTGAGGTTCCAGGTGAACTTTACGGAAAAGCGCGACCGATTTTGAAACATACGAAGATAATTTCCTTCTTACTAAAGATACCGTTACTTTGATGTTAAAAGTCCACTTATCATAAGATCCAACTTCGGGTATAGTACTCATGAATCTCAAATGAGTTCCAAAACTGCTTTCTGAACGAAAAGTTATCTTTTTGTTTTCGAACTGTAAGGATATTGGAATTTGGTGGAAATTGATGTTTTTTTTTTGTTTCTGAGAAGTAGCTACATAAAATTTTAATGAGGAGGCCTTGGGTTTATATTAATAATTAAGAAAATTGAATCGAACAGCGAATTGATCGTTATGACAAGAAAAAGTCTGTAAATTTAGCTAACAGGGTGGCATTTAGTAAAGACGACATTCTGAAATCAGCCAAAATTCCACTATGTCTGAAGTCCCGCCTTTATTTAAAACTAGTGTGTTCTGCCCACCATGACGTACGGACGTGGACGCTCACGCAGAAGGCTGTGGATAGGGAGATAGTGGCACAGAAACCCATGGAGCGTTCCTTGCTGGGCATAAGGCTTATAGACCGAACTCCAAACGAATCGAGATACGAATACTTACTAACGTTTTCGTTATTGGAAAAGGTTAGGCTATGGAATTGAAATGGAGTTAGGCAGGATATATGGCAAGGTGCAATGATGGCAGGTGGAGTAAGGCAGTGACCGGGCATCGTCCAAGGACTGGGAGACGAGGTGTCGGTAGTCCAGCGGCGAGATGGGCAGACGATATTACTAAGGGAGAGGTTTTGGACTAAAATCCAGTTGGGCAGGACATATGGCAAGGTGCAGTGATGACAAGTGGAGTAAGACAGAGACTGAGTGGCGTCCAAGGGCTGGAAGACGAAGTGTTGGTAGTCCAGCGGCGAGATGGGCAGACGATATTACCAAGGGAGAGGTTATGGACTAAAATGGAGTTGGGCAGGACGTAGGGCAAGGTGCAGTGATGACAGGTGGAGTAAGGCAGTGACCGGGCATCGTCCAAGGACTGGAAGACGAAGTGTCGGTAGTCCAGCGGCGAGATGGGCAGACGATATTACTAAGGAAGAGGTTATGGACTAAAATGGAGTTGGGCATGACATATGGCAAGGTGTAGTGATGACAGGTGGAGTAAGACAGTGACTGAGTGGCGTCCAAGGGCTGGAAGACCAGCGGCGAGGTGGGCAAACGATATTATTGCCATCGCGGTTACAACCTGGATGAGGCTGGCGCGTGGAGATTGGCATAGAGGCCTATGTTCATAAATTGCAAAAAAGGTCATCATCATAATTATACAGTGTGGCGATTACACATTAATTGAAACCACGTATTCTATTAACGTATATTAATCATACACAATTAAAAGAATTAATAACAATTAACATTTTAGTCGTGGGACCTTTTTTTCGTTTCAGTATTTACCTAACAACATTAAACTTAATTTGTGTTTACTTAGTAACAATAACATAAAGTTTGTGTTGAATTCTTGATACCATTGATTCACGCGTGTCTAGTGACTTATTATCAAGGTTGGTTTATTTCAAGACAATTTTTACGCTAATTATTTTATTTGTTTTTTTTTCTATTTTTAGAAAAAATTTAATTTTAACAGACTTTTAACAACTTGTAATGACTCGTAATATTGAATGTGATAACCTAATCGCCACTCTGTATACAAGCGACGGCGACGATTAGTTTGTCGCTAACCGAACATACCGCTGTATTATTTAATGTGATAAACTAATCGCCACTCTGTATACAAGCGACGCTTAGTTTGTCACTAACCGAACATACTACGTAATTCTATTTCTAATTTATTCTTACTTTTTGATAAATACATTTTATTCCTATTATTAAGCCCAAAGACGTCAATGGCCGATACGACCATAGGCACAATGACAGCCGAGCTCACAAAATCTATTAATATTATTATACTTACATATAAAGTTGTCATTTTCCCTTTTGACAGAATTCGTTTTCATTCAAAAATACTTTCAAAAACTTGCTAAAACACTTCATCAACCACACTACAGTTGTCTAAGTAATCTGATATCAAAGAAAAGCCAACATCTTGTCAAATTCATTCCTTCAGTTAACTCCTGAAAATCTTCATGAATATTATTTAAGGTCACATCGGGTCAGGCGTCAAGCCTTCCGATAACTAGGGATAAGGTATAGTATCGATATACGCACTAGGATCCGAATAAATATATTGATACATACGAATCGAGTTTTTACCAAACAATTTTTATTGCTTAGGAACATTTAGTTTAGTAACACGTGCTTCTATACAATAGTAGGTCATCATCATGTACCTAGCCCTTTCCCAACTATGTTGGGGTCAGCTTCCAGTCTAACCTGACGCAGCTGAATAGCAATATTTACATGGAGCAACTGCCTATCTGAACTTCACAACCCTGTTACTGGGTAATGCGATACCCCTTGGTAAGACCTTGTTGTCAGACTTTCGGGCTTCTGACGAGCCGTAACTACTGTCAAAACTCATAGAATGACAGCCAGGACCAATGGCTTAGCATGCTTTACGAAGCATGGAGGGGTCTTGGTATGAAAAATGCGTACCCATCCACGGACCAACCGCGACAAGCATAGTTGAACCTGATCGATCGATCGTACGACTGTTATTAGTTAGCCCATACAACAGTAGGTATGTAAAGTAATTGACATTACGAGACACAGAGCATTATAATATACCAATAATAATAATATAATATGCCAATATACCAATAAATGCAATGTAACAAAAGTATCGATGTTACTCAGTTATCGATAGTTTTTCCGGTACAAACAACACCCTGATATATTAGAGCTGAATTCGCACGATCGGAAAGTTCCCGAACGATTCCGAACGGCTATTACGATAACTTTGCCGTAACTTCTTGATCGATGTTAGCCGAGTCTTTTTTTTGTGATATTGTACTTGTTACGTCAAGTAGGCTTTGTGGGTGAAATCTATTTTCGGTTTGACTATTTGAGGTTTTGAATTTTGTTATATGAATAGTGATGTGAATAAGTGGATTTATCTGAATTAAATTTATAGTAATAATAATAATATAATATCTCTGGACATTTCACACAGCACCATTTTGTCCCAAGCTAAGCAACCTAATGCTTGTGTTATGGTAACAAGATGGCTGATAAACTACTTATATACATTTTTTTTTTTATAGTGAAAGTTCTATCTTGTTACTGAGGGGCCCGTGGCTAAATAAAAACAGCCGCACAGGTCGATCGATCAGGTTAAGCAACGCTTGCTTGCCGCGGTTGTTCTGTGGATGGGTGATCATTTCTACATACCGAGACCCCGTGCCTTGGAAAGCACGTTACGCCGTTGCTCCCGGCTGTCATTCCTGGATCTTTGACAGTCGTTTCGGATAGTCAGAAGCCTGAAAGTCTGACAACCAGTGTTATCAAGGGTATCATATTACCCAGTAACTGGGTTGTGGAGGTCAGATGGGCAATCGCTACATGTAAAATACTGGTATTCATCATCATCATCTGCATCTGGTTAGACTGGAAGCCGACCCCAACATAGTTGGGAAAGGGCTAGGCAGATTATGATGGTTTTCTGTCTTGTTATTAGATAGTATTATTCATCATACCAATATAGTATAATAAATACGAAAATAATTCTGTGTATCTGTTTGTTACCTATTCACGCTTCAACAGCTAAACAGATGTCTGTGAAATTTAACCAATGGACGGGGTGATTCATGATGAAGGTATAAGTGTATAATCAATTAGGTAAGGTGTTTTGTAAATTGACGTTAAAATATGACGATGATTGCCGAAGATGTAGGAAGAAATCCGACAAATCCAAATTTTCCGACATGTTCGGCTTTACTGGCGTGTGGCGAGTAAACATTGGACGAAATTTGGCACACATAACACAGATAATTTATAACCTAGATCAGGACATAAGATAATTTTTATTCTGGTAGTACGTTCCTGTGGGATAACTTCCGACCTCCACGCGAGCGAAGCCGCGGGCTAAAGCTAGTGTTTTATACTGTATGTTCTTTTATTGTTTCTTCAGGGATAAAGATAACATGGTAACAGAAAGAAATAAGCTACAGGTACAAGGATATTAGCTCAACTGGTTTTAATACTTCTTTTGCTGTGTTTGAGGACTTAGGTCTTCAACCAGTGCGTATCCCTCATGACATATGGTGCCGAAACGTGGACACTGACGGGTCGGTCTGGTCCACAAATTCAAGGTCGCTCAGCGCGCTATGGAGCGAGCTATGCTCGGAGCCTCTTTGAAGGATAAAATCAGGAATGAAATTATCCGGAAAGGAACCGGAGTTACCGACATAGCTTGCAAAGTAAGCTAACTGAAGTGGCAGTGGGCTGGCCATGTTGGTCGAAGGACCGATGGCTGCTGGAGCAGACGAAACCTGGAGATCTACTCCGAAGTGCAAAGTGCTAATGTTCGGATCGGACCGACACATGGCCGAACCGAATATTATTAAAAAATGCGAAAAAAGTTCGGATTGGTTCAGTTGGGTCGGGACCTTAGTCAATATTCGAAAGAGTGTAGGATCGGGACCGACCGAACCAAATAGTAACTTCGTAGCAGGAAACGGCCGAACATTCGGCTGATACTACTTCGGAGTAGACCCCCTGGAGTGGAGACCGCGTATCGGCAAGCGTAGTGTGGGACGCCTCCCAGCTAGATGGACGGATGACCTAACGAAGGTGGCTGGGGTAGACTGGATGCGGAAGGTGGAGGACAGGGTGTTGTGGCGCAGTCTGGGAGAGGCCTATGTCCAGCTGTGCACTGCGATAGGCTGAGTTGATTGATTGTTATAACAAGATTAACCAGACAGCAATGTCGGTAGCGCGTCTTACAAAGGGCCGTTGTAACTACAGAAAAACGTTATTAGAAAGCAATTAGTTTACAATTACTCAAAATATTAAACACAATCTGTGTTTAATTTTTTGAGTAATTGCTAATTGCTAACAGATTTTGAAAAATTGGTACAGCCAGCTAGAAAAACTTCAGTTTTCTCGTTTTATGAGGCAAATCGATGCAGTGTCGTATAAGGATTGAAATACTCTTCTATATCAAAACCCGCAAGAGTGAACTTGAGACCCCCCCGAGCCCCGCGCTGTTACCACTCTCGCCATCTACGCCTCAGCATCACGTGCTTACGTCATCCGAGCTAAGTTTCAAGTGAACTTTTGCGGGTTTTGGTTACTAAAACAGAGATGGGTACTAAAAACCGGCCAAGTGCGAGTCGGACTTCGTACAATTTAAAATTATTAAAAATATTTCTATTATTTATGATGTAACTAAAAATTTACGGTTTTCGCAATTTTTCCTTTATCCGTGCTATAAGACGTTGCTTCGTACCAAATTTCAAGATTCTGAGTTCACGGGACGTACCCTGTAGGTTCCGGTTTGGTTTGATTCCCTTGCGAGTGTCGAAAATTTGCGGCATAAACGGCTGTATCTTTTGATTGCGTTGGCTTAGAAGTTTAATTTTTTCACAGCTCTAAGGGTCAGTAGACCTGAGTATTTGATATAAATTCCAGCTTGATACCTCCACGTGTTCCTGAGAAAAAGGGTCTTGACAGACAGACAGACTGACGGACGGACGGACAACAAAGTGATCCTATAAGGGTTCCGTTTTTTCCTTTCGAGGTACGGGACCCTAAAAAGCCACAACATGCAAAAATCTTTCCATACATTTACTACCCGGTATACCTGCTACTTATCATTCATGAAAGGAAAATCTTATTGGTTATTCCATATACGGGTACATTACTTCGAAATTAGAACGGTGTCTCGTTGTGAATCCGCGATGATTTACTTTAAAATAAAAACAAATGAGTTCGCTTTCGAATTGCGTGGGAGGTGAACAACTTTACTTTACAGAATAGATGGATGAAATTAAACTGAAGGTGTATCGTGTTATATATTACGGTAGCCTTTATTACCGTATCTATACGAACTCACTGGTTACTATTAAATATCCTATATTCATTGAAAGTACACTCGGCTCCAGAGAAAAGGAACCCCCTTTGTTAATGACATCAAACCGCTTAAGTTTTTTGTAGTATATCGTGAATGACGCGTTGGTCTAGTGGTTAAGACTGCGGCTTAGCAATACCTTATTATCTGTTCCGTGAGCAATACGATGGTCACGAGTTCAAATCCGCGAATGAGATGTTTGATTTTTTACAAATTTAAGTTCTTTATTTATTATTATTTTTTTAATTTTTTAGGTTATTATGTGATTTTCGTTAACTATTATTTAAGAAATCAAATGTGAGAGGAATGAGGTTTGTAAGAAAAGCTAGGCATGTTGGATAAACAATATTCATTTATTTCTATAATTACATTTCTAGGACTTCCTGGTTGAGTATACAGTTTTCTATCTGTGTTAAATTGGGGTCATTTACTTAGAATATTAACTAAACACAAAATAGATACACTGGGTGAGGTATAACGGTTCGTTTATAGATATTTCTAGAAACATAACTACATTATTTATTTATTTAAAGTTGTTTTAGTGTTTTCTATATTTTTTCGTATTATATACTTGTATATAGTATATATTAGTGTTAGTTCGATAAAATGTAAATAAAAGTATATAGAGAAAAATAACGTGCTACGTATTTTTAAAGTTGTGAAAACATATTTTTTTATACTCTGTATGATCTTATGGGACAAAAACCCTTGTTAAAAAAATGAAATATTGTCATTCGTGCCTGTGAATTACAGAGGAAGAACCAATATGCTAAACTATACAGTATAGCAATATACATCTTTCACTTTTATCACATTTTCTTATAACCCTTTTAGCACAATATTATAGAAAAATATGTGAGGTCAGATGGCCACACAAAAGGCCAGTCTATGAATGATTCAACAATGACAGTTATAACCACACAAGGTAATGTTATTATCAGACTATTAACGTTAACTACTTAACATTAGCGTTCTAATAGAGCGATTGGGCTTCGCGAGGTAATTATGTTATAATGACGAGCTTAGTGAAGTGGTTCGGAGATTGCAAGAATTATGTTCGTAAAACTTATGTTCCAATTAGATTTCTTTGTGTTTTAGTTTTGGCTTGCGAGGCATGGTTTAGTATGACTATGAATGAGAAGCTGAGGAATGATATAGATAATATTTTATAACCCAATCAGGGGGGGTGACATGTAGCTCACCGTCCGGCAAGGACCAGGCCCGGGTCGAAGGCGCGATGCGTTCCACGCCCGGCTCAAAGAGATATCAGCACAAAGTGACGGGGTCCGCTATGGCCGATGCCTACCAGGGTCGCGGGTTCTCCAAAACAGATACCGTAGCCCCTGGCACAGGCAAGGAACAGGGGTGGAATTTAGTCAGTAAAAGTCTGACACGCCCGCTCTTCTGACTCGACTCTGACGTCTGACTTCTCCCGCCCTGGGGAGAAGTCATTTGATGATTTCCCATCCAAAAAAAAGGCTGAAGAATGCTGTGTTAAGGCCAGTTATGACAGCGGTGTGGTTTAAGAGAAGATGTAATGGCAAAGATTGAAAAGATTGTGCTTCGATTGTTGGGTAATATTGAGTCAGTAACAAAAAGTATTTACAAGGCACATGTGAGTAGGGCAGCGGGATCGTCCGAAAGGGTTACCGCTGCTCTGGAACAGAAAGGGCTAAGGAAGGAACACGGGTGGGTTTTAGTCAGTAAGAGTCTGACACTCCCTTCCGCTCCACCCAGAGCGGGAGGGGTCATTTGATGATATCACATCCTCAAAAAAAAAAAAGGCACTTGTGGGTGGAAATGCCAGGAGCGAACGCCCAAGGAGGACATAATTATAGTGATCTTATTGGTAATGTTCTTCAGAAAGGTCAGCTGTGCGTAGTACTCGCAACCAGCGTGCGCGCATGACTAGATGTATGTAAGCATCGTAGCAGGTGATGTTCTGTAGTTTCTGCCGTGAAGGCGTGAGTTTATGTCTATATGGGTTTCGCTGTTCCAGCGTCAGGCACTTGTGGCATTTTTGCTGAACTGTGCCTATTTAGCGCAGCCATGAGGCACATATTCCTGCTTTAGACGTATTTTGCACTTTTCATTTTCATCTTAAGTGGAAGTGGAACTGGGCTGGCCATGTCTGCCATATGTCTAATGAGCTGTGGGCCTAAATAACAACTACGTGGAGAAGACGGCATCGCGGCAGACCCCGCAGAAGATGGCGGGACGAGCTGGAGGAAACAAACGACCAGTGGTCCACTTTAGCCCTGGATCGAAAGAGCTGGAAGACACGGGAGACGCCTTTGCCCAGGACTGAGATGAAGCTGGCTAACAGTAACAGAATTTGCAGATTATGTTATGTGTCTCTTTTAGTAATTTTCTTTCGTTTCTGCAAATTCTAGGCCTAATTTTTGAATAATAAAATTAACTGTCTCAAACTAGAAGCGCCAAACTTTTGTGAAGTCACTGGAGTAAGAATTAATAGTAATTATTGACTTAGAAATTCCATCTAAGTCTAATAATTATATTCATTATGAAACGTCAAAGTCACAATAGATATATTAGATTATTATAAATTCCAATTTCAGTCGCAAACTTATTAAGTGTGTCGAAACTAATTCGAGTTAGGGCTGATTTTCCATTCATCTGATAACTTTATTCGAGGAATAATTTTGAAATGTTGACAGTTATTTCATACAAAAACTGTCAAACGTCAATTTTATTCCTCGAATAAAAGTTATCTGGCGAAGATAGATCAACCCTTAGTGAAGTATGTATTTTAATAATTACTATGTATTCATTATTCTAAATATTGAGATAAGCAGACGACATTTATATGATTTATTTTACCATATATAGGTACATATATAAACAGACAGGTCAGATAGGCAGTCGCTTCATGTAAAATACTGGTATTCAGCTGCATCCGGTTAGACTGGAAGCCGACCCCAACATAGTTGGGAAAAGGCTAGGCAGATGATGACATATATAAACAGACAAGAAAAACAGAACAGAAAAAATAGGTAAGTACAGAGGTGATGCTTATTTCACAAGAAATCTCTTCCAGCACACCCGAGACAGGAAAATAGATACAGAGAAACTGTCCGCATAACCGCTCATTATTTTTAAAGCTATACGTCACTTTTTTCAGTACAAACCGGCCTGTACCTATTTTGAGCATTTTTTTATAGCAACCTGTTTGACATTTCACTATAAAAAATTGGATGCCAACATATAGCCTACTCTAAGCTACACTATAACATAAAAAGAACATCAGTATTGTTGCGAATTCACCCAAATGGCATGTAAATACATCGATCTTCACGTGAAGATCGTTAATAACCCTGAATGAATGAATCATGCTCAGATAGGAGCCTTTGTGGCCTCGCACAGGTCTACCTATGTTTTTTTTTTTGGTTTCACTATTCTGTTATAAGTATTAGATTAACTTCAGGCTGATTTTTCAATCGACAAATAATTTTTATTCGTAGTATAAAATTGTCGTCTGACAGATTTTTCATGGAAGAACTGTCAAGAATTCAAAATTATTCCCCGGATTAATTTATCTGGCGTTGGAAAAATCAGCCCTTATAAGTATTAATGTTGCTTTTTTTATAGATTGTTTTCATGTGCGCGCCCCAAAAAAAAATTTTTTGTTCTTTCTTTATGTATATAATTTTATTATAATCACATTCCACCACCAGAATAACAAGTCTTGTTATCAATTTCCCTCGCTTGCGCAATAAAATATCAATTTCCTGCTCGAATTTATGACGCCATCGAGAGAAGGAGTGAGCCTTGAATTATTGCACGAAATTGATTTATATCTTGTTATGTAACCTACCAGGCTACCAGGGTATCATGTTACTCCGTTACTGGGTTGTAGAGGGCAGATAGGCAGTCGCTACATGTAAAATACTAGTATCCGGCTGCATCTGGTTAGACTGGAAGCCGATTGTAATGTACTGTTTAAAATGTTATAATAAAATACCTCTCCACGTTCCTTTTGCAGCCAAACATATTGTAAGTTGGAGAAGTACATCACTGACAAAAATGAAGTGTAAGTGTGAGTTTGAGTTGCGCTTACAACAAAGATAGTTGGGAAAACGCTAGGCAGATAGATGATGACTTTGTTATGTAACTCGATCTTGTGGCAGTCAATCGTAGGTTTTATACATAAATCAGAAGGCCGATTCTCGTAATTTAAAACGTTCAAAATCTAGTCGCAGACTTATCTCTGCGACAAACAAATGTCAAAAACCTGTCAAAATGTAGGAAAATTAGAGGAATGTTTGACAAATTGAGACTGAGATCAGACTGTGAACGTTCTTAAGATTACGAGAATTGCCCCTCTGATTTTCTCTTGTTTTGTTACGAGTTGTAAGAGTTATAGCTCATGCCTATAGTCCATGTATGTGTATAGTCATTCGAACTGTTGGGACATAACCCTCGTCTTTGTGAGAGGGACTGGGGCGTAATCCACCACGCGGGCCCAGTGCGGGTTGGTAGATGTCACACGTCTTCGTATTTTTGGTTCTAGGATATGCCGGTTTCCTCACGATACTTCTGGCTTCATCGTAATTGAGAAGAAGCTTGTTCGAAGAAGCATAATCAGCCTATAATGTTCCCACTGCTGGGACACAGGCCTCCTCTCGATGAGAGGGAATGGGCCGTAACCCACCACGCGGGACCAGCGCGGGTTGCTGGATCTCACATCTCTTCGTATTTTTGGTTCCACCGGTTTCCTCACGATATTTTCCTTCACCGTTTTGAGAATAATAGTGTTGAAATAATTTACACAAAGTAAAGCGCATGTCACATGGACGCCTGTTACGTGGAGCCCTGACATAGCTAGAAGGCGTCGCGGCAGACCCCGTAGAAGATGGCGGGACGAGCTAAACAAAACAAACGACCAGTGGTCGGCTTTAGCCCTGGATCGAAAAAGCTGGAAACCATGGAGAGAGGCCTTTGCCAGCATTGGGATGATGCAGGCTTACAGTAACAGTAAAGCGCCTGTCTGGGTTCCATCTTCCAACCTAAGAGCTCATATGCCATGGCCTTTACCACAGGACAATTCAAAATTGCCTGTAATTGGTTTAGTTGAAATAAATGATTTGAGTTTGGGCAACCACTCCTTATTCGAAGAAGCCATCACCATATCTATTTCTGCCGCTAAGCAGCGCTGCTGTCTTCCGATTTCGAGGGTTCTATGAAGGAAAATAATTATCCGCTTCAACTATTTTTAATGGACTCATCATTCTATTAATATACTTAGTTCTCATTTAGAACTCCTCTTTTGTTTAGGTTTAATTAGAAGGTACTAGCGCATGACAAAATAGTTTCTTTGATAACTTTCATTTACCTTCATTACCAAGTTTATCAAAGGATAATTGCCAAAGTTGATGGTTTCGTGGGATATTGTGTGCCCTTTGTCAAGATTTCAAGTTTTAAGCCAAATCATTCAATAAGCAGTTTTAATGGCTTCTTCGTCGTATTGATGTCCCATTTTGTATGTTTAAAATAATCTTCGACCAGAATTCGGCCACTTCGACAGGGTTATCGTTGGCCACGCAAAGGTCTTCCATAGTGCAGCCGGTCTAATCTGTAAAAATCTCACCGTGTAAACTTAGGTTTATTCCACTTGATGCTAGGGATTGACACTCATTTCAAACCCACTTTGCCCAAGTTTTCACAATTATATTTTTACTAAATATACTAGAATTAGAATAGGAAGAATAATAATACAGCGAGCATGACAAGAGGTGAGGTCTGTGATGTGCCAGAGCGGGAGAGGTCATTTGATGATTTCCCACCGAAAAAAAAGGTCTGTTACTGTGATGTGACTCCACAGTCACACTGGGGCTCATCGGAGTACACCCCCCTGACTAAGTTGTACCTCCAGTTGCCCGACTGGCTTTTTAGTCGTTGGAAGTTTTTCTGCAGACTTGCGGCGACATCTACATCGCCACGTGCCAACTACGCATCACAGTGACGTCACGCAAAATCCTGCATCAGGCAAGTGAAGTTTACCGCGCAACTGGCATATATACAACGTCCCGACACCAATCGTCGGGCAGTTGCCCACCAGATACGACACCCGTCTGGTCGCAGGATCCTTTTTTTCTATGGAGGATGACTGTAATTTATACACCTCTATACTGTACAACATAGTCAGCTGGAGGGGGCTGGTTGCGGTGATTAATGGGTAGCTCACCGTCCGATCAGGACCAGGCCCGTGCCGGACGGCGCGTTGTGTTCCACGCGCGCCTCAAAGAGATGTCAGCAGAGGACGGGGCCCGACAGGGCCGAAGCCTGCCAGGGCGGCGGGATCTTCCGAAAGGTTAACCGCTGCCCAGGAACAGAAAGGGCTAAGGAAGGAACACGGGTGGGTTTTAGTCAGTAAAAGTCTGACACTCCCTTCCGCTCCACCCAGAGCGGGAGGGGTCATTTGATGATTTCCCATCCACAAAAAAAAAAAAAAAAAAGGGGGCTGGTTGAGAAGCCACAGTTTTCATCTTCATTGCTGAGAATAATAAACACAAACCATGATGTAACTTTTTTACTGAATGGCAATGCTTTTTCAAATAACAGTAGTACTAATCTGTAAAGTTCACTTGGATCTTCACTCAACACGCAGACAATTCGAAAGCGAACTCTTTTTTTTTAAAGTGAATCATCGCGGACTCACAACGAGACACCGTTCGAATTTCGAAGTGATATTTAAAAAATGACACCATAGACTTCAATAGAATGATGCCGAAAAACGGTTCGTAGGCTTTTTGACGTTCACGAGAAGCTTATAATGCTTAATTAATTCAAAAAGTTTCGCTCGCCACGCTCGTAATTCAAGTCAAATTGACTGGTACTAATGAAAGTTTGTTCCAAAAATAATAATTAACGTTTGCGCTGTCTGCAATTAATTTTAAATTATGTTTCGTGGCAATGTGATCAAAGTGCTGGGAACTAATTAATGGGTGCGTTTTATTAACTCGTATTAATTTTTCGTATTAAGTTTGATCATCTTATTGTGTTGATGAGGTTTCTAACTGCAATAAATTACAGCTAAAAAGATATGGAAATTTTCAATACAATTTAAAACTAAAATATATAACTATTATGTACAAGTATATAAAGGAAAAAAAATGGGAAGAAGTCATTGGCAATCAAAAAATTCGTCCGCATCGCTGTCGGCGGAAAAAGTGTCCAAAAGGCTGGCAGCGTTGCCACGTTGGATGGCAATGCTAATTCCTTGACAATGAAGAAACAGATTTCATGATTGTCTAAGATTTTGGTTTAAAATATGACGGGGATGGAACAGCAATGTTATTTTCGGGCAAGCCTTCCTCCTTGTACATCTTCAGAAAACAGGAATTATAATACCACGAATAGACAGCGTTGATCTTCTCAAATTATTTCACAAACTTTAAAAATTACGATAATCACAAATATCCGCGATGGAAAAGGATGGAGGTTGTGAGGTTATCCGCTCATGCCATGTCATTGTCAGGCATTCTGCCAAGGAACGTGCTCCTTGGCAGAATGCCTGACAATGACACTCCCTTATTAAAATGGCATTAATTGACAGTGACAACTGACAGACAAGTGGAATAACCTGACATTACTTAACAGTGACAACTGACAGACAGATGGAATAACCTCACTACCGCCATCTTGTAACAAATGTTAGAACTTTCTGAATCTATGGCCTCATGCTGAGACAAATATAAAACAGATGACTATTGTAAAGATGACAGGTAGAGTAAGGCAGTGACCGAGTGGCATTCAAGAACTGTTAGAAGAAGTGTCGGTCATCCGGCGGCGAGATGGGCGGAAGACATTGTAGGTAGAACCTGGTTGAGGCTGGCACAGGAGCGTTGGGATTGGCACATGAAAGTTTTATACCGTTAAGGATTATATCGAGGACAAAAAGGCTTGGGATTGAGATGCTTCCAATTTTTTACCTATGTAGTGTTCTTATTTTTCTGTTTTGTTGTTGTTTTTCTTTTTTATATACACTTTGACATCAATGAATTCTATATATAAGTACTGTGACATTTGCTTACTTTGTAAAGTATTCTATTATTTTAATTATTGTGAATGTGAAGACTATGTGGGTCACTTTATTTTTATTATATTTTATTTTTCTCTCTGTTCTCTTAGTTTTGTCATGGTCTGGCAGTTTGAGTAATTAATGCGGCCTACCCAAATGTCCTTTCTTTGGTATTGTTCGTCGAATCGTCGAGCTCCTTAAGTTTTGAGTTGAGCTGCACTGATTTCTGACAAATGCGTGCACTGACTGGACAGGTCCTCTCAATCTGTGTGGTTCTTTCCTCAAAAGACCATCTCAGACATCGACCTGCATGGTCTTCATATGATCTGACCAAGATTATGTCTGGACTTTAAAAGAGACTGTGACCTCTGAGTTTGTTTCGGCCTTTCTTCTCAGAGTAGTCAGATAGGAAACGCCGACCTCATCTAGTTTTAAAATATGATTGACGTGTAAAAGTGTTTGTACAAACCTACTTACAAAATAAAATCATTTATCATTTAAAGAGAGGCCTTTGCTGAGCAAGGTGAAGTTGGGCTGTCGATGATAATGAAGAAAATGCACAACCTACCATAAAAATGGAAATTATAAAAAAAAGATAGAAGTAAGTATCTATACTTTCTAATATATAAAATTCTCGTGTCGCAATGTTTGTTACCAAACTCCTCCGAAACGGCTGGACCGATTTGTATGAAATTTTTTGTGCACATCGGGTAGGTCTGAGAATCGGCCAACATCTATTTTTCATAGAAAAAAAAAATGTAAAAAGAATGTATATCCTAAAAAGAATGTATATGGCAAAACAACGTTTGCCGGGTCAGCTAGTTTTCATAGAAAACTATTTCTGACTTCATTGGTTAACAAAGGGCTGCAGTTAGCAATAATTAATGGAAGTCTCATTTGTTTTTACGACATTCCGCTGTCTTACGTTCAAACCCGAACAATCTAACTATTCTCCCAATTGGGCAGTTTTAGGAAACAATGGCAAAACTATTTCTTAGATTTAGGCTCTGCAATTTCCTAAGTTAATTTTCTCTGAAAGAACATCTAGCTTTGGAAACCTAGACTGACTGGAAATTATAAACGGAGTGAGCAAGCGTCAAACTCAAACTCAAAGCGTTTTTTTTATCAAATAAACGAATATTACTGGCACTTTTGAATTGACAAGGGGTCGGTTAGTCAGAAAGATGAAGCCAGACGCCCATTCTAAAGCGGTAGTTCTCTACAAGAGTGTCCGTGGAATTTCCTGAAATTCCACGGACACTCTTTTAAATCAGAATATTATTACAAAATATTAGTAACATCATTCATGTTGAAATTATGCAATATGAGAACGATGTAGAAAGACGTGCAAGTTAAAATCGTCCGTAATAAATAAAATAAAAACTAAAATGAGCCGTGGCAGCTAAGAGATGACCAGTTCTAACGGCGCCTGTTCACGAACATGACGTGGCGATCAACGTTCGTCCCTTCTTATAAACAAGTGTTTTCGTAAAGAAAAACTAAATAACCTAGCTTTCTGTCGGCAACTATCCCATGTAACTTCTACATTACAACATCACTCTTTTAAGAGTATATTTTGATAAGAATACCTAGTTTTAATTCTCAGGGCTTTAACTATCTCCATATCAACTTTCATCGAAAGCGGTTTAGCCGTGAAAGCGTAAGAAACATACAGAGTTACTTCTAGACTCAACTTAAAATTACGGTATCCAAGTTAATTACTTGGGTACCGTAATCTTAAGGCACGTAAGACCCCACCCCTACCCCCACTCCCAATTCCAATTCCAAGCTTCCCAAAACCCCCCCAATTCTAACGGAAACTCACCATCTTCCACTATCAACATCCTCCAACGGTTATTAGGGTTGGCAGAGAGCCAAGCTATCAACAAGTTAGATTGACGAAAATTGCTTAGACTACGAAGTAGTCTTGTTTAGACGGATATTGTTGGGAGAAAACTGTTTTTTTTTGCGTTGTTTTTAATAAATATTGTTTTATTTTTCATGGTTTATACTTTATACTTAATCGTTAGTTTCAAGGTCACTGGCAGAGTGCCAACTAATTCAGTGGATTTGTCTGCCTTATATAATACACTGTGTTCTTCAAGTTATCCATAAACTTCGGCAAACGCTTCTATAGCTTTTACAAATCAAATCTAACAAAGAAAGTAGTACTTAAAAAGGCTACGTTACAAAGATATTTGTAATTTCATTTACTGAAATTTAATTCAGATATGCAGTAAGAAAGTTGCTGCTTAGTGCACTTATCTATCAAATACTTCAAATAAAGAGATAAAGAGGCATGCATTTTGCGTGATTTACGTCAAGGTAGTTCAGTTTGTATGAAAATTAACAAAACATAAGAATTCGCTTATGTGTTCATAATGAAAAATGCTTATTTCTATGGTCTGAACAATCTGGTCGAAGTTTATGTATCTATTCCGTCCGGTATATATCCTTTAAGAATTTCGAAAAATCCTTTATTCCTTGTTTTCGTCGTAAAGGGAACCTCTGTGCAAAATTTCAGCTTTCTCGGTCCAAGAGTTTAGCCTGGGCCCAGGCCAAAAAAGGTCAGAAAAGTCCTGATTCACTCTCTGATTGACTCATCAACATGAGTCAATCAGAGAGTGAATCAGGACTTTGCTTTTTATAAGTATTGATTGCTTCATTACAGAAACTTGGTTAGTAATTATCGAGTATGACTGGATACAGAAGGCAGAGAACCGCGTGTTGTGGCCAAACTTAGGAAAGGTCTTCGCCCAGATGGGACTGCAAAAGCGTAACTCAATAATAATATCGACACTACTGTGTAAATTCTGCTATATTTTAAGAAAAGGACAGGACTTGACTCTATCAAAAAATTGCACTTTAAAGCTTAATATTTCACAAACGGAGATTTTTTTTTTTCGTAACTCAAATGTGAAACAGGGCTTTGAGAGAGAACGAAAATTACAGGGAACTAGTTAACAAATAAAGGGTAGTATTCCAAACACTGCTGAAAAAGAAAAAAACAGCGTTTCAGGAATGTTTGATTAACAGTTTGCAGTGTAGGCAATTTTCAGGTTTTTCAATTTCAGTACTGAAAGCTGGAAGCTGTGAATTGATTTTTTTTCAGGAAAACTGTGTGTAGGCATGAAGTAGTTTTATTTAGTGCCTGCTGTATATTTCCACGAATTTTTCCGTTATTCGAAATCGAGTTTAAGTACTATAATGACATACCTTCGAAATATATTTATAACAACTCCAGTAATTGAAGCGTATTTTTAAGTGTTGAGTATGGAAACCTTAGGAGTTGAACATAACGTTCCCTATTTAGACAGTGTGACGAATGCACGTCTACATAATATGTACATAGCTCAAATTGGTTTGTTTTGTTTTGTAGTGTTCTAGATTAAAATCTACTAGACGCACTTTTCCATTTTTTTCCCCCTTTGTCTCTAATATTTTTAGGTTATAATAAATAATAATAATAATAAATCCCTGGACATTTCACACAGCACCATTTGTCCCAAGCTAAGCAACCTAATGCTTGTGTTATGGTAACAAGATGGCTGATAAACTACTTATATACAATTTTTTTTTTTTTTTGTAAATACATACATATTATAGATAGAAAAACACCCAGACTCGGAACAAATACATGTAGGTCATACAAATATTTGTTCCGTGCGGGAATCGCACCCGCGACACGCAGCGCAGCAGTCAATCGCTTAACCACTGCGCCAACTGTGCCGTCGTTGCCGCGAGGTTAAATGTAATATAATACCTGTTATTTGCATGGTTATTGAAATGCCAATTTTAAATTATATTTAATTAGAATTTTAAGTGTAGATATGTGCTGTTGGTGTGCTTATTATAAATAAATAAATAATAAAAAAAAATCAAAATCGTTTATTCAAACTCGGCTGATAAATTACGTAAAAAATTACATAACACAGGACCCCAAAAAAGCCAAACTTTCGCTAGAAAAACTGGCACATAAATTCTCCAGCGGAAACACGTCTGTCTGTTCAGTAATAAGAAATTTAATCCAGATAACCTCAGAGCATACGTCCAGATAAGGCATTTTACGCGGAACCCAGATACAGTCCGATTTAAACTTTATGGCGGCTCTGAACATGAGGCGAGTCGCTGCGCAGTAACCTTCCTCCTCCTCTTTAAGTCCTCTATTATATTATGTTAGTATTTGAAATATTTGAGTATACCTACCATATCTTTATGTAAATTAATGTAATTGGTGTTACCCTTTTTAATTAACAATAAACAATAATAATAATACATCGCCACATGCGAACAACACATCACATTGACGTCACTCAAAATCCTGCATTGCCGACATCATTCGTCGGACAGTAGCCCACCAAATACAACACCCGTGTGGTCGGAGGGTTCTCCCTTTTCTATGGAGGATGAGTAAGCTTTATACCCTGTTCCTCATACCTCTCAAAGGTATGATCTAGTATAAAAAAATATCGAGGGGAAGATCAAGTGACACAGTAGTACAGGTACCTACTATTTAAACTAACTACTTGCCCACATGCGACTTCTAAGTCTCGATCCAAGATTGTTTTAGGGTAGGGTCTGGTCATTTTAATTAGCAGTAGACCTTGGTTTCGGGTCTACCTACTGTATAGTTTGAAACACGTCTCATGTCTCTTGAGACAAGACCGAAGTATCTTAGTGAATTTCGAGTAGCACAAAATCTGAAACCCTGTCCTTAAATGTTTAGAGTATCGAATCATAAGAATATCTAGTTATAATAATTACCCTTCTTGCTGCCAACCCTGAGAGTGATGTTTGTGGATGAATGGAGTAAAATTATGCGTATATGTCTGGTGTTCTGTGAGAGAAAGTATGCAAGGGAGTCCACTGTTCCAAGTTAGTTTTAAATTAAATTACACAGGGTGGCAGGGAAATGGACGCGCAAACTGAAACCATAAATTCAGCACATGATTCTAGACGTGATTCTAGCGTAGAAATTCTTCGTCAGTTATCAAAAAATAAATCTGCTGTTACATAGAAAGGTGCAATACCAACGCGGTCAAAATGTATGGCCGAGCAATTTTTTTTTTTAATAACCGGGTCGCAAGCTATATTTTGTTGTTTCTTTTTACTTAAAAGAAAAAGTGACACCATGAAAAAGGTACACCTTTTCCGCTTCGGATTAATTTGGACACGGTTACAAAGACAGGGACGAGTTAGTAGCAAGGGTCACGCCAGGGCCATTTTTTGTAATGGTACAAAAAACATGGTCAACAGTGTAGATCCCTCACAAAAGAAATGATGGTAATAAAAATGGTACAGCAAGCAAATAAGGGACTTGTATTTTTGTCGGCAAACCGTTTTTTGACAGATGGATGAACTAGTGATTGAAGAAATACACAATAAATTGATTGATACACGTACGGTATGATAATGTCTGTAAGAAGCCATAAATAAGATAATTCATTAAGATTAGGCAGTTTATACTTATATTGATTTTATTACGGGTTATAAAATATTTTTTTACGTAATCTGGAATATGTACGTTCTAAGACAGCTGTCAAAAAACGGTTAACCTAATGGACAGGGCATAGTAAAGCTCTAGCCAGTTATAACATGCCATCTATCATGAATTATTTTTTACTGTAAAGCATTTTTAAAATTTGTAACACTATGCCTTTAATCATAAACAAGACTTATCAGCATACGACTTGAACATATCTGACGAAATATGGCTACACATACTGTAAAGAGCCTCTCTGAGGATTCTCTCTGAGGGATCGAATCCGCAACGAGGTGATCCGGCAGAGAACCAAATTTGTCGATATAGCTCAAAGAATAAGCACGCTGAAGTGGCAATGGGCCGGCCATATTTGCCACAGAACCAATAACCTTTGGGGTAGAGGTGTTCTTGACTGGAGACTGCGAAACGGTAACCGTAAGGTGGGACGCCCTCAGGCTAGGTGGAGCGACGATCTTCGTAGGATGGCTGGTAGCAGCTGGATGAGAGTTACTGAAAATCAAGTTGAATGGCGTGCAATAGGAGATGCCGATGCCGAGCAGTGGACTGCTATAGGTTAATGATGATGATGATACTGTCAATACCTATCCCTTCGGGAAATACGTAAAGTTCTAAAATAATGCTGAAAAAAAAAACTACAGCCTAAGTGCTTCGCTACAACCTGAGAGAGCCTAGATAAAATTTAACTCTATCAACGATTAATGACGAAAGAAAAGTAAAAAAATAAGTTTTACATGACAAAAAGCTTTGACATAAGCTTTTTGTCATGCCAAACTTATTTTTTTTTACTTTTCCTTCGTCGTTAATCGTTCCTCCTGAATCATAATCATCCTTTTGAAAGTCTTTATAGAAATGTGAAACGCTTTAAAAGCGATTGCCATTTTTCTAGCCTCAGATATCTTGCCTAAACTTTATTCAAATCTAATTAAAACAACACATCAAGAAAACACAATAGGAAACATCTTGAATACAAACTCGCCAAGCTTGGCCGACTTGGCAATTAATTCCTGCCAAGTGGCGGGCATATTGCCAAGTAGACAAGTCTGCTTACCGCTTGTAACTTAGCGTGAAGTTGGCGCCTTCTGGAATTAAACCGGTATCTCGGTATTATAGTATCGGAACGGTGACAATGCACGAGGGTATGGAGAGTAGGGGTTGTTTATAGTCTGTCTATTTTACTTACATTTTTAGGGTTCCGTAGTCAACAATGGAACCCTTATAGTTTCACCATGTCCGTCTGTCTATCTGTCTGTCTGTCCGCGGTTTAGCTCAAAAACTATTGGTACTAGAAAGTTATTATTTTGCATGAGTATACTCGTTAACGACGCCGAAAAATTTGTAAAATAAATTTAAAAAAAAAACAATTATTTAGGGTACCTCCGCTACATGTAAAGTGGGGATGATAATTTATTTTTTTCGTCCTGCCCATAATTTGGGATATCGTTGGATAGGTCTTTAGAAAATATTAGGGGTTTGGGAAGACCGTTTTTTGATTAAGTAAACCGTTCGTGACGTATCAAGCTTTAAAGTACAAATTTTCGTTAGAGTCAAGTGTCCATTCAAATGCCACGACAGTGGTAGGTATATAACGAAGTTTAAAGGAAAACTATCACACTTAAGTGGGCTTTACAAGTTTACGAGTAATAGTCGATCAATGGTATTTGACTCGAAAATTTCGAACAACTCCATAGAATTCCTGAATTTTATTTTTTTGTCACGAGTGAGTAGTGTAACTCTGTGTCCTGTATTCAAATTCAAAACACCGGTTATGACAAGTTTTATCAAAATCTCAAAAAAAAAAAAGTTAAAACTTTCCGTGCACAATTGTCGGATCAGGTGAGGATTTGTATAGGAAGTCAAATTAGGTAGGTAGTCATGTTTGGCTTTTAGTTAGAGCATCGTACGAAACTATCAGTCAGCGAACAGTTCAATAATATTCATTGCGCTATGCACGGTGTTGAGCAGACAAATTTTTCGAACATGAAGCAATGGATGAACAATATCCTTCAAAATGATGAAAGATTGTGATTTAAATGTGTGTTACGCAGTTAGGGCACTGTTTGCTCGGAGAATCTCCACCTTCGATCGTAACTCCTTATTTCTAGTTCTTTCTACTAGTTACGCCATTAGGGTTTGGGTCCCGGGACGTCTTGTGTCTCAAAGTCCCGGGACTTTACGTAATTTTAGTTGTCTCGAGTCCCGGGACTATGGGACCAAACCCGAAATCGCGAAACAAAAATCTGCTGTTCCCTACATTTTGACGAGTTATACGAACATAAATGTAGGGAACAGCTGATTTTTTTTTTCGCTTTCTGGGATGGTCCCATAGTAAAAGTTGTTCATAATGATGAGAACAATGACCCCCAATATAAGCAAGTCTGATACAGTATCTACCTACATATGTAAGTCATGACAGAAAAAGTCACACAAATTATAATTGAACTCGCTCTTAAAACCCAAAACGTGGTGCTTAAAAAGCCAGCTTAAGAAATTTTAGGGTCAATATGACTTGGCATTTAGTACCTACATTTTTAAATTCTTTCATAGCATATTATAATGGCCAAATAATGTTTGACAAATGACAGACATTTTTGCTCAACATCTCAAGAATAATATTTTAAAAGTGAGCTGAACTTTTTATACTTTTTTTAGGGTTCCTTTCCCAACGGGTGCTAAATCCTATTACTAAGACTGTCATCTGTCGGTCTCTGTCACAGGGCTGTACCTTTTGAACTTTAATAAGAAGAAATGTAATCGCTACTGTGGAACGGAACCCTTCGTGAGCGAGTCTGACTTGCACTTTGCTATTTTTTTACTGTTTTCATTAAAATTTTGTAAGGCAATAAAACGATAAAAACTCTTTGCAGAAAAACTAGTTTTCTTTTGTATGAAAAAATAAACTTAACTTCTTTCGTAGTCCAACAAAATGGGTATATTTTTTTTATGAATATTTTCAAACAACAATGCTGTAAAATATTTTCAGTTATAATGAATGCAAATTTTGTCATTCTCAAGTTTAAACTCACTAACGCTTTTGCGACCGACTATACTTGGTCGTTACTTTTTAAAAGGAAAATATTTTCACAAAAATACTGAAGTGTTTTGTTTCTGAGAAGACTTTCAAGTTTCTATTTATGTCATATTTTAATGTTTCTATAAATGTCATAAAAAAAATATATATTTGACTAAGAAAAACGTATTTCAATAAGTTATACGTGAAATGTGTTTCCAAAATAACGTATGTACTCGTATTTGCGAAAAGCATGAAAGACCTATCCAATAATATTACGACGGGCAAGCAAAATCCACTCCATTTTAAACCTCAGAATTGAGCATGAGAGGCTCAAACTCTGTTTTTAAAATAAATACTTTTTTCGTGAGTCCAGAAAGAGCCTCCACCAATCCTGGGCAAGTATTTAGCCACGCTGCCCTCCTGCAACTACCTACATACCGGGCTGTTAATATACGAGTAGCTCATCGAGTTTTAAACAAAGTTCGAGTTTGTAGAGCGTCATCTCTGTCACTCATACCTGTAGTCTCTTTCACTCGATGTGAATATGCATATTGTCGCCAGGGTACTTTTTTATCACGACAGTAGATAATAGGGTTCCTGGCCATCCCCAGGTCGGGAAACGTGCTATTGAGTTTTTCCTTTAGGAATTTCTCAGTAGCAGCCTGGGGGTCTACTCCGAAGTAGTATCGACCGAATGTTCGGCCGTTTCCTGCTGAGAAGTTACTATTTGGTTCAGTCGGTTCCGATCCTACACTCCTACACTCTTTCGAATATTGACTATGGTCCCGACCCAACTGAGCCAATCCGAACTTTTTTCGCAACTTTCAATAATATTCGGTTCGGCCATTTGTGACGGTCCGATCCGAACATTCGCACGTTGCACTTCGGAGTAGACCCCCTGGAATCTGACTTCGAGTCCGCTCGATGACAATAAGCTTGCTCCTATTACATGGGACTGCAACTTAACTGGCGAAATGTGGGTGTATTATGGGTACTCCTCTGCCTTACTCTTCGGGGATTATAAGCGTTATGTTATGTTAGATATTACGTGCCGAAAAAAAAGTATATTAACAGCAGCCTCTTTAAAATATAAATCACGTAAACTGTTACAAAGTCTTTCTTTCTAAGTACCTACCAAGAAAAAAGTGTCATTTAGTATCCCTGTACCGTGTCGAAGTTTGTAGCTCGTTGTAGTATCAAGTTTTATAAGACTGAAAGTTTATGTAAGATCGTAGGAGGTGAGAAATTGCTTTTACTAATATCCAGGGCTTGTGGCTACATAATACATAACAGCCGCACGAGTCGATCGAAAGTTAAGTTGTGCTTGCCGCGAGTCGTGGATGGGTGTCCAATTTCATATCGAGACTACATTACATTTACATTTTCTTGCTATGAAAAGCAAGTTGCAAAAAAAAGTTGGTTGCGACTGTCATTCGTAGATCTTTGAAAGTAGTCAGAGCCGCAAAAGTTTTGACACTAGTCTTACAAATGGGTATGCAGTTACGAGGTCGGACTGATAGGCAGTCGCTCCATGTTAAATACTGAAGGCCAATTATTCTCGTAATTAAAAACGTTCAAAATCTAGTCGCAGTCTCATCTCAGCGACAAACAAATGTCAAAAACCTGTCAAAAGTGTAGGTAAATCAGAGGTATTTTTGACAGATTGAGACTGAGATCAGAAGGCCAATTCTCGTAATTTAAAACGTTCAAAATCTAGTCGCAGTCTCATCTCGGCGACAAACAAATGTCAAAAATGTAGCGAAATTAGAGAAAAGCAGCAGTGATCTTATGTTACGTATTATTTATAGCAATATGAGAAGCTGGCACTTTCAGTATTATTTGTCTACTGATAGCTTTTATATTGAAACACGTGCAAGCTCTAAGAACAATCTATTGTGAAGGCAATACTGCTCCCAAATGTTCTCAGGGGAGGTGCTCAATTTTCCGGATTCAGAACTTGTAGCAGAAAATTGTGTTGTAAAATACATTTTGTAGATACCTATTTAATTAACGTAAAAATAATGTGCTTTTACAACACTAGTTCTCGAGCTTACATTTATAAAAGGGTTCTGTTTGTCACTGGGTTGTGGAGGTCAGATAGGCAGTCGCTCCTTGTTGGTATTCAGTTGCATCCGGTGAGACTGGAAGCCGACTCCAACATATGAAGTTGGGAAAAGGCGTAGATGAGGAGTCGCTTGTCTTAGAGAAGCTGCTTCCATATTTAAGTTGATAAATGTTCGCAATGTGTGATATAATGTCCTAAAACACACTGAAGCATCAAAAAAATAAGTAGATCCCATTAGTAACACTACACGAGTCAAATGCCGTGATATATGGCCGAAGTAATTTGCCAGCTACTGGCAGATTGCCAGAGTCAACAAGTTTGCCGATATAAAATATACATTGATGGATTTTGGGGAGAGATTATAAGTTTTGGTTTTTTTATTTTTATGCAGACTCATGGTTTTGGAGTGCTGATCGCGTACCGGAAGACGCAATTTTGGACGGCCTTCTGCAAGATGGACCGATGAACTTGTGAGGGCCGCAGGAATCTGCTGGATGCGGGAAGCACCGAACCGAGTCGAAGTGGCGGTGCTTGGGGGAGGGTGCATGTCCAGAAATGGACGTCATTTGGCTGAAATGACGATAATGATGAAGACTCTAATTGCGTAGGTAATAGAGTATTAATAAGAATCTGAATCATTTTTAAGGATATTGGTAATCCATTGCGTCATATGTTCGAAAAATATGTCTGCTCAGCAACGTAACTAACGCAATGAATATTATTGAACTGTCAAAATTAAAGTAATTGCTAATGTTGCATTACTCGGCTAATACTTATATAGTCCTTAAATACCCAAACTACTGAAAACTCTGATTGATAACCACTTTTGGGAAAGTGTACCACGTGAGCTCGACAAATGGATGTGCGAATAACACTTGTGCGACAAAACTGTACTGTGACTCACGATAGTTCGAATGCACGCTTGTGCGACAAGCAATAATATTAAGTCTTCGACGTCAGAGGCACCACGAGGTTCGGTTTGGTTAGGTTCCTTTAAACCCTGCAGACAGAAATTTGAAGCGGGGCTTCGTCGACTAAGTCCTAATAATATTTTAGAGGTATGAGGAACAGGGTGTAAAGTTCACTCATCCTCCATTGAAAAGGGAGGATCCTCCGACCAGACAGGTGTTGTGTCTGGCGGGCAATTGCCCAACGATTGATATTGGGAAATTGTGTCTATGCTAATGGCACGGTAAACTCTGCTTGCGAGATGCAGGATTTGCGTGACGTCAGTATGACGCGTTGTTCGCATGTGGCGTTGTAGATACCGCTACAATATGCTTGTCGCACAAGCGTGCATTCGCACTATTGTGAGTCGCAGTACAGTTTTGTCGTACAAGTGTTATTCGCACTTCCATTTGTCGGTCTCACGTAGTACACTCCTTTTGGGAAATGCTTACAAAATTGATACTCCTCCGATAAAAACTTAATTAATTACTGGGTTTCTCGTAAGGTATAAATATATATATATATCTCAGTAGCTGGCTGAATCCGGTACCTATATGGCAAAAAGCTCCCCCCCCCCCCCTATGAAATGGCACATGTGACTGGCGAAAGTGCGTGTACTATCAAATCAAATCATTTTTCTGACTGACCGACCCCTTGACAATTCAAAAGTACCTGTAATTGGTTTAATTGAAATAAATACTTTGAGTTGAGTTTGAGTTTTGATTTATTAGTTTGCAAACATGGGTAATTAGTATACAAATAGATGTTTTATTTTTATAATAGTGCTCCATGTCCTACCGTCACATGGGCATGCAAATCGTATTATAATTTTAAGTAACAATTAAGAAATGATGATAGTACAAAATACAAATTAATGTCAAATCGTCTGATCTACAGTAAAAATGTCATAATAATTCAGAAATATGGAATCGTTTAAATTACAATAGATGTTAAATCGTTTGAAATACACAAAAAAATATATATACTAATACAAAAAATGTCAAATCGCTTAAATTACAGTAACAATGTGTCATATTACTACAAAAATGTCAAATATTTTAAAGGTTGCATGTGTAATTAGACTATAATACATGACTGCCTAACCCGTCGGGAAACACACGCGTGCTTTGTTACATAACAATGTAAACGATGCTACCTTTTTTTTAAATAGATTACTTAATTTTTAAAACACCCAAAGAAGTTTTTTTTTCAGTCTGCACTATCTCTCATGCAGTAAAATATAGGTATACAAATATTAAACAAAATATATAGAAACTAGGAGTTATGCTACTCAACATATAATTATTGGTCAACTTTTGATTATTTATTAATTTTATAAGACTATTTTAGCTCTTCTCGCCTGAAACACAGGATTACCTAGTTCAGGCACGTAAGTCTTAGGAGTATAATCTGTACTAATTTTCATGACTTATAATTTTTTTGAATAAATAATTATATTATTATTATTCCTCGACCAAGGCATCTCTCCACTCCTTCCATAAGTCGCGACCCCGCGCCCCCTTCTAGTTTGGACCGAATTTATCCAAAAAATATTACTCCAACTTATTTTCTACCCTAGAAAACATACAACCACGATATCTCATGTGCAAAAACCACAATATTATAGCTATTACCATACTACGTGACTTCAAGCCTTCGACACGAGAAAAAACGGCAAGCTAAACGAAACAAAACAAAAAAATGTTCCTTTTATTCTTCAAAATGGTTGAATTAGCATACAAAGATCTCGCGGGTCGTCTCTTAAAGAAATAACTAGGAGATACAAAATGGTGAATGTGCCCACAGACTGTCTAAAAAGATAGACGATACTTCAAGGTTATATATTTCTGTCGTGTTCGCTCGAAATAAACTAGAACAGCTCATCACGTGGTGAATAAGTTGAAGGAATCCAAAATCCGTCGAATATACCTTCTGGAGTATACATCATGAATTAACTCAATAATAAGGTTTACATCAGATCAATTCCTAAATGAAAAAAATACCTTAGGTAATTTATCCCTTCACGTCAATGGCCTAAGAACATCACCGGGTCAAATTAAATTAGCTAGCGAAACTCCGCAGACGTGATGAGTATAGATTTATCTAAACATGATAAAATAAAAAATAAATTATTTTGATGTGTTTTTTTGTAGGGTCACCGACCGCTCGGTAGATAGTAGTTATTTACTTGAAATGTCAGTTTATTTTCTTGTGTAACTTTACAGACGTAATTGGTATTGATATCTTAACACGATACAACAGTTTCTCAACTCATACTTGAAGTAACAAGACTACCAGCGTTCGTTAAAAAAAAAACATAAAAATATCGTATTTTATTGTTTATTCCCATCACGCCTGCGGAGATTTGCTACCTAATTTAATTTGACCCTGTAATATTTTCATCACTCTGTGGAACGCACAGTTTTGTAACTTTTAACAAAAATGCCTTGAAAATTATAAAAGGCTACGCTAAGAAAGCTGAGCATAATAATTAACTAGGCCCAGGTGTAAGCGTTGAGTTGAAGACCTTGAATCCAGGTACTTACTTATTGTAGTTCAGCCTTAAGAAGATCTTGGCTAAGGATAGCCTGTCCCATTATTTTAAATGGCTGTCCTGAGAATATTTGAAGTATTTTATGTTGTAGTCTCTCAGGCCTATTTTTACAGGAGTTTATTCAATGTTCGAAGATGCTAATAAATAAGGGATACAGTTCATACAGTTCCATATCTTTGCCGCTTGTTAAAAGTAATATTTTATCATAAAAATGGTAATTGTTTACTAAAGTTAATGAAATATCGTGAAGGGTGGAAATTTATCGTCGGTTATAAAAAAAATGCTGTTCCATACATTATGACCACGAGCTCACGATGTCTAAGGTATCCTATTGACGGTCCATCTGGCTGAACATCCAGCCAAGGTCATGAACGATAAACAACAGTGGTTACTTTCGATGTACGTCGATGTTGATGGATTTGCACGACCAAATGGGTGTCCTGAGAATGTGTTTGAAATATTTTATGTTCAAGTCGCTTATGCCTGTTTTTACAGGAGTTTATTCAATGTTCGAAGAGGCTAATAAAATAAGGGATACAGTTCCATAACTTTGCCGCTTGTTAAACGTAATATTTTATCTTAAAAATGGTAATTGTTTACTAAAGTTAATGGAATATCGTGAATTCTAATCGTTTATATTTGCGGTAATTCAGTAGATATAAGGTGTAATTTATTTTTTAGCTAAGATTACGGACAGAGAGAGGTGGAAGGAGCGTAGGGAGGCCTTTGCCCAGTGGTGGGACAGTAACAGTGCACGTTCAAGATTTATCAAGTAACTTAACTTAAGAGACTTTATTATACAGGGTGGCATCGTGAACATCGACGTGCAACCTGTTACCATGAATTCAGTACTCATAATTCAGGACACTCCTGTGTTGAAATTTTTCGTAGGTGATAAAATGTTATTGGTGATGTTCTTCAGAAAGATACGGTGCGTACTCTCAACTGACGTGCGTATACTAAACGTAAATTAAGAAAAAGGAGGTATGACAGTAGCATGTGGCGTTATGTAGTTTCTGGAAGAAGTGAATTTCTGTTGGTACGTTTTAATTGACGAGAGATGACTTATCGGAAGTCTTTTATTTTCCCCAAAAAGAACCTATAAAACACTATGTCATTAGGATTTACAAACACATTTTTATCAACTGCCTAGCCTTTTCCCAACTATGCTGGGGTCGGCTTCCAGTCTAACCGGACGCAGCTGAATACTAGTATTTTACATGGAGCGACTGCCTATCTGAACTCCACAACCCAGTTACTGGGTAATACGAAACCCCTTAGTAAGACTGGTTGTCAGACTATCGGGTTTCAAACTTGTCAAAGATCCACGAATAACAGCCGGGACCAACGGCTTAACGTGCTTTCCGAGGTACGGAGGGGTCTCGGTACGTAAGGATGGTCAGCCATCCACAGATCAACCGCGACAAGCGTAGCTTAACCTGATAAATCGACCTTTGCGGCTGTTATTAATTAGCCACGGGCCCCTCATTGACATTTTTAACATCATCTGTTATATTATTTCTTTAATAAATCAAAGTCCCTGATGTTCTAATAAGAAAAAAATTTAACACATCGTTTGCAATCAGCAGCATTTCTGAAACATTAATTGATTTCCTTATCACGAAATACAATTTCAAAGTGAGTGTACGTACTAGACGAACGACGGTTTTGAATTACAAAAGTCACTGAGGAATACCTTTAATTTAAATGATTACAAACAGACGTGTGTGTTGAAATGTTCAAGAGTTCACAGGGTTTAAATTAAATTACTTTTGTGTAACGTGTGTTGTCTGACTATTGTCTAAATGACAAACACGTGAAACAGAATACCAGCGCTGCCGTATTTATTTTTGAAATATCGCAGCATTATGCTGAGAAGCCTTTTTGGCCTCGCACAGGTTTTTTTTTCTGGTTGTAACTTTGTCAGTTTTATATGTTCCTGTTTTATCTTTTGTATTTGCTGATTATTTTTTTAAATTTTATGTATTTTTTTCTACTTTTTATATTTCCCAAATAAAAAAGCTTTCTTTCTTTCTTAATATCTATATGCATTAAGGTAAATTCCTATTTTCTGGCATGCAAAAAACCCAATAATATAATAGGGCAAAAGACCCAATAGTATAATAGGTCAAGATATACTGGTACTGTAAGCCAACCTCAAAAATAGTTGGGAAAAGGCTAGACAGATGATGGGTGGGTGATATACCGTCCCAATAGGGGCCTAAAAGATAACAGTTACACGGGTCGATCCAAGGTTAAGCTTCGCTTGTCGCTGTCGGTTCGTGAATCTGTCGGACCATCCATTACATATACATACATATCGAGACCCCTTCGCCCATGCCTCGGAAAGTACGTTAAGCCGTTTGTCTCGGACATTTTTAGTTCTTTGACAATCGTGACGGATAGTCAGAAGCCCTAAGTCTGACAGCCAGCTACCCAATACAGTTACTGGGTAAACTTAGCTGGCTTTACTTTGTGTAAATTATTTCATCATCGCTGCTCTCAAAACGGTGAAGGAAAACATTGTGAGGAAACCAGAATGTCCTAGAAAAATTCGAAGACATAATTATGACATCTACCAACCCGCACTAGGCCCGCGTGGTGCATTATGGCCCACACCCTCTCATAGAGACCTCTCATAGAGATAGAGGCCTGTGTCCCAGCAGTGGGAACGTTATAGGCTGATTATGTTATGCTTTATGTTATGTCATTTGGGCCAGTAAATGGTAGCAGAGATCATTGACAGCATATCACTTGAAAAAATACTAAAATATACTTTAGTCAGATTTACTTGTCATTCACTATTTTAACAGAAAATGATGAAAGCGTAGCAGAGGTAAAGATGTGTCCTAAAATAATAATTATTAAATTGCTAACAGTCCCAAGGGCCATCCAAAAATTGCCGGAAGCAACCTTTCCTGGTACCCTCTTATAAACCATCTAACAGCATAACACGTCTTGATAAATTAAAAGCTTCATATGAATAATAAGTCAAAGTTCAGTCATTAATAAGCCCTCAGGTAGCACAACCGCTGCCTAGCCCCAAACTTCATTAAAATAAGAGCGATTCATGAGGGACCTTTAGGTTTTGTGTGGTGCAAATTAGGAGGTGGTAGCGATTCACCAGAAAAATCACGTGATTACGCACTCAACCGACAAACCAATTGGCATATACGTAGTTCCGAGTTCTGCTACCACTTCGCTATTTTTTGCCCAGACATAATTAGCCATTCTTTTAATATATCGTGCCAACACGAAAGAAAGCCTAAGGTTTGATGATGTCAAAATTATAAGCCGCCCTAAAACAGAAATATTATATTATATCTAATATATAATACAATTTAATAGCCCGATTTGAGTACCTTTTCGCAGAATCAATAAGTCTTTTGTTAGAATTGTCCAACAATGACATCAAAAAGACTATGATAATTAACAAATTACTAAAAGTGGCGCTAACTGTGATAATAAAACTTGGACAATGTCAATATATTTCTATTTTAAATAAAATTAAGCAATTCAAATTATTATGGTAGAGAAAAATAGAATGTTGTTTCATGTTGCTGCAGGTGGTTAATAATTGGCAAAAAACTCAAATTTTCTGTTCATTTCCGCTTCTCGTTTAAATCGCTGTCACCTATAATTTAAGCCTCAACAAGCTATGATGAAGAGGTAAAACAATTAGTACAAGTAATTAATATGACCAGGCGTGGTTAGTACCCGCCTCAACGTAACTGCTTTCTCGAGAGTCGGTTAACACCTACCAGGGTATCGTTTCCGGCCCGATTTCATGTTGCTGAGAAGGGTTAATCGAAATACCAGCAAAAATTTCTACTTTAATATTATTCTATAAGTACATAGGTTCAGATAGCACAGCTATCATTGTCTCCGAGCCTCTGAAAGGACGTTGGTCCTGGCGACAGTGTATCCAACTGTGATCTTTGACAGTCGTTACGAGTAGTCATAAGCCCGAAAGTTCGACAAGGGGTAACCGTGTTACCCCTTGTGGGTGGTTGAATTCAGTAAAACGACCAGCCATTTTGCTCCTGCGTAGCGTCAAGTAACGTGTATTATATGAAATAATACAAAAGTAGCCTTCAAGCCTTCCTTTTCGTTTTTACGGTTTAACGCCAAAAATGTAGCAGTGACACTAATCAGTATGGAGAGTCCAATTGGTAACACAATACTTTCGAATTTCAGAACAAGAGGATTCTGGGAAGCTACACACGCGTGTATCCACCAACCCACCCGTGTTCCTTCAGTTGCCGATCGCCGCCACGAGGACACGGCGGTGCTCCGCCCAAGCCGGGTAAGCCTCCACCGTATGCCCACACAGTGGTGACACCCTGGCGTTTCCTCTCGCTTTATTCTGAACAGGAACCTCCCGAAACAACCGTGTCCGGTGAGGACCTGCGTCAGGCGGAAGGTGAGGGCGCCGTGGCGCCTCTCTAGCCACTCCTCAAAGAGGGGACTTATCGCCGCTATTGTGGCGTGCCCAGGGTGCAGGTCCCTTAGTAACTGTTATCTTTATTTTACTCTATTTTCAAGTCAACTGTAATAATCACCATAAAACTTAAATGATCAAGTCTTCAAATACCAACACTTATAATAAAACTATCTACCGAACTAGTTTCAACGCAAATTGCATCCAATTTAATAAAATGGCTACCAATTTACTGGGACACACGCAAAGGACGAACCCTTCGAAATAGTAGAAAAACTGGCCAAGCGCGTGTTGGGCCACGCTCAGTGAAGGGTTCCGTAATCGGGGTGAAACATGCAAAGTAAAAAAGAGTGAAAAACGAAATGATGTGTTTAATAATAATAATAATATCCCTGGACATTTCACACAGCATCATTTGTCCCAAGCTAAGCAACCTAATGCTTGTGTTATGGTAACAAGATGGCTGATAAACTACTTATATACAATTTTTTTTTTTGTAAATACATACATATTATAGATAGAAAAACACCCAGACTCGGAACAAATACATGTAGGTCATACAAATATTTGTTCCGTGCGGGAATCGAACCTGCGACACGCAGCGCAGCAGTCAATCGCTTAACCACTGCGCCAACCGTGCCGTCGTGTATGTATTAGTATTTTTCGAAAAAAAACGAAGTTATTTCTGCGGTTGAAACCGAATATATGGTATGTCTCAAAAACTATTGACTAAAAATAGAAATATGGCTTAGAAACATGACATTAAGTCGGACATCATGAGCCAACAATACATGTACATGAGCCACACACTTATGTGCATTTTTTTTCACCCCTCTGTCTATGTGATGGTAGTGTTAACCCTAATATTTTTTTACATAATTTCACTACAACATTGTTTCGCGGTGCACATTACCTCCCCCCCTCACCCCTCCACCCCTCCCTTCCTCCTTTCCTTTCCAACTTTCATCTCTATAATGAACAGTTTCCGAGTCAAATGACTGTGTTCTATCCGTACAATTAGTAATAGAAC
Organism: Apamea crenata; assembly: GCA_949629185.1. NCBI lineage: Eukaryota > Metazoa > Arthropoda > Insecta > Lepidoptera > Noctuidae > Apamea > Apamea crenata. The sequence goes on along the minus strand of OX451380.1, from coordinate 4,408,186 downwards.
TATTTATTTTACCACGTCACTGAGCTGTGTGTACCTAATACAATTACATATACAGGTATTTGGATGAATAACATTAGTAAACATTTAGATGGACAGATGTACAAGGGGATATGACGAAATTATTAGGTTGCTGATTTCTCATTCGCCTGCGGAGCCCTAAAAAAGATACCATTGCACTCTAATGATTTGTGAAATTGTCTTTTGGAATAGGTACGTTTTTGTTAAATGATTTAGGACCTAGGTAGATAATAATAATAATAATAATAAATCCCTGGACATTTCACACAGCACCATTTGTCCCAAGCTAAGCAACCTAATGCTTGTGTTATGGTAACAAGATGGCTGATAAACTACTTATATACATTTTTTTTTGTAAATACATACATATTATAGATAGAAAAACACCCAGACTCGGAACAAATACATGTAGGTCATACAAATATTTGTTCCGTGCGGGAATCGAACCCGCGACACGCAGCGCAGCAGTCAATCGCTTAACCACTGCGCCAACCGTGCCGTCGTGATGACAGATGCATCTGTCTGGAGGGAAAATTATCTCTATTAAAGGCAAGTAATTGTAAAAGAGTTCAAGGCCATCAACCTGGGTAATTAAAGTTAGTGTCTCAGTTTAAAAGGAATTTGTGACTATTATGACGTAAAATATGGAACAGCTGTCATTTGACTTCCACAACTCGATTGCTTTAGTCAGGGATTTTGATTGTTTATTAAATTGACACATACGTTAATCTGTTAATTTGTTTTAGCCATTTTATACATAGAATGGCAAGTGTGATTTGAATATACAGACAATTTCCCTGATTTTATCTCCTGTGGAGAACCTTGAAAAAATTATATGCATAGACCGATTGCAGGTTTTCGGAATTTAAAAGAAACTTTGACCTGAACCGTGGTTTCGCAATTTCTTTAGAGGGATAGTCAGCCAAATATCGACTCCATCTAGCTTATTTATGTTTTTTATATTCTTCTATACAATTATTAAACTATTTTTCATCACAATAACAATCAACATGCATGCTTACACTCATCACGTACATACTTACACTCATAACACATACACATACATTTGGTTACCCTTTAGATCTAAGTATCATTTTTATTATTAACTATACTGAAACCGTTGCATTTGTTAACTTTTTTAAGTCACACTATTTGTCGAAAGAGACTGGATCCTGCGACACAGGGTATCCTAGTGCGGGATCCAGTGTCAAACCTAAATGTAACACTTGTTTTTTGAAATCAATAAACTTATTACTATTATATTATGACGTTTTCAAGTGATTCCGATATCCTACTTATAGAATAAACAATTTATTTTCATTTAAGACTACTAAACAATCATAATTGGCTGCCATAGCCAACTGGAATGGTTCACCGTGAACTCTGATACACGGAGGGATATATATAGTTACTTGAACCTAAAAAATCGACTGTCTGAAAAGCTGTTATTTTGCCTTGAGCCACTTGAGGCCAATTAACCTGTACTGTCATCATCATCATCTGCCTAGCCTTTTCCCAAGTATGTTGGGGTCAGCTTCCAGTCTCACCAGATACAGCTGATTACCAGTATTTTACATAGAGCGACTGCCTATCTGACCTCCATAACCCAGATACTGGATAATACGATACCCGTTGGTAAGACTGGTGGTCAGACTTTCGGACTTCTGACGACCTGTAACGACTGTCAAAGATCCACGAATGAAAACCGGGACCGACAACAGCGTAGGTGCTTTCCGAGGCACATACTGTATACTATTTTTACAGTATCATATAATTTATGGAACATCTATAACTTCTTCGACGGCACGGTTGGCGCAGTGGTTAAGCGATTGACTGCTGCGCTGCGTGTCGCGGGTTCGATTCCCGCACGGAACAAATATTTGTATGACCTACATGTATTTGTTCCGAGTCTGGGTGTTTTTCTATCTAAAATATGTATGTATTTACAACAAAAAAAAAAAATGTATATAAGTAGTTTATCAGCCATCTTGTTACCATAACACAAGCATTAGGTTGCTTAGCTTGGGACTAATGGTGCTGTGTGAAATGTCCAGGGATATTATTATTATTATTATCTATAACTATTTTGTCTCATCTGGTTAAGTGGAAATCTATCAAAAATGTCTCCAGTTGAAGAATATACAGCCCGTCATTTCGATCAAAAGTGCAGTCAATTCGGAAGTCATACTTTTGTTACACTGCTTACAGCCTTAATATTTTTGTAACTCCAACGTTCAACATCAGATTTATCGCTAAAAGTATCGAGGTCACTATTTCCTGCAACTATGTCGAATCGTCGATATTTTTACGTCGGACGCGTAGCTTTTGACGTAAACGTTCCATTTCTAGTACAGACTACTTTGATTCGCTTAGTGAATTCTGGGTTTATAGAGCAGAATTTGTAGTGGATTTTTTGAATTTTCTGCTTTCTGTACCTTAGTTAGAAGGTTTCGTTATTGGCTAAGAGTAGTGGTGGCTCAGTGGTAACGGCCGTGATATACGAGTCGCAGTTTGTAGGTTCGAACCCAGTCAGGCGTTTCACTTTAAGTAAATTATTTCATCAACACTGCTCTGAAAACGGTAAAGGAAAACATCGTGAGGAAACCGGCACGTACTAGGACTAAAAATTCGAAGACATTGTGACATGTACCAACCCGCACTGGGCCCGCGTGGTAGATTACGGCCCACTTGCTCTCACGAAGAGGAGGCCTGTGTCCCAGCAGTGGGAATATTATGGGCTGATTATGTTTTTGGCTATGGAATGGAAAATACCTTGAAAATTTAATAGCTAACAAATTATAATGTAGACAAAACAAAGTTTACACAAATGAAACAAAATGACAATCCTAATGTTTGTCTGACACAATTGATTCTATCTCCGAAACGATGACAGTTTTGTGTGTTTTTATCTATATATATAAAATTCAAAGTCCTGACTGACTGACTGACTGACTGACTGACTGACTGACTGACTGAGACATCAACGCACAGCCTAAACCGCTGGTCCTAGAGACATGAAATTTGGAGGGTGTATTCTTCGTGAAGAGTAGGTATCCACTAAGAAAGGGATTTTCGAAATTCCACCCCTAAGAGGGTGAAATGGGGGGATTTTGTTTGTATGAAAAATCTCATTCCTTGAGTTAGTAAACTTGAAACTTGGCACGAATACTTATCTAAGTAAATTATGAAGTTCTGCATTTTTTGTTTTTATAAACTACCCCCTAAAAGGGAATTGGGGGGTTTCAAAGTTTGTATGGAAGAATTGTAGCGCGCGGTCCGATTTAATCGAAACTCAGTATTTATACCTAAAATTGAAAGGAAAGAATAATGAGTATCAGGGTTTTTCGAAAATCTACCCCTGACGGCCTGAAACGGGGTAGTCAATTTTCCAGGGGAAGATTTTAAAGCGTGGCTTGATTAACTCGAAAATTGGTATAAATAATCTTTGAGTCAAGTTATGAACACATCCCAAATGATTTTTCAAAATTCCACCCCTGTGGGGGTGAAAAGCGGGGATACAGTTTACATGAAAAATCTTATTCGTTGGGTTAATAATCTTGGAAATTGGCATGAATACTCGCCTAAATAAGCAATAAAGTTTATCATTATTAGTTTTTCAAAACTACCCCTCAAAGGGGATATAGGGGTGTTAAAGTTTGTGTGGAAGAATTTGAACGCGCGGTCCGATTAACTCGAAACTCAGTGCACTGGGTGTGTACTTAAGACAAAAATTAATAATAACACGTATGAGGGTTTTTCTAAAATCTACCCCTAACGGGGTGAAAAGGGGTTGTTAATTTTACAGGGGAGGATTATAATAAGTGGCTTGATTAATTATAAAATTGGTATAAATAATCTTTGAGTCATGATATGAATTTTTATGATTTTTTTTAAATTCAACCCCTCCGGGGTTGAAAAGCGGGGATACAGTTTATGTGAAAAATCTTATTAATTTAGTTAGGTAATAAACTTGAAACTTGGCAACAATACTTGCCTAAGTAAGTAATAAAGTTATCATTATAAGTTTTTCAAACTACCCCTCAAAGGGGAAGGGAAGGGGAAGGGGGGTGTTGAAGTTTGTGTGGAAGAAATTGAATGCGTGGTCCGATTAACTCGAAACTCAGTATTGATATTATCGACAGAAAATAATTAATAATAAGTATGTAAAGTTGTCGAAAATTGACCCCTGGCGGGGCAAAAAGGGGTAATTCGGTTTTCAGGGGAGGATTTGAACTTGAAACTGTATGTTACATTTTCACGCCTAAACCACTGAACTTCTGATTTGGCAAAGAGATAGATGGCATCCTGGGGAAGCACATACTTTTTATCCTGGTAGCACGTTCCCGTGGGATAACTTCCGACATCCACGCGGGCGAAGCCGCGGGCAGAAGCTAGTAAATAATAAAAGGATTGACCCTCAGTGTCCGAAGTATACCGGACTCTTTAGACTTGCTAAATGTTAAAATTAGTCTTTAAAAGTTTTTTTCATTCTAGTTTTGATTATTTTATAGCACTATTAAATATTTGTCGATCACACTTTAAAGTAAAGATGCCTTTCATATAACACAATCACTATATTATTTCAAATCTCAAGTTTTTAACATATTATGGTATTGAGCTAAGGGGATCAGAAAAAAAACTGTAACTGAAGATTTTATACAACGGTAACAAAAAAAAAGAGTTTGTAACAAACTTATTCTAGGTACTTACAGAGACTGAGAGAGGTACTTGGACAGCCCAAGCTTAGAGATCTTGCTCCCTTTGATACCTTCGTTCACAATGTTGGTCACGGTCAAAAAGTTCTTCGTCATTGTCGATTCTTGTGACGTCACTATTGTCACACAAAACCACACACAAATTAAATTATAAACACTGGCAACACTTTTTTTATAACAACAACTAACAATATTCCAACAAAAAACCAAAAGAGTCTTTATTTCACTTCAAAAATGAAACACTGATTTGAATGAGGAATTATTTGTAATTGAAACAGCAACACTTACTTTTTAAATTGAGAACCCAACATCGAACGTAATTTTTTTTAAATCGCAACAGATAACACGCGAAAAAATGTTTTTTTTTTTTAATTGTCAACAAAATGCTATTTTGTTTTAAAGAATTCTCTCTTTTTTATCACAGACACGGTATCTCGATGTTTTTGTTTTAAAATACAGCTTTCATAACAGTTGGCTGAATATTTTCACAGACCTGAAAAAGAAGGTTTTCTTGTTCATTTGCTCACTCTAGAAAATTTCCCAAAAGTACTTCGTTTGATTATTTATGGAGACGAATATCATTCTGGTGCGTGCTTTAAAATAAATTAATAGACGTTGGAAGATGTTGACAATTTGTTTAAGAGTGTATTTTGTATTTCATTTGGTTTTTAGGATTCCGTACTCATAAGGAGTCAACAGACGCATAGCGAAGGTGTAGGTAGTAATAGGGGACCCTGTTACTAAGCTTTTGCTTTCCGTCTGTCTATCAGCGGGCTGTACCTCATGGACGGTATTAGGTAGCCAGTTAAAGTTTTCACGTAGTGATTGTATTTCTATTGCCGCTTTAATAACAAATAATAAGAATAAAACAATGTTTAAAATTAAAGGGGTCTCACAATCACATACAGGAAACGTGTTTTTTTTCGGCATTATTTGCCATGTGGCGCCCATGTGCCCTACGTATGCGGGTCTGACTAAATATACCTATAATTTTGATTTGAAACCGTAGTCGGTTGGATAATATCGACTTATGTTGTGAAAAGTGAAGAATTAAGAAGTAAGTTTTAAAAATCTCTTCGTACTTTCGACCGCACATCAGTTCACTTGCTCTACGAAAACCGTCCTTCCTGCTGCGACATAAAGGCGCTGTCAAATGTCAAAGTGTTATCACTGACGTGCAGTTGACTTTACCTATAATTTCAAATTCTGCCTAGATTTATCTCTGATGTCAGCCTGTCTTATTCATTGGTGTCGTAAAATTTCCAGGAGGTTGGCTGATGATTCTATTTACCCCATTTCAAGTAGGAAGCGTGGTGATAAACAGAACGAACTCATGATATGTCGTGTGCAGTGATTCGAGCTCATTATAAGACCTTTGACATTTGGGTGTCGACACAGTGATAGGCTGTAGCGAGTTATATGACTGTGGGGAGAATTAATGTCACACCATTTAGGGCTAATTTTTCAATCTACAAAAAGAACAATGACGAAATCTTAGCTGACTTTAATTTGAGCGTCTAAAAGTGACTTATATACGAAGGCAGTTTTGTAATTTTTCTACGTTTTTTCAGAGTATCACATTCACTAGTTATTTGATTTTTTCATTGACGTTTAGTGTTGCCATTTTGTATTTATTCTGCCAAGTGACAGTAAGTACAGCATTATTGTATTATAATCAGTTTTAGTTTGTTATTGTAACAAAAAGGAGTAAATGAATTAACAGTAATGTTTATTTCTAATTGGAAGTGTTCCTTGCAGGGAGGTAAAAATATTGTAGTGTAAAAATAAATGAACTACTTTCAATTAATGACTGGCAAAAAGACTAATATCCCTAGACTAATATCCGTGGTTTGACAATCGTTGAACGGGACTGACGTGACAACACTAATAAGAGGTAAAATTAAGTCACGTCACGTAACCAGGAAGCCATATTATGTGTATATCATAATAGAAAATGATATTCCTGGCCGGACAGGAATCAGTGAAGTACCGGGTATCGGGTAGGAATCACTGTAGTATTGCTTAGTTGGTCGGCGCACAGTACGATGTTGCGCTCATGTAATGACGCTTTTTTGGTACTTAGGATGGGCCAGACATCAGCAAAATATTACAGCAACTGTAGAATTTCTGGATAAAATAATTATAAGAGAGGATGACGAAGAATACATAGTAATGTAAAAAAAAAACTTGTTTTATTGGGTCTTACCAACTTACTTAACAGATCCCACACACACTAGGATTTTATAAATACTTATTTATCTGAAAGTTAGCAAGTTTTTGCAAAATCCCAGAACACTATTATAATTCTATTGCTTCAATACCTAAAACAATACTGACGGTGACTGGCAGCCTTAGACCTGTTGTACATATCAATTGTATACCTAAGGTAAGGCCTTCCAAAGAGTACATATTTATAACCACTGGGATTACCTACCTTTTCAAAAGACATTGCATTCTGAAATAACTGGGTAAGGAAAATACTAATACAATATTGCCCTTTTACTTCCACAAATTGCAATTACCATAAACATAACCTACAAAAGTTCATGATTGAATTTCTATTATTCTCGGACTTCTCGAACCAAAATTCTTGCACCAAGTAATTCTGAAGTTTACGCCGAGTTAAACAAGATATTTTTCATTTAACCATTCATATAGATCCACGCGAGACACAAGGGCCTTTTAATTGTGTCTTTAATTACGGCATTCAACGGGTTAAAGACGCAAGAATTTAATCTGAGCTAAATGAATGTACCTATGGGTGGCTGCCATTGTTCTTTTTTATTCGTAGAATTAAATTGACGTCTGACAGATTTTGTATGGAAGAACAAAAATTATCTGGCGTTGGAACAATCAGCCCTTAGTAATGTATATCAAGTTAATATAAAGTAAGTAGCTGAATTCTGAAAAAAACATAATCTCATCGAATAATATAAGTTCTAAAAAACAAAGTTCTATAACATTGTGTTAATAAATGGTTACTAGTCCACACCAGTAATAAAAAAACAAAGTACATGGATTAAAAATAGTAGGAATAGTAATAATAATTCATCACCATTTAGGCCGAAAGCAAAACATCTATCGATGCTTTCATTAGGCAGTTGGATCAAGGGCCTGATTCAAAAGGCAGTACTCCTCGATACGGCTCGCATTGTGAGGAGGTTCCTGTCTCTGGAGCCCTAACCACCGGTAGCTTGGACCCTGCTCCCGACATCGGTGAATCACTATTTTTTTTATATTTTTAATGTTTTTTTTTTTAATTATGTATGAAGAAATATTTAAAAATGTAATTAAATGAGTGAATAGACCAATAAACGAGATTCATCACCATTTTATCACTCCATGAACCTTTTTTTACAGGAGTCCACCAGACAGATGCATCAATAGACAGCAATTACAGCCTACCCTTGATACAGATTTGCAACAGTTAAGAGCTTTTCAATGTGGTACCAACCTTGGAAAAGGGATGACGGCCGACGCAAAAGAAAAATCATAGTTAGGGGAATTTTTTACACCAAGTTCGTGAAAAGTAAGGTAAGGTATTACTTTTAACCGCCGTTTAATTTTCAACTCATACCTTGCTTGCTTAATTGCTTGTGGCTAAGTAATAACAGCCGCACGGGTCGATCGATCAGGTTAAACTACGCGTGGCGCGGTTGGTCCGTGGATGGGTGTCCATCTTTACATACCAAGACCCCTCTGTGCCTCGGAAAGCACGCTAAGCGAATCTTTGACAGTCGTTACGGGTCGTCAGAAGCCTGTAAGTCTGACAATCAGTCTTACCAAGGGGTATCGTATTACCCAGTAACTGGGTTGCAGAGGTCAGATAGGCCGTCGCTCCATGTAAAATACTGGTATTCAGCTGCATCTGGTTAGACTGGAAGCTGACCCTTACATAGTTGGGAAAAGGCTAGCTATGATGATGATGAACTCTCAGTTTATCGCTATTCATCATACCATAACCGCTCGCGCTTATCATTAAAACCACTCCCCACTGATGTGACATAAGCCTGGCATAATTACTAAAATGATGTCACATACTCAGTGATTGTACGCTTTCGACGCAGCCCTACAAACAACATTTTGTGTTGATATTTTTATTTTAACCTTTATGTTTTATTTTTAAATTACTATGCGAGGGAAATGTCAAGAGGTGTTCGTTTTCCTGTGTTGTTTTTACTGTATGATGATTTTATGATATTGAGGGGCTTGTGGCTAAGAAATAATAGCCACACGGTTCGATCGAGTAGGTTAAGCTACGCTTGCCGCGGTTAAATTAAGATACTCTATAGACAGTTTAGACGTGATTAAAAACATGGCTACTAAAAATACGTCAATTTACGTCAGGCGCTAATTTGACAGGACTAAACTAATATTTATCTTCTGTCCTTTTTTTAATGAAATAGAAAGAAAAAGATGCACTGAACTTAACTTTAGTTTAGTATGTGAACAAGGGAATCGGCGCCATCATTGTCTGTGGAGAGACACCGCATACACAACGGAGAAAGAAAGAAAGAAAAAGAAAGTTTATTTGGACATAAATGTAGTTCGTGAGAGAATATATACAAAATTAACAAAATAAAAATAATGTTTCAAATAACAGTAGTGTGTGCCTCACGACTGCGCCAAAAAGGGTCATTTCAGCATTAATGCCAGACAGATGCTGTCATAAGCTGATTTTCTAATGGACCTTTAGGGACAAGTGACGGGGAGTACATACAGTTTCAACATACCTAATACACAGGAGGTCTGTGCCTTCTATGAACCCCCGGCCTAAACTTAACCATGGTCACTTCAAATTAGTATCATTAGAACAATTCAGAATTTACGATCCAAAATAAATCACACGTGTGACCAATCCCGTACTAAAGAGCAAGTTTCAACAAGTCAGCACAAACTAGCTTCACCTCGCCTTCAATATAAATTAGCAACCAAGTGTTTTTGAACTAAAACGTCCACTTTGCTGGCGACCTAATTTACAAGTTTAGGTGAAAACTTTGTACCTGGGTATGCATAATTGGTGTGAGAGTGGCTAAAAATGTTGTTTCGTAGTTAAGACTACTACGGCTGAGTTTGCCGGCCCCATTGGTCTAATTCAAAGTGAAAAACGATCCGCCTGGGTGTCATCACTGCCAGGATCGCCCAGAGGACACGGTGGAGCATACGGTGGAGGTCTGCCCTGCTTGGGTGGAGCCCCGCCGTGTCCTCGTAGAGGCGATCGGCAACGGCGGCGACCTCTCGCGTCCGGCCCTGGTTCAAGCCATGGTCCGGGGCGAGAGGGAGTGGGAGGCAGTCACCTCCTTCTGCGAAGCAGTCATGCTAGCGAAGGAGGTGGCGGGAAGGCTGAGGGAGAACACCTTACACCTCAGCCACCGCGGGAGACGCTCCGGGCGTCGGGAGCCACGTGACGACTCCCGGCCACCGTAGGAGCGGGCCTGCGGGCGGAGAGTAATGGGTAACTCACCGTCCGATCAGGACCAGGCCCGTGCCGGACGGCGCGTTGTGTTCCACGCGCGCCTCAAAGAGATGTCAGCAGAGGAAGGGGCCCGATAGTTCCGAAGCCTGCCAGGGTAGCGGGATCGTCCGAAAGGGTTACCGCTGCCCTGGAACAGAAAGGGCTAAGGAAGGAACACGGGTGGGTTTTAGTCAGTAAGAGTCTGACACTCCCTTCCGCTCCACCCAGAGCGGGAGGGGTCATTTGATGATTTCCCATCCAAAAAAAAAAAAAGTGAAAAATGATAAGCGCTAATATATAGCGAGACAATACAACAATATAATTACGACAAAGTCATTTTCGATCGATTCTTGTATTACTCCTGCCACAATACTCGGTTGCTTTTGACTAAAGAAGCAAAGAATGCCATAGCTATCATTTCGATGCTTGATGTAACACCTCGCACTAAAATTGGCAAAGTCAAAGCATTTATTTAAAATAGGCACTCGTAAAAGGCACTTTTGAACGTCAAAAATTACAATGAAATAGAATTGATTTTAGTCGCCCCTTCCAAAAGGTAGTTTTCGTATGTAGAAGAATAAGCAAGAAACTCCACGGTTACTCTTTTAAAATGTTTTCCAATGTCCAGTCTCATTGCAAATGTGACTGCTGGTCCTCAGTTCGATTCCCAGGTCAGGCAAAGTGTTATTGAGTTTACCATTAGGAATTTCTTAGTAACCGGAGTTTGGAAGTTGGAGGTTTAATACCCCCGTGGTTTGGAGAGCACTTAAAGCCGTTGGTCCTGCGCCCGATCTCTCCCTGGTCGTGTCGGATTACCCTCCTATTAAACTTTGAGAGTAAAGGAACAGAGAGTGCACCTGTGTTTGCGCACACAGTTGTGCACTATAATATCTCCTGCGTATCTGGCTTATCTCCGTTGAGATTGGCCACCGTGACCGAAATTTTATTCATTCGAAGGTTTTTTTCATTTCTACCAGAACAAACTGCGCAGAACAAACTTTGTTCTTAGTGTACATACTTGCTTAACAAAGGCCTTCCAAAGGGACGGACCGACGAAAAATTTCGACGCTATGGGGTCTAAAGTCATGTGCTGAATTCATGGTTACAATTTGCGCGTCGATGTCCCTGCCACCCTGTATTTTCAACACAATGGATGAAAATTCATCCATCGCCTTCCATCAGGCGTAATCGAGGTCAAAAACAGGCATATTTACTACTAAAAGCCTGTGATATCCCACTGCAGGGCCACCTACTCTCTTTCCACTTATCTCTGTTTAAAGCTGCTAAGGACCAGTTCTTGTTGAGGAAGTCCAGCTCATCCCACCATCTCCGTCTGGACCTGCCGCGGTGTCGCTTGCCATTAAAAAAAAAAAACAACATAATTTGTTTTTCTTACGTCAGCTTTTTATTCATACACTGCAGAGAAAACCATATCTATGTTCGCAAAGAAATGGAACCTGCATTGATTCTGATTCATCGTAAAATACACAAAAAAGATTGAATTAAACAGTTCCGTTCAGTTCTTTATAAATTGAAGCATTCGGAGCAAACGCAACTCAATGTCACTTAAAGCCTTAAAGCTAATGTTTTCAAAGTAAATGCTCATGTTTTCGCAGTAAATGGACGCCGGCACTCACGTCTTTCCGTTTGGAGTAATAAATTGACAATTACTGTAGAAATGGTGGAGTCTTCCATTGAATGGAATTGATTTTAATGGGTAATGGGGGCTTATTTTATAAGTACGAAGTTTACTTTAAAGGCATACATTTTATAAAGGATCATTTTTTGAAACATCGTCGTAATTTGAAGAACGTTCACAGTCTGATCTCAGTCTCAATCTGTCAAAAATACCTCTAATTTTCCTGCGGTTTTGACCAGTTTTTGATGTTGATTGACGACTAGATTTTGAACGTTTTTAACTACGGGTATTGTGGTATTGTATTATTACCTACTGATAACTTTATTTGGTGAGGCTGTTTATTTTGAGATAATATTATCCTTATTCTGTTGTGCACAAACTAAATGTAATCAAGGCTATTTCTTTACTTTTCTTTCTCATAAAAAAAGAAAGAAATTGATATACAACCAACCGACTTCCTTTAAAACACTACAAAGTGAAAAATAACTTTAATTTCGTAAGTCGGTGTCTTTGGTTTTTGTATTTCATTTTTCGCCACCGACTTCCGAAATTAAAGTTATTTTTCACTTTGTAGTGTTTATAAGGAAGTCGGTTGTTTTTTTTTTTAAAGTTTTTATTTTTCACTTTTTTGTTGTGATATTTATTTTTATTTTTGTTGAGTTTTCAAAAACCGCTTGTCCGATTTTGATAAAAAAATTATGGGACTACTTCGAAAGTATCTTCTTTCGAACAAAAAAAGAATTATGAAAATCGGTCCACAATTGGCGGAGTAATCGCGTAACAAACACACAACAACAAAAAAAAAACATACCGTCGAATTAAGAACCTCCTCCTTTTTTGAGGTCGGTTAATAAGAGCCGTTAATATTATTCGAAATAAACCTTCCATCAGTTCAGGGCGTTTACGGTTTCTTAGGAGAGCAGTAGGGTAGTTGCGTACCTAACACACGAACAGTAACAATTGCTTTTATTTTGACAGTTCAACGACATTCATTGCGTTATTTACGTTGTTGAGCAGACATATTTTTCGGACATTATAAAGCAATGACTTAGCAATATATGCTACGTATAACTAAATACATAGTTAAACATAGGATGCTTTTATCCGAGTATAATAAGTTATAAAGAAATAATTCAAACATTATCGCATTTTTCCTTTTGCAGAATGACTCCCAGTTTCCTAAAGAAATTAAACACAATTGTTTGGGGCCTAAAAAGACCCAATTTCAGTGTACCATTCCAGCCCATTGCCAATTTTCTTGAGTGGTTACTTTGTCATCTTAATATAGACTTTAGTACAATCATAATAGAGATAAAAATAACTTTGTATTAAAGATATTACTTTCGCCTTTTACTGTTAAAAGGGAAATAATATTTATGTCGTGTTATTTTTGAATTATTACATTTTTGTATACGAACATTTCCGACTCTAGCCTTGCCTACTATAAAACTTTTCGACCCTTATTTTAAAACTCAGTCTTATACGTCAGAAGCCCAAACGTCTGATAGCCAGTCTTTCCAAAGGATATCACGTGTTACCCAGTAAGTAGGTGGTGCAGGTCAGATAGGCAGTTGCTCCATGTAAAATACTGGTAGTCTGCTGCATCCAGTTCGACTGGAAGCCGACCGCAACATAGTTGGGAAAATACTAGACTAATACGCTTTGGAATGGGCAACTAGTTTTATATTTCTGACAGGTAATTTTCGAACTATCAAGGGGTCTGACTGACCCCTTGATAGTTCGAAAATTACCTGTAAATGGTTTAATTGAAATAAATGCAAACTTGAAAGTTTGAGTTTGAAAATTCTGGTATTCAGCTGCCCAGTAAATGATGAGCATGTGATAAAAAAGACGAAAAAAAAAGAAAGACAGTTTCTAATTCAAACTCAATTTAAACCATTCATTTAAACATTTAAACCTAAAAGGACCTACATTTTGTTCCTAAATCCATTTTAGACCACCACTTTTGCCCAATAAAATGGCCTGAAATCTCTCTACTTCGAACAACGATTTCCGTTTCCGGTTAAAAATGGTTACATTAAGTCACTTAGATAATGGAAGGTATAGAGTAGGGAACTTGCCTACCTAAAAAGTTAATAGCCCCATCTCTGTGAATGTACGGTCACCAAAGGAAATAACTAACCAGTTTCGTCGGATATAGTTGAAGTTTAGTAAGAAACCGATTGATGTTTTCAAATTAAATTAAATTTGGTAAATGAACTGTTTGTTTTCTAGTAATTAGCATTGAGCAGAATGATCTCCTGAGTGACAGCCAATATGGCTTTCGCCGCGGGCGCTCCACTGGGGATCTTCTGGTGTATGTCACACATTGCTGGGGCGAGGCCATCGAGAAACACGGCGAGGCTCTGGCCGTGTCTCTTGATATCTCGAAGGCCTTCGACAGGGTTTGGCACGCAAGTCTGCTGAGCAAGCTTCCAGCCTATGGAATCCCAGCTGGCTTTTGTTGCTGGATATCTGACTTCCTGAGTAAACGGTCAATCAGAGTAGTCATTGACGGCTGCTCCTCTGACCTCATGGCGATTGATGCTGGCGTTCCTCAGGGGTCTGTTCTCTCTGCGACTCTTTTCCTGCTGCACATCAATGACCTACTGATACCAGGTATTGTTGGGTATGCAGATGACAGCACCGTCGTAGAGAGATATCTGTCCAGCGCAAGGGCTGGAGGGGAAGAAGTCAGTTCGTTAAGAGAGGCCCTGGTGGACCGAATGAATGCGACCTTAAGTCTTGTCTCCCAGTGGGGTGACAACAATCTGGTCAGTTTCAACACCACCAAAACACAGGCTTGTCTGTTTAGCGCGAAAAGGAGCCCTTTTGATCTGGCTCCTACTTTCCGGGGTGCAGCTGTACCTGTGACGGACAGCCTCGACCTTCTAGGCATGAAATTGACAGCAAATCTCAATTTCGGCGAAAACATTGAGTCTAGAGCACAAACGGCGGCCAAAAAGCTGGGCATCCTGAACAAGGTTAAGCGGTACTTCACACCGGGTCAGCTTTTAACCCTTTACAAAGCACAAGTCCGATCGTGTATGGAGTACTGCAGTCACCTGTGGGATGGGTCAGCTAAATACCAACTTGCCACTTTAGACTCAGTCGAGCGCAGAGCTAAGAGACTCATTGGCGATAATAAGCTGGTGGAGGCAAAACTTCACAGTTTGGCTCACCGGCGAAGTGTTGCCTGTCTGTCCGTCTTCTACAGACTGTACCTCGGGGAGTGTGCTCAAGAGCTACATGAGCTCATCCCGCCTTCACCTTTTTACCATCGAGAGTCCAGACGCACTCCGGGATACCACCCCTATTTGGTTAATATACCCTATATACGCACTAAGCGCTTCTCATCATCTTTTCTGATGCGCACAGCAAAGGAGTGGAATTGTCTGCCTGCGTCTGCATTCCCGAGTTCATACAACCCTAATCTCTTCAGGGCGAGAGTGAATAGGCTTCTTCTGGGCAAGCTCGTTCCACCGTAGATCTCATCCCTGCCTCTGGGCTGGATTGAGGTCAAGAGTGAGCCCATTGTCAATAAAAAAAAAAAAAAAATTATATTAAATTTTATACCTCTTGGTATTGCAAATACATAGGTGACGGTGACCACCAGGTACGTCGCCTGCTTTTTTGCCAAACAATTACAAACACGTCATATGTTTCATAGAATTTAAATATTGATATGTTAGCAATTAGGCTAATAATTACCTGATTACAAGTGACTAGAGGTTACTTAACAGACAATATTGAAAGGTCTCACCAATAGTCTTGAAACTAAATCTCAACAATGCGGCGTGACGTAATTTACATGTTATCTGAGGGGCAATTCACGTAATTTTAAGACTGTTCACAGTCTGATCTCAGTCTCAATCTGTCAAAAAATACTTCTAATTTCCCTACATTTTGACAAGTATTTGACATTTGTTTGTCGTTGAGTTGAGACTGCGACTAGATTTTGAACGTTTTAAATTTCGAGAATTGGCCTTCTGATTGTTTTTTGTATAATTTCTCAATTGTTTTAAGGGTTTGTTTGGGTACTGCGTCACTTATGGTGTGGCCAGATGATGCACTAGCATTACGAGCTAAGATTAGAAATCGGATATTTAAATCGTTTCTTTAGATTTTGTTGAATTATTGCAATCGACGAGTCCGCCGATACTTGTCCCCAGTTTGCTTCCCATTGAATAGATAATTTAAGTGTTTCAAAGTAGCCCGAACCATGTGCACATAAATCATTACTTTTCATATATTTTGACAAATAAATAAAGACCAAACTGAACCCACAACTCAAACAGGCCTTTAATAACAGCTAAAAGAACAAAAATATCACACAAAAGTAACAATAAGAAACAATATCTAAAGTTAAGAAAAAAGAAGAAAATAGTCACGTACGTGTAAAAACGTGAGCGTCGTTTGAAATACGTGTTCCTTCATATGAAACTAGACAATGAGCTCACTTGGTGCTACGATTGAGCTATATTTCACACCCTAGTTATAACTTACTTACGTGAGGAAGATAGGCTGCACGTGGGTTGTTACAACACCAGTATCAGCTGGCCTCTTGATCATTAACAGAGGCCACGCACGCACATATGTCTAGACATATGTTGAATCGCCACTTCGACTGGTTCTGTGCTTCTCGCATCCAGAAGATTCCTGCGGCCTTTTTTTTTTTTTTTTGGATGGGATATCATCAAATGACCCCTCCCGCTCTGGGTGGAGCGGAAGGGAGTGTCAGACTCTTACTGACTAAAACCCACCCGTGTTCCTTCCTTAGCCCTTTCTGTTCCAGGGCAGCGGTAACCCTTTCGGACGATCCCGCCGCCCCGGCAGGCTTCGGCCCTATCGGGCCCCGTCCTCTGCTGACATCTCTTTGAGGCGCGCGTGGAACACAACGCACCGTCCGGCATGGGCCTGGTCCTGATCGGGCGGTGAGCTACCCATTACTCTCCGCCCGCAGGCGGCCTTCACATAATCATCGGTCCACCTTCCAACGCTACCCCTCAACGCAGCCTTCGCTTCTTATTCTATTGAAACTCCGTACTACGCTAGGCCAGCCCAAGATCAAAGTCTTACCACTGATGTGCTGAATTCATAGTTACAGTTTGCGCGTCGATGTGCCTGTGTTATATTAGCTCAGTTAACTGTACAGTAGGAGCACCGCGTATTTTTTAATATTCTTCCATTTTATAAAACTGTTCAAAAGTTGACTAACGTACGGGAACTACAGAAGAAAAAATATTGATGTCTCCCCTTATGGGGGTGGATTCTTTAAACCTACTACCTACCTACTTTGTACGTTAAAATGTTTTCTTTAACAAATGAATACAGGATAATATTCAGGTTTTTTTAAAACAAAGTCAAGGGGTGAAACTTGGTAGGTATTGAAAATATTTAATAGCCACGCGAACAAACTCGGGGTAGGCAAATTTTCATGAAACTAGACAATGGGTCAACTTGTTACTAAGATTGAGCTATATTTCAGGCCTATAGACCCCAGTTATAACCACGTACAGTAACGTACGGTAACTACAGAAGAAGAAAACATTGAGATTAATACTTATGGGGGTGAAATGAGGTTCTTTATTATTTGTACTTTAGATCGTGTACTTGTGTGTATGTTACAATGTTTTCTATAATTAATTTAATATGCTAAATTATTCAGGTTACATACAACCCTTTAGGTAAAACGGGCTGGTGTCCGCAACTCCACGGCAATGCGCGTATTTTGCGTATGGCATACAACCCTTTATAAAATCTCTAATAAGGGGTATAATTTATAACTGATTTCCTAGAAAGCATTTCAAAGTTGTAATACCATGTTTTCCAGGAAAACAGTTTCATATCAGTTCCGTTCCGTTTCGTTTCAGTTTCGTTTCAGTTTAATATTGAAGTTGGAATACGAATTTTAGGGTTTTGATTACAACCCCTAAAAAGGGGCGAAACGGGTTTTTGATGTTTTTTTTGTAAAATTAACTAATAAATTCATATCCCAATAGCTGTGCCCGCGACTTCGTTTGCGTGCTTGTCGGAAAACAAATAGGATTTTATAGGTTTTTATTTTTTTTCCACGAAACCCTAATTCTTTTTCTAGAATAAAACTAGCCGAAAGTACTCCTTATAACATCAGCTATCTGAGATTAGCCGGAGCAAAAACACAGAAAGTAAAAAAAAAACTGTTATTTTGACATGACAAACAGACCTTCAATTTTGTATTCAATTCAATTCAAATTCAAAAACTCTAATTCGAGCGCAGACTCATATAGTGTTAGTAACATTGTCCTTACAACTAGTGTTACTAAACAACACGATACGATGGCGCATGTAACTGACAACAGTGAATACGGACAGTCCACACTGTCAGCAATCATTTTCAGAACGCTGCGGGTTTGCGCATTATTGCTTAAAATCTGTCCACACGCGCCGCCGCAAACATTTCTGACGCACTGCAACCCCATCAGTTTTCTGAATGCGTTATTAAATTGGACACGAAGGGCTCCATACAACGCCCGCGAATATCCCTCCCACAAGCTCCACGTGTTGAAGGTGGAACAGAATTCTCTAAAGAGCATCACCTTTAAATCTGCAGTACAACGTGCAAACCTGCGGGCTTTATACGCACGCACAAAGACTCACACAAGTCTCAGGTAAAAGCTACTTTTCATCTAAATAGACAATGGTCTTACATGTCGCTATGATTAAGCAATATTTCAGGCCTGTAGACCGTAGTTACAACCACGTACAGTTAGGCCTAATGTTATAGCCTGAAATGATTTGAAGTAATCGTTGGGATTATGAGTCTCTCGGGACCCAATTGAATCCGCAGTAGGACACTGATGGAGGTAACGTAGGGAATGGTTCACTGCTACGGTTTTTATACCTAAGCTAGCGAACCGCCCTTTCTTTGCACAGTTTTGCGACGTGAAAAATCGAGATTTCTATTTTATACAGGATACACTTTTAACCAGTGCGCAAACTGTAAATATGAATTCAGCATAATTATGATTACCGTAGAAAATTTTCACAATATTTGATAGCCGACGAAATTTTTTTATCTTTTAAAAAGATGGAAGAAGTGGAGGGTTGCGTGCTAGTAAAAAAAGGCATCCTAATTACGTAACTCTTTCTACCCTAATCGAAGTACACTGATTAAAATCCTATAAATATTATAAAGGCGAGTGAATTTGTTACTTCTCCACGCTCAAACGGCTGGACCAATTTTGATGAAATATGGTACACAGATAGTTTATAATCAGGATTAACACATAGGATACTTTTTATCCCGATATTCCCACGGTATCGAAACGTATGCGGGTGAAACCGCGGTGCGCAGTCAGTAATCCATAAATCCATGTTGCTTAGAAATTCGTCTGCTCGACAACGTAAATTACGCAATGAATGTTGTTGAACAGTCAAAATGAAGTTCATTGCCATTTTTACTGTGTTGCGCAATCACCCCGCAGCTCCATGAGGGAGGGGCATTCAGATTATATTACGGGCTCTCATAAAGCTAAAAACAAATGAATGTACGAGTATTAGGACCAACGTTTCAGCGCACTGTTTTATTATTTAAGGTAAGCTAAAATTGGGGCGACGAGTCGACGACCGAGTTATGGAATTCAAATGGAGTTGGGCAGGATACCTGTCAAGGCGCAGTGATGGCAGATGGAGTAAGGCTGTGACCGAGTGGCGTTCAAGGACTGGAAGACGAAATGTTCGTCGTCCGGCGGCGAGATCGGCAGATCGGATTGCCATCGCAGGTAGAACCTGGATAACGCTAGAACAGGAGCGTGGAGGTTGGCACAAGAAAATAGAGACATTTACTCAGTAGTGGGTGAAGTCGGACTGTAGATGACAATGATGAAAATTAGGGCATAATTTTTTTTCGTAATGTTGAGTAAATATGAATTTGTCAAAGACTAAAGCTACGTCGACGGCCGGAAAGACACTATGTCGCAGAATATATCTACTTAGTTAGTTTCATTTCAAAACAGGCAGAACAAAGAAATCTACGACCGCCACATCGAAAATGCCCGGAGAAGCTACTGGTCCATGAAGGCGCCAATGAAGGAAAACCGTCCAATATCACCAAAGCGTAAAGATTTGTATCATGCGCGTTCTAACCAATGACGATCAGACTTGGTCTTTGAACGAGGCTCAGACGTCCAAACTTAAGGTTTGCCAAAGAGCGATGAAGCGTAGCATTTTGAAAATAAAACTAACGGATCGATTCATATAGATATAGATTTCTCAGAAACAGCTAGATATTGGAGAAAAAGACACAAGCCCGCTTTAAATTTTCGACACTCGGCTCGAGTCGAAACTTGAAAATCGAACAGCGCTTTTACTTAGGTACTTTAGTGTTGCCTAATGTTAATGAAAGCGGGCAAAGAGACCTAAAATATATTTTAAAGCCTGCGATGGCTCACTGCAGGACAAATGCCTCCCCACACTCTCTAAAGTCTTCTCTCTAATAGAGACCTACACAAATCAAAATTCGACACACAGAATATATCTGTAGTCACGATTTCGCTCGTGGCTACAGATAAATTCTTTCATGTCATTCCAAAAGGGTGTCACGTCAAGACGCATACTGAAGTAGAACCCTTTTGCCCTTTTTACTGGCATAATAATATTTACACAAGCCCTTTAACTTGTGAGAACTTTGGCCAATGTTTTGAAACATGATTAACTTGTGATATGGGTTGCCATGTGTGATTATGGCTCTGGAAAATAAGGTGAGGGTTCCATAATACTTTGATAAATTTTGAAGCTTTTTGACAGTCAAAGCATACTATAGTGTATTAGAATTCATTACTGAAAAAAAATTAGACTCATCATCATTCTCCTGCCCTTATCCCAAATTATTTGCGGTCGGCGCAACATGTCTTTTTCTTCCATACTCCTCTATTAGCCGCCATCTCGACTTTCTAACCATATCATCATTCACACAGTCCATCCATCGTTTCTTTGGCCGTCCCCTACTCTTATAGCCATCGACATTCATACTCAAAAAAAAATTAGACTGTTTATACAGTTAAAGTAAGGTTTAAAATAAGAATTATGTGTGGTTTTGTGTTTTTTTTTTTTGTTCTGTACGTACAACATGTATTTTGACAGTTCAAACCACGCCATCTTCGCGTTCATTTCACGCGGTTTCGTTCGTTGAGTCATAGAGAATACGTTATAGCAGATATCGTGGTTTCGAAGCAAGGAATCATGTGTTCACAGTGAATTTATTAAGGCCCAGTTTGTTAGTTTAGTGGATACGTTTTTATTTTTGTAACTTTTGCATGCCTACTGGTAAAGTGTGACTGAACCTATTTTCCTATGGCATCATATTTGCAAAATAAAATATCTTTACTTTTAATTTTAGTGATATAATCCAGAACCAGTGAACCAGTGGAGTGATCTTTCCAGGAAAAAATCCTAGTGTCAAAAAAACATGTTTGTCGGTTTGTCACCATCATTCTTCTCAGAAAAGAGATCTCAAAAATGGTCAGCAATAACCCTTTACCATTCCGAAACTGAACCCTAAAATCTACTTAATTAAAAAGCTCTTACATCCAGATGCATCTCCCTACCCAAATACTGCCAGTATCATTTAAACGATGATTAATTTACCCCTCGTTGGGAGCTCCCTACTTGAAACTCTGCCGACCCAACCCGCAAAATTTACGGTCCTTGAAAACATCATAAATTCTCTATTCTACTAAGGGTAAATGCAGACCTGGCGAAGCGAAGACCAGCGAGGATTTTACTAGACAAACAAATACCTTGCGGAAGTTGCAATAGAATTAAATAATATACAAGGTACCGAACTCATGTAGTTTTAAAACTTAATTTAATTTTCACGTCTAAAAGTGTTTTTTTGAACCAATTTACAGAAAAAGTTTTTCGAGACATTGCCAAGCGGTTGGCCAACTCTTCAGCTTTTCACGTCACCAGAGGGCTGGTCTATTTTATGGCCAAAGAATCAGCATTGCCATGCAACCTTGCAATACTGCCAGGCTTTTTGGCACTTGTCCTGTTGACAGCGATGCGGACGATTTTTTTGATTCCCTATCTTTTATAACATACTTGTACAATATATTGAAGACTGTTAGGTTTTAAATTATATATTAATTATAATTAGGTTGTAAATATTTTGAGATACCTAGCAAAAAGTTTACCATTATGGTTTTGATTGCCTAGTTACAGAAGTAAATATCATTTAAGTATCCTCATTTATCACTACGCATCGCCAAGTCTGCGTCAGCCCTAAAAGGTTTCGGTTTCGAAAACATGGCCGCAGTTATGTAAAGCGGACTTCGAAACAACATTCCGTTACCCGTAGCGTTATTAACATAGATAAAAATTACTTGGAATTTCTTAACAAAATGGAAACAACATTTTTCATTTGTGCTTTCCATGAAGGGGTGAATTCTTTTAAAAACTTAAAAAAATTGTAGCGATTGAGGCTTTTCTGAGATAGTTCAGGCACGTACTACTACACCTACTTTATTGATAAGTACGTTGGAAGTTCTATTATACTTATACTTATATCTATACCCTGTCCATTCGGTAAACCGTTTTTTGACAGATGGAACTAGTGATTGCAGCAACACACAATACTCGTAGTTTGATTGATACACGTACGGTATTACCATGTCTGTAAGAAACCATAATCAAGGTAATAAAATGAGATAAGGCAGTTTATATATTTATTTTATTACGCATTTTAAAGTTAACTTTTACGTAATCTGGAATATGTACGTTCTAAGACAGCTGCCAAAAAACGGTTAACCTAATGGACAGTGTATACAGTCCAGACATAGAGAATGCGTTCCTGAAACCTATCAGTGCGGCCATTCTAGTAACTAATAAAGATCGAATTGGCAAAACACGTATTCGTTTATATGAAACTAACAGCATCGCATTTGACGGCACGGTTGGCGCAGTGGTTAAGCGATTGACTGCTGCGCTGCGTGTCGCGGGTTCGATTCCCGCACGGAACAAATATTTGTATGACCTACATGTATTTGTTCCGAGTCTGGGTGTTTTTCTATCTATAGGTAATATGTATGTATTTACAAAAAAAAAAAAATGTATATAAGTAGTTTATCAGCCATCTTGTTACCATAACACAAGCATTAGGTTGCTTAGCTTGGGACAAATGGTGCTGTGTGAAATGTCCAGGGATTTATTTATTATATTCTCGCGACGGCTGGACTGTAGTTCGTATCCAAGTAACGTTGCTGAGTTTCGGTTTGATGGGAATGGATGCTGGGTATAATTACAGCCAGATGGAGACAAGTCAGCTTTGTCAGCCAGCAGATGTATGTTGACGATGTTCGTATATTAACATAGATATGTAGTGCCACAGTCAATACTGTGGTATAGTATTTTTTTCGTCACGAAACGAGCGCTTTACTTGTGGTAACCAAGTTTTTGTACACTTGGTTACCACAAGTAAGGCGCGCGTCGCTTCGTGAGACAAAAATACTATAGGGGTAAACGAATTTCTGTAGCGTTGTTTGAAATCATCTGCCTAGCCTTTTCCCAACCATGTTGGGGTCGACCTCTAGTCCAACCGGATGCAGCTGAATTTTACATAGAGCGACTGCCTATCTGACCTCCCCAACCCAGTTATTGGGTTAATACGATACCCCTTGGTAAGACTAGTTGTCAGACTTTCGGGCTCCTGACGACCCGTAACGACTGTCAAAGATCCACGAATGACAGCCGGAACCAACGGCTTAACGTGCTTTCCGAGCCACGGAGGGGTTTTGGTATGTGAAAATGGTCACCCATCCACGGACCAACCGCGGCAAGCGTAGCTTAACCTGATCGATCGACCCGTGCGGCTGTTATTACTTAGCCACAAGCCCCTATTAAAATACTTTTAAAAAAAGTTTTTACACTGTCGGAACTATGTAGTATTTATCACGCTTGCTCATCATCATCACATACATCCCGACTTCACCCACAGCTGAGCATAGGGTTCACTTTTCATGTGTCAATCACCACAATCCTGTGCCAGTCTCATCCAGGTTTTGCCCGCGATGGCAACAATGTCGTCTGCTCATCTCGCCGCCGGACGACCGACATCTCGTCTGCCAGTCCTTGGAGGCCACTCAGTCACAGACTTACTCCACCTGCCATGACTACGCCTTGCCAGGTGTCCTACCCAACTAAATTTGAGGTCCATAATACGCTTTCCAATATCGAAGACCTTGCTCATAATAGAAGGTAAACACCTTTTTTTTGTCAATCGATTTCACGAACAACGAATAACTTAGAAAAGCTTTGAAACTGCTTGAACTTGTATAAAAGATTTTAGCTAGTCCATAATCAAGAAAGAAAGGCTTGTCGAGGCCACTTACATCTATTTCAGGCTCAGCCTATTTTCAGGCCAATCGTTTACTTTAAGCCAATTTATTATTCTATCCCTTTCGAGTTCTGCTATGTTGGTCTTATTGACAAAAAGGGTAACATAATTGGATCTAGTTTTATAATATATTCTTTAGGTTCTTTTACTAGAATATTATTCGTTTTGAACAAAGGATTGGGGAATAGTTCATCTTTTGGACTTCACTTTTAATTTACTAGCTTCTGTCCATCGCATCGCATCGCCTGCGCTATTAGTTCGGTTTTCGTTTTCTTTCTTACTTTTTTTATGCTCTGCTCACCGGCTCACCGGCGAAGTGTTGCCTGTCTGTCCGTCTTCTACAGACTGTACCTCGGGGAGTGTGCTCAAGAGCTACATGAGCTCATCCCGCCTTCACCTTTTTACCATCAGGAGTCCAGACGCACTGCGGGATACCACCCCTGTTTGGTTAATATACCATATATACGCACTAAGCGCTTCTCGTCATCTTTTCTGATGCGCACAGCAAAGGAGTGGAATTGTCTGCCTGCGTCTGCATGCCCGAGTTCATACAACCCTAATCTCTTCAGGGCGAGAGTGAATAGGCTTCTTCTGGGCAAGCTCGTTCCACCGTAGATCTCATCCCTGCCTCTGGGCTGGATTGAGGTCAAGAGTGAGCCCATTGTCAATAAAAAAAAAAGAGTGTTCTATAATATGTACAAGAAAACAATATAGATGCTTCGATTAAATACATGCCTTCAAATATCGTTCATACCAGTTTAGCCTGTGATTTCATGAAACTATTCTATAAAAAGCACGAAAGAAAACAATAATCCTCGTCGATGTTTGTTTATAAAACGCCCCTGCAAAACAAACCAATTTAATCTTAACTCCAAGAAAACAACACGAAAAAGGCACAAAAAAAACTACGCCAAACTATTTGCAGCCTAGATTCCAACTGTACAAGTAAGGAGTAAACAACGTTTTGTTATAGGACTTCGCCCCTGGCTAAGCACGGGAATATAATAGAAAACAAAAGCGCTATTGACACACATTTTCTTACAATAAAAGAAAGTGAGCCCCGCTAATCCTTCACTTTTGGGACTGAGCTATATTGTAAGCGGAGAACAGCACCCTTTTTTTTTTGCGGTAGGGAAATCATCAAACGACCCCTCCCGCTCTGGGTGGAGCGGAAGGGAGTGTCAGACTCTTACTGACTAAAACCCACCCGTGTTCCTTCCTTAGCCCTTTCTGTTCCAGGGCAGCGGTAACCCTTTCGGACGATCCCGCCGCAGAACAGCACCCTTATTACGCAAGGCACTCATCATCTGCCTCGCCTTTTCCCAACTATGTTGGCGTCGGCTTCCAGTCTAACTGGATGCAGCTGAGTACCAGTATTTTACATGGAGCGACTGCCTATCTGACCTCCACAAACCAGTTACTGGGTAATACGAAATACGAAGACTAGTTGTCAGATTTTCGGGCTTCTGACGACCCGTAACGACTGTCAAAGATCCACGAATGACAGCCGGCACCAACGGCTTAAATTGCTTTTCGAGACATGAAGGGGTCTTAGTATGTAAAGATGGTCAGCCATCTATGGACCTCCCGCGGCATGTGTAGCTTAACCTGATCGATCGACCCGTGCGGCTTTTATTATTTAGCCCAAGCCCCTCAATCGCGTAACACACTATCAACCTCAATCTGAATCATGCCGAAGGATATTGCTAATCCATTGCTCCAAATTTTCGAAAAAATGGTCTGTTCAGCACCGTAAATAACGCAATGAATGTTATTGAACTGTCAAAATGGAAGCCGTTGCAACTGATAGTGTGTTACGCAACAGTCTCTAAAGCTAGGGGTCAGAGTTCGCAATTTACTGGCGAATGACGTCACTGAAACGTTATTTATGAAAATAAGTTGGTGTGTTTTCCTAGAGGACGTTTTTTGACACTATAAAGTCAAATCCCGCTGCCATCATTTTTCATGACAGCCATCATTGCGGCCGCTGTTTCGCAGCAACCGCTGTCATAGGAAATCGTGGCTTTATTCTCTAAACATCACTTCGAAATCACTTCGAAAGAACGGTGTCTCGTTGTGAATCCGCGATGATTTACTGTAAAAACAAATGAGTTTGCTTTCCAATTGAGTGCGCTCACTTGAATGATACAAGACAGATGTGAGTTAAAACTCCGCCCGGTGGTATATCTAGGTAAACCAACTTTTGTCTCAAGCGTATTTATTTCGGCCAACAACTTAAAACGATCTTTTGCTCACACATAGCTAGATTTGCGAAAATAAATGAAACAACTGTACGAGAAGATCTCATTTTGTGATACGAAGGTTTGAAACCGAAAAAACGCGGTAGAGAGTAAATCGTTATTCTAGAGTCGCATTCGTAACGTAACAGGCCGCTGTTTCTTTCTCAGACTATTCAATATTATGTACCTAGTTTGAGGTTTTTAGGATCTTTTTCCAACATTTTCGAACTAGGTAGTTTTTTTCCCAACTAAGTTGGGTCAGCTTCAAATCTAACCGGATGCTAGTGTTTTACGTGGAGCGACTATCTTTTTTAAGTTTAATTCTGACTTAATTTTTTATTTCGGGAGTTTCCTACCGCTCCCACACCCCGCTCCGCTTACGATCCGACCTATCCTTATCTCGGACAATAAAAACAAGAGCGCTGTACGTAAACAAATAATAAAAGCCAATGTACAGGAAACTGGTTATTACATTCAATTGTTTTTGGTGACGTCACTCATTCTTGAAATGGTAAGGCCTGTCGTCCACGACTGTACTCAAAAGTAGTTAACTACAATTTGAAATCACCAATGAGCACTAGTATTTCAATGGCGGGAATTTCACGACGCAACCAATCACAAACTAGTTAATAACGCGTTATATAATCGCGAGGTGTACCGTTATATAACGTTTATTTGGACACAATTCCTGAAACACAAAATAAAAAAAAAAATGAAATAATGTTATTTTAAAGGATTCGCTCACAATCACAGTAGAGAAGGAAAAGTTAAAAGTGGGAAGGGAGGTCTTTGCCCCAGTGGGACAACACAGGCTTATAATCATAATGTTTTAATAACAATAGTGTGTGCCTCATGACTGCGCTAAGATTCATTTCTGCATTAATGCTAGACAGATGCTGTCTGACGCTGGTTTTCTAATATAGAATTTCTTTATTCAAGCTACAAAGACTCAAGAAGATTGTTAGTAAAATGATCGTTTAGGGTCAAGTGACGAGAAGTACAAACAGGTTCAACATACCTAATACATATTTAGTGCACCTGACCAGACCATGGCCCGCTGCTGGCTTACTGGTGTCCAAAGTGTCCCTAGGGACACTTTAGACGACATATAAAACGCCATCGTCATGCCGGGATTAACATGGGCACCTACTGGGCCCAAGTATTTTTTTAAATTTAAGAAAAGATAAAAATACATAACAAAAAATGCATGTAACACTACAAAACCTACAGTGCGCGGCCTTATAACTTTTTGCGATCTCTTCCAGGTAATCTCGACCCTACCAACGATACGAAAGAAGGAGAAGAAATACTAGGTATTGCTGTGTAATTCTGAATATTCATCACCAATTAGTATTTCTTCATTTGAATTTCTAACACGTTGCTTGACTAGCGTCGTGGACGAAGGGCCTAGTGTAGGAACCCAACTTTGTCGGAGTAAACAAGAAATACCGCTGGAAATACAACTATAGAGTTACTACAATAACATAATATTTTTCTGTGGTTCTCTGTACCGAAAAATGACTATGAACCCATAGCTGTCAGTAAGGTTAGTGCAGTTTTATCGTGTTAACTGGGTTGCGGAGGTCAAATTGGCAGTCGTTTCTAGTAAAATTCTGGTATTCAGCTGCATTTGGTTGGAAGCCGACTCCAACATAGTTGGGAAAAGGCTAGGCAGATGATGAGTTTCTTGCGTATGCGTATGCCTATGATGATAGTGGTCAGTAAGTTTAAAGGCTACACAGTCATACATGGTCAGTTCTATCTTCAGATTCGTCTGAGCAAAACTCATTCGGTGTGTTGCTGTTATGACCTCAAGATCGATTGCTTATGGATATAGAGAAATTAGGGAAATTGCAAAATGAATATTGGAGTATTTTTTTATTCTATTTCATTAATATTACTCTACAAATTGCTTCAGTATGTTTTCGGCAATTGACCCTGAGCAATATGAAATATCATTGCTCTATTAATTTCCCATCATCCAATTTTCATACAATTTTTTCATTTGGAAAAGAGTTTTTAAATGAATTTCTGTTTCGCACGCCATTGTTATTGTTATCGAACACAGAGGCATGAGCGACAAAATATAGGACTAAAATGTACTATTTGATGTCACGCTGTTTTACATAACGTCTAATCGTTGACCTGCTGCGTTGATAAATGCAAAACGTTTATGCAATTCTGATTGCTATAGTTCAGTAATTATGAAATCAAACTAGGCTGAAAATCGGCACTTTTCGAACGTCAAAATTACATAAGACAGTCTTCCAAAACAGCCGCCCTTGTTGTTGTTCAGCTGTTTTACATAACGCAGCTGTTTTGTAAAACAGCTAGCGGTTAAGTAAAACAGCTTCAGATTTAACAAGGCATCTGTAATCTCCCTATCCTGACTACTGTGCTCCAAAATATGCCACCGACGATGCCGTGAAGGTGGTTAAGTTTTGGACACGACGAAGATGAATATTATAGAGGTATGAGGAACAATAGAAAAGGGAGGATCCTCCGACCACACGGGTGTCGTGTCTGGTGTACAACTGTCCGGT
Source organism: Apamea crenata (assembly GCA_949629185.1). Taxonomy (NCBI): domain Eukaryota; kingdom Metazoa; phylum Arthropoda; class Insecta; order Lepidoptera; family Noctuidae; genus Apamea; species Apamea crenata. Next base: position 4,379,203 of record OX451380.1, on the reverse strand, counting down.
GATTCTTGTCGGGCTGTTGTATATACAGGTTGGCAGGGACACCGAGGCGCAAACTGTAACCATGAATTCAGCACATGAGCTAAACTCATGTGCTGAATTCAAGCTGTTTGTTTTTTATTTTTGTTTTTTTTTTATATTCCTGTTTGTTTCTATCACAATTAAATTAAAATGTTTTATTTTGCTTTAAGTACGCTGTACCAGTACAGCGTCAGAATAACTGTTTGCTTTTAAAATATGTATAATTGTTTTATTACTTCTTGTTGATGAATAATTGTTTGCTGCACCGGACGACGTCATTACGTCGGCGCCGGCTGTCGCTGAAAACCAGCGCTGGGGCTCTGTCTTGCATAGGGTCGCAGCATAATGCTGAGCGATAGCCGTTTTGCGTGGATGTGACGTATGTCAACTATTTCTTAATGTTTTATTTTCTATAATTGTTCATAAGTTCTTTTGTGCGTCATGTTTACCGCAAATAAACGTATTTTCTTTCTTTCTTTCATTATTCATATATTATATTATTTATGTAAATATTAAATTAAATATGTAGCAGTAAGATCCTGCTAATCTAAGCTAAGCTATATAGATACCTAGTAAATATAGCCAAACCACTAAACGTTTATACAGAACGCGTTTACCAGTTGTTATGCCTGTAAACACTAGGTAACAGCTTGTTTGACCGAGCTGCGTGGTTTTGCTTCGACGCTCATGATATTAGTTTGTGGTATGTACATTGGTTTTGTACCTATAGATATTTATTATGTCGTAAAGTTGAAATTCTAACCTCGCTTAACACACAATTCAAAAGCTTGGACATAGATGCCATGGGGATGCTGAATAACCAAGTCTAATTTCCAATTTTTAAAATCATTATCGGTCAAGGTTTTTAAGTATCTGAAAAGAGAACGGATGGTTTATTTTTTGATACGCCATGATGTTCCCACTGCTGGGACACAGGCCTTTACTCTGTAAGAGGAAGTGGGCCATAATCCACCACGCGGATTGCGGGTTGGTAGATGTCACATGTCTTCGAATATTTGGTTCTAGGACATGCCAGTTTCCTCACGATGTTTTCCTTCACCGTTTTGAGAGCAGTGGTGATGAAATAATTTACACTAAGTAAAGCGCGTATCTGGGTTCCAACCTACGACCTAGAACTCATAAGTCACGTCCGTTACCACTGGGCCACCACTGCACACTTGCAGTGCGATTCTGTAACCATCTCACCGTGAAAACTTAGGTGAAGTGAGCGTGGAGTGAGCTGTCAGTCCAACTAATACTAGGGATTGACACTATTGACAGCTCACTCTAAGCTCACTTCACCTAACTTTTCACGGTGAGATTTTTACAGAATGGATTGGCTGCTCACTTTAGGTATCTGCTAGAACAAAAAAAAATCTTATTGTTGTTCAAGTAAATTCAGTATTTTAGCATACAAATTAAGCTTTTATCCAAAACATTGGCTAACAGACTGATTGGCTATTTTTACTTTTTTAATGCTTGGCGTTTGTCCCATTCTCTCAACATCAATCGGGACTCAACAGTCGTATTGTCTGCAGTCGACAGTCGGTCATTGACACTAACTCTCGGATTGATCGCGGATTCAGATTGAGGTAAAGTATTTGTTCGCGTCACTTGCAGAAGAACAATCTATGTCGATAAGTAGGTAGTTAACATAGCCTTTTTCGAAACTACATTTACCTGGAAATCTGTGCTATTCTGTGTAAAGTTCACTGCTCACATAATTCGAAAACGAACTCATTGGTTTTTGAAGTAATCCATCGCAGATTCACAACGAGACACCGTTCGAATTTCGAAGTGGTGTTTAAAGAATTACGCTTGTTTTATATAATACTAGCTGCCCGGCGCTACTTCGTTCGCGTGGTGTCCTACCCCATACCCTACTCCTACCCTACTCCTACACTACTCCTACACTACTCCTACCCTACTCCTACACTACTCCTACCCTACTCCTACCCTACTCCTACCCTACTCCTACACTACTCCTACCCTACTCCTACCCTACTCCTACACTACTCCTACCCTAGGGTGGACATCCCTTATCACTTAAGGGTTTGAAAAAAAAAAAAATAGATAGTAGCCGATTCTCAGACTTACTGAATATGCATAAAAAATTTCATCAAAATCGGTCAAGCCGTTTCGGAGGAGTATGGCAACGAAAACTGTGACACGAGAATTTTATATATTAGATATTATGTAATATAATATAAGGATAGTTAGGGAACTAAGTCGAGATTTAACTTTTTTGTAACATAACTTCACGCCTGTATTAGGCGAGGGGGTAGGGAGAAGTGAATATCATCATCTGCCTAGCCTTTTCCCAACTACGTTGGGGTCGGCTTCCAGTCTAACCGGATGCAGCTGAATTAGTACCAGTATTTTACATGGAGCGACTGCCTATCTGACCTCCACAACCCGGTTACTGGGTAATATGATACCCTTGTTGTCACTAGACAAGCGTAATTCTCTAAACATCACTTCGAAATTCGAACCTAAAACAAGCGTAATTCTCTAAACATCACTTCGAAATTCGAATGGTGTCTCCATTCGAATTTCGAAGTGATGTTTAGAGAATTACGCTTGTTTTAGGCTTTTGAACGTTTGACTTCCCCGTCACGTGAGGGTCTTGTTGGGTTCAAAGTGATTACCATGGACAGAACGTTGTAAGCCTAGCTTAACCTTGCAGATTGATTTATTTCTTGGGCTATGTAGCTACTAAGTCACGAGTTCAATTCGACGGTGTTCCTAAATAAATATATTATTTAAAACTAATTTCATTTTCAAAAAAATCAGTTGTCCCTGCCACCCAGTATATACATACGTAATAATATTATACAATGCAGGACCATTGTGTATTTACTTACCTACATACGTAAGTACTTCTAACAACTTTACTTACTACAACCTAATTAACAAGTTTGTATGAAAACTTACTTAGCTCGTACCTGGGATTGCATAATTACTTATCTAAGGATAGTTAGGGGACTAAGTCAGAAATTTAACTTGTTTATAACATAACATCATGGCTGTATTTGGCGAGGGGGTAGGTAGAAGTGAACATCATCATCTGCCTAGCCTTTTCCCAACAAGTTTGCTTACTCTGCAAGCTATGTCGGTAACTCCGGTTCCTTTCCGGATAATTTTCCTGATTTTATCCTTCAAAGAGACCCCGAGCATAGCTCGCTTCATAGCGCGCTGGGCGATCTTGAATTAGTGGACCAGCTGGCCGTCAGTGTCCACGTTTCGGCGCCATATTATGTCATGATGAGGAGGACGCTCTGGTTGAAGACCTTAGTCTTCAAACACTGTGGAATACTCTACTCTATAAATGGTGGAAACCGCATAACAATTCATCGCGTACTTTAGAAGAAGAAAGCGGCCACACATATGATACTAAAAGCGACTTTAACTTTCTAGATATATTTATACTAATAATACTTAGGCATCTAAACATCACGTAAGGACCCTTAGGAGCAGAGTAGAAAAAAAAAACCGCCCAAGTGCGAGTCGGACTCGCGCACGAAGGGTTCCGCATCTATAAAAATTAGTCTGTTGTGTGGGAGCCCGCCTTAAATAATTATTATATTTTAATTTTATTATTTATTATTAAAGTAAAAATACAACTGAGTATTTTGTGAATATTTCAAGTACCTGTTGCCATTATTGATATCGAGCAAAAAAATCGCGTTTTTTTTATGGGAGCCCCCTTAAATATTTATTTTATTTTATTTTTAGTATTTGTTGTTATAGCGGCAACAGAAATACATAATTTGTGAAAATTTCAACTGTCTAGCTATCGCGGTTCTTGAGATACAGCCTGGTGACAGACAGACGGACGGATTGACAGCGAAGTCTTATTAACAGGGTTTTTACCCCTTGGGTACGGAAACCTAAAAAGGCTGAAAGAACGCGGAACGAAAACGAAGTAATAGCGCGCGCAGGAAATGCGATGCGATGGGTTGGGGCAGGAGAGCAAGAAATTTCACGCGGATGAAGTCGTATGCAGAAGCCAGTAGAAACATATAGATTTAACAGGGGGTAAACTATAATTGCAGTCAACCGAACACAAATCTAAACTTGACGGCACGGTTGGCGCAGTGGTTAAGCGATTGACTGCTGCGCTGCGTGTCGCGGGTTCGATTCCCGCACGGAACAAATATTTGTATGACCTACATGTATTTGTTCCGAGTCTGGGTGTTTTTCTATCTATAATATGTATGTATTTACAAAAAAAAAAAAAATTGTATATAAGTAGTTTATCAGCCATCTTGTTACCATAACACAAGCATTAGGTTGCTTAGCTTGGGACAAATGGTGCTGTGTGAAATGTCCAGGGATATTATTATTATAAAACTCTGGCTTGCTACTAAAAAACTCTCAATGGCAATAAAAACATGGGTTCGATAAACCAGAAACTGATTTAGAGGCCTTTGTTACAGACTGTGGGAAAATCGCAGTCCTGACTGTCTACTGTCTACTGTAGTCACAGCTAGTGATGGGTCGAGAGAACATTCTCTGCCGGTATATGTTCTCCGATTGAAAATATTCTGCAATATATATTCCGACGGGGAATATCCTCCGAACATGGCGAATCAGAAATTGAAATAATTTAAAAGTAGTAGTTATGATGGACAGGAGACAATAAATAAAAACTACCAAAAACGCGTTGAATTACAAAATCAAAGTATGTCCACAGAATTTGTGATTTATTTATGTATTTAGAAAGAAAGAAAGAAAAAGTATTTATTGCGACTCGTACAGGATCATGAACTAAACTAAACTAAACACAGTTAAAAATAAAAATAAAACAAATTATATAAAAAAAAATAACAAAAGGAAAAATGAAACAAAGTCCTATACGAGGCCAAAAGGCTCCTATCTCAGCATGATGCTTCGACATTTAAAAAATAAATGTCGCAGCGCTGGTATTCTGATAGGGCCCATATATATTTCATTATATATTTATGCTCAACTGAAGTGAGACTGGGCTGGCCACATCTGCCGTATGCCCAATGAGTTGTGCCAAAATAACCACCACGTGGAACCCTGAATCATTTAGAAGACGTCGCGACAGATCCCGTAGAAAATGGCGGAACGAGCTGGAGTAAACAGGTCCACTTTAGCCCTGGATCGAAAGAGCTGGAAGTCATGGGGCCAACCAGTAACACAGTAAAAGACATAGGAATACAACATAATTATAATTTGAATATTAATGTGATTGATAATGTTTTGTTTTTAATGAGGTAGGTACTCGTATTTAACTTTCCTAAGATATTTTTAGACAGGGTGGCAGGTACATGACGCGTAACCTTTTAGCATGGATTCTGGGTTCATATGCATTAATATGTATTACTATTAAAATTCATCCACACAATTCCAAAAAAATATTCTCGAGAACTTAACATTCAGCAAAGTTCTCGATATGAGAATATCCTTGGGCAAATGGGCATTTACCATCACTAGTCACAGCTTTGGTAAATGGGTTGCCGACCACAGCCCGAACGCACCGTTGAATCTGTCCGTTTAACTAAACCGTTGTTTAACCAAAATTGGATCGGCGCACTCGCTATTAATGTGCTGTAATAGCAGATTGCAGATTATAATTACAGCACCTTTGATAAAACCAGCTTCGTCCGCGTGTTAACGTAAAATATACCCTATGACACTCGGTAATAGCGTAGCTTTCTATCAATGAAAGAATTATTGTAATCGGATCAGTACTTCAAGGGATTACCTCTTACAAACAAATTTACCTTTTATAATGTCTTAACTACACAACTCAAAACACATCAACACACACACACACATATCAAGATCCTCCGTGCCTAGGAAAGGATCTTGATATGTATAGGTTATACACCCATCCACGAACCAACCGTAGCAAGCGTAGCTTAAGCTTGGATCGACCCATCGATCTCGTAAGTTGGTGCCACGTTTAGCAGCAGTGTACCTAAAATACACCCACATTTCGCAAGTTATAATATTAGTTTAAATAGTAATGATTTTGTTAATAGTTGAAGCAAGCAGACAGTGCCTATCTACTTGCAAAAAAACTAAAGTAAACTCATCCTCCATGGAAAAGGGAGGAACCTTCGACCAGATGGGTATTGTGTCGTGTGGGCTACTGCCCGACGATTCATGTCGTGATGTTATATTTATACTAGTTGCGCGGTAAACTCTGCTTGCGCGACGCAGGACTTTACGTGACGTCAGTGTGAGCGTAGTTCGCATGTGGCAATGTAGATGCCGCCACAGTACCATCTACTAATTATTGTCAGAGACTGAGATTGGTAATCCAAGCCACCCGATATGTCGGTTGGTATTTATAATGAAATAAATCACACACTCCTCCATTTACGACTCACTGAACTTTATTACATCTATACTCTAACACCATACTATACCATTTAATTGCATTCTGCAATAAAAGCCTGACCCAAATTGATGCGACATGCTCTAAGTAAACGCGCTGTATATGCGTCTGTTTCGGAACACGCTGTATATGGGTCGAGTGCTTATTGGTCAGTTATTGCAGTACCCGTCAGGATGTGTGACGTCATTGAAGTGACGTCAGGTCAAGAGGTTAGCGGTATGTTTCGCAATTTCATTTTATTTTCGATTTAAAATTCGAGTGAAGTGAAATTGTATTGCGGAAATATTCGGGGTTCGTATCACTTTGTCACCCACCACCTATTGTCATCAACCACAAACAGTTTGCCCGACCTGGTGATCAAATCCAGGACCCTCTGTTCAGCAGTTGCGCTAATGGCTACCAGACCTGCACCCTAATTGCGTAACACATTTTCAATAACAATCTGCATGATATTGCTGCTGTGCGATTCTGTAAAAATCTCACCGTGAAAACTTAGATGAAGTGAGCTGTCATTCCAACTAATGCTAGGGATTGACACCATTGACAGCTAGCTCTAAGTTCACTTCACCTAACTTTTCACGGTGAGATTTTTACAGAATCGATCGACTGATCCATTGCTTCATATGTTCGAAAAATTTTACTTCTCAACAACATAAATAACGCAATGTATGTTGTTGAACTGTCAAAATAAAACCCATTGCTGCTGTGAGTGTGTCAATTACCCAGCTACATTAAAAAATTAAGCTGTATCCATGACGTTACTAATAAATAGATTACCATCCAATAATATCCGTTTCGAAACAATAGAGGTCATTTACCTCGTATCGAATTAATTCGGGTCAAGCTTTATTGCGAAATGCAATTATTTGTTCCCGTGTTGTTCGCTAAGTGAATTCATGAAGAGAGAAAATTTTATGGATTCAATAGTGGATTATTTTTTGCTTTTTCGGGTTGTGAAGAGGAGTTGTTCATAATCAGTCTGTGATGTACCCACTGTTGGGACAGAGGCCTCCTCTCGGTGCGAGGGAGTGGGCCGTTATCCACCACGTGGGTCCAGTGCGGGTTGGTAAATGTCACATGTCTTCGAATTTTTGGTCTTGGGACTTGCCGGTTTCCTCACGAGTTTTTCCTTCACCGTTCTGAGAGTATTGGTGATGTAATAATTTACACAAAGTGAAGCGTCTGACTGGGTTTGAACCTACGACCTCCGTGTTAAATTCTGTTATTCAAATGCATCAAGTTGGACTGAAAACTGACCCCAACATAGTTTCGAAAGGGATAAACAGATAATGATGTCATTGGCTTCGTCAGAAAGTGTGTGTCAAACTGACAAATTGAATAAAATAATTATAATGTATCTGCTTACAGACTGTCTACTTTAGTCTAATTATAGACTACACTTTGCCCGGGTTTTCACTCACATCCCAGGGTAACACATCCCAGATAAAGTATATTCTATCCTATAAAATTGAAATGAAAATGAAAATCCAGGTCAAACCGTCGGTTCCGGCTCGCCAGTTGTTACGGATAATCAGAAGCGCGATAGTCTGACAACCAGTCTTATTAGAGGGTATCGTGTCACCCAGTAACTGAGTTGTTCAGGCCAGATAGGCAGTCGCTCCATGTAAAATATTAGTATTCAGTTGCTTCCTATTAGACTGGAAGTCTACCCCAACATAATTGCGTAAAGGCTCGGCAGACGAAGTGTTTAAGCTTTTACAAACCTTGTGTAAGGAATCCCCATAAATAATACTATAAAGGCTAGCTCTATACGAAACATTCTCCATCTTGCAGGTAACAACACGCATCGTATAAATAACTTACTGCCGTCGCAAACTTGTGTCCTACTTTAGGTACCTACTTTATTATGTATCTCTGTATTTAGAACACGCAGAGCTATGTCACAGAATATGACAGAAGGTTGGCGCTATACAACGAGCGAAAACAAACGCACGCACATATAGAAGTGTACTTAGAGGCTCATTTTCTTTGGTTGATAGGGTTCATATATGGGGTGTGGGAGATTTTTGGAACACACAGGGCCCGTATTCGGGGAAGTGTTTTCATGAGTCGATAGGGAAGGATTGCGTTATACGGAGAACCTGCACCGCTCGTTTGGCTGTTCCTTTGAATGCTCATTTTCATTGGGTGTGGATCTCCACACGGTTTTTACTGACCGATGAATTTCATTGATCGCTACACCCGTTGAGCGCTGCGGGGATTCCCCGCAGACGGTTAACCACCCTCGTTATCGACTTATGACTTCCATTAGTTATTACTCCGCCTACGGGGAGCATGCTGTATATCGACCAAGTTATTTTAAATGAGCCATATGGTGGCCTCATCAAAATGCCGGTCGCAAGTGCGCTTGCACTCGCAGTAAGAGAAGCGTGTCTATTTGTACTGAACTTCTGTACCTATCTGTTTTGTGACTATGCTCTATATATTTACGCAGATTCAAAATGTGTCGCAAAGGATGAGGAAACCTCTTGAGACTGTGTTACTGTCTACGAATGAAGTTAACGCTGGCTCACGAAACTAGTGTCGTGAACTTCCAAACTGTATTGGAAGTGAAAATCTAGGAGACAAAGACACGATAGAATAGGTTACTGCATCATTATAGAAGATAGCGCTCCTCTGTAAAGTTCACATGGAAACTCACTCAAGTGAGCGCACACAATTCGAAAGCGAACTCATTTGTTTTTAAAGTAAATCATCGCGAATTCACAACGAGACACCGTTCGAATTTCGAAGTGATGTTCAAAGAATATAAAACAAATTTTATGAACGAGAGTAACAAACTATTACCATACTTTGGACCAATACTATTAAAGAAGATTAATATTAAAATGAATTTAGCTATTGCTTCGAAATAGCTCGCGTCGCCAGCGTAGTGTAGTAGGAGCTACGTCGTAGCAAATAGCGTAGTTTTGTAGGAGCTACGTCGTAGCGAATGAAAATGAGCTTTTTAAACAAAAGTAGGTAGGGTAGGTTGGTTTTTTAGTAAAATTTTTGAGAAATTAATTTTAGAACAAATGCAAAGATTTTTTAATAAACACAAATTATTACATGGCAAACAGTTCGGTTTTACAAGGGGTCGTTCAACTACTGATGCCGGTGTTGAACTTTTAGGACATATTTATAATGCATGGGAAAATAAATGCGATGCCTTGGGCATCTTTTGTGATTTGTCCAAGGCATTCGATTGCGTTCTTCACGAAACGTTAATCAGGAAACTCCGCCACTACGGAATTCGGAACAATGCTCTGAATCTTCTTACTTCATACTTGAGTAACAGGATTCAGAGCGTTGTCGTTAATGGAAAAAGATCTCCCGGATCTATAGTAACAATGGGAGTCCCACAGGGCTCAATTCTTGGTCCTTTCTTGTTTCTTATTTATATAAATGACTTGCCGTACCTCATAAAGGATAATCATGATATAGTGTTGTTTGCCGATGACACTTCACTTTTATTTAAACTTAAACGTCAGCAGCTGGTTACTGACGATGTAAATAGCGCGATCTCTAAAGTAGTCCACTGGTTCAATGTTAATAATTTACTTTTAAACGAGAAAAAAACTAAATGCATTAAGTTTACGCTACCTCACGTTAGGCAGGTGAAAACGAATGTGTTGATAAAGGGCGAAGAATTGAATCCTGAAGACAGCACAGTATTCTTGGGCATAACTTTGGATGCTAAGCTTCAGTGGGGTCCACATATAGATAAATTGTCAAAAAAGCTAAGTTCCGCAGCATACGCTGTTAGAAAAATTCGTAATTTAACTGATATAGAGACAGCCCGCTTAGTGTACTTTAGCTATTTTCATAGTGTAATGTCGTACGGTATTCTATTGTGGGGAAATGCCGCCGATATTCAGACTATCTTTGTTTTGCAGAAGCGAGCTGTTCGATCAATTTATAAATTAAGTCCGAGACACTCGCTCAGAGACAAATTTAAAGAGATTAATGTTATGACTGTGCCTTCTCAATATATTTATGAAAATCTTTTATATGCCCATAGAAACATAAAATTGTTTAAAAAATACAGTGATATCCATGATATAAATACTAGGAACAAACACAAATTTGTTGTACCTATAACAAGGCTCAAGAAAATAGGTGGCTCGTTCAGATGCCAATGTATACGCTTTTACAATAAAGTTCCAAGCCCCGTTCAAGATCTAAGCCTTAATAAATTCAAATCATTCATTAAACGTAAGTTGTGCCAGAAAGCCTTTTATACCGTTAAGGATTATATCGAGGACAAAAAGGCTTGGGATTGAGATGCTTCCAATTTTTTACCTATGTAGTGTTCTTATTTTTCTGTTTTGTTGTTGTTTTTCTTTTTTATATACACTTTGACATCAATGAATTCTATATATAAGTACTGTGACATTTGCTTACTTTGTAAAGTATTCTATTATTTTAATTATTGTGAATGTGAATACTATGTGGGTCACTTTATTTTTATTATATTTTATTTTTCTCTCTGTTCTCTTAGTTTTGTCATGGTCTGGCAGTTTGAGTAATTAATGCGGCCTACCCAAATGTCCTTTCTTTGGTATTGTTCGTCGAATCGTCGAGCTCCTTAAGTTTTGAGTTGAGCTGCACTGATTTCTGACAAATGCGTGCACTGACTGGACAGGTCCTCTCAATCTGTGTGGTTCTTTCCTCAAAAGACCATCTCAGACATCGACCTGCATGGTCTTCATATGATCTGACCAAGATTATGTCTGGACTTTAAAAGAGACTGTGACCTCTGAGTTTGTTTCGGCCTTTCTTCTCAGAGTAGTCAGATAGGAAACGCCGACCTCATCTAGTTTTAAAATATGATTGACGTGTAAAAGTGTTTGTACAAACCTACTTACAAAAAAAAAAAAAAAAAAAAAAAAAAAAAAAAAAAAAAAAAAAAAAAAAAAAAAAAAAAAAAAAAAAAACACGGAAACATGAAAATGAGCTTTTTGACGGCACGGTTGGCGCAGTGGTTAAGCGATTGACTGCTGCGCTGCGTGTCGCGGGTTCGATTCCCGCACGGAACAAATATTTGTATGACCTACAATTAGTTGTTCCGGGTCTGGCTGTTTGTGTATGTGAGTTTATGTGTCTGTAAACGCACCCACGACACAGAAGAAATTCCTAGTGTGGGGCAACGTTTTTTTTTAAAAAAAAATAAAAAAAAAACAGTCTGGAATCGCCACAAGCAGTGAGTCAGTATGGTGACAGAATGGTGATCAATGCTCGTTCTTTCTCTGAATAAAAAGAGGCTGTTGCCTTGCACATATAATCAGCCTTTATCGTTCCAACTGCTGGCACACTGGTCACCTTTCTGTGAGACGTTGTGGGATCCACCAGTGCGGATTAGTGTGCCCTGCAGCGAGACAGTAATTACAAGCTGAAATTATTATATGTAGGTCTATTCGAAACAAAAGAATTTCATAAGCCTATTGTGATAACTGTAGAGATAACAAAACAATAATGATAATTTTGTGTGAAATTCCATTCTTTATCTTTGAATGAATCTTTAGACAATAAACGTTAAATTTTAATGTATTGTATTCAGTGGTTTTATTGTCTTTCGGCTTTAAATGGCACTTTGAGATACATTTCGGTGAATTCAGTTGGATTTTATAATGAGCATTATCCAATTGGACAAGAGTAGCAAGTAACAGAGACACATGGCAATCTCTGGAGGAGGCCTTCACCTCAGAGGGATTTTTGCACAAAATTAACTTATCACACGGGTAGAAATTTATTGAATAATTTATAATTGAACTACTTATGCTAATTTATTATTAATTTAAAAAAATATTTGATTTGATTTGATCTGAATTAACTTTAATGGATGCAATAAGATGTTTATAATTTTTGAGTAGTTTAATTTATTTTCAATTTAATTTTCAATTTAATTTTCAAATTTTATTTTAATTTTTTTACTTTTTAATGTTTATATTTCTATTTACCCATTATTTTAAATTCATTGGCAAGAAATAAAAGGCGTTTTTATTTTATTTTTTTATATATATTTTTTTTATTTATTATCCAATTGACTGTAAAGAACTACCTAACTTAAGTATAATATAATTTTTCCAACTTTTTTTTCATGATTTTTCCAATGCCAGATAATTTTATCCGAGATTTTGAATTTTTGACAGTTCTTCCGTACAAAATCTGTCAGACGTCAATTTTATTCCACGAATAGAATTATCCGTCGATTGAAGAATCAGCCCTTATTTGTATAATAGTAAATCCATTTATACATAGCATTAAACCACTATCGTAATTATTAAACTCGCATGTATCTGCATTAAAGTAAAGCATGGCAATACTAAAAGCGTACTTGCGCCAAAAAAAATTACAGGTTCTGCAAAATCTGTAAAATTATAAAATGAATGCCTTGCTTATCTCGTGGTCGCACGTGCAGCTGCTGAGTGTCCTGGGTTTGATACCTAGGTCTGGCAAAGTGTCATTGGGTGTACTATTTAAAATATCATACCTAATTAATGACACTTGGCACTTTAACACGGGATTTTTAACTCAAGAAATGTTCCGCTAACTCTATCTACCTACCCCATTAAGAAAACCAGGCGTGATTTTATATTTTTTGATTAAGTATCTTCACTCCACCATAATGGATCTAGCGATGATTATACACTTTTAACTAAAGCGGTATAGGAGTTTATAAAAATGTCCAGTCATTCCTGCAGTATAAAAACCGGCCAAGTGCGAGTCGGACTCGCGCACCGAGGGTTCCGTACAATTACAATAAATTTACGATTTATGACGTATTAAAAAAATACCTACTAGATCTCGTTCAAACCAATTTTCGGTGGAAGTTCACATGGTAATGTACATCATATATTTTTTTTAGTTTTATCATTCCCTTATTTTAGAAGTTATAGGGGGGGGGGGACATTTTACTACTTTGGAAGTGCCTCTCGCGAAAAACTATTCAGTTTAGAAAAAAAAATATATTAGAAACCTCAACATCATTTTTAAAGACCTATCCATAGATACCCCCCACGTTGATGAAAACAAATTGTTGAGTTTCAGTTCTAAGTATGGGGAACCCCCAAAATTTATTGTTTTTTTTTCTATTTTTGTGTGAAAATCTTAATGCGGTTCACAGAATACATCTACTTACCAAGTTTCAACAGTATAGTTCTTATAGTTTCGAAAAAAAGTGGCTGTGACATACGGACTGACAGACAGACAGACAAACATGACGAATCCATAAGGGTTCCGTTTTTGCCATTTGGCTACGGAACCCTAAAAATCGCAGGCCAAGAGCAGTAGGTAGGTATGGTCGAAATGCAAGTACGTTCTGACACGTGGAATGAGAGAAGGCACATTTACTACACGTATTTGGTACATACCAAATACGTGTAGTAAATGTAGAAATGGAACGTGATGATGAATACATGACTGTGTGAAAGAGATAAATGCAAAGGCGTGAGTGAGACAGCAAATATATTATGGTGCTTTACAACTTTTGGCAACAATTGCCGGTAATTTATTGCCTAGCCGCGCCCGCGGTTTCACCCGCATAAGTTTCGATCCTGTGCGAATATCGGGATAAAAAGTATCCTATGTGTTAATTCTAGTTATAAACTATCTGTGTGCCAAATTTCATTCGAATCCGTTGAGTAGTTTTGGCTTGAAAGTGTAACAAACATCCATCCATCCATAATATATATAAGTAGGAAGTAGGATAATTGGACCTAGTTTAGCAGAAAGGACTTAACCCATATTCTTCCGAATAACTCGAAAATTACGTTAGTGTATGTAATACAACTTGACTCATAAAAATATTAATATACATATTTGCCCATAAGTTACAATATTTCTAAATATTCCATATACAATACATACACACATACATATTCATTATAGCAATACACACCTAAACTTAAAACCTCATAACTCAAAAATTACTTTTTGTGGCTTGAGTCCTTTCTGCTAAACTACGTCCAATTTTCCCACTGTTGGTACACAGGTCCCCTAACTGGAGAGGGGGTGGGCTGTAATCTACCACGCGTGCCCAGTGCGCATTGGAAATTTTTGGTTCTAGGACATGTCAGTTTCCTCGCGATGTTTTCGTCCACCGTTTTGAGAGCAATGCTGATGAAATAATTAACACAAAGTAAAGCGCCTGTCTGGGTTTGAACTCACGTCCTACAATTCGAAAATCGGAACCGTAAACTTACCACAAAGCCACCCCACTGCTCTCCTTCTTACTAAGATTGAAACTATCTGACTGTCGTTTTATGACGTGCAAATGCACATTCACACACACATTCGACCTTAAGGTGACAAAGAAATTACGAGTTCGGCTACACACTATTGTACCTAACGTATGTTGTTTTATTTTTTACCCGAAATATTTTTCTACTACTTATCACAATGAACTTATCCCTATTGTCTACGTTTCTTTTTTACTTTTCCTTTCGCAGGTCTGCTGGAAGAAATTTCTTAAGAAATAAGTACCTTTGTACTCATATTATAACTATGTCATATCCAAATGTATTTTACTGTGTGTACAGTCACGAGCACCAATATGTCAACACTTAGCAACTTTCAATTGCGATTTTTTCGTGAAATAAGGAATGCAACGTGGAAATACGACACATTACATAAACATATGGGTTAGAAAATGCTATGTTCGTAACAACATAAATTTTCATAAAAAAATAAAGGAGTAAATCGCTTTTGAATAAAACCGAGTGTATACATACTTTTGCTCGTGACTGTACATAATTAATAAAATAAATTAATAAATGAATCTGCCCAGCCTTTTGCCAAGTGTGTAGGGGTCGGCTTCCAGTCTTACCGGTTACAGCTGAAAACCTCCACAACCCAGCTACTAGTTAATACGATACCCCCGTTGTCGTTCTTATTGTATCTTGCTAAGTTTGTTTGTGTATTACCTATCACAAACATAGACAAAAAAGTATGTTTACAATATCGTGTCTAAAATCTAGTTCTTACACAAAAAATTTCAATATCACGTCAAAATATAAATATTTACTCAGGACCAGAGTAAAATAAATATCTACTGTGACATAAAACCTAACCCTTTTTGCGTTGTAAGGATTCTGAATTTTAAAACCTTATTAGGTAGGTTTGATTTACAGCAAAAGTTAAGGTCAAAATTAAATTAGGATACAGAATAATGTTTAAGGGTGCAGGCACACCAAAAGTTAGGTAGCTAAATTTGAATCGCGACATAATTATTCGCCAAAAATGCAAACAAATATGAGTGTGTACCTTTAAAAGTATATCTAAATGTATATATAACTAACTAAAGGTGACTGACTGACATAGTGATCTATCAACGCACAGCCCAAACCACTGGACGGATCGGGCTGAAATTTGGCATGCAGGTAGATGTTATGACGTAGGCATCCGCTAAGAAAGGATTTTGATCAATTCTACCCCTAAGGGGATAACATAGGGGATGAAAGTTTGTATGGAACTTTGTCAAACTATACTTCTTAACGCGAGCGAAGCTGCGGGCAAAAGCTAGTTAATAATAAAACCAAGCTGGTGAAGTCGGAGGCACACAAAGATTTGTGGGTCGTGGGTTACAGTTATCTGTTGCCACTTCTGCAAGGATGGGTATGGCCCTATAGTTGCAGGCGAAATCCCGCCGCTGGCCGGAGATGGAAATCAACCTAAGTTCAGTGCTGTGCTGTACGGTGACGTCACAGGGGCATAAAACGGCACGGCCGTCCGACTTGCTTCAACTGGTCTTGCTTCGACCGGTGGCGAAGCGTCGTAGGTGTCCTCGGTCCGAAGGTAGCCAGACGCGGAGCTGTTGCCGACGAAGGCTTAGTGTAAAATGAAACGCTAAATCGGGATTTCTACTTAAACTTAGTTGGCACTTATTAACTTCGTAGGTAGTAAATTTAAAAAAAAAAAGGTTTATCCCACCCGTACGCAAAATACGCGCATTGTCGTGGAGTTGCGGACACCAGCCCGTTTTACCTATTACCTAGGGCGCAAAGCGGTACGTGCACTCTCACATCAGTCTAGAAGCGACTCACGTGGACTCCCGTCAGCTGCGCGGGCGCGATCTCGCTCACATCATTCGTTCCATGCGAACACTCGCCCCGCACCGCACGTACCTACCCAGCGCGTTCCAAGTCGTACACAAACAAAGAACAAAGCTTATAACAAGGTTTATAGTGTATTTGTCTTTTAGCATTAGAACCATAAACAAAACATGATTATTCATGTAACATTCTGTTACAATGGATGCGGAAGGCGGAGGACAGGGTGCTGTGGCGCAGCCTGGAAGAGACTTATAGAACAGTGGACTGCGATAGGCTGAGGTGATTGATTCAGAAAGATTCATGTGTATAATTATATTATTAATATTTAAATTAGATATAGCACAGTACGCTCGATGTTTTGTGGAACAGGGTCAGGTAGCTCGGTAGTTGTTTAATAAAAACCTTCGACCTACAGTAGAATTACAGCATAGTATTACTAATTATATCTACGTGGTTTGAATACAGATTTAAATCAAGCATGTGTAATTGCCTTTATTAAATTATGAATATCTTTGTTGTCTTTCAATTAATATTGGATTTACATCGAAACCGTAACACGTAGTAGATACGTCACCAAAAGCGTTCGTAATCAGTTTTATGATCGCTAAGGCTAATAAAATAAATTGATTACCTTTTTTCATTTGATTTATTAAATAAAATTCAATTACTTAATTACCCATTTAACGTTTTAGAGCCAAGCCCAGACATGCAAGGATTTACTAATGAGTGGACGAGCATAAACATAACACCATAACATCACGCCTCTAATTCCTAAAGGGTTTGGCAGATATGTACATATAGTACACCCACATGTCGCCAGTTATATTATAACCTGGTTATAACTAACTTCTACCTGCGAGTTCGTCCGCGTGAAATTCTTGTCCCACGACACACCGCGTCGCATCGCATCGCCCACCCACGCTATAACTTCGTTTTCACTTAGCGGTCTTTCTGTCTTTTTCTTTCTGCTCGCCTCCTAAGAGTCGTAGCGTGTTGTTACATATCCTATACCTTCTTCAAAAATTGGGCTATAAAATACAAAAACATTTTTTCAAATCTGACTGGTAATTCCAGAGATTAGCGCGTTCAAACAAACAAACAAACTCTTCAGCTTTATTATAAGTTAGTTATAAGAAGATAGAAAGGTTTTAAGGGCTAGCCCATTGCAATCAACCAGGTACAAGGCTTGACACCAGGCTGTTACTGAAAAATGGTAGGTATGGTAGGTATAAAAATGGTAGGAGGTATGAGGAACATGGTGTAAAGTTCACTCATCCTCCATAGAAAAGGGAGGATCCTCCGACCAGACCAGAAAGGGTGTTGTGTCTGGTGGGCAACTGCCCAACGATTGATGTTGGACTAATTACGCGGTAAACTTTGCTTGCGAGATGCAGGATTTGCGTGACCTCAGTATGACGCGTTGTTCGCATGTGGCGTTGTAGATACCGCTACACCCGATAACATTTTGCCTGGCCCGAGAATCGAACTCAGGACCTCATGCTCAGCAGTAACGCGACCATTAGAACAACGAAGCAGTCCTCATTTAATTTTATAAATATAATTAAATTACATAATTACTAATTTAACATTTTAGAGCTATGCCCAGACGCGGTAGGAATTGCTAATGAGTCGACCAGCTATTTGTTCTAAAAGCTAAATGTCGGTACATTGGCGATAAGCCAACAGCTACATTTATAGCTAAGATTCAGTTAAGATATCGCCACCTCAAATTAGGTACCAGCTATATAATAAACGTCGCTGCGAAATTCGAACCGTGTCTCGTTGTGAATCCGCGATGATTTACTTTAAAAACAAATGAGTTCGCTTTCGAATTGTGGGCGCTCACTTGAGTGAGGTGAGCAGTGAACTTTACAGAATAGCATTAAGCTCTTAAAGTCGTAATTTTGAATATTAGGTCCATACTTAAATAAGACGGCCTTGTGGCTAAGTAATAACAGCCGCACGGGTCAATTGATCAGGTTAAGCTACGCTTGTCACGGTTGGTCCGAGGATGAGTGACAATCTTTACATACCAAGACCCCTCCGTGCCTCGGAAAGCACGTTAATCCGGTCCCGGCTGTCATTCGTGGGTCTTTGACAGTCGTTACGACTCGTCAGAAGCTCGCAAATCTGACAACCAGTCTTACCAAGGGGTATCGTATTACCCAGTAACTGGATTGTGGAGGTCAGATAGGCAGTCGCTCCATGTAAAATACTGGTATTCAGCTGCATCCGGTTAAACTAGAAACCGACCCCAACATAGTTGGGAAAAGGCTAGACAGATGATGACGCAAATAAGACGGTTTATTATCAAACGCTCAAACTAAATAACGACGTTATAAATGATATCTAAACTGATTTTCATAATTTGCAAGGATTTAATAGAGTTAATTTCGTATTCAAGTTGTCTTAGTATTAATTGAATCATGACTTTGATTAAGTATTTCACATAATCCAGTCTATGATGTTCCCTCTGCTGAGAACAGACACAGGCCTCCTCTCGGTAAGAGGGAGAGGAGAGAGGGTAGTGCGGGTTGGTTGATGTCAAAATCAAAATATTTTATTTCACATAAACCTACATGGGCACTTATGAAATGTCAAAAGCTATGTGTATGGTTCCAATTGGTCGTTTCCTACGAAGAAGAGCCGGCAAGAAACTCCTCGGTTACTCTCTTAGAAATAATTGGCTTTTACAATGTTTTCAAATTACAGTTTTTATGGGAGGGCAGCGTAGGCCTGTCAACAAGTACCAGGTAAGATGATGTATACCATCTGTTGATGGAATGTGTTCAATTTAATGCAGAGAGAGAGGAATTATTTGAAAAATTGGATCTGGACAAATTGCAGGTCGGAATCATGAATTCTATACTTTCAAACCCTAACAGTGAAGGAGCTTGTCTTCTGTTTAAACTATTATCATCTTAAGTTAAGCTAATGATGTATAACTAGTCAATAAGATTAATCGGACTGACATATACATATAGTATAAAAGTCCAAAAGAAAAATAGAATTAAAAAAATTAAAAAAAAGTACCAGGTACTTGTCACGTGTCTTCGATTTACTTTTTGGTTTTAAGTAATGCCGGTTTCCTCACGATGTTTTCCTTCACCGTTTTGACTACCGATGTAGAACTTAATCATTGCTAATAATTATCATTATCGAAAAATTGTTGTTTCGCTTCTTATTTTTTTTTTTTATATTATTCTTTAGTTTTTGCAGTACCCTGCTGTGTCCGTGATTGCACCTAAAAAACTCGTAACATAATAATATCCCTGGACATTTCACACAGCACCATTTGTCCCAAGCTAAGCAACCTAATGCTTGTGTTATGGTAACAAGATGGCTGATAAACTACTTATATACATTTTTTTTTTTTGTAAATACATACGTATTATAGATAGAAAAACACCCAGACTCGGAACAAATACATGTAGGTCATACAAATATTTGTTCCGTGCGGGAATCGAACCCGCGACACGCAGCGCAGCAGTCAATCGCTTAACCACTGCGCCAACCGTGCCGTCAACAAACATCTTATTAACAAAATAAGTGCTCATGCACACGATCGGCACGTGTCGGCTGCAGTTGGCTCAACCGTTGACGCGTGCCACTCGTTTGTATGAGCACTAACTTTTCTTAATAAGATGTTACTATGTTGTTATAACAAGATTCTAACACAAGGTGGACCGACGACCTTGTGAAGGCCGCGGGAACCCGTTGGAAGCGAGATGCACAGAACCGGTCGAAGTGGAGGTGCTTGGGGGTGCCTTATGTCCAGCAGTGGACGTCTTTCGGCTGAAATGATGATGGTGATGTTGTTATAATATCGCGCAATTCTATAAACGTTACCCAATATTGACCCAACAATAACTTGTTATACGTATTGAAAAATCCTGCTTGTTCTCCTTCATAACCATAAACACAATGATCCCAATACCATTTCCCGAGGAACCTAAATCCCATCCAGTTTCAGACACTCTTGCCCAAACCCGAGCAACATTCGTAGAATACTAATCTCACTTATATTTTTCTTTTCCCTTCATTTAATGAAGGCAAAACATTAACTTTGGCTATTGGATAAAATATATTCTGCTGTACGGCCATTGTATTTCCCTTATTACTGCTTAATGGTCGAAGACCCTAGAGTAGTGAGATAATGGAGTAATACATGAATAAAATCACGCCTTCTTCCTAGGCCGAAACTACTGAACTCCACCTGGCTACGATCCTTAGATACTCCTTTTTGAGTAATAATGTGGTAAAATACTGTGTGTGTGTCACTGAGACTGCTGTCAATCTTAAAAGATGTAGACACGACGCTAATGAATGAAGGGTAAACATTTTTTGTGACAGACAGTATGTTCATATTGACAGACTGAAAATAGCGCAGTAGTATCGCTCTCACAGAGAAAAGGCCCGTGTCCCAGCAGTAGAACGGTATTTGTCAGAATTTGGTACATTATAATTGGTCATAAGATTAGTTTGATTAGCTATGATGATCAGTCTGTCGTCCGCCGAATCCTTTTGCCAATTTCAATCTACTGAGTGATCGATGACAGTAAAATCGGATTCACTCGTGTCACTATACCGTTCTTAAAATTACGTATAATTTATGTAATTATTATTTCCTAGCTTTTAATGTATTACAAACTCAAGTTTTTAGGTAAAAAGTGGATAATTTTTTTTTGGCCTCAAGTGACATTTTTTTTCTGACTACATATTATCATTATTTTTTTACTGAAAGCCGATTAAATTAAATGCCTAGGTACTCCATCCACTACCTCCTCCACGTCACAGACGATCAGCCCACGTACCCAATGGCAGTTACGCAACGTTGTCGGGTCTAATTGACCCCGGCACTGCCTTGTTTTCGTTTTATTGTTACAGATACACACGGGTATAAATGACCATAGCTAGGGTCACTGAAGGACTATTGTCGGTGTTCAAAGTTCTTTATGGGGTCATAAAAAGGTATGAAGGTAAGTTTAGGTTTTATGTCTTTATTTTTGTATAGGGTCTTGGTTAAAGTCGAAGATATGTGACGTCTAAAAACGCCGCACTGGGCCCGTGTGGTAGACTACGGCCCACTCCCTCACAGAGAGTGACAGCCATGTGAACATAACCCAGCATTACATGAATATGTAAGCTGCCACGCCCTTTATGCCTGGATGCTTTTATTTAGGTATTAAGTTTTAGTTTACATTTTTCATTTTCAGTTATTATTTTACCTCCATAAAAAGAACTGTGAGTGTATGTTTGTATTTTGATATCGAAGTCAAAGAGCGTAAAGGCTGTTTTAGCACAGTTTGAAGTTTCAGACGCACTGAAAAACATATGCCATCCTCATTTGGTTAATATCCCGTTAAGTTGCAATAAGCGTTTCTCCTCAACCTTTATTATGCATACAGCCAAAGTGTGGAAACGCCTTTCCAAAGCCTCAAAAGACAAGAAGTCAATGCACAGCATGCAGAGAAAATTGACACTTGATTGCCACCATTACAA
Organism: Apamea crenata; assembly: GCA_949629185.1. Taxonomy (NCBI): domain Eukaryota; kingdom Metazoa; phylum Arthropoda; class Insecta; order Lepidoptera; family Noctuidae; genus Apamea; species Apamea crenata. The sequence continues at coordinate 4,357,258 of OX451380.1, read as the reverse complement.
CGAGTTACGAATGAAAATTGCATGCAAATCGTGAACTCAATTCAACTATCATGGAAGTTCATTCCGAACTGGGATATGTATGTTAGTGGTAATACGAGAATGTTCACGTTGAATCTAGTCAGAAAGTCTGGCAACTAGTCTTAGCTATATTATCGTATAGGTGAAGGGCGGGCGTTTTTGGGGGACTGTCTTTTGTAATTTTGACGTTCAAAAAGTGCTGATTCTCAGCCTAATTTGAATAAATGACTTTTGATTTTGATTTTATCAAGGGATACCAGTAACTGGGTTGCGGAGATCAGATGGATAGTGGCTTCATGTAAAATAGTATTTTACATTGAGAAGCTCGAGAATCTCGATGAAGTATATTTAAAATCGGTTCACAATTGGCTACATTACAACAGCCGTACAGGTCGATCGGTCAGGCTAAGCTACGCTTACCGCGGTTGGTCTGTGGATGGGTGACTATCTTTACATACCGAGACCGCTCCGTGCCTCGGAAAGCACGTTAAGCCGTTGGTCCCGGCTGTCATTCGTGGATCTCTGACAGTCGTTACGGGTAGTCAGGAGCCCGAAAGTCTGACAACCAGTCTTACCAAGGGGTATCGTATTACCCAGTAACTGGGTTGTGGAGGTCAGATAGGCAGTCACTCCATGTAAAATACTGGTATTCAGCTGCATGTAGCTGGACTGGATGCCGAGTCCAACATAGTTGGGAAAAGGCTAGGCAAATGATGGTGAATTGGGGAAGGTAATTTATTTATTTTATTTATTTATTTGGTTAGCCAACAATTGTTTACACAACACTTATATTAAGTTCAATTGTATGCCTACATTAACAAGTGTAACAATTACTTATAGACTAACACCACATACACAGTTTTTGGTTAAGCAATTAAAATAATCATAACAATGAACATACATAAAAAATACATTTAACGAACATATAACCTCCTTTTTTGAAGACAATGAAAAGAAAACTGAAAGAGAAATAAAAATTACGAGTACACGATTTTACTAACTGAAATAAAATTCACATCAAAATATTCATATAAAGATAATTATTATCTTATCTGGGTCACATTTTAATGCATTCAACATTGGCAATACATTTTCGATTGTCGACGAAATATTTTTAATAAATTGGTGTTTTTAATAGCTCTGTACGCTTCATTAGCTTTTTGTTTCGAGCTCAGCTCCAGGCGGAGCTTAATATTCATACAATAATATAAACCTGTACGTAATTGTTCTACAGCAGGACAAAGGCCTGTTCTCGTACAGAGATGGAGCGAGCATTGATCACCACGCTTGCTCTGTGTGCGTTAGTGATTCCAGAGTATTAAGTCCAGATACACTGTGGCGGGTCGAGATTGAATACGTTGATGAGTATCTTGGTCAAATAGTCTCTTTCAAGGCAAGACAAAGCAAAGACATTGCAAGACGCACCGAAAATGCCTGGAACAACTATTGGGCCATGACAGATAATGACATAATGAAGGGTGATATTCCGTTGTCCGTTAAGAAGAGACATACATCCCATCCTCACATATGGTGGACATACATGGTCTTTGAAAAATTAGCAGAGGTCCACCCTCGAGGTTTGCCAGAGGGCTATGGTACGGAGTATTCTGGGTATCAAAGTAACAGACCGGGTTAGGAATACGGCGATCCGTTCCATCACAAAGATATCTGATGTCACTTCGAAAGCTGTCACGGTAAAATGGAATTGGGCTGGGATATATCTGCCGCATGTCAGACGACCAATGGGTCCCTCTTAATAGCAAGCGACATTGCGGCAGGCCCAGACGGAGATGGTGGGATGAGCTGGACTCCTTCAACAAGAACTGGTCCTCAGAAGCTTTAAACAGAAAGAAGTGGAAAGAGAGTACAGAGGCCTTTGGGCTTCAGTGTGACATCACAGAAAGAAAGAAAGAAAAAGTATTTATTGCGACACACACACACAAACAGATTTTATAATAATAATAACCGTAAATTAACCCGGGATTTTTCCCACCTGGAATTATTCCAGGTGGGAAAAATCCCGGGTTAATTCAACAGTCTTAAAGTTCACTTGGAACCTCACATACTCGTATGGCCGATTCCTATAATTTACGGACCGTTATTACATAGTTAAAATGAATACTTGTATCTTGATCAATAATGAAGTATCATTGCTTTGCATAGTAGACGTCAAACGGGGTGAATAGGGATGCAGGGGTGAATCGGGACAAAACTTTAAAATGGATTTTAACGTTGAAATAACACAGTTTGTTGCCTGAGAATACCCTAATATGTTTACTGCTTTTTAATTAAAGATTAAGTGTCCTTGTTAGCAACAAACTATATTATTTTAAAGTACAAATCAATTTTAAAGTTTCGTCCCGATTCACCTCTGCATCCCTATTCACCCCGTTTTACTGTACTTCGATTTAGTGGGGCAGATTAATCTGTGATTTACAATCCGTTTCCTTCCAGAAACAAAAATAGGAAATAAGAATTTCCAAACAATTATTTTTGTAGGCACTTTTATACTAAGGTGCCAACCCTGTGGGGCGGAATCAAGCAAGATTTTAGAGTAGTGGAATCTGCCCCACCAAATCGAATTAGTAGGGAAAATTCTACTGCATGATTCCAGTGAGGCGGCTCGGTGGGGCAAAGTGGAATGATTCCATTTTATGGACATGGACGTCCACGGTAACATCGTGACGTTAGAAATAATAAAAGCGCAGGATTGAACATTTGCGAAACGATTATGCCGAAATAAAAATTCAAGGTTGTCGAAAGTAGTAAAAACCAAACGCTTTTGAAATTCAAAACAGAGCCAAGATGGCCGATTCTTTAACAGGATTGAGTCAATATAATCTTCAGTGCAAAATTAATGACTGTTTACAGTGTTTACCCTTTTGACGTCGAAGACAATCGTGGAAATTGAGACGAAGCGGTCTCAAGTGAAAAGGTTTATATAGATTTGAGCGGAATATTAGCTTGTATTGGAAGCGAATAATTTTGACAAAGGAGTATTGTTTTCGTTGTGAAAGTTGAATTTCAATTAGAATATTAACAACTATTTCGTTATTTTAGCCCAGCATGGGTCTTAATTTGGAAATCAAAGAAAAGGCTTTAGCAGCAGCTGATGGAATTTAATTAACAATAACATTTTCCGATATTAAAAAGGCTCAATTTCAATACAGTTCTAGCGCTGGAAATAGGAAGGAATTTTCTAGTAGAATTTTTACGCTTTTTACGTAGTACTAGCAGCGCCCCGCGATTTCACCCGCATAAGTTTCGACCCCTGGGGAATATCGAGATAAAAAGTATCCTTTAGTTAATCCTGGTTATAAACCATCTGTGTGCCAAATTTCATCCAAATCCGTTCAGTAGTTTTTGCGTGAAAGAGTAACAAACATCCTCCATCCATCCATACAAACTTTCACGTTTATAATATTAGTAAGAATAGGAAGTAGGATAGTTGGATTAATTAGCATCTTTCAGCGACTTTTTCCGCGTGGAAGTTAACTATACTTTAATAAAATTCCTTTTGGCAATCCACTATAGTCTACCCAATGGACATCAGCTTTTTTAAATCAGATCATTATTTGCAGAAATCTTTTACAAACACGCAATCAATTTCACTTGTTTTTTAGTTTAGGTATAATTTTAGATTCTCATTATAATTATTGCTGAAAAATCACGGCTTATATTATTATCGGCTTAACGAAGCGTTAATATCTACTGTAGTGGGCATTAACATAGTCAACATTATGTTGACAATGGTACACAAAACCAACTAAATGCGTAAAGTACTAGAGCGGCATAACTCGATTACAAAGCCCAAGTCTAGCACAAAATTGTGTGTCGACAATCTGCCAATATGCACGCCAGTTTACTCATGAATAATTAAACCCGTTCACTGCATCTCCTAGCTATGTATGTGCGCCTAGTACTTTAACCTGTATAGTCGTTCATTCGTGTAGCTAAATTTCGGCCTCATTATTGTCACACTAATATTATAAAGGCGAAAGTTTGTTAGAGTGTGTGTTTGTATGTTTGTTACTTCTTCACGCTCAAACGGCTGGACTAATGTTGATGAAATTTGGTACACAGCTAGTTTATAACCTGGATTAACACATAGGATTCTTTTTATCCCGATATTCCCTAGGGATCGAAATTTATGCCGGTGAAACCGCGGAGCGCAGCTAGTTAGATATAATTTTCCACTTGCTAATATATGAGTACGCTGCTGTTAAGGGAATGATTCTAGCCATTACACTAAGCAGCGCAGCGGGGTATTTGCGTAACACAGTAATAATAGCAATAAGGGTTTTCATTTTGACAGCTCAACAACATTCATTGCGTTATTTACGTTGTTGAGCAGACGAAGTTTTGAAGCAATGGATAAACAATATTCTTCACAATGATTGAGGTTGATGGTGTGTTAAGCAATTAGCCTGCTGTTTAACAATGAATTCCATATTCGATTAGAATGGAATGGAACAGAATGGAATAAACGTTTATTGTCTCCAGCATTATAACTGGTAGTAATACAAAAATAAAATACCGGAAGCAAAAGGTTTTTAATTATATATTAATATATATATCCCTGGACATTTCACACAGCACCATTTGTCCCAAGCTAAGCAACCTAATGCTTGTGTTATGGTAACAAGATGGCTGATAAACTACTTACATACAATTTTTTTTTTTTTTTTGTAAATACATTCATATTATAGATTGAAAAACACCCAGACTCGGAACAAATACATGTAGGTCATACAAATATTTGTTCCGTGCGGGAATCGAACCCGCGACACGCAGCGCAGCAGTCAATCGCTTAACCACTGCGCCAACCGTGCCGTCTGACAAACAATGAAATCCATATTCGATTAGAATGGAATGGAACAGAATGGAATAAACGTTTGTAGTCTCCAGCATTATAACTGGTAGTAATACAAAAATAAAATACCGGAAGCAAAAGGTTTAAGCATCATTAAGCTTAGGTCCCTTCTAGGTTTTCAACTAAACCCCAATTATTTTGTTTTATTTAATTATTCATTTTAGCCACAAAAGATTAAGAACTTAGCTTCAGATGGAACTATGAGCTGTTTGACCACTAAACTTTGTGTAATTAAAAAAAAAGGTACTGTTATTCTAACATCACTTCGAAATTCAAACGGTGTCCCGTTGTGTATCCGCGATGATTTACTTTTAAAAACAAATGAGTTCGCTTTCTAATGCAGTCACTTGAGTAAGGTTCTAAGGGCGGGTTGTTTCACGTCCATTTGACGCACGCGAATACGTCAAAAATGGCGCTGACTATCGTCAACCAAAACAAGCGTTGTTTCAAATTACAAAATTATGGATTTGACGCACGGAAAATATGTACCTACGTCAAATAATACGTGTATAACGTTAATCAACCGTTTGAAACAATCGGCCCTTAGTGAACTTTACCGAACAATGTTGCTAAATAAATACAAATTCACCGAAACATTAGAACGATAAAATATCTTATCTGTTTCTTTATAAAAGAAAAAGATCGTCCCAAACCCGCGATTTTCCTCCTCCCTTAACCCGGCATTTAAGAACCGATATTTATATCGCTTTATAAACCCTCAACAAATATACATACATCTGAATATTAATACCCCACTTCACTTTAAAGATGAACTCGGAAGAGATATTATTATAACAAGTTTATGCCTGCGGCTTCGTTCGCGTTGAGGTCGGAAATCGACAAAAAGAACGTTTAAATTATCCCATGGAAAACGTATTAATGGGATAAAAAGTATCCAATGATCTACGTCATGGTCTACCCGTGTTGCGTTTCAATGAAAGGTGCTTGATTAATTAACATCATCAGTCCTACAGAGGTCCACTGCTGGACATAAGCTTCTACAATAGGGTAGATGCCTGGGTAAAAAAAATATAATTATATTTAGTCCGTCAGTTAGATATATCGTAAATTATGGACACGTATTTTTTCTTTTGTCAATCAAACAAAAAATGACAAAGATAAAGCGCGTCTAAATTTGGGAGTGGGAGGTCGTGACGTCACGCCTTGCTAAAAAGTGTAGCAAGGCGTGACGTCACGTGGAACTTTAACGGGCGATATCTTCATCATTTTTTATATAATTGACAAAAGAAAAAATACGGGTCCAATATTTTTTGATAATGTAACTGACAGACTAATTAGATTTTTTTAGGCATCTAGCCTTTTGCACGCACTGCAGCTTGGTTTTCGGCAACTCTCTTTCAGCTGCTACCAGCCACCCTGCATAGATCGGCGCTCCACCTAGCCTGAAGGCGTTCTACCTTACGTTTGCCGATTCGCTGTCTCCGCTCAAGAGCACGTCTACTCCAACGGTCATCGGTTCTAGGGCTAATATGGCCGGTGCGTTGTCACGTCTTAGCTTATTCGGTGAGCTATATCGACGACTTTGGTATTCTGCCGAATTACCTCGTTCCGGATTTAATCCCCCAGAAACATTCCAAGCATGATCTGTTCCGTAGCTCGCTGAGTGACCTTGAATTTATGGACCAGCCGAATCGTGAATGTCCACATTTCGGCTACGTAAATCATGACAGACAGGACGCACTGATTGAAGACCTTAGTGTTTAGAATTAACAATATTATCCAAATTGACAGACATAACTACAGATTTTCACATTATAATAAATTATTTTGTGAGATCTTCACAATGAATGAAGTCCCTGCCATTTCATATTTCATATCTCATTTTCTGAGTTTCCCATATTATTTGACGTCGATATAAAAATCTCGGGCGAAAATTTTAAATTTCATGAAACTGTTTGTCAGACGCTTTTGATATTAAAAGTAATGAAAGAAGTGTCACGACTATCCGGAGCGTCAAGGGTGTCAGCTTGGTGTGCGGAAATTGAAAGATTTGTGAAATATTGGTAGTTTTACGTTGTGTTTTTGTATGGGATATGGATAAACTATGCACCACAATTTTAGATAAACAATAGAGCTGAGTTATATCCGGCTTTTGATAGTATGGTCTGGTCACGAATCAGTAAAACTATGGTCAAATTTCATGTTACATAATCAGCCTATAATGTTCCACTGATGGGACACAGGCCTCCTCTCGGTGAAAGGGAGTGGGCCGTAATCCACCACGCGGACCTGGTGTGGGTTGCTAGATGTCACACATGTCTTCAAATTTTTGGTTTTAGGACATGCCGATTTCCTCACGATGTTTTCCTTCACCGTTTTGAGAGAAGTGGTGATGAAATAATTTATACAAAGTAAAGCGCCTGTATAGGTTCGAACTGATGAAGTCGCGGCCAATATCACTGGGCCTCCACTGAACAATCTTATGTTAACTTGATGTATTAATGTGGAGTGAATAGATAAAACGATGTAACTAGCACAGTTTTTGAGAAATCAGCAAATATTCGTTACAAACAAACTTATTTTTCCGGTTCCAAAAAAAAGATTTAACTTTGCCAAAGGACGAATAGTTTTCCTTCCAATGTACTCGTACATACGGTCAGCAAGCGAGTCAGTAAGGCACAGCAAGCAAACCCAAGCCACATCCCTTATTTGAGGGAAGTTAATCAACTATTAACGTAATTTTACTCGCGCCTAAACAATACCCTCTGGTCCCTCGACCTTCCTACAAGTCTTTGTAGTCCCTTGTTCAAGGGATCTATCACTTAGGCCTCGTTCACGGCCTCAAGCGACGCGACTTGCGACAAGAGACCGCGCGTCACTTGTTTTCATCCGTCACACGGAAGTCGCATCGAGATGAATCTAGGTATGCTCTAAGCAATTTCTTTCATTTGTTTTTTCCGCGGTAACTGTCGCAAGACCCATGTCGCTTGAGCGTGTAGCTCGTGGCCACGGGGTTAGGCCTCATCCAGGGTAAACAATACCGGGCGTTCACTGTGTGAGGCTTGGTAGCGAGGGTATAGAGTGGTAAAGAGGGTGGATGCAGTTGTGTGGCCACTGCACTGCATCACGAGTTGTAGTTTGATTTACAAGAGTATCCATTAAGTGTCTTGGCCGTTCTTCTCAATAAGAATCAACTACGCTTTTAATGGACAATATATGGCTATAAACCATGCTATGCTAAGTTGCCAAACTTCTTCTTTTCTTTCTATATGGTCTACATAATAAATAATATTCTATTCTAGCTTCATCTTTCTCGAATCAAAGACAAATGAAATGTGCCTGTAATTGGTTCAATTATAAGAAATACGTTAAGTTAGAATGCTAGTTTATCATTTCACCCGCTTTAGTAACCGCGAAAGCTTCTCACCCTAAACGAGGCCTTAGCCTGTCATGAGTGATTATCTCGGGAACTATATTGATAAAGGCAGCGTATAAAAACAACAATAGAATAGTTTTAGTTATTATGTTCTTAAGTGACAATGGCGGATTCAGGCTTTGTGCCCAAAGAAAATGATTGGGAGAATTGTGTATTGTTGTTAATAGTTTGCCTTAATTTTATTAATGGATCTTGGGCAGTTGTTTGGATAATCAGAAGCCCGAAAGACTGTCAACCAGCCTGGCCAAGGGGTATCGAGTTACCCAGTAACTGGGTTGTGGAGGGCAGATAAGCAATCGCTCCACGTTAAATACTGGTATTTAGCTGCATGCAGTTAGACTGGATGGTGTACCTAACATTGTTGGGAAAAGATGATGAGTCTGTTATAAACTTGGTGCATTGCAAATAATTTAATAATTATTTTGTTTTTAGGTACCTATTTAATTTACTTACTGCCATGTTTAGAAACGTCACTTAGAAATAATCAATCAGAGGGGCTTGTGGCTAAGTAATAACAGCCGCACGGGTCGATCGATCAGGTTAAGCTACGCTTGCCGCGGTTGGTCCGTGGATGGGTGACCATTTTCATATACCAAGTCCCCTCCGTGCCTCGGAAAGCACGTTAAGCCGTTGGTCCCGGCTGTCATTCGTGGATCTTTGACAGTCGTTACGGGTCGTCAGTAGCCCGAAAGTCTGACAACCAGTCTTACCAAGGGGTATCGTATTACCCAGTAACTGGGTTGTGGAGGTCAGATAGGCAGTCGCTTCATGTAAAATACAGGTATTCAGCTGCATCCGGTTAGACTGGAAGCCGACCCCAACATAGTTGGGAAAAGGCTAGGCAGATGATGACTTAGTAATAATCAATCATAAAGTAGGTATGTTAGGAACGTGCGTCAACCTAACGTTAATGGACTAACATAATATCATCAAAAAACTTGAAATGTTGTCAATTCAATTTGTCATATCATAATGTTTGACTGACATCGTTTCTACACTGACTAGCATTTTTACAAGTTGATAAAACATCGAGAGTTCTTTATTATATATTATTATGTAAGTTATTTCCTTTATTTCATTAATTACATTTAAATTATATTTTTAAATATTAGATTATCAAAAAATATAAAAATTAGTAGCCCACCGGTTTCGGGAACAGGGTCCAAGCTACCGGCGGTCAGGGCTCCAGAGAGAGGAACCTCCTAACAATGCGGGCCGTGTCCAGAAGTACCGCCTTCTCAATCAAGCTTTCCATCCAGCTGCCTAACGAGAGCCTCCTGAAGTGTAAGTATGTAAGTTTGTCATTAGTGTATTATTCACATAAACATTTTGGAATTCATTCTCTGAATGGCAGTGAAAACCGCATCAAAATCCGTTGCGTAGTTTCTAAGAACAACGTGGTCACGAAAAGTAACTAATTACAATTTATAATAATTATGTTTAGATAATGATTAATTATTTTTGAAGTGACGTTAATTTCGTATTATTTTTTTATTTGCATGAATAATATAATTGAAACATTTATAACGTACCTACTCTAATCTATGCCATTTACTTATCTCCCGACGTCGCAAATTCTTACAAGCCCTAATTAATCACTCACCAAAATGCAGATAGTGCCATTAATTTTTACGCCTACCACAAAAGTGGACTGTGAGTGACGGGCAAATCTTTTACGAGAATAGAAAATCTGAACCACAGAGTAGTGCAGTACAGAAGGTCGACTCCATATTAATCCTCGTTCAGACCGAATTTCAGCCACGGCGGCCATTCGACGACGAACCATCGACGCGGGAGATATTACACTGCACAAGTGTGTGCGCAGACACAGGTGAACTCTCTCTTCCCTCGGTCTCATAGACCAATGGGACGGCAATCCGACAATGTCCGGAGATAAATTAGGCACAGGACGTTTTAACGTGCTTGCCAAAGCATGGTGGTATCTTCACCAACTTCCTATCCCTAATGGGAAAACCCGATAATACTTTTCCCGACCTGGGAATCTATCCCAGGCCCTCAGAATTTGCGCTTAGGACCACGAGACCAACGGCACTGTACGGGGTGTTCGATCACAAACGAATACCGGTCGCGAGTGCACTTGCACTCGTTGTAAGTGAAGCGTGTCGAGCTGACCTTCTGTACCAATCTATTTTGTACCTTATGTATTTGCGAATCTATTCGCTTTCAGAATGGTAAATGATAATGTTTTTTGTGTAATCAATCTCTTGATACTTACACAGTGAGTTTGAAATCGTGTCTGTACTTTCGAGTGGTGAGGAATGGATAATGTTTTTGGCATAAATGCTTACATTTATTTGGAAATAATAGATTTATTCGTCTAAAATGTTATTGGAAATGTGTTGAAGTCTGAAAAGTTTATTAACAAGTAAAACATATTAAGTTTTTGTTTTGTCAATAGAATCCATCAACCATGCGTAAAGACTTTCTAATTGACTTTGCCAGACTCAAAACTCTAGAAAAAATATCAATTATTGGTCTACTATTGAATTTTGCAAAATGTTTTCATACATACATAGTGATATGTATGAAAATATGTCTGTACAACCAGTATGTTCATTTAATACAGTCATAGGTCAATAAGTGAGTGTCCGATTAGAGGGTATCTGTAATACAGGTTTTACCTACCACAGACACCAGTCTCTATTAAGTGTTACCTTGGCTTTGTACTGTGTTTGTGACAATGAGAGAACAATAAAGAATATTATTATTATTTATTATTAGAACAATGATATTTATTTTAGAAGTTTGTATTTATGTAAATACTAGCTGCGCCCCGCGGTTTCACCCACATAAGTTTCGATCCCGTGGGAATATCGGGATAAAAAGTATCCTATATGGTAATCCTGGTTATAAACTATCTGAATGCCAAATTTCATCCAAATCCGTTTAGGAGGGTTGGCGTGAAAGAGCAACAAACATCCATCCATCCATCCAAACAAACTTTCGCGATTATAATATTAGTAGGATATTCTTATATTGTATATTTAAATTAGAGAATTGTTTATATTTTTACAGCGGTCAACGACCTCACAAAAAAATCATCAAATTAATTCATTTGTTGTTTTGTCACGTTTACATATTCAGAGTTTCGCTAGCTAATTTAATTTGACCCTGTATTTAGATGCAGGTAGTAGGCACCTAAATCTACTAAAACCAGCCACCTGCTGCTGAATCCACCAGGTGGAGCGTAACCACAAAATCACAAGTTTGGATGCATGCCAGTAAAATTGTAATACAAAAAGAATTTGTAGTAAAAACTATCCGTATGAATTTGGCCCACACTCGAGTCGTGAACTTAATTTTTAATAAAAAACTGGGTGTATAAAATAGCCTACACTAGTGACGATACGTACAGTCATCAAAAGAGATAAGTAACCAGGGGGTCTACTCCGAAGTGCAAAGTGCAAGTTCGGATCGGATCGACACATGTCCGAACGAATATTATTGAAAAATGCGAAAAAAGTTCGTATCGGCTCAGTTGGGTCGGGTTATCGAAAAAAAAAATCATCAATTTCATAGAAAAGTGCAATACCTACGCGGTCAAAACGTATGGAACAGCAATAATTTTTTTAATAACCGGCGAAATTTTCGACGCTATGGGGTCTAAACTCATGTGCTGAATCCATGGTTACAGTTTGCCCTGCCACCCTGTAATATTTACCACGGCATGAGCTGATTCTCATGAAGTGCATGAGAATGTGAGCATGAGAGTGTGTGAATGAGTGTGTGATGACTTATAGCGAATAAAAAAAAAGGAACAATGATCATCCTCCAGCCCATATCCCAATTAACTGTCGCTCCATGTAAAAAAATAGTATTCAGGTGCATCCGGTTAGACTGGAAGCTGACCCCAACTTATGTAGTTGGGAAAAGGCTAGGCATATGACGATGAAATAATTATCTTTTAACCAAGGAAGAAATAAACTATCATCGTTAATAATTACCTTTTATCCTTTATATTGTGAATGTGAAGGTGTCACATCTCGGTAAACTTGCTCGTATAATGTCAGAACATGCATAATTATTGTTAAGAAGTCGGCAAAGGAAATCATTTCACTGAAGGACGACACTTTGTTCATAATTATTATAACGAGGACAGGAGTTTGTATCTTGAGAGTGAAATATACTGTTTGTATGTAATATGTATGTCGGAGATGGCATGTGTGTCTCTCGTTAACATCAGGCATATTTTAATTACTGTGGGCGTACTATGGGTAGTGTTGGTTATAGCACAATAGAAAAACGGTTTGCAGTTCAAATCAGATTATAATTATTTACGTACAAGTTAATCACACTAGCGAATCACACACTGTTGGTACACATTCAACGATACGGAACGCTGACAGTTTCTATACACATGTTGTTCGTACGATGTCCAATGTTTCGATCATCTCGAGAGCTCTGCTCACACCGCTTTTGTAGCTGTTGCTCTCGTCCCACCACGGACTCAAGCTAGACTCTGTCCAGCGCCACGAGATGGCGCTGGCGTTCCGAATAGTCAAACGAATGACTCCGACATGTATATTGATCGAAATGAAATAAAGCTCTCGTATCTTTGCTAACGTTAAAGAAAAGAGTCGGACCTCTATATGCCTTTTTAACATGTGATAGGCTCTCGTTTGAGCACTATCTCGCCTGTCCGTGGGGTAATTACGTAACACATGATCAGTATAACAATGCCATTCATTTTGACAGTTCAACAACGTCATTTTCATTGTTGGCAAGACCAATTTTTCGAACATATTATAAATTATGAAGCAATAAATTAGCAATATCCTTCAAAATGAATCGTGCCTAGAAATAATCCATTAACTCGAGACCTGAAGACTCGCTATGCTCCATTCGGAATAAGATAAGACATTTAAATAAACCTTTTTTACAGTCCGTTCAACTACTATCAGTGCCTCGCGGTTTTACCCGCATTAGTATAGATTCCGTGGGAATATCGGGATAAAACATATCCTATGTGTTATTGTAATGTATAAGCTATATTACTGTAAAGTTTCATCTAAGTCCGTTCAGTAGTTTTTGCGTGAAAGATTAACAAACATCCATCCATCCATCATCACAAACTTTCGCGTTTCGCGTCTTTTGCGTTTAATATAAATTAGTAGGATCGTTACAAAGGGATAAAGCGGTAATAGTGAGAGAAAAACATGCAGCATGATATCACAATACATGTTATAAAATTTTTGGCTAAATGCCAACATCTATTTCGCGTGGAAGCAACTGGTCCTACGCTTTTTGTTAATTTCTATTTAAACGAACTTCCGGGTACAAAAGCTAGCAAGTGTTAACGTGACCATTTTAATTAAATACAGACAAAAACCTACGTTCTAATTTCTTGTCTTGCATTTTCGTTGTTTGCCACCGACTTCCGAAATTGAAGTTATTTTTCACTTTGTAGTGCCTTTTTTTGAAGTCGGTTGTTTTTTTTTATAAAAAAAGTATATTTGAATTTTTTACTTTTAAGTTGTAATTTTTACTTGGTTTAAAAACCAAACTACTGAACCGTGAAATTTCTGTGGGACCAATCTGAAAGCATACCCATTCAAATAAAAAAATAATTTTGCAAATCGGCTTATAAATAACGGAGTTCTGAGGTAACAAACATAAAAAAAACAACCGAATTGAGAACTCCTTTTTGTTGTTGTTTGTCTGTGATACAATCATTATCATTGACAACCTTGCTCCATCCACTGCTGAGTATATAGACCTCCTTTTGTGATAATATGCTCCCCTGGTATGTGCGAGTCTAGTTTGCTTAGTGAAAATCGCTTTCAAAGTGTTTCGTATTTAATTTCCACAACGGCTTTCACTTCGACAGTTCAATAGCATTCATAGCGTTATTTACGTTATTTTATTGAGCAGAATTTTTTTTCGAACATAATATATGAAGCAATGGATTAGCAATATCTTTCTAAATAATTATATTGTGTGTACTGTGCCCCGCGGTTTCACCCGCATAGGTTTCGATTCCTTGGAAATATCGGTATAAAAAGATGGGAAATACCTTGGAAATATCGGTATAAAAAGTACCCTATGTGTTAATCCTGGTTATAGACCATCTGTGTGCCAAATTTCATCCAAATCCGTTCAGTAGTTTTGGCGTGAAAGAGTAACAAACATCCATCCATACAAACTTTCATGTTTATAATATTAGATTTAGATTAAAAGCGTGTTACGCAAATAGGAAGAGTGCAGGTGTGACGTATAAGCTTGTCGGTAGCATATTATCAATCCAACATTTTCGACTTTTCCGACTTCGTTATCGCTGATCGAATGTCACTTTGACATTTCCGCAGCCATTTGTCGGTCTCATCTATGCATCTGACTATTGGTCCTACAACACTTTTTTATCATCTCTAGGCAACCATTTTGTTTTTTTGTTTTTTTTTTGTAGCCTACGCTGTCCCTTTTGGGCAAAGGCCACCCTCCACTCCTTCCATCTTTCGCGAGCCCGCGCGTCCTTCTTTCAGGTTTGACGGAACCTATCCAGTTTGTCCCGCCATCTCCTACGTGGTCTGCCGCGACCCCACCTCACTGTCTCAGGGCACAAGGTTCTGTGTTAGTTGGGCCCACAGTTTGTGGCAGACATATTCTGCCCAGTCCCATTTAGGTTGAGCAGCCTTTTGAGCCACGTCAGCTATATATGTTTTGGGGCGTAGTATTGTGTTACGAACACGATCCGTTAATTTAGCACATCATTGTATACTGCGCTCCATTAATCGTTGGCAGACCTTGAGCTTTGAATTCTGGATTTTAGTCAAAGACCAAGTCTGTGCACCATTAAGTTAGTTAAACAAACATGACATCGCTAACATATCCAAAGCATTTTCTTTCTTGAAACAACAACGTATTATTCTGTTCATCCAAAATGCAAATTCTTCAAACATACTGTCCTACACATGTCACAACTCGTAATCTTCATATTTTACTAACATCGTAATCATAAAACGCACGCCATTTAGTTCTCGCTCGTATTTTCAAGACACTTGGTGCGCAAATAATTTACATTTTAAAGTTCAACGAGTTGTAAAACAATTTGTGTAAAGTTAAAAAGTTGGGTGTTGTGTTGTGTAAAGTGAAGCCATTATTATAATTTGCAGTCTACAGTAGGTACTAAAAACTATATAATAGTATATATAAGTATAAAATAAAAGAAAAAGAGAGGAGCTGATTGGGCATCAAAAGATTCGTCCGCATCGCTGACAATGGGATAAGTGCCCAAAAGGCTGGCAGCATTACCACGTTGGATAAATAGGCCAGCCCTCTGGTCACATGAAGAGTCAACCAACCGCTTGGCAATAAAGCACTCTTGTGCTTCATGCTTCTAGACCCAGTGATATAAGCCGTGCGTTGTCAGTCAGTGAGTGAATGAATGAAAGAAACCAAATTTTGGAAAAAGTAACTAGTGATTGCAGCAACGCACAATACATTGATTGATACCCGAACGGTATTATAATGTCTGTAAGAAGCCATAAATAAGATAATTCAATAAGCTAAGGCAGTTTATATATTTATTTTATTAGACATTTTATAGTTAACTTTTACGTTATCTAGAACAGTTACGTTGTAAGACAGCTGTCAAAAAACGGTTAATCTAATGTGCAGCGTATAAGATACCTATTTATTTTTTAACAGCTTTTGATTAAACGAAGGATATGTTGAAGGAATTATTGAGTATTTGAAATTCTTATTCAATTTGTGGAAACATGAACTTTTAGATGTACCTAAATCTCGTTATCCAGTAAAATACATGAGTCATTTAAAACGGCATACAGGGTGTAAAAAAACCCCTCACGAAGCCAGCATCTACGCTTTCTGTACATCAAATTTCATTTCATTTTTAATTCAAAATACGTAATAATAGTGCGCAATGTGACGCACGAAACACTATGGTTATGAGTGCATGCAAGGGTACAGGGATAGTGGAAGTATTAATCCGTGTTTTGGCAATAAATGTAAAAAAAAATGGAACTTTGACATTCAATATCTCCGTAACCAGAAAAACTGTGTGACTTTCGGCTTCGTTCAGGGTATTTTTACACAAGAGTTTAAAAATAGCTCATGCCGTGGTAAAAATAAGCTATTCAGCAAGGCAAATTTTCGTAAACCTGATGTCCCACACGAAACAAGAAAAAGAGGCGTCATTTTGGTTGCGATGTTAATGATGACATTACCCAGGCAATTTTAACGAAAACTGCCAAAAAATCTTTCATGAATTCTTCATTTATTTTTATTTATGAATGTAATCTTAACTTCTTAGCTTTGTCACGCAATTTGAGCGCGAGCTAAATTGCCCAGAGCGCTTCAAGCGTGATAATATTTTCATAATAAGTAACATTGGACGCGTCAACGAGGTGCAAAAATTCGGTGGTATTTTAATATGATTGTGTATTTTGTCTTGTATTACATATTTAGCATAATCAGACTGTAATGTTCCCACCGCTGGGACACAGGCCTCCTCTTTGTGAGAGGGAGTGGGCCATAATCCTCCACGCGGGCTCAGTGCGGGTTCGTGGATGTCACATGTGTTCCATTTTTTTGGTTCTAGGACGTGCCGGTTTCTTCACGAGGTTTTCCTTCGCCGTTTTGAGAGCAGTGGTGATGAAATTAAATACACAAAGTAATTGCCTGCCTGGGTTCGAAGTCACGACCTACAACTCGTAAGCCTGGGCCGATACCACTGGGCCACCACTGTTCACTGTTCTAAAATAAAATTACGACATATTCGCCAAAAATGTAAACAAATATGAGTTTGTGGAAAAATAACTTTAATTCCTACACAATAAAGTTCAGTTTGCGCTACAACTCTAAACATTTTTATAACTTTTTCCATAGTGCTAGTCACTCTGAAATCAACTGAATTGACATTAAAATAAAGTTGATATTTGTTTAACTTGAAATAACGTAAATTTGAAACATAAATAAAATTTGAATTTACTTGTATTAATTAGATCTTTATAAAAGTCGTTAAGCTTTATGCACCCTAATTTATGAATTGATTAAAAGTCATTTGATGATTTCCCATCCAAAAAAAAAGGGCAATTCTCGTAATTTTAAGATCATTTACAGTCTGATCTCAGTCTAAATCTGTCAAAAATACCTCTGATTTCCCTACATTATTGATAAGTTTGTGACATTTGTTTGTCGCCGAGATGAGACCGCGACTAGATTTTGAACATTTTAAATAACGAGAATTGGCCAATCCTGTAAATGTCAAAATAAGTAAAATAAATTCACATTAACTTGACAAGCAAAGTTCTTACTTACAACCGCAGACAGGGCAAACATACAGCTTATAGTCTTAAAATCTTATTTACAAAACTAATCTTGGAGCTACCGCCGTAAACCCTTACTCAAAACTGTTTACATTAAAGTATGACATATAAACTTTTCATTATAATATGTCACATTGAAGGCGTCAACGAGGTGTGAGAAATGTGTTGGTATTTTTAAGTATGACTTGGTATATTTGAATAAAATTGAGATAATTTTCAAGTTATGGAACCTCAAACTTGATGTCATACTTAACAAAGTTCAAATTCCATTGCAACAAAAAACTTACATAACCAGCCTATAATATTCCCACTGCTGGGCACCATGGCCTCCTTCTCCGAAAGAGAGTGGGCTATAATCTACCACGCAGAACAAGTGCGGGTTTGTAGATGTCACATGTCTTCGAATTTTTGGTTCTACAACACAACGGTTTCTTCACGATATTTTCTTCTTGGTTTAGAGAGCAGTGGTGGTGAAATGTAAGATTTTCGTGGTAAGTAAAGAAGTAAATTGCTTTTGAGATTACCATATACCCTACTCAAAATGACATCGTCAATCGAGTTTAGGCCATGAACCTCTTTGTAATTAACAGACGTAATGACCTATTTATTTTCTCAACCGAAATACAAACAATACAAAAATTCTCCACACAGAAAAGACATATATAGGTCAAACGAATGTTTATCTAAACAGCTCAAATTTGACCTTGAGTTCGAACGATCCCTTTACTTTACCCTTCCCACTGATCTAAATATAAAAAGAAAAGTTGCGGCATCTACCGTGGGTGGGATTGAGTTGGAATAGTGAATGTTTGAAAAGAGGTTTTTAGAATTAAGTTTGACTATTATAATTGGCGCTGTGTTAAATTATTCATATTTGAAAGGGTTACTGGTAAATGTTTAGAGAGAGTTTCCTTTAGCTATTACAAAATATTTTTGTTTATTTATTGTTTTATTTTTATATAATAGTATAATAGCTTCTACCCGCGGTTTCGCCAGCGTGGATGTCGGAAATGATCCCACGGGAACGTGCTACCGGTCTATAACATCAGCTATCTGCCAGTGAAAGTCCCGTCAAAATCGGTCCAGCCGTTTTGGAGATTAGCCGGAACAAACGGACAGACAGACAGACAATAATTTAAAAAAAATATGTTAAGAATATACTTTCACATGTTTCGTAAAAAGCTTTTATATTGATGTTACAAACAGACACACACGCACGGCTTAAACACGCCATGATCTGTTTTCCTGAAATAAAAATAATCCAGTTACAAGGCTAAAATTATTACAGATTTATAACCAACTTTTATACCAAAACCAAAATAATTCCGAGGCGGGTCCCAAGCCAATTTCAAATGTATATCCACAGATAGGCTCGCGAGCACGCATACATAATAAAAAACAGTACATTTTTGATGACTGCGCACCATCACGTGGGGATATGAATCATTCTCGATGCTCACTTCCATTACAGGAGACCAAAAATATATATAGTCCTAAACATAGAACGGCAGTGCTATTCTATCATTCATTTGGAACCTCACACAAGTGAGCACACACTACTCGAAACCGAACCTATTTGATTTAAAGTAGTCTTTTGTTTTCAACCTGTAAGTAATTGTTCCGCACAAGCTTGTTCTCATAGATGGATCGAACATAAATGACCACGCCTGCTCCATTTATTAGTGATTTCAAAATATTAAGTCTATGTAGAAAAAATCCTAGGCCAATTCAAAAGTGCTAGTTCACTTGGAACCTCACTCAAGTGAGCACACACAATTTGAAAGCGAACACATATGTTTTTAAACTAAATCATCGCGGATTCACAACGAGACACCGTTCGCATTTCACAGTTATTTTTAGAGAATATAATCTACAGAGGGGTCTTGAACATAATATGGCTCATTGAAACGTTATATGACCAGAGGGGCAATTCTCGTAATTTTAAGAACGTTCACAGTCTGATCTCAAAAATATCTCTAATTTCCCTACATTTTTGACAAGTTTTTGACATTTCTTTGTCGCCGAAATGAGGTTGCGACTCGATTTTTAATGTTTTTAATTACGAGAATTGGCCTTCTGGTTTCTCGTCACTATAGTCTCATCTCTTAGTGTTGTATAACGTGACTAAGTGGTTATGTCACGGAGATGAACAACAGCGTCCTGCTGTCTACTAACAACAACATAATATGGGGACATAAATTCTATGTACCACGCGAGATTATGGCAATTTCCCCTTTTTATTTCTCATTTTATGGTATGGTAGGGACTAGCTCCCTATTCGCGTAACACACTATCAATCTCAATAATTTCGAAGGATATTGCTAATCCATCGCTTCATACGTTCGAAAAATGTGTCTGCTCAGCAACGTAAATAACGCAATGAATGTTGTTGAACTGTCAAAATGAAACCCCATTGCTAATGACAGTGTGTTTTGCAACTACCTCACGGAAAAAAACACCGAGATGATGACATTATGGAGATGTATGAAAGTAAAAGACGAACCTAATGGGCGAACCGAACACAAACAATAAAAAAACTCGAGAGCTATCCTGGGACACCCGGTTGGAACAAGCTTCTTTGAGCTTTACATTACGTGTTATATTAAGGGCACAACCCGTTTGAGAGTCATCATCATTCTCCTGCCGATATCCCAATTTATTTTGGGTCGGCAACGTGTCTTTTCTTCCATACTTCTCTATTAGTCGTCATCTCGGTAGTCACCCCCTTTCTAACCATATCATCATTCACACAGTCCAACTATCGTTTCTTTGATCTTCCCCTACTCTCATAGCCATCGACATTCATAATCAAAACTTTCCTCACGATATTTTCAAAGTAACTAAATGAAAAATAAATACCATTGCAAAGGTATCGTGTTTTTTGTGTGTACGAAAAAAATAGGTTCCAATAGGTATATCTAGGGAAAAGGTTGATAAACCCACATACTATTCAAAAATAATCGTTTACAGGACGATATTATGAATAAAACATGACAGTATATGAAGGGCTTGTGGCTAAGTAACAACAGCCGCAAGGGTCGATCGGTCAGGTTAAGCCACGCTTTCTGCGGTTGGTCCTTGGACCATCTTTACATACTAAGACCCCTCCGAGCCTCGGAAAGCACGTTACGCCGTTGGTCCCGGCTGTCATTCGTGGATTTTGACAGTCGTTACGAGTCGTCAGAAGCCTGAAAGTCTGACAACCAGTCTCAACCTAGGGTTATCGTTTTACCCAGCAACTTGTTTGTGGAGGGCAGGTTGGCAATCACTCCATGTAACATACTGGTCAAAAATCAAAATGAAAAGTCATTTATTCAAATTAGGCTGAGAATCAGCACTTTTTGAACGTCAAATGGTACGTCATCATACATCATACATCAGCACTTTTTGAACGTCAATGGTATTCAGCTGCATCCAGTTAGATTCGAAGCCGGCCTAAAATGTGACTAGAACTAGAATGACTAGAATCAATTCTATTTTATGTAAATGTTGACGTTCAAAAGTGCCTTTTTTGTGCCTATTTGAAATAAATGATTTGAGAAATAAATGACATATTTATATAATGATTTACCGGTATTTATCGAAATAACAAACAAAGAATATTGTAACAAAAACAAGCTAGGATAAGTCGATTTTGTAATCACTTCTGAGGAATAATCAAATATTGATACATACATTTGCCAACGATTTGCAGAAAGATATTCCTGTAAGCAATTTCTTTTTGTGAGGCATTTGAATAAGTATTGTGTTTGTCGCGGGTGTTAAGAATGATGGAGACTATAAGCTATAGAAGCGATTTATTTAGATATTACTGAGCTTTTTAATATATTTTTTTTGATTTATCGATTTTAACTTTTTACAAAAATTTTAACAAAAAACCAATTCCCGTAATTAAAAATTTTCAAAATCTAGTCGCAATCTCATCTCAGCAACAATGAATGTCAAAAACTTGTCAAAAATGTAGGGAAATTTGAGGCATTTTTGACAGATTGAAACTGAGATCAGACTATGAACTGACTGTAAAATTACGAGTCTTGCCCCTCAGTTATTGGGTGGTGTAAGTCAGTTAAGCAGTCGTTTCACGTAAAGTATTCGTATTCAGCAGCGACTGGTTAGACTAGAAGCCGACCCCAACATAGTTAGGAAAAGGCCAGGCACATGATGATGATGATTGAAAAACCTTGAGTTTGCTATAAAAACTGAAGCCTTCATAAGTAGAGAGATACTTTCTCATTTGGTAAGTATAAAAATTGGATATGTATATATCTGTGTGTGTATCTACTCGTATTTTAGTGCATTGTATATATAACTAGCTGACCCGGCAAACGTTGTTTTGCCATATATAAATTATTTCTAGCTGCCCGGCGCTACTTCGTTCGCGGGGTGTCCTACCCCCTACCCTACTCCTACCCTACTCCTACCCTACTCCTACCCTACTCCTACACTACTCCTACCCTACTCCTACCCTACTCCTACCCTACTCCTACCCTACTCCTACCCTACTCCTACCCTACTCCTACCCTACTCCTACACTACTCCTACCCTACTCCTACCCTACTCCTACACTACTCCTACACTACTCCTACCCTACTCCTACCCTACTCCTACACTACTCCTACCCTAGGGTGGACATCCCTTATCACTTAAGGGTTTGAAAAAAAAAAAAAAAAAATAGATAGTAGCCGATTCTCAGACTTACTGAATATGCACAAAAAATTTCATCAAAATCGGTCAAGCCGTTTCGGAGGAGTATGCAGACTAACATTGTGACACGAGAATTTTATATATAAGATATTTGCACCAACGACAGCCCCATAAGTCCAGGAAAATCACTGTCCATTCCATGGTTGCCTGGAAGAGATCGCAGAAAGCAATAAGCTCGCCCATTGTATATTTTGTAGTGTTTGATGTGTTTTTCATGCATGTGGTGAACAATAAAATATATATAAATAAATAAATAAAATCAGTGACTAGGATTTCACTTTAAGTATGTAACTAAAATCGTTATTGTTTTATGACCTAGGGTTGAACTAATGTCCCTTCCTCGTCACGAAACTACAGCATATTTTTCTATTGTCTGCTAGATATTTTTGACCTTAGTGAAGTTTTATTTTATTGGGAATTGCTGTCAAAAGAGGTTTAGGAATGATGAGTTCGACTATAATTATGTATTTTAAATGCTTACTACTCTTAGTTAAAGAATTTCAATACGCAAATGATATCTTTTTTTACTTACAATTGACAATGGCACAATGCCATTGAAGTTTTTCTGTAAGTAAGTAAGTAAATGAAATAGCATACTTTACTTAAATATTATAATATCACGCCTGTAATCCTTGAAAGGATAGGCAGAGGTGTACCTAATAGTACATCCACATTTCACCAGTGGTGTTTAAGTCCCACGTAATTGGAGGCGAGCCTATTGTCAGTAACCAGACCCTTCTCAATTTCTAAATTTATATCTGTAATTCATATGGTGTACATAGTAAAAAGTATTCTAGTTTATTTTTAAATCGTTATTGATCAAGGCTTAGCTTTTAATGTTTATTTTTCGTAGTTAAAGACAAAATGCTGCTGTTTTAAATAATATTTAAAATATGATAAAATAGAGGCTTAGTTTTAAAAGTTTATTTTAATTGTTGTTAAGAAAATATAATTATAAAAAACGAAAATTTTATCAGCCTGAGGTATATTAGGAATAGTCACATGTGGTACTAATAGTATACAAGTCTTTGTCTCCAGCCAGGACGAAATACTGGCCAGTATTGCAGACACAGTCAATTTAACAAATTGGTTATGGAACAAAATATTCACTAAATTCAAATAACAAAAGTTGATTATGACAGATGTGAATTCGAAAGTTAAATTTTGTAATTTGGTATATCGTTGTACGCAAGCATTTCAACAGATGCGCCCCTAGAGGACAAACCGTTGATACCATTAATGTGTCCAAATTATTTTCGGAATCGTTATTGCTTCATTTAAATTGTGGAATTCATTTATTTGAACGCTTATTATTTACTCAGCAAATTATGTAAGAGTTGAATTTTTGAAAAAAAATCCTCGAAAATAATTTTAAAATCCTAAATACGACAATATATTTGACACAACATTGATACAAAAACGCACAAACGAGTTAAACACCCTAAAAATTCATGAAAACAGGCACCCGAAAAATTTAAACCTCACTCCTAAATATTTAATCAAACAAAGTACTTTTGGGCAAAAACTCTCGCTACACAAAAAAATAACCTGGAAATACTCATCATTTCATACATGAAACGAGCCACCAAGTTATTTTACATAAACAAAACTTATATACTTACTCATTACATAACAAACGGAGGCACGATAACAAACGGTTTGAAAATTATATTTAAAAAAAAAATAGCACAAACGACACTTAACAACGAACTCGTTTTTTTGCTTCAAGACGAATAGATAAAGACTTTTTTTTCACAAGAAGAGTTTTGAAAGCGAGAGAAAAAACGGGAACACCCTGTCGCTTCGACACTCGGAATGTAACTAAAGCCCGTAGATGCGCGTAGCGGGATGCTACGGTACGCTACGAAATCTCGTAGAGGCGCTACGAAACCGCGTAGAGTCGCTACGCCAATTTCGTGTTATGTCTCTTGATGTTTCAGGGGTTGAATTTGCATTGTGTAAGAGGTACTTTGACTTTTATGGGTGTGGGAATAGTATTTTAGTGTTATATGGCAAGTTTTTATTGTGAAATTCGAATTGTATTGTCCTTTTAATCTGATAAAATAATACTTAGGATAGGAAGTTATATTGCTGTTTGATTACGAATAATTGGTTACAATCTCTGACTTATTTATAAGTTTTTGACCGCGATAAACGAATGTACATTTTTAGCCTTAAATAATACACTAATTCACCGTACAGTTTTGTTAGTTTTTCTTGATTTTTAGACTATATTGAGTACGTTTGTGCGCTAATAACTAATTACCAATAAGATTACTAAGCTTGGTGATGATTCAAATAATTTTTTGTCCCAACTATAATTAGTATTATTTTCTTTTGTCTCTTCATCTCCTACCCTTTACTTAACTATGTTGGGTCGGCTTCCAGTCTTACAAAATGCAGCTCTCCTCATCTGCCCTCAGCATCTGACCTCCACAATCCAGTTCCTAGGTAACACGATACCTCACGACGCACTACGATTTGCCTCATCTAGAATATAAAATGTGAAAATAGCTCATGTCGTTGAAAAAATATTGCAAGTCAGCAATTAACCTGCTGGCCTGACTGCATAAGGTGTGCCGGATACACTTTATTTTCGCATGTCTTCAAGGCTCTCCTATATAATATGGCCCATAGATTGGATCTAATTCGTGTTTTATATCCGTCTAGCTGGTATAACACGCGTTGGGAAAACAGTAATGAGGAATACGACGGAAAGAGGAGGAGGAGCTTCTTCAAACTTGTACTTTAAAAGAGTCCATGACCTCTGGGTTTGTTTCGGCGTTTCTTCTCTAGAATCAGCCAGACAGATACAAAATATTGACTTAAAAAAGGGTCTTCAAAGGTTTACTTACATAATGAAACATTTCATTTAATTTCTTATAACATAATATTTGAATGATAAGGTATCTTACATACTTCAACATATAGTTTTCTAATATTTATTTTTAACGTCCGGAGCGTGATCAAGAAGATTTTTATAGGCATTTCTCATCAGAGGAGCAATTCTCGTAATTTTAAGAACGTTCAGTCTGATCTCAGTCTCAATTTGTCAAAAACACCTCTAATTTCCCTACATTTTGACAGGTTTTTGTCATTTTTTTGTCGCCGAGATAAGACTGCGACTAGATTTTGAACGTTTTAAATGACGAGAATTGGCCTTCAGGAATTTCTCAGTGGCAACCGATGTATGTATTTGTGCTCCACAATGACAAACAGCTCAATAAAATAAACATAACTGACAAACTGTGGGTTTATTGTTCACCTCCGCCTAAACCTTCGGGAAAAACAAATGTGATACTCGTACTATATTATAAATAATACAAAAAATAAACCTGCCATCATAGCTGTCGACCCATAATCCCCTCAGGAACCAACATGGGACTTAAACAGAACTGGTGAAATGTGAGTTTATTGTTCACATCTGCCTTATCCTTCAGGGAATACCAGTGTGATGATACGTCATAAATAATACAAAATAAACCTGACATTATGACTGTCGACCTATGATCCCCTCAGGAAATAAAGGTTGACTGAATAAAATGAAATTAAATTATTGAATGACACAAATAATATTCTCAGTCAAACAATTTAATTCTTCCGAGTCCCCCAAAGGGCTTATTTTTTAAGGGACTTATTTGACTGGAGGAATTTGTATTAGAATCATTTTTTGCTGTTGTGTTTTTATAATAGCTGCTATTTTTTATCTGTTGTGAATGAAGCGGTTGTCTGCCAATTTAAATTATGAGGAAACCAGTCTTCTCTAATTCTCATAATAGCTTGCGTTTACGTCAATGTAATATTTTGTGACAATTTTATGATTTAAAAAATTGTACGTGGAGTTGCTTGCCCGTTCTTCCACATAGGTACCTACTACATTTTGGAATGGGCAACTAGCTTCATCTTTCTGACTGACCGATCCCTTGACAATTCAAAAGTGCCTGTAATAGGTTTATTTGAAATAAATGCTTTGAATTTGTATATAAATCATGTATACTACGTATATATATATATATATATGTATTATAATGATTTAATGTTTTAGTTTATCGTTTACAACTAAAACAGTGTTTTGTTTTAGGTGTAAATATTAATATTAGTCTTAATCTTAAGTCAGTCAACATTGCAATATTGTTCGTCTTGTAATTTTATTTTCCTTTGTTTTTAATTATACCTAAGTTTAATAAGTATTTTACCATAATTTCAAAATTCTAGAGTCTCTAGTTTTATTATTAACTAGCTTCTGCCCGCGAATTCGTCCGCGTAAAGCTACTTTTTTATTTTTTTTTCGTAAGAACCGTCTACAAAGTATTAGAAAACTTTAAAAAAATGGATGAAATCGGTAAAGTCGTTCTCAAGTTATGGCGTGACCAAGGGAAATAGGGATTCATTTTTATATATATAGATATATGATATCGCCTAATTCTGAGATTGCTGGTTAACCACTAGTAGGCGAGGACACGGTGGAGCATACGGTGGAGGTCTGCCCTGCTTGGGCGGAGCCCCACCGTGTCCTCGTAGAGGCGATCGGCAACGGCGGCGACCTCTCGCGTCCGGCCCTGGTTCAAGTCATGGTCCGGGGCGAGAGGGAGTGGGAGGCAGTCAACTCCTTCTGCGAAGCAGTCATGCTAGCGAAGGAGGTGGCGGGAAGGCTGAGGGAGAACTCCTCACGCCTCAGCCGCCGCGGGAGACGCTCCGGGCGTCGGGAGCCACGTGACGACTCCCGGCCACCGTAGGCGCGGGCCTGCGGGCGGAGAGTAATGGGTTACTCACCGTCCGATCAGGACCAGGCCCGTGCCGGACGGCGCGTTGTGTTCCACGCGCGCCTCAAAGAGATGTCAGCAGGCCGAAGCCTGCCAGGGTAGCGGGATCGTCCGAAAGGGTTACCGCTGCCCTTGAACAGAAAGGGCTAAGGAAGGAACACGGGTAGGTTTTAGTCAGTAAGAGTCTGACACTCTCTTCCGCTCCACCAAGAGCGGGAGGGGTCATATGATGATTTCCCATCCTCAAAAAAAAAAAAACTAGTAGGCGACAGTTTTACTTTTTTTGGGATTGGCCTCTCTCATTTCCTACGAGGTTGTTGTCTACTTAACCGGACTTGCCTGTGGATGCCTCAATAAATTAGGGCCTCCAGCCAGGTCTTAAGGTGATTGTGTAGGTCCGACTTTGTTACTACAGTACTGATTATATGTACAGAAGCTATTAGAGTACCTTTACAGATAAAAAAAAAACAAGTTGTAAAGTCAAGTTGTGTTTAAAAGGTGACATTACTTTGCCAAGTAAAGTCCAAGTACGTTCATAGAATTTTGGCCCAAAAGAAGAGTAAATCGAATGTGTAGATAGACGATTTTTGCATGTAAGCAAACATAAGTACGTCCAAGCCTAATAAACGGGAAGTCGATAGCATTCATTGTTTATTTTCGTCCAGAATCCTGTTTTCCAAGTGACTATGACAAATGAGGGTCGCGTCAGTTTGTACTATGTAATAACAAGGCGGCTTTGAACGTTGAGCCGTGATGCTTTTGTTTTTTTAGGGGTTCCGTAGATGGAGGGTGCTAATGTCCCATTAACGCTTGTGATGCCTGTAATGTTTGTCGGTTTGATTGCCTATCTTCTAAATATATATAACTCAAAGGTGACTGACTGACATAGTGATCTATCAACGCACAGCCCAAACCACTGGACGGATCGGGCTGAAATTTGGCATGCAGGTAGATGTTATGACGTAGGCATCCGCTAAGAAAGGATTTTGATTAATTCTACCCCCAAGGGGATAAAATAGGGGATGAAAGTTTGTATGAAACGTTGTCAAACTATACTTCTGAACGCGAGCGAAGCCGCGGGCAAAAGCTAGTTACGAGTATAAGTTTCTTTTCAGTGTTGGTAACAATGATAGTGTGACGATTTTTACTGATTAAATTACAATAAAAGATGAAAGAAAATACGTTTATTTGTGATAAACATAACGCAGAGAACAAAATAGAATATGAACACCATAAATATTACAGATGTACCTAAATGTAGAAATTTTACAAGGGGTTATACTGTTCCGTGGGTGATACAATGGGCGGTCTTATCGCTAAGAGCGATCTTTTAAAGACAACCTTTGGATGGATTTAGAGAGAAAGAACGCAAACACATAAAAGAATAAGTTGGGGGAAAATATGCGTCACATTCACGAAAAACGGTCATCGCTCAGCATAATGCTACGACCCTATGCGAGACAGAGCCCCAGCGTTGGTTTTCAGAACCAAACGGTTACCATTACGGTTTGTAGAACCAAAATCAAACGTATGTCACGAGGTCTGATTGGCTGTTGATAATTCTGTTGATAATAATATAAGAAATGTCTTAAAAATGTATTGTAATGTGAAAGTTTATCATTTTAGTTTTTTTTTATTGAGTATTTTATTATTTTATGTTCTAATATTTTACAGACTTTGCTGTGTTTTTATGTTCCACTGTCAAAATTTTTCATTGCATCTTTTTCTTTCTATTTCATTAAGAAAAAGGACAAAAAATAAATAGGTACATATTAGTTTAGTCCTGTCAAATTAAGATACCTACTCCATAGACAAATTAGACGTAATTCAAAACATGGCTACTAAAAATACGTCAATTTACGTCAGGCGCTGACTATTTTGAGAGGACTAAACTAATATTTATCTTCGGTCCTTTTCTAAAGAAATAGAAAGATAAAGATGTACTGAACTTAAATTTAGTTTAGTTTGTGAACAAGGGAATCGGCGCCATTGTCAATTAACTCGCATACTAACGAAAAATATTATATTTTTATGTATACAGGGCGGCAGGGACATCGGCGCGCAAAAATTACTGTTCCATTCATTTTGACTGCGAAGGTATTACACTTTTCTTGACACAGCAGCTTTTTTTTTAAATGACGTAGTATTCCTTCTTTACGTCTAGAATCATGTGCTGTATTCATGGTTACAGTTTGCGCGTCGATGTCCCTGCCAACCTGTATTCATCATTATCATCATTTCAGCCGAAAGACGTCCACAGCTGGACCTAGGCAACCCCTAAGCACCTCAACTTCGACCGGTTCTGTGCTTCCCGCATCCAACGGGTTCCTGCGGCCTTCACAAGGTCGTCGATCCACCTTGTGGGAGGCCTTCCAACGCTACGTCTTCCGGTACGCGGTCGCACTTCCAGAACCTCCCCATCGGCCATCTGTTCTGTGAGCAATGTGCCCTGCCCACTGCCACTTAATCCCCATCCATCCTGGTCCCGTTGGATGCGACAAACCTATGCCCACCAGTGGACGTTTTTCGGCTGAACTGATGATGATTACGAAATAAAATCAAGTCCTAAATTACATTTAATATATTTCCTATTATTATCACTGTCCATCTAAAGAGACAATATGAATAATGGAACCGGAAAGTTATTTCCACGTTTTTCCTCATAAGTGACGTCACGAAGGAAATCATTTATATAAGGGCAGAAGGACTTGTACCTATTATGTATAGATAAGTGAACTTACATAAGAAGTAAGTGGTCAAAAGAACCAAAACTTCATATTCATAGGTATCTTTATTTACCTTTATGTTAGTACGGAAGCTTTTAACGTGCACGTTCTTCTACATCGCTCTCACATATGTATAATTTCAACATGAATGATGTAACCAATATTTTGTAACAATTTTATGATTTAAAAGAGTGTCCGTGGAGGTTCTTGCCCGTTCTTCTCCATAGATACCTACTATGCTTTGGAATGGGTTGAGCTATATCTTTCTGACTAGCCGACCCCTTTTTTTTTTTTGAGGATGGGAAATCATCAAATGAGCCCTCCCGCTCTGGGTGGAGCGGAAGGGAGTGTCAGACTCTTACTGACTAAAACCCACCCGTGTTCCTTCCTTAGCCCTTTCTGTTCCAGGGCAGCGGTAACCCTTTCGGACGATCCCGCCGCCCTGGCAGGTAACCGACCCCTTGACAATTCAAAAGTGGTCATTGGATTTATTTAATTAAAATAAATCCTTTGAGTTTGGGCTTACTTATCAGTTTTTCCCGCGGCTTCACCCGCGTGGAGGTTGGTAATTATCCCATGGAAACGTTTTACCGGGATGAAAAGGTATGTGTGTACTGTGTACCTACGTGTTAATCCAGGTTATTAATAATATATCATAATAATATATCATTTATTCTCTCTTCACAATAAGTGGTCTTAAAAATAATGCAAACTTAATACCGTACTGTAAAACTTTTTCCACCTTTGTGAGAGGAGAGACTGGTGCCTGAAGTAGGTTTTACGAATAAAACCTGTGTTACAGGAAATAGTTTTGGGAATAAAACCTGTGTTATAATAAACTATCTGTGTGCCAAATTTCATCCAAATCCTATTAAAAGCAGAATTCCTACTTATGATTGAAATACTATCGTGAATTCATGGAAGCCTAGTACTTTTTGTGAGAATACTGCTAGGAAAGTCGGGTCATATTTCAATCATGACTCGAAAGACACATATGGACACATCTAGCGTCCTAAAGCAATTGTGACCGTAGAAATGTATTGTTCTTTTCTTCGCGAATTGTACTTTTTTTTCTAGATTTTTATCTAGAAAAAAAAGTAGTCTAGAATACGTATATGCAAAATTTCATGATGATTGGTTAAGTGGATTAGGCGTGAAAAGGTAACAAACAAATTACTTTCGCATTTATAATATTAGTTAAGATTATCAATTCTAAACTGAACATTTTCTTAAAAATGTTTCTTTTAGAAAACTTGTACATAATTTAAATTGCTAAGTATAGTGATTTTGCAGATGTTGTTGTTTTCGAAAACAATTTCAAAAGTTTATACCCTTTTAGTGTATGTATTAGATAATTTCTAGCGCGTAGTACTCGCAAACGACGTGCGTGTGTTATTAGAGGGGAAATTGTCGTAATTTTAAGAACGTTCACAATCTGATCTCAGTCTCATCATCTGCCTAGCCTTTCCCCAACTATGTTGGGTTCTGATCTCAGTCTCAATCTGTGAAAAACCCCTTATTTCCCTAGATTATGGACAAGGTTTTGACATTGATTGTCGCTGAGATGAGATTGCGACTAGATTTTGAACGTTTTTAATTACGAAAATTGGCATCCAGATGTATGAACGTAAAGGACGCAAAAGGAGTATGTAAGGATCGTTCTGTAGTTTCTGCTCTGTTTTTTTTATTTTTTATTTATATTTTAATTAATTATTTTTTAGCTTGAGTACGTATAATTTTTATTATATTTGTTGGTATATTGGCGTGGCTAGCTGGCATATGGCAAATAATTTAATTTTATGTTTTGGTCTTGTAAGTTAAGTTGGTAAGTAAGTTATGTTGATTACCGAACAAAGGTACCTAGTATTGTATACAATAAAGTTTTTTTTTTTTAATTGAACAGACAGCTGTGCTGCTGGGGAGTTTGTTGCGCCACTTCTTCTTCCCAGCGATAGCACTAGGAAGTGGTGAAGGGCGGGCGTTTTTGGGGGACAGTCTTTTGTAATTTTGACGTTCAAAAAGTGCTGACTCTCAGCCTAATTTGAATAAATGACTTTTGATTTTGATTTTGCCTACCTGTATGAGAAGAAAGCGTAAGTCTATGTCTGTATGCAGAAAATTTATGAAGAAGAAATACATACTCATACTCGTAGCGTTCGGTATGTATGAGATTTCATTAGTAACGGAGCAGGAAAATCATTGGAATTTAATTAAAGTAACATGACTACATGTTTTCCTTTGAACGTTCCCATTACGTTTTGAATAATACCTTGTACATATTATTATACATTTATCGATAAAATATGGTAGGTAATTATGAGATTATATAATATATTAGGTAATAAACGATAAGTAATTTAGAAAAAAAAAGGATCTCGTTCCTTACCGCGCATTTTTTAACCTACTTCAAAAAAGGAGTAGGTTCTCAATTAGGATGTTTATATTTTTTTTTTAAAAAGGTATAAAACACGTATTCAAAAATATTGTGTGTTTTGTGTTCGTTTACACCTAAAACAAGTTGTAAGGAGTAGTTGTAAGAAAAATTGTCATAAAGGTGACCAAAATAGATTAAAAAAAAAACATGTCTGAAACAACGTCAATACATGGTATGATACATGCAATAGGGAACGGATTTTTTGGTATAGATCGCTGCAGATTGATCAACAGAAAACGATAACAATGTTTTACCGTTTTGTTATGCCTGAGCGCATAATTTAATACGGGGTTCTATTTCCCGCAACGGTCAGTACCAACTTGTGTTTACCAGGAACCATTAGGTTACTGGCATAAAGACGCGGGTTCTCGCGTTCCCACGGCCCGCTTTTTATCAGGCCGCGCCACGCTAGGCCAGGCTGACAGGTCGTGGGAACCGTCGCATCCGATGAGGCCTGCGGCGGCCCGTCTAAGCGATCGGGAGGCCAAAGGCGCGGCGTGACGCGGCGCGGTCTGTACGGGCGTTTCACAACAAACACACAGGACAGGCCGTGACAGGCCTCGATAGGCGTAGGACTGCCTTGTGCGGCCTGTCAGTTAACGCACCGCGAGAACGCGGCATTATACACGACAGGTTTTCACGTATTTTACAAGACTTGCGACATAATTGTGCAACACACAGCCATGTTCATTGCGTTATTTACGTTGTTTTACAGACAATATTTCTAAACCTATGAAGCAATAGGTATGTCACAATGAAAGACATTGCGATTGATTGGCATTGTCTGTGTGTTACGCAATTGCCCAGCTGTTTATAATGACAACTTGTGTATGTGTGTAAAATCGCACACACAAAAACGAAAAGATCATTTTATTTATAAAACATATCAAACTAAATCACAACCACCTAACACTTCTCACATAATATTTTCAAACTATTTACGTCACACGTATCCAAAATGGCGTAGGAAGACCGTTATTTTTATCTTGACACCATTGGCTGTCAGTAACGTCTTCCAAAATACTATTCAGTCTAAGAATATCGTATATTTTCGCTCTTATCTTTCTATTAGCTCCCTTTTAGGTGAAAAGGTGATATCGGCATGTACTTCGGGTTATCAATGTCGTTTGCAACCTATGTACCTATTGGTACTTGGATATCATACTTAGGTTTTAGAAATCTGAGGTTAACAAACTTACATCTATTTTGTAAAAATCTTTTCGTGAGATCTTGAAAGTGAAAGTTAAGTGGTTTAAGGTGAGCTGTCAGTAGTGTCAAGTGAGCTTTAATTCCATCTTATGCTAAGGATTGACCCTTAGCATAAGATGGAATTAAAGCTCACTTTAAGCTAGCACATAATAAACCGTATGAAGATTTGTGAGCATTTAGTATATACTAAAAGAGAACTGCAGGGCTTGGGGCTAAGTAATAACAGCCGCACGAATCGATCGATCAGGTTAAGCTACGCTTGCCGCGGTTGGTCCGTGGATGGGTGACCATCTTCACATACCAAGACATGCCGAAAGCACGTTAAGCCGTTGGTCCCGGCCGTCATTCGTGGATCTTTACAGTCATTACGAGTCGTCAGTAGCCCGAAAGTCTGACAACCAGTTTTACCAACGGGCATCGTATTGCTCAGAAGCTGGGTTGTGGAGGTCAGATAGGCAGTCGCTCCATGTAAAATACTGGTATTCAGCTGCATCCGGTTAGACTGGAAGCCGACCCCGACATAGTTGGGAAAAGGCTAGACAGATGACACTGGACTAAAAGAAAACTGTTTAAAAATGAAAGAATTAATAATAATAAATAATAATAATAATAAATCCCTGGACATTTCACACAGCACCATTTGTCCCAAGCTAAGCAACCTAATGCTTGTGTTATGGTAACAAGATGGCTGATAAACTACTTATATACATTTTTTTTTTTTTGTAAATACATACATATTATAGATAGAAAAACACCCAGACTCGGAACAAATACATGTAGGTCATACAAATATTTGTTCCGTGCGGGAATCGAACCCGCGACACGCAGCGCAGCAGTCAATCGCTTAACCACTGCGCCAACCATGCCGTCATTTAAAGCAATGTGGAACAATCTAAACAGATAATCTCCCATACCACGTACCACGTTTTTTAAATATAAATAAAATGAAGTACAAATAAATAATAAAAACAAAATATACATATATCAGTCCTGTATTCCTCGCTCGAGGTTTAGGCGGAGGTGTTAACAACGCTAACATACCGCCACATGTGGCAAGCATATTACCTAACCTATCCGGGCACATATTATTATTATCTACAAAGACTCCACATAATGTAGCGAATGAGAAAGAAAGAACAATATTTTATTATTAATTAATATGTCACACAATGAAAATACTTACAGTAAAAAAAGAAACGCTCAAAACTTACAAAATTAACATTAGATTTCATATTTATAAAAAAAAACACTAAGCATAATAATAATAATATCCCTGGACATTTCACACAGCACCATTTGTCCCAAGCTAAGCAACCTAATGCTTGTATTATGGTAACAAGATGGCTGATAAACTACTTATATACAATTTTTTTTTTTAAATACATACATATTATAGATAGAAAAACACCCAGACTCGGAACAAATACATGTAGGTCATACAAATATTTGTTCCGTGCGGGAATTCAGCGCAGCAGTCAATCGCTTAACCACTGCGCCAACCGTGCCGTCAATAATGATGTGATATTAAAAAAATTGATACCGCAGTGCTGGTATTCTGATAGGGGCGGTGAGGGATGTCACTGACACACCTACGAACATTATGATATTAGAACAGGATATAAATATTCTAATGGAAATCAAGTACTTGCTCGACACGAGTAGAACTCCATATTTAGCAGTCGAAGTCCGCAAAACCAAGAGGTAGTCCTACATGTACCGGAACAAGGTGTAAAGTTCACTCATCCTCCATAGAAAAGGGAGGATGCTCCGACCAGACGGGTGTTGTGTCTGGCGGGCAACTGTCCTATGATTCATGTCGGGCTGCTGTATATATGCTAAAAGCGCGGTAAACTCTGCTTGCGCGATGCAGAATTTTTTGTGACGTCAGTGTGACGCGTAAATTGCATGTGGCGATGTAGGTACCGCTACAGCTTGTTGTTTTACAAAAATACAATTATTTGACTATTAAAAAGATACATTAACTCACCCCTTTTTCCACGCACCCGACCTAACTGAAGAACACACCAATAAGGTTACTATGTGTTCTTCTAGTGTATGTGTGTCTCTCCCGGCATTTCCACTAACATTTGCCTTAAAATTTATTCCTTTTTTTTCTAGGATTATTTTAAGTCTTCATTGTTATTCTAGCCGGCAGTAACAGATGCTGTTACGAATGTTCTTTTAAAATTAATGCCTCTACTTACATCTAGTAATTCAAGTCTAGGAAAGATAATTTATTATTTTTTTCCTTTCTCGTTCCGCTTCAGAAACTGTAAAAGGGATGTATAATATTGTTTTACGGGAGAGTTGGCAAGTAATACAAGATTTAGAAAGGTAAAGGAAATGTTATATTCGATAAAAATGGATTTTTCCTAAAAAAAATATGTAGGACAAAAAAAAATCCATGATAAATTACGGTAAACTAGCTGCGCCTCGCGGTTTCATCCGCATAAGTTACGATCTCGTGGGAATATCGGGATAAAAAAGTATTCTATGTAATAATCCAGGGCGTCAGCTACGTCCATACCAATTTCATCAAAATTGGTCCAGCTGTTTGAGCGTAAAGAAGTAACAAACATACAAAAACACACACACCCTCACTCACAAACTTTCACCTTTATAATATTAGTGTGACACCTAGTAGAGCTACGGTTTCGTATAAGAGCGGTGACCGCCACATAACGACCGTAGAGACGGCTGTAGTAAAAATTATGACAGCGGTTCGGCTTTACGGTGTCAAAAAACACAACAACTTACTTTCATAAATAACTATACTAGTATATACAAAATTTTGGGATGATCGGTTCAGTGGTTTAAGCGTGAAAAGGTAAAAAACAAACTTACTTTCGCATTTATTATATTACTTAGAAGGAGATAGCACAAATAATAATGCTTTATTGATAATAATAATGCTTTATTGAAAACAAAGTAAGTACACAGTTACATAAGCGCACTGCCTTCTGAACTAGGTTGTAAGCCTGTATCTCAGGAGACAGTTCCCTTCCAGTTTACATTAGATAGCACAAATCACCACAGTCATACAGTTGTGCACACTAAGATAGTGTTTTTAGATCATTGTAAGTCCAGATTCTTAACAGTGTTTTCCTATACAGTCAGTCAGTAAAGACTAGATTACCAATCATTTATATTTATATTACAGTCTTGGGGCATCGTGTCACCCAGTAACTGGGTTGTGGAGGTCAGATAGGCAGTCCCTCCATATAAACTACTAACATTGGATCAAGCTCTTCTAACTGAACAGACAGCTGTTCAACTGGGGAGTTGGTACTTCTTCTTCCCAGATAAATCAATAGAAATGCTGAAGGGCGAGCGTATTAGGGTCCCCTAGTACGCTCACCATACATACACACACTTACACACACACACACACCACACTCTTACACTTATTGCATATTTTTTGAACGTCAAATTACATGAGATAGTCCTGTCTCATGTAATTTCATCATCATGTGCTGATTCTGAGCCTAGTTTGAATAAATGATTTTTGATTTGATCAAAATACTGGTATTTAGGTGCATCCGGATAAACTGGAAGCAGACCCCCCACATAGTTGGGAAAAGGCTAGGTAGATGATATTATTTATGATATGATATTTTCTGCTACTTAATACTCTTTGTAACTAACTGCCTTCATAGTTCGATAATTATTTTTCACTTTTTTGTTGTGATCATTTTTTTGACTTTTGTTGATTTTTCAAAAACCGCTTGTCCGATTTCGATAAAATTTTCATGGGACCATTTGGGAAGTATACCCTATCCAACAAAAAAAGTTTTTTTTAAAATCGGTTGGCAAGCGACGGAGTTATGCGCGAACAAACATTAAAAAAAAAAAAAAAAAAAATACAAACATCCGAATTGAGAACCTCCTTCTTTTTTAGAAGTCGGTTAAAAAAAGATATTCTTAATGCTGCAAAATAAGACTTGAGAGAAAGAGGGAAATAATAACATTTATTTTGACAACATTTCACGAAAAACACATCAGAAGCATATACAGAATATAATGCTCCCACAGCTCTGGGAAACATGCTTCTGTGAGACGACGAAGGCCATACTTGACGCGGGTCCAGTGTGGGTTAGCAGATGTCACATTTCTTCGAATTTTTGATTCTGAGTCATGCCGGTTTCCTCACGATGTTTTCCTTCACTGAGAGCAGTGGTGATGAAGTACTTATTACACAAAGTAAAGTTGCCTGCTCAGGTTCGAGCCCACGACCTACTGAAGGGTACAAAAAAAAAAAGTTTTAAGATTTTCAATAGGTATAGTCGACTTCGTAATTCCTTGTAAATCACTCTAAGGTTAAATGTCACTTGCACGTCATAAATCGATAAAGTATATTTTTCTATGTGACAGTGATGGTTTCAATTGTGTGGTTATTATTGTCAAAAGATGTGAAGCAATTATTTTACAAAAGAGACACGGTAACAAAATATGCTTGTTTTTTGCGACTGTTCGCAAAAAAACAAGCAATTATTAATTACAATTGTTACAATTAATTTTAAAATACATTTTGAGGACAGCCTCAAAATGTATTTTTAAAATTAATTGTTGGCCCTGTTTCGACCACATTTGTTACTGATTCAAACCATAATATTTTGAAATTAAATACTTAATACTCTCTCGTTTATGACCAAATATATGAACGTAAATGAAGCAAAAGAAGTATACAGGATGAAATTGAATTCATTGGCATTCTTTTAAGGGGTCATTGTACTCATTATTATGAACAACTTTTACTATTGGACCAAACCTGAAATCGCGAAAAAAAATCAGCTGTTCCCTACATTTATGTTCGCATAACTCGTCAAAATGTAGGGAACAGCTGATTTTTATTCATAATGATGAGTACAATGACCCCATAAAGGGATGCCAATGAATTTAATTTGATCCTGTATAAGGATCGTAGCAGGCGTTCTATTATATAGTTTCTGCCTACTCCCTTGTAAGAACGCGTGGGTGGGGCGTGTGTGAGGCTTGGTGGACGTGAGTATGTGTATGTGAATACTCCAAAAATATCATTAAAAAAAACAAAGCAGAGATATATCCACGATAACCCGACAAAACTGAAATCGTATTATCATCGGACGATCACGAAATAAATTCGAGCAATCATCGAATTTATTGGGACCTTCAGGGTCCCAAAAATTGACCTCTTTAAGGGTAACGCTTTAGGGTCCAAATCGATACGACCCTTGAAAATTGGAAGAATGCTACCCGTTAAATCGTGTTAGGATGGCGTCCTGTACTTCGATAACAGGATGGAATTGAGCGGATTTTTGTGTAAGAATTTTGTGTTTCTGAGAAGTGATAGACAATGGTACATGAAGTCTGCTCCCTAAGCACCGTAACTATGGAAGTTACGGTGTTGAGGTGTTGTGGTGATGATATTATTAAAACAAATTGAAGCACCTGCCTGGGTTTGAACCCACGACCTACAACTCGTAAATCGGGACCGATGCTACTGGGCCACCGCCACCGAAGCGATGGTAAAGAGGTGATAAAAATAATTACCAACATAAAAGTTTTTATTTTTAATATTAGCAAAATTTTTGTACCATCTTCATGTTTTTTCCAATCTAAGATTAATTAAAAACGACAGGTAGTCAATGAGTGAAAATCACACTGAATTGAAGTTTATAAAAGTCGGTTTCACAGTATCTTTTTAAGCAGTAGATCAAGTCAGTATTTTTTTTTCTAGCCTTTATCTGTCGTAATCGTAACAGATAATTGATGTGCAATAAAATATACAGTCCTATGAAAAGCGGCTAACAAATGGTATGTATTTACAAGGCAGATGTGAGCGGAAACGTTTGGAAGGATCGCCCTAAAAGGACATAGTGTGACCTCACTGTTGATGTTCTTCAGTAACCGCAACCACATAGCACAGCAACCGGCGTGCTTGTATGACCTGAAAGCCAATTCCTGTAACCAAAACCGTTCAAATTCAAGCCGCAATCTCATCTCAGGGACAATCAATGTCAAAAACTTGTCAAATTTGTAGGGAAATTAGAGGTATTTCTGACAGATTAAGACCGAGATCAGACTGTGAACGTTCTTAAAATTACGAGAATTGGCCCTCAGATGTCGGAACGTAAAACGAGTATGTAAAGATCGTGGCAGCTGAGTTTCAGTAGTTTCTGCTAACTCCCATAGGAATAAGGTGTGAGCTTACGTATGTAGGTAACACAGCGCCGAAATTATTCCTACATACCTACGTCAACTTATATGTATCTGAAGGACGACGATAATATTTATCTTTCCTTCGTTTGTATGCGAGGTAGATCAACAACCTTTATTTGAGTAGACTATTACTAGACGACGGAACAATGTTATTTTATCTGGGAGAGTAAATTGGCAGTGTTTTGTTTTGATCGTTTACGTTTCGTAGTGTTACGAGAGTGAGTAGGTATTGAAAATGTTGGTTTAATGGACATAATCTATTTTTTTTATCTTTAGACGGAATTCTATTGGTCCAATTTATTTAATTAACTAGCGGACCCGGCCGACGTCGTCCTGCCTGGAAAAGCAGCGACACCTACCGGATCCAATTGTGTTTTCAAACCATCCGGGAACCCATTGAAATACCTATACATAAAATTTAATCCAAATCGGTCCAGCCTTTTAGGAGGACTTAGGTGACAAACACACGTACAGAAGAATTAAATATAATAAGAAGATTTATTGAATACTGAATTTATTTTTATACATTGTAGTTATGCATTGTTGTTATATGATTGTTTTAGCTTTACAATACAGACTAGCATAAGCATAGTATAAATAGTATATAATTTTCTCACTGCTGGGACACAGGCTACTTCTCTTCGAGAGGGAGTGGGCTGTAATCTACCACGCGGGCCCAGTGCGCGTTGGTAGATGTCACATGTCTTCGAATGTTTGATTCTAGGATATGCCGGTTTCCTCACGATGTTTTCCTTCACCGTTTTTAGAGCAGTCGTGATGAAATAAGTTACACAAAATAAAGCACCTGTCTGTGTTCGAACCTACGACCTACAACTCGTTAGTCGCCACCGTTACCATTGGGCCTTTACTCTACTGTATGTAAAACAGATTCAAAAACCCAAATAAAACACCCGAACGGATGTGGCAAAGCCATTAAACAACGTACGGGGTTAAAACTTAGTGGAAATTGCGTAATTGAGTTACAACTCAATTAGATTTAAAAGCGTAGAGGTAATTAAGTCTGATATAGATATTGTAAAGTTATGGGAATACATTGCTCAGCAAATTGACGGCTAACTTAAATTGTCCGTATATTCAATGAAATTTTTAGATCCACTCAATCTGTGTCGTTCTTTTCTAAAATACCATTTCAGACAGCAATCTACGTGGTCTTCACATGATCTGACCAAGATTATGCCTGGGCTTTAAAAGAGACTGTGACTTCTAAGTTTGTTTCGGCCTTTCTTCTCAGAGTAGTCAGATAGGAAACGCCGACCTCATCTAGTTTTTCAAAATATGACTGACGTGTAAAAGTGTTTGTGTAAACCTACTTACAGAAATAAAATCATTTATCAACTGTCATTCCTTGACAGTTCTATGAAATGGTTGTAGCACGGTAAATTGACGTAGCTTGTCAACTTGCTTTAGAATTAATTTCTCTGACTGAAGCTATCTGTACCAACACTTGCCTACAAGTCTGATAAATAATATAACACAATAAAAACAAAGAAGCAACAAGCAAAATTAAACACAACCTTATAAATTCGCAACCACTTTCACAAAGATTATTGTGACACAGCGTTGATCTACTGAATATTTTATACTGTGAGCCCTGGGCTCGAATTAAGGGCAAGCCACGACCGTGAATGGCTGAAAAGAGGCTGTAATTACGGCCTGAAATATTCAGCCGGAATAAACTGAGACACCGGCTGTGACGTCATCGGGTAGGGTTGGCAAAACAGGCGGATGTGTAAAATTAATAATTTACTTGAGATTTTTTTCCAGCTTTTTGTAGAAAACTTAATTTTTAAAAAGAAGTGGTGAAATCGTTGACATGTTCAGTTGAATATCGGTGTAAAAAACAAGGAGTATATTACTGCGGACTTTTTTATGACCGGCACCCTAATTGCGTAACACACAATCAATCTTAATCTGAATCATTTTGAAGGATATTGCTAATCCATTGCTTCACATGTTCAAAAAATGTGTCATGTGTCTGCTCAACAACGTAAATAACGCAATGAATGTTATTGAACTGTCAAAATAAAACCGATTCCGTTTGATCGTGTGTTACGCAATTAGGGTACCGATATAAGTCGGAATTACACTCCGTGTAATGATTGAAAATTTTCCAACCGGAAACAGAAAACTTTGCTAGAGCACGAAATCGCTGTGTCGGCAGTATTAATAAAACTCGTGGCGCCGAAAATGCGTTGAGCGCACAGCATGTGTCACAGACCCCCCCAAAATCGTCATTTTCTATACTCATAGTGCGAGTAAAAGTTTTTTTTTTTATGAATGGCATCTCGCAGTTCAACCTATGAGTTTGTCGTGTGCTTAACCGGGCTTGCCTGTGGATGCCTCAATAAATGAAGGTCCCTAACCAGGGCTCAAAACAAACTTAAAAACTAAGCGACTACACGCTAAGGGTACCCCCTGCGGGGTACGGACCTCGGCTTAGGGCGTCGCTAGGAGAGGGCAGCAAGGGACAGACTGGATCGGAATTATTTAGGGACGAATTTAAACTACAGGCTCAGCGGCTCGGGCTGGCTCGAGCAAGGGTCGGGGCGGACAGTACCAGTAAACGGTGACATGCTTGCTTTATATGGGAAGTGTTGTCAGTGCCTCTTCTAGCAGCGGCCACCGAGGAGGCTCTGTGCTCTGTGACTAGAGACCATGTCAAAGATTAAGGGGCATTGCCCAGCACTTTCCGGAGTTTAATACTTGCATTATTTACTACCTAACTACACAGCAAACTCTCTACGGGGACCGTGCAACAAATTGAGTGCATAGCTATATCGGACACTATTGCGCTCATTTCAACAATAGAGGAGTACACTCAAAACTATCTAAACTTGAGTAAGTTCGTATCTTACATAGTCCATCGAACATAAATTGTCTTAAGTGTCAATAATGTCCAAGGCAGCTATTATTGTTATTGGATATTAAGAGGGCGTTGAACTGAGGTAACATGGCGACAACTTTATGGTCAAACTAGCCGCGCCCCGCGGTTTCTCCCGTATAGGTTTCGATCCCGTGGGAATATCGGGATAGAAAGTATTCTATGTGTTATTCCTGATTATAAACTATATGTGTCCAAAATTTCATCCAAATCCGTGTAGTAGTTTTTGCATGAAAGAGTAACAAACATCCATCCATCCATACAAACTGTCGCGTTTATAATGTTAGTAGAATACACCTTTCCATGTATGTATTATACACATATCAATGTGGTGATGCGGCAGAGAACTAAAAAAGCTGTCGACGTAGTAGTAGTAGTACTTACAGAATAAGCAAGCTGAAGTGACAATGGGATGGCCATATTAGCCGAAGAACCGACGACCGCTGAGGTAGACGTGTTCTTGGGTGGAGACCGCGAATCGGCAAACGTTAAGTAGAGGTTAGGTCGTTTAGAGGTATGAGGAACAGGGTGTAAAGTCCTCTCATCCTCTATAGAAAAGGGAGGATCCTCCGACCAGACGGGTGTTGTGTCTGGCGCGCAATTGCCCAACGATTGATCATGGGAAATTGTATCTATGCTAATTGCGCGGTAAACTCTGCTTGCGAGATGCAGGATTTTCGTGACGTCTGTATGACGCGTTGTTCGTATGTGGCGTTGTAGATACCGCTACAGGACGCCCGCAGGCTAGGTGGAGCGATGATCTTCGCAGGGTGGCTGGTAGCAGCTGGCGTAAATGGCGCGTAATTGGAGAGGTCTATGTCAAACTGCTGGTGATGATGATGACACCTATCCAGGTTTCAATTATCTCTACAGTACCTAGCAGTTGTCGGCCTGTACAGTCTATTTGGGAATCCCTAGCCGTTACAGTGGGATCTTGGATTTTTGGCAACAACATAAAAGTAATTTTTGTAGTAAATTTTAAATGTCATTAATTGGCAATAATATTGTAATATTTTTTGTAGTGGCAACGCTGTCACACTTCCTTTTTCTTGGCCAACTTGCACGGTCACGTATTTTTTCACTCTCGTCAATTATTATAATAAACTAGCTGCGCCCCGCGGTTTCACCCGCATAAGGTTCGATCCCGTGGGAATGTCGGGATAAAAAGTATCCTATATGTTAATCCTGGTTATAAACTATCTGTGTGCTAAATTTCGTCAAAATCTGTTCAGTAGTTTTTGCGTGAAAGAGTAACAAACATCCATACATCCATACATACAAACTTTCGCATTTATAATATTAGTAGGACTAATAAGATACTAAGTGTTGTGTCAACGGTTGTGTACCCAAAGCTGTACAATAAATAGTGTGCATCTAAAAGCGTCTTTATATTTCGAAGTAACCTCCTGCCACGCAGCCCCATAAATATTCCTGGCGTGGCATAGCAGGACGCGTGCCCACTAGGATTGTTACATTACAAGCGAATGGTCCCGATGAGCGAGTGTCTTTAGGATAACACCTAAATCTAGATTGGAACTGCATTAATTTTTTTTTTTAAATATCGTTCATCAAAAAAATTCCGTATGGTACACTCGCGAAACGAATACTTTGATTAATATTTATACCAATGAAGGGATTAAAAAAAACACCTTTACCGCATATTATGTCCATAATTTCATGACCTTGCTAAACTATTTTTCATTTGTAATATTGATAGACCGTACATTAATGTAAATATTCACATATTTTGAATTTTGTTTTCTAATTATATTTTATCTCGTAAGGTGTGAGTAGTTGAAATACTTCAAAACCTGAATGATGGTAAAGAAAATTGTTGCAAATGGTATGTGTACTTCAGCCACTTTGCCGACATAATAATATTATTACAAAATAAAATAACTGAACTCACAGAGTTTTATGATGACATGACATTATGATATTGGCAGCCCATTCATTAACCTTTACATACATAATCAGCCTATAATGTTCCCACTACTGGGACACAGGCCTCCTCTCTGTGAGAGGTAGTGGGCCCAGTGCGGGTTGGTAGATGTCACATGGTGTGACCTTTACATCCTTTTGTCCAAATGAGAATAGTCAAGCAAAAAGTCTTCATTCACTATATGTAACTACACACATATACCTAT
The DNA here is from genome assembly GCA_949629185.1 of Apamea crenata. Classification (NCBI taxonomy): domain Eukaryota; kingdom Metazoa; phylum Arthropoda; class Insecta; order Lepidoptera; family Noctuidae; genus Apamea; species Apamea crenata. The sequence goes on along the minus strand of OX451380.1, from coordinate 4,312,582 downwards.
GTATATAATGAAAACTTTCCCGTAGAAATTCCCGTAGGGTTTCAACACAATCATCTATCTACATGATTGTATTGAAACCCTACGGGAATTCGCTGGGTGTAATGAATACTTCATGTTATTTGATTTTTTCCAGTTATACTTGAATAAAATTGTTTCGTGACTGTTGTCTGCCTGTGGGTATTATCCGCTGAATATAAGTTTTATACGAAGCAGATACTTATTTCATATTAACTGTACCACTTTAAATAATATGTATCTATAGGCGACCTCGTAATTAATTTACCACTTTATTTATTTATTTAAACTTTTCGCACAAAAAGTAACTGTAACATTGAAAAATAGACCTTGTAGTTTTGTGACGTACAAGTGATATTCAATCAACCTGAGGATAGTAAAGAAATTATGAGATCGATTATACAATCGATTGGTACCAAGGTTGCAACTAAACTGACTAATCCTTTTTTCGGCAATAAGCGCAAAATAACACGCAATAGTTAGCGGTATTTAAGAGACTTATGAAGGAACAATACTTGTTGTTGTCATCTTGTTTTCGTAGCTGCAATAATCTGTAGTCGTCATTTATTTTCGTTGTTTACTATATACTATTTATGTATACAGGGTTATTTGTAAAACACCAGCAACCTCTTAAGAGGTCATTGTACTCATCATTATGAACAACTTTTAGTATGGGACCAAAACTGAAATCGCGAAAAAAAAATCAGCTGTTCCTTACATTTACGTTCGCATAACTCGTCAAAATGTAGGGAGCAGCTGATTTCTTTTTTCGCGATTTCAGTTTTGGTCCCATGGTAAAAGTATTTTGCACCAAAGACAACCCCATGTCTAGATCCACGCAATCATTGTCCATAATAAGGTTTCCTGAAAGAGATCGCAGAAAGCAATATGGCCGCCCATTGTATGCTTTGTAGTGTAAATTGTATTTTCTGGTATACAATAAAGGATAAATAAATAAATAAGCAATTTTATTGTTTATGCTAATTGTTCTACTGCAAGTTTTAAACAGGTTTTTGTATTTATTAATAAAGTTTATTCTTCAAAAAAGTTAAAATAGAATGTGACAATTCGGTGAACCACAAACTAAGTATCGCTTGTATCTTGTTGCTCTGGAGTGCAATTTTACAATAATAAAGATTACATTACAGTTTGAGGATGTTAGATAGTTACAAAAAAAGATAAATGTTAAAATAAATAAAACATTCGTGTGATTCTGATCACAAAATAAAATAATATTGGTTTATCCTAAGGCTTGTACTATGGTGTTTGTGTGTGTTTGTCAGGGTGTGTGCGTGTTTGTAAGTGGTGTGTATGTGTGTTTAGGTGCTATATCAAAGCTTCGATGGCGTCGTATGATAATTGTAAAAGAGTTGTAGTTAGGAATATAGGATAGTATTTATTTAATTCTCAGTATTATGGTACCATAATTGAGATCTTACATTAAGCATTGTTTCACACATACTACCATTTGCTGTTGTAGAAATATTAAATAATCGGCTAGGTACTGGTTAAGATTCATCAAAAATGCATTATTTATAATGTCAAAATATGAATAGTAAAATCAAAAAAATTGCAGTCATAATGTCGAAATATAAATCATAATGACAAAATCAAATTGAGAGAATAAAATTAATAAATTGCTTTGTTTTGAAATCCCATTTTTTTTCAGTTGTAATTATTGCAATTATTTCCATTTTAATTTTTCGGATAAATTCGAGATTTCGAGATTTTGCGCGAAGTAATTAACTAAACTACCATATTGTGCCTCGAGTTTTATTTGAACAATATATAAATAATTTAAATTTTTAATTACTTTTTTTGCGAATCCTCCCCTCTAGTGTTAAGTTCTGCATTCATATCTCGGCAGTCACGTGTGAACCTAGCTCTTTGTCTGGCCCCACCTATTTACATATATAAAGCAAAACAATACGCGCTCTAAGACTATTTTTGTATGCAAACTAAAAGCGGTCAGCGTTGCAGATTATGCTAAGGCAGTGTAGGAGTTTTTTTTTTTTTTGTAAGGTGACTTTTAGCGTTTTATGTTATTTTAAATGTTTTCTTAATATTTTGGACTGAACTTTTACCAGAGGGGCAATTCTCGTAATTTTAAGAACATTCACAGTCAGTCAGATCTCAGTCTCAATCTGTCAAAAATACGTCTAATTTCCCTACATTTAGACAGGTTTTTGACATTTGTTTGTCGCCGAGATGAGACTGCGACTAGATTTTGATCGTTTTAAATTACGAGAGTTGGCCTTCTGATTTGGTTAAAAGTAATTTACACAATATAATCCATCACCCATGCTTTGATATCTGACGACACGGTTAGCGCAGTAGCTAAGCGATCGACTGCTGCGCTGCGTGTTGCGGGTTCTATTCCCGCACGGAACAAATATTTATATTGCCTACAGGTAGTTGTTCCGGGTCTGGCTGTTTGTGTATGTGAGTTTTAATGTTTGTAAACGCACCCACGATACAGGAGTAATTCCTAGTAAGGGGCAACGTTTTATTTATATACATAAATATATATATATATGTCAATTATTGTTTAAATATATATTTTTCAGCTACACACTGCCCGCAATATAGGCTTCATTTTATCACCATGGGAAAATAAATTGGTTAGCGTTTGTAATCGTAGCAATAGTATCACGAATGTAACCGAACGACATATCACTAGTTATGGTTTTAAGATCCTACGAGTATTACAATTAACTGGGCACAAATCAGGGAAATTTTCAGATGGAATAATTCATACCATCTGGTGTACAGTCACGAGCAAAAGTATGTACACACTCGGCTTAGTTCAAAAGCGATTTACTCCTGTATTTTTTAATGAAATCTGATGTGGTTACGAACATAGCATTTTCGAACCCATAGGCTTATGTGATGTGTCGTATTTCAACGTTGCATTCGTTAGTTCACGAAAAAATCTAATTTAAAGTTGCCAAGTGTTGACATATTGGTGCTCGTGACTGTACAGACGTCAGCATATCAAGCTACCCGAAACTGTCAAAATTTCCCAATCAACCTTGAACCTTAATGATTTAGCGATAAAGTTGAAAATCTATTAAAGAAATTTTACAGATTGTAGTAGCTTGATGTGCTGGCTTCTGTACCTTAAGTTTTCTCGTAATCAGCTTAAGGGCCTTACTCTCGTTTATTACCGTAACACGGTCACTTTATGAAGAATATTCCTCATTAACGGCTTGATTAGAAGATCTGAAAAAAATATATTTTTGCTATAGATTCATGGACAACATTTCTCGAAAAGAATTTTTTTCGTATGGCTAATACTTTTGCCTTAAAAAAATATTTACCAACACGCTATTTTTTTCTAATATTCGATGTAACTTCTAAACGGCTTTGATTTTTCGAAATATTTTTACACTGAAAAATTGATGGTTAGAGGTACTACAGATTTGAAACAGCTCATGTAAATCAATCAACATTTGCAAAGAAAATGTCCCCACTTTAAGATCAAGCTTCAGAGGTGCTCTGCGCGGGCGCGGGCGGCAGTCGTGCGTTAGCATTGAGACGGGAGGGCTGTGTCGCTCGCTGCTCCGCTCCGGCTATCGACCGACTACGCGCGTTTGTCTGTGTTAGTGCAAATATTTACGAACGAATTGTATCAGTATGCGTTTATTGACTAGCTCGCTGCAGATGGCCCATTTCTTTCTATTTGTGCGCGTGGATGCTAACGATAGTAAATACAAGTAGTACGTAGTAGGCATATCTAACTAATATTAAAATGAGAAAAGATTGGATTTGATCAAAATAAAAATTCAAAAATGGCGGCTGCGAAAATTTTAAAATTTTTCATGGTGGGTGTCGTTTTCATACTTTTCGAGGGTTTTAATGCCGATAGTGAGTTCAAAATAAAAATCCAAAATGGCGGCTGCTTAAATTTTCAAATATTTCATCATGGGTATCATTTTCATACTTTTCGAGGGTGATAAAGCCGATAGTGAGGTCAAAATACAAATCCAAAATGGCGGCTGCAAAAATTTGCAAATATTTCATCATGGGTATCATTTTCATACTTTTCGAGGGTGATAAAGCCGATAGTGAGGTCAAAATGAAAATCCAAAATGGCGGCTGCTTAAATTTTCAAATATTTCATCATGGGTTTCATTTTCATACTTTTCGAGGGTGATAAAGCCGATAGTGAGGTCAAAATAAAAATCCAAGACGGCGGCTGCAAAAATTTGTTTTTGTTTTAAATCATACGTGATAAGGAACTTCGAATAACCTGAGTTATTCTGATCAAACTAAAATTAATAAGTAACTAATGATTACTTCATTTTAGTTACACGATACTAATTTGACAATAATATAGTGTGATGAGTGGCCAAATAAACAATGTTTTCTTATCACCAGACCGCATGAGTGAGTGTCTCTGTCTCGTATCGTATAGAGTCTTAGCATAATGCTGAGCGGTGGCCGTTTTGCGTGGATATGTCGCATGTTTACCCCCAAACTTTGTTATTTCTTTTTTGTGTGTTTATGTTATTTTTTATGGGTCATGTTTGCCGCAAATAATAATAATAATATCCCTGGACATTTCACACAGCGCCATTTGTCCCAAGCTAAGCAACCTAATGCTTGTGTTATGGTAACAAGATGGCTGATAAACTACTTATATACATTTTTTTTTTTTTTTTGTAAATACATACATATTATAGATAGAAAAACACCCAGACTCGGAACAAATACATGTAGGTCATACAAATATTTGTTCCGTGCGGGAATCGAACCCGCGACACGCAGCGCAGCAGTCAATCGCTTAACCACTGCGCCAACCGTGCTGTCAAATAAATGATTTTCTTTCTTTCTTTTCATTTGTGGAAATCAAAATGTACAAGTTTTAGTAGAGCAAAATTATGAAAAAAAAAACTTGAGAGGTGTCAAGGGACACCCGGATGGAACGAAGTTCTTAGGTTCCGGTACTTAGTTTCGAATGACGCTGTAGCGACTGACTTTTTCTTAACTTGCTATCGTTAAGCAAGTTAAAAAAACAGGTTCAAGCGATTTTCGACCTTATTGACATTTATGCAAACACCGGATTTTAATGAAGGAGCAATGTTAGCCAACGAGAATGAGAGAAAAAACAAACTAAATTTTAAATGTCAATAAGGTCGAAAATAGCTTGAACCTGTTTTTTTGACTTGCTTAACGATAGCAAGTTAAAAAAAGGGTTCAAGCGATTTTCGACCTTATTGACATTTATGCAAACACCGGATTTTAATGAAGGAGCAATGTTAGCCAACGAGAATGTGAGAAAAACAAACTAAATTTTAAATGTCAATAAGGTCGAAAATAGCTTGAACCTGTTTTTTTAACTTGCTATCGTTAAGCAAGTCAAAAAAAAACAGGTTCAAGCGATTTTCGACCTTTCTCACATTCTCGTTGGCTAACATTGCTCCTTCATTAAAATTCGGTGTTTGCATAAATGTCAATAAGGTCGAAAATCGCTAGGTTTATTACTGATTTATAATAATTCAAATTGATGAAACAGGATCACATTTTTATAAAATCTCATAATATTTATGTAAGTCCTCCTAAGAAGACCTGCAGTCTATGCAAATAAAATGTTATTCTATTCCTAAGAAAATACTCGATATCATTTTTAAAGTTTTACCCCCGTCAGGAATTAAGTTCCTTCTCACGTATGATTTTAAACAAAATCGAAATTTCTATATGAATAAATGCTAAAATATAATGTCCAGTAAAAACTTAAAATATACGTAACATAAGTATCAATCTATACAAAATAATTATAATAATCAGCCTTGCATCCGCAAATCCCCTCTGGAATCGTAGGCAAAAATAGCGACCTACGGGCGGCATGTCTGCGCCTCTGCATACTCTTTGATCGTCGTTTTAGTTCAGCGCGCCACCGCGCGCATTTTACGTTTTCGGGAGTAAGAGCGTTTAGCTCCGCCCACATGCACAAGGTCAGCGAGCCCTCTATACACCTTAAGCCAAATTACGTGGTCTCGTTTTAATAATATTTAACTTAAACTTATCTTATATACCGATACAATAAAAGAAAATAATATTAAATTATTATGCGCGTTAAAGTGGTGAATTTTAATTTTTATTTGGCTACAATTATTAATGTTCCCGATCCGGGGCTCAAACACATGACCTCCAAACTCCCCAGACGCGTACTGTACGCAACCATCATGATAGATAATATAATTAATTAATGAATGAACCGTTTGGACACATTATTTCAGAAACTTCAAAAGACAACCAAATTAAATCTTACCTACAGAACTTACTAAGCCATTACAACTGTGTCCCCTATCCATTTTATTAAATGTTCCGTACAAGACCAAAGGGATTAACGGTTAAGTTACAGACCCGATTAGAAACGCGACAGATTACCTTGATGTAGGAGGCTGTTACTAAGTGAATTAGTTAGTGAAGAAGTGGAGAAAATCTTGGTAAGTTTTTTTTATACACCGTGTTCCGGACGATATACGTAAACTTCGACCATATGTTCAGACCATGGAAATATGCATATTTCATTATGGACACATTAATGAATTGGTTCTTATTTTTCGTTAATTTTCATACCAACTAAATACCATACCGATATGCATGCCTCTTTATATCTTTATCTGAAGCATTTGATAGATTTATCATTTTAATTGCACTAAACGGCAACATAAGCCAAATTAAGACACTGTCTTACTGCATAGCTCGATTAAATTTCATTAAATGAAATTACAAATGTCTTTGTAACGAAGCCTTTTTAAGTACTACTTCCATTGGTAGATTTGATTTGTAAAAGCTATAGAAGCATTTGCCAAAGTTTATGGATAACGTGAAGAACACGGTGTATATTTTGTAACTTAACAGTTGAAAGGAAGAAAGAAAATACGTTTTTTTGCGGTAAACATGACACAGAGAAAGAACAGAAACTCAAAAAATTACAAATCGGGGGAAAATATGCGTCACATCCACGCAAAACGGCCAACGCTCAGCATAATGCTAAGACCCTATGCGAACTGCAGTGGAGAGCAGTGGGAACGTTATAGGCTGTTTATGTATGTTATGTAATTACGTAAGCATGTGATGATTAACGGTGTTAAAATCATACCTAATGATAAACGTCTGACAGTTCGTCGACGTCAACGTTATCCAAAATTAGAGCAGTAGTTAGTTAGTTAGAGAGAGAGAGAGAGAGGGGGGAGAGGGGGGGGGGGGAGAGAGAGAGAGTTTAGCTTTTTGTTTTTTTAATTAGATACTTATATCTCATGTCCAAATGTATGTTTTTATTAAGGAGTAACAGTAAAAAAATGGTAAGTTAAGACGTATTATCCTTAGACATTTAAACCCTCACACAGCAATCTAATTCTGTTTGCAAGTGATTCGTCAGTGTTAACCCTTTAACCGCTAGGGTACCCGACAAATTGTCACCCTTACTAAATAAATTGAAACACTAAATATTTTGTTAGTAGCTTTGATTTTGTTAGACGACAAGAGAAAATATTCGATAGCTGGAGTTGAAAAAATAGATTACATTATTACAAAAGTTCCCGATTCTTTCCCATTCACATTCCCGAGTTCATACAACCCTAATCTCTTCAGGGCGAGAGTGAATAGGCTTCTTCTGGGCAAGCTCGTTCCACCGTAGATCTCATCCCTGCCTCTGGGCTGGATTGAGGTCAAGAGTGAGCCCATTGTCAATATTTTTTTTTAAAAAAAGACTGAAAATTTCAAGACATGAAGGTCATTTACAAAGGAGATAGATGAAAATGTGAAAGTTACTCTCGCAGTCTGTATGTTATGTTTTAACGCCGTGTAGGCGTGAAAATCATCGTGATCGGTTCAGGGTAAACCACTGAACTGATCAATCGTAACCGATCTTTATGAAATTTAACAGATAGGTAGCCTAGGTCCTGGAAAAGGACAAAGGCTACTTTCATCTTAGATTTTTGTATTAAAAAACGTTTTTACAAAAAAAAAAAACTACCGACTTCCATAAAAACACTACAAAGTGAAAAACAACTTTAATTTCGGAAGTCAGTGGCGAAAAACGAAATAAAAAAACCAAAGACACCGACTCAGTAGTATTTTTTTTTGTAGAAAAGTTTTTATTTTTCACTTTTTTGTTGTGTTCATTTTTTTTTATTTTTGTTGATTTTTCAAAAACCGCTTGTCCGATTGCGATAAAAATTTCATGGGACCATTTGGAAAGTATACCCTATCTAACAAAAAAAGAATTTTTCACATCGGTCAGTAAGCGACGGAGTTATGCGCGAACAAACATAAACAAATAAAAAATAAAATACAAACATCCGAATTGAGAACCTCCTCCTTTTTTAGAAGTCGGTTAAAAATAGACGAAGACGAGGCAATAGTGTTTCTATCTTAATATAATTATTACTATATAATATTATGAACCCGAAAGTTTGTGAGGATGGATGGATGTGTGTTACTCTTTCACGCAAAAACTACTGAACGGATTTGGATTAATTTTAGCACAAAGGTAGTTTATAACCAGGATTAACAATAGATCTTTTCATTCCGATATTCCCACGGGATCAACATTATATGCAAGTGAAACCGCGGGGCGCTGCTAGTCCTACTATTCTTCCTACTAATAATATTATATATGCGAAAGTTTGTAAGGATGGATGGATGGATGGATGTTTGTTACTCTTTCACGGATTTGGATGAATTTTGGCACACAGATAGTTTATAATCAGGATTAACACGTAGGATACATTACAGGATCGAAACTCATACGGGTAAAACCGCGGGGTGCTGCTAGTAGACCATATTTTATATTCACCAACTGGCTGCTAGCCAATCTGTCGTTCCTAACTTGATACCTACGTACCTTACTTAAAAAATCTCTTTTTAGAACTACCCACAAAATTTATAGCATGCAATACGGTGAAGCCTTGCAGTAAATAACTAACTATACTAGCAACGCATCGCTTCGACACGGCATCCATCTTGGCTCACTCTGCAAGGAACGGTAAAAATATTCTGTGTGCAGTTTTCGATAGAAATTGAGGGTTTTGGAATAATTTTATTTAATCAAAGGTCAGTTTATTGGTGGGTAAGGAGTTAGGGCTGGACGAATTGAACTTGCTCAGTTTTGCAATTACTGATTGATGAATGATTAGGTAAGATATTTTTTAATACGCTCATAGATGTGGCCCAAACCCTAAACGTGAATTCGTGAACCAAGTAAACCCATTTTGATTGGATTTTTTAATGAGAATAGACGCCAAGTAGGTCTTTTAGTGAATAGTAAACCTACTTTGCATCTATTCTGATTGATAAATCCCAGAGAATAGGTTTAGATGGTTCAAAAACTCGCGTTTCTGGCTTTGGCCACATTTACTACCGGTGAGTGTTTGTAAGAAAAACAGCTGTTTAATTTTTCTAAAAAATTAAAAATGATAACATTAAAAAATGACGTTGACAAGTGACGATTGTATTAAAAAAGTATCGTATTTCTTCAAAGACTTTCAGCAGTAACACTCTATCAATCACAATTTGAATCATTTTGAAGGTTATCGCTAATCCATTGCTGCATATGTTCGAAAAATTTGTTTGCTCGACAACGTAAACAACGCAATGAATGTTGTTGAACTGTCAAAATGAAAGCTATTCCTACTGTTAGTCTGTTACATAATTACCCCGCTAGTTGACATAAACCTTACCGGAGCTTCAACTCGGCCTATCGCAGTCCACAGCTGGACATAGGCCTCTCCCAGGCTGCGCCACAACATCCTGTCCTCCGCCTTCCGCATCCAGTTCATCCCAGCCCTCTTTAGGTCTTTCATCCATCTAGCTGGGGGGCGTCCCACTCTACGCTTGCCGATACGCGGTCTCCGCTCCAGGACTCGTCTGCTCCACCGGCCATCGGTCCTTCGACAAACATGGCCAACCAACTGCCAGTTCAGTTAGCTTACTCTGCAAGCTATGTCGTTAACTCCGGTTCTTTTCCTTATAATTTCATTGCTGATTTTATCCTTTAAAAAGACTCCGAGCATAGCTCGCTCCGTAGCGAGACGGAGCTTACGTCAGTCCAATACTTATACATACTCCTGTACGTTTTTGACTTTTCCATCATCGTTATCGCTGATTGAATCAGACAAGTCCAGAGTTCGTGATAAAACGTCGAGCAATAAAAAAGTATGGAAACATTAGGAAACAGATACCTACTTACACGATGGCGGATAAAGATTTTATGAATTTATTTTTTGCCTTGTGTGGATATAAAACGACATTAAAATTTGCTTATCCGAGCGATCTTAATGCATGACAGCATTATGAGTGATTATTTAAGTGACTCAGGCATCTGCATTGAATACTCTGAAATTCGTCAAGAGTTTTATTTAGTTACGAGAAAAAATCCACTTTGTGGGTCGGCCGTCCAACGCTACGTCTTCCGGCACGCGGCCGCCACTCCAGAACCTTTCAGCCCCATCAGCCATCTGCTCTGCGAGCAATGTGCCCTGCCCACTGCCACTTAAGTTTGGCAATTGTTCGGGCTATGTCGGTTACCTTGGTTCTCCTGCGGTTCCTGTGGTTCTGCGGATCTTTGTGAAGGCCGCAGGAACCCGTTGGATGCGAGAAGCACAGAACCAGTCGAAGTGGAGGTGCTTGGGGGAGGCCTATATCAAGTAGTGGACGTCTTTCGGCTGATGATGACGAGAAAAATTACGCTTTCAAAAATGTACTTTGTTGCTGCGCCACCACACCCTGTCCCCCGCCTTCCGCATCCAGTCTACCCCAGCCATCTTGAGATAAATTAATTCTAGGACTAATATTATAAATGCGAAAGTGAGTTTGCTTGTTTGTTTGTTACGCTTTCACGCTAAAACGACTTACCGGATTTTAATGAAATTTGGTAAATTGGTAGACTTGACCTGGAGAATGACATCGAATTCATATCATCCTGGATCACAGACAAAATCGCAGACAACAGCTAGTTCTTTATAAGTTTGACAGACTACGTCAATTTGTCGTGTAATAGCAATTTCATACGATTGTCATCCTTGTCAGTCTCGTAGACGTAAATTGCTCGTATATTGACAGTTGTGATTTCAACATACGAGCAATTTATGTTGGTAAAGTTCGTTTTTTAAATCCCAGGTGCTAATCTGACATTTAAGTCTTCTGTGTTTGTGTTTTTTAGTATAGAAATTTGACATTACACCTGTCAAATGAGTATCTGGGTTTAAAAAACGAACTTTATTCAATTTGATAAACAAATAACTTCCCTGGTTTTACCTAAGTCTATGATAAAGGCTTACGACATTTTATCCGTAAAAAGTGTCTTTGGTTTTATATTTGCCACCGACTTCCGAAATTAAAGCTATTTTGTCACGTTGCGTTGTGTTTTTCTAGGGAGTCTTGTTTTTTTTTTATGACTGGCCCTACATACTTTGTCCGTCCTTTCAATAATTATTTATACACTAATCCCATAAGAAAGGATGGTCAAATTTTCCCGAATATAACCGCCGCACGGGTCGATCGATCAGGTTAAGCTACGCTTGCCGCGGTTGGTCCGTGGATGGGTGACCATTTTCACATACCAAGTCCCCTCCGTGCCTCGGAAAGCACGTTAAGCCGTTGGTCCCGGCTGTCATTCGTGGATCTTTGACAGTCGTTACGGGTCGTCAGTAGCCCGAAAGTCTGACAACCAGTCTTACCAAGGGGTATCGTATTACCCAGTAACTGGTTTGTGGAGGTCAGATAGGCAGTCGCTTCATGTAAAATACTGGTATTCAGCTGCTCCGGTTAGACTGGAAGCCGACCCCAACATAGTTGGGAAAAGGCTAGGCAGATGATGATCATTTTTTTTTCGGAAAAATGTCCATTTTGTTTTTCTATAAAACTAAAATTGTCAAATCTGTCCAGCCATTCTCAATTGGTGCGCAATAAATGTGGTACCAACGAACCACATTTATTTTAATTGAAATTTTATTAATTATAGATACAGGCTACGATTTTATATTCCCTAATAAAATAACAGCGCTTCCAAACAGTAGTCTCCTAAAATAACAACACGACTGACACCGCCATTGGGTCATTCATAGGATTGCCTCGTTAAACTAACTGAACGTGCTCTGAATCAAAATGGCTGCTAAACTACCTGCTTTTATTAGCCACGAATTGAGCTAAAAACAATCCTTTGTTTCATCAATGTGAAGTTTTTAATTGAATTAAAAATACGCGTAGCTTACTTGCTTATATTCCAATGAACGTTATGTGAATTTGAAATAACTTTTTAAGAAAAAAATAACATCTAGCCAGTATTACAAAAGGGTTAAGTAGAGGTGTACACTCATCTCGTCAATCACGTTTAACGCGTGCACAAAATGAGGCGGATCTCGCGTGTGACGCGATGTAACGCATTTTTTTTAAATAGTAATGGTATGTATTTAATTGCACCATAATTAATTCCCATTTTGCTTTCGTAAAAATATTATTGAACACTCTAATAATATAATGATTGCGCCTCTATTTGTGAACCTCAAATAATTCCTATTTTGGGGTTCTTATAAATACTACATAAATAGTCAAGTAACTGCGACCAACGCGGCTGGTCACAGTTCTAACCTAACCTAACCCATTCGGTCGGAGTGCTCTAGCTTAGTTACTACAAATAGTTGTGCTTGCGAGTGGTTGGTCATAGTTCCAACAAAACCTTACCCGTTTGGTCCAGGTAACCAATTATCCAATCCAATTTAACTTAGTTACTTCGACCAACTGTGAGAAAAGCCCAGAAAGTGAAAAAGACGCTCAATTATTTAACAAAAGTTTGCATCACTACCAACTCGCACCGGGCCCGTGTGGTGGATTACGGTCCATTCCCTCTCACCGATAGGAGGCCTGTGTCCCAGCAGTGGGAACGTTATAGGCTGATTATCTGTTTGCATCACTAGATGTGCAGAGTTTTATGAGGATAAATAATTTTAAAAAGTGCGCATCAGTAGAAGCGCAAAACGTTTTTTAAAGGATCAACTAAATATTTCCCATCAGGAATTCACCCGACTATTCACGCCAGTTTGAACACGTCCACACAAGTTACTTGACGTTCAAAAAGTGCTGACTCTCAGCCTAATTTAAATAAATGACTTTTGATTTTGATTTTGACACAAACGGCGTGAACGAATTTCTTCCCGCCTCTCTGGGATTCACCCAACTTTGACCAGAGTTTAAGACCCATGTACCTAACAGGATAAGAGTATGCTTCGGTGGTTTGATCATGTTGATAGGATGAATGAAAGGCGACTAACAATAGGAATCTACAAGGCAGATATGAGTGAAAACGCTGGAAGGTGGGGACGCCTTAGAAGACGCCTGCCGTGTGACTATGCCCTGAAGGCCAATTCTCGCAGTTAAAAACGTTCAAAATCTAGTCGCAATCTAACCTCAGATACAACCAGTGTCAAAATCTTGTAAATAAATAAAATGTAGGTATATTAGAGGTATTTTTGACAGATTGAGGCTGAGATCAGCAGGTCTCGTAATTTAAAACGATCAAAATCTAGCCACAGTCTCATGTCGGTGACAAAAAAATGACAAGAACTTGTCAAAATGTAGGGAAATTTGACGTATTTTTGGATTTGGAGATTGAGACTGAAATCAGACTGTGAACGTTCTTAAATTTACCAGAATTGCCCCGCAGACTGTGAACGTTCTTAAAATTACGAGAATTGTCAGAACTATGAACTCAGATGTATAAACGTACATGAAGCAAAAGGATTATGTGTTTATTGATCTACCAACGCCATCTAACACGGGCTATGTGAAACGTGAACCGGCCCGAATGTAGCGCTGACGGTGGCGCCACCCCGTGCACGGTGCCGGGCAACGGATAAAATGAGTGAAGTGAGAACCAGAACAATATTCGAAAAATAAGTGATGGTGGACGGCACTGGCCGCAAAATTACTGTCTTTTGAACTATTGTAAAGCCTATTAATAAATAAGATTCAAGTACAAAATCGCCATGCTTAATTTCATCCACCACATACACTCGTCGTATATATATTGAAATTATATCACAAATACGAGTACCTACATTACCAAAAGGACGCAAAGCAGCCATCAGTTCGTGGAATCACGCGTGGCTCAACGAGGCGCCCAAACAGTATGTAAGGATAGTAGTGGTGTTCCATAGCTTCTGACCCTTGAGAAAAAGGTGTGAGTTTATGTATATATATATGAATGTACCTAATAGAGACGAGCCTATTGTCATTAACCGGGCAGAAATCCAGATTGCTACTGAAAATTTCCTGTCAAGAAAATTGTGAAGTATAAAATAAATATTATTTTAAAATACTATGAACCTATTTATATTCATGATCCCATCAACATTGAAATTGAATGAATAATAAAATTAAAATTATGCAAATATTAAATGAAAATACAGTTTAGAGATTAAAAAACTGCTGTACCTACATTAATTTTTCCAACAAGTTGGGAACAAAAACAAGATGAAATGAATAATTCAAACCACTATAAGTTCCAAGTGATGAGAAAAAAGATCCAAGTGTCTGTTCCATACTGTACCAGCCATTATTTTTAGCTGGTAGTTGCTCTTTATCCACCACCGGACTCAAATAGATTTCGCTTCTAACTTCCCTTTTGCCAAAATCCGCCATATATATCTCCTAATCTATGAGCCAGACCATTAATTATTCGGAAGGAAGGTAAAGATTACTTGAATACAGAATTGAGACCTCACGGTAGCGTTTTAGATATAATTTCTTATTCAAGCTAAGTCCACGTAGAACGGCAGACACGTAAAATATATTCTGGCCGTGTTTGCAAAGGAAAAAAGTATTTTTTTTCATCATAATGGGTTATTTTCCGTAATTAAAAACGTTCAAAATCTAGTCGCAAAGAGGGGAAATTCTCGTAATTTTAAGAACGTTCGACGTGATCTCTTTATAAAACCATCGGGGAGTCTCCCTTCTGGGCACAAGTTACCGTGGCCTACTTGGTAAAACTTAAATAGAATTCGCTCCCAAGTAGACCGCAGCAAGGGCAACTACCACAAGTGGGGGATCGTGGAAGGCTCAGACCTCCGGTGTGTTTGCGGTGTCTCTCCCCAGACAATGGCTCAACTCTCATCTTGGACCATTTAATGGCCGCGTTGGCGAATGGTATCCGCGTTGCTGAATTATGGGCCGAGCAAATTTAAAAAATTATGTTTATTTTTTCTATTTTTACTATCAACACGCAAAAATAAGACCAGATTTTCCTCTAATCAACCAAAACATATTCTTCTTTCTTGATGATTGTCTGTCTACCTTTTTTTTTTTTAGTACGACTATTATCGGCCTATTTTTTTTTTTTGTACGACTATTATCAGGCTATTTCGAAGAACTCGTGGCTAAAGAATTACAGCCATACGGGTCGGTTGAAGGTAAAGCTACGCTTGCCGCACTCTAATCCATAACATATCGAGACATTTCTCCGTGCCTCAGAAAGCACGTTAAGCCGTTGGTCTCGTCCTACCATTTGTAGATCTTTGAGAGTCGTTACGGGTAGTCAGAAGCCCGAAAGTCTTACCAAAGGGTATTAACCAGTAACTGGGTTGTGGAGGTCAGATAGGCAGTCAGTCCATGTAAAATACTTAAATTCAGCTGCATCTGGTTAGACTGGAAACCGACTTCAAGATATTTGGTAAAAGGCTTGGCAGATGATGATGATGTAAATGTGGTAAAGTAAAGATGGTCACCCATCCACAGCCCAACCGCGGCAAGCGTAGCTTAACCTGATCAATCGACCTGTGCGGCTGTTATTATTTAGCACGTTATTTTACCACATTTAGATGTTTCTCTTAAAATATTTAATATAATATGAAATTTATATAAAGCTGAAGTTGATGTTAATATATACATAGTTATGCAAAAACAAAGTTTCCTTTACCCAAACACTCCACAACTAGCAACTGCATCTTTTATTGACTTCCCCAACTCTAAAGCGCGGATGAGTTTCAAAAGCTGTTCTGTTACAGTCACGAGCAAAAGTATGTATACACTCGGCTTTATTCAAAAGCGATTTACTCCTTTATTGTTTAATGAAATTTTATGTTGTTACGAACATAGCATTTTCGAACCCATAGGTTTATCTAATGTGTCGTATTTCAACGTTGCATTCGTTATTTCACGAAAAAATCGCAATTGAAAGTTGCCAAGTGTTGACATATTGGTGCTCGTGACTGTACACTTTAATTTTCTGATCAATTCCGTGTTTGAGATTGCTTGTACTGGCAGTAAGAGGATTTGGATTCCACTTTAATCGGATACGAAAAGCAGCTTTGGAGTCATATAAAATTCTGGTAAGGTGAGCAATTTTGGGCAGCGGGATCGTCCGACAGGGTTACCGCTGCCCTGGAACAGAAAGGGCTAAGGAAGGAACACGGGTGGGTTTTAGTCAGTAAGAGTCTGACACTCCCTTCCGCTCCACCCAGAGCGGGAGGGGTCATTTGATGATTTCCCATCCAAAAAAAAAAAAGGTGAGCAATTTCCTGCTACATAATCTATGGTTGCAGAATGCATAATCAGCCTATAATATGCCCACTGCTGGGACACAGGCCTAATCTGTGAGAGGGTGTAGGCCATAATCTACCACGCGGGCTCAGTGCGGGTTGGCAGGTGTCACATATCCGCAAATTTTTGGTTCAAAGACATGCCGGTTTCCTCACGATGTTTTCCTTCACCGTTTTAAGAGTGGTGGTGATGAAATTCATTACACAAAGTAAAGCGCCTGCCTGGGTTCGAACCCACGACCTACAACTCGTAATTCGGGGCCGTTACCACTAGGCCACCACTGCTCACCTCAAACTATGGTTAAGTTTATTCGAGTGATCTTTGAATTTCTGAGAAAATCATGATAAAAAATGTCGTCTTTTTCAGATCATCTAGTTATTGGAACCTACCTAAAGCTTATCGGTGAAAAGTAGTGAAATGGTTTTAAAAATGAAATAGATAATCCATAAAGAAACATATACATACACTAGCTTTTGCCCGCGGCTTCGCTCGCGTTAAGAAGTATACAGCCCGATCGGTTTAAAATTGACAAAGTTTCATACAAACTTTCATCCTCTATTTTATCCCCTTGGGGGTAGAATTGATCAAAATCCTTTCTTAGCGGATGCCTACGTCATAACATCTACCTGCATGCCAAATTTCAGCCCGATCCGTCCAGTGGTTTGGGCTGTGCGCTGATAGATCACTATGTCAGTCAGTTAGTCACCTTTGATTTATATATGTATATTTATATTATTTATATAAGAAGAAGATTCATAATCAGCCTATAATGTTCCCACTGCTGGACATAGGCGTCTTTTCGAGAGAGAGTGGGCTGTAATCTACGCGGGCCCAATGTGGATTGGTAGATGTCACATGTCTTCGATTTGTTGGTTCTAGGACGTGCGTGACCAGTTCACCGTTTTGAGAACAGTGGTGATGAAATTATTTACACAAAGTAAAGCGCCTGCCGTGTCACCTTTTGACAGATAGGTACAAGAAGAAGCACAAATACGATAGCCGTTTTGCGTGGATGTGACGCATGTCAACCATTTGTTATTGTTTTTTCTTTATTTGTTTTCTTATGTTCTATTTTGCGTCATGTTTACCGCAAATAAACGTATTTTCTTTCTTTCTTTCTTTCACAAGACAGGCAGGTTTGGAAAAAAAATGAGAGGCCTTTGCCCAGCGGTGGGACACAATATAGTATTGATAACTGTAATATAATAATCTTTAATTCTAGTATTATGTTGTTGATCTAAAAATAATAAACCTGCTATTGACAGATTATTCGCTCCAATCTTCAATTACTTCACTAACACATCTGCAGGCGATCGGGCCAATCAATAATCTTGTTTTGACAGAACGCCGTACTGCTTACGTCATCACGAAATAAAATGGATGCTTTTATGTACCTACTAATAGGGTAGCAAATTACGGTATGTTTTTAGTTTATTGAGTACTAGCTTTTGCCCGCGACTTCGTCCGCGTGAAGCAACTTTCTTACATTTTTTTTTTAAAGTAAGAACCATCCGTGTACTTCAAGGAATATTCTAAAAAATGAATTAGCGAAATCGGTTCAGCTGTTCTCGAGATTTGCGCTTAGCAACACATTCAGCGATTCATTTTTATATTATAGATTGGCTTCTGTCTGCAACTTCGTTGGCTTGGAAGTCAAAGACACCACGATATACCTACTATAATTTTTTTAAACTTCTCTGTCCAATACGTTTGTAGTTTTGGTCTCAGCGACGTACTGACGTGATGACGCGAGAGCAAGAGACGGACGTCCAGCTGTCCTTGTGAGAAGCAGCTCGTATTGAGGTTGAAATATACATAATACTAAATATACATATTCCTAATGTTAAGATGCTAATAAATGATGTGTGAAAGTAACTCCGTGTGAACCTAAGACCATTTGGCCACCACTGCACTGCTCTCTTGCTTATTGCAACGCCATTGCAAAACATTATGCTTTCCACTAGCCGCCACAGTGCAAACAAGATCTTAGCAACACCCACAAACATGGAAGAAATGTTTTATTTTTATCCCCAGACCCATAAGTACAAAAATGTTCCCTTTGAAGTATATAAATACGATCCAATTTATCTTTTGGTTCGCCACTGAGAGGTCACTTCAAGCAGATTAAGAACTAAGTCAGGACCACTTCGCGTTACATGCAATAGTTATGTGCTTCGGTATAAATGTTTTCTTTATATTTATTACTAGCTGCGCCCCCGCATAAGTTTCGATCCCGTGGAAATATGGGGATTAAAAGTATCTTATATGTTAATCCTGGTTATAAACCATCTGTGTGGCAAATTTCATCCAAATCTGTTAAATAGTTTTGCGTGAAAGAGTAACAAACATCCATGCATCCGTACAAACTTTCGCGTTTATAATATTAATAGGAAGTAGGATTTAGGTTTAATAGTTAGAGGTAAAGACAAGTTATACGAGGTACTTTTTTAAGTAGAGAGTTTTAATCGTGAGAATCGATATATAATTTGGGGAGTCTTTGATTCTATAATATTCTCGGAATTCTTAAGGACCTTTGTAAGGCAGCTAAAATAGCGAACGGCGGGCGTTTTGGGGGACTGTCTTATGTAATTTTGACGTTCGGAAAATGCGAATTCTCAGCCTAATTTGAATAAATGACTTTTGATTTTGATTTAGACCGGACAGAATTACTAAAATCGATCTATTTGGAATTTACTTTAGTTGAAGTGGTTTCATGTGAAATAACGCAATGGATTGCAATCAAACTCACGACCTTTAGGTCTCCCTTCGAATCCCTCCCTCCATTCAATTTTTTTTTCAATTTGAGAAATTCTGACCATGATACTGTTTGTTTACCAGTGAACAAATGCGCGGAGTAAATGTAGCTAACGAAAATTTGATTTAAAAAAATAATATTCTCGTTTTGCACATAATGTTTACGTTTACTTAGCTTTAGATTTTAGATGGAGAGGGGCTTGTGGCTAAGTAATAACAGCCGCACGGGTCGATCGATCAAGTTAAGCTACGCTTGCCGCGGTTGGTCCATGGATGTGTGACCGTCTTTATATACCAAGACCCCTCTGTGCCTATGAAAGCACGCTAACAAACCCGAAAATCTGACAACCAGACTTACCGAGGGGTTTCGTATTATCCAGTAACTGGGTTGTGGGGGTCAGATCAGCTGCATCCAGTTAGACTGAAAACCGGGGTCGGTTTTCAGTCTAACTGGATGCAGCTGAACATTGTTGGAAAAAGACTAGGCATATGATGGGTAGGTCGATGCTTGTTGTAAAAAGTAAAACTAAAATGCTATAGGATAGTTGTATTTTCGATAAACGAACGAAATTACGCTTCGTTTACGTCGTGTGTTCGTGCTGGGTCTACACGCCAGCATGGTTTTCATAGAGCCTGTGTCCCAGCAGTGGGAACATTATAGGCAGATTATGTGATAAGTGTGCGTTATATAACAGAGTATTGGATCTGCGCTACTAAATATTACCATATTTAAAAAAAAAATACGAAGCTCTAACAGGTCAGAGGTATGCAGTTTTTTCTCATTTAAATATCTAATTTGTATAATAGACAGCCTTGAAGCTTTGGGCCATTACAGCTTCCACAAATGTCACCCAGGTTACGCAATATGCAAAAACTAAAAGATCCATCCCATCTCGGTGTACTACAAATTTTCTCCACTTCATAATTAAAAACCCGGGGTCAGTAATAAAACTCCGTCGCTAGGTCATGTCGGGTCTGTCGTGTTATCTCTACAGAATCAAATTGTGGAATTTAGACGTCACTATTTAGATTACTAAGACGAATTGCTGGGGTTCGGATGTAGGGGCATACGGATGGACAGATTGAAAAGCATCATCATATGCCTAGCCTTTGCCCTCTACTATATTGACGTATGAAGAGAACCAAGGTAACCGACATAGCCCGAAGAATTGCCAAACTAAAACTAAACTGGGCAGGGCACATTGCTGGAGGCTTCTGGAGTAGCGACCGCGTACCGGAAGACGTAGCATTGGAAGGCCTTCCAAAAGGTGGACGGATGACCTTGTGAAGGCCGCAGGAATCCGCTGGATGAGGGAAGCACAGCACCCGTCGAAGTGGAGATGCTTTGGGGTGTCCAGCAATGGATGTCTTTCGGCTGAAATTATGATGATGATGTTGGGGTAGGGTTTCATTCTAAACGGGTGCAGCTGAATACAGAATTTTACAAAGAGTGACTGCTTATCTGAACTCCAAAACGCAGTGTCTGGGTGATAAGATACCTTTTCGTAAGACTGCTTGTCAGACTTTCGGACTGCTTAAGACCCGTAACAACTGTCAAAGATTTACAAATGACAGTCGGGACTAACTTGGCTAATCTGTTTATGTAAATCTACTAATTTATTTTTTTTTTTTCTAGTAATGCAATACTTATATAACGCAACTTACTATTTATACTAGAAACTAAATTAAATGTCTAACTAAGTAAATATTCAAATAAATACAAAAATATCCTTCTGTTTTTTGGTCACTTAGGCGTCGAAGCACACGTCCGCATCGCTGTCATCCGGAAACGTGCCCAGAATACTTTAAATCATACTAGTGTAAATCATGGTTATCGTGCGGTGACCTGTATGAGCACTGCAGAGCATGAGCCACCTTCGAATGAATTGACTTTAGGAAACGAGGAATTATGTTCGATCTACCAGAGAGCCTAGACATTATACAAGCGACAATCGAATTTAGAACATTTCGTATTTTTAGAACAACTTTCAACAGGGTTGACATAAGCTTTTCGGTAGCCTATGTCAATACCGACTGACTGACTTTTCCATCATCGTCATCAATGATAGAGAGTCACTTTGTTTACGCCCTCAGGAATGCCCCAAAATGTGGTAAAAATCCAGTAAGTCAAAAAAGTTAGTAGAGATAGTTAATCACTATTGAGTAATAACTCACCACAAATTATTTTTGTTTACAGATTCATCATAACTTAAGAATATGGCAGAAAGTCAAGCAAACTGTTGTGGAAAACGCGTCCAAAAAGATCTTGAAGGTAAAGGTCAAACGAAGATAAACTTGAACGTAGGTATTCATGTTCATAACAATGTTTTTGACAGTTCTGAATAGGTTATTTATTTAAGGCATTTTGGCGTTTATTTTTAAATGGTGCCTACATAAAGTTAAGTAATGATTAACGCCTGCTTAACCATACGCTAGTTGACTTATAAACGACATGCTGGGGAAGAAGTCTCCTGATGTGAGAGAGAACGGGACATAATCCACCACGCGGGCCCAGTGTGGGTTGGTAGAATCACTTGTCTTTGATTATACTTGGATTTAGATCCTATAGCGTTGTGTGATGGATTGTTGAGCTCCCTAAAATAGGGTTGAGCTACACGGTGACTGCTTCCAACTGTCGGGACAGGTCAACTCAAACCTACAATGGCTCTTTCTTCAAAAGGCCCTTTTAGACATAACTCTACAAACTTCATAATAATAATGTTTGGACTTTTAAAAAGACCTCCAAGTTTGATTCGACGTTTCTTTTCAGGGATCAGTCTAGTTTTAAAATATTGACCGAAACTGACGTTTAAACGTGTCCTCAAAAGATTCACTTACAGAAATAAAATTTTTATTTCTTTCTGAAATTTTTATTCTAGGACATCTGTCGGTTTTTTCAAGACGTTTTTCTTCTCCGTTTTGAGAGTAATGCTCTGCAGTCGGTATAATAACCAGTAAGGTAAAATCTTAACCTATTTCTTACTAAGGATAGCAAACGGACTTGAATTATAGTATTTGTGGCAAGTACCTAACGAAAACATTTATTTTGTCAACAGTTTGCGAGCACACACACTCGTAAAAATAACCCGGTTTTCTTCAGTTGACTTACAATTAGTCGGGACCGGTAAATTCTGGATTTATTTATCTTCGTTATTGGTAGACGAGTATCTAGTTACACACGGCTGCACATCAAGCTATACATTTCCAGTTTTAGCTGACCTCACACTGTTTAGATTTTTCGTACAATCAGAAGTCAACTTATAATGGTTATGTGTAGCCGTGCGTACAATTAAACCAGAAAATATTTGCGCTTCGGTAATCTTCGTGTTTCCGAATTAGTACGAACGTCACGCCACAGAGTGTAAAGTTTCTTAGTTTTTTACCGCGTTACTTTTCAGAAGTGCACTTATCATTGCGCGTTCTTATGAAGTTTATCGCTGTCGGGTTACCTGCTACGATTGCAGATCGTCATTTGTGTCTGAAGTTTGTAAATGGTAATGGCTTTCATTTTGTTACAGCTCAACAATGTTCATTGCGTTATTTACGTTGCTGAGAAGATAAATTTTTCGAACATATGAAGCAATGGATTTGCTATATCCTTCAAAATGACTCAGATTGTGATTGATAGTGCGTTACGTAATAAGGGTGCTGTAGTAATTGATCTTACTCTCTCATTATTTTGAATTATCACGAGCTTGCGAAAATAGTCTGTTCTTGTCGTGGAAAAAATATTAACCATTAGTCAGAAAGTTGGTAACGCGTCTGACAGCTCAGGATTCGCATGACTTATTTTTATTCGTGAAGATCAAACAACACTTAACTTTATAACGTTATTTTAATAATATCGGCTATATTAGAAAGCATAGTACTGTAGAGTCTGTAACCGCGCATAAAAAAAGAAATAATTGAAGGAGTCAGTTTAGCTGACAAGCGACATCAGATCATAGAAAAATGTATTAAATGTAGCTATGAAAGTTGTTCGACAAACCTTTGTTTAATTTATGCATCCTAGTACCATGAGCTTGGTAGTGCTCGCCGTGGTTAGATTAGAACTATAACTATATAAAACTTTAGTCAGGTCTCAGTTGGAGTACGCGGTCCCGGTGTGGAATCCCTTCTATGAAAAATATTCTAATATGATAGAAAAAGTACAACGCAAATTTTTAAAGGCAATGCATTTCCGTTGTTTTCGTACGTATGCATCTTACAGCGAACTATTGAATGGTTATAAACTTCAACACCTTAAATCTAGGCGTATAATGTTGGAATCGATGTTTCTGTTTGATTTATGTAACAATTCATATGATTGTATAGATATAAGCAATAGAATATGTTATGTAGTACCCAGAACTACTATGTGTCGAGGTGTGCGCGCGCGACCATTGTTTGCTGTAACCTCTTGTCGATCAAACGCAGGATCGCGAGCGCCCCTACGGCGTCTTACTAATCAGTTCAATAAGACTTTCCGGGATATTGAGTTCTTTGCTGTTTCCGCTGGAAAGTTTAGAAGTACTGCGCTCAAAATTATAGCAGAATTAAGAACATAGCAATGCTAAAATCATAATTTCTATTTTAAAATATTGTATTACATCTTCTTTATTTTTTTATTATTTTTAACTGTATATCTTGCACTTTAGTCTTATTTTTTTATATTTAACCATACTCTCTATTAAATGTATGTAATTTATATCGCACGCCGTTCGTATTTGTTTAACTTTTTTATATTATGTGGAAAATGTTGTTGGTTATACATTTATACTCCCATTTTAGTTTTAAGTTCTATACCATAGTATTGTAATGTGTAACCGTTTATTTTCCCAAATAAAATAAAATAAAATATAACCAGCCACGCGCGAGCCGAGTGAGCAAAGCGACCCGAGTGAGCAAAGCGAGCTTTGTCGCGGCAACGGCTGGCAAGCGCTTCATCCAAGTTGGTCGCAGTTACAAGGCACATCAGGAAAAGACGATCAGTTGTGAGACATTGAAAAGGGTATAACAACATTACCTATTAGTATGTATGTGTAATTCCCTTTATCGATAAACTCACACCTTTTTCCCATGCGGTTAGGGTAGAAACTACAAAACGCCACCTGCTACGATCTTAACATACTTCTTTTGCTTCGTTTACATTCATACTTCTGAAGACCAATTCTTGTAATTAAAAACGTTCAAAATCTAGTCGTAATCTCATCTCAGCGACGATCAATGTCAAAAATGTAGGGAAATTACACGTATTTTTGACAGATTTAGATCAGACTGTGAACGTTCTTAAAATACGAGAATTGCCCTTCTGGTCTCTGGTACTACGCACCTAACCTTTCTGAAGAACATCACCAATAAGAGAATTCAAAAATAAGGCAGACAATATACAAACACGGACAGATAATTATGTGGGGATAATTTACCCTCTACCTACCACTTTTCCTAATAGCATATTCCGCCTGTAATGTTCCCACTACTAGGAGACAGGCTTCCTCTCTGTGGGAGGGAGTGGGCCATAATCCACCACGCGGACCCAGTGCGTGTTGGTAGATGTCACATGTCTTCGAATTTTTGGTTCTAAGACATGCCTGTTGACTCGCGATGTTTTCCTTCACCATTTTGAGAGCAGTGGTGATGAAATAATTTAAACAAAGTAAAGTGCCTGTCAGGGTTCGAACCTACGACCTACAACTTGTAATAGGCCACCACTGTTCCTAATAGACTCCTGTCAAAATAATGACTCAACAAAATGCTCAACCAATCAAAGACGCAGTGTATCACAAGAGTTGCTGATTCACGAATCCAATCAACAAAGTTTGAACTTTAATTCAATCTAGTAAGATTGGAATTTGCATGACTATTCAATCTGTTAGTTTCATAACGAAATTATAGAGAGCGCTATGAATTATGTAAAGTTTCACTGGCAGTTGAAATTGTAGTGTTCTATTTATTAATGAAACGGTAGGCCGAACTTTCACAGTAAAATAATACCCGTGAATCAGTTTCTCAAACAGGACAAAGGCTTTACATGTAGGTGGCGAAATGTGGGTGTACTGTACACATCTGCCAAAACCCTTCTAGGAAATAGGCAAAATAATATGTTTAATTACCCATTCATATGCTGAATATATAATTTTTTTAGCATATGTAATTTAGCAAAATCTCAATCATAATCAAAATAAACGAGGAGCAGACGAGTCAACGTGGCAATGCTGCCAGTCTTCTGGGCACGTTTCTGGATGACAGCGATGCGGATGAGTACTCCGACGTCTAAGTGTCCTTTTCATTTCTTTCATTTTTCGACGTCTAAGTTTCCCGACTCCTGCGGACGGAGTCCTGGGGGTCTACTCCGAAGTAGTATCGGCCGAATGGTAGGCCGTTTCCTGCTACGAAGTTACTTCTTGGTTCGGTCGGTTCCGATACTACACTCCTACACTCTTTTGAATATTGACTATGGTCCCGACCCAATTGAGCCGATCCGAACTTTTTTCGCATTTTTCAATAATATTAGGTTCGCTCATATGTCGGTCCGATCCGAACATTCGCACTTTGCACTTCGGAGTAGACCCCCTGGAGAGGAGACCGCGTATCGGTAAGCGTAGTGTGAGACACCCCCCAGCTAGATGGACGGCCGACCTTAAGAAGGTGGCTGGGACAGACTGCGATGCGGACAGCGGAGGACAGGGTGTAGTGGCGCAGCCTGGGAGAGGCATATGTCCAGCAGTGGACTGCGATAGGCTGAGTTGATTAAAGAATAATGTAATGGTCCACTGTCACAAAATAAATTTGAAAAATAACGACATTGTATGCTTACTTTTACTAGAATGTAAAACATAGTTATTTGAACAGCGGTCCCCAAACTAGACAGCGCCTGTATCTTGGGGGCCTGAGTTGCGTTATCTTAAATTTTTATTCGAGACATGTTTACGTTAGCTTAAATGAAATTTCAGTATGTTTGAAAATGGACAGAATACGTAATTCAAAACCTATAGTGCGTTTGCAATTTAGATTCCAAACACGTAAACAATATCACTTTAAAACTGTTTTCAATAGTACTAGTCATTCTGAAATCAACTTAATTTGCATTAGCATAAAATAAAATATATTAATAATACTAGTCTATTATTGTCCCACGGTTGGCCAAAGGCCTTTTCATGCAGAGAAGGCTCAAGCATTGATTACCACGCTTGCTCAATATGCATAGGTAAAGTTAATAATAATTACTCGTTTTAAAAGTGAAAATAACATCAATTGATAATAAAATGAAATGTATATTTATTTATTTTATTATTTATGTACACACAGTAAAATACATAATGATATGACATAATTATAATATGAGTAGGTACAAGGTAAGGTAGGTAGGTAGGTTTATTTATGTAAGTTGATATTTTTGGGACACAGAGCTGTCAATATTTTGGAGGTCTATATTTTTAAAAACTAGATGGCGCTGGCGCTTTCCTATCTGACTGATCCCTGAGAATAAATACCGAAACAAACTCAAAGGTCATGGTCTCTTTTAAAGTCCAAACATTTTTATGTGGGTCTAACAATGTAGGGCCATGTCTGGAAGGGCCTTTTGACGAAAGACTCAATGCAGCATTGAGTTGATCGGTCCTAACAGACGGCAAGCAAGCATCGCGCGGTCATCGTGTAGCTCAACCCTATTAGGGAGCTCAACGACCCGTCACACGACGCTACCTGAGGGGCAATTCTCCTAATTTTAAGAACGTTCACAGTCTGAACTCGGTCTCAATCTGTCAAAAATACATCTAATTTCCCTACATTTTGACATTTGTTTGTCGCCGAGATGAGACTGCGACTAGATTTTGAACGTTTTAAAGTACGAGAATTGGCCTTCTGATCTGCAGGACATTTGCGTAGGCCATATAAAAAATACTCCAAACCACCAGACAGTTATAAAATCATATTGTACGAGTATTTGATCAGCATACTACAGATACTCAGCAGTACCTTTGTACTCATATTATATCTATGTCATATCATTATGTATTTTACTGTGTGTATATAAATAACAAAATAAATAAATAAATACTCACATTCAGTCAGTTTTCAACTTTATTCCTGGAAACTCCAATAAATAAAATTTTCATTAAAACACGTCTGATGGAAAACTGATAAAATCACTGACCTGTAGATAGCCTTTATAATATTTTATTTAGAACCTAGACTCAACAGATTTCCTCATACATATTGGATCCTTAGAAAGTCGATACATCTTTCGGAAAAAAAATTGTGGAAACGATGATTTGGCTAAGCTTTGGATATTTATATATTATGAACTAGCTGCGCCCCGCGGTTTCCACCCGCATAAGTTTCGATCCCGTGGGAATATCTGGATAAATATAATATCCTATACGTTAATCCTGGTTATAAACCATCTGTGTGCAAAATTTCATCCAAATCCGTTCAGTAGTTTTTGCGTGAAACAGTAACAAACATCCATACACCCATCCATCCATACAAACTTTCACACTTATAATATTAGTAGGAAGTACGATATAGAGTAAAAATATTGTTCATAAGAAATCTTGCTAATGTCGAGGCATATGGAGTCAGGAAAATTAATTGTCAAAGTTGGTAGTCAGTTTGCTTAACAATACTTTTACAATATTTAACACAACTATTTACACTAGATACTAAATTAAATGGGCCCGTGGCTATATAATAACAGCCGCACAGGTCGATCGATCAGGTTAAGCTACGCTTGCCGCGGTTGGTCTGTGGATGGGTGACCATCTTTACATACCGAGACCCCTCCGTGCCTCGGAAAGCACGTTAAGCCGTTGGTCCCGGCTGTCATTCGTAGATCTTTGACAGTCGTTACGGGTAGTCAGAAGCCCGAAAGTCTGACAACCAGTCTTACCAAGGGGTATCGTATTACCCAGTAACTCGGTTGTGGAGGTCAGATAGGCTCGTAGTCGCTCCGTGTAAAATATTGGTATTCAGCTGAATCCGGTTAGACTGGAAGCCGACCCCAACATGGTTGGGAAAAGGCTAGGCAGATGATGACTAAATTAAATGACTAACTACACACGTAAATACAAAAACAAAAGGACACAAAGGCGTCGGAGTACTCGTCCGCATCACTGTCATGCGGAAACGTGTCCAGGGGGCCTAAAAAGGCCACTTTAAGCAATACCTCTAAAAGCTATTCATTTCCTGAATTCCCAGCAGATCATTAGCAATTCCTCTAATTTTCGTTAAATGGTTACACATAATAGTTTAATCACCTACAATTCATTTCATATTAATCATATTTGGTGTAAAGGTAAACATTGGTGGACCATTTTACGAATTTCCATACTAAACTGTCGAACAGGTATACTGCGTGATATGAATTGCACACAGATCATATTATGAATTGTCAGTTGGTGACAATTTTACGATTTTTAATATGATTCATATTGTCATCCTATTATGATTCTGCCAAAGTGGCCTTTTTAGGCCCCCAGGAGACTGACAGCATTGCCACATTGAATGGCAATGCTAATTCTTAGGCCAAAGAATTAGCATGAACAATTAATGTCTCTGACTTTACATATATATGCTGTGGATAACGGTGTGAGTTTCACATTTATATAATATCTTTGTTTATATTATCTGCGCAGATATAATGTGTTACTGTTTGTTTGTCCCAAATAAATAAATAAATATAAGCTATGGTCATCATGTCACATAGACACAAACTAGTCCCGACTTATGATCATTTTAAACGTATAAGTATTTCACTAGATCAACAGGGAGCTAAGCTGTTTTTCAGGGAAAACTGTTTATTGTTCTGATCTATGTTTTGGAGTTTTTGTTTTTGGTGCTCTTTAAGTATTTCTCTGAGTAAACTAGCGTCGGAAACTGTCCGAAGCGATGGATGATAAAAAAAAGTTATGTAAACATTAATAGAGGCAAAATCTACTACAACATTATTAACTCGCCCATAGGTACATAAAATGCCGATAATTATCGTAACTACCCTACTGACTCGTTTTTCTTTTGAGCCTCTCAGTTTATAGGCACTAAAAACGCTCAGTTCGTTTTCGTTCATTTCTATTCCTATACCGATGCCACCAAATCCCTATCCTTTCACACATCTCCCCCGATAATCTTACCCAATGAATTTAACATCAAATTCATGTAGGTCAAGAGTGGCGTTCGCTCGCCAACAGATGGCGCTGTAACAGCTGCATCGCACAAGCGATGTTCGCAATGAATTATTGAAGAACCTATGACTTTGTAATCTTATACCATTAGATTTAAAGGAAAGCTGGACTATTTTTGTAGGATATTTCAAGTATTTGCCAAGACTTTGTTCGGAAAACAAGAGTTTTAAGCTTCTATGATCTGACGTTTTTACCAAATGGTATTCTGTTGGGATCCTTAAGAAAAATAATGGAAGGTATTGTTTTGTTAAAGCTTGAAGTGTTAGGCAGCGGTGACATTTCACCAGTTATCAATGTGTTAAGGTGCTATGTAGGTAACGTGAGGAGCAAATCCTTCACACTAAGTTTTTGTTTGCTGTTTGCATAATGCTGTCTGTAATGATTAATTGGATCATTAGCACAGAAACACCATAACGGTGATTTTGTTTGCTGTTTGCATAATGCTGTCTGTAAAGTATGGAAATTCGAGGCTTGCGTCTCGTAAAAAAATATTAAAAATCAGTTATTTTTCGAAAGAAAATTCGGCCACAGCTGCAGCACGGAGTATTTCCTAAACTACAAAATATAATCTATGCGTATTCTCAACTGCAATGATAAAAGTTATAGACAAATCGGAATAATAGCTGCTACATAATGTAGATACTATTTCCAACATGTCAGAAAGGCCAACGCAGTGATGATTGTACAGTCGCTTTCAGCGCACGTTAAGCGTTCAAGTCTTAGTTGAATAATAGCCACAGTACACATACATAAATGGTACATAAATGGTCTGCATTTGAATTGCAAGCCAACTGGCTGCAAAATAGTACTTTCAGTTCTTGTGCAAAATAGTACTTTCAGTTGACATAGCTGCATTTAAACTGTTTACCGACAGTGCAGTGCGCAGTGCGCAGTTCGCTAGCAGTTTGAACAAGTTTCGAGTGTTGCCGAAGTTACTATGGTTGAAGAGAACTTTGATTTCTGTGCCAAGTCTTACTTTACAGGTATTAGATTTCATCAGGCCTTCTCTCTTCGAGAGGGAATGGGCCATAATCTACCACGCGGGCCCAGTGCGGGTCGGTAGGTGTCACATATCTTCAAAATTTAGGTTCTAGAACATGCCGGTTTCCTCACGATGTTTTCGTTCATCGTTTTGATAGCAGTAGTGATGAAATAATTTACACAAAGTAAAGCGCCTATCTGGGTTCGAACCCACGACCTACAACTCGTAAGTCGAGGCTGTTACCACTGGGCTACCACTATTGTAGGATCTGGATAGTTAATTTGACGACTCGATTAGTATTACACTTCTTATGCCTGTTTTTATAAACACTAAGGTGATTTCTAAATGCCAAAATATATTTGCACTGTTAAATTTTGAACGCGCTGAACCGAACGTTGAAAGTTCAAAAGTTATGAGCTTTTATTTAGGCATAACGTTTAGGGGTCGCTTTGAGTCAGGGGAAACTCAATCGACCGTATGATCACACGTTCACTGTTGCTAGAGATTGACACTATTGACAGCTCACTTCACCTACGTTTTCACGGTGAGATTTTTGAACTTTATCTTTTTGTTTATTTCAGTC
Organism: Apamea crenata; assembly: GCA_949629185.1. Taxonomy (NCBI): domain Eukaryota; kingdom Metazoa; phylum Arthropoda; class Insecta; order Lepidoptera; family Noctuidae; genus Apamea; species Apamea crenata. The sequence goes on along the minus strand of OX451380.1, from coordinate 4,281,543 downwards.
CAGTACTAACCCCACAAGATCTACATTAAGTTAAACTGTAGCATCCAAGATTTTTATGTTTTAAAAAAATGCACACTTGCTTTTCCAATTCATTTTTGATGTCGGCAGAATAGTCAACATCGGCGTTACTTGCCATCATTCAAAATAGAATAGAATAGAGATTTTTAAACGTGAAACGTGACTTTTTGGCGCGATAGGGTGAATCCAAAGAGAATTAAGAGGTTTTATAGTCATTGGGTGAATCTAACGATTTAAATCTTTAAATCTTTGTTTGGCCATAATTTCGATACGTTGGCAATCAATAGCCAATGTTTACAAATCTAACATGGGTATGTAACCTTCTTCAATGTCGTATTAAACTCCAGGAAGGCTACCGTTAAACTGAATTATTGAACATCCCATGAGTTTCTAATCTTTTAACAACGGGATTTTCTATCTTATCATCGGAAACCTAAATATTTAGTATTTATTTAAATAAAAAACGTTTCCCCACACTAGGAATTACTCCTGTATCGTGGGTGCGTTTACAAACATTTAAACTCACATACACAAACAGCCAGACCCGGAAAAACTACCTCTAGGTAATACAAATATTTGTTCCGTGCGGGAATCGAACCCGCGACACGCAGCGCAGCAGTCGATCGCTCAGCCACTGCGACAACCGAAACGAGGTACTACGAGGTACTAGGTTAAACGAGGTACTCCGTTTACTCATTCAGTTTGGGTGGTGATTGGGAGAAAATCTAGCCTCTGGTGTAGTTACGTAGTCAGGAAAAGTTCCCATAGCCGGAGTGAAAAAAACTGGGTGAAGTAGATGCGTAAAACTGAGTGAGGGTGGCTACCCACTACCGAGTATTTAGAAAACCCTCTTTTCTTGCTAATACTTTTCCGCACAACTGTACTCTTTCACAATCCAACAACGACTAGCTCTGCACTACATTTTACCATTTAAAATTACTTTTTCCCCACCCAGAAATAACGATAAACCGTCATTTCTAAGTGTTGCCAAAGAAGAATAATACATTCAGTTGCCATAATGAAAATACATTTAAAAGTTTGTTACAATATTAATAATATGTACTTTGACAATGTTGCCACAGCGGATATTATAATTCGGTATATATATTTTTTTTAATTTATTCAAAGAAATCACGACACATTTAAGACTCTGACAGAGAACGAAAGAAACAGTACGAGAGTTTTGCTTGGCCTACTGTTTCTTAGAAGACTTATGCCCCATTCAGACGACGCAAGTTTCTTGCCTGTGGCATACTGACGGAACCAATGGCTTGCAGTGTCTAAACACTGTTTAGAAGGTGGAACTTTCATCGTTGTTTCAATGGTATGCCACAGGTTCTGTGTAATGTCAGATTTAAATTGCTTCTTCATTATTTCTTTCAACTGTGACATATTACGAAACATACAACTAAACATACCCACACATACACCCACACCACACACACCCATTCCTTGCTTACATAAATTTTAATAAGTGTTAAGTACTAATGTGTAACTAAGTTTTGCGACTACCAAGTGCAGAAAATTGTCAATGAACTGAGAGGAAGGCGCCTGTGTCTGTAACAGTGTATACTAGCACAGACACAGACGTTCACTCTGTCTCAAATAATGCATAGCGTTGAAATTGATTGTTTTATGTTTCATTGAGATGGACCAATTGTATTTGGCTTTTTTAAATAAAGATTATTATTATTTTTAAATGTCGCGTTCCTACGGCCCGCTTTCTCATAGGCCGCACCGCCAGGCCAGGCCAGGCCAGGCCGACAGGCCGTGGGAACCATCGCGCCCGTTGAGGTTTGCGGCGGCCCGTCGCCACCCATCCGACAAGTGACGTCGGGAGTCGGTAATTTCAGAGACGCGGCGTGGCAGGGCGCGGGGCGCTTGTTGCGACCTGTACAGGTGCGTTTCTTTTTGCTTTGTTTATATGAGAATGCTCGGCAAAGGCCGCGATAGGCAGGTATAGCAATGCCTAGCGCGACCCATCAGTTAACGGGTCGTCAGAACGCAGCCAAAGTCAGGTTTTATGGACACTTGAGGATAGATAATTTATAAGTACAAAGTTTTCACTTCCACGAACGGAAGTTTTCTTTGAGAAATAACGGTTTTAATTGCTTTCATCCAAAAAGTGCTAGCTCTTTTTTAAATCCTTTGTTTTCGGCTTCAACATTACACAGACCTAAGATTTAACAAGATTTCGTACACATTCACACGCAAATCGATCATCGTAACTAATTCTATTATCCTTCAATGTATGTATATTATATGCACCCTCTTGTCGTAAACCGCTACACGGACCGGCTTAGGAGGATATTGCCATGCGGGATACGAGCCCCAGGAAAAGAGATAAAATGACTTATTCGTAGGGCCTGCCAAGTACACTTCGTAGGATAGGAAGCTGATATATTTATTTATCTATCAGAATGTCTTTTGTTTTACCCTGGATTATTGAAAGAGTGGTTATGGTTATTGCTGGGATTAGTAAAGCTAATATTTTTATTTTGTAGATCTATTACGTAAATAGTACCACAAAGTTGGTTTTCCTGCCTGTCCGTGTAACTGCTTGGTTTGCAAGCAAGGATGGATTTTGTTGCACCTTTATTTAAAGAATTTATTCTGGATGATTTAGCACAGAAATCTAGATAAAACACAGTTCACAATCTAGTTAGCACAGAAATTTGACATGACGTCATATTATTGTTGTCGCTAGTAATTAATAATAAACTATATTTACGTAATGAAAATTACACCTTAATAGTACCTTTTAAGCATAACCAAAACAAGATAGATTTTGCTAGCCCGGCTTCCAGTCTAACCGGATGCAGCTGAATACCAGTATTTTTGGATGTACAGACCAGCAGGTCAAGCTACCCGAAACTGTCAAATTTTCCCAATCAACCTTGAACCTTAATGCTTAAGCGATAAAGTTGAAAATCTATTAAAGAAATTTGACAGATTGTGGTAGCTTGATGAGCTGGCGTCTGTACCTATTTTGGATGGATGACCTATCTACCTCCACAACCCAGTTACTGGTTAACACGATAACGATACCCCTTATTAAGACAGGTTGTGAGACTTGGGCTTGCCTGCTTACTACCCGTAACGACTGTCAAAGATCTACGAATGACAGCCCGGACCAATGGTTTAACGTGCTTTTTGAGGCACGGATGTTTTTCGATATCTAATGTGTGGTCACCCATCCACGAACCGATCATAACAAATGTACACCACCCGTGCAGCTGTTATTATTTAACCAGGAGCCCCGCAGCATATCAGCAAGACAATTTGTTTTAATAGGTACTAATGAAACAGGGGTTCCTGTTTAATTTTAAAACAAAATGTAAACAAACGAAAGCAGAAAACCTCTTCATTTCGTAGCGGACTATTTTACCTACCCTTTTGTTCGTTTTCTTGTAATTAATCTCCTTAGACTCCTTCTAATTAACTTGACTGGAACAAACTCGTTCTTTGCTTTTTTTTATCTTCGCGAAAGTAGGGTAAGTCACAGTTAATAAGGTATCAGGTTTGATGTAGATTTTAGTTGATAGGACATTAAATTAGCTGTCCGTTGTAAGTAAGAAATAAATTTTAATTAAAGCGTTATTGGAATTAATTATTGTTTTAATATTGAAATAGGTCCTACGATTAAGCAGATATAAGACGCTTGGGAGCAGTGGTGGCCCAGTGGTAACGACCGCGACTTACAAGATATGGGTCGTAGGTTCGAACCCAGACAGGCGCTTTACTTTACGTGAAATATTTCATCACCACTGCTCCCAAAACGGTGAAGGAAAACATCGTGAGGAAACCAGCATGTCTTAGAACCAAAAATTCGAAGACATGTGACATCTACCAACCCGCACTGGACCCGCGTGGTGGATTACGGCCCACTCCCTCTCACAGAGAGGAGGCCTGTGTCCCAGCAGTGGGAATATTATAGGCTGATTATGTAAGACGCTTCAGGCGGGTATCACATTTCCGGCGCGAAACCGCGGTGGTTCCACCATGACTTGTTTGTAGTACGACCAGCGAAACGGAAGTGAAACTGCCTGTTCCAACGCACAAGGTTCTGTGAGCTCGACAAATAGATGTGTGAATAACACTTTTGCGACAAAACTGTACTGCGCCTCACCATAGTTCGAATGCACGCTTATATGACAATCAATGACAAGCAATAATATTAAGACTTAGTCGACGGAGCCCCGCTTTGCGCGGCTATACGGCCCTATTTCTGTCTGCAGGGTATAAAGGAACCTAACCAAACCGAACCTCGTGGTGCCTCTGACGTCGAAGACTTAACTTTTAAGGTTTTAAACACAAGGCCTTTGGCTGCGTCTTGTTTGTGCAGAATAACATTATTTTCTTTCTTTCTCTATATCCTAGAATGATACAAAAATTGACATGGAATCGAGTGAAGTCTCTGATATCAGCTTCAAAGGTACCTTGAAAAGTGTTTTCAATAATATTGTAGTTTACCGAACCCACTCACAAGAAGCTAACCTAGAAAATGAAACCATAATTATATAAATTACCTTTTGCCGTCTGAGCACCTGAGGATAAACATCTATCTCTGTAAATAATCCCACTGGTAGATAAATATAAACTTGAGACAGAAACTTACTAGAATCTTACCTAGTCATCTAATCAAGGATTCTTACCTAATCTAGCTCTTAGGCTAAACTATACAACTTTGATATATCTGTATGAAAGCTTATCTATATGTCTTCTGTAATTATTTTCTACTAGTTTCTGCCTGCGACTTCACCCGCGTGGAACTTCCCGCTCCTCCGACCCTCACCGTCGCATCGCATCGCCCACCCGCAACATTAATTCGTTTTCACTTAGCATTTTTTCTTCTTGCTAGGCTCCCGTGTCCTAGCGTGATGCTAAATAAAGCCTTCCGAAAAATTAGGCTATCAAAAAATCGAAAATTAAAATACGTACCTAAATACTTTAAATAACGATTGTATCGAAATATCGAAAATGGTTATACCAAAGCCAAAATATGTTTCTGGCACTCGCCGGCCGCTGCCGCGACACCACTCGCTTCGCTCGCTCGGCTCGTGCGTTGTGTGGTCACAATTCTAACCTAACCTAACCTAGCTGTTTCGATGTAAAAAAGACATGTGTGTTATGCATGCGGGTCCAGAAACATGTTTTTAATGTTTTTACATTAAAATATCGAATGTTTAAAATGTTTGGTTTAAACATTCGATATTTTAATCACTCGGCATTTCAATCTTAGACATTTTAAGCTTAGGTATAACCATTTTCGGTATTTCGATACAATAAATATTTAAATTTTCGATGTTTTAAACATTAAAATTTTACCCGTAGGTATTTTAATTTTCGACGTTCAAATATGTACACATCTTCAGCTTTATGATTAGTAAGTGTAAATTCTGTACATAGTATAATAATAATAACGTTTTTATAAAAATGGTGCAGATTTACAATAACTTATCTTAATTATAAAATAAAGTCACTTTCCATGTGTGACCACGTAGTCCTTCTAAACTCCGCATTACATTTTGATGCGATTTTCACCATAATGCATCAGCCTATAATGTGCCCACTGTGTGGCTGGAAAACAGGTCTATGAGAGGGACTGGGCCATAATCCACCACGTGGGCCCAGTGCGGGTACACACGAGAAAATATGAAAATTAACAACAAAATACAATACCTAACACTTGTAAAATGTATTATAATTAGGCATATAAGCATAAGACTTTTTTTAAATCTAATCAAAATACAGGTTTGTAGTATTTTGATTAGATTTAAAAAGTCCAAATATACCAGTAATATTATAATAATTTCAGCCTAGAAATATTGCCCGATTAGAGGGCAAACGGGCATGTCCTAAAACCAAAAATTCTAAGACGTGACATCCACCAACCCGGGCCCGCGAGGTAGATCATAGCCCACTCCCTCTCGAAGAGAGGAGGCCTGTCCCAACAGTGGGAACATTGTAGGCTGATTATGATTATGCCACAGGGCAAAGAATTAAAAACAATCGTAGATTCCAACCCTACACGTTGCACTGGTTGTTGAGAAAAACGTCTGTGACAAACGGTTTTACGCACGAATAGTCTTACACCGAACAGCGGGGTAATTTGCGTAACAAACTAACAGTATGTAGCAAGGGCTCTCATTTTGACAGTTCAACAACATACATTGCGTTATTTACGCTGTTGAGCAGACACATTTGTTGAACATATGAAGCAATGAATTAGCAATATCCTTTTTTTTTTGGTGGGAAATCATCAAATGACCTCTCCCGCTTTGAGCTGAGCGGAAGGGCGTGTCATACTTTTACTGACTAAGACCCACCCGTGTTCCTTCAGTTGCCTGTGCCAGGGGCCACGGTATCTCTTTCGAATAACCCGCGGCCCTGGCAGGCATCGGCCCTAGCGGACCCCGTAAATAGCAATGTCCTTTAAAATGATTCAGATTGTGATTGATAGCGTGTTACGCTTAGGGTGCAGTTCCGTTTTTCTTTCAAGATAACCCTACAATAACAAATTCTGTTCCTTATGTTTCATACCTCATTTGGAAGTTATGTAAGCTATTGTACGTCTACTGCAAATAACAAAATATGTCGAGAAACCCAATACGAATATGTAATCCAATAAACAATAAAATGCAAACAGGAGTTCTAGAAATATTACTCGAAGAAAGAAATATAGGAAATTCTTCCTGTATATTACAGTCATCCATACTTCTATCGAAAATGCGACAGTGTCTTTTCTGTCCGTCTGTTACACTTGATTCAGACGGTTCAATTTTGGTTGTTCAAATGCTAAGTCCAAAGCGATTTGTACCGTTAGAACAAACCTTCAAATTTAAAGTATTTTTTGTTGAATAACAAAATTTGTTCAACTAAAATCGACCGTGACAACCCGGGTAACTTTTCCGGCATAATCAGCCTATAACGTTCCCACTGCTGGGACAAAGGCCTCTGTGGTGTGAGTGGGCTGTAACCCACCACGTGGGCCCAGTGCAGGTTAGTGGATGTAGCATGTCTTCGTATTTCTAGTTCTACGATATAGAACAGAATGCTCTATAATATGTACACCATATAATATAAATTACAGATATAAATATAGAAATTTTACAAAGGGTGACACAATGGGCGGTCTTTTCGCTATGAGTGATCTTTTAAAGACAACCTTTAGATGTATTAAAAAGGGGAAGGAGAGACATGACAATCTTTCCTTGGCTGTTTTTTAAATAAGTAACACACAGGAAATTGCCTGTCTAGATTTGAACCCGTGACCAACAACTCGTAACTCGGGGCCAATATGACTACAACATCATTAAAACTTAACATAAAAAAAACATAAAAATTATTTATTGACATAAAACAATAATTTGTACACCGGAGTATAGAATTCTCTAGCTCCTGCACTAGTTAAAACTGTGTTGCAGGAGCCAGTGTCCTCCCGTAATTAAAATACACACTTTCGCTGTTTTAAGATGGATAAAAAAGAATAAAGAGACTTTATATTTTTAAAACTAAATATAAAAAAAATAAAAAAAAACAAAACTAAAAGTAAAAAAAAATATTATAAAAGAATACCTACAACATTAATCAATGGTTCTTCTTTTGCGCAATTATAATGTACTTTTATTTAAATCAACCCCATAAGGGAATGTCGAATTCCGTATGAAAAATCTGAAAGCCAGACGAAGTCGCAGCCGAAACGCTAGCAATAACATAAATCTCAGCGAAAATAGAATCATCTCGCGGTCTCGCTTGTCAATCACAGAGTACGGCTTGGGTCCAAATAAATTCTCCGTTTTTGTTTGGCCTTGAGCTAAAGTAGGGGCTTGAGAAAGGCGGAGGCGGGAGCGGGAATTTACACTGAACTACCCACCGCCAACAAAACTTAGAGAAAGACCGAATTTGTGTCATTGTAGTACTCCTTAGGTAATCAGTCACAGAGCTAACTTTGAAGTTTTCATTAGTAGAAACTACTGCTTTAATGAATAAAGGTAATACTAGGGAGATAAATTTCTCTTCATAACCAGTCAAGGGTCGCGAAAGAATTTTACTTTTTAAAGCATTTATGGCTAACTTAGTGAACAGTCTGAATATTTTCTGCAGTCTCCATTTCACACACTCCAGACATATTTTTAGTAACTTACATTTGTACCTTTCTGCTCTTCGATATTTATGTATATTCTCTATACAATGTGTAACAGAAACCCTATTGCTATCCTTAAGCACTACAGATAACAGCTGGTATAGAATCACTATACATGGTTTAACTAAAAAAAAAAACTAAGAATTGATGCCAAATTTTCGGTTTCATATGTGTCTTAAATTCCAATCATAACACACGTGTCGCCGCACTACGTAGGTCAATAACTTTCCACGTTACTTGCCAATATCACGATAAATCTCTTCCGTAATTTTGCGCGCCTAGTTTGGTTTCTGTTATCAATGTTTTCAAAATTCTCATAACTTCCGAACATAGTAGTTCCGTAGAGATGGGATTAAAAAACCCTTCAAATATCGTTTCATATCATCCAAAGAAGCCGTGCCCTTGGTATGTATATACCCTTTCCGTTACACGATGTATTTATGTAGTAAGTGTTTAATGTTCATATACGGCTGAAATCGCTTACCCGTCTTGAGCAAGCGTGGTGATCAATGCTCGTAACTTTTCAGCATGAGAAGATGCCTCTGCCCTGCAGTGGGAAAATTTATTTCCCAACTATTTGGAGTCAGCTTCCAGTCTAACTGGATGCAGCTGAATACCAGTATTTTACATGTAGAGACTGCCTATCTAACCTCCACAACACAACCCAGTTACTGAATAACACGATACCCCTTGGTAAGACTGGTTGTCAGACTTTCTGCCTACCTGTAACGTCCGGGCTTCTGATTACCCGTAACGTTTACCCACGAATAACAGCCGGGACGGCTTAACGTGCTTTCCGAGGCACGGAGGGGTCTCGGTATGTAAACATGGTCACCTATCCGCCAGACCATCCGCGGCAAGCTTAGCTTAACCTGATCGATCGACCTGTGCGGCTGTTTTTAGCCACAAGCCCCTCTATTTAGCCGCGGGCCCCTCTGTCGCGTCTCTCTCATTTTGTGTGTGTGTGTGTGTGTGTACACTCGGCAAAAGAGATAAGTAACCAGGGCATCGGATATAGTTGAAGTTTAATAAGAAACGATTGGATATTTTTCAATGAAATTTAATTTGATAAATAAACTGTTTGTTTTCTATTAATGAAATTAAATTTCATTCGAAAACATCCATTGGTTTCTTGCCAAACTTCAACTATATCCGACGGATACATTAATAAATGAATGACTCTTCTATTTAACCCGCTCCCGCTACCGCCTGTCGACAAACCCTCACCCAAAAGTACTGAACCATGCCCCCTTACTCTTGCTCTCATGTCGCGCGTACCTCCAACATATTCCTCCGAAATATTTATACGTATATACAGTGTGTTACGATATGGAGGCATCTCTTAATAACGTGGCACATGATAATGTCGTGTTTACCCTCTCTCATATTGGCACGGAATTAAATTACCCGGAAAAAACTTGAGATACATCGGGGCTTGTTAAGTAAGCAAGTTGATGCGATAGCACTAGAAAGTAGTGAAGGGCGGGCGTTTTTTGGGGACTGTCTTTTGTAATTTTGACGTTCAAAAAGTGCTGATTCTCAGCCTAATTTGAATAAATGACTTTTGATTTTGATGTGGCAGTGTTTGTCAAAGGAGTTATGACCGTCAGAGCAGGTGAGACCTTGTGACCTAGATAAAATGTCATTCTATCAGCGATATTAAAATCATTTTATAATGTTCCCACTGTCGGGAAACTATTGACACAGGCGTCCTCTCTTCGAGAGAGAGTGGGCTGTAATCCACCATGCGGCCTCAGTGCGGGGAGATATATATGTCACATGTCCTCAATTTTTTTTGTTCTAGGACATGCCGGTTTCCTCACGATGTTTTCCTTCACCGTTTTTAGAGCAGTGGTGATGAAATTATTTGCACAACGTAGAGCACCAGCCTGGGTTCGAACCCACGACCTACAACTCGTTAGTCAGCGCCGTTACCACTGGTCCACCACTGCTATCAGCGATACCTAACGAGGATGCAAAAGTCATAACTGGAATGGACTGCATACGCGACCGAATAGTTTATGTCAATCCTTTTTGGTGCAGCCGTGAGGCACACTTTCCTGCTAATTTCTTACGACGGTCTTTATATTTGCTAGTTGTTTTTTTACTAGTTGCTATCTGATGTATGTATCAGAGGGGCAATCCTCGTAATTTTAGGAACGTTCACAGTCTGATCTCAGTCTCAAACTGTCAAAAATACCTTTAATTACAATACATTTTTGACAAGTTTGTGACATTGATTATCGCCGAGATGAGACTGCGACTAGATTTTGAACGTTTTAAATAACGAGAATTGGCCTTCTGGTGTATTGTGTGTATTTTAGTTTGTGCTAATAAATGAATTTTCTTTCTTTCTTTCTTACTTTCAATCCCGTTGAAAGTCGTTGTAGAAATACTAAACGCTTTGAAAGTGATTGCCACTAATTATCAAGGTCCTCTTGAGTGGAGACCACGAATCGGTAAAGTTAGCCACGACGCGACGATGGCTAGAGGACTGATGACTATAAAAAAAGTGTGGAACAACTTCGGGGTAGTTGCGCAACTCACTAACAGTAGGGTATATATAACAAATAGCTATCATTTTGACAGTTCAACTTTCATTGCGTTATTGGCGTTGTTGAGCAGACAAATTTTTCGAACATTATGAAGCAATGGATTAGCAATATCCTTCAAAATGATTCAGATTGTGATTGATAGTGTTGTAGCGGTATCTACAACGCCACATGCGAACAACGCGTCATACTGACGTCACGCAAATCCTGCATCTCGCTAGCAGAGTTTACCGTGCAATTAGCATAGATACAATTTCCCAATATCAATCGTTGGGCAATTGCCCGCCAGACACAACACCCGTCTGGTCGGAGGATCCTCCCTTTTCAATGGAGGATGAGTGAACTTTACACCCTGTTCCTCATACCTCCAAAGTGTGTTACGCAATTTGGGTGCTGGATACGGAAAGTGAAGATCTAGGTGTTGTGATGCAACTTGTGAGCGGTCTTTGTCTATGTGTGTCCATGTATATCAGTCGTATGTCCATGATGTTATAAAAATGGTCCAGGGCAAATAGCCTCCATGAGTGGCAATACTTAAAAGTAACACTCACAAAAAACGTGTGCGTCTCTGGACGCCCGACAGATAATCTAAGTTAGAAATAATAATAATAAATTTATTGAACCAATGTTACAGTAAGTTATTACCTTAAAATTAACTTAACTTAACATCAGTCTGTAACCGTTAGTAATCATCATTAGGATCTTTACGGCGGTCCCCAAACTAGGCGGCGCCTGTATCTTGGGGACCAGAGTTGTGATACATAATGCTATTTACCACTGGAGTTTGTGTAAGAATAGGTGAGTAATTGCAAATTATATAAAACTAAATTAAATATCGAGATCAAAGTAAAGGAAAACTTAAATCGTAAATTATTAAAAACAGAAATAAAGCTTAAATTGCACTGAACAAAGCCGATAGCGTACACAGTTGATAGCGCTGTGGGTTAGACTGAGAGAGGAAGAGCCTGCCTACCGCTGCCGTTTGAAAAAGGGAAGCCAGACAGACTGGCGCCGTAACGCGTTACGTTACGAAGCGGTTTACCCTCCCATAAGAAGTTATCACTTCAAAAATAATTGCTTGTCAAATTGCCACACTACGCTATCTAGCCGTGCTACAGCCATTTCATGCACCTGTCAAAGAATGACAGTCGACATTTGTAATTATAATTTACGCACATAATCAATTTGCATAACTATTTTTCTTATTGCCAAGTTGACGAGCACCCTTATGGCGTAACACACTATCAATCACAATCTGACTCATTTGGAAGGATAATTATTGCTAATCCATTGCTTCATATGTACGAGTATGTTCGAAAAGTTTGCCTGCTCAACAAGGTAAATAACGCAATGAATGTTGTTGATCTGTTTCTGTCAAAATGAAAGCTATTCTTACTGTTATTGTATTACGCAATTATCCTGCTGTTCCTGAACTCATAGAAAACGATAAAAGATAATTTATTTTTGTCAAACATGCGTATACATAAACTGACTAATCAGACATGCAAGGTATTAAATTAATAGATGTTGTGAGCGTCCATGTTTTGCCAGCAATGGCGTACAAACTGGCCAACGATGGATAAAGATGATAATTTTCTGACTTTACGTCCAGCAGTGCGATTCTGTAACCATCTCACCGTGAAAACTTAGGTGAAGTGAGCGTGGAGTGAGCTGTCATTCCAACTAATGCTAGGGATTGGCACTACTGACAACTCACATCAAGCTCACTTCACTTGAGTTTCCACGGTGAGATTTTTACAGAATCGACCGGCAGTCCAGACTGGGTAGCCAGCGCCACTACCTCCTTGCTGCCTGGCCAATTTTCGCCTCTGCATGAGCTAAACAGTTCGAGATACGACAGAAAATTAATACCCGTACTACAGTAACATACTGTATGTGAATGTTGACGATGCTTTCTCAACTGCGAAGATGTGGTAAATTGCTGGCGACGTTCCTACGTGATGGTTAACTGGGATTGAGCGGCGGTCTAGGACAGAGTTGATATCTTATGTAGTAGTATGTGTAGTTAAGGTATGTGTGCATCCAAATAGACCACAGTTACTTGGCTAGGGCAATTTACAAAAAGACGATCAGTGAAGTTAAACAAAATGGCTGACAAAAAAAATAGATGATTGGCGATTGATGTTGTTTTTTTTTGGGTTAGCATCTCGCAGTTCAACTTAGGAGGTTGTCGTACTCTTAACCGGACTTGCCTGTGGGTGCTAGATGTCCAGGGCGATTGACGTTGGGAAATTGTATATAATAAAATTATAGTCATGTGGTAAACTCTGCTTGCGCGATGCAGGATTTTGTTTGACGTCAGTTTGATAAGTAGTTTGCATGTAGCGTTGTAGATGGCACCTCAGAATTAAAAAAAAACAAAACCGTAATTAACTCGAGATCGCTTATATACATGCCTTTATCATAGCAATATTTTAAAGGTTTGTTGCCTCAAGCAAAAAAATCCAAAAACATTGACGATGCAGTACATTCTTCTAACATAAAATCAAACGACTTTTTAACGTACAAATGTAGGTAAATATAATCCGTTTTATAATCGAACTGGTCAAATAAAAAAAGGGTAATGTAATAAAATGGGTAATAAGTATCCGATTTCAGTTTTATGAGGATCGCTCCTTCGGGAGTTAAGAAGGGTCTTCGAGGGGTATTTTATTGTAATTATGAAATGATGACGTCACAACATGGCGTCTGTGAACGCGTGATGTGATTGGCTGATTTTGTGAGGTTCAAATACTAGAACAGTCGTTCGATTATTCAAAATAGAGGCTCGTATTTTAGATAGAATCATGAATTTTGATTTAAATGTTTTGGGTCGAGTGCTCGGGTTTCAATCGGGTTTGATTGGAGTTTATTTTATGATTAGGGCTGGGTTTGGGGCCACGAGACATACATAAATTACCTTATGATTCCCCTGAACGTCGAGGCGTGAAAAAGAAGGCATAAGTCAGTAACTACTTCATACATTTTTATCATAATTTTTGGTGGTAGTATTGTTAGTAGATTTTATTCCTTTATAAAAAAACATGACCTATTTACTTTGTTTAAGTACCTACTTATACTTACTTCGTAATTAAATAGTATATGTATTTATTTTCATTTACAAGATAACACTGAAATAACAAAATTATATCCTAAATTAACTAAAATATAGCGTCGAAAAATTCATCCGCATCGCTGTCGACTGGTAATGTACCCAAGACACTGGCGGCATTGCCACGTAGTATGGCAATGCTTAGCGTCTGGCCAAGGTAAAAGCCAGCCCTTGGGTCATGGGAAGTGTCAACCAGTCTTTTCTAAATTCCCTTAAAAAGTCCATGCGACCATAATATGACCATTAATATTATTACAAAGTAAGATATAGATTACTTATAGATAGGTATACTGTATATATATATAAGCATAGATACACATTTCATTTTTTTCATTTTTTATTCCATTTTTCATTAAATTTTCTAACATTAGTTTACTCGTAAGTAAAATGGATAAATAATATAAATGTAGGCCTAGGTACCTAAACTTTTGGATGTCAGAGATACGAGGCTGCTTAAGTTATGCAACAGCTCGGTTTCGTTTACGACATTAATAAGCAGTTATCTACCTAAAACATGACATGCCTACGATTTGACACTGAATATTAAATAAGTTAAAATTTGATTACCTATAACAAGTGCAGGCTATGGTTTTTTAGATAACATGTCATAATAGATTTCTTACTCATCTATCAAAATAGAGGTTTTGATGAAAACGCGTTGCGTTTATTTCAAGTCCAGTCTGGAAAACGCCATCTATGATTTCCTGCCTAAACTAATTCAGAACAAGCCTGCGAGCTAGTGTCACTTTTCAAATCTAGATGGCGCTCAACACAAGAACGAAAAGTGTCTCACATTGTGCATTGGCGGCATCGTATTCATCAAAAAATTTTAGTCTTCACCGCAACCATTTTGGATTTTACTCTAGGTATAATGAAATAATTGTTCTTCTTTGTAGTCATTTTCAAAAGGAATCAGCAGCGAAGGACACTGTTTACGTGGAAATACTTATATTATTAATATTTGGATCTAAACTTACCCAAGAGTCTTTGTGCTGATCAGGGGTGTCTTCAGGTTGAGGAAACCATTCAACCTGCTTGTGTTCTTCTCCCTACCTCCATCGGAGGAAGACTGGTCAGGCCTGGAGACAAAAGAAAATAACAGTTTTAAATAATTCTTTATAAATCAAAAAGATCCGAGTGCTTATTGTAATATTTGTAATTTATCCAAAATAGTATTATTTTGGGAAAAAAATTAAATATCCAGCATCAAAACAAGTGCTGACAGAATAGTGCAAATACTGCCATCTATCGTTAAAAATTAGAACGACGACGAAAATTGGCCGTCGGAAACTAGAGAGTAGGAAAGATTCACATGCGTTTAACAGATGGCGCTTTCAGACATATCGAAAACTGCCATAGAAAAAAAACAATTTCAGTAAATAATATTGTTTTATTATGCATTTTCAATTGGTTTTTTTAATTCACATTCCCTGGAAACTGTTACAAAATATTGGCCAACAATTTTTTTGTTTAGCTATTCCTTTTGTATGTACCTACCTTCTATTTAAAAATCTGCTCAGACCATAATAATTTGGACTAATGAACATTAATAGGTACCCAATCGGGAACCTTGGACACTTAATTGGGTATAATTTTCACAATTAATGTAATTATAATAAATGGTACACGCTTGAAATAATTAATGACGATATTCTAATTCACGATAACTGTGTTAATCAATAGGTAATTAAGGGCTGATTTTTCAATCAACTGATAACTTTATTCGAGGAATAATTTTGAAAATTTGACAGAATTATTATAGATTTGCATAATAATTAGAATTTGGTATTGTAATCTGTAAGTAGTATATCTATAAATTAGATATGTTATGTAGACACTCTCTCATTCATACAAAAGCGGTAGCTGCTGTCACTAATGTCATCTGTCAGTCACGACTGATGGCGGGAACAGACAAAGTGAAGCAGGGTCTGCACGATAGAGCTTGATGTCGTAGCGAGCCAATTGAGTAATATATTCAACTTAAATAAGGAATCGACAGGATTCTACATAATCCTTGGCAAATAATAAGACTCCGTTTGTCTGAGCTACAAACAAATAATAAAATTATGTTATAATGGCTACTAAGGGGTTACTTCAGAATGATGGACAGTTAGACAGTAGTGCGCCACTACTGTCTAACTACGCAGCTGTTTGATAAAGATGCTAGTGATGGCCCTTAGCGCAACGGATGAGCATGAGGTAACTGTTCTGCGTTTGCAAGTAAGTTTCCAAACATGTAAACAAAAATGAGTTACTAACAAAATAACCTTAGTAACTACACATTATAGTCAAAGTCAAAATTTTATTTCTAAAACATAAAAGGTGAGTTGTACATAGGTTCCTAGCATAAGCATAATCAAAGACTATAATGTTCCCACTGCTGGGACAGAGGCTCTTCGAGAGGGAGTAGATAGTGGACCTATTGGAGACCAGTGGTGGCCCGGCGGTAACAGCGCCGACTTCCAAGTTAAGTATAGGTCGTAGATTCGAACCCAGGCAGGCGTTTTGCTTTGTGTAAATAACTTCATCACAATTGCTCTCAAAACCGTGACGTAAAACATCGTGAGGAAACCGGAATGTCCTAGAACCAAAAAATGGAACACATGTGACGTTTACCAACCCGCAACGGGCCCGCGTGGTAGATTACAGTTCACTCCCTCTCGAAGAGAAGAGGCCTGTGCCCCAGGAGTCGCAACCTTATTGGCTGATTAAGCTTCCACTTACATAGAGCTCATATTTGTTTTGATACTTTAATGCAAATAACATCAATTGGAAACAAGCATAGATAATATGGAACTTGTAATCATCATCATCATTTCAGCCGAAAGACGTCCACTCCTGGACATAGGCCTCCCCCAAGCTCCACTTCGACTGGTTCTGTGCTTCTCGCATCCAACGGGTTCCTGCAGTCTTCACAAGATCGTCGGTCCACCCTGTGGAAGGCCTTCCAACGCTACGTCTTCCGGTACGCGGTCGCCACTCCAGAACCTTTCGGCCCCACCGGCCATCTGTTCTGCGAGCAATGTGCGCTGCCCACTGCCACTCAAGTTTGGCAATTCTTCAACTTGTACATTATATTAATATTATTTTAAGACTTATATAAATATTTTTTAAGCGGAAAAAAAATGAGATGAAATGTGTCTTAAATATAATTAGGTATGGGTACGGGTAGGTACACCCACAGAACAGATAAACCTCTTTTATCTGTTCTGTGGGTACACCTCTACCTAACCATTCGGGGAAACAAAGCGTGTTATTTATCAATTTTAATGGATACCTACTGCATAGATTCAATCCCTGTTGTGCTCTTTCATTGGACACTTTATAAATATAGCTTTGCCCTTTGTTTTTGCACTAAAACAAAAATGGCGAAATGTCAATGTCTTATACACCTCTCCTGAACCCTGCGGGGAAGATTGACCTGATTTGATGTCAGTTCACTGATTTAATGTCATCATCTGCCTAGACATGTCCAACTATGTATGTTGCGGAAAACAACTCAAAAGGTCTCTGACTATGTCAGGGGGACACTTGGAAAGGTAGGAGTGGGTACTAGCCGGTAAGAGTCCGGCACTGACCAGACTGGCTCATTAGTGAAGCAGCCTGGGCGTCCATGAGGATTTTCCTCTCCGTCCAAACCTTAAAAAAAACCATGTTGGGATTGGCTTCCAGTCTAACCGGATGCAGCTGAATATCAGTATTTTTTAACCCCCGATGGAAACAAAGGGGTGTTATAAGTTTAAAGTGTGTGTCTGTGTGTCTATGTATCTGTGTGTCTGTGTATCTGTGTGTCTGTGTATCTGTGTATCTGTGTGGCTTTGTATATTAATTTGTATCTGTGTGCTTGTGTATCTGTGTGCGCCATCGTAGCTCCCAAACGGCCAATTTTGATGTTTTTTGTTTTGTTATACATGGAGTGGCTGCCTATCTGACCTCCACAATCCAACTGTTAACACAATATCCCTTCGTAAGACTATTTGTCAGACTTTCAGGCTTCTGATCACCCCTTACGGCAGTCAAAGATATCGTTTCATTTACCAACTAAAATTATACCTTTAATTCCCTCACTAAAATTCCAGTTGTCATGTCGAATATTAATCACAATCTAATGGTCTACAACCAACTATACCCCTTTGTAACTACCATAGAACACAGAATCTTCGTGTCAGGCGTCTAGAGATGGTCTGCGCGGAACTAGTTGGCCGCGCCTTAGGTACGAGTATGTGAGCGGTGGGACGGGAGGGGCAGTGGGGGTGAGGCGGCGGGTTGCAAGGCACGTACGTAGTGCGCGAGGCCCCTCCGTCCCACCGCTCACATACCTAAGGCGCGGCCAACTAGTTCCGCGCGGACTATAATAAAAGTCGTGGCACTGACAGTGCGTAGAGCGGACATCTTCTGTCATGGAACGCTTTCAAAGCACTCAATATCTATACGTCATTTGTGTACATATTTACATAGTTTGCAGAGTTCTATGTTCTATGTTGTGGGTTTGGTTTCTGCACTTAGTACTTCAGGTGGACCATTGTGCGTGGGCCATGGCGGCCGTCGGTGGTTATTCCAACCAGCCCACCTCCCTCCAGAAGTTGATTAGGTCTCCTGGTCTGTTGAGAACATTTGTGTAACATCTGGGTGTCCCGAGGGTTTCTGACCTAATCTGGGTGACGCCTATGCACTCACATTGATTGGTGTTCGATTTAGCACAGAAACGTATCAAACAGTTGTACCGCTAAAGTGGAGACTGCCTATCGGCAAGCGTAGTGTGGGTCCCTCCCCTGCTAGATGGACCGACGACCTTAGAAAGGTGGCTGGAACAGACTGGATACGGAAGGCAGAGGACAAGGTGTTGAGGTGCAGCCTGGGAAAGGCATTTGTCCAGCAATGGACTGTGATAAGCTGAGTTGATTTGTGTCGTAGTGCAAGTAAACGGTGACACGCTTGGGTTGTATGGAAAGCGTTGACAAACCGTACATTTTAAATGAAACGGTGGAGTTGCTTGCCCATTCTTCTCCTTACGAAACTACCTTTTGGAAGGGGCGACTAGATTCAATTATATTTTATTGTAAATTTTGACGTTCAAAAGTGCCTTTTATGTGCCTACTAGTAGCACCCCACGGTTTCACCCGCATAAGTCTTGATCCTGGGATAAAAATAATCCTGGTTATAAACTATCTGTGTGCCAAATTTCATCCAAATCCGTTCAGTAGTTTTTGCGTGAAAGAGTAACAAACATCCATCCATCCGTACAAACTTTCGCGCTTATAATATTAGTGAGATAGTAGGAAGTAGGAAGAAAATAGCATCGTAAGGAAGGAATTAGCATAGTTGGAAGTAGAATAGTAAAAAGTACGATAGGATAGGAAGAAGTGTACTACGTGAGCTAGACAAATGGATATGTGAATAGCACTTGTGCGACAAAACTGTACTGCGCCTCACCATAGCTCGAATGCACGCTTGTGCGACAAGCAATAATATTAAGTCTTCGACGTCGGAGGCACCCCGAGGTTCGGTTTGGTTAGGTTCCTTTAAACCCTGCACACAGAAATAGGGGCCCGATAAGGGGCGAAGCGGGGCTCCATCGACTAAGTCTTAATATTATTTTGCTTGTCGCACAAGCGTGCATTCGAAGTATGGTGAGTCGCAGTACAGTTTTGTCATCCATCCATCTGTCGAGCTCACTTAGTACACTCGATAGGAAGTAGGATTTGAAATTAATGCTTGGCCTTTGCCTCCTCTACCAGCAGCCGCTGAGGCGTCTCCATGCTCCGTGGTCTACATAACCCATAGCTGTATAGCTACCATTAAATACCAAGGCCAGGCCACTTTGTCATGGTATTTGTATTACGACTATAAGAACCGTTTCCTTTTGAGCAAAATATGATGGTGTTGTAACGTTTCTTTAGAGATTTGGCTCGGTCATGGTATGACGGTGGATTTTTCTTTTGAATTGAGGGACTTTTATTGGTGGATCGTTTGCAAGGAGGACTTTTTGGGTCACGATTTTTTCGATGTATGAAAATCACGGGCAATATGGAATAGGTATTATGCACCCGTATTTTCGTTGTTGTAGTTGAAAAAGGAGTCAAACGCGAGTTTATCATTATATAATAGTTATAAAACTACTAAAGTTACTTTTCAATATGTTTTTCATTTTTATGCTACATAAAAAAGTATTTTGTACTTACAAAATAAAAATATTTTACCTTAGGTTAAACCAATACTATTTTATTTTGTGATCAGAATCGCACGAATGTTTTATTTTTCCAGAGCCGCAAGATACAAGCGATGCTTAGATTGTGGCTCATCGAATCCGTCACATTGTATTTTTACTTTTTAATGAATAAACTTTATTAAACTGTTTTGCTTTAGTTTACGGTATGTTTTGTCCTATATACAGCATATTATATCAGAAATGTGTCATATTTAAGGATATGCTTCAGACCAGCAAACTGAACAACCTTCTCCATGGGTACCAACATCATGATCGCGAAAAAATTATCAACTGTCCCATACAGATACTTAATACCTGCTCGATCTAAATGTATGGCATGGAGTGATTTCAATAAAAAAAACAATTTCAGAATTTGCCACACGAATGTATGTTTATTTCTTGCAACTATTTTTAATTTTCTCAGTACATTCGATGTTTTATTGACAACCATCGACATTTCCACAATTTACAGCGCTGCTGTAAAGGCTGAAACGGCGTCAAATCACTGTCTATTAGTATCGCTTGAAGCCTCGCTCGGCTGTAAGTGAAAAACCATGTCCAGGCATATGCATGGAACACAGAACGTTAGAGTATTCATAATTATGGCAAGGCATAGAGTGCTGATGTAATGTATTTAATTTATTTATGTTATTCAATTTAGGAAAACTGACAGCAATATACAATTTTATATCTAGTACAATGTATAAACGATGACCAATTACAAGCTTCCACTAACGATTAGTGTGAGTAACATTAACAAATTCGCGAAAAGCGACGTAAGAGATACGCAGTATGGTACCTTACGCCACTTTAATTTTCATTTCGCTATAATAGTAATAATAGGTACTACCTAGTGTAAAAAGGGATCTATAATATCGAGGTGAAAAAGGTTAGTCAATTTTACAGGGGAGAATTTTACTGCAAAGCTTGGTTAACTCGAAAATTGGTATCGTGAAAACCGTTAAGCGCTTACATGGTAACGGTTTCTAGTAGGCGGTCGTTTGTTGGGTTAAACGTAGCTTAATTTGTGTTTACGAGTATACTGCATGCATGCTTTCATCTCTATTCAGAGCACCATTGGCCATTGCTAATCCCGTTCATCGTACTTAACGCGCTCTACAGCTAAATCATACTCAACCGCCCAATCCAACCCGTATCTGCCAGTCGCTAATCGCGTTACATCGTGATGGAGATACGTAATAGATATGGAGTCGAGGTGATATGCCTACCATATACAATATAGTGTATGGAGGGAACTTTGAAAACTGAAAGTATTTTTTTAAATTTGTATTATATAAAAACGGTAACGAATATGGGAATATGTCTAAATAGTGTGTGATATTGAGTAACTTGAGTGCAAAAACACTAATTGAGTGCAAAAATAAACGAAAAAATACTGATAAATAAATAAGTGAGACCGCCGCATGATAGACCTTCCCATGCAAATAAAGAGATTCCTAGAAACGAGTCAGAACAAAAACCGGTTTTAAACGGAGAGAAAAGACGATCCCTACTGGTCATAGGCCTCCAAGCACCTCCACTTCGACCAGTTTAGTACTTCTCGCATCCAACGGGTTCCTGCGGCCTTCATAAAGTCGTCCGTCCACCTTGTGGGAGGCCTTCCAACGCTACGTCTTCCGGTACGCGGTCGCCACTCTAGAACCTTTTGGCCCCATCGGCCATCTGTTCTGCGAGCAATGTGCCCTGCCCACTGCCACTTAAGTTTGGCATTTCTTCGGGGTATGTCGGTTACCTTGGCTTGTTTTGTTAAAGACGAATTTATTAAAAAAAAATCTATTTGTCTGTTAAACTCTGCACCCTAATTGAACACTTTTAATCACAAGACGCTTCCCTCGAGCGTTTGTCTTTCATTCCAAGTTCACGTGACATCGAGAAAATAATATAGAAATGAACGTTCATTTGCTTATCTCATTTATATTTTTCGATCAATCAGAGGGCGAGTGAAAGATGCCGAGTATCGAAATCCAACATCATTAGATCGGTTCACTAATGAATACATTTTTCCAATTTTGACTCATTTTGTGTTCAGACATTTCACTCGGATTAAAAAATGCGCAATAATCGCCTTTTTAATAAACACCAGCTGCGCTCCGCGGTCTCAGCCGCATAAGTCTTGATCCCGGGTGAATAACAGGATAAAAAGTATTATATATCCTAATCCAAGTAATAGTCTTTCCATGTGCCAAATTTCATCCAAATCCGTTCAACCGTTTTAGCGTGAAAGCGTACCAAACAAACGATACAAAAATTAAATCTTTTCTCTTATCTTTGTTTACGAGTACTAGCTGCTGCCCGAGACTTCGTCTACGATCCAGGATGAAAGGTAGCCTATGAATGTTAACAGGTTATGGTCTACTCATGTCCAAATGGCATCCAAATCCGTTCAGCCATTTTAGGGTGAAAGATTAACAAACAGACATACAAAAAATCAAATCTTTTCTCTAAGATTAGATCAATTGAACCGTCGAGTAAAAAAGACTACCCAAGGAAACAAAACACAATCTTTCTGACTCCCTTCACTCCACAATTTCACTTACATAATTTTATGATAAATATTCCGTAGAACACTCCATTATGGGCGGGCCTACAAGACACACAGACTTGTATAATTCAATATTACCCGCACATTGTGCTGAGGAAGGCAATTAGCATGTTCTACCGTTCTTGGAAACATGTCAGAATATGTGGGAATCGTAACAATATAACATCACGCTAGTATTTTTTGTAGGAGTAGGCAGGGGCGCTTAGTACGATGACACTAGCAATAAGGATTTGATACGAGCTTATAAGCGAGTCTACAACTCGCCGACTCTACAAGATAACCGTGTGACATCAGCGCGCGTATATCGAGCGTTCAAAATCGAGCTGATACTTGCAGAGAAAACATTGGTTTAAAGAATCTTTATTTCTCATAAGAACTAGATACACTTCACTTATATGAGATTTAAATTTTAACTAAAAATAATCGTCGTCTAATGACAACAAGTAAAACAATAAAAACAATGTACGAGATCAGTAGCAAACAAATACATCAGTATTTAACCAAGTTTATAGTCAAGCATCTACCTCTTGAGAGCAGTAGTGGCCCAGTGGTAACGACTGCGACTAATGAGTTGTAGGTCGTAGGTTCGAACCTGGGGGTCTACTCCGAAGTGCAAAGTGCGAATGTTCGAATCGGACCGACACATGGCCGAACCGAATATTATTGAAAAATGCAAAAAAAGTTCGGATCGGCTCAGTTGGGTCGGGACCATAGTCAATATTCGAAAGAGTGGAGGAGTGTAGGATCGGAACCGACCAAACCAAATAGTAACTTCGTAGCAGGAAACGGCCGAACATTCGGCCGATACTACTTCGGAGTAGGCCTCCTGGACAGGCGCTTTACTTTGTGTAAATTATTTCATCACCACTGCTCTCAAAACGGTGAAGGAAAACATCGTGAGGAAACCGACATGTCCTAAACCAAAAACTCGAAGACATGTGACATCTACCAACCCGTACTGGGCCCGCGTGGTAGATTAGAGCCAACTCCCTCTCAAAGAGAGGAGGCCTGTATCGCCGTAGTGGGAACCCGTTGAGGCTGATTATGATCTACCTAGTCGTTACCCAAGTATGTTACTGTCGGCTTCCCTAACCAGGTTCAGCTGAATACCAGTATTTTACATGGAGCGAGTGTCTATCTGACCTCCATAACCCAACTACAGGGTAACACGATACCCCTTGGCAGGACTGGTTGTCATACTTTCAGGTTTCAGAAATAAATATTATTATGTCGTTTATTTATTTACTTATCTTTTATTACATTTTTAACAATTTTTTTTTTATATAAAAATTAAGTATAAAAAAAACATTAAAAAATATAAAAGAATAGTGACCCACCGATATCGGGAGCAGGGTCCAAGCTACCGGTGGTTAGGGCTCCAGAGACAGGAACCTCCTCACAATGCGAGCCTTATCGCGGAGTACTGCCTTTTTTTGAATCAGGCCCTTAATTCAACCTAGCGAGAGCCTCGATAGATGTTGATCGAGGCTTTCGGCCATCAGGCCATTATTATTATTTAACATTTATGTTAGTAATAATGTACTTAAAAAAATGTGTCGCTCCCACCTTTGCAGCATGCGACCCATCGATCAGTAAAAACACCCAGTATAGTGTTGGTACTGCCACGAACGCGAGCGAGTAGGGAGGCGCATCTTTTCCTAACGATAGCGGCAAAGCCATCCACCGGCGCCTCAACCAACATCCCTGACGCACTGCAACGCCATGGCAACCCCAACACTACCCTGAGTGCATTATTATATTGGACACGCAGGTCGCTGTACGCCCGCTGCGAATAACTGAGCCTCAGGCTGCAGGTGTGAAAAGAGTATATATAATATTATAGAAGTAAATATCTACTGGAACCAGCTAGCCTTTCCCCCAACCCTAGGTAAGATAAGGTAAACAAGTCAACGGGTGTTCCCGACTTATAAAGATTTTAATGCAAACTTTATCCACAACGCAGAGACAAAACAACCACGCCATTATCCTACTTTCTAAACTCATACTTCACAAGGCAAGCGGCACCGGGTTGTTTGTTAGTTAAGTACGTCAGCGACAGATGTCGCGCCGCTTAAGAGCGACTATATTAGCTGTGAGGTCCAAGTTATGAGATAATGGTCCGGTGATACTGTTTTTGAAGTGAAAACTTCTTTAGCGGCGTTGTGCACTTTTTTGTGATGGGTAAAAAATGTTAAAATCGCGTGACCTGATCGAAAATTCGTATGACGGAGGGAGAGTAGACCGCATTCCAAAATATAAAAAATGCACAACGTTAATATTCAAGTTTTCACTTCTGCCGGCACTCCCGGAGTGCAACCCGTTTTTTTTTTTATAGGTTATGGATGACGTTGACGTTACCGATGACCGTTAGGTTAGACGTGTTCTTGAGTGGAGACCGCGAATCGGCAAACGTAAGGTGAGACGCCCTTTTTTTTTTGGATGGGAAATCATCAAATGACCCCTCCCGCTCTGGGTGGAGCGGAAGGGAGTATCAGACTCTTACTGACTAAAACCCACCCGTGTTCCTTCCTTAGCCCTATCTGTCCCAGGGCAGCGGTAACCCTTTCGGACGATCCCGCCGCCCGGGTGAGACGCCCTCAGGCTAGGTGGAGCGACGATATGGGTCGTTTGTTTGTTTGAACGCGCTAATAAATTTTCATAATTGAACCTACCACTGTTTTTCTCTGCACCACCCAAAGGTTTACTGATAGAGAATGCCTATCGCATTAAGTCCGCCTCTACATTTTTGTGCTGGAAGTGTTAAATAAATAAACAATCTCTGGAACTACTCGTCGAATTGAAAAATTATTTTTGCATTTAATAGCACGCTACGACTATTTATAAGTCAAGCAAAATAAAAAAGGCAGGAAGAAAACAAGTTTGTCGCGCGAGCGGGCGATGGGATGCGACGAGGTGGGGGCCGGGGCGCACCGCGTAATGTACAAATTTCACGTGGACGCAGTCGCGTGCAGAAACTTTTCACAATAAAATCACACGGTACGGACGGTTTGCAGCCGGTGCTAACATGCAAGTTGTATCAGTACAATGTCGATCGTGGTTTGAATAAATAAAGTTTGCTTGCTATTGCACCAAGATTGGATCGAAACCAGATTTTGCGGCAGAACCGATATAAAATTCACAAGTAACAGAAAATACAGAACATTACGTGGCACATTCCTTAGATCTAAACGAATATTAGGAAGTACATTTTGTTTCTTTGTAATTGGTAATCTAGTAAGAGCAGTGATGGTCTAGTGGTGTCAACTGTGACTTACGAGTTGTAGGTCGTAGGTTCAGACTCAGACAGGCGATTTTTTGTGTTAATTATTTTATCGCCATTGCTCTCAAAACGGCGAAGGAGAACATCGTGAGGAATCTAGGACAAAAACTTCGAATTTCTGTTTCTTGGACAAAAATTTGAATTCGAAGTTTGCCACCTGCCAACGCGCACTAGATCTGCGTGGTAGTTTACAGCCCACTCCCTCTATAAAAGAGGAGGCCTGTGTCCCAGCAGTGGGAACGTGATGGGCTCATTATACTAAGTGGTAATATTTTTTTTTTCACTTATAGTAAGCTACACTATTGCCGAATGTTTTATAATATTGTTGCGCGCCACAATTAATGCCTGATACATGGTGACATTAGTTACCACTAGCGCCATCTAGTATCAAGTGGCAAAACTAAGTCACTAGCACCATCTATTATCAAGTAGCAGAACTAAGTTACCACTAGAGCCATCTAGTATCGAGTAGTAGAACAAATAGATCCTTCTAGAAATTTCTATACGAGAACTATTGACAGAGGTCAGTCGGGGCCGGTATATACCCGAACATTCTAGATGTTTCTACAATAGAAGGTACTAGAACAATCTGCTGCACTATATAAGGCCGGGAATAGCCGCGATTCGACACAGTGTGTTGGAAGCGATACATGCGAATACATCGATAGCGATCTTCAAGTGCGAATTAAGTGAAATTGTGTTAAATAATTAGTGTGTTTGAATTGTTTATTAGTGTTGATAAATTAAAGTGTAATTTTGGGTAATTTATATCGGCAGTTTTTATTGTCACGAACCCGAAGCTCGTAACAATATAGTTACTTCCAAGCAGACGGAAGTTATGGGTAAAAGCAAAGAAATTTTACTTCGTTTGTTTTTCCTCGGTTCATTTGACTTACTTGAGTACTTTAGCGCTAAAGAGTTGTATTAAAAGTTTTTTTTTGTGTTTTGGGCAAGCTCTCAACCTCGATCGCACCTGTTGGAAAGCGATGGAGGAGGTCTATTTGAACGAGCAAGCCTAGAAGATGCTTATTCGCTCTTGCTTTGAAGGCTGACAGATTATACGTGGCAGGGAACACAGATGCTGGCAGAGAGTTCCACAATTTGGCCATGCGCGTATTAAATGTGGTGAAGACGGCGCGAATGAGTACGACTAGTCGAATATATGTACGTAAAATCATCACCACCATCTCGTGTTCTCATCGTTTTTAAAAGCTTTTATTTTACTTGCTATGTATGTATGTATGTAACTATGTTTGTTCGGGTGGACTCTTGCAACTCAATTTTGAAGCAGATATCTTCAACCGATTGAGCTGAAATTTTGCATGCATGTGTAAATCGGATGACCATGCAAAATTATTATGGCATGGGGCTGATCTGATGATGGAACCGGAAGGTGGCCATAGGAACTCGGTAGTTAAACGACACAACCCCATAAAGTTTGAACTCGTTTGATCCGTCTTGACAAGATTTTTTTTATTAAAAAAATATTTTATTGAACAAAAAGTTCACAACTTACACCAAACATCGTGGATTACGTTTAACGGCAGCGTATTTGCCGACACACGCCTCGTTTATAGCTTTAAACCTAATTTACAAATTTTACTATGTACCTAGGTATATTGACAGCTCGGAACTTCATCTTTGACCCGAAGCTGAATGGGATGATTTAGTCAATTATGTTCTGATAATAAGGGAATTTAACCTTTACAGAGATTATAAAAATGGTTCGGGTTGAGCCGAATGGTGCTTATTCATGCGTCATGTTCGTGAACGGGCGCCGTCAATTGAGACTGATCATCTCTGAGCAGCCACGGGCTGTTTTATTTTTGGATTGTATTTTTTGTTACTATTTGTTGTTCTCTGGACGCTTTTAACGTGTACGTTTTTTGTTCATCATTCTCACACATGATTATTAATTCAACATTATTAATAAAGTAATATTTTTGTAACAATATAATTTAAAAGAGTGTCCATGAAGTTTCATGCCTGTTGTTCTCCTGGTTCATATTTCTCACTGACCGTCTCCTTGACAATTCAAAAGTGCCTGAAAGTGGTATATTTGAAATAAATGCTTTGGGTTTGAGATACTGGGGATGTTTTAGGCATCCGGATTGATTTATGGTAGTGTATGTATGTATGGTATGCTTCAAGAAAAAAAATCACTGAAAACTAGTTCAAAATTTCACAATGAGAGGGAATATTCTGCTGCTGTATAATATTATT
Organism: Apamea crenata; assembly: GCA_949629185.1. Classification (NCBI taxonomy): domain Eukaryota; kingdom Metazoa; phylum Arthropoda; class Insecta; order Lepidoptera; family Noctuidae; genus Apamea; species Apamea crenata. The sequence continues at coordinate 4,253,441 of OX451380.1, read as the reverse complement.
CTGTTTGTCTCACCCAAAAGTTGACTGGTAGAAAATGCCTATAGCATTAAGTACGCATCTGTACATTTGTGTGACGTAAACACCTAATTTAGTATCAGCCACGCTGTAGCCATCGCTTAGTTCGAACTAAACCGTTGCTTAGTTTGGGGTACGATGCCGATTTGGCATAGTTCGGGCTACGCCGTAGCGTAATGAGAGCTACGCCATATCGCAATGAGAGCTACGCCGTAGCATATTGCGAGCTACGCCGTAGCATATTGCGAGCTACGCCGTGGCATAGTGCAAGCTACGCCGTAGGAAAGTGCGACCAACGCCGTAGCATAGTGCTAGTTACGCCGTAGCATAGTGCGAGCTACACCGTAGCATAGTGCGCGCTACGCCGTAGTTTAGGGCGAGCTACGCCGTAGCATAGTGCGAGCTACGCCGTAGCATAGTGCTAGCTACGCCGTAGCATAGTGCGAGCTACGCCGTAGCATAGTGCGAGCTACGCCGTAGCATAGTGCGAGCTACGCCGTAGCATAGTGCGAGCTACGCCGTAGCATAGTGTGAGCTACACCGTAGCATAGTGCGAGCTACGCCGTAGCATAGTGCAAGCTACGCCGTAGCATAGTGCGAGCTACCGTAATAAGAGCTAAGTGCGAGCTACCGTAATAAGAGCTAAGTGCGAGCCATTCCGAAGCAAATTTCGACCCACACGTGAGCAAGAGCTTCACTTCAGCATAGTGTAAGCTCACGCTTTAGTATTGTAGTACAAGTTACGCCGGTAGCATTATGTGGGCTATGCCATAGTTTAGCGAGTGGCGTAGCGAGTTACAGTTGCGATAATAATCAGCTTATAATGTTCCTACTACTGGGAGACAGGCCTCCTCTTGTTTTGAGAGGGAGTGAATCATAATCTACCACGCCGGCCCATTGCGGGTAGAGGTCACCTTTCTTCAGGCTTACGTTTCTAGGACATACCGCGGTTTCTTCACGATGTTTTCCTCCACCGTTTTGAGAGCAGTGGTGATGAAATAAATTACACTAAGTGACGCGCCTGACTGGGTTCGAACCCACGACCGTACTCGTAAGTCGAGGCCGTAACCACTGCTCAATTGCGATAATTTATTCTATATTCTTGAATAATTATCTACTACTACTACTATAATAACTATCCAATATTATTAATTCCTTGAAAAACTTCACGTCGTATTCCAAAATGCTGTAGGTAATATTACAATTCCCCCGCTATCACCAAACGGAATACTGATATCCACATGCAAACCGGATGACAGAACTAACTATGTTAGTATGTATAACTAACTACTGTGGCTGGAATTGGAGCAGTGCCCAATTAACGATGATAGGCGCAATGGGGCGGATTCGATCCTCTGCTGTAGATATGTGAATAATATTATTTGTGAAATCTCAGCCTAGTGAGATATTATGAAAGTAATTCTATGGAACTTTCTTACTAAGGTTACGTAAGAGAAGTATATCACGGTGTTCATGATAAAATTTTAATATCAACATCATCTGCCTAGCCTTTTCCCAACTATGTTGGAGTCAGCTCCCAGTCTAACCGGATGCAGCTGAATACCAGTATTTTACATAAAGCGACTGCCTATCAGACCTTCACAACCCCCTGGGTAATACGATACCCCTTGGTAAGACTGGTTGTCAGACCTTTCGGGGTTCTGACTACCCGTAACGACTGTCAAAGATCCATGAATGACAGCCGGGACCAACGAGTTAACGTGCTTTCCGAGGCACGGAGGTGTCTCGGTATGTAAAGATGGTAATTCATCCACAGACCAACTGCGGTAAGCGTGGCTTAACCTGATCGATTTGCCTGTGCGGCTGTTATTATTTAACCACGGATAAAATTTTAATATATGATTTAGACTAAGCACAATTCGAAAGCGAACTCATTTGTTTCTATTGTAAATCATCGCGGATTCACAACGAGACACCGTTCGAATTTCGAAGTGTTGTTTATGGAATGGCAAACTGAAAATAGAATTAGCATTTCCAACTGTATTTATAATTAGAATTTTAAATGAATGTAACATGAATTAGGTCAATGATGTTTTTAACAACTTGTAATATTATTCGTAGAATGTTATAACAAATAGCTTCTCTCCGCGACTTCGTCCGCGTACCACTATGTTTTCGCTTAGCGTTTTTTTTTTTATTACACGTTGCCCTACACTAGGAATAATAATTGTTCCTGTATCGTGGGTGCGTTTACAAACATTTAAGCTCACATACACAAACAGCTAGACCCGGAACAACTACCTGTAGGCAATACAAATATTTGTTCCGTGCGGGAATCGAACCCGCGACACGCAGAAACTTTTCTTGATCTTTTCGACGTTTTTTTCTTTTTGCTCGACTCCTTAGGGTCGTAGCGTGATGTTAAATAGCCTATAGCCTTTCTCAAGAATTGGGCTATCAAATAAAAACTAGATTTTTTCAAATCCGACTTGTAGTTCCATAGATTAACCCGTTCAAACAAACAAAGAACAAACAACCTTTTCAGCTTTATTGTTAGTACAGATACTGTAAAAATCATTCTCAATAACCATCACCTATTTGACCACTTTTCAGCTGAATTCCAACGCGGCTGAATGTCGGGTACAATAACGACCGTCCCGACGGAGGGGTTAATGCAATTTGCAAATTGAACAGTTCCAACACTTTCAACTTTCTGATGTAATTGAGACAGGCGGTTCCATGTATTGTAGTAATAGTTTAGGACAGGTTTTGTGAATAAAAACATTGATAACTGAAGTTATCTATAATTTAATGTTACATAATCTGCCTATAATATCCTATCCCACTGCTGGGACAGAAGCCTTCTCTTTTTGAGAAGGAGTCCACAACGTGGGCCAAGTGCGGGTTGGCAGATGACACATGTCGTCGAATTGTTGGTTCTAACACGATGTGTTACTTCACCGTTTTGAGAGCAGTGGTGATGAAATAATTTACATATAGTTAAGTGCCTGTCTGGGTTCGAATCCAAGACCAACAACTCGTAAGTTGCAACCATTACCACTGGGCCACCACTTCTCATAATTTAATGTTAAACGCTTCATAATATTTTCTTTTCATATTTTTTTTTTAGATTTTGTTAGTTTTAAATATTCCTGTTTTACTGTTTGTATTTCTTGTGCGTGTCCCAAATGAAATACTGTTTTTCTTCTTTTCCTTATTTATCTGGATCATTTATTTTATAAGATAGGGAAAACTGCAGGGACGTAAATAATAGATCCCCTCGAGACAGGCGGGGCCAGTCCATTATTAATGAGTTTGTTTCCACATTGTTTTTCCGTAATCAGCACTTTCTTGGGACAGTAATGTATTTTGAACTTTTAAAACTTTTCTTATGTGCTAAGGACGCTGTTAATGCATTACTTCATAACATCCTCAGCCTGCAATCCCACTGCTGGGACACAGGCCTCCTCTCTATGAGAGGGAGTGGGCCAGGTGGTGGTGGTGGTGCCCAGTGCAGGCTGGTAGATGTCACATGTCTTCGAAGCAAAATACATACTTCACGTCTTCGTCCCATGGGATAGGCAGACACTTCAGAAGGTGTATTCTCGTAATTTAAAACGTTCAAAATCTAGTCGCAGTCTCATCTCGGCGACAAACAAATGTCAAAAACTTGTCAAAATGTAGGGAAATTAGAGGAATTTTTGACAGATTGAGACTGAGATCAGACTGTGAACGTTCTTAAAATTACGAGAATTGCGTCTCTGAACGCCACCTGCTGCGATTCTTACTTGACCTTTCTGAAGAACATCACTGATGAGGTCACTATTATGTCATTCTAGAGCGTCACCTCACCAATCATGAATTGATTTTTCATACTTTTAAATCTTTTACCAAAAGCCCCTCCAAAAGAGGTCGCTAAAGTAGACACTTTGGTGACCCCTTTTGGAGGGGCTTGTGGCTAAGTAATAACAGCCGTAAGCTTCGCTTGCTGCAGTTGGTCCGTGGATGGGTGACCATATTCACATACCAAGACCCCTCCGTGCCTCGGAATGCACGTTAAGCCGTTAGCCCCGGCTGTCATTCGGGGATCGTTGACGGTCGTTACGGTCGTCAGAAGCCCGAAGGTCTGACAACCAGTCTTACCAAGTGGACCTAGTAATTGAATTGTGGAGGTCAGATAGGCAGTCGCTCCATGTAAAATACTGGTATTCAGCTGCATCTGGTTAGACTGGAAGCCGACCCCAACATAGTTGGGAAAAGGCTGGGCAGATGATGACCTTTAAAAATACTTTCATTTTAAAAAGTTTGTATTATTTAGTTAGTATTTTAATCGTTTTAAGGTGTTGCGTAGTATTCGAGTACTACGCAGCAATACAATAACACTTCCTAATGAATGATTCTTGGATACGGTTACTACCTCACCTTCAAACGATTCATTTTCGTAAACCATCAGTGCGCTCCAGGAAGCAGCAGAATGTTCAAAAGCAAGTTGCTAAACGAACTGAATTCAATGTTACAGACAGGATATAAATTCCCTAGACAATCCAGACCTTTGAAGTGAGCACGCCAATTTCACACTACGCGGCGTAGTCCGTTTGTGTACAGGGTGACCCATTGAGTTGAGTCAGAATGGACAAATCTAAAAACGAAGAGAAATTGATTCTTAAGAAGCACGTCGTTGGTTTAAAAGAATAAATGATTTTTTAATGTATGATTTGCCGGCCCAGACGGATATGGCGGGTTGAGCAGCTCCTTCGACAAGAACTGGCCCTTAGCAACTTTCAACAGAGAGAAGTAGAAAGAGAGTAGGGTGCCCTGCAGTGGGACATCACAGGCTTATAAAAACTTTTTAATAGTGTTCGACCGAAAGTTCGGTTTCGGTTTCGGTTTCGGCCGAGTTTCGGCCAAAAATCAAGTTTCGGTGGCAGTTTCGGTTTCGGTTGGCCGAAACTTTTGCCGAAACCGAAATAGTAACAATTAGTGATTTGATTTATTGATAACTGATAAACATTTTGCTATGAGAACTTAATTTGAAAAACTAATAAAAATATTATTAATATTTTTTTATATCTTCTATATACAGGGTGGCAGGGAAACGCTTCCGAAAACGAAGACAGGTGATAGGGCTACTGATTCTCGATACGATACCATCAAAAAATTAGAAAAAAAAATGAACAATTTTACCTATTTTTTTAGCATTTTTCGTACACTATGCTGTGAGAACAGTTAAATTAAACCATTATTTGCTATTAAACACATTTTTTTTCTTTACAACTCTAACAAGCAATGTATTCGTAAATAAATATCATCTGACGCTTGCGCGTGACCTCAAGTTCAAAGTGCGCGCGCGCTCGCCGACAGCTGTGCGGCTGACGACCCCAAGTCCACGTGACGCGCGAAAATAATCAATTTCAGGCGAAAGGTTAGTGGTATCCGTTTGCATAAAGGTTGTATATAATCTACGTTCTGGCTTCGGAAGCGTTCTCCTGACACCCTGTATATAAAATTCAAAGTCCTGACTGACTGACTGACTGACTGAGACATCAACGCACAGCCTAAACCGCTGGTCCTAGAGATATGAAATTTGGAGGGTGTATTCTTCGTAAAGAGTAGGTATCCACTAAGAAGGGGTTTTTCAAAATTCCACTCTTATGAGGGTGAAATGGGGGGATTTTGTTTGTATGAAAAATCTTATTCCTTGAGTTAGTAAACTTGAAACTTGACACGAATACTTATCTAAGTAAATTATGAAGTTGGGCATTTTTTGTTTTTATAAACTACCCCCTAAAAGGGGATCGGGGGGTTTCAAAGTTTGTATGGAAGAATTTTAGCGCGTGGTCCGATTTAATGGAAACTCAGTATTTATTCCTAAAATTGAAAGACAAGAATAATGTGTATCAGGGTTTTCGAAAATCTACCCCTGACGGCCTGAAAAGGGGTAGTCAATTTTACAGGGGAGGATTTTACAGCTTGGCTTGATTAACTCGAAAATTGGTATAAATAATCTTTGAGTCAAGTTATGAACACACCCCCTGACGATTTTTCAAAATTCCACCCCTGTGGGGGTGAAAAGCGGGGATACAGTTTATATGAAAAATCTTATTCGTTAGGTTAATAATCTTGAAAATTGGCATGAATACTGGCCTAAGTAAGCAATAAAGTTTATCATTATTAGTTTTTCAAAACTACCCGTCAAAGGGGATATAGGGGTGTTAAAGTTTGTGTGGAAGAATTTGAACGCGCGGTCCGATTAACTCGAAACTCAGTGTACTGTGTGTGTACTTAAGACTAAAAATAAATAACAACACGTATGAGGGTTTTTTGAAAATGTACCTCTAACGGGGTGAAAAGGGGTAGTTAATTTTACAGGGGAGGATTATAATAAGTGGCTTGATTAATTATAAAATTGGTGTAAATAATCTTTGAGTCAAATTATGATTTTTTTTAAATTCCACCCCTGTGGGGGTGAAAAGCGGGGATACAGTTTATATGAAAAATCTTATTCGTTGGGTTAATAATCTTGAAAATTGGCATGAATACTCGCCTAAGTAAGCAATAAAGTTTATCATTATTAGTTTTTCAAAACTACCCCTCAAAGGGGGATATAGGGGTGTTAAAGTTTGTGTGGAAGAATTTGAACGCGCGGTCCGATTAACTCGAAACTCAGTGTACTGTGTGTGTACTTAAGACTAAAAATAAATAACAACACGTATGAGGGTTTTTTGAAAATGTACCTCTAACGGGGTGAAAAGGGGTAGTTAATTTTACAGGGGAGGATTATAATAAGTGGCTTGATTAATTATAAAATTGGTGTAAATAATCTTTGAGTCAAATTATGATTTTTTTTAAATTCCACCCCTGTGGGGGTGAAAAGCGGGGATACAGTTTATATGAAAAATCTTATTCGTTGGGTTAATAATCTTGAAAATTGGCATGAATACTCGCCTAAGTAAGCAATAAAGTTTATCATTATTAGTTTTTCAAAACTACCCCTCAAAGGGGGATATAGGGGTGTTGAAGTTTATGTGGAAGAAATTGAATGCGCGGTCTGATTAACTCGAAACTCAGTATTGATACTTTCGACAGAAAATAATTAATAATAAGTACGTAAAGTTGTCGAAAATTGACCCCTGACGGGGCAAAAAGGGCTAATTCGGTTTTTAGGGGAGGATTTGAACTTGAAACTGTATGTTACATTTTCACGCCTAAGCCACTGAACTTCTGATTTGGCAAAGCGATAGATGGCATCCTGGGGAAGCACATACTTTTTATCCTGGTAGCACGTTCCCGTGGGATTCCGACATTCACGAGGGCGAAGCCGCGGGCAGAAGCTAGTATTAAATAAATGATTACAACAAAATTAATATACCTACTGTGTTTCCATTTCATGTCCTAATTAATGCAGAATAATGGGTAAAATGCACCAAATTTCAGTATTTTAAGGAATTTAATACTTAACCACGTGAGTTTCGGTTTCGGTTTCGGTTTCGGCCGAAACTGAAGCCACGGCCGAATATTCGGTTTCGGTTTCGGTTTCGGCCGGAAAACCAGTTTCGGTCGGACTCTACTTTTTAACAAAAAAATTAAACGAAAAAGCTGAAAAGCAAAAAATAATAAACCTTTTTTATTTAACCTTAATAACTCCACAACCCAGTGACGGGGTACTACGATACCCCTTGATAAGACTGGTTGTCAGACTTTCGGGCTTCTGACGACCCGTAACGGCTGTCAAAGATCCAAGAATGACAGCCGGGACCAACGGCTTAACGTGCTTTCCGAGGCACGGAGGGGTATTGGTATGTAAAGATGGTCACCCAACCACGGCAAGCGTAGCTTAACCTGAGCGATCGACCCGTGCGGTTGTTATTTCTTAGCCACAACTTTCTTCTAACCTAACAATCTACATTATCAATGCCATAAAACAACATTCGTATTTCTAACCAATTCAGGAATCGAACCAGATGCGATTCCAGAGTAGTTACTTCGAATCACCCTGTACTAGGTATAGTAACTATTCGTTGGTCGTTTATATTTGAAAATGCAATGTTCTCTGTGAACGCCTCAGGGTTTTAGTGTAGGCCAATTTGTGCACCAATTTGTAAAGACTGTCTTTTACACGTAAAACGACGGCAGAGTTTTTGGTTGGAAACATGATGGTCGATTTTTTTTTAACTTCTTAGTTTTTTTTGGATATTTAAGTAATTTCGTATGTTGAACGGATTTTGATAAAATTTGGCACACAGATAGTTTATAACTAGATTTAAGACAAAGGATACTTTTTATCCCGATATTCTCACGGGATTTTAACTTATGCGGGTGAAACCGTGGGGCGCAGCCAGTATTATAAACCCGAAAGTTTGGATGAATCGATGGATGTTTCTTACTCTTTCACGTAAAAACTACGTAATGGATTTTGTAGAAATTTGACACACAGATAGTTTATAACCAGGATTAACACATAGGATACTTTTTATCCCGATATTCCCACGGGATTATAACTTATACGGGTGAAACCGCGGGGAGCAGCTAGTACATAATATTAACCTTATTAGCTATCGCTAATGCTAAATTTATGACTTCGCTTAATTACTTATGTTAAGGGCACTTGAGTAATTTTGTTAAATTTTTAATTAGTTCAACAAGCTTCATTAGTCTACCGGTCAGAGAGTTATGGATAGTTCGTTTGCTGAGAGCCTAGCACGAACGCGCGATCTAAACGAATTTGAATCGAAAATATTATCAAGTATAAGAATCTTTTTATCAAATATAAGAAATTATTATCACACATAGAATTTAATGAAGTCTTCAAACTAAGTGAAAATTATGTGTGGAACGAGTATCTTAATTTGAAATCGTTCGAATTGTTTGGTTTAAAAGAAGTAGTGATTCTCTAAACGTCACTTCGAAATTCAAACAGCCTCTCGTTGTGAATCCGCGATGATATACTTTAAAAACAAATGAGTTCGCTTTTGAATTGTGTGCGCTCACTTGAGTGAGGTGAGCAGTAAACTTTACAGAAAAGCGATGGACTAAAACCCAATGCACGTTTAGAAGTTATTTATTTATGTCTAACTAAGATAAGCTTTACTGATAAGGTGTAACATTGGCACTGTAAACGTAGCAGACTGTCTATTGTTTTAAATGAAGATAATATCTCTAAATGGTGCCAAGAGTTGTGTTGGTACCGTTCGAGCAATTTAACAGTGGCTATATCTGGCATATTTTAAACATCAAGTTCAAGCACTTTTTACAAAAATATAGTTGTGGCTATTGAAAAAAAAACATTAAGTAAGTAATTATAACCCACGCCAACCACCGACAAAACCAATAGCGTAAACTAAAGGAAATTATATTTTCTAAAGTATAAAAGATAGAATAATGTTTATGTTGAATCAGAGAATAATAAATTACCATAGGATACTTACTAAAAACAAATTATTTAAACTAAACGCTGATTTTTCAATCGACATATAACTTTTATTCGTGGAATAAAATTGATGTCTGACAATTTCTGTATGGAAGAACTGTCACAAATTCAAAATTATTCCTCCGATAAAATTATCACATGGTTGAAAAACAGCCCTAAGTTTAAAAGAAAATAAAGACAAAACACTACATTTCGAAAAAAAGAAACCACCAGTATGTAAATGCAATGTAAATCCGCGATGATTTACTTTTAAAAACAAATGAGTTTGCTTTCGAATTGTATGCGCTCACTTGAGTGAGGTGAGCAGTGAACTTTACAGATAGCACTGCTGTCTACACACCTAATCTGTTATAGTATAAACAACTATCTGTCTAAAATGATAGTGGCTATTATTTCAGACGTCGCTTTAGACCATTTGTCGTGGACAGGCATAACGAATGGTTCAGTCTAGATATTGCAGGCAGTGTTGTTGTGACAGGGGGAGTGTCATGGTTTATACGTCGTGAGTTGTTATAAGGGATACGAAAACTAAAATTAGGACAAGTGCCAAAATTAAAAATCCTATCCTACTAATATTTTTATTTTTTATTGATAACATATAATTAAGTACATTTTTTATTTATCGAACTAACATTAATATATACTATATACAATTATATAATACGAAAAATATAGAAAAAGGCAGGAGCTCATTGGGAATCAAAAAATTCGTCCGCATCACTGTCAATGGGATAGGTGCCCAAAAGGCTGGCAGCATTACCACGGTGGATGGCAATGCTGATTCTTTGGGCTAAAAATAGGCCAGCCTTCTGGTCACGTGAAGAGTCAACCAACCGCTTGGCGATGTCCCGAAAAATTCGATGAGCACTCGGACCTCAAGGCCCTAGAGGTTCAACCCGAAACGGCTCAAACATAATAATAATAATATTATAATCGTGAAAGTTTTTTAATGGATGGATGGATGTTTGTCACTCTTTCACGCAAAAACCACTGAACGCATTTGGATCTAATTTGGTACACAGATGGCTTATAACCAGGATTAACATATACGATATTTTTTATACCGATTTTCCCACGGGAACGAAACTTATGCAGGTAAAACCGCGGGGTGCAGCTAGTATTAAATAAATATTTGTAGTCATCGCCGTCGAGGTATCGGATAAAGTTTGCAGGTCCAACACGGCCAGAGATCGCACAAGATAGGAGGTTTGGAAGAAAAAAGGGGAGACTTTTGCCCAGCAATGGACATCAAATTAGTATTACAAAAAAAAAAAAAACATTTTTAAGAAGTCTTTTTGATTTTTCAACTAAAATTTGATTGAATAGAAATTAGCAATCTCTGTAATATGAAAGCGTCACTGTGTACCGGTGGTGTTAGATCATAAGGTCTTCTCAAGATTTTTTCTTCACCACCAATTTTAAAAGTCATTTATTTAAACAAGACTAAGAATCAGCACATTTTGAACGCCAAAATACATAAGACATTCTCCCAAAACCCCCGCCCTTCACCACCTCCAAAAGCTTTAACCGGGAAGAAGAAAGTGGCGCAACAAGCTCCCCAGCAGCACAGCTGTCTGTTCAGTGAGAATAAAATGATTCTATATAGTAGTAAGGAGTTACAATGTCATCCACATAGCAAGTTTTGTGAGCCTTTAGAAGCCTTAGTTATTTGTCAGAAGTCAAATAAATTATTCCATATACAAACAAAGCATTTTTTAACGTCGACTATGAAATTGGAATTGATTCAAGTTGCCCCTTCAAAAGGTAGTATTTTCGTAGTAATTCATATGGAGGGAGAGTTACTCTTTTCAAATGTTTAAAAAATATTTTGTATGTCATTAATTATATTATTATATTTGTAGACGTACAAAAAAAATACTATACAACTAATTGAAAATATTTTAAAAAATATGTGTTAGATACATGGTGCTCCAATATTGTAAAAGAAAACGATTTTTCAAAAAAAAATTAACAAATAATAAGTATGTGAGTTATAGTTGGTGCTGCTCCTGATCTCTCTCTGTTCGTGTCAGATTGCTGCCCCATCGGACTATGAGAGTTACACACTTGTGTACTAAAATATCTCCCGGCGCGGAAGTTCGTCTCCGTTGATATTGACCGCCATGGTCAAAATACGGTCTGTATTACAATACATATTATAGGACTATTATAGTATTCACAAAATGTAAAATGAATGTCATAAAAATTCAATTAGCAACCAGTTTGATTTTTTAACCGACTTCTAAAAAAGGAGGAGTTTTTTTTTTATGTTTGTTCGCGCATAACTCCGTCGCTTGCCAACCGATTTGAAAAATTCTTTTTTTGTTGGATAGGACATACTTTCCAAATGGTCCCATGAAAATAAAAACTTTTTTACAAAAAAAAATAACCGACTTCCATAAAAACACTACAAAGTGAAAAATAACTTTAATTTCGGAAGTCGGTGGCGAAAAACAAAATAAAAAAACCAAAGAAACCGACTTCCGAAATTAAAGTTATTTTTCACTTTGTAGTGTTTTTATGGAAGTCGGTTGTTTTTTTTTGTAAAAAAGTTTTTCTAGACTCAAAAATGTCCTATGGAGCAGGATCCGCGCGTATAAAGTCTTAATTAAATATTATTATAATTAAATATTATTGCCGAAAAACCAAAAGTATTTTTCCAAAGCTTGCTGTTGGTTATAGCAACTTTCAGCTGGACAAAGAATCCGGCTATTAACTACATTCAACACCAACTCTGTCTGACTTTATGCATTTTATAGCTTGTACTCTAAACATTAACTGCAGACATCTTTACACCATTTTAAACATAAGCAAATTTATTTTAAAAAACATACATTTCATATACTCGTTTCGTACAGACATTTTAGAAACCCCGACTCGGTTGCATTTTCTGAAGAAAATTTCTTGAAAATTTCCGCTTGGGCCATTCAAGAAGAAATATTGAGATGAGCTTTTAACGTTGAAGTATGTCTCTGTGGAAATGTGGAAATTGAAAAAGTAATGAGAATATGTTTTACTTTGTAATTTAAGGTTAAAAACCTGATTTTCGTGTATATTTTTTTTTAAGTAACATGCCTGACGAACTTTACCATAATCAGCCTATAATGTTCCCACTGCTGGGACACAACATTGGGAATACCTCCTCTCTTCGAGAGGGAACGGGCTTTATTCTACCTCGCGGGCCTAGAGCGGCACCCTAATTACGTAACACACTATCAATCCAAACCTGAATCATTTTGAAGGATATTGCGAAACTATTCCTTCATATGGTCCAAAAATTTGTCTGCTTAAAAACGTAAATAAAGCAATCAATGTTGTTGAACTGTCAAAATGGATACTATTACTGCTGTTAATGTGTTACGCAACTACCCCGCGGGTTAGAAGAAGTCACATGTCTTCGATTTGTTTGTTCTCGGACATGCTGGTTTCCTCACGATGTTTTCCTTCATCGTTGAAGAGAGCAGGGGTGATTAAATAATTTACACAAAGTAAAGCGACTGGTTTCGGCGGGATCGTCCGAAAGGGTTACCGCTGCCCTGGAACAGAAAGGGCTAAGGAAGGAACACGGGTGGGTTTTAGTCAGTAAGAGTCTGACACTCGAAGGAAATTTGATGATTTCCCATGCAAAAAAAAAAAAAGACTGGTTTGGTTCGGCCAGTCCTTTCCAGTTCCTGCCAGTCTTACCGGATGCAGCTGAATACCTGTATTTTAAATGAAACGTCTGCGTGTCTGACCTCCACAACTCGGGTAATACTCCCTTTGGTAAGACAGGTTGTCTGACTTTCGGGCTACTGACTACCCGTAACGCCTGTCAAAGATCTACAAATGACATCCGGAACCAACAGCTTAACGTGCTTTCCGAGGCACGGAAGGGTCTCTATATATAATGTATGGTCACCCATCGACGAACCGACCTTCCCAATCGTAGCATAAACTTCAATCGACCCGTACGGCTGTTATTATTTATCTACGAGCCCCCTCACGAAACACGAGTTTCTTACTTTACTTGCTAAAGTTCAGTTCGGCTTCTCAATCTTGCCCTGAGAAAGATGAAGAGAATCTGAATCATCGCCCTTTGTTTTCACTGTGTTCGTACCCTATAAACAAGAATATATATCTCTGAACATAACAACTTTGAAGGTCAAGGTAAATCACGTACTTAAAGATATTTATTTGAGCTATGTAGGTACTATATTAAATTATTGATAAATTGTGTAATAAATGCCCTGATCATGAGTTTGTTTACCGTCTTACTGAAGGTTTTCTTTGGAAATATGTTTTTATTAGCTGTGCCCCGCGGTTTCACCCGCATAAGTTTCGATCCCGTGGGAATATCGGGATATAAAATATCCTTTGTGTTAATCCTGTTTATAAACTATCTGTGTGTGTCAAAATTATAAACTATCTGTGTGTGTCAAAATTTCATCCAAATCCGTTCAGTAGTTTTGGCGTGAAAGAGTAACAAACATCCATCTATCCATACAAATTTTCGCGTTTATAATATTATTATAGTAGGATTACATGCTTTTCAGTTTGCATATTATAAATTAAAGTCGCTTTTGTGACCGCACTCATTTTGTTCTAAGCCGCTACGAATTTTGATGTGCTTATTAAAACGATTTGAAAAATGGATCCCGGGGGGGTTGTTATTAAACTTATATAATTATATTGAAGAAATCTCAACTTTATCAAGTCGCGAAAACCGTGCAAAGCAGCGAGCAGTTCGCTTGTGTCATTATAATAATCTTTTGGCAATATTGAATTAATTCTATAAAAAAAGCGATCTTCAATAAGATCAAAATCTTATTGAAGATCGCTTTTTTATATTAATGTTCGCCTTTTAACTTCCTGGCTTTTAAGGTTCCGTACCTCAAAAAGAAAAACGGAACCCTTATAAGATTACTTCGTTGTCCGTCTGTTTGTCCATCTGTCCAGACCCCTTTTTCTCTGGAACGCGTGGAGTTATCAAGTTGAAATTACTATCAAATAGTATACTGGCTAAAGAAATCAAAAAACAGTAAATTGCGCGAGTCCGCCTCGCACTTGACTGGTTTTATTTTTATTGTGTAAACCAGTCGCGGGCTGAGTGAGCGAATCGAGCGGTGCCGCAGCAACGGTCGGTGAGCGCTTCATCCAAGTTGGTATTCGATTGAAAAACAATCAGTGAATATATGTAAAAAGGCGATCGACTAGTATTTTGACGGCACGGTTGGCGCAGTGGTTAAGCGATTGACTGCTGCGCTGCGTGTCGCGGGCTCGATTCCCGCACGGAACAATTAATATTTGTATGACCTACATGTATTTGTTCCGAGTCTGGGTGTTTTTCTATCTATAATATGTATGTATTTACAAAAAAAAATTGTATATAAGTAGTTTATCAGCCATCTTGTTACCATAACACAAGCATTAGGTTGCTTAGCTTGGGACAAATGGTGCTGTGTGAAATGTCCAGGGATTCATTTATTTATTACTAGCTTCTGCCCGCGGCTTCGCCCGCGTGAATGTCGGAAAGGATAAGAAGTATGTCCTTCCCCAGGATGCCATCTATCTCTTTGGCATCTGCTGGCAGGCAATTTTATCGAAATCCGTTCAGTGATTTAGGCGTGAAAATGTAACATACCTACAGACAGAATATATAATTTTATATAGTACCTGACCGATTAACTTTCGTATTTTAGTACGGAAATATAATATGTCAATCTACAATACTGTTGAAAAATATCGCAATACGGAACCGCACAATATTATTGTTAATAGCTGTGCCCGCGACTCCGTCAGCGTGTAACTCCTTGTGTGTTATTAAGTTAATGTATTGGTAATATTGTTTAGATCACGTTCACATGAGGCTTAAGTACCTATAGAAGGGGTAGCGGGATCGTCCGAAAGGGTTACCGCTGCCCTGGAACATAAAGGGCTAAGGAAGGAACACGGGTGGGTTTTAGTCAGTGCTTCGAACTGCTAAGCTATCGGGAGTTACACGTGTTATTGTGAGTCAACCATAAAAGATAGACATATGCTGTCGTAGGATATTTTTTATATAATTTTAAGGAAAACATTTCCGTCATACATGATTTCTGTGTAGCTTTAACCATTAAGGTTGCACACGCGACGGAAGCGTAAAAAATGGAGTAACTTCTCCCGTTTTCCCAACATTTCCCTTCACTGCTCTGCTCCTATTGATTGTAGCGTGATGAAAAGTATACTATAACCAGCTCAGGAGTATGAAAAATAATTGTACCAAGTTTCATTAAAATCCGTCGAGTGGTTTTTGTTTCTATAACGGTTATACAGACAGACAGACAGACAGACAGACAGACAAAAATTTTACTGATTGCATTTTTGGCATCAGTATCGATCCCTAATCACCCCCCCTGATAGTTATTTTGGAAATATATTTCATGTACAGAATTGACCTCTCTACAGATTTATTATAAGTATAGATAGATTATTTATTATTATTTATTACTATTATTATTATTTATTTATTATTATTATTATTTATTTATTATTATTTTTATAAAATATCATAGGATTAAGGGATCGCTGGCATACATGCCACTATTGAACAAAATTGTCCCAAAAATGACAGATTTTTGTTACCAATCAGATTTTACGTCAATGATCACGTGTGTTGCTAAGCAGATAAGAAAATTTAAAAATTTGGTAGCGGAGACTGCTCATCGTGTCCAGACTTACTATATCAGGGTGTAAATTCTCATTCTGCGTAGATTGATGTCTCCATCAATCTATAAAAAGAGGCTGTGATAAGTATGAGTGAAGGACACGACACTACAGAAGGGCGATTTTTTTTTCTCAAACTCAATGTGCTTATTCTGGGCTTAAAATATCGGTATTTTTGGGGACCGATACCATTGGCCTTTGGACACCGGGACCTGAGTAGTACCTGTACTATTGGCATTTCTAATCAGTGGTACCAAACAAGTTTTCGTAAGTTAGAGTGAGAAAGCAGATATATGTAGTAAATATAACGTAATACATAAGCTGTTGTTTTATTACCGATTCCAAGCCTTTTTTTTTGTGTGGTAAATCATCAAATGACCTCTTCCACTCAGCCCAGAGCGGAAGAGGTCAAGGGCGTATTTTTTGCCTTGAGAACAGTGATGGCCCAGAGGAAACCAGCATGACCTGGATCGAAAAATTCGAAGACATACGACTTCCACCAACCCGAACAGGGCCCGCGTGGTGGATACTTTCGCCCGCTACCTCTCACAGAGAGGAGGTCTGTGTTCCAGCAGTGCGAATGTCAAAGACTGATTATGTTACTGTACTTTAACATAGTCAATTGTGAAGACTGTTAAAGTTCTTTTCAAAACAAAGTTATGATCACCAAGCTTGGCAGATGTATTATTAATTATTATTTGACATATCTCGGGACCCTGGGGTCCCGGACCTTTGAAAGGCGTACTAGGGGCAGAAGCCAACTCGCAGAGGCCCTTTATACAATTCTAAATGATGAGGAGGCACCAACGGACGATTACCCCTGTATGCACCATGCAAGTGCACCCAAGGACAACCCCCGGTTGGTGCAGGATTATTGCAGAACATCAAAATATACTGGGCTATAGGTCCTATGCTTGAACTATGGAAGGTTTATGTCGCCTGCCTGACCAATGATAATTATAATATTCACAGATGAAATGGCAAGGGGGTGACTTGCACACTCAATAATGGGCCCCCGAAAACGGTCGCTAGCACATAGTGTCGTAGCGACAAGGGGGCAACATGTCCTGAGGTGCTTATGAGGAGTGGAGAGGTATTCCACTAACAGGACAATCCTGAAAGTACGGTCAAGATCCCTACCAGCATCTTACTGAAATACTTCCTTCCTCCGAGCACGTTTGCTCTTGCGAATCTCCACTCAAGTCAGCCAATAAAGGCAAGAATGAGGTGAGAGCTCTGTTCCTCGTCACTCATCACTCCAGCCGGCCAATAAAGGCAAGCCAGAGGTGAGGAACAAGACTTCTCGTTGGGAGACAGGGTCCGTGGGGTCGCTACTGCCCAACAGCTGGCCACATACTGCCCTGCGGGTTCTCTTGGTCTGGCTTCTCACCCTAGACCTGATCCGGCAAAGTAAACTCTTCCATTATTATTTATTATTGTAACCCTCTGAGGTCTCTCTGCAGGGTAAAGACCTCCCTACTCTCTTTCCACTATCTTCTCTTTTCTTCTTCTTCCTCTTCCTTTACTCCTTTTTTTAATTTATTTTCTATTTATAATCTGCTAAGGACTAAATCCTGTTGAAAGAGTCCAGCTTTCCCCGGCATCTTGGTATGGGCCTGCCATCGATGTCGCTTGCCATTAAGAGGGTCTTGAGTTTGGACCATTGGTCGTCTAACATACAGACGATATGTCCAGCTCAATTCAGTTTTAGCAAGACAGAACGTCCGACTTATTAATAATAGCTTATTTTCACTGTCCCGTGGGTCGCGTGGGTTCATGTGCGACTGCTGAGCGTGGGGTCCGGGGTTCGATTCCCGGGTCGGACAAAGTGTTATTGCGTTTTCTATTAGGAAGTTCTTCACGTCCACAGTTGGGTAAGTTGGTAGTTTACCCTCGTTGAGCACGTAAAGCCGTTAAAACTGCACCAGAACTCTCCCTGGTCTTGTCAGAATGCTGTCCCATCGGAATATGAGAATAAAAGAACAGAGAGTGCGCCTGTGTTTACACACACTCGTGCACTATAATATCTCTTGCGTACCTACCTGGCTAATCTTCGTTGAGATTGGCCACCGTGGCCGAAATCGGTCGGGAGGCTATTATTATATTTTTAAGAGGCCATAGCACAATGGTTAAAAATTAGTTCTGATCCTAATATAACCTACATTTGAACCCGCTCCTAGAAAATAATCTCAATAGTTAGGATAAACAGAAAAACAATAAATACGAAATCCAAACTAGTATTACTAAAATACGTAATCCAAATATTGACGCCCGACTATCTTTAGGACAATCAGATTCGAACCCAGGACTCGATCGATATCACTGTCGAGTCTATTTTCGCGTTTTATTTGAGAAGGGTCTATCAGGATTAAAATCTTAACCCGCAATGTTGCCAGTCTACGGTCTCATTTATTTTGACATAGGTCTACTTAGGTGTACCAGACATGTCTTATTTTTAGCTATCAATAGATTATTGTTGGAACAAAGTTCCTTATTTATTATTTTGAGCGTTCCTGGACTGTCACTTGTTGCCGAGATCTGTCACCCGAAGCACGGTATCGCAGTGTTTTCTGATCCCACACAATGGCTTTAGCACCGCATGCCCTGTTACCTGCACACGTGAGGACTTAATGGGTATGTCAGGGAACGGTATTCGCAATGTTGAATATTGACCAAAACAAATATAAAAATTGATATATTTTTTTCTGGGCCATCACTGATCTAGTAGCATCTTCCTTTGTAAAGGAATATGTTCATACCTATTATTGTTATAGTGATCGTTTAGTTAGATTAATTGATTTATATATATTATGTGTAAAATCTCCATACGATATAAGTGTATAACATAAAATACAATAAACATCCTTCTGGAAGCGACGGGGCGCGCGAAACGGAACGAAATTCCCCGCATAAAAGCGCTTTTTTATTGAATTTGTAAAAATCACGCGTGGGAGCGCGTTATCTGCGCACTGTCGCGTGGCGCGTTGTAGTGTGTGATCCGCTTAATAATGTGCAAGTATTTTCATACATTTTATGGACGTGGACGTGGATATCCATTGAAAATATCGTCAAGTTAGAAGATAAAAGCGCACATTGCTAGTTACAAACAAAAAAAATTCTCCACTTTACATCACTCAAACAAAAACCGAACTTCCTGGTCAATAACACTCCAATTTATCTTGATAATAGTTCGACATACCACACAGACATGCCGAAAGGCCATTAATACCAGACTTGACCGCTAGATGTCCTTAATAGCCAGTTTATGTGCGGGCGAGAGGGAAGAGCTAGAAAATTGAGTTCGTGTAAGTATTTAGGGGTGGCAGGAAATGTTTTATTGGTGAAAAAGAAATTGGGCAAGTTTTGTAGTACATCGACAATATAATATCACGACTAATATTAGTCTAAAGTGTTTGTAGTAGTGTATATTAAACACACATTTGACTAGTTTAAATGTTTGAGCCACATTTAAAGTAATGTTATACAGTGGAATTATGTGTTTTATATGTATGTATAAAATTTGGCACATGCGTGGACCATGACCTAGATTTAGACAAAATATACTTTTATTCCGATATTCCTATGGGATCGAGACTTATGATGGTGCAACGGCGGCGTGCAGCTAGTGACAGAAAAAAACTGAGGAGTTTGTTGCGCCACTTCTTGCCAATTATAGTACTAGGAAGTAGTGAAGGGCGGGCATATCATTGACGTACAAAAAGTGCAGATTCTCAGCCCAATTTGAATAAATGACTTTTAGATTCATTTTAAAACAATTTTTCATTTTTTCTATGACAACAGGGGGCGAGCCGGTTGCCATAAACCAGGAACTATGGGCTCTTGGTATTGATTTGCGCCAACCCGAAGATCCAACCTAGATCCCTCAGAACAACGAGATAATCAAACGCATAATCTGACGTCCACTGCTGGACATAGATCCCCCAATCATACCCCACCACGACCCCCCGTGCTCTGCCCACATCCAGCGGTTACCTACGGATTTTCATTCATCGTCCCATAAAAGAAATAGATATACTTTATTACTCCCCAAAAGTTCTGAAAAATAAATCTTCAGAATAATTTATAGCTGCATTAACTTCTAAAATGGATGTGTCAACCCTAGGTGTAGCACCAATTCCAGGCGGGGAATTTACGGTCTAGCAGCTAAACTAGTTTCATATTATGATTTTATACTTTAAATATTATCGATGTGAATTCTGTAGGGACATTAAACGAAAATATTTTCATAGGACATCATTCATTTCGTACCCAAAAATTAAAGTACGAAAGTCTATCGCTAACCCCCCGGCTACTATTAGAGATTTCATAATCAGCCCATAATGTTCGCACTGTTGGGACACAGGCCTCCTCTTCGTGAGAGGGAGTGGGCCGTAATCCACCACGCGGACCCAGTGCGGGTTGATAGACGTCACACATCTTTGAATGTTTGGTTATAGGACATGATAGGACTTCCTCACGATGTTTTCCTTCACCTCCAAAATGCCAAAAATCATATTTTAATAACAAGTTATATAGTTATAGTTAAAACATGTTGAGGATGTTAAATTCAATTAATAGTTGGTATTTTTTTAATGTGGCATTTTCAATCTGAAAAAGCAGCCAGGGTTGATTTTAGACTTTCGCTGTAATAGTAAAAAATGCTCAAGATGTTATTTCCCATGAGAAAATAGTACTTTTTTCTGGCCGGCACTGTAATGATTGGGTACAAAACACTTGAATGATGTCTTTTGGTCCGATTTGTAGTAGGCACCAACTTGGCCACCAATGCTCCCCGCATTGGTGGCCAAGTTGTTGGTCGTAAGATCGAATCCTGGCAGGCATTTTACTTGTGGGGTTAATTTCATCACCACTGCTCTCAAAATGGTGAAGAAGAACATCGCGAGGAAACAGGCATGTCCTAGAAACAAACATTCGAAACATGTGACATCTACCAACGCGCACTGCTTACGCAAGTTTCTATATTACAAGTTTCTCTCTATTAAATATCCGAACGAAAACGTCAACCCGCTTTATTCTGTCATGTCGCCAAGTGCCTATCCATCTATCCCTCTCCCTATCATTACGTCCATACGCGACAGAAAGAGAAAGCGCCAACCGACTACCGTTTCCGGACTACGTGGAATCAAGACGCTCCAGCGGAGGGACAGAGATTCAACTTCACTTGTAATCAAAAGGTTAACCGCACCGCACCGCAAGCTATACCGCTAAGCTTCGCGACGCGCGCGCGCCGCGAAACATACCAAACCGCTTTAAAATAAAACCAATTTACGAGTGTCGGCCGACACAAAACCAGGAAGAAGCAGGGAAACAAAAAGTTACCGGTCGCCGCGCCGGTCTACATATCAGCACGGCACATTCAAAAACACCAAGTAAGTCCTTAATTGTTTCCTACCCCCTTGTGTGCAGGCGACATGACATTCGTTCCCGAATAATTATCACAACGCTTATTGGTCCTTCGACAGCCGCAATAACCCAACTTATTCAACATAAGTTTTTGGTCCTTCCTAAATTCTTAGGTATGGGACCTATGAATGCTGGAAGGACCAAAAACTTATGTTGAATAAGTTGGGTTATTGCAGCTGTCGAAGGACCAATAAGCGTTGTGTAATTATTCGGGAACGAATGTCATGTCGCCTGCACACAAGGGGGTAGGAAACACGCACTGTACCCACGTGATGGATTAAAGCCCACTCACTCTCACAAATAGGATGCCTGTGTCCCAGCAGTGGGAACATTATAGGCTGATTATGTATTTATTGTTCAGCTTCTAGATTCTGAGTGCAAACACAAATCCGAATCACCGAGTCTCTGAACCACTATCTGTTAGAAATAGAAAAACCTTTGGCCATAAAATAAAATAAATGCAGCTGTTACCACAACGTTGCTTCCATAGCGTATGCAGCGTAGCGCGAATATCTTATTCTTATATTCAGCTTTGGGCCTTAACTTCTCCGCCCGGAGCGGGAGAAGTTAAAGCCCCTCAAATTATCCCACGGGAATATGCTACTGAGATAAAAAAACATCCTGTGTCCGTGTGTGTCCACTACGCGGGCCCAGTGCGGGTTGGTAGATGTCACATGTCTTCGAATGTTTGGTTATACAAGCTGTTGTTTTGCATCCTCGTCAAATTTCAGGAGGCTGTTCTGAAAGACATAAATAAATCAAATAAAATAACGATCCCTGGTAAATATAATGAATACATACTTGTTTTTTTAGTTATTTAAGTTTGACAGTATTTCAGAATACACCACTTTCAAAGAACAGAATCGCGTTATGGTATCGTATAAGCGGCCGCGTTTTTACGTGTGTGAAAAAGGGTAGTTACAGTGTGGTCTCACACAGGCCGCGTTTTAAAATGCGTGTCCCACACATGCCAATTTCCGAAAATTAGAAGAAAATCCTACTTATTTTATTATTGATTCGTGTCAAGAATCAGTAGCATGGTTACCTCCTTGAATTTGACGAGGATGCAAAACGACACCTTGTTTAATAGAATACTCTTAATCATGTACACCGTAAAAATTACGGATATAAATGTAGAAAATCAAACAACGAAAGATTCCTGATGATAGCGATCTTTCCATGGTGGAGGGAACTTGGTATGTATTGGATGGTCACCCATCCAGAAACCGAGCGCGACAAGCGTAGCTTAACCTTGATTGACCGTATCCGTATTTTGATCTTCACTGGGTTTATTTAGTTCTCTTGATAAGTATACTAATAATAAAGCTGGAGAATTTGTTTGTATGTTTGTTTAAACGTGTTTAACTCAGGTTTCAGATTTAAAAATTCTTTTGGCATTTGATAGCCCATTTCTTGAGAAAGGCTATCGACTATTAAACACCACGCTAGGACTGTTAGGAGCCGAGCAAAAAGATAAAAAGTAAGAAAAAACGGTAAGCGAAAACGAAGTCTCGTAATAGTGCGGACGGGCGATGCGATGCGACGGGCTCGATCGGGGGTCAAGAAGTGTCAAGCGGACATAGTCACAGGCAGAAGCTGATTTATAATAATTCTCATAATGCCCACACAATAAAACAGGGCAATCTATTTTTAGACCACATCCACACACCACTTTCTTTTATTACTGCTGTAAGTGTAGGTACATCAAAGGGACAAGGGTATTATTAGTGTGACATGTGCGTGTGGGTGTCAGAAGTGTTTTACCCCTAAAGGTAGATACTTATTAGGTTGGACTTTGATCTGAAGACTACTACCATGACTTGACCTACGAATAATAAAAAACAACATAAATATCATTTTATTTATCTAAGAAAGACCCACGTAAACAGCAAGTGAAAAACTTCAAAAATAATAGAATTAGTAACAAAGTTGTTTTCTAGTTTATGAATCCGCTGTCTCACATAACCGCTAGCTGTTTTACAAAACAGCTTCGTTATGTAAAACAGCTAGCAGCTTTTGTTTAGCAGTTTTTCATAATTACTGTACTTTAACACGCAGTATTGCATAAACATTTTGCATTTATTAGTGCAGCGGGTAACGATTAGAGGTTATGTAAAACGGCATGAAATGAAGCGTCAGATTATAGATTTTAGTCCTAAATTTTGTTGTGAACCAGCGATTATTTACTTTAAAAACAAATGAGTTCGCTTTCGGAATGTTTGTGGTCACTTGAGTGAGGTTCCAAGTGAACTTCACAGAATTCTCGATTATTAGATTCTTTCGGTATAGTAGTAAAAGTCACTCTTGCTATTTACCAGATACAATTTTAAAACTCAAAGTAATGGACTAAAATTGTCAACATTTTCTATGCTTGAGTACGAGGCTCTTGACTACGTTGTATGTGTGTATTTTATCTCTTTTTTTATTTACAATGAGCGTTTTGTTTGTGCATAAAAAACAAATTTTCTTTCTTTTCATATCTATCTGAACATTTTCTTAAAACAACAAAAACTACAGCATAATGCTGAACTAAGAAATTAAATCTAAGACATTCCAAACATCTGTCCTTTCAACGTTCTTAGTCTGACCTTAATTTGTATTCAATCGGTATAATATACTGTATAGCAAGATTTCTCTGAAATAATATTTAAGCTCCACTTGGCTACCATTATTTCTTCTCTAAGAATCTTTATGGGGCGATAATGTATCGGATATGAAATCCGAAATCAGCTCGGCTGTTGAATGTAGGTAGATATGGGGGAATTTCGTTAACAATATTGAATTAAGGGGCCGACTTCGAGCGTAGCCAAATGCTGCAAAATTTCAGTATTTTATACTTAAGGGAAATGCGTTAGGTAGCCCGCGAAATTCAAGTTTTCAGTCAGTGCCAGGTTGTATGGTGAACAAAATATGATTCACGAGCGTACCAAGTATGTATTTACAGAATTATTCTCATTAAAATCATCGATAGAACCCTCTGAGTTCATATAATCCACTGACTTGCAAATTGACACTGACTTGCGTTTTGCAAAAAAGTTAGAAAACTTTAACTCCGCGAGCTACCCTGCCACTTCCCCCATAATAATCAAACTTTAGTTGGGGAAGCAAAACTAGAGCTCTTTGTGAAGGAGCTCGTTCTACTAGGATACCTATTTCGGAGGATTCATATAAAGTTGCTGGCAAATCAAACATTTCAACTTTTTCATTTGCCCATTGTCACTGAACTGTTTACAATTGTGTTGGAGGACGTCTTCAAGACGCTGGACTGGACTAGACAGGGTATCAACGTGAACGGCGAGTACATTTCACATCTTAGATTTGCCTATGTCATTATCATAATGACAGAGACGCTGGAACAGCTAGACCAAATGCTGCACGGCCGTAATGGAGCCTCTCGGCGGGTTGGCCTCGGCATGATTTTGGACAAAACGAAAGTCATGTACAATTCGCACGTCTTGCCGAGTCCAATCTACATCAAAGATTCGCTTTTCAAAGTTGTGAAGGATTATGTCTATCTAGGGCGAACAATCCAGCTCGGTGGACACAACTTTGAGAAAGAAGCCGACAGAAGGATTCAGTTGGGTTGGGCAGCATTTGGAAAACTCCGTCAAGTCTTTTCGTCGCCTATCCCACAGTGTTTGAAGACTAAGGTCTTCAACCAGTGTGTAGTCATGACATATGGCGCCGAAACGTGGACACTGACGGTCGGGCTGGTCCACAAATTCAAGGTCGCTCAGCGCGCTATGGAGCGAGCTATGCTCGGAGTCTCATTGAAGGATAAAATCAGGAATGAAATTCTACGGAAAAGGACTGGAGTTACTGACATAGCTTGCAGAGTAAGCCAACTGAAGTGGCAGTGGGCTGGCCATGTTTGTCGATGGACCGATGGCCAGTGGACCAGACGAGTCCTGGAATGGAGACCGCGTATCGGCAAGCGTAGTATGGGACGCCCCCCAGCTAGATGGACGGACGACCTTTAGAAGGTTGCTGGGACGGACTGGATGCGAAAGGCGGAGGAAAGGGTGTTGTGGCGCAGACTGGGAGAGGCCTATGTCCAGCAGTGGACTGCGATAGGCTGCGTTGATTTGGAATTTGGAAAGGTGTGTGTCTCTTAGAAAGGAGTATAGTACCTACTAAGAAATGATTTGTCAAAACTCAAAGTCTAATAAGTTATTTCAAATAGCCACATAAAAGGCACTTTCGAGCGTCAAAGTTTCCAAAAAATCGCATTTGATTCTAGTTACCCCTTCCAAAAGGTAGGTTCTCTTTTAAAATGTTTTACAAGGTTTTTTATTCATTATGTAATTATATTTAAAGGTCTAAATTAGAGTTTAAGTTAAGTTTGTATAACAGTATGTCAGTAGAAAAAGATTTGTGTATCTGGAGAGTATGTTGCGCTACTTCTTCTTCCCACCTTAAACACTAGGAAGTGGTGAAGTGGTGAAGCCAAAATAAAGCGAGCGAGCAAGTGGGATGCAGGACGCCACTGCCCGCGTCTGTTATTTCAAGGATTAGGATGTCACGTGACTATTTGCGTCAGTTTTATCACCTCCATACTTAGTAGAACTTAATACAGCATCCCGCTCGTTAGCTTGCTTCAGTTTGGCCAACATTTAAAGTGAGCCTGTTGTGGACTGTCTTCTGTATCGATGATGTTCCAATCCTGTCATCATCAGCCTATAGCAGTACACTGCTGGACATAGGCCTCTCCTATTGCACGCCATTCAACTCGATTTTCGGCAACTCTCTCCATCCTGTGAAGATCGTCGCTCCACCTAGCCTGAGGGCGTCCCAACTTACGTTTACCGATTCGCGGTCTCCGCTCAAGAACACGTCTACCCCAACGGTCATCGGTTCTACGGCTAATATGCCTATTGTGTCACCCCTTGTCAAATTTCTACATTTATATCTGTATAGGCAATATTTATGGTGTGCATAATAAAGAGGATTCTATTCTATTATATTTGTATGTTTACTTCCAAACATACGAAACAGTCACACATATTTCTTCCAGCGATTTACTTTTACTAACAAAATAAAACTCTTCAGAACTGTCGTTACACTTTTATTCCTTGGCCAAAGATATTGAGCCAAACTTTGGCCATAACTCACCATTTTTCCCCCTACGCCCCCACTTTTTAAGGTAAGCGCAGACAGAGCATGTTCTCTGCTGTCAAATTTTGGGTGATAGAATGCGCGGTTTTTTCGCGCCCATCGTGGGTTCGAACCTAGGTTCTTTGTTGTTAAATTTAAAATATGTGCAAGCAGATAGGAGCGTATAGTTCAGGTTCAAACGTACGCTGTAGTGAACATACTTTGTGCTATTTATTTTATTGCTACTGCTCTCAAAACGATCAAGGAAAACATCGTGAGGAAACCGGCATGTCCTAAACAAAAAATCTAAAAGATGTGACATCCACCATCCCGCACTGGGTCCGCGTGCTGGATTACGGTCTTCTCCCTCTCACTAAGACGAGGACTGTGTCCCAGCAGTGGGAACATAATATGCTGACTATGCACGAAGGCTCGAACACAGGCCACAGGGAATCTCTTGCACGATATTTTGAACTCTATTTCAGTTGTAATTCAGTTCATTATCATTTTTTTTAGTTTCATCCTGTCTGCGTTAACCCTTACTTGTATGTCCACTATTCGAATATAAGTTTTGTATGTTAAGTGCCGACTGCTGATAGATTGTTTTCTTGTAATTTGGTACTGTCTTTATTGGACGGACGATTCGTGGAAAAAGATTAAGTAGAGTTACGAGTAGTTTTCTACCAATTAACACTTATTTTTTTCCAAATCAATCTGCCTCGACTTTCCCAACTATGTTGGGGTCGGCTTCCAGTTTAACCGAAAGCAGATGGAGCTGGATGCAACTGAATACCAGTATTTTACATAAAGAGACTGCCTATCTGACCTACACAAGTCAGTTTACCGGGTCAGACTTTCGGACTTCTGACGACCCGTAACGACTGTCAAAGATGACAGTATGAACCACGAATGACAGTCGGGACCACCTCCACCGGGAAAGTTTGTATGGATGGATGGATGTTTGTTACTCTTCACGCAAAAACTGTTGAACGGATTTGGACGAAATTTGGCACACAGATGGTTTATAACCAGGAATAACATATATAGGATACTTTTTATCCCGATATTCCCACGGGATCGAAACTAATGCGGTTGAAACCGTGGGGCGCAGCTAGTAATTAAATAAATTATTTTCAATGCCTTTTCTCAAATCTTCAATAATCTCGAAGCAACATTAAGTCTTCAAGGGCACAAAATCAATAGGACTTATTTTACGCCTTAATTTCAAAATTATAGCGCCGATCGGTAAGCTTAACGAACCGTTACTAGAAATTGGGTACCGGGGGATTAGTTAGTACATCTGAGGGAATCACCCCTCAGATGTACTTACTAATCCCCCTGTAATCTTAAGAACGTTCCTCCGAACGAACGTCCCTTATAATTTTAAGAACGTTCACAGTCTGATCTCAGTCTCAATCTGTCAAAATTACCTCTAATTTCCATACATTTCGACAAGTTTTTGACATTTGTTTGTCGCTGGGATGAGACTGCGACTAGATTTTGAATGGTTTAAATTACGAGAATGGGCCATCTGAACTGTACCGGATGGCCCAATGTCAAATTGAGGTCATATTGTTTTCGGTTATCAGGCGTCGCAGTCTGTCTGTCGCCTGTACCTACAAAAACATATTCGTTGTCAACTTTTATAGCATTCTGTTTATCGTTTTTCATTAGCAGACTGTCACTGAGAGCCAGTGCTGTGGCTCTGCTTCGTGCACGTGGCCTAGCATTATTATAATATCTTAAAATAAAAACTTTTTCGAAGTCAGTTGTTTTTTTTTTGTAAAAAAGTTTTTATTTTTCACTTTTTTGTTGTGATATTTTTTTTTGATTTTTCAAAAACCGCTTGTCCGATTTTGATAAAATTTTTATGGGACCACTTCAGAAGTATCTCCTTTCGAACAAAAAAATAATTTTGAAAATCGGTCTACAATTGGCGGAGTAGTCACGTAACAAACACACAAAAAAAAACATACCGTCGAATTGAGAACCTCCTCCTTTTTTGAAGTCGATTAATAATATAATAATCAATCAACTATAATAACTCACCACAACATAAGTACTTAAGTTATTTTACATTGGTCAGATTCGACCATGACATATAGTTCAGGTAAGTGTATATTGTGAGAGACTGGTGCCTAAGCTAGGCTTGTGGCCTGTGTTTCAGGACACCAAGATCCTCCCTTTACATTTTCATTTTTATAAATTATGTACTAAGTAGTTAGTACTAAGTAAATTATGTAATAATAATAGTGTTTGCATACCACAGTGGGAAGAAGGCGTGGTTTATATATATGTGTTTTTACCATAAGTCTAAAGCTACGCACGCGTACAGATTACTAATACCCGGCGGCGCGAGATTCGTTGCCCGGAATGTTACCACATCATAATTATATTTTACTGTTTTTTTTATGTATGTTTATTTTATTTTATTTCATGTTTTGATTGTTTTTTTTTTGTTTGTGTCGAATCATATGTTGAAATGGTTTATTTAATATGTTCTTTTTATATATTTATGTATAATTGCATGTTGCACTGGTTGCCGTCATCGTGCCGGTCGTCGTCAACGCCGGCTGCCGCTGAAAACCAGCGCTGGAGCTCTGTTTCGTATAGCGTCTCAGCATTATGCTACGAGTAAGTGATGGCCGTTTTGACAATGTGACGCATGTTTACCCCCAACTTTTTATATTTTTTTTGTGTGTTCCTTCTTTTTTATGCATCATGATTGCCGCAAATAATGTCTTTTTTCTTTCTTTCTTTCTCTAATCCCTCATAAATATGTATATTATGGTTTAATCTAAACGATTTCTCTTCATTCAATTTTGAATCATTTCGGAGCTACATTAAGTCTTCAAGGGCACAAAAATTCAATAAGACTTGCTTTTTGTGAGCGTTAATTTCAATTTGTCAAGATATGAGATTAATGCTTCTTGGCTGATTAGTTAGCCTAAAAAGAAAAAATGCCAGGCACGTACTTACTAGATAGAAGGTGTCTGGCATTTACGCTGAGCTGGGCCTATTTGGCGCAGCCGTGAGGCACACATTGCTATTTTAAGTTTTTTCTGTTTTTTTTTGTGTGAATTTTATGTGCCTGGGTCAAATTTATTTTCTTTCTGTGTCGTTTTTAACGAACCGTTACTAGATATTAGGAACCGGGGATTAGGTACATCTGAGGAGCAATTCTCGTAATTTTAAGAATGTTTACAGTCAGAAGGCCAATTCTCGTAATTTAAAACGTTCAAGATCTAGTGGCAGTCTCATCTCGCAAAAATATCTATATTTTCGCTACATTTTTTGACAAGTTTTTGACATTTGTTTGTCGCCGAGATGAGACTGCGACTAGATTCCTTCTGATATGTACCGGATGAGCCAATGTCAAATTATTGTTTTAATATATCGGGCGTCACAAGGTCTGTCTGTCACCTGTACCTATAAAAATAATTGTTATTGTCAACTTTTGTACAGTATATTGATCTCACGATGCGGCGCGCAGTTTACATTCTGGTCAGTAAGTGTACAAACACGCTGTGAAATTGCTGTCGGTTATCAAATAAAATTCAGCTGTTTCTTCGGAAAATCTTTTTCTGTGATCTGTATTTTTTTTTTAAATAACCAATGGAAACATAATGATATACTGAATCAATAGTAACAATCGCGTGTCGATCTCCCTGCCACCCTGTTTTGATACTAAGAACCTTTTACAACAATCATAAAAATATATATATTCTTAAACATTAAAACTCATAAAAATATCACTAACCTGCACAATTTACCTGTGCGTGTTTGAAACAAATGAATTATCACAAAGTTGGCATGTAATTTCACAACAATATACATAAAGTTGCTTGCATGATTTCAACCCGCTATGCAAGCATGAACACGTAACTCAACAATATTTTCGTATAGACTTTGTAGGTACTTATATTCCTGGTTTAACCACTGCGACTTAAGAGTTGTAGGTCGTAAGTTCGATGCCAGACAGGCGCTTTATTCTGGGTAAATTATTTCATCATCACTGGTCTCAAAACGGAGAAGGAAAATATCGTGAGGAAACCGGCATGTTCTGGAACCAAAAATTTTAAGACATGTCATGTAACATCTACTAACCCGTGCTGGGCCCGCGTATTGCCCACTCCGTTTCTAACAGAGGAGATCTGTGGCCCGGCAGTGGGAAAATTATAAACTGATTATGATAAATTAATTTTCAAACGTACTAAAAGGTCTGACAAAAACGCTATCGCTCATAAAAAGTATTACAGGCTTGTCTCTTGGATCCATCCTAAGGGGATTTCGATGCGGCGCTGCGGAGCAACCAGCACTGAGCTTGCGTGGTGGAATACGGCCCAACCCTCTCACCTAGAGGACGCCTGAGTCCCAGCAGTGGGAACATTATAGGCTGATTCAATACCTGGTTTTAATATGAGAAGGGACTAGGTAAGTATACAAGGTGCATTTCTCAGACGGGGCAGTAAGATCAGGTAATTTAACTGTTGTAGCTACAGGAAAACGTTCTTAGGAGACTGTCCTTAACGTTTTGAATAATTGTTAACTGCATTTATAGAACTTGGATCTTTTTGTACAGTTTGTTAGAAAAACGTCATTTTTTTTTTTTTTTACAAATCGTAAAATGTAATTTTACTAATTGTGGCTTTTAAGGCGGTAAATAGACGTATTATGTCAGTTTGATTAACAATTAATGTCCCTGACAGTACCTTACAAACTATTTATTTATTTAACCGTGTATGTACACATGAATAGACAAGAAGAACAGAAAAGGAAATACGTACAAAACTATAATAAATTAATTCTCTAGCATTTTATGACAAGCATTATTTCGACAAGTCTACGTTATTTGCTACGGCGTAGCTCCCACAACGCTACGCTGGCTACGCGAGCGATTTCGTAGCATCAGCTTAATGCATTTTCATTTTAATCTTCTTTATGGATTTTGTCAAAAGTACGACGCAGCATCTTCCTAAAATCAGAATTATTCTTCTAAAAACGTCACTTCGAAATTCGAACGGTGTCTCGTTGTGAATCCGCGATGATATACTTTAAAAACAAATGAGTTCGCTTTCGAATTGTGTGCGCTCACTTGAGTGAGGTTCCAAACGAACTTTACAGAATAGCACTACTCTGCTTGATAATCAGAAGTCCAATTCTCGTAATCAAAAACGTTCAAAATCTAGTCGCAGTCTCATCTCGGCGACCAAAAAACGTCAAAAACTTGGGAAATTAGAAATATTTTTTGACAGATTGAGACTGAGATCAGACTGTGAACGTTCTTAAATTACGAGAATTGCCCCTCAGGTATGTATACATATTAAACCTATAATATTCCCACTGCTGGGACACAGTGATATGGCGGTATGTATGTAAACCTCAAAATCCTCGACGAAAAGTACATAATTATATTGAATCAAGTAAATTCTATTTGACGAGTATTCGAATATCATACATAAAATATAGGTATAATTTAAGGTCTTACAAAAGACAATAAAATGTCGATTTACTTTGTAAGGCACGTCTGATCATCGCGTGTGGGAAATAATATAGGGCGAACGCACCTGTTATCGTCCGTTCAGGAAATTATCATCGGATTTTGATGTTTGGTGTAGGTTTCTATTGGTTTATGATACGTTTTGTGGTAGGGTGAACAATATTTGTAGTAATCATGTTATTCATTACCCTAGAGATGACTAACAAATAGTTTCTTTTTGTAATAGTTACTAAGATTTTATCTACAGATAACACACATACATACATTACACATACATACAAATAATCCGCACGACGACACATTACTATAATGAGGTCATGAGTTTGATTCCCAAAAAAAAAAAAGGGTCAGACATGTCGCATCATATCGCCCGCTGACGTTATTATTTATTTTTATATTTAATGGCTGTGAAATGCCAAAAAGATTTTGTCAAGTCCAACTGGCAGGTACAACAATCGAACAAACTCTTCCGCTTTATTATTAGTATTATGGTTCAAGAAATTACAAAGTTAAATATATTATAAGAAGTTATATTAAGTATATTATATAAGTATATCAAAATCAAAAGTCATTTATTCAAATTACGCTGAGAGTCAGCACTTTTCAAACGTCAAAATTACAAAATAAAGTCCCCCAAAACGCCCGCCCTTCACCACTTCCTAGTGCTTTCGGTGGGAAGAAGAAGTGGCGCAACAAACTCCCCAGCAGCACAGCTTTCTGTGCAGTTAGAAAATACTTGATTATATATAATAATAAGTATCAATACTAGGTAGGTATATATAAGAATATTATGATATGTAAGATATCATTAAGTAAGATATTAATTATAAGTATAGCTGACAGGGGTAGAAAATCCAGCCTTTATAATTACCATTTCTACTTATACTAAATATTTTGCCTTGCCGAGGAACCAATCCTAAACCGTTCTAAATTTCAGCTGACTATCTTAAAGCCAGGTTGCGACCAATAATTAACGTTTTCACAAAATTAAGCTCTCCTTTAAATTACGGCCCTCATTATAAATTAATTATTCCTTTAAACAGTTTATAATTTATAACAACTTTACACTTTAACTTAGTTCCAACAGGCAACTTAAGTTACCTTCCTAACTTGAATTATGTATCTTAACTAGCTTCTGCCCGCGGCGTCGCCCGCGTGGATGTCGGAACTTATCCCATGGGAACGTGCTACCAGGATAAAAAGTATGTGCCTCCCCAGGATGCCATCTATCTCTTTGCCAAATCAGAAGTTCAGTGGTTTAGGCGTGAAAATGTAACATACAGTTTCAAGTTCAAATCCTCCCCTAAAAACCGAATTAGCCCTTTTTGCCCCGTCAGGGATTAATTTTCGACAACTTTACATACTTATTATTAATTATTTTCTGTCGAAAGTATCAATGCTGAGTTTCGAGTTAATCGGACCGCGCATTCAATTTCTTCCACACAAACTTTTACACCCATAAAACCCCCCCTTTGAGCCCCCCCCCCCCCTTTGAGGGGTAGTTCGAAAAACTTATAATGATAAACTTTATTACTTACTTAGGCAAGTATTGTTGCCAAGTTTCAAGTTTATTAACTAAATTAAAAAGATTTTTCATATAAATGTGCCCCGCTTTTCACCCCCACAGCAGGGGTGGAATTTTAAAATATTCTTGAAAATTCATAACTTGACTCAAAGATTATTTATACCAATTTTATAATTAATCAAGCCACTTATTATAATCCTCCCCTGTAAAATTAACTACCGCTTTTCACCTCGTATGTGTTATTATTTATTTTTAGTCTTAAGTACACACACACTGAGTTTCGAGTCAATCGGATCGCGCGTTCAAATTCTTCCACACAAACTTTAACACCCCCATAGCCCCTTTGAGGGGTAGTTTTGAAAAACTAATAATGATAAACTTTATTGCTTACTTAGGCGAGTATTCATGCCAATTTTCAAGATTATTAACCTAACGAATAAGATTTTTCATATAAACTGTATCCCCGCTTTTCACCACCACAGGGGTGGAATTTTGAAAAATCATTTGGGATGTGTTCATAACTTGACTCAAAGATTATTTATACCAATTTTCGAGTTAATCAAGCCACGCTGTAAAATCCTCCCCTATAAAATTTACTACCCCTTTTCAGGCCGTCGGGGTAGATTTTCGAAAAACCCTGATACACATTATTCTTCTCTTTCAATTATATAGGTATAAATACTGAGTTTCGATCAAATCGGACTGCGCGCTAAAATTCTTCCATACAAACTTTGAAACCCCCCAATCCTCTTTTAGGGGGTAGTTTATAAAAACAAAAAATGCCCAACTTCATAATTTACTTAGATAAGTATTCGTGCCAAGTTTCAAGTTTATTAACTCAAGGAATAAGATCTTTCATACAAACAAAATCCCCCCATTTCACCCTCTTAGGGGTGGAATTTCGAAAAACCCTTTCTTAGTGGATACCTACTCTTCACAAAGAATACACCCTCCAAATTTCATGTCTCTAGGACCAGCGGTTTAGGCTGTGCGTTGATGTCTCAGTCAGTCAGTCAGTCAGTCAGTCAGGACTTTGAATTTTATATATATAGATTATTTATTTTTAGCCTATACTTAAAAGATACCAATTTCGGTGAATCGACGGAAAATAACGGTAGCTCGGCCTATAATTAGGCGCTCTACCCCACTCCGTTCGTCGCACGGAAATAGGAAAATCGAAATGGGTGGTTAAAGTTATATGTATATTTACAGGTTTACTTTAAATGATATACGAATGAAGCAGCTGGATGATCTTCATTTACGTAAACATTGACAATTGCAATTGATCGTATCGGGATCGTATCGTATTGCCCTAGCTTATAACCAAAGGGGCAATCCTCGTCATTTTAAGAACATTCAAAGTCTGATCTCAGGCCCAATTTGTCAAAAATATCTCTAATTTTCATACATTTTTGACACTGATTGTCGCTGAGATGAGATTGCGACTAGATTTTGAACGTTTTTAAATACAGGAATTGGTCTTCTGATGTATGAACCCAAAACGAGGAATATGTAAGGTTGGTAAAAGGTGGCGTTCTGTAGTTTCTGCCTACCACCAAAAAACTACGTATGAAAAGGATGCGTGACTTTGTAAACTATGTAAACATCACCTCAGTTCCTCCACACAGCCCACTTTTAGATTTCGATAACGGTTCAAATCGATTACAAATGGTTGTAATAACGTCCATCCAATCGATTCCACACCAATTAAAGTACGATTAGTTCGATAAATGCCATGGAAACTTCCGGTATGGAATCGAACGGAGAATTAATTCTATATTATTATGAATAAAATAATTTTAGAGGACATATTTAAATATATCCTCTATATAATAATAATTTAAAAACAACGGGTTATTATATCTTTCAAAACAAATCAAATCATTTATTTGCTTGAATTTTGGTAGGTACGTTTAACATACACACAATGATATACATATTATGATAAAACAATAGGGTTTAGGGCGAAGATAAAGATTCGTAAAATATCACTATCACTTTCGGTGCGCAGGCCAGTGTACGGACGTCACACACTTGTCAAAAACGGCCGCGCGTCGAATTTTTTTAAAAGAAGCTTCTAGATTGTTCTAGAAGCTTCAACTCGCTCTCACTGGCCGTTATATCAAGGTGATACAACATTTACAACAGTTCTTTATACCATAATAGCTTTTGCCCGCGGCTTCGCTCGCTTTAGGAAGTATAGTTTGATAAAGTTTCATACAAACTTTCATCCCCTATTTTATCCCCTTGGGGGTAGAATTGATCAAAGT
Source organism: Apamea crenata (assembly GCA_949629185.1). Classification (NCBI taxonomy): domain Eukaryota; kingdom Metazoa; phylum Arthropoda; class Insecta; order Lepidoptera; family Noctuidae; genus Apamea; species Apamea crenata. The sequence continues at coordinate 4,217,544 of OX451380.1, read as the reverse complement.
CCTTTCTTAGCGGATGCCTACGTCATAACATCTACCTGCATGCCAAATTTCAGCCCGATCCGTCCAGTGGTTTGAGCTGTACGTTGAATGATATACGAATGATGGTCGGGACCAATGATATACGAATGATGGTCGGGACCAATGATATACGAATGATGGTCGGGACCAATGGCATAACGTGCTTTCTGAGGCGAAGAAGGGGAAGAAAGGGATGGATTATCCATCCATAGACATCTTAGCTAGCGAAGCATCATCAGCATCATGCTGAGATAGGAGCCTTTTGGCCTCGTATAGGACTTTCCGTTTCATTTTTCTTTATTTTTTTTATTTTTATTTTTGACAGTGTTTAGTTTAGTTTGTGATCTTCCTGTACGAGTCGCAATAAATACTTGTTCTTTCGTAGCGTAACTTAGCATAAACTTGAGCTACAAAACACAAGTTATACCCGAGTAAAGTCGAAACTCCTGTATACAATTCTCTACCCATTAAAATAAGTCGTAATGCTTCAGTTACTTCTATAAGTGAACTAACTCCACTGTATCTCATTGTGTTACGTCATATACGAAAATAAATTGGGACGCCAGACGATATGAATTTACATGAAACTGCGAATATAAGCGAGTTATGTACAGACGCCAGCAGGTCAAGCTACCCGAAACTGTCAAATTTTCCCAATCAACCTTGAACCTTAATGCTTCAGCGATAAAGTTGAAATTCTATTAAAGAAATTTGACAGATTGTAGTAGGTTGATGTGCTGGCGTCTGTACAAGTAGATGTTATTTAGGAGATGGCGGGACGAGGTGAGCTCCTTTAATAAAGATGGTCCTTGACAGCTCTGGACAGAGAGTGGTGGAAAGACAGTGGGAGGCTTTTGCAAGCAGTGGGATATTAATGGCTAATAATATAAAGATGTTATTTTAAGGTTCTTTAAGATTTGTTATTTGTGTATTTTTTTATTTAAATTTTCTATTAGAAGATTGAAGGCAAAAGGAGTAAAAGATACCACTTTAGTAAATAAAATAGAATATACAAAATTAGTAAGTAAGTATACCTATTACGTATTAATTATAAATTAATTTGCTTGCCCTACTTGTACAAGCAAAATTAAACCACCAACTTTTAAAACTGGTAACACCCATATTTTCTGCAAATAAATGATTCATAATCTTATTCCTATTCAAATTATTAACTTTTCGCAAACATTACTTCCGAAAGCATCCAGGATTCAGGTTTCAGATTATGAAAAGTGGTTCTTGTTTTTTTTTTTGGAAAATAATCTTAATAACCAGCAAATGAAATTCGCCCAAACCAAAATCCACCTCAACTTTACATAGGTACATTTTTTGTTTCGATAGTATAAATATTTTGATAACACAAATTCACAGTAAAACAATTACTTGAACACAATCTTTTCAAAGGGCAAATTCTCTGTACTCAATTGATTCCCATGAGGAACTATGGTATTGCTATAAATTATAATTCATCATAATATATTTGAAAAAACGGAAATGTCGGAACTATATTGGGAATTACTGGAAATACACTGGTAATGAAATGGCAACTCTTGGGTATAATTGATTACCAAGATGATCACGATATAGCCCAACAACAGCATAGCATAATCAGCCTATAATGTTCCCACTGCTGGGACACAGGCCTTCTCTCGTTGAGAGGGAGTGGGCCGTATTCCACCACCCGGGCCCAGTGCGGATAGGTAGATGTCGCATGTCTTCGAATTTTTGGTTCTAGAACACGCCGATTTCCTCACAAATCAAAATCAATAGTCATTTGTTCAAATTAGGTTGAGAATCAGCACTTTTCGAACGTCAAAATTACAAAAGACAGTCTCCCAAAACGACCGCCCTTCACCACTTCCTAGTGCTATCGCTGGAAAGAAGAAGTTGCGTAACAAACTCCCCAGCAGCACAGCTGTCTGTTCAGTTAGACAAAACTGGATTGTATACAATGTAAAGTAATTAACATTACAAGACACAGAACACGTTTATATTCACCACATTTGCTTCACCGTTTTAAGAACAGTGGTGATGAAATAATTTACACAAAGTAAAGCGTCTGTCTGACTTGGAACCTACAACCTACGGCAAGTTACGGCCATTACCACTTGGCCACCAATGCTCCAAACACCAGTATAACAAACCAAAAACACACACTTCCCTTTTCTTTGAAATCGGTAAATATCTTACCCTGTCTACCTCTTATATAAACGTATGCATAGTGACAGTATTTCTATATGTATGTATTTGTATGTAACATCTTGAACTGACGATGTGTGTAGAGTTATTCGTATGGCACTAATGTACCTACCCAGCGTTTATCAATTCTTTCTACATTTGAGATACAATTGTCGCTGAGAATATGTTGTGAGAATTTACAGGCAACATACGGTTTTGTTGTTGCTAAGTAAGTATTATACAGGCCACACAAGCTACGATAAACATGCGTAAAATTGGACTTGCACTAGTATACTGTAAGGCCAATTCTCGTAATTTAAAACATTTAAAATCTAGTCGCAGTCTCATCTCGGTGACAAACAAATGTCAAAAACTTGTCAAAAATGTAAGGAAATTAGAGGTATTTTTGACAGGTTAAGACTGAGATCAGACTGTGAACGTTCTTAAAATTACGAGAATTGCCCCCAATTGTTGGGTTGAAATAAACGTTTTTCTATTTGCTTTAAATATCAGCCTAATAAATCAGTTTTTTTGGTTAAGCTTCACAGACGAGGTTGGTATCAATATATAAAAATGATTAAACCCATTTTGAGTTTCGCTAGCTAATTTAGCCCTGTATATTACGTACACGTACGCGTGTGGTATGAATTAGCTCGAGCATAGTTTTAGTTGGTATTTTGGCGTGTGCTAGGTGACATAATGGCAAATAATTTAATTTAATATGTCGTATTTCGTAATGTTAATTACCTACATACTATTGTATAGAATCAAGTTCTTCTAACTAAACAGACAGCTGTGCTGCTGAGGAGTTTGTTGCGCCACTTCTTCCCAGCTCAAGCACTAGGAAGTGGTGAAGATCGAAAGTTTTGGGGGACTGTCTTGTGTATTTTAATTTTGACGTTACAAAAGTGCTGATTCTCAGCCTAGTTTGAATAAAAATGACTTTTCATTTTGATTTTATCTGAGCTATTCTGTGTCACGCAGACTTGTGAAATTCTAAGCTTTCGCTCAGCGCTTAAAACGCGGGCTTGAATATTATTCGTACCGGCGCGGCGTCTAGCGTTTCTGTGAGGTAACCAATGATAAAAAGTGCGTGTACATAACAAATTCTGTCTTAGTGGAAATTTACGGAAAATTTAATATTCCAAAGTGATTTTTACAATTTTATTTTTTTTAGGTGGGATGGTGATGCGAGTAAACATCGTCGTAAATAAATACTTCACATAACATCATACTTGAGGCACTCGTGGCTAAGTAATAACAACCGCACGGGTCGATTGATCAGGCTAAGCTCCGCTGGCCGCACGTGGATGGGTGACCTTTACATACCGAGACCCCTCCGTGCGTCGGAAAACACGTTAAGCTGTTGGTGCTGGCTGACATTCGTGGATCTTTGACAGTCGTTCCGAGTCGTCAGAAGCCTGAACGTCTGACAACCAGTCTTACTTGTTTGGGGTTGTGGAGGACAGATAGGTAGTCGCTCCACGTAAAATACTGGTATCTAGCTGCATCAGGCTAGACTGGAAGCCGACCCCAAAAATAGTTGGGAAAAGGCTTGGCAGATGATGACATCATCATCTGCCAAGCCTTTTCCCAACTATTTTCTTTCAACTTTAACACCACCACACCTGAAACACCATACCTGTATTCCCCGAAAGGGTAATAATATATATCAAAGTTGTACAGTAGTCGCACATTTTGCACGTTATTTTTAAGTCCCTAGAGGGCAAGCCCATTGCCATCATAATCGAAAGGAAATCCAAACTTAGTCACATTATGATTATTAAGTATACCGTACTCGGTAAGATGCTTATTCCTTCTCTGTAGGCCCTTGTAAGCCGTGCTCTTCAAAACTAGTTAACACTATATTTTTTTCAATACCATTGTGGCGGCATCTACATCGCCACATGCGAACTACGCTACACACTGACGTCACGCGAAATCCTGCATCGCGCAAGCAGAGTTCACCGTGCAACTAGCATATAATTATACAAAATCCTGACATCAATCGTCGGTATTAGACCATCAGACACAACTGCCGTATGTTCGAATCCTTCCCTTTATATGGATGAGTACACTTTACATCATGTTCTGTTGTTGTTCTGTTGTGTGCATTTTTTCCTCTTTCATTTTATGTTGAGCATATCAGCAGCACATCCACGACACAATTTTAAACACTTCAACACAACCTTAAACAAAAACTAAATACTACTACACACACTTCAACATACACACCCTCACATACACACCCTCATTCTAACATATACACCCCCACTCTAACACACACACACATATACACCTCAGAAGTCGTTTCTAAATCCTTTGTATCTCATAATTGTTAACTTTAATTTTATATATGTACATACTTTGTAACCGGCAATGTCAATGACTATTTTGTAATGTTAGAACACAAAATAAAAGGTTTTTGGTATCACAGTGACAGCAGAACACTGACTCCTGAGTCACAGGATCACCTAGTTTAGGAGTCAGGGTTTACCTTATCCGTATGACCTTTAGTTAACCAAGCTATGTGTGCTAGTCTTAAGCAATGTCAAAGGTTTTTGTATCAATAAAGATTTTATTATTTATTATTATTATTATTACATCCTGTTCCTAAAACCTCTATACCATAATAATTGTACTAAGACACGATCCCAATTACTGTTTCACACATACCCATTTATCATTAGCCCAATTTATTTGCGGTATACGTAACATGTTTTTGTCTTCTACTGGTTACGTCTCTGTTACTCGTAATCTCGGTACCGACTCCCTTTCTCGCTATATCATCTTTCACGCAGTCCATCTACCGTTTCTTTGGTCACACATACCCATTAATGTGTGAAAAATAAATTGGAATAGTGGAAGTGGAATGCGTCAGGACCCGAGCTGCTAGAGAGACACTAATGAATACTTTTAAATGTAATTTGATAGATGTTGGCTTTATTCAAAGTACTTTATCCGAGCCTCTTTCCAACGCAGCTATCTTTGTTTATAAAATAGTGAGTAAGGTTTTAAAGGCCTAATAGCTTATAAGGTGTGTTGCTTCACTTGTATTAGGTTACGATGGGGCTGGCATGGTCTTATTGTGACCAAAAGCCCCTAAATTTATAAAAGATAATAAAAAAAAGGAATAGTGGAAGGAGAACGAAATAGTATTTTTCACGTCGCCAGGACAAAAATATTAATAATTCAGTACCTACAAAATGAATTAAATATAACGCCTGTTCTATTTTCCTTTACAAAGATAACGTCAAATATTTTTCTCTCCGACGTCAAAACAACTATTTGGCTCACAAATATTGTTGAGTTCGTTATAGTAACTCGATGAGACGTCTTTGTATGTTTGAATAAGTCAAATTGAATGAATATTTACATTATAATGGACGTCAGTTTAGTGTATGTTTATGAAACATAATTGTATTGAGTGTGACAAAGAATTGGGTGGTATTACAATAATAAAATTAATATTTCTAAAAGAGGGTGAAAAAGATAAGAAACGAGATAAAAATTATTTGACATGAAGGTCTAAAACTACTGAACCAATGTGTCGTTCAAGTGGTCGCATGCCATTTTAATTTATTAGGTGGTTCTGGCACGGCGTGGAGCCGCGTGACGACTCCCGGCCACCGTAGGCGCGGGCCTGCGGGCGGTGAGTAATGGGTAGCTCGCCGTCCGATCAGGACCAGGCCCGTGCCGGACGGCGCGTTGTGTTCCACGCGCGCCTCACAGAGAAGTCAGCAGAGGACGGGGCCCGATAGGGCCGAAGCCTGCTAAAAAAAGGTGGTTCTGGCACCAACATGGTATATACAGGCGACTAAGGCATGACCATTTTTGTACCTATGTTTTCATTTCTGTCTGAAATATTTTCTTGTTTCAAACTTTTTAGATCACTTTTATTTTTTCGTAGTCGGGTTACAGTTTTCTATACTTATTTATACCTACTAATGTCAATTCTTACTATACGAAGTTTTTATAGAAACTCCGGTTCATGGTCTTGCTATCACTCACTGACGTGAGGTGGACTGTACCTGGTTAAAGAAAGTGAACAATAGCTTTTTTGTCAACTATATTGGGCTCAGCTTCCAGTATAACCGGATGCAGCTGAATACCCACCTCCTGTCCATCATATATTCCTATTTCTATCTACCTGGATATTTTACATGGAGCGACTGCCTATCTGAACTCCACAACCTAGTAACTGGGTAACACAATACCCCTTGGTAAGACTGGTTGTCAGACTTTCGGGCTACTGACGACCCGTAACGACTGTCAAAGATCCATGAATGACAGCCGGGACCGACCGGTTTAACGTGCTTTCCGAGACACGGAGGAGGCTCGGTATGTAATGTAGATCAGATGATGAGACCCCTCCACAGACAAACCGCGGCAAGCGTAGCTTAACCTGATCGATCGACTTATGCGGCAGTTATTATTTAGCCACGGAACCCACGGGCCCTATTCTAACACTGTGAAAACAAAATTGAAAGTCTTAAATTATTCAACTTATTTTAAATTCATTGAAAATACAAATGTTATTACTAACTCTGAAACGGCGGGAAAACAATATTGTTTTTTTGGTAAAGTGCGGGTAGTCTAGGTTTTTGTTCAATTTGGTTTGTCTTAATAAAAGTCACTGGGTTAATTGGTTCTGTCAGCCTTTTCTGTTATTATAGCCTAAATGGCTTGCCTAGTTTGATGAATATTTGGGTAGAAATTTCACGGATAGAGCAGTGTTATCCAGAGCTAACGGCCGCAAGTTACGAGTTGTAGGTCGTGAGTTCGAACCCAGACAGACGCTTTCATCATCATCATCAGCGTATAGCAGTCCACTGCTGGACATAGGCCTGTTCCATTGCACGCCATTAACTCAATTTTCGGCCACCCTCATCCAGCTGCTACCAGCCATCCTGCAAAGATCGTCGCTCCACCTAGCCTGACAGACGCTTTACTTTGTGTAAATTATTTCATCACCACTGCCCTCAAAAGGGTATAGGAAAACATCGTGAGGAAACCGGCATGTCCTAGAATCAAAGATTCGTTTACCTACCTAGAGAAAATCTGTCTTCCAGCAGGAGAACGTCTGTCTTCCAGCAGTGGGGGCATAATGCAAAACAAACCCAAACTAGGCCCGCGGAGATATTGAAGTTTAATTTTTAGGGTTCCGTAGTCAACAAGTTTCGCCATGTCCGTCTGTCTGTCTGTCCACTTCACTCTCATAGTCCGATTTGACGGCAATCGGAGGGGCGACACGTCCGGAGATCAGGCGCAGGACCAACGTCTTAACATGCTTTCCGAGGTACGGGGTATCAACTTCGAAACTCCATGCTGTTATTAAGACGACAAAAACGATAAATTACCAGATATAAACACACACACACGCTTGCCAATTTTATACGGTAAATTAGAACTGCCTAATCACCTTTTTCATCGTGTTTTTCATTAAATTTTCTCATACTTTCTTAGCTATTTCACCAATAAAGTCACAAGTATTCTGCTTTTTGTATTCAAGATTGATCACGACACGTCCTTTTAGATATCCTCACAGAAAAAAATTGTTAGGACGTGTTGCGAAATCACCCCACAGAAAAAAGTCTCGTTGCAAAATCCTCAGTGACCAAAATGGAATTCGTTGCATAAACAGCCTATAATGTTCCCACTGCTGAGACACAGGCAAGTTTTCAAATAATTATCAAGTAAAAATTGCTTATTTGCTAGGTTGTGATTAATTATGAATAACCTGGTTCTTTTTAATTGGATATCATTGCTCAAAGTATTATAGACTGTTTATAGAATTTGACGCATTTAAACTAATTAATAGACTAACAACTGCAAAATTTGGCGTCAATCATTGTGGAAAAAAAATGTTGCCGCCCATTGTATATTTTGTAGTGTTTGATTTATTTTTTGTTATGCATTTTTGTGGAGTACAACAAAATTGATCATCCTATATAATTATCAGGGTTCTTTATTGGACATTGGAACCAGGTATTAAATTATAATCCCAAGGTCTAAGAATTAATTGGAACCGTATCACCTTGGATTAGCGTCACCCAACGTGCAATATCATGGCATAATCCGCTACATTCCATCAACTTCAGTGTTCCCTTAAGTCTTAAACAGATTGGTCTAAACCCTCCTTCATCACTTTCAGACATGTACCAACGCACACTACAGGCGTGCCACCCCGCGCTTTTTATTTATTGCGGCGTGTGGAAGCTTTAAGGCAGCTGTCTCACCGAGGAGTATCGTACGAGCCAAAACGTATTCAAGTTTTTGGCGCCTGCGTGTAAATAAAATGTGATCATCATCATCTGCCTAGCCTTTTCCCAACTATGTTGGTGTCGGCTTCCAGACTAACTGTATGCAGCTGAGTACCAGTATTTTACATGGAGGGACTGCCTATCTGACCTCCACAACCCAGTTACTGAGTAATACAAAACCTATTGGTAAGATGGTTTGTTACTTTCGGGCTCCTGACTACCCGTAACGACTGTCAAAGATCAATGAGTGACAGCCAGGACCAATGGCTTACCGTGCTTTCCGAGGCAAGGTTTTGGTACGTAAAGATGGTCACCAATCCACGGACCAACCGCGGCAAGCGTAGCTTAACCTGATCGATCGATCCGTGCGGCTATTATTATTTAGCCACAAGCCCCTCGTAAATAAATAAAATGTGACAACCGCCTATAAAACAAGCATCCAGGGCATTCTCGACTCTAAATATAAAGAAAAGAAAGAAGAAAGAAAGAAAGATTTTTTTTTTTTTTTTATATCCGAGACACTATCTTCGTTTAAATGAGCCATAATATTCTCATTAACATGTTTAGCAATAGGCACGAACCCTATTGTGACTACATGAGACTCAAATTAACTGGCCAAAATGTGGCTATGCTAATAGGAACACCTAGAAAGACCTAGAAGAAAACGTAACGCAAACACACAAACACGAAAAATGATGATGAAAATCAAGAATGAAGTTATCCGGAAAAGAACCAAAGTCAACCGACATAGCTTGCAGAGTCAGCAAACTGAAGTGACATTGGGCTGGCCATGTTTGTCGAAGGTCCGATGGCCGGTGGAGCAGACGAGTCCTAGAGTGCAAGCGTAGTGTGGGACGCCCCCCAGCTAGATGGACAGACGACGATAAGAAGGTGCGGAATTCGGAGTGCAAGGTGTTATGGCGCAGTGGACTGCGATAGTCTGAGTCGATTGACAGAAATACGGGTGTCATGTTATACACACATTTAAGAAAGAAACACAAACAGTAAGAAAGGAGCAATTAAAACTAACAAAATTACATTTATTTTATTTTGTAACTTCTCCGCACCCAGTGTTGCATTCACCTACTTCAATACAATTATCTCCCTATCCAAATGTTTCGGGAGCTGCATTTGTGCTCATTCCACCTAATCTAAGTGGCCCGTTAGTTTCCGTTGCTTTTGTTTCGTTTCTCTATCTAATTAAAACTATAAATTAATGCAGTGTGCAATTTTAAATTGTTCTTTTGTAATGTGTTTTTTATTATAAGTCCTTAGACAGACAGTGGCTTTTCTAAGAGAAAAATAACACTAGAATAAATAATTCGTCTATTGAACACACTTCATAATTGAATCTAGATCCCTGGATACTAAAAAATATACATTGTGTCTGACCATTTAAAGGCCAAAACAGATTTGTAACAAAGAGGATAGAGTTCACAAAGCTAGAGAAAACCGTAGTGCTATTCCGTAAAGTTCACTGCTAACCTCACTCAAGTGAGCGCACACCATTCGAAAGCGAACTCATTTGTTTTTAAAGTAAATCCTCACGGATTCACAACGAGACACCGTTCGAATTTCGAAGTGATGTTTAGAGAATAACACTACAGCTTCCTACAGCTGATTCCCTGAAGGCCAATTCTCGTAATTAAAAACGTTCCAAATCTAGTCGCAATCTCACCACAGCGACCACCAATGTCAACAATTTAGGGAAATTAGACGCATTTTTGACAGATTGAGACTGTGAACATTCATAAAATTACGAGAATTGCCCCTCTGGTGTATTGATGATGTTTTTCTTCACCCTAAAAAAGAAACATTGTTTTCATTTCCTTCGCAACTTATTCATAGTCTTACCTCCGTAAGCTCATGTTGACACTCCGGTACTTTTCGAACCCACAAAATCACTTTTTAGTCACAGTTAGATGTCACTTCTTATTAAGCACCAACCGTTACACGAACATCGAATGGCTTTCAAAAGCACTTTTCCACTCACAAAATATCTGTAGGTAGCATTTATTTAGAAGCACTGCGAAATAAAAACGTAGCGTTTTGTATTCACCTCTTGCAATAAAAAAAACCGCTGATCTATCCAAATTAAAGCTGAAGAGTTTGTTTGTTTGTTTGAACGCGCTAACCTCTAGAACTGCCAGTCGGATTTGAAAAACTCTTTTTGCACTTGATAGCCGATTTCTTAAGTAAGGCTATACTCTACTTAACATCACGCTAGGACCATAAGTAGCTGAGTAAAAAGAACGAAAGTCAGAAAGACTGGTAAGCAAAAATGAATTAATAGCGCGGACGACGATGCCAACGCGGACGAAGCCGCGGACAGAAGCTACTCTATTTTGTAAAAATCAGCAGTCAATAGTGTCAATCCCTAGGATCAGGTGGAATGACAACTCACTTGAAGCTTACTTCACCCAAGTTTTCACGGTAAGATTTCTACAGAATAAACCTGCTGGTATACCTAGTAGTTTATGAAACTGTTACATATCAGGGGTGATCCGATGCGCGTTGCAAACTGCGGCAGGATTTTCATTAAACACGATAAAGAATACCATAAGTATGGCATCCAAATCCAACATTCTACCACACAGGGGTGTTCGGCGGGAAACTATACTAAGCCAACAATCGCACGGACTTAAAAATATCGCGCCGGAATTCTTTCGCGCATTGGATTCTCAACTCACTGTTTAGCGCCGAGAGTTGAAAATCCAACAGTGCAGTTTTTTGACGTCCGGAGATGCGCTCTGCTGGATTCTCAACGCTCGGCTCAACACCGAGAGTTGAAAATGAATGAATGAATAGTTGTTGTACGTTTCTCAAAATTAAAATCGTTGATATTAAGTCGCTACCTCGTCGGCGGTAGGACAGGTGCCTTAGAGGGATATAGCAATGACGTGGTCAACTATACAAGAACTTATACTGGCGCCGATTCCCTTGTTCACAAACTAAACTAAATTTAAGTTCAGTGCATTTTTTCCTTTCTATTTCATTAAGAAAAGGACAGAAGATAAATATAGTACAAACAAACAAACTCATCAGCTTTATTATTAATATAGATACAGATAAGACAATGGATTCCCTTTGAATTTGAATGCAAGATAGGTTTACTATGTATATAATAATATCTGTAGGCACACTGTTTATACTCAGACAGCTGCAATGTTACAAATCTACTAAAAATATACATTCTTGGAAACTGCAGGTAGAAGTTTCTAAATATAGGTAGCGCAGCCTAGATTCGTTCAATAGTCACCAATTTGTTCTAGAAATATCTACTTTTATTGGTTATTCAGTTAGACAAAGTAGCTGTTTCCATAATATGACGCCTTGCTTCTCTGAACACCCACATTTCACCAGTTATGTTTAAGTGCTATGTAATTTGGGGCGAACCGATTGCCATCAACCGTGGAAAAATCCAGGCTCCTGGTGCTATTGAGAAGTTCCAGATAGAAAAACCCAATAAAACTTTGCCTGACACGGGAATCAATCCCAGGAGCTATTTATTGCTCAGCAGTAGCTCTTGCGATTACTAAACGAGGCAGTTTATTTCCAAAATATAGCAGCATACCTAATATTTAGAGAAATTATGTATCGTTTAGTTGTAACATAATGTACATACTCACATTTATTTTCATTAATTCCTGCAAGTCAGAACAAGCATTCCGTTACTGTTAGGCGCTGTACGGATTGTCTTTCACGACGCCAGGCCACGTTTATTTATCCACAATCAGTACACAGACACAGCCTTGAACACAAGTTACGACGACTTAGGTTGAATAAAAGTGGAGACAACAAATTATATAAACAAGAAGGGGTGTATCTAAGAACGATGATTAAAGTTAAGTGACGTTTAAACGTAAAAAATGTATTAGAACAGTCCCTAATCACTACTTAACTTTAAGTAACGTTTTTTAATAAAGGGGGATGTGTTTCGTATTACATACAGGGTGAACAACTAGCACCTGAACTGTGTCACACTTTCAATCACAATCTGAATAATTTTGAAGAATATTACTTCACTATTTTTAGTCGCCATGTTTTTAATCACGTCTAAACTGTCTATGGAGTATCTTAATTTGACAGGACTAAACTAAACAACCAATATAGGCAAAGTTCCCAGCCCTATGATGTCACTGGCTGTGTCTGTGTACTGATTGTGGATATATAACGTGGCCTAGTGTCGTGAAAAACAATCCGACCAGCGCCTAACAGTAACGGAATGCTTGTTCTGACCTGCAGAATGAATGAAAATAAATGTGAGTATGTACATTATGTTACATCGTGAAGAGGGATGAACGCACTTGGAAAGTATTGGTTGCCAATCAACCCCTAGGGTAGGGGGTAGTTAGCCTTCTTTCCATGAGGGTAAGCAAACACTACAGAACGCAACCTGGTACGATCCATAGATACTCCTTTTTCTTCATTTACGTAAGGTACTAAAGCCACGGGGATTTTTTTTGTAAACTGATTTGAATGAAGTATTTTATTTCACTATCATTACCTGTTCATTTTTCTTTTTGTTACTTTTTTATATAATTTGTTTATTTTTTATTTATGACTGTGTTTAGTTTAGTTTGTGATCTTCCTGTACGAGTCGCAATAAATACTTTTGCTTTCTTACTTTCAGAGTATAATGGCAGTAGGCTCGTTCCTTATTATACACTAGCTTCACCCCGCGGTTTCAACCGCATAAGTTTCGATCCCGTGGGAATATCGGGATAAAAAGTATCCAATAAATGTTAATCAGGATCCTGAAGGCCAATTCTCGTAATTAAAAACGTTCAAAATCTAGTCGCAATCTCATCTCAGCGACAATCATCTGCAATGTCAAATAGGTACTTGTCAAAAATGTAAGAAATTTGAGGTATTTTTAACAGACTGGGATCAGACTGTGAACGTTCTTAAAATTACGAGAATTGCCCCTCTGGTTATACACCATCAGTGTGCCAAATTTCATCCAAATCCGTTCAGCAGTTTTTGCGCGAAAGAGTAACATACAACCATCCATCCATACAAACTTTCCCGTTTATAATATTAGTAGGATGTGATTATGTGTACTTAGATGCTTTGTTCATGTTGAGAGGATTAGTGAAAGGCGACGAAGAAAATATATTTACAAGGCAGATGAGTGGAAACGCCGGAGGGGATGCCTTCGAAGGACATAATTATAGCGACCTTATTGATGATGTTCTTCAGAAAGGTCAGGTCAGGTGCGCAGTCACCATTTTTGAGAAGGCTGTAATTGGGGACTGTGTAGGTCCGAAGCCATTATTACCTATATTACTTAAGATATATTATATAAGTACAGAAGTTGTTGGTTATGGTAAGCAGTGATGGCGCAGTGGTCTCGGCCGCGACTTACAAGTTGTAGGTCGTAGGTTCGAACCCAGACAGGCGCTTTACTTTGTGTAAATTATATCATCACCATTGCTCTAAAGGAAAACATCGTGAGGAAACCGGGATGTTCTCTAACCAAAAATTCGTAGACATGTGACATCTAAGAACCCGCACTGGGCACGCGTGGTAGATTACGGCCCACTCCCTCTCACAGAGTAGAGGCCTGTGTCCCAGCAGTGGGAACATTATAGACTGATTATGCTGAATTTTGTTGGTGTGTAAATAAATAAGCGGCGTGTGTGTATGACGAGATGTATGAACGTACACGAAGTCAAAGGAGTATGCAATACTCGTAGCAGGTGGCGTTGTGTAAGTAATGTCTGCCTATCCCCATGGGATGAATGGTTATCATCTGTAAAGTGTAACGGCAACAGGTTCGTCCCTTATTATATGTGACTTACATAACCGATTAAATGTGAGTGATACGTAGACCTCTGCCTTCACCTTTGGGAGAAAATACTATTATAGTTAAGGGTGATTATGATCTTTGGAAGAGATGGCTTATAATTATGCTGCGCCCATCATCATCTGCCTAGCCTTTTCCCAACTATGCTGGGGTCAGCTTCTAGTTTAAATGGATGCAGCTGAATACCAGTATTTTACATGGAGCGACTGCCTATCTGACCTCCAAAATCCATTTACTAGGTAACACGATACCCCTTGGTTAGACTGGTTGTCAGACTTTCAGGCTTCTGACTACCCGTAACAACTGTCAAAGATTTGAGAATGACAGCTGGGATCAATAACTTAACGTGCTTTCCGAGGCACGGAGGTGTCTAGATATGTAATGGATGGTCACCCATCACGAGCCCAGCGCGGCAAGCGTAGCTTAACCTTCGATCAACACGTGAGGCTGTTATTAGTTAGCCATGAGCCCCTTACCTAAGGACAAGAGGGTGATATTATTTTAAAACAAACCATATTTACAAAGGCTCTGATTTAAAGCGGCAGTTATTTATTGTAGTTTTGGTAAATCAAAAATTACAAAATGCATATGAAAAAGTTCGCCAGTAAAAGGTGAGCAGTAAAATAAACATAAATTAGTCTTAACAAATATTGAAATGGATAATTAAATTCTAAGCAGTAAAATGGCTTAACGGGCAGTTACGTGTGTTAACAAATCGGAATTAGTCGGTGAGAAATCTAACTTATTTTTGATCCGTAGTTAAAGCCACCAATTGCTAAAAATAGTAATTAATGGTTAAACAATTAATGAAAAAAAAATATTTTGAAAAAATTTTACCATTAGTTACTATTTTTAACAATTGGTCGAGTTAACTAGGGATAAAAAAATCGGCTCCTATGAGATTTGATCTACCCGTTAATTTATTCAACTGAAAGCCAATCTAGTCGCAATCTCATCTCAGCGACAATCAATGTCAAAAACTTTTAAAAAATGTAGGGAAATTAGAGGTTTTTTTGACAGATTGAGACTGAGATCAGACTGTGAACGTTTTTAAAATTACGAGAATTGCCCCCCATTGTTGGGTTGTGTAAGTCAGATCAGTAACTCAGTAAGTCAGGCAGTCGCTACTTGGTCGGTTATTATAACCGTTATAATACTCGTAACCTCCCTAATGTTTTAATAAAGGTTGAAAAAATTTTTACCCATTTACAAATTCTACTTTTTTAACGATGGTTAACTCTCACGTAATAAATTGGGTACTATTGGACGAAGTTCCAGACTTAGGTACCTAGTGAAATAATCTTTGGACCTCTGCCCACCTTTTATGGAAAACAAGATCGTAAAAATCTGAAAGATTGTACCTATCATTTGTCTCGATAATTTATGTGAGGGGATTATTTTATTGTTTTTTTTTCTATTATATAATCTAAGTATTTTCATTATTTATTTTATTATGGTCAATCGATCGCATCAAAGCCACAAATTTATCGTTTAGAGGTTTTATTCATTATTATACTTTCAGCGGAAAATACGACCCAAAATCTAACTTCAACTTAACTGTTTGTTTAACCAAAATTAAATGTTTGTTGTACGTAAACAAAGCACAATTGAACAGCCAAATGATAAACAAAACCTGTAAAATATTTTTTCACACAGCAAAAAAACACTCCATTCATAAAGTTAAACCACCATGTATACAAAACACGACAAACATAAGCACACTGTATAATGACAGTTCGAATTTTTTACCGAATTCGACCGAAACAACTTGGATGCCCGAAACACACCGGCGAACTGAAACCATGTACGATTTCAGAACCTACTCCTGAAAACTGCTTCAAATGAAAATAAACCTTAAGTTCCACGACATACAGCCGGAATTTCTCTGCTATAACCAACTTACAAGTCACCCTTATTCGTTTGGATGAGCCCGTTCAAAGAAATGTGAACTTAAACCTGATAGAATTGGGGTTGGTTTTCGAGTGTGGAAACGCAATTGCAGTACAATACGAAATTAGCTAAAGGCTTGACTAGGTTTCGATTGTGGTTTCGCTTGTTATGTACATATTTATTTTAGGTACTTTTCTATTTGCATACCTCTATATTCTATTTCGTCAACATGTTAGAAAGAGAAAACAATATCGTTAACAGCTACGTCTTTATTTATCCACATCTTTCCCTCTCTGACACCGGTTTCTAAAAACCCGTTTTATTGATAATACTTAATTATGACTGTTTGTTATGATTTTAATCAAGCAATCACAGCAGCTTACATGAATTTAACACAACATAACATCACGCTTATTTTCCCCGAAGGTTTAGGCAGAGCACACAGACTTAGTGGTACTCGCACATTTTGCCAGCTATACCTACAGATTGGCAGGGACATTGACGCGCGAACTGTTACCATGGATTCAGTAAATGATTCTACGACCCAGGGGGGTTCCCCTGGGTCGAATGTTTGCGACAGTTATTAAAAAAAAATCTGTTAATTTTGACCGCGTATAAATGTCGATGGCTATAAGAGTAGGGGAAGACTAAAGAAACAATGGATGAACTTTGTGAATGATGATATGGTTTGAAAGGGGGGGTGACTGCCGAGATGACGACTAATAGAGAAGTATGGAAGAAAAATAAATGTCGCGCCGATCCCAATAGGGTAGTTTCCTGGGTAAAAAAATAATAATTATAATTATTTAATCCGTCAGACTATCGAAAAATAATGGACACGTATTTTTTCTTATGTTAATCAAACAAAAAATGACAAAGATAAAGCGCGTCAAAATTTGGGAGTGACGTCACTTGCTTGCAAAAGTGTCGCAAGCAAGTGGCGTCACGCGGAACTTTAACCGGTGATATCTTCAACAATTTTATATAATAATAATAATATCCCTGGACATTTCACACAGCACCATTTGTCCCAAGCTAAGCAACCTAATGCTTGTGTTATGGTAACAAGATGGCTGATAAACTACTTGTATACAATTTTTTTTTTTTGTAAATACATAGGTACATAATTATTATAGATAGAAATATATATATATAATTGACATTATGAAAAAATACGGGTTCAATATTTTTTAATAATCTAACTGAGGGACTAATTAGATTTTTTTAGGAAACTAGCCTATTAAATTGGGATAACAGCAGAAGAATGATGATGATGACATTTTCACACCAACACACCCCTACATCACACACACGCCCACCTCACACATATACAGAACCCAGTGCGCATTCCTTATTTATATAATCTTTTAAATTGTATTGTTCTATTTCATAATTTTATTTTTATAAACTTTTAGCACGCCTTCAAAATTATCAATTGTTTATTTTCTTTCACCTATGTATAGTTAATGTAAACTGGAGGAGCGGAACCAACTAACACCAGCAAATCTTTGCTTAAAAGGTGACTCCAAACTTAAGAATGTTATTTACATGAGTTGATGAAATAAACATTTTTATTTTTTTTATCTTGACCACGTAAGTATTGCTACTTTTATATGAAATAGTAGTTTTTTTTGATAACCAAGTAAAAATTTCTGTGCTATAATCATGTCCTGGATCCATGGTTACAGTTTTCGCGTTGATGTTTCTGCCATCCTGGTTATAGGGGCGAGCCGGTCAACCGGGCAGTAATCCAAACTCCGACCTGAGAAACATGATTTTGATAGCCCATTAACAGGCATTGAGAAAACAATGGACCAGGATCTTAGTTCTAAATACATTGTCTGGTTTCACAAAGGCCAGGCCAGAGTTTGATACAAACTACCGATACGCATCAATTTATTGAGATAAATGACCAAAGGATTTATGCCCAAGATAGATAGATATATTCCTGTGTTAAACTACGAATTCTAGTTATAGATCAAACTAACATGGCGGTGTTATTGTTGACCATAAACAATAGCACATTAACTAACACGTTACTCTATGCAGGTAAAACATATATAGAATCAATCTTGCCACCCTTTTCACAACTTCAGGGCAGGCTTCAGTCTAACCTAATTGGACTGACAAGCTATAGGTGGTGGGAACAAAACACAATTAGTATTGCAGATGTATAGTCATAAATCAATAAAACTTCCTAGCCTTTTCCCAACTATTTTGGGGTTGGTTTCCAGTCTAACCGCATGCAGCTGAATACCATTTACATAGAGCGACTGCGTATCAAAAGGCCAATTCCCGAAATTAAAAACGTTCAAAATGTAGTAGCAATCTCATCTCAGCGATAATCAATTTCAAAAATGTAAGGGAATCAGAGGTATTTTTGACAGATTACGACTGAGATCAGACTGTGAGCGTTCTTAAAATTACGAGAATTGCCCCTCTACAACCAAGTTTTTGGGTAACACGATACTCCTTGATAAGGGCTTTTGAGCTTACTGCCCGTAACGACTTCCAAAGATCTACGAATAACAGCCGGGAGCAAAGGCGTAACGTGCTTTCCGAGACACGCAAATTAAATATTATTTCTGACATTTCCGACATTGCGATTAGATCTAAACACGATTTTGTTTTTTTTCTACGATGATATCTGCCTGCCTACCGAGATAAAGATTAATAGAGAAGTATGGAAGAAAATTAAATGTGGCGCCGACTCGAAATAAATAATGGGATAATGGCAGGAGAATGATGACGAATCGGCCTACAAATGAAGAAAAGTAAAACTGAAACTAGGTTAAGTATAAACTTGGAAAAGTTACAGTAATTTTCTTCCTAGATGGTAGCAGTGATTTATAGGCCCTTGGGGAAGCTCATGTTAAGCGTAGCACATCTATCTAACGTATGCTTACGAATATCCTAACTATATTAATATAAATGCGAAAGTAAGTTTGTTTGTTTGTTACGCTTTCAAGCTAAAAAGGCAGAACGGATTTGGATGAAATTTGGCACAAGGGTAGACGATGAACTGGAGAAGGACATAGGCTAGTTTTCATCCTGGGTCGCAGACGAAGTCGCGGGCAACAGCTAGTCATCTATATATTATAGTTATACTACTAAATAGTAGCTGCCGCCCGCGAATTCGTCCGCGTCAAATTTCGTGTCGTTTCAGAAAACTTCAAAATCAAATTTCAAACACCTTTTTCTTGAAACTTTGATTTTTTGACTTACCACACTATTTGAGTGGAGGTGCCATATTGCTATGAGAAAATGTTAGGCGTCAAAATTTGTTTTCTTGATTTTCTCGTTAATTCCTCGTCGCATTATAATTTCAGTTTATATTTTAGTAAGGTACACTGTAGGTTCATTCCTCTTGTAAATATTAGGTAACCGTAAAATATCTATTACATTAATTATTAATTATCCGTCATTCTGACTGTCAGGACTGTGGTTCACTTTATTATTATAATTGTTCTTGTTTCATGGAGGTACACTGAATTTCATTAAAGGTACATTCAAGTACATTGCTGGTACATTTCTTTCATATTTAACATATTTATTTCTGCAACAATACACCCGTCATTCTGACCCACACGTAATTTCTTGTTCTCCCGGCGCATCCCGTCGCATCGCATCGCCTGCTTGTGCGTACCTTAGCGTCCTTTCCGATTTTTGAAGTGAAAACTTCTTTAGCGGCGATGTGCACTTTTGTTGTGATGGGTAAAAAATGTTAAACTTGCGTCAGGACACGTGACCTGATCGAAAATTCGTAAGACGGAGGGAGAGTAGACCGCATTCCTAAATATGTATCAAAAATGCACAACGTTAATATTCAAGTTTTCACTTCTGCCAGCCCTCCCGGAGTGCAACCCATTTTTTTTTTGCTCGACTCCTAGCCTTCCTTAAGATTTAAGCTATCAAATGCAAAAAGATTTTTTCAAATCTAGACAATATCTCCTACATACAAACTTACAAACAAACAAGTTTTTTTTTATATTAGAGTACATACATAGTAAGGAAGTTAAAGCTGTACATTTAAAAAATAAGTAATTATCAAAAAAAAGAATTTTTACGAACACAAATTTTTCTTCAAACTCAAACTCAAATCATTTATTTCAATTAAACCATTTACAGGCACTTTTGAATTGTCAAAACTAAATAGTCGGTCAGTTAGTCAGAAAGTTGAAGCTAGTCGCCCATTCCAAAAACGTAGATCTCTATGGAGAAGAACGGGCAAGAAACTCCACGGACACTCTTTTAAATCAAGATATTATTACAAAATCCTGGGTACATTATTCTTATTGCTTCTATATGTGAGAACAATGTAAGAAAAGAAACAATTTAAAATATAACATTAAAAATAAGCCCTGGCAGTTAAGAGATGACCAGTCTCAACCAACGGCGCCCGTTCACGAACATGACGCGTGGATCAGCACCACCCAGCTCAACCATTTTGTAGGGAACCGAATGATCCAACACACGCGCCACCATTAGTGAGACATTTAAGTGAGCATGACATATTCTCAACTGCCATGCTCTTTCAAGTCAACATCAAAATATCATAAACTTCTCTCTATAAACATTTTTAAACCTAGGGATTATTTTATTATATAAACAGCAAGTTTCCAGTGCTGTCACCCATTATTTCTTAGGCAGTTTTCCACGAACCCCTTGATGTTTGAAGTGCATAATTTTTTTCATTTTCACCTCTCCCGACCAAGTTGGAGTGGGTTTTGAACAAGTAGTTACGAGTAGGTCTTGTGTTGTACTCGTGTATTATAAGAATTAAAAGGCATTCGGTGCAGGTTAACCAGAAACTGTGCTGTGGAGGTCAGGTAGACAGTCATTCCATGTAAAATACTGGTATTCAGCTGCGTCTGGTGATACTGGAAGCCGACTCAACATAGTTGGGTAGTGACATATGGGAGCTTGTTGCGCCACTTCTTCCCAGCGAAAGCACTAGGCTGTCTTTTGTAATGTTGACGTTCGTGCTGATTCTCAGCCTAATTTGAATAAATGACTTGTGATTTTGAAAAATAAGAAGTGGATTACAATTATTGGAGCATTACAGCATCGAATCTTCTTGTTACTACCAACATTTTGAACCCAAAGATCACAGCAGCAAGTTTGTATAGTTCCCAGCCACTATTACTTAGGTAGTCTTCCACGAACCCTTCCCAAGATGTTTGAAGTGAACAATTATTTTCATTTTCACCTCTCCCGACCAAGTTGGAGTGTTCCTGCTAAGGTTTTGAACGAGTAGTAAGGTCTTGTGTTGTTTTCGTGTATTATGAGAATAAGAATTGAACTTTATCGTTGGTCTAGGTGGTCGCAAGGACCACTGAACAGCATGGGGTCTTGAGTTCGATCCCCAGGCCCAGTTTTTTCTTTTGAGTCTATAAAGGTTCGCTCTATTAGCCTAGAATAGAATATAATAGAATGATCTTTATTATGTACACAATATAAATGACAGACATAAATATAGAAATACAAAGGGCTACACAAATGGGCGATCTTATCGCTAAAAGCGATTTTGCCCAGGTACGCACGGGGCGTTTTTCCTGCGAAGATTTTTTTCGCGCATTGGATTTTCAATGCATTGCTTAGCGCTGAAAGTTGAAAATCCCAACGAACCAAAATTCATCCGCTGGGATGCGCTCTGTTGGATTATCAATGCTCAGCTCAACACAGAGAGTTGAAAATCCAGTACGCGATGAAATCCTACCGCGATGTTTTAGGTCCGTGTGAAAGTGGGCTTAATGTGACTTAGGGCATAAGTTCTGCGGGTGTATTATCAACCTCGTAAGTGCTTTATCACCCTAGTATTGAATGTCACTTGCACGTCATAGAACACCAAAGACTATTAATTTGTCTAAGTGACAGTCAAAAAGTTTCAACCTTAGGGCTGGTTGTTTCAAACGGTTCGTTGGCGTAATATACGTACGTCAAATAATAACGATTACGTACTCGTTATTATTTGACGTACGACAAAGGCCATAATTTTGTAATTGTAATTTGAAACAACGTTTTTTTTTTGTTTGACGGTTTGGCCATTGTTGACGTATACGCGTGCGTCAAGTGGACGTGAAACAACCCGCCCTTAGTGAAGTTTCAGTTTACTGTGAATTGTTGTCGTAAGTGGTAAAGCAAGTAATAACAATAACTTACTATAATTCATCTCTGCTTACACCTATGAGGACTACAGGCGTAATCATGTTATTGAATTTGAGAAGAGGAAATAATTTTCTAGTTAGATTTTCCATTGTTCTCATTTAAATAGACCACTCACCCATCCCTTGAGATCATTTCTAATCCCAGATAGTTTAAAGTTATAAATTAAACCCGATTAAGGATACATTGATAACTAAACTAAACCACGGACAGACTTCAATGAAAAGCCGACAAACCCAAACTCCGGTACAACTTCAAATAACTTTGCATTTTCAACAGACAAACTAACTGTGCTATTCTTAGGTAGATAGATACTATTTATTTGTTTACATTAAAGCTTAATACAATTTATACCTTAACATTTCCTGTTTAGAATTGAAAATCGTTTGGCGTTCTAATCCTCTAAAATTGACTTCAGCTGTATAAGGTATATTAGGTGCATGTTTTAAGCCGTAGAGCTATTGGTTTAAGGTTGAAAGTTGGTTGATTTCAATTGAGTTTAATCAAAAGGCAAAGTTTTGTCAAAGGCGACGTTTCTCTGATTTTTAGGCTAATTCAATGTATTAATCAGGTTGTGTGAATAATGTTTTGTATTAAATTAGATGAATGGCTTATTGTTTTAATCAGAGGGGCAATTCTCGTAATTTAAAGAACGTTCACAGTCTGATTCCAGTCTCAATCTGTCAAAAATACCTCTAATTTCCCTACATCATTTGGACAAGTTTTTGACATTTGTTTGTCGCCGAGATGAAACTGCGACTAGATTTTGAACGTTTTAAATTACGATAATTGGTCTTCAGGGCTTGAAATACCGTTATTTTTGGGAACCAGAACGCACAATAGGCCTTGGTGTGATACCGGTACCAGAGTAATACCTGTACTATTGGTATTTCTAATCAGTATTAGTACTGTATCGGTACCAAACAAAATATATTTCCGTAAGTTAGAGTAAGAAAACAGATATAGTAAGTAAAAAGGATAGTGTAGATTTGAAAAGTAACTTTAACCCGATGAATGTCGTAATTACAGACACAATTAAAAAGCCATTGTGTCTCGCGTGGATCTACGTTCCGACCTAAGAAGGGTTAAGGTTGCCAACCGTCCGAGGTTTCCCGTACAAAGATGATATATGTGGTACACGCCGGGTACCTGAATTTAGTACCGGTACTTGTTAGGTGTAGTACTGGTGCCTATCTGAAACTGGTACCTGTCTGGAACTGTCTACATCGTTCTCACATGGTTAATTTCAACAAGAATGATGTAATCAAATATTTTGTAACAATTTAATGATTTAAAAGAGTGTCCATGGAGTTTCTTGCCAGTTCTTCTCCATAGGTACCTACGCTTTGGAATGGGCAACTAGCTTCATCTGTCTGACTGACCGACCCTTTGACAATTCAAAAGTGCCTGTAATTGGTTTAGTTGAATTAAATGATTTGAGTTTGAGTTTGAATGGGTACCCGTCTTGTACAGGTACCCAAGTACCGAAATGGCAAGAAAAGTAGGTACCACACAGATTTGAGTGGACCAGGCCAGTCTGTGCAAGCAATCGTGTAGCTCAACTCAGAACTTGAGGTGCTCAACTTGTCGACGGCGCGTTGTGTTCCACGCGCGCCTCAAAGAGATGTCAGCACGAACTGACGGGGTCCGCTAGGGCCGATGCCTGCCAGGGCCGCGGGTTGTTCGAAAGATATCAACTGAAGGAACATGGGTGGGTTTTATTTGATAATTTCCCACCCAGCCCAAACCCTGAATTCAATTACTTTTCAAACTCATCAATTCCTATTTCTCCGTAAATAAATATTTTTCAAAAGCCCGTAACAATCAATTTCCACTGAAAGATAGAGGTCTCCTTTGTGTTGTCACTATTGTCCCTTAGTGCTGCGATAGCGAGTTGATTCGTTTTGTGTTTTCAGTACATTTGTAGTTGTATTTTATTTTCTGGTACCTATAGATCGAGACCGCTCCGTGCGTCCCTGTCTGCATACGAATATTATTATCTACGATTGTCGTTCAATGGAATGAAATTGTGTGATGACATATCAACAGCAGGAAATGTTCCCTCTAACAATAAAACGTTTTTCCAAAAAAAAAAAAAACTGACTTAAAAACCGGCCAAGTGCGAGTCGACTCGCACACGAAGGGTTCCATACCACAAAATAAAAAATCCCAAGCATAACATTATTTTATTTTTGTTATAATTTGTTTAGCGGCAACTTTTTTCTTTCTTTTTTTTTCGGACGGACATCGGAAGGTTAGTAATTCGGTCCCGTTGGTACCCTTTGTGTACAGAACCCCGTATTTTACATGGAGCGACTGCTACCTGACCTGCACATCTCAGTTACTGGGTAACACGATACCCCAAGGTAAGACTGGTTGTCAAACTTTTGGGATTCTGGCCACCCATAACCAAAGATCACCAATGGCTTAACGTGCTTTTCTAAGGCACAGATTGGTCTGGATATGTAATTAATGGTCACCCATCCACGAACCGACCGCGCCAAGCGTAGCGTACCTTCGACCGAACCGTGCGGCTGTTATTATAATAGTCACGAGGCCCTCGTTAAAACGAGTTTCTGTTTTTGGGTTAATAATAGCGCCCTTGATCGCCAAAGATAACTAGAAAGGTATAATTTTGGCAGAACCCCGAAAATTCTTGATTTACATAAAATCGTTCGTAAATGCTATGGAGTCTAAAGTTAGGTATTTAAGACCAATTTGTCTTGGCGTTTAAGTATTTGTACGTTAGTTATTATACTTTTGATGAATGACTTACTTGGCCTTGATAACTCATACATTATATATTACCTATTATGTACAGTCGAACCAGCGAGGTAATTGTATAGGTACCTAACATACTACCAGCAGCAATTGCTTTCATTTTGACAGTTCAACAACATTCATTGCGTTATTTACGTTGTTGAGCAGACAAATTTTTCAAACATAGAAGCAATGGATTAGCAGCATCCATAGGGTCGCAGCATAATGCTGAGCGATAGCCGTTTTGCGTGGATGTGACGCATGTCAACTATTTCTTAATGTTTTATTTTCTATAATTATTGTTCATAAGTTCTTTTGTGCGTCATGTTTACCGCAAATAAACGTATTTTCTTTCTTTTCTTCTTTCTTTCTTTCATCCTTCAAAATTATTCAGATTGTGATTGATAATGTCTTGTGTCTTGAAAACACCAAAAATGACTCAAAAATCATGAATACAACCCTCTAGGTTGAAATTACCCTTTTGTTTTTGATGCGCGGCCTAAATCCTCTTAGACTTCCTCCATCGTGGGGGTGACAGAGGGGTATGCCGGACTCTTACCGGCTAAAACCAACGCAGTGTTCCATCTGTCTGCCTATGGCCTCTGGCTATGGCTTATCCGGAATTCGCATAAGCATTCACCGCTCCTATGTAAGTTGAAATTACCCTATTGAATGACAATAGTCATTCACTTGAACTTACATAATAATATTGATGATTCTTATCATTATAATTCTGTAAATATATATTAGTTACGGTCTTCAATCATAATTTTGATCATCATATACATATAACGTAATATTGACTTGCAAATTGCAAAAAAACAGATAGGCAGTCACTCCATGAAAAGTATTGGTACTTAGCTGCACCCGATTAGACTGGAAGCTGACCCCAACATAGTTGAGAAATGAGTAGATTGATGATGACTATGAAACTGTAAGAAAATGTTACTCCGTGGGTAGTCTTAGCACACCCCTCGTAAGCTCAAAAACACAATAAAAATGAATATTGGTAGTGTGGAGGAAAGATGAATATTTATTTTTTTATACCACAATTATAACACCTTTACAGAATCATCCAAGGCGATGTAAAAACTCACAATGTCTATCGTTTATCTCTTTACAAAAAATAAAATGAAGTAAAATCACCTGGCATGTAAGCAAAATTGCAAAAAAGTTATAATATGAGACCTTTTTCAATGATTAATTGTGCCTATTGAATTAATCTTGGCAGGTTTTGCCCAAATGTATCCTCCGATACTATAATAATGTTAATATGTAAGTCTATATACCACATAACTTGTGCGAGTGTACTTAAAGTAATTATTCAAAGTGTGTGATACAATCGGGAATACACTTATGTTATTGGTACTTAAATAAAATAATGTTGACTTACAGGCTTATCAATGTGTGTGTGAGGGGGTGTGTGTATGTGTGTGTATGCGTTACTTTATGTAAATGACAAAAATGTAATTTTGTGTAAGGTCTATTCAAATTTATGTTTCCAATTTATGTTTTTTCGTGTTAAACAAATATCAACTTTATTTTAATCGTTACTAAGTTGATTTCAGAGTAACTAGAACTATTGAAAAAGTTATTAAAATGATTGAAGTTGTAGCGTAAACTGAGCTTTATTGTGTGGGAATTAAAATAATTTTTCCAGAAACTCATATTTGTTTACATGTTTGGCAAGTAAATCAGGAACGCAGATTACATAATTATTATAATTTCTCTACTCGTAAACAACTCCGTTATCATAACTCCTGAATGCTGTCGATTCGATCAACAATTTCTACGATAAGGAAAGCTTTATAACGCCGAAAAAATACTTCCGCTCTAAGGAATAGTATTCAATAAAAGAAAAAAAAAGAATACATAAATACGTTTTTTGTGGTAACCACGACGACGAGGTAGAACACAAACACAAAAATAACAAGTTTTTATTTGTTATGTATTTTTTGTGTACTTACAATAAAGTATATAATTTATACTAATAATAAATATACAACGTTTTTTTTATCTTTTTGTTTATAAAAATATTCAAAAATGTAATTTATAAGTACTTAGATGAAATAAAGGAAAAAAAAAATATACTAAAAAAGCGAAAGTTTGTTGTTTGTTTGAATGTGCTAATGTCTGGAACTTACCGTCTGTCGTAGTCGGACTTAAAAAAATATTTTTAGCTATTTTTGATAGCTCAATTCTAGCTACTGAATCTAGCACCATTAGGTGCAAAGCAACAACAAAAAAAGGCAGACAGAACGCTGAATGAAAACGAAGTAAAAGAGTGGGCAGACAATGCGATGCGACGGCGTGGGTCGGGGGGATAAGAAATTTCACGCGGACGAAGTCGCGCGCAGAAGCTAGTAAATAAACAAACAAAGTAACCGGATGCATACATTTGAAAGAAGAAAGAAAGAAATAAAATACATTTATTTGGCACAAACTAAAAGACGCAATACACCAGATACATACATCAGATAAAACAAACAATAAAATAAAAAAAAGATTAAGTAAGAAAGTATATAGTGTGAAGTCCGGTGTAAGAAATTTGCTGGAAAGTGTGCTAATTTCTCACGGCTGCGCCAAAAATTTGCCCCAATTGTTAATAATAATAATAATATTTTTATTTTGTACGGAAATATAGCGAAAGTACAGAGAAGTGTCTTATGAGTAAGTTGTACAACAGTGACAAAAGTTCAAGGTCGAACGTCTGACTTCTAAACTAGGCAATAAGCCTGTATCTTAGAAGCCAATGTTCCCCGAAATAACAATGACATACAACTATATAGATGATACACGTGCAAGTACTTCTATGATATTAACAAAGAAAGAAAACAATCTTAAACTCAAACTCAAACTCAAAGTATTTATTTCAATTAAACCAATTACAGGTACTTTTGAATTGTCAAGGGGTCGGTCAGTCAGAAAAATGAAGCTAGTTGCCCATATTCCAAAGCGTAGGTACCTATGGAGAAGAACGGGCAAGAAACTCCATGGACACTCTTTTAAATCAGAATAATATGGTTACATGTGAGAACGATGCAGAACATTAAAAGCGTCCGTAATGAACTGATAAAAAAAAAACAATTCATATTATGCGCATACAGTATATAACTATTTAGATATTAATTTTGAGAAGATTTTCAGTTTCATCGTATGATAACTTTTGCAACCACTTGGTGAGAATGTTTTTGACCTCAATGTGTTGGCTGAAACAGCTGGAGCAAGTATGGAATTAAGGTACATGGTTTTCTATCAGCCATCTTAAGCCAAAGTCGGTGATATCAGCAGGAATACCAGAACACCAGCGCTGCGACATTTATTTTTTAAATGTCTATACCTATACGACCCTATCGCAGCATAATGCTGAGATAGGATCGTATAAGACTTTCTGTTTCATTTTTATTTTTGTTCCTTTTTTTTTATAGAACTTGATTTTTTATTTTTGACTGTGTTCAGTTTGTGATCTTCCTGTACGAGTCGCAATAAATAATTTTTCTTTCTTTCAAAGTTGGCCTAATTTTCAGACCAATATTTTAAGATGGCGTAGTACATAAAAAGAGAAAAGAAGTAATCTACTTTTCCCAGTAATCCCAATTTATAAATATTAGAATACGATTTTAGGTTCTCCGGCATTGCGTGTAGCATACGATTCGGTAATTGGCACCATTCGCGGCTTTGCCTCGTAAAAATCGGGCGTAAATGAGCGACGATAATAAAATCATAAAAAACTCTGCTCACTTTTTTCTTTGCCCCAAAACCTACCGTGAAAATTAACACTCTGTAACGGAAATTGTGAATTATGTCAACAGCCTATATAAATATTATCGGTGAATATGTTAATGTTTTTTGTACACCTATTTTATTGTGGTAACCGTCGAAATATTTATGTGTTTAGTGAAGTAATTTGTTGAGGTTTTAATTAATTGGAAGGAACCAAGGACTTACACACACAAATAACATTTTAAAAAAATATACAGGTACAAAAACGTATTCCGAGGCGCGCACAAGACTTACATATACCTAGTACTAGAACTAATTATGGAAAAAAGACAATAATACACGAGGGAGCAAAACTTTATAACTCACTACCAAAAGATATAAAAAATACACAATCATTATTATTGTTTAAAAAACTACTAAAATGTCACATCATAAAGGGTCATAAAATAAAATAACTAATTTAACACAAAACTTAACTAATATAATTAATTTCTTTTAGTGTAAACGAGTCTTTATGTTTCAAACGCAAGACAAAGATAACGAGTCACTCACCGCACGAAGACCGCATTAACGCGCCGTACGGCGGTAGACAACACAAAACTTTTAAAAACTCGTAACAATTACCTTCTTATATTTGTAATGTTAACACTACAAGCTCCTACTACTCCTGGACAACAAAAATGTAATAGATTAAGTAATTTTTAGTATTTATTTCAGTAGAAGTGATTTGTAATCTTTAGAAATAAATGAATTCAAACCGTAATTGCCTGAACTGCTTTGAGGTTATTAATATCAGTCTAAAACAAACACATTTATAACATACATCACGCCTGTCATCATGTAATCGTGTAACGTGTTTGGCGCCATCACCAGCGTCCATCAGTTCCTGTAACATGCAGCTGACACGACACGCAGGACACGATATCAAGTGTCTCATCGTTTTTGGAACAGCAACACATTTACACTCCAAGGCGAAGTTATCTAAGAATCTGCACCGGAACAGGGGGTCTACTCCGAAGTAGTACCGGCCGAATGTTCGGCCGTTTCCTGCTACGAAGTTACTGTTTGGTTCGGTCGGTTCCGATCTTACACTCCTACACTCTTTCGAATATTGACTATGGTCCCGACCCAACTGAGCCGATCCGAACTTTTTTGGCATTTTTCAATAATATTCCGTTCGGCCATGTGTCGGTCCGATCCGAACATTCGCACTTTGCACTTCGGAGTAGACCCCCTGGTTTTCCTTGCTGCGGCCAACCTGCGTTCGTAGTCTGTTCAAAGACTTCCATGTTATCCAAGGCCACTTATGTATGTCCAGGCGGGAGATCTTCAGCGGGTTCAGTGTACCTATAGTACCTACTCCCACATTTCTCCCGTTAGATTTTAGTCCCATGTAAATGAGATCAAAATATTCAACGAACGGATAAAATGAAATCAGCAAAAGTCCGAACTCGATTCAGAAAAGAAATAAAAGAACGATTTCCCATCACTCGAATCAGCTGCGGAACCCCAAAAAATAATAAACCATGGATCCTAACGATGTTTTCGTCGGATAACAACTTGCTCTAACAAACAAAATAAGAAAAAGTTTTCTGTCTGCTCTGTAAGTGGAATGTCGTTAAGATATGAGTTGGACTGCTGACTGACCATCCATTCTGGGGTTTTTCTTGACTCATTCACATAGTGCTAATGCTAAATTTGACCTCTGGCCGTATGTCGCTACGATTAAAAATAAAATAACTAAGAAAAAAAAACACGAATTTTCTCTGACATGTTTAGGCTTAGAATGAAGGCCTCGTGGCTAAGTAACAGCCAAACGAATAGATCCGGCAAGATTTAGTTACACAGACTACGCTTGCCGCGGTCATTCCGTGGATAGGTGACCATCCACTTCATAACCTCTGTATAGCATCGTCATCTGTTTCGGCTGTCATTCGTAGACCTTTGACGGTCGTTACAGATACTCAGAAGTCTAGTTCCTCAGTAACTGGATTCTGGACGTCAAAGCGGCAGTTGCTTCAGTTAACCAGATGCAGCATATTAAATACTCATCTGCATCCGGTTAGAATGCAAGCCGACCCTAACAAACTTGGTTAAAAGGCTGCGCAGATGATGCTTACCGGACTAACCACACTTATTCAGCTCTGTTCAGCTTTTGTCCATACAAAATTGTTGCTCAAAATCGAAGCTGAACAGAGCCGAATAAGTGTAGTTAGTTCCTTAGACTGAGAGCAATAAATCTATAACATAAACTTAAATTGGTGGTCGTAAAATACTGAACAGGCTTCCTGTTTAGTATTTTACGACCACCGTCATATTAACACAATAAAAAACTTATAAAAACATCCCTAAGTAGCCAAACATTGATTCAAAGTTTCATCACGTAACGTTGGGAGTGTTGGCAACAAGATTTATAGAACTGTTTGTTTCTTACAAAAAAAGTTGGGAAAAACATGCCTAAAATCTTTACTTATAAATATACAAAAGATGTGTAAGTACTAACCTTGCTCGTCCTTACTTGTTGACGACGAGTAGTTTTCGCCACAAACGCTATATCTTTCGACGAATTTTTGAATTACTACGCTGATTAATAACACGTTTTTTCCACAAACTGCACACTATTTTTTAAATAAAACTATGTTTTTGCAAAACACACGATGTTACGACGGCCGTACATAAAAAAGGAATGAAGTTACGTAGAGATGGCGCTGCAGGCGGCGGATGTAGTAGACCAAATTTGAATTTTATAATTTTATTTTTTATTCCACTGCTCTAAAATTATGTGCGACGCCTACGAAGTGGAACTACATAGTTATTATTAAATCTTGAGGACGTGACGTCTCGTAAAATTATGGTCGAACATCACTTAAGGTAAGTTCGTTTAACCATTAATTTTAGCTTCTCAGCTGAAGGATAAAATATACAGGGTGGCAGGGACATCGACGCGCAAACTATAACCATGAATTCAGCACATGATTCTAGACACCCTAGCGTAGAAATTTTTCGTCGGTTATTCAAAAAAACAACCGTTTTATAGAAAAGTGCAATACCTACGCGGTCAAAATGTATGGAAGAGCATTTTTTTTTAAATTACCGACCAAAAATTTCAACGCAGGCGCGTCCAGAATCATGTACTGAATCCATGGTAACAGGCAACAGGTTACGATGGATTCAGTACATGCAAAATGCTGCGTGAATTTTTTTTATTTAAACATATAATACAGGCTGGCAGGGACATCGGTCCCTGCCACCCTGTATTATAATTATTTTAAAACAAAAATTTTCACGCGGACGAAGTCACCAGCAGAAGTTAGTCTAGACATATTTGTGAAAAAACCAGATTATGTGAGGTATAGTGAGGTTTGGATTCTTGTGAGGAAAATATTATTATGCCTTTGGTACCTAAGGGCAATGAAAACTTGACGAGTGCTTCGTGCGGAGTTTCTCTACGTGATCGAATCAGAAATGAGGAGATGTAATAGAATATGAATATGTACTTTAGTTTGATACACTTACTACCATCTTTAATTATGCTATTAATATAGTATATAATAAGTAAAGACTTAAAAATAGTCTTTGAATGAAAAACTTACAAACTTAGCGTCTAAAATTGTTTCTTTGTAGTTCAATTAGATATATTTTTCCGAACTCACTAGCCATCTAAAAACCATCAAAGGCTTCTGTGGTTTTTAGTAGGTATATAATAATTTAAACTCTGCGATATACATTTTGAACATTAAAAAAAACCTTGGCGCCTAATACACCGAAACCCGCGTACCAATCAAGGTAGGTGGACCTTTGGGGTCGCGGGCGCATAGAGTGGGGAATCTGTGATCCCAGGGAAGACGGTGGCACAGTGGTCACGTGCTGCCATGCATGGCGAGGCTTAGGGGAGGCCCCTTTACAGTGTCCTTAGGGATATGCCATACAGGCGTTGCACAGGGGGGGTTCCAGAATTAGTCTTAAAAGACCAATTCCGGAATCCCCCCCCCCCCTGCGCAACGCCGCATATAGGATCCGCACATAGGGGTGGTTTTAGTGAGGTAAAAATCCCACACTCCCCGACCTCACTCCCCGCAAGGTCAGGTGCCTTTTGAAGGTTTCCCCCGAAAACAAAAAAAAAGGCAGATACATTTAAGTGGCAGTGGGTGGGGCACATTGTGTGCAGAAAAGATGGCCGATGTTACCGAATGAACTGAATATGCAGGAATGGTCACCGAGTCCTGAAAGGTACAGCTTAGAAAGCCCCACAAGAGGCCCTACACAAGTGGAAATCACTTTCAAAGAGTTTCGTTTCCTACAAAGACTTTCAGCAGGATTGACTGGCTTTTCGGTAGCTTATGTCAATGCAATCCATTTTTGACTTGTCCATCATCGTTATTGCTGTTAGAATGTCACTGTGTAGGTCTTAAGGTGGACCTGGTAAATGGCCTGGTGAAGTGGGAAGCCGCTGGATATAAGAAGTGCCACCGGTCGTTATGTCGAAGTGTAGGGAAGCCCTATGCCCACAAGTGGACGTCTTTTGATTAAGTTATGACGATTATAGTATTACTAAATTACTAGTATAGTATACAATCAAGTATTTTCTAACTGAACAGACAGGTGTGCTGCTAGGGAGTTGGTTGCGCCACTTCTTCTTCCTAGCGAAAGCACTAGGAAGTGGTGAAGGGCGGGCGTTTTGGGGACTGTCTTTTGTAATTTGGACGTTCGAAAAGTGCTGATTCTCAGCCTAATTTTAATAAATGACTTTTGATTTTGATTAAAAGAAGGAAACCCTTTCTCTCATACCTAATACAATTTCAATGTATGAAAATGTATGATTGTAATGTATTGTATTAAGTTTATTCTTTTTAGTTGTTTTCGAAAAACTTTGATGTAGGTCACCCTTTTTTGTTTTTCAACAAAAAATATTCACAAAGTTTTTTAATCTAGCTTCCATCTATATTTGAGTCAAGTTAGTCTGTTGCTTTGCCAAAAAGTATCCATAAAATCTGGTTTTCGTGAAAAAAAAGTGAATTCGAATCGACGGGTAAGTACGTGACTAGATTTTGATGTTATTCTTGAAACTTGAATCAAAGAGTTCCCAAAAGTAATGGAGGATTCGTTACCAATATCAATCAGCCAAGCTATTTCCCCAAGGGGTCAGCTTCTAATCTTATCGCAAGCAGCTGAATACCAGTATTTTACACGGAGAGACCGCCTATCTGACGTTCACAAACTAGTTACCAGGTAACACGATGCCCCTTGGTAAGACTGTGGTGGTCAGACTTTTGAGCTTCTGACTACCCGTTATGACTGTCAAAGTTCCACGAATGACAGCCGCGACCAATGGCTTTCGGAAGATTTATGCTACACCGTCACGGGTTGCTTAACTTCTAGGGAACAAGACTGAGATCGGACGCGGACGCTGCACGGAGTTGCGTGAACTAATTCATATAAAATGTTCTTGAAGTTTTGGATCCGTGGCTCGCCCGCACGTCGTAGGTACATGGCACGATTCTCGGCCGGCACGGTCTGGCATAAATTATTCTTTAACGTGCTTTCAGGCTCGTTATATAAAGATCGTCACTCACCGACCGTGGTAAGTGTAACTTAACCTGCGCGGCAATTCACGTATTTTCAAGAACGTTCGCCTTTTAATCGCAGTCTCAATCTGTCAGAAATACTATCAATTTATATACATTTTTGACACTCAATTGTCGCTGAGATGAGATTGAACTTGAATTTGAATATTTTTGATGTACGAGAATTGGCCACGAGCCCCTCTATTACAATAAATTATTGTTCCTAAACAATGAGTACCTTACATTATTTCTTAGAAACTTACAAAACTTCGCAGCAATAACAAGTTCCTAACATTTGTTAAGTTCTAACTTAACCGCGGAAATAAGCAGTTAAGAAGCTTAAGTAACTTGGAAATGTACAAGTCTTTCATTTTCACCTGACTTAATAACTTAAACTTTAAGTTTTGGAAGAATAAGGGCAGTGTGTTTGCCAAAGAGTTAAGTTAGAAATAAGTTGGTGTTTGATTATTTTGGCTTAATTTACATCCGACATTTATTGATGAAGGTTTATGAGTAAATTGTTTTTTTTTATTAGCCTTTAATGCCCCTGTTGACGACCAGCAACCAACCTTTTTTATATTGTTATATTTATTTTTCTATATTTTTTTTTTGTCTTTTTCTGTCACTCTGTGAAAAAATGGTTAAAATATACGTTTAAAGCTGTGATCGTATTTTCCATGCTAACAAGCGTCTCATAGCTATCCTCAACAGCCCCACTGTTGGGAAAATACCTCCCTACTCTCTTTCTGCCTCTATCTGTCCAGAGCTGCCAAGAACCAATCTATATGAAAGGAGTCCAGCACATCCAATCTCAGTGAATTGTTTAGTTATTAATAATTATTTAGATTTCCGCGTACCGGAAGACGTAGCGTTGGAAGGCCTCCCACAAGGTGGACCAATGACCTTGTGAAGGCCGCAGGAACCCGTTGGATGCGAGAAGCACGGAACCGGTCGAAGTAGGTAAAAAAAAAAATAGGTGGGAATAAATATAAGTAATAAGTATTTTTAGAACATATAAATAATAAGGAAACCGCACTGTAAGTAATTAAATTAATCGAATAGTAATAATTATACATGATATCACAAGGCAATACAATATTAATATTTCCATCAAACATAAATGTTCTTACTTCACTAAAAAGCTTCCAATTCCGAAACTGCCGATCGATTCTGTAAAAATCTCACCGTGAAAAGTTAGGTGAAGTGAGCTGACAATAGTGTCAATGCCTAGCATTAGTCGGAATGACACCTCACTCCACGCTCACTTCACCTAAGTTTTCACGGTGATATGGTTACAGAATCGCACTGCTGTTTCAGAAAAGAGATTTTAGTAACAACGACAAACGCCAGTTTTCCAATCCAAGGGAAATAAAATTGATATTTTTGCCCTTTTCTAAGCCAAGTCTACGGTTTGCGTATCAAGTTTTGCGAAGAAGCCGCAAAAGTAAGAAAGCTGATTAATGACTTCGATATAGTTTTGGACGTGTATTTGCGACCGCAAAAGTCTTCGACCTTGTGGTTGCAAAACTTGAAAGGCCTTTGAAAGTTCTTAAGCGTTTTTTGGGGGTTTCTGACCTATTCCACAAAGTGAGGCCCATCGTCCACGACGCTAGAGTACATTCGTTTTGAGTAGCGTCGTGAACGATAGGTTTTGATTTCCTAAGAAATTGTGAACGGTCAAACATTAATGGCTATCCACATACAGAGCGTTTTTTTCTCTGCGTTTCTTCTCTTTTCTGGCTCTGAAGATACAGCCGATCGATTCTGTAAAAATCTCACCGTGAAAAGTTAAGTGAAGTGAGCTTAGAGTGAGCCGTCAATAGTGTCAATCCCTTAGCATTAGTTGGAATGACAGCTCACTCCACGCTCACTTCACCTAAGTTTTCACGGTGAGATGGTTACAGAATCACACTGCAGGCTATGCTTAGTTTCGGAGTCAGGGATACTTATACTTTATTTGTCAAATATAAAGCCAGCATCAGTATCTAAAGAAATTGTTATCCAATGTCCAATCTCCTATTTTTAGTCACTACGGTGTACACCTTAGAATAAGACCAATAATTGTAATAAGGGTTGAGAATAAAACATTTTTTTTTCACGTTAATGTCAAATACTGGTGAAAATGACAGATTTTCATGACAGTCATTAACACATTATTACGGAACCGCTCTTCTAAGAAACTGTAGCTTAGGACTGCCATCAGTAATGTAATTCTTTAAACATCATCATCATCACCTGTCTGCCTTATGCTGGGGTCAGCTTCCAGTCTCCAATCTAACCGAATGCAGCTGAATACCAGTATTTTATATGGAGCGACTGCCTCAGATAGGCAGTCGCTCCATATAAAATACTGGTACCTCCACAACCCAGTTACTGGATAATACGATATGCCTTGGTGAGACTGGTTGTCAGACTTTCGGGTTTCTGACTACCCGTAACAACTGTCAAAGATCCACGAATGACAGCCGGGACCAACGGCTTAACGTGCTTTCCGAGGCACGGAGGGGACTGGGTAAGTATAGATGGTCCCCCATCCACAGTCAACCTGATCGATTGACCTGTGGGGCTGTTATTATTTTTAGCCATGAGCATCTCAATGTAATTCTCTTAAAATCCCTTAGAAATCCGAACGGTGTCTCAATGTAAATCCGCGATGATTTACTTTAAAAACAAATGAGTTCACTTTCGAATTGTGTGCGCTCACTTGAGTGAGGTGAGCAGTGAACTTTATTGAATAGCAGTACGGAAAGATTAAAAACATTCTACAATCTAAACTTACTGACCATTTCCTATGAAATATTTCTTCTAAATCTTTTAATATTTTCAAAAACTGCATGGAAGGGAGTGTCGTTTTAAAATATGAGGCTGGCTGGGCGCCACATTTGATAGCCGTTTTGAAAGATTTCGTATAGTTCATAGAATGTTCCTATCTTTTAAAAATGTTTCTGGATATTCAAGTGAAAAATATTAGAGGTAAAGATTTCTTTTGAAAAATAACCGAGAGGAATATTTTTTGTTGTAGAAAAAAAAATACGTTTACCTTTTATAATTCGTCGTTCGATTTGCACTGTATTTTTATCCGCCCAGCTTTTTATTCCCAAGGATGTTGGTTGGGGTCGACTTTCAGCAAATTCGGTTGAATATGAATATGTAACATGAAACGATTGCCATCCGACCTTCACAGCCCGATTACTGGTTGATATTTTACATCGGGCTGGGTTTTCAAATTTCGGGTTTTTAGTTATTATAAGTAGTTGTAATGACAGAAAAGCGCCGACCTCATATAAATTGGAATAAGGGCAGCCTAGGAGAATGATGATGGTAATGTGATGTCCTAATGACAGTAATTTTTATGTTGATAGCTGGCCATCACACAGATGACCCATTGTTATATTCAAATAACAACCATTTACCGTTAAGTGCCAAAGCTATACCTACCTAAATACCTACTATTTGTTCAGGATATGTGATAGCAGGTGCTATATTTTATGTTAAGCAGTTTCATCGCACTCTTTTCATTATTTTTGAAGTGAAAACTTCTTTAGCGGCGTTGTGCACTTTTGTTGTGATGGGTAAAAAATGTTAAACTCGCGTCAGGACACGTGACCTGATCGAAAATTCATAAGACGGAGGGAAAGTAGACCGCATTCCAAAATATGAAAAATGCACAACGTTAATATTCAAGTTTTCACTTCTGCCGGCACTCCCGGAGTGCAACCCGTTTTTATAAGAGAAATTGAACCATCCACCACAACCAGTGAGTGTCCATGTGAGTGAGTCTGTGAGTGGACTTGTGCCATAGAAACCAAAAAAAAAAACCCAAAAAAAAATCCATCCGCAAATTGGCAGCCTCACCCCGTGGCTTAACTAAAGCGATCGGTCACGCGTCTACGCGTTAGGTTTCGCCGAACAAAATGAGCGTAACGGTCGACGCGACGGTTCGGGCAATGATCACTTTTATTAGGACACGGCTTTATGCCACGCAAATGCACGCTTTTTGGTGCAGGCGTGAGGCACACACTATTGTTGTCTGAAACATTATTTTTTATTTTATTAATTTTGTATTTTGTGTTTCACGAACGAAAAGAAAAAAAGAAAGAAAAAAGTTTATTTGTACACACCAAATAAACTTTTTTCTTTCTTTCAAATCGTAACTCGCGCGAATGTTACTTATCGACGACCGATTTGGTTCAATAATAAAATGGTTATATTCAATAACCTTTATTTTATTACCTTGCATAGATAACTTGGTCAAAGCGGCTTGGCACCGCATTCCTTGGCAACCAAACGCGATAGTTCCCAATCATACACACACACACACACACACATACACATAAATTGGTTAGCACTTTTATTTGCGGTGGATTTGTTGTTACTTGTTTTTAGTCTGATTAATTATTTTGGAGCAGTGGATGCTTAGTGGTATTGGCCCGGACTCATGAGTTGTAGGTCGTGAGTTCGAACCCAGACAGGCGCTTTACTTTGTGTAAATAATTTCATCACCACTGCTCTCAAAACAGTGAACGAAAACATCGTCAGGAAACCGGCATGTCCTAGAACCAAACTTTGTAAGACATATGGCATCTACCGACCCGCACTGGGCACGCGTGGTAGATTACAGCCCACTCCCTCTTGAATAGAGGAGGCCTGTGTCCCAGCAGTGGGAACATTATAAGCTGATTATGCTATTATTATTATTTATTTATTTATCTTCACACTGGAACGCCACACAGCAATTACACCGATGGAGCTAAAAATCACTTCATGTGCTGCTTTCCATCCATCCTGTGCGCGCTGGACATCGAACGAGTGGCGATGGATCACGCACGCGCACGCAGCATGCAAGTGCCGCATTTCTCCATAGCCCTCCATGACTCCTTCCATATTGCGCACATTCATTGTGAATTTTTGAAACTCAATGATTTTTTAAAGTAAATACATTAAAATTGGCTATGTGACATTTCCGCGCGTGTTAGATATTTCATTTTGATATAATTATAATATTAGAATATTGTTTGTTGGATAATGACATCCGTCACATTTTAGAAGTACCTAATTTGACTAGATATTGTGTTTACAAAAAACAATAGTCTTAACTTGTAAAAAACACTTAAATGTTATTACTATATATGATTAAGTAATATTTGATTATACTTGTAGTATATCTTAGATTTTATATTGATATTTTAATATAATAGGTTGTTTCAAATGATTGGCACAATACTGTCAGTTGATGTTGATATACTTTTTGACGATGTCTAAAATTTAAGAATCAACTGCTATTAAATTGATTAATTACCTTATAATGTTTTAAAACGGTTTCACTATATAAGATTTGTTTATTACTAATTGTGTGAGAAGATATTAAGTCAAAATATATGATGATCTGTGATTGTGTCAAAATGGCGGTAGATGTTTGACGGAAAAGATGTTGGTAGTGTATAAAAAGGATTGTAACAACGTTATCGAGTCAGTTGCTTGGTAGATGTTCAGTTGGTTGGTTCTAGTGCCGTTATTATGTGGAATAGATCGACCAGATGTCACGTAAGTTAAGTAATTTGATATTATACTTTAATTACTGCTTATTAAGACTATGTTGTTCTGTAACTCATATTATGGCCAATATTCCTAACTATTGTTATTATGTTACTTTTATTTTGAATTCTCTTGGACCGTTGTCCAAGAGATAGAATTAATTGTTTTTAAAAATAACGATAATTTATGACAACGTAAGAAATGTATTGATAGAATACTTTAATACTGTTTCCATGGAGTTTCTTGTCCTTCTTCTCCATGATGACCTAGTTTAACGAACAGACGACTAGTTTTCTGATTAATTACTGACAAGCCTAAATTCAAATAAATGCTTAGCCTTGTCTGTCTGTGCTTTACTTCATAAAACCCTTTCCCTACAAACTATATTCAATAATAACCTTCATACACAATAAATAACTAACTAGTAACCATTCTGATATTCAAAGCTTGTTATTTGGCTATTATATAGATACATATACTTCTAGTATATACTGAATAATCTAACACGCGCATCAGTGACCGCAAAGCAAACACGACAGTAAAACAATGTACACATCGTTAAACAATGCACATGTCATATCACCTGCACACGTGAGGCATAATGGCTGCCTCAGCGAAAGGTATTCGCGTTGCTGAATTTGGGGCCAAACAAATGAAAAAAAAGGATGTATATTTTTTTGTGTTATTTTTGCCATCGACCAGTGTAACAATCAAATGAGAAATCATCAAATGACCTCTTCTGCTCTGGGCTGAGCGGAAGGGCGTGTCAGACTTTTACTAACTAAAACCCACCCGTGTTCCTTCGGTTGCCTGTGCCAGGGGCCACGGTATCTCTTTCGGACAACCCGCGGCCCTGGCAGACATCGGCCCTAGCGGACCCCGTCAATTCGTGCTGACATCTCTTTGAGGCACGCGTGGAACTCAACGCGCCGTCGAGCAGCCCATTGCTCGCCGCCCGCAAACCCGCGCCTACGGTGGCCGGGAGTCAGCTGTTGACTCCCGTCCAGGGCGTCTCCTGCGGCGACTAGGGGCGTGAGGGCACAGTGCCTGCCTCTCCCTCACGCGCTTCGCCTCCTCCTTCACGAGCATTACTGCTTCACAGAAGGAGGAGACTGCCTCCCATACACTCTCGCTCCGTACCATGGCCTGGACCAGGGCCGGACGCGAGAGATCGCCGCCGCCGATCGCCGCCACGAGGACTCGGCGGTTCTCCGCCCAACAATCAGTAAACCTTATGCGGTCAATGAGACAAGATAAGGGTTTAATTCAGCGGTGATTTAGTGACCAAAATTACCATCACAGTCAAGTTAAAAAGACAACGAAACTTTTAAGCAGGTAATATCTATGTCGCAGCCAACTGGTTTAATTAACCGTTTAGTTAACCACCTAGCCTTTTAACTAAACGGCGGCCGTTCAACTAACAGCCTGAATGATCCTACTAATATTATAAACGTGAAAGTTTGTATGGATGGATGGAAGAATATTTGTTACTCTTTCAGGCAAAAACTACTGAACGGATTTGGATGAAATCCGTTCAGTAGCTTTTGCATAAATGTGCGTTTTTCATATCGGATACTTTTTATCCCGATATTCCCACGGGATCGAAACCTATGCGGTTGAAACCGCGGGGCGCAGCTAGTAATATGATAATTATAAAGAGGTACAATTTGTTTGTTTGTTTGTATGCAGGGGGTAATCTTTAGAACTACTAGTCTGATTTGAAAAAATATTTTTGCATTATTTTGATAGCCCAATTCTTGAGGAAGGATAAAGGCTATATTACATACTCCTCTATTCTGCTCTCTATGAGAGGGGGTGGGCCGTAATCCACGTGGGCGCAGTGTCGGTTGTTAGATGTCTTCGAATTTTTGGTTGTAAGACATGCCGGTTTCCTCACGATGTTTTCCTTCACCGTGTTGAGAGCAGTGGTGATGAACTGATCTACACAAAGACCAAATAATAATAATAATAATAATATCCCTGGACATTTCACACAGCACCATTTGTCCCAAGCTAAGCAACCTAATGCTTGTGTTATGGTAACAAGATGGCTGATAAACTACTTATATACATTTTTTTTTAAAAGACCAAAGTAAGGAGCCTGTCTAGGTCGAACCAACAACCAACAACTAAAGTCGTGGGCTTTACCACTGAGCTACCACTGCTCGAAATGTCACATAACACATTGTATATGATGCTCTCGCAAGCCAAGTCACTAAGGACTACAACGGCACTAACCTGATGGCACAACTAGTGCCGTCTTCCTCGTCCTCCCTCTTTTTCCTCCTCCGCCGTATATACAAGTAGGCTGCTACGGCAAACAAGATGGCAGCCGCTCCGCATCCCAGGATTATCAACAGCACTACGGTACGAGTCTTCATTGTGATCTGTTGAAGAAGGAAGAAAGGTTACTGTTTTGGTAATTAAGGAACCTGGGAGCCTGCGTATTGCTTTTTAGGTTACTCAAAGAGTGCCTTCCTATGGGATCCGCTATTAAGCTTACGCCAGGTTTTAACTGTTATAGGTAAATAGTAAATCACAGAATCCATCATATATCCATCATATCATTCCTATGGCTTCTTTCATGGAATATATTAAAACGAAGGTATTGTAACCTATAATAGTACTCTCAACTCAGGTTTCCTAGAAAAATATATATAATAATATAAATATACTTACATCGTTAAATTGTGATCGTTTTAAAAAGGGCATTGTAAATTGTGGAAAAAAAATTAGTTGATCCATACATTATGTCGAGATAAGCGAACATAAATCTATGGCTTTACTGATTTTTTTTCACGATTTCAGGGTTGGTACCGTAGTAAAAGTTGTTCATAATGATGAGTACAATGACCCCTTTTAAGGATTAAAACGATCAAAATTTAACGGTGTATATCATTTTTATTTATCATTTTAATAATAATTCTATTTATATTTAACCTTATTCTATCTTATTTTGTCTAATTTTTACAAATGTTTGTTTCATTTTATTAAATTTCATCAAAATTGGTCCATTTTTATGATAACTTCTTTTTTATAATTTTTATGATTGTATGACATGTGTAACTATAATTACTAATATTGACTAATAACTTGTATGTGTGGTGCAAACCGTTAATGTAAGTTGGTTATTAATACCTAAATAAAAAAAAAATTAAAAAAAAATTAGGTTACCAAAAGAGTAGCAGGTAATGGTGGATGGAGTAATGGTAAGTGGACAGCCTTGACTATGGCTATCTGTAATATCATTGGGTAGGGCATCCCAGTGGCAAAGCTGACGTGTATCATGTGCCTGTAATACTCTGGTTCTCATACATATCCAAACTGGGACGAACAACGCTACTAGGAGGCACAAATGGGTATAGTAGTAGAACTGCTCTAGGCGAAATCCTTCACAAAGAGCTGTACACTGCTGCGTGTGTGGAGCTGCACTTAGCTTAGTTGGAGGGATGAAAACCCATAAGCTAACGCTAAAAAGAGTTTTTAAATGAATTGCAGACAAAATTGAATAAAAATAATTAAAACCATTTCACCAAATATTTAAACCCAATACCTACTTAAAAAAACATAGCAACGGATATGGCTTGACCACAAAAGCAAACCATACAAGTTTCATACAAATCCCAACCTTATTAAAAGAGCTATAAGGTCCAATGAAACCGTAAAATTTCCATTTGCATAGCAATTCAGGCGGAATTTCTGGAAACGTGCCAAAACACAATTATGGTAATTAAATACAGCATGCATGTAATTCGCTTTAAAATGCGATTGCTTAAAAAGCGACAGAAATGCTATGGAAAGTGTGGGAATTTGTCGTTCTAGGTATGTCATTATTAGGCCACATAAATGCTACTAAATATACAGGCTTTTTTTTTGTGGATGGGAAATCATCAAATGACCCCTCCCGCTCTGGGTGGAGCGGAAGGGAGTGTCAGACTCTTACTGGCTAAAACCCACCCGTGTTCCTTCCTTAGCCCTTTCTGTTCCAGGGCAGCGGTAACCCTTTTGGACGATCCCGCCGCCCTGCCAGGCTTCGGCCCTATCGGGCCCCGTCCTAAATATACAGGCCTGCAGCTATAATTTGTCCCCACTTCAGGACAAAGGATTTTCACGTACGGAGGAGGAATTTAAAGTAGTCAATATTTATCTTTTTACTAAGTTTGGGTTGGCGATATCTGAAGGCCAATTCTCGTAATTCAAAACGTTCAAAATCTAGTCGCAGTCTCATCTCGGCGACAAACAAGTGTCCAAAAACTTGTCAAAATGTAGAGAAATTAGAGATATTTTTGACAGATTGAGACTGAGATCAGACTGTGAACGTTCTTAAAATTACGAGAATTGCCCTTCAGTTCTTGGTTCAAAAATAATCACCTCATAGTTATAGTGGTTGTAAACCTTACGCTATTCATCATTTCTTTCGTTACACTATTCCTCGAAAGGGTATGCAGAGATATATCAGAACTTCCATATTACTCCAGTTACTAATGCTATAAGTCCCA
This sequence comes from Apamea crenata, assembly GCA_949629185.1. NCBI lineage: Eukaryota > Metazoa > Arthropoda > Insecta > Lepidoptera > Noctuidae > Apamea > Apamea crenata. The sequence continues at coordinate 4,173,143 of OX451380.1, read as the reverse complement.
TATTCTTGTTTGGAACTTGATTCAAGACTTAACTTTTTGGAAGACCCTGTTTCCTGGTTAACGGTCACTGTGTTCACGCGTCGAATGCGTGAGCATATATGCGTTACCGGCGGCTGGCACCGGCACTACTCGATCCGACGGTTTCCAAGGCACTCGCGTCATTCAACTCAACATCTCACTGTACTGTTGCTTATTCCCTCCTGACTGCCGACCCTGAATGTGATATGTTTGCTGATGAATGGCGTGCTTGTCTGATGTTTTGTGAGAGACGATATGCGAGGGTGTCCACCGTTACATGTTAGTTTATGATGTATTTAATTTATTTAGCCATTTACTTAAACAAATATTAGTGATTGTATCCACGAATTGTATACCTTTGAATCTGAATTTAATTTTTGTATTGTATGTGATTTGAATGCTTATTTTATTCTAATTTTATAATTCTATGTGTAATGGCGTGAAGGTGTTAATGCCAGTAAAAGACGATGATAACCACGAAAAACAGTTTAATGCAGCACACAACAACAATAATATGGTCTTTACAGTTTCACATAAGATTTTGGCGGGAGCGAACGAGAGCCGTGGACGGTGCGAATGCGTTACGTGCGCTCGACGGGACGGGCGCGCGACTGACTCGGAACGCGGGAGCGACGCCGTCGGTGGCGTGTGGGCAGCGCGCATGCGCGGCGCTCGGCCGATGTTTAGCTAGCCTTGCGCTCGCGCGCCGAACTGTGTTTGAACCCGAAAATGCGTGTTATAGTCTCCCCCTCTAACCCTAACGAACGTCCTCGCGTTTGGGTTAGCTTCTACGAGGTCTCCCCCTCTTACGTTTCTCCTGTACTGGAGCTTGGATGCAACCAACGAAAGGAGTCAGTACAGAAGCATGGTACTTACCCAGTACCGTACCGTCGCTGAGGCGCTCGAGGGTGTACGTCGTGGGACTGACCACAGCCCGGATCTTGTATGGCCCGTCACGGCGAGGGATAAACTTTGACGTTTGCCCTCTGCCGGTGTCGTTAGCCCCTTGGGTTTTCAATAGTACCAGATCACCAACCTTGTACTCTGGAGCTGGTCGACGATGTTCATCGGTGTACTTTTTATGTGCCACCTGGGCACTCTCATAGACGTCGCGAGCGTCTAAGAGTACCGACGAAATCTTCTTCAGGAAATTTGTGATGTCACCGACATGATTATCGTTCTCGATTATGGTGCGCATCTCCGACATGACATCTGCTGGCGCGCGCATGTCTCGCGCGAAGTTCAGATAAGCAGGTGAGTAACCAGTTCCTGACGTGACTGCCGAGTTCATAGCGAAGCGGACTGCTGACAAGTGGATATCCCACGTATCATGGTCTTTACCTACCAGAATCGCCAGCTGCGGCTTGAGGTCCCGGTTCTTACGTTCCACCGGGTTCGCCTCGGGGTGGTAAAATGAGGTAAGAGATTGCGTAATCCCCATCGCGTGGCAGGTTTGTTGCATTACTTCGCTTATAAATTGGACACCGTTGTCACTAACAAGGCGCCTGGGGACCCCGAACCGTAAGTATACCTCTGATACAAGTACCTTTGCGCATTCCTCACTGGTAGCTGAAGTAAGGGCGAAAAGCTCCACCCAGCGCGTGCAGGTGTCCTCGACTATCAGGATCCATTTGTGTCCTTTCGCTGTTTCAGGTAGGGGGCCGAACAGGTCCACGGCTAATACCTCAAACCGGCGTGTAGAAGCGGGTGTCTGCAACAACCCAGACGGCTTCCTAGTGTCTGCCTTGTAACGCTGGCAAGGTACACAATTTTTGACGTACTGCGTAACGTAGGAACGCATTCCCGGCCAGTAGTACTTACCGACTAAGCGTTGCAGCGTACGTTCCGCGCCCATGTGACCAGCGGTGGGTGCATCATGGTATTCGGCCAATACTTTGGCGCGTTCCTGTTCTGGGACTACCAAACTGGCGTCGTCGTGCTCCTCGTTCTCTGGGCAATATCTATACAACACACCTTCGGCGAGCACATACCCTTTGTTTGACCATGCCCTCCCCCTAGAGGGTTCGTCGGATTCCAGGGCCTCGACGATCTTACTTACCTCTGGGTCCTTCATTTGGTTTTCGCGCATATCCCTCAGACTGCGAGAGGGCACGTCGACCACAGCGCAGCACAGGTCACAATCTGCGTCTTCGGCGCATGCCGGACGCGACAGAGTGTCGGCTATAACATTGGCCTTACCTGGTGTGTATTCTATTTTCAGGTTATACTCCTGAAGGGTCAGGGCCCACCTTGCTAGGCGACCACTCGGAGACTTCATACTCATCAGCCACCTAAGCGGCTGATGGTCTGACTTGATTACGACTTCAGCGCCATCTATGTACCCCCTGAACTTGGAGACTGCCCAGACGACGGCTAGAGCCTCCCTCTCCGTCGTGCTGTAGTTCTTCTCAGCGGCGGTCAAGAGTCGACTGGCGTATTCTATTGGCCGCTCGTCGGTCCCCTCCCCCTGGAGGAGAACCGCCCCGAGAGCATACCCACTGCTATCAGTTCTGAGGACGAAGGGTAACGTCGCATCAGCCTGACGCAGAATCGGCGCCGATACTAGCAGTTGCTTAATCTTATCGAAAGCTGCCTGCTGCTCCGGGCCCCACTTCCATATACTTACCTTTTTCAGCAGCGTTGTCAACGGTTTGGCGACCTCTGCGTAGTCAGGGACAAAGCGCCTGAACCAGCTGGAGGTTTGCAGGAAACATTTCAGATGTTTTATGTTCCGAGGCGTCGGCATGCCCGCGATTGCCGCGGTCTTCCCTGGATCGACGTGAATACCACCTGGTAAGATAATGTGCCCTAAGAACTTTACCGATTCCCTCGCGAAATGACTCTTCTCACGGTTTACTCGCAAGTTGAACAAGGCGAGTCGATCGAACACGAGGGTGAGGTCGGCGAGGTGCTTCTCGAAGGTTACATCGGACATTATCAACAAGTCGTCTAAATATGCTAGAAGAGTAGTACCTGGCAAGTTCGACTTGAATCTGTCAATCAGCCTCTGGAACGTAGCTCCTGAGTTGCGCAAACCCATTGGCATGCGTTTAAATCTATAAGTGCCGAGCGGTGTCGTGAATGCTGTCTTGTCCCTATCATTAGGGTCGACGTTCACTTGAAAATAGCCAGCTCGGAGATCAAGGGTAGTCATGTATTTAGCGGTTTTTGCGTCGTGAAGAATGTCCTCAATCCTTGGGAGAGGGTACCGGTCAGGCTCGGTGACAGCGTTGAGCTTGCGGTAGTCAATACACAGTCTGAAACTGCCATCCTTCTTCTTGACAAGCACGACATTCGATGCCCACGGTGACTCGCATTCCTCAATGACGTCAGAGTTGACCAGTTTGTGCAGCTCCTTCTCGAGTGCCTCTCTCTTAGGCGGCGACAATCTAAACGGAGGAGAAGCCAAAGGTTCCTGTGTCTCGCTTACCTTTATCTTATGGACGGCGAAGTCTGTAGGAGGTCCCGCCGTAGCGAACTGAGCGACTCTGTCTCGCAAGAACTCTTCGAGTGCGGCCCTGTGCTCCGGTGGCAAGCTCGTACCTTCATCTTGGCGCAGTGATACATCGCAGACCTCTGCTTGTGTCACGGCCGCGCTGTTCAATACATAAGATTGCAAAAACGGGAACCGGTCTCCTGGACTATCTGCAAAATGCCACGACTCCTGGGCTATGTCTAGAACAATAGCCGCGTTAGCAATAAAATCACGACCTAAAAGTGTTCTGGTGTCATCACCCGGAAATACCATAAACTCGGTGTCGACTCTTCGACTACCTAGGGTGACAGGTACCGCAGCGATCTTTACCATTTTCCTATGACACGAGCCATCGGCGAGCCCGATATAACGCTCCGTTTCTCGGAATTGGACGCCGTTATTCACTAACAATGAATACAACAATGGGCTAGCAACACTGTGCGTAGCCCCTGTATCGACTATCGCTACCCCTTCCTTACCTACTACGCTTATTGTTATTAAAGGATGTGACGTCGTTGTCGCGAAGAAGTCACCTTTTACGACGTTAAAATCGGACGGTTTGGTGGGCGCGGGTTTAATCGAACAAGTTACACACTTTGACTTCACCACCCCAGGCTGGCCGCATCCATAACAACGTATTGGGTTGGCATCCTTATCGCTAGTACCAACTTTATTAGCTTTATTGTCATTGTCGACTTTATTTGCCCTACGACATTCGTTAGCCGCGTGACCAAACGCTTTACAAAACGAACATCTAATGCGATTACGTTTCGAGTTCTCATTAGAGTTAGAGGTGAGTTTGGAACCGGTGGTTGCGCTCGGACTCGTAGTACCGCGGTCGGGAGCGGTAGGTACATTCGGGTTATTCGCGGAAACGATCGAGTTTTTTAATTCCGTTATCGAATCTTCCACGAGTCTCGCTCTCTCTAACAAATTATCAATATCGCTAATGGTGTCTCGCGACAAACGTTTCCGTATTCGACGATGTAGTAAGCCGTACACAATATCCACTATCATCACATTTGGCACAACATAGGGTAATTGAACTAATAATGATCGTACCTTTGATATAAAAACTTCAGCGCGTTCACACTCACTCTGTTCGCGCGTGAATACCTCGCGCAGTATCCTGTACGCGGGCTTTTGCACGCCGTAGGCAGCGCGCAGGCGCGCGAGCGCGTCCGGCCACGAGCCGACGCAGGCCCGCGCGCCGCGCCACCATACCGCCGCGTCGCCGCTCAGCAACATGGAGAGGCCGCGTAGCGCGTGCTCGTCGGTCACGTCGGCGCACTCCTTGTATACCTCCACTGCATCGATGAACACCTCCAGTACCTCGGTGTCGCGTGACTGTCCGTCAAACCTCGCGGTGCACTTTGAAAAGTTACCGCCGGAGATCGCGGGCGCGTTCGCCGTGGGCGATGCCGCCGGTGTCGACGCGACTGGATTCCACTGGTTGCCTTGATTTAGAGACCGTAGGGTTTCCACTAGCGTGCGGTTGGTCTCCGCCTGCATCCTGGCGAACGACTCCATCATGGTGGACAGTAGCCGTTCGGTGCTGAGCGCGGCGGCGGGTGCGCCGGTGTGGGCCCCGCCGAGCGTGTGGTCGAGGGCGGCGCCCCCCTGGGCGCGCAGCTCCTCGGCCGCGTCTGTTGAGTCGCGTGCATGGGTGATAGCACTGGTAGCGGCGCCGGCATAGGCGCGCGTCTCCACCACTGAGTCACAGTCCGCGTCGGAGTAACCGTCGCTTCCTTGTTCGTCCGCCTTACGGTCGATTGCTGCTCGGGCAGCCCGCGTCGTTCGTGGCATGATAATAATGTCTCTGGTCACTGAATTGTTATTTAATCACACTTCACTGGGTTCGTTTTGCCGCTGTTAAAACTTTAACATGGCCGCGAGTTGGGCGTCACTGTAATGGCGTGAAGGTGTTAATGCCAGTAAAAGACGATGATAACCACGAAAAACAGTTTAATGCAGCACACAACAACAATAATATGGTCTTTACAGTTTCACATAAGATTTTGGCGGGAGCGAACGAGAGCCGTGGACGGTGCGAATGCGTTACGTGCGCTCGACGGGACGGGCGCGCGACTGACTCGGAACGCGGGAGCGACGCCGTCGGTGGCGTGTGGGCAGCGCGCATGCGCGGCGCTCGGCCGATGTTTAGCTAGCCTTGCGCTCGCGCGCCGAACTGTGTTGTAACCCGAAAATGCGTGTTATATATGTTAATTAATGTAATTGGACCTGTGCCGTTTTAATTAACTATAAATAAATAAATAAATTATAGTATTTTTTTTAGTCTACAGTCCACTTATTTATTTAACTCCCTGAGCCATGAACTGGCACCATAAATCTAGATTCCAGGCAGACACACCACTGCCGAATAGGTGATCGAACCCAGAACCTCCAGCTTACAGATATCCTTGCAAACCACTAGACGACGAGATAGAGATATGTACGAGTATATGTATTGTATATCTACTCGAAAAATAAATCCATTATAAAATTTTTGGATTTCCTGAATCGCACATTAAACGTAAACATCGGTGTGAACATGAGACCACACTAAATACATGTCCCAAAAAGACAAAATTGGCAATATCCGTACCCCGCAGTCATGCCGGATACTCAAGTGTAAAAGGAAACGTAATAGCCTTATTAAACCGCTGGGTTTCAGCCAAAATCTGGTTGAAACTTTGGTTAAGTTGGGTTTCTGGATAAAAAGGGATTTTCACTTATTGCGAAAGTTTCAACTTAATCCGTAAGAAAGTTAGGAGTCCATTTTCATTAAATCGTTGGTAATTAGTGAAGTACTAAGTAGTTTTTAATTCTAGGCTAGATTTATGCCTAGGCCAGAACTGGGTGTTACCTAGTTATGCAATTGCATGAATGTGTTGGAAACTTTCCCTTGACTAGGAATTTTGTATCACTTATGTACAGACGCCAGCACATCAAGTTACTACAATCTGTCAAATTTCTTTAATAGATTTTCAACTTTATCGCTCAAGCATTAAGGTTCAAGGTTGATTGGATAATTTTGACAGTTTCGGGTAGCTTGACCTGCTGGCGTCTGTACATGCAGAATTGCTGAATTGGGCAGAGCAATGGCGGCCCAGTTTTAACGGCCCCGACGGTTACAAAAAACCGGCCAAGTGCGAGTTGGACTCGCGCACGAAGGGTTCCGTATCATTATCTATAAAAATTACGTCTGTTCTACGGGACCTTAAATATTTATTTTATTTTGTTTTTAGTATTTGTTGTTAGAGCGGCAACCGAAATACATAATTTGTGAAAATTTCAACTGTCTAGCTATCGCGGTTCTTGAGATACAAGCTGGTGACAGACAGACGGACAGACGGACGGACAGACAGTGAAGTCTTAGTAATAGGGTTCCGCTTTTACCCTTTGGGTACGTAACCCTAAAAAGTAACGCGCCTGACTGGATTCGAACTCACGATCACAATTCTTATGTAGGTCGTGAGTTCGAATCCAGTCAGGCGCGTTACTTTTTGTAATTCAGTTCATCACCACTGCTCTCAAAACGGTGAAGAAAAACATCGTGAGGGAACCGGTATTTCCTAGAACAAAGAGTTCGAAAACATATGACATCTACCAAACCGCATTGGCCCCGCGTGGTGGTTTACAGCGCACTCCCTCTTATCGAGAGGATGCTTGTGTCTGACCACATTATATTTTTGACGTGACAACGTCTAATAAATCGATGAAACCTTGTATACCCTGATGTCGTTCAGATGGTAGAACAAGTCAGCCGGTATATTAATTTAACGTTATTCCTTCTAAAATTTTGTCCTAACCAATTATTTACTATTTTAGTTATTCATGCTTTTGGTTTTGGTGGTTTATTTCCTACACACTATTTATCAAAGTATAATAGCAAAGGACGTATATAGTACTTCTGGTGCTCTGCCAAGCTGTTTAGTAGCTTAAATCGCTTTAAATCATACATGAGTGCTTTAAGCCGCGTGCCTTGTTTTGTATGGTCTTGTTATGGAGAATTAAATGATCTAGACACACATTCGACAGCAAAATTAAGTTTTATATACAGCTCCCATACAAAACTTTAGAGATAATAATAATAATAATATCCCTGGACATTTCACACAGCACCATTTGTCCCAAGCTAAGCAACCTAATGCTTGTGTTATGGTAACAAGATGGCTGATAAACTACTTTTAGACAATTTTTTTTTTTGTAATTACATACATATTATAGATAGAAAAACACCCAGACTCGGAACAAATACATGTAGGTATAGATATCGTCATTTTAATCACATGCGCTGATATCCAGCTAGACCACCCAGAAGTAGCGCCACAGTTGCTCGGACTGGCGCAATATAGCCGCCACGCGCTTGGAAGGTTAAGTCAAGACTTTCGGAAGACCACTATAATAAAATCATCATCTGCCTAGCCTTTTCCCAACTATGTTGGGGTCGGCTTCCAGTCTAACCGGATGCAGCTGAATACCAGTGTTTTACATGAAGCGACTGCCTATCTGACCTCCACAACCCAGTTACTGGGTAATACGATACCCCTTGGTAAGACTGGTTGTCAGACTTTCGGGCTACTGACTACCTGTAACGACTGTCAAAGATCCACGAAAGACAGCCGGGACCAACGGCTTAACGTGCTTTCCGAGGCACGGAGGGGTCTTGGTATGTGAAAATGGTCACCCATCCACGGACCAACCGCGGCAAGCGTAGCTTAACCTGATCGAGCGACCCGTGCGGCTGTTATTACTTAGCCACAAGCGCCTCTATAATAAAAAATTGATATATAAAAATTTCGTGGCGAGGGAATCGTGACTGTGCATCTACATATACATCACCACATGCAAACTACGTATCATACTGACGTCATGCAAAATCCTGCATCGCGCAAGCAAAGTTTACCGCGCGACTGAATGCAACTTTCCGACATCAATCATCGGGCACCGTTGCTCATCAGAGGAGCAATTCTCTTAATTTTAAGAACTTTCACAGTCTGATCTCAGTCACAATCAGTCAAAAATACCTCTAAATTCCCTACATTTTCACAAGTTTTTGACATTTTTCGCCAAGAAGAGAATGCGGCTAGATTTTAAACGTTTTAATTTAGGTACTAGGAATCGGCCTTCCGAAAATACCCGGTCTGGTCGGAAGATCCTCCCTTTTCTATGGAGGATGAATGAACTTTACACCCTGTTCCTCACAACTCTATATGACCATAAACAGGTAATGGATTGTCCGGACCATGAGGTAAAGGGCCAGTTTCTTGAACAAAAATGATAGCAAATTTAATGTGACAAATTGTCAAACGCGCGTAAACTGCTGCGATTGGTTGAATGATTTATCAACAGCCAATCTCATCACTTGACTTGCGTTTGTTAATAATAATTTTTACTCATATATATTTTTGTTTCAGAAACTGGTCGCATGGCTGTATCATGTGTCGCCCGTCCGCGTTTTTACTTCATTAGCGTTCGTTCTGATTTTTTTTGCTGGGCTACGAAAGATTCTAGCGTGATAGCCTTCCTCAAGAATGCAAAAAAACTACTACTATAAAATGCAAAAATACTTTTTCAAATCCGACTGGTAATTCCAGAGATTAGCGCGTTCAAACAAACAAACTCTTCAGCTATATTATTAGTAGAGAAGATAGATGGACAGATAAACTTTGCGAGTAGTCTGAAGTCTGAAAGTCTGCTAGTCTAACTTTAGATAGCTCAGTAATTAGTTTTGGAGGTCAGATGGCAGTCGCTCCACGTAAAATACACTCCGTATTCCGCTGCATCCGGTTAGACTGGAAGCCGAACCCAACATAGTTGTGCAGATTTTGGTTCTAGGTAAATTATTGTTATTAGGTTAAATCTAGTTAGACTGGAAGCCGACCCGAGTCTAATTAAGAAAAGGTTAAGTGGATGAAACAGATTGGTACCAGTTTTAATGTTATTAGCAGATAGAAAAAATCATAGTAATGCCAGCATATTACTGTCCCACTGCAGGGCAAAGCCTGCATGAGTATTGATCACCATATCATCGTCATTGTTTGTGGTACTGTTCCACAAACAATAGGACACTTAATATCGTGTCCTGCGTGTCCTGTCAGCTGCACGTTACAGGAACTGATGGCCGCTGGTGATGGCGCCAAACAAGTGCCTGAATTCTGGGCAGAGTCCAATAAGATTGCTATCGACACGCCCAGAGGAAGACCACGCTTGCTCAAGACGGATTCAGACTTATATTGAATAATTGTTTTAACATGAAATATATCACCCCACCGCATCGCATCGCGTCGCCCGCTCGCGGTATTACCTACTTCATTTTCGCTTAGCATTTTTTCTGATTTTTTTATCTTTGCTCAGCTCCTAAGGGTAGTAGAGTGATTTTAAATAGCCTATTGGGCTATCGAATGCAAAAAAGTATCAATTAAATTTTTGGAGTGGAGTAGTTTTTTTCTCATAATTAATTGTTTTTGGTAACAAGTCAGAAAATTTCAAAAAAATCGAAGAACCGACACAGCTCGGTAACCATCCAGTTTTGTACCCTAGTTAACTGGACTAAATTTGTTGCTAATAACCTCTAGTACAACGCCTTTCAAGGAATGCGTCGAGTTTCCCTGTCACCCTGTAGATACATACTTAGATATAGATAAGTCCACGTTCACATATCTACTCGCACAGATTATGACCAATCTCACAGAAAAAAATAGAGGAATACATTTATATTTGACGGCGCAGCGAGTGGTGCCATCTAGTTTTGTTACGATAACTTCGTACAAGGAACCACCGAAGAGGTCGGATAAGAGTGACACTGGCTGGTGATAGTCACTCTATCAGAGCGTCGCGTCGATGGTTGCGTGGCGGCTGTCTTCTGATGACAGAGATGATGTCAGGGGAGCAGCTGTTGTACCAAGTCCACGATGAAATGAAGGCAAATTTGCGTAATTAAAAACGTTCAAAATCTAGTCGCAATCTCATCTCAGCGACAATCAATATCAAATTTGCAAGGAAATTAGAGGTATTTTTGACAGATTGAGACTGAGATCAGACTGTGGACGTTCTTAAAATTACGAGAATTACCTCTCTGCTATATTCTATATTACAATCCTGATGATATATAAGCTGCTGAACCACTAATACGATGACACCCTAATAATAGCGTAACATACTATCAATCTCAATCTGAATAATTTTGAATCATATTGCTAATCCATTGCTTCATATTTTCGGAAAAATTTGTCTGCTCAACAACATAAATATATATTATACATAAATACCTATATATATGCATAATAAAAAAAAAAATTATACCTATAAATTTCGAAAAGACTGGTTGACACTTCCCATGACCCAAGGGCTGGCTTCTACCTTGGCCAGAGGCTAAGCATTGCCATACTACGTGGCAATGCCGCCAGTGTCTTGGGTACATTACCAGTCGACAGCGATGCGGATGAATTTTTCGACGCTATATTTTAGTTTGTAAATAGTTTTAGTTAATTTAGGATATATTTTTGTTATTTTAGTGTTACCTTAGGGTAATAAAGATATTATGAGGTCAAAAAAAAAAAAAAATATATATATATATACATGTATATATAAAAATATATTGTATAATTTTGTTATCTTTTTACTTTGATTTTGAACAAATTATATATATTTATACATGTTTTTTTTCTTATCATTTGCCACACGTACTGCTATTAATGTTCTTAGCGATTAGCGAGCTCTTTTTTTTTCTTAAACTTCTATGCCTACTTGTGGACAGCGTAGTGGGTTACTTTATCACCAAATTGCTATTTTGTTAAACTAGTTGTAAGTCCTTATAATGTAACTGTTTGCCGTTCCGCTCAATAAAAAATAAAATAAATAACGCAATGAATATTATTGAACTGTCAAAATGAAAGCTATTCCTACTTTTAGTGGGTTACGCAATTACCCCACAGGTTATCCTGCGTCGTTATATTTATTCAATTCGTTCCTTAAAAAAAAACTACAATAGTATTCTTTTGATTACGTCGGCCACACAGTAAATCAGAAAAAGGGTTGGCATGCCAACCTATTTTTTCAGAAATGGAGCGCAAAAACCCTTTTACGTCAATCCAGACTCGAACCCAGGAGTGGTTCACGCTAAATTGCGGACAAAAACAGAAAAGGTTTGAATGTATGGCTATAGAATTAGCGATTATTCCTAGTGTTTATAGCGATAACGTTCCGTCGTCTTTTCCAAATATTTTGTATGAGAAAAACATATTAACTTTAATCATTATTAATAATGAACACCTAAAACACCTTTTCGAACGTATTATGCTAGTAACCTAAATTTTTTGAAGTCGGTAAAAACTCAAAATCAAAAGTAAAAAAAAACAAATTAAAACTGGGCTTAGAATCAGTACTTTTTGAACGTTAAACGGAAGTAATGATACTTGATTATGATATTGTATAAATTAACCAAAAGTGCGTCTTGTCCGAATAAACTAAGAACATAAATATTCTAATATTTATTAGTTTATTAAGTCTCAAAAATTAGCGTAACATAAAATTAACGTAACATAAGTGAAAAAAAAATACTAGTAGGTAGTCCCTCCATAAAAACGCTACCGCTCATAAAAAGATTGTAGGCTTGTCTCGTGGCTCCATCCTATGCGGATTTCGATGCGGTGCTGCGGAGCCGTCATCGACCCAAGTGTGTTTGAACGAGCCAGTCGACTCGCGCTAGTAGTTACATCAACTTGCCAGTCATTTTTGACGCTTGAAATAAGTGTTATTGAGTATTGTAGATATTATACAGTATTGATGATAACTAAAAGAAACATTTATTCTTATGTAGATATAATACAATTATCTATATAACATTAAAGTGTTATGATTAAGTACCTACCTTACGTTGTTTCCCATACAATAGAATAAAAATTAGGTAATGTTTTCGATATCATGTTATGAATTATGTAGAAGTAAAATACAAAGTTATTAATCAGGAGGCCCTTGTACAATAACCAACTAACATCTTGATCTGGTTTTTAAAGCCCGTTTTTTCCCTCAAACCTAGCCAGATATCGCACAAGACAGGGTTTGCGTTATATCTGGCCATGTTGACCCTGCAACATGGTCATTATAATCACATTTTCATAATTACATATCAACACTTCTTAATACTCACTTATTTCATTTCATTTCTTTATCGTATTTCCAAAAATGCATATATTGTTAAGCTTGTTAAAATTCAAGAAATGTAAGGCATTTTATTGTATAACAAGAAATACCATCATCATTTTCCTGCCCTTATCCCATGTTACTTGGGGTCGGCACAACACGTTTTCTACTTCCATTCTCCCCTGTCAACCGTCACGCTATCATTCACTCCCTTCTCTTTCATATCATTCCTCACACAATCCATCCATCTTTTCTTCGGCCTTCCTCTCCCTCTCCATCCATCAACATGTATATTCATCACTCTTTTAGTCACATGCGTTTCGTCTCTTCTCATCACATGCCCATACCAAGCTAAACGATTTCCTTTCAACTTTTCTGTCACTGGCGCCACTTTCAAACTTCCTCTTATATACTCATTTCTTACTTTATCCATTCTCGTCACTCCACACATGCATCTCAACATTCTCATCTCCGCTGCATGCAATCTTCTTTCATCCGTCTTCTTCACGGTCCAGCATTCAGACCCATACAGTACGACAGGCCTTATCACAGACTTATAAATTTTCCCCTTTAACTTGAGGGGCATCCGTGGGTCGCAAGTTGTTCCTAAATACCATCACAATAATTCTTGTTACTTCGAGAAAGGCAAATCTTACCTCCAACCTTACCTCAGATCAGTAAATGTACCAAACATCTTACGAGCTACACGGCTAGTGATTAGACTTAAGCAAAATTATTCATAATTATCTAACTACACTGTAAAACAGATTAAACTAGTTTATGCTTGGCTATTAAAATATGCTAAATTTGAACCTTAAGTACAAAACCGGAAGAAAAATCAGTTCAGTGTAACCCTGAGCCTACTGAAGTAACCTCAATATCTGCTCAAAAGATCACGCTTGACAAATCCTTCTTTCTTGTGGACTTCTCTTTTTGACCGTCGACAGAATTTTCAAATTGTCAACTCGCTTCTACAGGAAAGTTAACAAGCCAGTAACCAGGCAAGTAAACTCGCCCGTTCAAATGCGCCACACCGACAAAGATAGTTAAACGGACTCGCTCCAAAAATAATACCAATCGATTCTCAGATAATATACTAAGCCTCCTCAGTGATTTACGAAGTACTATGTAGACAGTCAAAGTCAAAGTCAAAGTCAAAGTTCGATTCACTTTGAAATAAGGGCTTAGATCGCATATCTATTACTTTGTTTAATACAATATTTATGACTATTATGACGTAGTGGACTTTCTTGACCAAAAAAAAATCGTCTAATACTAATCTCTGCTATCAAGGTGATTTGTCGTGTTTTATTTCACACGTTAAGGTTTTTTTTAATAATAGTACCCAATATCGTGGAATTTGGTTTTCACAAACCAACAAATCGTTTATGTAGGTTATTTTATTTTTATGTTGAAAACGTGGAATGATTGATCAATGTAACGACGAGCATAAAATATTAAAAGAACATTTTAAGTATAAAAAAGTTGGCTCTCCTTTGTTACGGCGCTTTCTTGCTAGAGCTTCAACTGAAGTCGGATAGATGGCGCTAGCGGTTTCGCTTTCACGAGAATTCTTGCAGAGATATTATTATAATACTGTATTATCAGTATTATAATAATATCACTTATAAAGAAGTGCTGAAAGGCAATTTTCCCATTACATTAAAGAGGAAAATAATGAACTCATGCCTCTTACCCTCCATGACATATGCATGTCAAACATGGAAGTTTACTCATAAAACAAAAAACAAGATAAAAACAAGTCAAAGAAGTATGGAAAGGAGCATGCTGAAGATAAACAAATTGAAGAAAATACCTCATAGTATAATCCGTAAAAAGACAGATATTATTGATGCCTTAAGTTACGCACAGAAATTAAAAATGCGATGGGCGGGCCATGTAGCCAGAATGGCTGACGATAGATGGACCATACGAACCACGGTGTGGCCAGGACCAGCAGGCTACAGAAAGAGAGGCAGGCCGCAAACACGATGGGCAGACGACATAATACACATAGCCGGCCGGGACTGGACAAGAGTGTAGCAAGCAACAGAGACACATGGCAATCTCTGGAGGAGGCCTTCACCTAAGAGGGGTTCTTGCACAAAATTAAGTTATCACACGGGTAGAAATTTATTGAATAATTTATAATTGAACTACTTATGCTAATTCATTATTAATTAAAAAAAATATTTGATTTGATTTGATCTGAATTAACTTTAATGGATGCAATAAGATGTTTATAATTTTTGAGTAGTTTAATTTATTTTCAATTTAATTTTCAATTTTATTTTCAAATTTTTTTTTTTTTTTTTTTCTTTTCAATGTTTATATTTCTATTTAAGTACCCATTATTTTAAATTCATTGGCAAGAAATAAAAGGCTTTTTTATTTTATTTATTTATTTATTATTATCAGTAACAATATATTATTATTATTAATATAAAGCTTTAAGTACGTCATTCAAATTTGATTCTTCATAAAAACACTTACAAAACCAAGGAATTCGTTGATAAACGGTACAAACCTTAAAAAGAAACGCGATCATGTGGTCGTTGGCATACATTCTATACTAACGTATGTCTCTGTTTTCTCACTTCGTTAATTATATACAAAATAACTAATAAATATATGTGTAACTAAAATTTAAAAACTTGGTAGAAAAACATTGTGAATTTACCTCTAATTTCTACGCATTTGGGATTTTTACAGACACCAGCACATCAAGCTACTACAGACTGACAAATTTCTTTGATAGATTTTCAACTTTATACCTAAAGCATTAAGGTTCAAGGTTGATTGGGGAAATTTGACAGTTTCAGGTAGCTTGATTTGCTGGCGTCTGTACTTGTTGGGGTTTATTCATAAACGATGATTAAAGCTACGTAACGTTTAAACGTCAAAAATGTATGGTTAAACAGTCGCTAATCACTGCTTAACTTTAAGCAACGTTTATGAATAAAGGGGAATATGCTAATAGTAGCAAAGCATAGCCAGTCTACCATATTCCCACTGCTGCTGCACAGTCCTACTTTCTGTGAGAGGAAGAGGGCCAGGTTTGTAGATGTCACATGTCTTCGAGTTTTCGGTTCGAGAACATGCCAGTTTCCTCACGTTTACCTTAACCGTTTTGAGAGCAGTGGTGATGAAATAAATTACAAAAAGTAGAGCACCTGCTTGGGTTCGATCTCACGACCTATAATTCCTAAGCCGGTGCCGATAACACTGGACCACCAGTACTCTGGTAGGTAATAAGGTAGCTTCCACAAACAGTCAATCGATTCTGTAAAAATCTCACCGCGAAAAGTTAGGTGAAGTAAGCTTAGAGTGACGGCGGGATCGTCCGAAAGGGTTACCGCTGCCCTGGAACAGAAAAGGCTAAGGAAGGAACACGGGTGGGTTTTAGTCAGTGAGAGTCTGACACTCCCTTCCTTCACTCCCTTTCTTCCTTCCACCCAGAGCGGGAGGGGTCATTTGATGATTTCCCAACCGCAAAAAAAAAAAAGTGAGCTTAGAGTGAGCTGTCAATAGTGTCAACCCCATTAGTTGGAATGACAGCTCACTCCACGCTCACTTCACCAAAGTTTTCACGGTGAGATGGTTACAGAATCGCACTGCAGACGATGTCTTTGATAAAAAGATCTACCATTGTCATGCCGGGTCTGCCTTGCTAACAAAACATATAATCTTTTCCACGCGTCCACAAAAGTTACGCACACTGGTCGTATCTAAATATAGTATGAGATCAAAGGGCTCGCTCTTGTGTGAGTGACCTTATAAAGGCCTGTCAGTCTAAGGTTTCAGGACTTATTTTTACTTGTGGTTTTGCTTGAATTATATTATTTTCCAGTAACCACGAGCTGCTCCGAGTTATTACAATATCAAATCAAAATTTTCGTTTTAAGTTAGTGTGTAGTTAGAAGCTAGGTGCGCGGTTCCAATATGTCGTTTCCTATGTTGAAAGCTGGCAAGAAACTCCACGGTTCCTCTTTAAAAGAATATTGGGTGTAACGTTGTTGCGAACTCGCTCAGTGAACATGAGATAAGATCTATTCTGTCGGCAACCAAATTGAGTGTGTGTTGATTAGATGGGAGCATCTTTTTGACGGTGATCAACCATCCATCTGCCGATTCTCGTCATTAATTCAATCTATCGTATGCTGCACTAGTTGACGTCATCACGTCAACGCCGGCTGTCGCTGAAAACCAGCGCTGGGGCTCTGTCTCGTATAGGGTCTTAGTATTACGCTGAGCAATGACCGTTTTACGTGGATGTGACGCATGTTTTCCCCCAACTTGTTATTTTTTTGTGTTTGTGTTCGTTTTATCCGTCATTTTTGCCGCAAATAAATGTATTTTCTCCTCCTTCTTTTTACTTCTATTACTATTCTTGCAAATCTTGGTACACTTTGACCGACACGGAAAGATTCTACCATTAATTATCCTTGTCCCTAAAATCTTTTCCAATTACGAAATAAAACTTAATAAAAGAATATGATTGAAAAACTTTTGAAGGAAGTTTTATTAAAATTGTACATCTGCAAAGTTGCCCGGTGCTGTATTACTTTCCTTCTATTCACAAAATTATAATGATTGCACTAACTTTTAACTTTTCTGTTGGTTTTGACGGAGAAAGAAAATCGTGTAGTGTAATTTATTTTATCTATGGTTGCTTTTAACTTTCATACCATCAAGCGTAACTGCTGAAAAACTACAACGATAACTCATCTCTTCCCTCGCTCTCACTCACTCGTCTTTTCCCAACTATGTTGGGGTCAGCTTCCAGTCTAACCAAATGCAGCTGTCCAGTTACTAGATAATACGCTACCCCCTTGGTAAGACTGGTTGTCAGACTTTCGGGCTACTGGTGACCCGTAACTACTGTCAAAGATCCACGAATGACAGCCGGGACCAACGGCTTAACGTGATTTCCGAGCCACGGATGGGTCTTGGGATGTGAAGATGGTCACCCATCCACGGACAAACCGCGGCAAGTGCAGCTTAACCTGATCGATTAAGCTGCACTTGCCGCTTTTTTATTTAGTTACCTATTATTAATATTGGTTTCCCATTTTTTTTACTGACAAGAAAACTAGCACAACACAAGTCACCCTGTGGTTATGGTTATCGAAAATACCTCCCTCTCTCTCTTTATAATCGCTTTATATTTAATTTGGGGTCGGTTCTCCTGGTCATTCTTCGCCAGATGTTTCGGTTCTGGGTCGTCATGTCATTCACTTGTTCTTTCCTTTATTGAAAAAACCGTTGAGGATAATTTTAGCAGAATAGCCAGTTAGTATTGGCCAACATCTTTAAGCAAATCTGCCTGCTCAAAATTATGGGCATCAATCATAATTATATATGCTAAGAATGGTGATGATGTTCTCCATAATAGGTTCTTCCTAATTACAATCGTAATTTCGAGATATGATTCAGCAGTGGATGTTTTTAAACAGACATAAAAGTGATGGTGATCACTGATACCTGAAGATCAATTACCGTAATTAAGAACGTTCAAAATCTAGGTACTCGCACTCTCATCTCAGCGACAATCAATGTCAGAAACTTGTCAAAAATGTAGGGGAATTAGAACAATTTTAGACAGATTCAGACTGAGATTGTGAACGTTCTTAAAATTACGAGAATTGCCCCTCAGATAAATGACTTTTGATTTTGATTTTTTGATAAAAATCAAAATCTAAAGTCATTTATTTAAATTAGGCTGAGAATCAGCACTTTTTGAACGTCAAAATTATATAAGACAGTCCCCCAAAAACGCCCGCCCTTCACCACTTCCTAGTGCTATCGCTGGGAAGAAGAAGTAGCGCAACAAAATCCCCAGCAGCACAGCTGTCTGTTCAATTTAAAAAAAAATCTTGATTGTATATCTCTAACATAGGTTCCGCAATCACTTATCAAATGCATAGAACGGCCACCGCCTTTTCAAGGTTACCAGAGTGAACGAAAACGACCGTTTCTAATTTCAAACATGACCGAATCCATTCAGTTGATTTTCAAAACCCATCCGCTTTTGAACGAGTGAGTGAACTTATATTTCCTTGGGGTATCGGTTACGAGGGAACTCAATTTGTTGTAATATCTTCGCTTTATGGAATTATCGAAGTTTCTTTTAGAAGATATGCTACCGGAAGAAATACTTTGTTCCCTGTTATCTGTGAATGTCTTTTTCTGGAGAGAATTAAAGGCGTTTTTCGACATGAACCACCCTTTGTGATATTTTTTAGCACATGTGAAAGATCACAGGAGTTCTCTCGAAGCGTTTGGTTAAACCGTTCCGTTCAGTAAAGGTACGTGCCCAATGCATGACAAAACTCTTTACCTTCAAATCTTAACATTTTGATTGTTTCTCCACGAATTTTAAGTCAGGGTAGCAAGACAGGAGCCTCCTTGAGCGACGTATCTATAGAGCCACTATAAGTAAAGCGCACCCTGGGCAATCAGCAAGTTTTCACGCTGATTGGCTAATCCTTTCACCACGATAGCTTAGACACGCTAGGAATGTACACTAACAGAGAATCTGTGACTAACGATACTTAAGTAGATTCAGGACACCCTGTGCAGTCAGCTTTCCTTTTTACCTTACTGACCACAGCATAAGCTAAACTCATTGATACGACCATTATCTGACCAAGATTATGTCTGTAAAAGAGACTGTGACCTCTGAGTTTGTTTCGGCCTTTCTTCTCAGACTAGTCTGATAGGAAACGCCGACCTCATCTAGTTTTAAAATATGATTGACGTGTAAAAGTGTTTGTATAAACCTACTTACAAAATAAAATAATTTATCATTTATGGACATCGTGGTAAACTTGAAAGTCAAAGTGTGTCGGTATCAAGTGAAACGGACATAAGTTGGACGATGTAACTCCAACCTGGTACCCCACTGTAACCTCGACGGAAAGGCAGTAGGGTGAGAATGTGGAGCTATGTTGTCAACTATGCTCTACCTCCTATCCTGCCTTCTGTGTGGCTCGTTTTGACACGAGATTCTCATACCTATCCTGAAACGAAGATCGACGTAATATCCTGAGATAGTTCCTTGAACAAATACGTTTAGAAAGTAGTCATTTAAATGCAAGAGACGGCTCGTGTTTCTACCATGTTTCCTGTACCTACTACCTGGTATAAATATATTGTGTACCTATATTTTGAATTAAAGTTTTACGGATATATTGTTATCTGAAACTGAAATAGGGCTTTACAAAGAGATTGGAAGTTGTTTTTTTGGTGTTTCGTTACAATGGATTGATAGTGATTGCTGCTATCTGTTCGCGAATAAATTCGCCAATTTAATGGTTGCGTGCCTACATTTTTGTGCGAATAAGAGCATTTATTTGTTGTTATTAGTTTATGTTTTATGTTGGCACATATTATAATTATAGATACACTTTGATTTATATAATTGGTTCTTCAGACGTGTAAATTAAATAAAATGATTTTTCTCTAATGATCCCTAACAATAACCGGTCATTGTGGCATTCAGCGGATTTTCCCGACCTTCACTAAGTCATCGGATCTCCTTGGAGCTTCTACCTACACTGCAGCGCAACTTCCGTTGCTCGGAATAATATGTATATTCCACATGATTTTCCGAGAAAACTGTTATTTTGCAGAAAATATTCAAAACGAACCGTTTTGAGAGCAGCAGTGATAAAATAATTTACACAAAGTAAAGCACCTGCCTGGGTATAAACCCACGACCTACTACAACTCGAAGTCGCGGCCGTTACTGGGCCACAAGTGCTCTAACACAGGTGAAGGAAAACATCGTGAGGAAACCGGCATGTCCTAGAACCAGAAATTCGAAGATATTTGGCGTCTACCAACCCGCACTGCTCTCAAAACGGTGAAGGAAAACATCGTGAGGAAACCGGCATGTCCTAGAACTAGAAATTCGAAGATATTTGGCGTCTACCAACCCACACTGCTCTCAAAACGGTGAAGGAAAACATCGTGAGGAAACCGGCATGTCCTAGAACCAAAAATTCGCAGTCGTGTACCTACCAACCCGCATTGAGCCCGTGTGGTGGATTACAGCCCATTCCCTCTCGAAGAGAGGAAGCCTGTGTCCCAGCAGTGGGAACATTAAAGGCTGATTATAATTATGTATTCAAACAAACGGAAGATTTATTATCAAATTATTCTAAGAAACATTTGAAAAAAGGATCATTTGCTGCGAATATTTTTGAGTTTTAAAATTATGTTTGATTTATATATTTTCGACGTTGTGTTTCAGAGGTCATGGGTTCGTTGTTCTGGAGACAAACACATCTATTTGTCATACATTACTAGGTAGTTACCTCGTACATGTTTGTTCCAAATCTGGATGTTTGTGCACTGTGGTAACTCAACTGTCCTATAAATATAAGTTAGCAAAATTGGTATTAATAACAGTTTTTGACAATACAAGGTAAAAAAAAAAACTTTGATTTTAAAAATCAAATACTCTATGCTTTATTTTACCAAAGAAATTATAAAAAACCCACAGCAGTGATTTCTTTTTGAATAAAAATAATATATTTTTCTACCTATATACGAATGATATGCCATCTTTTACTAGAACAAAAAAATAAACAGAAAATAAACACAGGAGACGCACGTAAAGAATAAGGAAATGTTACGTGCCTTTAAAAGAAGAAGGTAAAAGAAATGAGAACAGGAAATGAATGTTGTAGAAGAAAAGTAAAAACGTTGTTCAACGACTCATTCTGTGATTTATTCATTCTGTTTCCGTTCCAGCAATATTTTAAGTACGGTAATAAAGCAGGACGTATGGAGTTTAATTAAAAATTAAAACTACATTCATTTTAATAAATTACTTCTTAAAATGAAAGTTGAGCAGTCATAACAGAACTTTACAATGCAATTTTTATGTCTCGGGAAGCCCGTGAATCTGACAACTGCTTGCGCTGCGCTGTGGAGGTCAGATAGGCAGTCGCTCCATGTAAATACTGGTATTCAGCTACATCCGGTTAGACTAGAAGGTGACTCCAACACAGTTGGGAAAAGGTTTGGCAGATGCAATTTTATATCAGTGATTTTGATTTTTTTTTCTCAAAAATTAGTATATTTTGATTATAAGTAAGCAAGCACTGCTAATAAGAAGTCAGTAAGTACACTATACTTTTCTTATCAGCATAAAAAGTCAGACTTTCTGGCTTCTGACTACCCATAACTACTGTCGAAGATCTACGAATTACAGCCAAAGCCAACGGCTTAATGTGCTTTCCAAGGCACAGCGGCAGTCTCGTTATGAAATGGATTGTCACCTATCCACACACCACCCTCCAAGAATTCGTATACCTTGGTCGATGGACCAGTGCGGCTCGGCTCATTTTACAACACAACATTTTAAAGAGAAACTTTCACACGAAATCAAACAAATAATCAAGAACCTACATCAACTTTAAATTCGCCTCACGTACTCTGAAAATACGAACAGTAGAACAAATTGACGGGATTTGCATATTGCCCCGATATAGCCCCGTTCGCGTGAACGCTTCAACTTTCAACCCGTTTTTTGCCCTTTTTTACCCTATTATAGGGTACCAAGTGCAATATTGATCGTGATATTATCGCTTTACATGCAACGCTGCAGTTTTTCATTACGTTTTCTGTAATTAAGTGTATGGTAATTGTAGGTTTTTGTAACAGCTTGACCTAAAACTGTGAAGGAAATTATTACCTGACTGTGACTGGATTTTCACTTAGGTACTTGTTTATGTTGCAGAAACTATATTCCGTAT
Source organism: Apamea crenata (assembly GCA_949629185.1). Lineage (NCBI taxonomy): Eukaryota > Metazoa > Arthropoda > Insecta > Lepidoptera > Noctuidae > Apamea > Apamea crenata. The sequence continues at coordinate 4,150,736 of OX451380.1, read as the reverse complement.
ATTAGCGTTTGTAGGGATTTAGTGCGGGCTTGCTCGACTTATTTTGGACTCAAAAGGAGCTCTTATGGTAAGATTCATAGATAGAACCATGACTTGTCTTTGCTCTGTAAAGTTAACGTGTCAAACTTTTTTTTATCAACGGTTATTGTTCCACAGCCGGGCAAAGGTCTCCGGCCAATCTCTCTTACAATAAATTCGTATAAAACGTTTGCTTACATTCGTTTATGCGAATATAAACATTAATGTCTTACGAATAAAGTTTATATTTGTATGAAACCCTAACATTACTAAGCAATTCATTATTATTTTACTATTTCAACCAATAACTGCTGCTAGTTTTATGTAATTCTGAAAATGGATATTCATTTAGTTTTGATACAATCATCATGTGAATAGTTCTTATCATCACGAGGAATTCCAACTTTAATTATGGCATTTAGAGAGATAATCACAATAAAAAAGTGTGTACAATTTAATTTTAATTAAAAAAGATTGTTAAGGAAAAACGACCTAATTTAACCGGTCTTGGTTATCCAAAAGGGTCCTAATTGTTAATTAAAGAGCATTGTCTTAAGCCTTGTCTAAAGAGGATTCTCTCGTTCAAAGGAAAAGCTTAGCTTTGTTAGAAATTATATTTTTGGTAAGTCTTTGTAAAAGAGTTCATCGAAAGAAATATCACAAGGTCCATTTCTGCCGCCAAGCAGCCTGGCTGTGTTATTTTCTAAAAATCACTTCGAAATTCGAACGGTGTCTCGTGAATCTGCGATGATATACTTTTTAAAAACAAAAGAGTTCGTTTTCGAATTGTGTGCGCTCACTTGAGTGAGGTGGCTTTAGGATGGCTGCCAGTAACATTACAATTTATTTATTTATCCTCACAAGCACTTATGATATTTCAATTTTGTATCCAAGACCATCAATCTATCGGTAAATTCCTTAGTGTCGCTGGTATCTGGAGGATGACCCATTTTCCGTCTAGTTATTAGGTTAAAATTAAACTAGTTTTTTTGCATGAAACACAAACTCCCGTTGATTGCAATCCTATAATAAATTAGCCTGTTGTCAAATCCGGTTTCCGAATCAATCGTTTATCCATTCTCTAATATCAAGTTGTTTGATTACCTGCTGTTATTTCGACCAAGCTTTTGAACAGCTTTTATGATATTTCGCAAATAACATCACGCTCGTAGTTCCCAAAGGAGAACACAGAGGGGTATATAGCATACACATTTCGTCATTTATGTTTTTAGATCCATGTAAAGTTCGACCTCGTAATTTCTTTACCGCCCTAAGGTTGAATGTCGCTTGCACGTCGTAAAACGTTGATTTCTATTTTTGCTTTATGACCAATCTGACAGATAGATAGTTTTGTCAAAAGTGGTAAAGCACAAAGCGTGACAGATTGCGAGCTATCACGGTTATCTCTTCTACCGAGTCTTTTCCCAACTCAAAAATTTCAACTAAACCAATTACAGGCACTTTTGAACTGTCAAGGGTCGGTCAGTCGAAAAGATGAAGCTAGTTGAGATCAGCTTCTAGTCCTACCATATGCAGCTGAATACGAGTATTTTACATGGAGCCACTGATCAACCGGCTACAAATTACTTCAATCACCTACTAAACTACTACAGTATAGGCCATAAAAAATTACCCACCATACGAGCCACAATATTCATACTCCAATCCACGTAAAAATTCATTCCTCGTATCCACTGACATATTGTAATATCATAAGGAAGTCATTACAGACCTCTTTAGATCCTCCACAGCCTCTTAGGAGATCCCTCTCGTCATTCATGAGACGTTGAGTAGTCAACATGTATAATTTTAGCATAATTATTTTCTTTCGAGTGATCGCCTTTTTTGGCTGAGTCGTGATAACTTGGTGGCTTCTGAGAGAGTTAAGGTCGTTTCAAGGACCTATTTTTGGAGTGTTCACAAAAAGACGGTCACTTTTTTTGTATTTTCGAAAAAGTTGGCGTATACAATGTTTGTAAAGATTATAAAATTGAAGAAGCTGACAATGACATGGTTTGGTAATTTCTAAATAAGTAGGTACTGGTCGTTTTTACCAACGGTGGAATGAGGACCCATTTCTGGAGTACTCTAAATCTGTTTAAGTAGATTTATATATAGATAAGTATATGTTTCATGTATATGAATGTTGTATTTATTTCATAATTTTACTATGTAAATGTCCACAGACTACCTGCAGTAATGTAAAATATCGTTTTATATAATTATAAATAAAATATCGCTTTTCGCGTTGAGACCGCCGATGGCATCGCTCTACGTACAATTTTCATATTCAAGTCTGTAATTTGTATGATATACATAATAAAGAATAGATATAGTATTCTTTTTCAAAGTTAAGTACGAAGATAATCGAAAACATTGGTTTACGTTGAACCAAATAAGTCGTAAGATAATCTGTCTTGGTTTTAAAAGATTACCGCAGCTAGAGCATTTCGGGGGTATCTACGTGTTTCTTGCATCGGAATCTAAGTCACGACCTGGCACTCGCACACAAGTCCATTCCTTACCCACTGAACAATTACAATGCTACTTAACTTTTGGACAATAGGAAGGATGTTTCGAAGCTCAACCCCGTCCCAACAAAGGGTTGGCGTTTGTATGCAAACAAAGTCGTGGACAAGAGCTACATAAAATATTTCACTTCTGTACTAAAGTAGAATATGTTCCAGAGTCCGCCATATTGGATTTGTTGTGACCTCACGTATCCTTTGACGATGTCCGGACGTTGTAAAGGACACCTCATTTATTTTTATGTAGAAATAAGCAGAAAATTTCAAGATTGAGAGAAAATTGCTAAAAAGTTCTGGTTGAAACATGACTTTTTGGACATTTTGCTTAGTCTCTGGATAAGCACTACCTCAACATCAATAACTTGCACTTATCCCCATTTATTCGTGGTCGGCGCAGCATGTCTTCATCTTCCCTATATCTCTATTAGTCGTCATCTCAGTAGTCAACTCTTTCTAGCCATATCATCGTTCACATAGTCCATCGTTTCTTTAATCTTCCTCTACTCTTAAAGCCATCCACATTCATACTTTAAACTTTCCTCACGGCATATTCCTTATTCCTTCGCATCACATGCCCAATTGCCCATACCATGACGATTTTTACCACATAACTTTCAGCTATTAGATAAATTAACAAAGATTTGATGGCAAAAATTTGATGATTTGACGGCACGGTTGGCGCAGTGGTTAAGCGATTGACTGCTGCGCTGCGTGTCGCGGGTTCGATTCCCACACGGAACAAATATTTGTATGACCTACAATTAGTTGTTCCGGGTCTGGCTTTTTGTGTATGTGAGTTTATATGTCTGTAAACGCACCCGTCGACACGACACAGGAGGAATTCTTAGTGTGGGGCAAACTTAAAAAAAAAAAAAGTCGAATGTGTACCTATGTTGCCTTTTTTTTTATTTAATAATATTATTTTTAATTGTAATGTGCGTTTTGTTTGTGCGGAATAAACAATTTTTCTTTCTATTTTTCTTAAAGAGAAGAACTTGTGTGAAATTACCTGGCGAATAAGTTAACAGAACATATCCGGGAGTGAGCTGCTTTATCCATATTATAGGCTGACGGTGAAAGCTTTAAAGTATTTTAAAGCCTTTCATCATCAATTTGTTTGCATAGAAACTTCAACCCTCTGTTTGATCCGCTCAGGGGTGGTGTTTACATAAGCCCTTGTAGTGCACTTCTATAACATTGCAGAAACACAATCTCCTCATGTTTCTATCTCTTGCAGTTTAGGTGGTGCTTTTGGAAGTGAAGTTATAAAATCACACGAGGTTCACATTCATATCGCCAGATCTATTCTGTAAAATTCTCACCGTGAAAACTTAGCTGAAGTAAGCTGTCAATATTATTATGTTTAGCTAAATATATTTGACGGCACGGTTGGCGCAGTGGTTAGCGATTGACTGCTGCGCTGCGTGTCGCGAGTTCGATTCCCGCACGGAACAAATATTTGTATTGCCTACAGGTAGTTGTTCCGGGTCTGGCTGTTTGTGTATGTGAGTTTAAATGTTTGTGAACGCACCCACGATACAGGAGTAATTCCTAGGCAACGTTATTAAAAAAAAAAAAAATAGTCTCAAACCCTAGCATCAGGTGGAGTAACAGGTGACTTCTTTAGGGTTCACGATGAGATGTTCATAGAATGGACCGACTGCTGTCGGCTTACCGGTCGATATATTTCTAACTAGGCCTAGTGATTGCCCATACCATGACGATTTTTACCACATAACTTTCAGCTATTAGATAAATTAACAAATGTCAAATGTGTGTCGTCTTTTTTTTATTGTAGTGTGTGTTTTACCTGTAAAAGAAAAAAAAATAGGTAAGTACAATTTTAACATCATATACAGGGCCAAATTTAATTAGCTAGCGAAACAGACGTGATTGGTCGGTATCTTAACAGGATAAAACGAAGAAAAATATGATTTTTTTTATTTTTTTATTTCGACCCATTCTCTCTAACCGAGAGGCGGCCTGTGTCCCAACAGTGGAAACTTTAGGCTGATTATACTGTATTTATCTGAAACTTTTACGCAAACACATTTCATGCATGTATGCACTTTTGATAGTAATATTTTTTATTCAGGATCGTCAATTAAAATGCACTTTGAGAATCCATCGCTACAAAGCGGATTAATTAATATATTTAGCTAAACATAATAATATCAATGTTCATAATCTCAGATAATTTAAATCATATCGCCACTAAATCATTATCTACTTTAGTGAAATGTATTCAAAGTGACCATTTGTAACAAAAAGGCGGTAATAAGCTTTTGGTTGCAATGGAGTTTTAAAATTGTAACGTATGACATTCAATTCGTTCTTCTTGAAAATTATCTCAAATACTTAATTCAAATATAAACATCACTTCGAAATTCGAACGGTGTCTCGTTGTGAATCTGCGATTATTTACTTTAAAAACAAATGAGTTCGTTTTCGAATTGTGTGCGCTCACTTGAGTGAGGTGAGCAGTGTACTTTACAGAATAGTGCTACAGTTTTTCTGTAGCTATGCGAACCCTATCCTCTCTGTAACAAATCTGCTTACAGTAGGATAACAGAAGGGATCGGATTTGTATTCCCAAGAGTCTCTATACAATTTGTTTACGATAGGATAGTTGTTGCCTTGTTTTGCTTACTTGTCTGAACAATATTTTAAATTTATTGCTGGTGCATTTTCGTGCTGAAAATGTGAGATGGTTGGGAAATTTTCTGTCTGGGTGATAATAGGATGTTGAATAATGTGCACAGAAGTCAAGATATCAAAAAGTACCTGTAAAGTAGGTGTTATGTATATAATTAGTTTTAATTATTATAGACTCGGTAGCACTATGGCACGAATTGCGCCACTAGATGCAACGAAGGTGGCCAGGCGAGGTTGGAAAATTTGTCTTAGCGCAAAATCTTGAGATTGAAACAATGAAGAGATTTTCACCTCAAAGCCTACAACAAATAATGCCTATTTTCGATTTTGTGACCAACATAAATTTAGTGACGGAACCAGAGGGGCATTTCTCGTAATTATAATAACGTTCACAGTGTGATCTTAGGGCCGATCCATACCGGAACGGCAGCGGCCGGCAGCGGCACGGCGAGCACTTTCAGTGTTACATAATTTAAACTTTATCTTCATAATTAAATGACCAGTATCGTTTGAAAAAGTCGCGGCCGCGCGCGTATACCCGTGGCCGCTCGCGGCGACCCGACCATCATGGTGCATTCTTGCGTTCCTGCCGCCCGCTGCCGACTTATGCCGTTCCGGTGTGAATCTGCCCTTAGTCTCAATATGTCAAAAATACCTCTAGTTTTCCCTTGATTTTTGACAATTTTTTGGACATTGATTCTCGCTGAGATAGATTTCGACTAGATTTTGAACGTTTTTAATTACGGGAATTGGTCCTTCAGTTAGAACACGATCTTTAAAAGCGAATCTTGCGATAATGAGGAAATTAAAACGAAATAAAGTTACTTCTAAGATTTTTGTCAAGCTAAATGAAATCTTTAAAATCTATCATAATCCCTGCCAGATTTCTTAAGCAACAACTCACCAGAGAAAACCATTGTTATTTCATGGCTTTTGTACGCTCCAATTCCACAGTTTATCTTCTAAAATTCTGAAATTTTCCCTTTAACCCAAGAGGGTAACAAAATTGTACAAATATTTTGTTAAATTTTAAGCTTGCTGAGCAACCGAAAGAGACGAAATTCAAGATTATCTTGTCAATGTATTAGGCTTTCGTTTCTTTATTTATTTGCACCTTATCTTTTCTCTTTGTTTAAATTTTGGCACGTTTATTAAACAAGAAAATGTAAAGTCTAAATTTTGAAATTTTTGAATTTGTATTTAATCTAAGACACTGAGGCCCGCTTAGACCACAAATAACTAAATATATTTAACGCTAAACGAACTTAAATCATCGCACTATTATATACAAGTATATAATAAAAAAATTAAAAAAAGGGTAGGCTCATTGGGCATCAAAAAATTCATCCGCATCGCTGTCAATGGGATAAGTGTCCAAAAGGCTGGCAGCATTACCACGTTAGGTGGTAATGCTTATTCTTTGGGCTAAAAATAGCCAGCCCTCTGGTCACGTGAAGGGTCAACCGATCGCTTGGCGATGTCCCAAAATATTCGTACTACATATTTAATTCAATAAGAAGTTAACAAAGACGAAATAATGTTTTAAATACATTTAGCGCTAAGCGTATTTATGATATCATTCTGTCTGTGTCATCCATCTCTTCATTTGATATTAGGTCCATATCCTATCAATTAAATTCACAATAAGCAAAGAACCTGACTACAACAAGCTGACAAAAGTAAAATCAAAAGAAATGAAAAAATGAGAAAGTACATTTCCTTAACACGCTTACAATAAGACAACGAAGGAGATAGATGTAGCAATTTGTGGAGCTTATGAGTCGAGAGTGAGGGTGTGGGGCAAGCTATGGGAGAGAGCGGGCAAAGAGATTTTTTTCCAACCATTACTTTCGACTGTCAAAACCGGTGAAATTTCTTGAAAACGCGTAAAATGCAGTTTCAAAAAAATAATAATTGGACAACTTAAAAATGTAAAGAAAGAAATGTAAGTCAAACCTTAGACCCTTGTGTAAGTCTCGCATTTCTTTATATTTATACATATTCCACTTCACCTGTAGAGAGACTATGTCCAGCTATGGACAATCTATTTTAGCTAGCCTAAAAGCCTGTTTAAGGGTGCACTAGATCACATCATCAGGCGGGAGGAGACGCCCGGGTGTCATCACTGCCAGGATCGCCCAGAGGACACGGTGGAGCATACAGTAGAGGTCTGTCCCGCATGAGCGGAGCCCCGCCGTGTCCTCGTAGAGGCGATCGGCAACGGCGGCGACCTCTCGCGCCCGGCCCTGGTTCAAGCCATGGTCCGGGGCGAGAGGGAGTGGGAGGCAGTCACCTCCTTCTGCAAAGCAGTCATGCTAGCGAAGGACGTGGCGGGAAGGCTGAGGGAGAATACCTTACGCCTCAGCCGCCGCGGGAGACGCTCCAGGCGTCGGGAGCCACGTGACGACTCCCGGCCACCGTAGGCGTGGGCCTGCGGGCGGAGAGTAATGGGTAGCTCACCGTCCAATCAGGACCAGGCCCGTGCCGAAAGGCGCGTTGTGTTCCACGCGCGCCTCAAAGAGATGTCAGCAGATGACGGGGCCCGATAGGGCCGAAGCTTGCCAGGGTAGCGGGATCGTCCGAAAGGGTTACCGCTGCCCTGGAACAGAAAGGGCTAAGGAAGGAACACGGGTGAGTTTTAGTCAGTAAGAGTCTGACACTCCCTTCCGCTCCACCCAGAGCGGGAGGGGTCATTTGATAATTTCCCATCCACAAAAAAAAGGGTGCACTAGATAGTGCACCCTTAAACGGATGAATAAAAAAGTGGAAAGAAATGTGGACTGCATCGGCCAGCATTGTTTTACGATATATTCGGAAGCACGTGAAGATACCGGTTGTATTTTGAAGAAACCACTTCTAAAGTATCTAGTTTTTGGTCATCCAAAATTGCTATTATGTAGTAAGCAAGCGCTGTGATCTAGATACTCGTTTTCCACGAGTTCCCTTTGTGCACAACGAGACAATTATATGTACAGTAAATAATTCACCGCGCATTTCATAACTTGCACCAAACTTTATAAAAGAATTAGGGTGAAACAGAACATTACCTTCACAACGATCCTCCGTGTTCACAAATCGTCCCAATGAATTCGTTCCTACCCTTCTTTTTAATATATTTGCATATTTAACACGCAATCTTTTTCAATTGGTGCTTCTGCGTTTACACAATGGTCGGCGATGACGTATTTACATAATTTACCATCCAGGCTTTGAATGATCGCAGTTCTAAACATGTTTCGATGAATAGATCAATAAGTTAAGCTACTTGAGGGGCCGTGTCTCAGAAAAGTTTCTAAACAGCCCGTCCCAGTGGTCACAGAATATCTATTATGGTTTTTAAGGGATTTCAGTTCTTTTCTAACCTTAGAAGATTGCACGAGTACCTATAATGATGAAGTCAGTCTTTCTGCTGCATTACTGTAGTCAAAATACAAAAACAATTTGTAATTGATAGAATTAATTTAGTCTACGTTAATGCATGCATGAGGCCCTAGCGCAAACGCACGACGTAAATGTAACGTAAATTCAATACATTTTACATGTTTAAATACAACTATCCTGTAGAATTTTGATTTGAGACAAACACAATTCCGACCTCATCTAGTTATAAAATATTATTGACGTGTAAAAGTGTTTGTACAAACCTACTTACAAAATAAAATCATTTATCATTTTATCAATTAGTTAAGTCCTACCCAAGGATATGAATAAAGTTTTAAAAGTAAGTAAATATAAATTGTGAAATGATGTTTTACTCGGCGCGTTCGTGCTAGGCCCACAGCCATTTAATTTGTCAGTCGCGCATGGACTTGTTTGTCACCAGCCAATATTTCAAACAATAATTAGTTTTATCATACGATCTAAACTTTTCCTAAAAAATACGAAAAGCAAAGGATTTTTAGAAAGGTACAAACATAAAAATGTTCATTACAGTCTCAACCCATAAAATCCATGTCAAACTACTTCTAAACTCATTACATAACACTATCAGAGGCTCTCACACTGTACAAAGTTGGCAGTATCGGTTCTCAAACTGTGCGAGTATCTTATTAACATTGTTGAACCTGCAAAGTGGCAAGTTTCCTTGAAAAGGCAATATAATTTATACATTATGGCCTTCCGGAGGTTTAATTATTGAATTGGCATTTTATATTATGTATTGCGATATAAAAGTATACTTTAAAGAATACAGCAGCCATAATTTGAGTCATTGAAAATCAATCGAAGAATTCTCTTTTGACGTTAAGCTTTCACTGACTTGGTTCGTTTTGCGTTGAAAGTGACGAAAACAACAATACTATATGCAACCGTACCGAACCGACCATTTAGTTTCGGCGGCTCATTTTTCGCATATCCAAGTTCATCAAACTTATCAAGAATAGGTAACAACACAACAGCAGACCTCTTGCTTACCACTGTACAATATCTGTAATGTTATTCTCTAAACATCACTTCGAAATTCGAACGGTGTCTCGTTGTGAATCCGCGAAGATTTAGTTTAAAAACAAATGAGTTCGCTTTCGAATAGTGTGCGCTCACTTGAGTGAGGTTCAAAATGGACTTTACAGAAATAGCACTGGCATGCGAGGCTAGCAAACTGCTGATTTATGGAAACTGCCATAATGTGACAAAGTGTTAAAAGTGAAGGCGACGATATTATACTTAAGTTATTCACACCCGAGTTCAAATTGTGGCTCGCGTGTTTTATAGGGACATAAATCTCGGGTGCAGTGTTAAGCGCGCTCAAGATTTTATATGTTTATGGGCCGTTTACACTCGTTGCTCGACTGTGAAAAATATTGTGAATGATTTCGTATTAAAATCATTTTACTTGACATTTAACACGATGAACAACAATTTAACTTGGAGACGTACAATTTATTTCTGGAAGCCCATCCATTTTTAAACGGCTTAAATAATAACGAGTTTTTTTTTGTATTCAAGGCATTCATGATTTTAGATCGGCAAAAAATATCACAACAAGTAAAATGAGATTTGACATTACTCGAGACTCGTTCAGATATTTAGAAACCAGATGGCCTAGACAAGAGGAGCTTAAGTCTGACCCATGTTTTTGACTTTCCCATCATCAAAATAAATCAATCAATAACTAAACAGAGCGTTTTTCACTTCACAAGTCACTGCACCAGGTTTCGTCTCAAAATGTAACCTGCTTCAATACTCCCAAAGTATTGAAGCAGAATGTTTTGCATGTATAACGAACTCAAACAGAATAAATTACACGGAACAGAGCGGAAGACATGTTCCTTTACAAGTCAAACTTGGCAGTATGTCTTGTGCTGTCTTCAATATAAAAGAGGGTAGGTTCATAAATGTTGAGGGACACAATAGGCCTCGTATCTGGCTTTGTATTGAATTTGAGGACATCGTGTTAGAATTTCTTTGAGTTGGTAGTATTTTGTAGTCGCACTTCATCTACCAACCCGCACTGTGCCCGTGTAGTAGATTACGGCCCACTGCCTTTCACAGAGAGGAGGCCTGTGTAACCTGTGTCCCAGCAGTGCGAACATTATAGGCTGATTATGTGTCCACTTCGTTGGACAAGTTAAAAATAAATAAGTGAAATGAAATGTGAATAGGTTATCTCATAAATTCGCCTAAAATGTAACATATCGTATTCTCCGAAGGGGTAAACCAACATGTATAATAACACCTTTGATGACATAATGTAGACATAAATGAATGCCCGTTTTCACTAACACTAGGTTACACTTAAATGAATGCCAAAATATTCATTTTAGGCAGTCGTTCAGGTGTTTCTTAGTAAAAACCGGCATAAGCTTATAACTATATTATTGCAGTTCCTACTATCACAATCTTTCGCAATGCAGTATCAGCAAAAATCATGTAAAAGTAACCTACCAAAACTTACCACCGTAGTGTACATAGCAAAACAAGCACTATTTCAATCTTACAATCGAATATTAGTTCTATCACCGCTACTAGATGACGCTACCCGTCAAAGCTGACGATGTGACTTCCTTTTTTTAACATTCAACGTAAAAACCATAATAAAAAACCGTTCCGGGGATTGATTTCACAGTATACCATGACGAAGTGGCAGGAATAAAAAAATAGGGCTGTATTTGGAGCGCCTAGCCAGAATTTCTGGGAAAATGCACCGTGGCATGCAAATATGAGAGCATGTAGTAGTCGTTTTTTATTGAATATTTCGACGAATACTCATGTAGCTTATTGTTCTGTTCTATATGATTTTAATTGTAGGAGTAGAAGTTTTGATGAAACTGACGGGTATCGAAATGTAAGCGGTATCACAGGCAGACAAGAAAAGCGAGTTTGTTTTATATTATGTTTGTTTGGAGATTATAGAGTGTAAGCAGGCGTTAGTCATATGGTATGCTGTAGTACTGATACATAAAACTATAATTTCAGCAAATTATGATCTCCTACAATGTAAGTAATTTAACTGATAAGCCGGTTAAGCCGTTGCTCCCAACTGTCATTCGTGAATCTTTGACAGGCGTCACGGTTCGTCAGAATCCCAAAAGTTTGACAACCAGACTTACCAAGGGGCATCGTACCCAGTAACTAGGTGGTGGAGGTCAGATAGGCAGTCACTCCTTGTAAAATGCTGTTATTCAACTGCATCTGGTTAGACTGGAAGCAGACCTCAACATAGTTGGGAAAAGGCTAGGCAGATGATGAATGTAACTGATAAAGATTAATCCCGGCAATAAATTACACACAGAGTCAAAAATAAACACTATAAAACCATAAGCTTATGTTGATATATTCAACCATTACTTAAAGTGCAGAGATATTTAGGAGGGTGCATTCTGAACGTCGGCAATATCGTACAATTAACTGTCAAATAATAATGTTTCGCTGATTGGAAAAAAAAAACAATATTACTGAATGAAATCATGAAATACCGCTCCGTAGTGCAATATACTCACATTTAGTTATACCACCACAATAATCATTGGAGCTGGCACTCAGCGTGAGAGGTAGGGAGGTCAGAGCACAATGATAGCACAGTCGTTATGAGTGGGTTGAGTACCGAGATTGAAGAAACAAGGGAGATAAACTGAGGATTTTCTTTTCCTTAGAACACTTCGCAAGAGCTACGAGGGGCTAGTGGCTAAATAATAACAGCCGCAATGGTTGATCTTCAAAGTTAAGCAACACTAGTCGAGGTTGGTCCGTGGATGGGTGACCATCCATAAGATAACGAGACCCTCAATGCCTCGAAAACCACGTTAAGCTGTTGGCCTATGTGCCCGTTAGACACCGGCCATACCCTTCAAACCGAAACACAGCAACGCTGTTTGGCGGCAGAAATATTTGGTGGTAGTACTTACCCGGACGAGCTCCTTCACAAAGAGGTCTACTACTTACATAAGAAAACTGTTTAGATTGAAGAGACATTTTGTATTCCCCTGCCATATCTGTTTTTCATATCATCTGTGGTGCGATCGTACTTAAAGCGAACTGGCTATCATTTCCATAAATTGCGTTAAACGCCCTATTGGAAAGCCTTTTGATATTTATGAGCGGAAAGAAAGGTAATTGCAGTTACCCAAAAATAGTTTTTAATATAGGATTAACCTTGAATATCAGTCTGGACAGACTAGGTTAAAAGAACAATAAGATTTTTTTAAGTCTCGAGTCTAACTGTATGCAGATGAATACCAGTACTTTACCTAGAGCGACTGCCTATCTGACCTTCACAGCCCAGTTGTAAGGTAGCGCGATACCCTTGTTAAGACTGGACTAATTCTTTAATAGATTTCTGTCACTGCAATACATCTTAATGTGACCGGGTCAGCATGAGACTTAAAAGCATCTAAATATATATAACTCAAAGGTGATCTGAGGACTGACTGACTGACATAGTGATCTATCAACGCACAGCCCGAACCACTGGGCCGATCGGGCTGAAATTTGGCATACAGGTAGATGTTACGACGTAGGCATCCGCTAAGAAAGGATTTTGATCAATTCTACCCCCAAGGGGATAAAATAGGGGATGAAAGTTTGTATGAAACTTTGTCAAACTATACTTTTTAACGCGAGCGAAGCCGCGGGCAAAAGCTAGTTTTTAAATAAAAGTTATTATTATTAGAAAAGAGACTAACTGGCGCTGTAATATTAAGCATTGCCATTATGTTTCCAGATGCTGTCGGTATTGTATAACTTCGTCTCTTCCTCACACTAGAATCATGAATTAAAACGTCATAATACGTCACCAGCGACTTCAAATCGAGCTTCTTTTTAGTAAATGGTTAAAAGAGACCATTTTGAAATCGCGTAGCTCCATACTACGCGGGGTGGTAGTGCGTGCTACGCCGTAGCATGGTGCGTAGCGTAAGATACGCTCTACGAAGATGAACTATGCAAGCACATAATGTTTGTATATTTTTAAATAAGTTGTCATTGTGATTTTATTATTTTCATAGTTTTTTATAAATACAATTGAAGTGTTAAGTTATCACATTTAGTTATTGTGATTAAATAAGTTTGAACTCTTTACCACATTTAACAAGAGCTCATCAAATGGGATGAGAGCAGTAGAATAATTGAGAACTACAAAACAAGGACGAATTTGTTAAGCCACACCATGCCAGTAACAAGGGTATTGTCATCCCTCACTGTACTGTCGACCCTCGTCTACAACTATGGGCAGTGGGCACTGACTGATTACGTCGTGGGAGAGGTCAGGCAGATAGGGTAGTTTGTCGTAGTCAGTTGAAAGTAGTGTTTTTGGGTGGAAGGGATTCTTGTTAATACTTAAGAGTCGACCTGTGTGTGATTTTGAAGTTTGCTATTAGGGTAGTTTCCTGGGTAAAAAAAATATAATTATATTTAGTCCGTCAGCTAGATTATCGAAAATTAGTGGACACGTATTTTTTCTTTTGTCAATCAAGCAAAAAATGACAAAGATAAAGCCCGTCAAAATTTGGGAGAATTTTGGATCGTGACGTCACATGCTCGTCAAAGAGTCGCAAGCAAGTAACGTCACGCGTAACTTTAACGGGCGATATCTTCATCATTTTTTATATAATTGACAAAAGAAAAAATACGAGTACAATATTTTTTGATAATCTAACTGACGGAATAATTAGATTTTTTTAGGAAAATTGCCTATTGTACCTATTGGATCATTTGTTGCATTTCCTTCATCATTCTTTAGGCACTGGACCAGACGGTGTGACGACGCTTGGGGGAGGCCTGTGTCCAGTAATGGATGTCTTACGGCCGAAATGGTGATGATGATGATTCAATACATTAAACACACAGCAGCGTTGCTATGTTCCGGTTTAGACCGGAGGGCTGGTTATAGATGCCGCTGTAATTGCAGACACATGAGATAGTTCAGCTTTGTCTGTGGGATGGCAACGCTAGGCAAGGTTATACCATTTCTTTCCCTACATGTACCCTACCAACTATCTTTTAGGGATGTTGGGCTTTAACTCGTTGGAGGTGAGAAGAGGCCTTGATCAACTCACTGTAGCCTGTAAGACCTTACGGGGACGTATCGACCGCCCAGAGCTCCATTGTCTTTTCTGCCGATTAATTGTGCCCGACAAATACATACATCGGACACCGTCAGAGCCGCCGGCACAATCTGTTTGCGCAACTCCCATTGAAATACAGTTTTCAATGGGAGTTGCGCAAGCAGATTGTGTTGTGTGATGGCCAAAGCCGAATCCCCGGTCTGTCGTACTCTAAAGGTGCTGAATATCCTTCTGGCTGCCAACCCTGAATGTGATGTGTTTGCGGATGAATGGAAGTCCACTGTGCCATGTTAGTTTTAAGTTATATTATTGTCAACGTCATGTCTCTATGTTCATTAATGTAATTGGTGTTGCACCGTTTTAATTAACTATAAATAAATAAAACGCATCCATTATGCCTTTAATATTTCAGATGTCTGGTAGGTGGCGGGACAGTACCGCGCGGTGCGGTGGGACATATGGGGTAAATAGACACATATCTATTTACCCCGTCTTATCCCACTGCTGGGCAAATATCTCCCTTTCCCTCTTCCACACACGTCTGTCCACTGCCATTGCGGTCAAATCCTTTCGCTATGAGTCAAGTTCATCCATCTTCATCTTGACCCATCATAATTATCAAATAAGTATTCCATCAGATATTTAGAACCACTTCTGTCATATAACAATATTAGGTACTACACACACTATCACATCCAATGTGTACGTAACTCCTTAGACTATTATTCAATATATCAAACTCTAACTAATTCCTTCAAAGCCAATATTTCCCGTATAAACACGACGTTTGAATACGCCCAAGTGTCACTCACAGTGTGGTTGAAAACCGTTCTTCTTTTATTTTACCTGTCATAAAAAATTCGTGCTGAAAAATTGACTGAAACAAACTCGTTTATCTGTGTCGCGTCATAAACGCTGCAACTAGGCGGGCTTTTCTATGCATGCTGTATTTTTTGGCTTTTCATTTAATCGAATTAATGTCGTGATGGTAATAAAAGTCATTTAAATGTATCAATTTCGAATGGTGAAGAAAAATATATCTTGATGAAATCACAAGGTTTATTATTTTCTATCCATAGATCCGATGTTGCAAAGCAAGTTGAGGATTTTTACAGCCGTTTTTGAATGCAACAACAATCCCCACCACCATGACCCCTACACCCAAAAATCTACTAAAAACAATTCACAAGTCACACGCCAAATAAGTACAACATACCTTTCAACCTTAACAAACCGACATAAATCGGCAAACAATTGCTTTGTTCCCAATTCCCCGCGTCCACATTCATGCACACACATATCCCTTCATGCCTAAAATCTCGATAATTTTATAGACACACATCTCACACACACACACCCATATAACTCACAACACCGATAACCCCACTTGAGGGCGACGTAAAACCAAACACGGCACTTGATCACCTAGCTCGAACGTCAAAATGATGGCAAACGAAGTTACTGACATAATAAAGGTGAAGGTAGAAGGTCCAGTAAGGAGAGAGGGGCTCGTGGCAAAGTAAAAGCCGCACAAGACGAAGGTTGAAGAACATTTAATGCGGTCGGTCCGTGGATAAGTGACTATCCATTTCATACCGAGATGAGATCCCTGCGTTCCTCGGAAAGCACGCTAAGCCGCGTTATTTGCGACAGACGTTACGGGTCGTCAGAACCCCGAGAGTCTGACAACCAGTCTTACCAAGGGGTATCGTGTTATGCAGTTACTAGGTTGTGGAGGTTAGATAAGCAGTCGCTTCATGTAAAATACTGGTAGTCAGCTGCATCTGCTTAGACTGGATATCGTTCCCAACATAGTCGGAAAAAGCTAGTAAGTTGATGATTGTTGACAGTTGACTTTAGTATTCGATGTTAACCTTCTGTATTTCACTTAGCCATATTTTTTATTTGATTTGTGAGCGAGCTTTTAGCCAATTTATTTGCGTTAGATTTTAAAAGTTAGAGATTTTGGAGAACGTAAATATCAGTTTATTTATTTGTTGGTTTAAGTGTGAAAGGATATCAGAATGTTAGTGAGAGAGCTAAAGATTTTTCAGCTCAGTAAATATTATTTCGTGGAAAATTGTTTGTATCATACAAAGATATATTAAAACCTTAAAATATTATTTAAAAGTGATGTTTATTTTGTTTATATCGTTGTTGGCGGTAGTTTCGTCAAACAGTCTAATTACTGATAGAACCAACATTAAATGTATTTAATTAAAACCATTTTTTCATAATTAACACAATCATAATATAACATCACGCCTGTGTCATTAAGATTAGTAAAAATAATCATATTTTATAACATTTTTTAAATTTTCACTATCGCCTTTTTTAACAAAAAAAAACAACAAAGTAGTCTCAATTTGGATGTCTATATTTTTTTTTACTTCTAGTATTATTATAGGCTAGGTTATTATATTAATGCTCTTGAAATGAACTATACTACTGTTAAAATGCCCCCTGATAAAATTAATACATGCCATTCTTTTTTTCATCCTGTATAGCACTTTATTTGTGACACCTGTATAAAATGTCACCTTCCTCTAATTAATCAGTTTAATATTCTCGACAATAAGTTATTTAACAGTAATTAAGAGGAGCCCTCTCCCTTTGACATGCAAATGTCATTGAAATGTCTAAACCATATTATAAATCTGATTCAAAGTTTGTTTGATTGTGTTCCCACTGCTGGGACACAGGCCTCCTCTCTGTGAGAGGGAGTGGCCGTAATCCCGATGCTTCACTTACCTAATTTCCATAATTTCTTCTTACAGCTAGCTCTTCCCACCTCGTGTAGTGACGTCACCAAGCTTCAAACGATATTATAAACGTCCCTAACTTAATGCGACGAAACAACTGAAAACCCACGATTACCAAGTTTTGTGATGCGTGTGATGTAAGACTGGGTTTAGAAATGGCGTTTTAAAAAACTTCGCGTCGACTAACGCAGTACCTTTTTGCTAACTTAAGAAAAGTGGTCCTTGCCACCAATAGAAACACTGCTTTACCACAATGTCAGCTGGTTCTTTGCAGACAAAAAGACAGAGTTAATAATGAGTATTTTAACTTTACCTCAATATCAGCAACAACCACCTGGCACTTGGGCACCTATGGTCTGGCATGCCGCATACTTTACGAGTTTGGCTCGAAGCACACAAACCATAATTTTTGGGTCTACTCTGGCTAAGACATTCTCCTAGTCGACATTGCATTGATATAACACTTATCGCAGCTTTTATAAAATTACACTTTCCAACTAGATTTTCTTGGCTGTAAGCATTCAATTAAGTTTATACAAGAATAATACAGCTTCCAGTCACTTTCTTATTCAAAACACAAAGCCTTACTTAGGCACGTAATGACATGAAAAGCAATTCCACAACAAATAATCGCCCATCTGAACACGGCTTCATATTCAAAGCGGTGCTCAATAGGACTTTGAAAATACAATTCGGCTTATGTCGGCACTTTACTCAAGTTACTTTGTTTTTGAGTGAAAACAGAGATTTCTATAAGTCTGGTGTTTATTTTAAAGTTGGTACTGAGAGGTACCCGGTTCCTATATTTTCAAACGACCCACGAATCGTGAGTAATTCAAATGGTTACATGTTGGAGTGCCAATGGTCTTTACACGTTTCTGAATGATTGTTTGATAGGCTAAGTCTTGTCTGTAAATCACGAATAGTAGTATATATATATAGTAATAGAAATAAGAGCAGGAAAAATAAGACAGCGAGTATTAACGATCTTTAGTAATTACGAAATTATCATGTGGACTCACGTTAACTTTTAACTGTTAACTCAAGCTTAACGGGAATAGCTCATAGCCAGGTGAGGTTGGCAGCGTGGCTGACTGTCCTGACTAATGAAGTAATGAAGGACTGGCTCTTTAATCGACTTCAAAGTTAGACGTCACTGAACGATTTCTTTACATTTTATGTAAATAGTCTTATTTCGAAATTCACATTCATAGTAAATAGCTGTAGGTACCTAGTTCTTAACTTCCTCACGTTCTCAAGGTTATGTATACTAGATAGGCTCACTTGGGTGTCATTTAAAGTTTCTCCCTTACATTAACATAAAGGCGTACTGTTGAAGCGGTAAGCAGTCCCTGAATGACACTGGTGGGCGTTTCTTTACTCTGAAGTTGGAACAATGTCTTGAGAATTGTGTTAGTGTAATGGTATTTTAGTTAGGATTAAAGTTTAACAAGTCAAATTGTGGGTAGTTGACCTACAGAAGATCGCAGAGAAGACTTGGGCGAGACTGGCACAGACCAGGGAAGCATGTCACAAAAGCAAGGAGGCCTAGGGATGGAACAAGCCTGCCAATGATGATGATGAAGTCAAATCGTGTCCATTCAATTGGATTTCCTTCAGCAGTCGAGCCATTTTATAAAGTAATGACCAATATTGGACACTGGGGCACAGATTTATTATTACGCAATGAGAATGGCTGAATATGATCATAAATAAGTAACGATATTTAATTAAAGCTGTTCTGTTCGCGACTTATATTCAGGTTAATTGGGTTGCCTACACAGACTCAAAATACCTCAAAAAATATATGTTTCCAAATTCTAAAGCAATTCACGTAGTTCGGCGAAAACTAAAAAGCGTCATTTGATATCAACGAATCGCTAGCAATATTTTTTATTATAATACAAGCTGTCTCTCATTTATAGGACATACGTACACTGCCTAATTACACCTAAGTACATCAAAATCTTCCGAACTTAGACCCACATTTATCATTCCCCAAATCCTCTCCATCCTTTTGAAGACCTGAAGGTTTGAACGTAAGAAGTCCTATTATTAGACCCTTAATGGTGGGGGGTGTGGTCACAGTACTCAGTGTTGTTGATGCTATGTTGGTAGCATAACGGGCAGAACGAATATTTTTAAAAAAAAAAACGTTGCCCTACACTAGGAATTTCTCCTGTATCGTGGGTGCGTTTACAAACATTTAAACTCACATACACAAACAGCCAGACCCGGAACAACTACTTGTAGGCCACAAAAATATTTGTTCCGTTCGGGAATCGATCCCACGACACGCAGCGCAGCAATCAATCTCTTAACCACTGCGCCAACCGTGCCGTCATTGTCTATTACACTTTTATTATTTTTTCGGCTACGTAGAATGAGTAGCAGATAAGTTATTTGTACTGGGTTGTTGAATTACTCTGATTTAGAATTGTAGAAACACTCTCATTATAATTATGGGTTTTCCAAGCAATTTGTATATAGTATTCGTGATTTCGTGGAACTGCGAAGTTACTTAGCGAAATTATTTCATTACAAATTATTTTTTAAGCACGTGTGGCCTTGAAGTCCTGGTGGCTTACTATAATCTTACTTCAGTGTGGAAAAGAGATGAAGCTATACGTCCTGTATAGCTGTAGGTACCTGAAACTACACGTTTTCGCTCCCTCTCTAAGAAATGAACCTCTCTGAACACTCGGATCTCTAAGAAAACTCTTTTTAGACTAATTACTTTGTCTGCACGTAAAAAGGCCCTGAATATACAAAAGTTCACATGCTAAATACATCTCCAATTCCTAATAAGTGCCACTTGTAATTCTGCCCACACCACATAGACAGAAGATTACTCACTTTATCGGCAGTACAATATTCTTTATCTAGCGCCAACTTCAGCAACTTGCTAAGTAAGCCTAATTCTTATTGCTAAGGAACATCACGATAGAGATCATGGAAGAAGGTTGAAACTCAATGAGCTCAAAGCGGACTGACGTAGAAAGATGTTTTATATAAAAACAGAGATGATTTATTTTCCAGATGGAACGAGCGACAGTAACTGTGAGGCTCTCTTAACATGACAATGTAGTCAAGGAAACGTATTCTTTCAAACTGAAGTACGTTCTTAATATGATTCAAATAGAATTCAAATTCTAAAGAAAACGTCTCCTTGACTACGCTGCCTTTTTCACGGCCTCAACGTTTTCTTCCGCATCTGAGTCATCCATCAATGTCTAATAGCAATAAAATGAGTCTACATAATTTGCGCGTTATCAACATTTAATATTATGCCAAAATATCAATTCCTGTTATATTAGTTTGGGAATTATCTCTGTGACAGACCGACGGGCTAGTGAAGTTTGGAACAGTAAAAATATTAGCCGTAGCAGAGGCATGACGTGCATTTTGGTATCACCTCGTAAAGACTATACTATCGAGCCACTCTGCATTTTTTGTATAGTAGTCTATAACTTTTTTATAAATGGTCGTGAAAATATGGTGCTGTTCCACAAATGATGGGACACTTAATATCATGTCCTACGTGTCCTATCTGCTGTACGTTAGAGGATCTGACGGACGCTAGTGATGGTGCCAACCACGTAGCCCAATTCTGGGACATCGACACGCTAATAAGAAGAATGGTCGTGAATTCAAATTCGGAACAGTGACACCAATAGATGGCCAGAACGTCAACATTAAAACTGCATAAAAGCTTTTTCTTTCACTCATCATTATTGAAGTGATAACTTCTTATGGCAGGGTAAACCGCTTCGTAACGTAACGCGTTACGGCGCCAGTCTGTCTGGCTCCCTTTCTCTCACGCATCCGGCAGCGGCAGGCAGGCTCTTCCTCTCTCATTCTAACCCACAGAGCTAGTCGTATTTCGGACAGACGATTCTCCCTCTCTCTAGTGTTTAGTGTGCGATAGACATATACAATAGATTAGTTTAAGTTATCTCTTCTGTCGGGCGTCCCGAGACGCACACGTTTTTTTTTATGTTTTAGGTCTTTACTACTCACATGGCTCGATTGTATTTTCTGATACAAACCCAGATTATGACCTTATTCCAACAAATAATAAAGAACTTTGCCTTCTGCAGTAATTTATCTGCATTACACAACTCTACATTATCCCTAGATACGAATTCTGGTCACGAACTATTGACTCTGTACTGTCGATCCCTATTTTGATTTTACGCTGAAATGAGATGAAGCGGCCGTCCTACATTACTAATTATTCAAGAGCGAGGGAGACAGCTAAATGTATCTTGGCCCCTCTTTTAAGAAAATGACCGCCCGACTCAAGGTCTTTGGGTATTATTAAAAAGTTCCTAAAGGTCAGCATTAACTTTTCATACTTTTTTTATCTTCGCCTTTTTTACGCTGAAATTATTAAAGCCTCATTTGCTTGGGTCAGGAACGTGTCTTATTTCATTAATGTATTTTTTATTTAACCCTTAAAGCCTAAACGGAAAGTGGATTGTAACGGGTCGTCTGCAGCCCGAAATTCTGACAACCAGTCCGACCAGAGGGTATCGTGTTACCGAGTAACTGGATTCTGGAGGACAAATAGCAAAATCAAAACCCTGAAACCGCTGAAAAGGCTAGTTTGATGATGATAATGTTGATGTTTTGCAGGTATTCTTATTAAGTTGCAATAAACTTCTCACACCAATATATCTATATTCGAATGCTTATGTTTCAAATTGACGTTATTTCAAGTTAAACAAATATCAACTTTATTTTAATGTAGATTAAGTTGATTTCAGAGTAACTAGCACTATCGAAAAATATTTATAAAAATGTTTTAAGTTGTAGCGTAAACTGAACTTTATTGCGCAGGCATTAAATTTATTTTTTCATAAACTGTATACTAACTGTAACTGTGTAATATGTCGCGATTAAAATTTATGTCTTTTCGTGTAAGTCTATGTGCTTTTATAAACTACACAATGATGCGGTTTTCACCACCATTTTGATAGTTTTTTCCGACAGGTTTATGTGTATAGTACATTAATATTTAACTTACATAAAGCACAGAAGTGTCGATGTTTTTATATGTCGCCACATCAGTATGGAAAATAATTAAATTTTATGTTCTGGCTTTGTAATGTTAATTACCGAACATAAGCACCTTTGTATTCAATCAAGTATTTTTTTAAATTGAACAGACAGCTGTGCTGCTGGGGAGTTTGTTGCGCCACTTCATCTTCCCAGCGATAGCACTAGGAAGTGGTGAAGGGCGGGCGTTTTTGGGGGACTGTCTTTTGTAATTTTGACGTTCAAAAAGTGCTGATTCTCAGCCTAATTTGAATAAATGACTTTTGATTTTGATTTTGATTTTGAGTACATTGCACCCGTGCGAAGCAGGGGCGGGTCGCTAGTAATGTATAATGTAATGCGGTTTTGGACCCATTCACCCATTCCACGAAAACACAGGAAAATGGTAATAATATAATCATTAAAATTTTACACTCATTAATTATCCCCTATTAAAACCTCTGAAATTCCACCATGAAAACGAAATTCATATTTACTTATTTTATGTTTCCCACATTACATGTCCAATTATTCAATGACAATTCAGAAGTTCTCATTAAAACCACTATTATAAATACAGCTGAATACATTCGAAATACAAATATTTATAATATTATCCTGTTGACTTTCCATTTTAATGAAATCACGTCCAACCATTTTGAAATTTCACTCTTCAGTATAATTAGACGTTTTCCTGGTATAGCAATTTGTATGCCATATGGAATGTTTCAAAGGGAATCCTTATTAATATGGGAACGATTTGCAGGTTTCAGTTATGCAGCCACATTTGAAATTGATTCAAAATTTTGAACTAGTTTTTGACTGTGACTTTGCCTACGTAGATTTTACTTTTACGATAGGTGGTGTATATTTTAATCACAGATTCTAATGCATGTTTTCAATAATTCTTTAATAGTGTACTTCTGCATCATTTAAAGGTTTTTTTTTTCAAAATTAATGCGTTTATCATCATCTTACTGTCCTTATCTCTATTTGTAGCCACGCAGCATGACTTCTTTTTCCATGCATCTCTATCAGCCGTCATCTCAGTAGTCACCCTCTTCCTAGCCATATCATTGTTCATACATTCCATACATTTTCATCTTGGTCTAGCTAGGCATTCAATAGTTTAGTCTATACGTTATCAATCAGTCGTATCAAATGTCCATTTATATCACTTGCGTTGTCCTCAAATATTTAGGTATGGGTTATGTATAACGTCATCATCTGCCCAGCCTTTTCCCAACTATGTTGGGGTTGGCTTCCAGTGTAATCGGATGCAGCTGAATACCAGTATTTAACACGGAGCGACTGCCTATCTGACCTCCACAACCCAGTTACTGGGTAATACGATATCCCTTGGTAAGACTGGTTGTCAGACTTTCGGGCTTCTGACTACCAGTACCGATTGTCAAAGGTCCACGAATGACAGCCGGGAGCAACCGCATAACGTGCTTCTCGAGGGGTCTGAGTATGTAAAGATGGTCACCCATCCACAGACCAACCGCGGCAAGCGTAGCTTAACCTGATCGATCGACCTGTGTGGCTGTTATTATCTAGTCAAGGGCCCGGCACAGGCGGGTATAACATAACTAGAAAAATGTAGTTAGCATATTATCTACCAAATACAATAGGGCCATAAACGGACTTTACACGTACCGGACATAACGCGACTCCCTCCAATATACACTTCTGTTTACCCTTCGGAGCAAACAGGCGTCATATAAGCTACAGGAGATTTCAAAAGGAATCCATAACAACCTGTACTCGCTTTTTGTAACGTAGACACATTAGAAATTGATACAGAGTCTGTTACCGAACGTGAACATGTACGTTTACGTCAGCTGGATGTAAATTTTATATCGTATTGGCGTGTTCTGGATTTCGGGAAACAGTCAACGTTGTCTACATTATGTATCTTGCATGTTCTATATTCAAAGGTTTTGTGAAAGTAACTGGCAGCTTTTTAAAATTCAAACTTTTTTAAAGTATTTAAGTCAATATTTAAACGGAGCGCATTTTGACGATGACAAAAGTGCAAGACTTACCGACCAAGACAGTCTGATTAGGATCTGGTGGATTTACCTGTAACAATGAAAATAATGGTTTAGTCTAATATTCAATTAAATGTAATTAATTTCAGTTAAATAACGTACTTAAAATTATTATTCAATTTTAAGTACATTGTTTACCTGAATTTTTTGCGCAGACACATTTCAAGACAATGCAAGGTTCCACGTCCACGATGATAATATAATTTCACGTTAGAAAATAAAAACGCGCACAAAAGCGCTACTCCTATAATAAATGCATTTACGTTTATAAATAGGTTATCCCTCGATAACCTATCAGTTCCGTCCCTTTGAGAGTTAAGTCGTCCGGTGATAACAAAATTAGATTACAATACAGTTTCCACGGGCACTGCAGCGGTTGAGAGCGATCTTTTGTTTTTATAAGGGGTAACATAAAACAATTTAAATCTAAAGCTATTCGAAAGCAAACTCATTTGTTTTTAAAGTAAATCATCGCGGATTCACGACGAAACACTGTTCGAATTTCGAAATGATGTTTAGTGAACACAAACTCAAATATGGATCTATGTTATAGTAACGTAGAGAAGGTTCCCTTCGTGATGTTATGTTTGTTATAGGTACGTGTTTCTAGCTAGGACGACGGCTTCATAAGTCTTGTGGTTGCTCCGGCAACCGCCAAGCGTGAAGTCCTTAGCAGTAGTGTTAATTGCTCACTTAAGGTTTCAAGAGATCTTTATAGAATAGCACTACTGAATTTGCTAGCCCCTTCGCGTTATGTGTCATCATTGTCATAAAGTATTTGAAAAAGTACAATGTTTTTCAGTATCACAGTCATAAAATTCTGTATTTAGTTGATACATGCGGAAAACGTATCCATCTTGGTTCTACCAATTTTCATAAAAGCCTTACCCCAACGAATGCATCAACTATTCTCTGAAGGAACATTATGTATCAAGGAAATGGAAATATCCATCTCCAAATTTTGCCAATCCCTTTGAAAGCCTTGTACCAGAGACGAGACAAGCATGTTCTGGTGTGACGTGACTGTGTTATTAGTGACAACAACGTGACTTGTCAATGTGCATGAGGTTACAATGATTTGGAAAATAAAAGAAGGAAATTGATGTGGCAATATTTATTCATTACTATTATTATTTCATCTACGACTTGAAAAAGAATCCACATTTCTGTATTATGTCTAAGTTTAATTTAACATGTTTTATTGATTTAAACCTGCTATAGTAAATTCTCTAAATGAGGGTAAAAACTGTATCAAAATCGTTTGCGTAGTTGAGAAGAACAACGCGGTCCGCGTTGTTCTTCACTGTGTTGTTCTTCACTTAACTGTAATCGGCCAACTGTAACTGTCGGTTACAAATATCATAAATGTAAAAGTTAAATTATAAATAATAATGAAAGTAATATAATTATGTAAAAGTTTGATTATGTCGATCGTTCCCACCTACAATTTCTTGGGTCCATCAACCAACTGTTAACTGTCATGCTTGAAGTTTCAGATGTCAAGCAAAAAACGTCACGGTATTGGGCAAAGATATCGAACTCTTCAGCCAATTTTTTCAGAAAAAATATTTAAAATAATGGCTGCTTGGAAAACCAAAACATTAAAATTAGTTGCTTAAAATAACTAAATCTATAAATCAAAAATATAAAAAAAAACATTACAAACCGAATTACAACAAAAAAGATTTTGAAAAATGTT
The DNA here is from genome assembly GCA_949629185.1 of Apamea crenata. Lineage (NCBI taxonomy): Eukaryota > Metazoa > Arthropoda > Insecta > Lepidoptera > Noctuidae > Apamea > Apamea crenata. Next base: position 4,124,480 of record OX451380.1, on the reverse strand, counting down.
GAAAACATATACAAACTCTTTTCTGTGCCGCCATTATCTTTTAATTTTCACTTTCTTTTTATTTACTCTTTTGTTTTTTTATCTGTCCATTGACAATGAGCAGCACATTTCCCTTATGTGCTGCTCATTTTCTTTTACGTACAACATCGCAAATTAATATACATTGCAAGAAGACGATTGGTAACCGTGGAGCGCAAATTATAAATTCTACGGAATGGCGTGTCAGCGAAAAGTAGTTTAGATTTCGAAGTCTACAGAAAATGCCTTTGTGATAATTTTATGGCATTGCATAAGAACCCACGTCTTCATCAAGTATGTGCAGATATTATTCGATGTCATTGTTATAAGGTTAGTAACATTTTACTCATTTATTTCTATAATGTTACAACAGTTACATTTTTATAATGTTACAACAGATTGATCAAAGTTAAGCTACGCTTGCCGCGGTCGGTCCGAGAATGGTTGACCATCTATTTCAAACTGAGACGCCTCCGTGCCTCGTAAAGGACGTTAAGCTGTCGGTCCCGGCTGTCATTCATAGATCGTTGACGGTCGTTATGGGTAGTCAGGAGCCCGAACGTTTAACCACTTAGACTTGCAAAGGGATATTGTGTTAACAAATGATTTAGTTTGGTATCAGTAGAATAGATCTGTGTCGGGATAATAGTGAGAGAGGTCATTAGTATAGAGCACCATTTTACGTGATCTTAGAGCGAATAACCGCTTTCAAGTGCCGTCAGCGTCAATGTTCCACAACAATGATGACACTGATAACTCTTGTACGTAGTTTAAATGAGCTGAAAACGATCAGTTACATTGGTATTGTTCACTCTTCGGTACAAACTATTTGGTGCTTCTCACACCTTATCACATCACAACACATCTCTTTTTGCTTAGGTAGCAAATAATACCTTGTCGATATTTTCCGTACTCCTTGTGCGAACATGAGCTCAGAAGGCCAATTCACGTAATTTAAAACGTTCAAAATCTAGTCGCAGTCTCATCTCGGCGACAAACAAATGTCAGAAACTTGTCAAACTGAATGGAAATTAAACGTATTTTTGACAGATTGAGAATGAGATCAGACTGTGAATGTTCTTAAAATTACGAGGATTTTCCCCTCAGATCACGTTCAACTATCAACTATGGTCGCCGTACTGTGACGCTCTCACGACATAACACTTTGAGTTTCGTATGTTATGAGTCGAATAGAGCTGTGTTAGGATTATAGTGAGAGAGTGAGTGAAGTGAACTCACTGCACTATTTTACGTGAATCCGCTGTTAGTACAACGATTATTTAGCTTAGTTGGGGGGGTTTAGAAGTCGTCTTATGGGTTCAAGGGGTGTTGTGTGACCCAGGGATGTAGAAGTCAGATAGGAAGTCGCTCTATTTTAAATATTGTATAGATTGGCCGCATTTTAAACAAGCATTATAAGCTAGTTTATGAATGCAAACGGTCGCCATGACGATATTATGGTTCAAAGCCAACCTACATAAGCTCGTTGACGCGCGAGCCGCCATATTAACGCCGACTGGCACAAATAGGTTACGCGAACATGTTTGTAAATACGAACGATAATAAACCATATTCCTAGTAATTCACAAGAAAAGTTTGGGGCTACACGATATACACATACTACTAACTATTCACTATGTTGCTGTAGTAAAAACCATCAACAATCTACTTCGTCTGTAGATTAAATTCGTATTATCGAAGCTAAATCAAAAGCCACTCATCGAAATTGACTTAATTTCTAAGGAACCACTCCCAAGCTTTCCAAAAAAATCCTAAGAAAAGAATCACCTTATATACCTCCTCCTGTTTTAAAAGTCGGTTATAATATGGATTGGCTTCTAAGAGACATCTTTCATAAATCAATTAGTGCAGTAGCCGAGCGATTAGAATCTGTGTTATTGTTTTGGGTCGCGGGATCGATTCAAGCTTAGTTCTACAGATAGTTTGTTTCATATTTGTTCATGTGATGCATAACTTTGTATGGTTAACTAACAAAACAATAAAAATGCTAGTGGATTTTTTTTTATTTTTCTAAAAAAAAGAATGGAAAACTAAATCTAAACATTTTAGGACCAAGTTTTTTTGTGTGCTTTTATGACATGTGCCGAATAAACATATTTTCTTTCTTCTACAAAATAATAAAGCTCTAATAAATTATTTCTACATAATACGTTCAATCTGAAATTTTCTTTCACTTGTCAATTAGCAAGAAAAGTTATTATCATAAGTAATTAAGTTGCGAAATATTCAAGGTTTTTGTCAACGTCGGACTCTCTAGTTCGTGATTTGGGACAATTTGAGTAGATTAGAACCACAGATAATATTAATTGAAGTCAGTGTAATCAAATGGAAAAGAACTGGCGGGAGATTGTGAGAAAAATGGCAGATTTCGTTTTGCGTTTTTGAAATGCCGTGGTTGAATTATTTGGTCAAGGTTTTGGTAGCTTGTTAAATCAGTGTTCGCAACAATATGTAATTAATCATTGTTTACCCGGTGCCAGTATTAGCCAATTAATTAGTAATATCAAATTGACAAAAATAAACCCTAGTTCAACTGTTATATTATTATATGGGGATAGCTTAAATGTAAGAAAAAAGGACATAATTGAATGTGTCCATTTGATGTTGCATCTTAATGAGACTAATAATTGTAAATTTATTTTTTGTGCCTTGCCTTATTCCCATTATTTAACTGATGAGCAAAATAAGCATATTTATAATTTAAATATGTTCATTTATAATAGGACTTGTCGTCACAGTGATGCTATTTTATATTTTGATTGTAATCAATTCATTACTGATTACAAACTGACAAATTATACTATGTATTTGCCACCTAGTTGTAGGAGACAAATTGCTAATCTTTTAGCATACAATATACAGAGTGACACTGGTACTTGTAGTGTACCATCGATTACTGTTAGTACTGATACTAATACTACTTTTGATACGCCTTGTAGTTTAAACTATTAGGTGCGACAACGGGTCAGCCACATATGTTGAATGTTGTACATCAAAATATGCAGGGTCTGTCCGGCAAAGAGCTAGAATTAAGTTTATTTATGGAAAACTATGATGTTCAGGTGTTATGTTTGACTGAACACTGGTTGAAGGAACATGAAGTAGTGTTTATAAATGATGAAAACTTTACCGTACAGAGTGCATTTGTGAGAAAAAGTGCTATTCGCGGTGGCTCTTTAGTTCTTGTTTCAAACAAGTTGAAATGTAAACAACGTTTAGATTTAGTTAATCTTTCAATCGAGCGCACTATAGAGTTGTCTTGTGTTGAACTTGAGCGATATGTTATAATTTGCGTTTATCGACCCCCCTCTGGGGATTTTATTAGTTTCGAATCGGTAATGGAAGATACTCTCAATAGGTTAAAATCAAATAACAAAAGTATTATTTTATGTGGAGATTTCAATATTAATATTTTAGATGTTACTCCATTAAGTATTAGACTTCTCAATCTTTTGAGGTCTTATAATTTAATTAACTTGTTTTTTGAACCTACTAGGATCACAGCTTCTTCGTCAACTTGTCTTGATAATATATTTAGTGATTGTGATGCCAAAAATAAATTAGTGTTAACTGACTTAACGTCCGACCACTGTGGTTTATTAGCTTGCTTCCCCATGCCATTACATAAAAAGCCACATAAACTTGAATGCAGGCCTTATACAGCTAGTCGTTGCAAAATGTTTAAAAATAATATAGCTCATAGAATTACACCATCGATAGTAGAATACGAGAATCCTAATGAAATTTATGGAGCCCTTTTTGATGTAGTGCAAAAAGAGTACCAATCCACTTTCAAGACCAAAACTATTAACATTAATGGATCCTCTGTTGGCTTTAACCAATGGGCTACTCCCGGTATTTATAAAAGTAGAGCGAGACTATACGAGTTATATGGTTTGAAAAAATACAGGTTTGATACTCCCTTCCTAGAGTATGTCAAAACTTATTCAAAATTATTCAAAAAGATTAGTGCTTTTGCTAAATCAAAATTTTTAGGCGATACAATAAAAAATTCTACTAATAAAGTAAAAACCACTTGGAAAATTATTAATAATGAAACGGGAAAATCGGTTAAACAAGAAAAACTACTTGAGATTATGGTCGACAACAAATTAGTTAATAAAGCAGCTGACGTAGCTGAGGCATTTAATGAGTTTTTTGCCAACATACCGATAACTACGACTCGCTCCTTAAATTCGTCCTCGTCTAAAGCTGAAAACCTTTTGCACAGTAGTGTACCTAAATGTAGTCCTTTATTTAGTTTCGAACATGTAACCCCGCGTGATGTAGTTAATGTTTTTAATACACTTAAGTCTAAAAACACCGGTGATTATTGGGGCATCTCCACTAAACTTATAAGTAATATAATAGACATCGTAGCCCCCTATCTAGCTGTTACTTTTAATAAATGTGTTGATTTAGGAACTTTTCCTGACCTCATGAAGAGTAGTAAAGTCATACCATTATTTAAATCAGGTAATAAGAATGACGTTGGCAATTTCAGGCCTATTTCTATCTTACCTGCATTCAGCAAAATATTTGAAAAGTTAATACTCAAGCAGCTGCTAAGACATTTTAATTTAAATAGCCTCCTCCATAATGAGCAATATGGCTTTACAAAAGGTCGTTCAACTACAGATGCGGGTGTTGCTCTGTTGAGACACATATTTGACGCATGGGAGAAATCACAGAATGCTATTGGAGTTTTCTGTGATCTCTCCAAAGCCTTTGATTGCGTGCACCATGACACGCTTTTGCGTAAATTACGTCATTACGGTGTCCAAAACGAAGCTCTCAACGTAATTATTTCGTATTTACATAATAGGGTCCAATGTGTAGATGTTAATGGCGTGAAGTCATCCGGGCTACCAGTTCAGTTAGGTGTTCCGCAAGGCTCAATACTGGGTCCATTCTTGTTCTTAGTTTACATTAATGATTTACCATTCCATTTGACGGGCATCTGTGATGTTGTACTGTTTGCAGATGATACCTCTCTTATTTTTAAAGTAGACAGGAATAGACAAGATTTTGACGACGTAAACAGTGCACTTTCAATAGTTACAGATTGGTTTACGTCAAATAACTTAGTTCTCAATGCCAAGAAAACCAAATGTGTAAAGTTCGCCTTACCGAATGTTAGAAACCTAGGACCCAACATCGTCTTAGATAAAGAGGTGCTTGAAACTGCAGGCTCGGCAATTTTTCTAGGACTAACAGTAGATGCCAAACTTCAGTGGGGACCTCATATATCAAGTCTAGCAGGAAGGCTCAGTTCGGCTGCCTACGCCGTCAGGAAAGTAAGACAATACACTGACGTTGATACAGCTCGTTTAGTCTATTTTAGTTATTTTCACAGCGTTATGTCCTACGGTATTCTGCTGTGGGGCAAAGCCGCTGATATACAAAATATATTTTGTCCTTCAAAAGCGAGCTGTTCGAGCAATTTACCAGCTAGGTGCCAGAGTTTCTCTAAGAGATTTCTTTAAAGATATTGGTATTCTCACGGTTGCATCACAATTCATCCTTGCCAACATTTTATATATTAGGCAAAATTTACACTTGTACACTAAAAATAGTGATATTCACAGTGTTAACACTAGAAATAAGGACAAACTACGTGCCCCCTTTCACCGGCTTCATAAGGTTCATAACTCATTTGTTGGGCTTGGTATAACCTTTTATAACAAGATACCCTCTTCTTTTCTAGACTTGCCTTTTAATGCGTTTAAAGCTCAACTAAAATCCAACCTTTGTTCAAAGGCATACTATTCCATCAACGACTACTTAGACGATAAGAATAGTTGGTCACCCTAGTTTAACGCAAGACAATGTTTATGTTCCTTCTCCAGAATTAGCTTACTGCCAGGTCTTAGAACCCAGCAATGCATAAATGTGTAAGCTGTCACGCCCTTTATGCCTGGAGGCTTTTATTTGGGTAGTAAGTTTTTTTTTATTTACATTTTAATTAATTATTTTTTAGCTTGAGTACGTATAGTTTTTATTATATTTGTTGGTATATTGGCGTGGCTAGCTGACATATTATGGCAAATAATTAAATTTTATGTTCTGGTTTTGTAATGTTAATTACCGAACATAAGTACCTAGTATTGTATACATTCGTATTTTTTTAATTTGAACAGACAGCTGTGCTGCTGGGGAGTTTGTTGCGCCACTTCTTCTTCCCAGCGATAGCACTAGGAAGTGGTGAAGGGCGGGCGTTTTTGGGGGACTGTCTTTTGTAATTTTGACGTTCAAAAAGTGCTGATTCTCAGCCTAATTTGAATAAATGACTTTTGATTTTGATTTTGATTTGATTTCTAAAGCTAATTACGAAGAAAGGATATTCTTTTGTTGACGTTTATTTTTATTGTTTTGTTTCATAATCAGCCTGTAATGTTCCCACTGCTGGGACACATTCTTCCTCTCGGTGAGAGGGAGTGGGCCGTAATCCACCACGCGGGCCCAGTGCGGGTTGGCAGATGTAACATATGTCTTCGAATTTTTGGTTCTAGGACATGCCGGTTTCCTCACGATGTTTTCTTTTACCGTTTTGACAGCCGTGGTGATGAAATAATTCACACAAAGTAAAGCGCCTGTCTGGGTTCGAACCGTTACCACTTGGCCACCACTGCTCTCTCTCTCTTGTTTTGTTTATGATATGGCAAATCCATTATTTTTTATAGAAAAACCTTAAATATACCTGTGTTTTGCTCTCAAGAGTAATAATCCTTTTCCTTCTTCCGTTGAATTTTTTTTTTTTTTACAATAAATATTATGTTCAAGAATAGGTTGTGTTTGAAATGAAGGTTATCCCATTAACATCTTACTGGTCGAGTAAACTCATAAAGTATTTTGAAATAAATGTGCTTTTAAAAAGCTGTTTTGTACACAAGACTAAACTAACGTTGATGATAAAAGCCACAAGCATTAATTATCAGCTCGTTCAGCTTTCAAATTAAATCACTAACGACAGAAAATTCTCTTTAAAACTAAAATTAATAAGAAAAAAAACCGCAAAATAAATTATCGTATCAAGTTCGTAACACAATATTCTTGATTAAGAAAACGGGTCAGCTGTAAAGCTTTGACCACACTAGCGCTATCAAATTTAGATATCTCAACTGTGACAGCCTCGAGTGCTGTCCTCTGAGTACTTGGGCAGACAGCCCCGCTTTCTGACTGCCAAATATTTTCACCCCAACACGAGCTATGATTGAGTAGTAGGTATATATTTTATTAACTAAAATTTGACCATTTCGTTCTGTAGTTTGTACCCCCGTGGGAAGAAGCCGTGATTTTGTATAATATGTATTTAATTGGGGATTCATTCTGTAAGCTCCGATCCCACACAAGTATGACCTCACCTTTACAATATTTTTTCGTGTCAATATCACGTTTCCTATTATCGGCATAATCAACGTTATAACAGTATAGATTGGATTTTTATTATCTATAAGAACATGTGGTACTGTAGATAAAAGAATATCCATTTCTTTTATGGCATTCTTTTGTATGTAGGGAATTATGAATTGGGAGGGCCTATTTCCGGAAGTGTCTGTTATTTCCGTGACGGAAAAGTAACGTAAATATTATATATTTTTCTTCATCTCATTATTTTGTTGGACGTACTACATAATTATAAAACCAAGTCCCCCGCAGCGTCTGTCTGTATGTCTGAACGCGATATACTCAAAAACTACCGAACGTATTTTCATATGGTTTTCACCAATGGACGTAGTGATTCATGAGGAAGGTTTAAATATATTATAATACAACCTATAATTCATTAGGACTTACATTTATTGAACATTATGTAAACAAATGGATACGCACAATAAAATCAAATTAATAAACTTCAATAAAACCATGAAATACAAACACTCGTTCGAACGATAAATAATAATCAATGTTCAGGGGGCCTAAAAAGGCCACTTTGGCAGAATCATAATAGGATAACAATATGAATCATATTAAAAATCGTAAAATGGTCACAAACTGACAATTCATAGTATGATCTGTGCGCAATTCATATCACGTAAATTCATCTATTTGACAGTTTTGTATGGAGATTCGTAAAATGGTCACAAATTATGAATTGCTTTAATGAAGTTTTAATGTCAAATAGCAGATTCATAAGATGTTAGTCAAAAGCAACATCTCACAAATCATATTGGGAGGTTTTGTGAAGAAATATTGTTTTAATGGCAGATTTAGGCCTTTAAAAAAATCTGGAGCACGAAGGAAACCATTTTTTAACGCCGACGAAGTGTAGCTCCCCTGAAAATGAACATAGTCTTCGAAATGCCGGACCTCGAGTTTCTTGGCGTATATAGGATAGATAAACGTGTTTCATGACCATTCATGAGCTGGAGCCATACCTAGTACCCGCCACGATGGCACAAGTACCTACTACCTCCAAGGCAAGTAAAATAATTGTGATAATAATAATAAATAATATAAAATAAATAAAAACTTTATTTCTCAAAAGAAAAAGTAGTGTGTTTTAACTAAGTAGTTCCAGATAGACATTATTGTAGAGGTTTACTCGGTACCCTCTCCATGAAATAAAAACTGATCATATTATGCTTAGATGACAACTTACTACAATCTTCTATTCACATTTTAGATGCTGAGTACACTTAGTTTTTATACATTGGATCATACCAGAGATATAAAGGAGCAAGTGCATAAGATGCACTAAGTTAGTGTATCTAACTGTGTGAGAGCCGTGACACTAGCTCCGTCAAACTCAAAACTGGGTAAGTAAGAATATTTATATCACTAGGTACAATACAGTAGGAATACTTGATTATAAGTTATTGTGGCGATAAGCAGCTCCTCCATTGTTAACTATAGAAGGAACCTATCATGCAGGACTAAAAGTGGGTGCACATATCTATTATAAACAAAGGGAACCTACTGTTAACAGTTTTATGATGTCAGGTCTTACCAGAAGTTTAGAATGACTGAGGTTTTTGGCTATATTGGTGGCACTCACATTGGTATTGTTAGGCCTGCCGAATAGGTTGGTCCAACAGGCCCCGAGTGGTCCGCGGTGGGCGCTGAAGCAGCTGGACCGGGAGCTTCTCCTGGAAGCCTCGATCGTGCAGGCCTGGGTGTATTCACCGGACAGGCCTGCTGATATCGACGATGAGGCGGAGTGGTTCCGGGAGGCCATGTCCGAGATTTGTGACGTGGCAATGCCCCGAGTCCGGCCAGGACGCGCCCGACGTCAGGTGTACTGGTGGTCGCAGGAGATCGCGGCGTTACGCAAGGCGTGCGTCGACGCGCGACACCGGTACACCAGGCACCGCAGGCGCCGCATCCGCCCTCCGGATGCGGAAGCCACGGAGGCGGAGCTGTACGGGGGGTACAGAGCGGCGAAGACCGCCCTCCGAGAGGCTGTCCAGCGGGCCAAGGATTTGGCCCGCGAGGAGATGCTGGAGACTCTGAACAGAGATCCATGGGGGCGCCCTTACAAGATGGTGCGGAATAAACTCCGCACCTGGGCCCCCCCGCTGACACAGAGTCTCCGCCCTCAGCTGGTGGAGGAGGTGGTGAGCGCTCTGTTCCCTTCACGGGGGGAGCATACTCCCCCGCCTATGGCTCCGCCAATAGCGGTGTCCGAAGCGGACCACATGGACGACGACGACGACATCCCTGAAGTGACCGGGGTAGAGCTGGGAGCGGCGGTAATCAGGCTGAAGGCCAAAAATACCGCCCCAGGACCCGACGGCTTGCCGGGTAAAGCCTGGGTCCTGGCCTCGACGGCTCTCGGGCCTCGACTGGAGGCGCTCTTAAGCGCATGCATGGAGAGAGGCCAGTTTCCACTCCGTTGGAAGGCGGGGAAGCTGGTCCTCATTCAGAAGCCAGGGCGCCCTGCGGACTCTCCGTCCGCATACCGGCCCATTGTGCTGCTCGACGAGGTTGGCAAGCTCTTCGAGAGAGTGATTGCGGGCCGCCTCGTCGGGCACCTGGTGGGGACGGGGCCGGATCTTGCGGATAGTCAGTTTGGCTTCCGCAAGGGGCGCTCGACGGTGGACGCCATCATGCGCGTTAGAGCCCTCACGACGGGGGATGCGGTGTCCCGGGGCGGGGTCGTCGTGGCGGTGTCACTTGACATCGCCAACGCGTTTAACACCCTGCCCTGGAGTTGCATTGGGGAGGCACTCCGGTATCACCGGGTGCCGACCTACCTCCGTCGAATAGTCGGGGCGTATCTGACGGATAGAGCCGTCATCTACCCCGGTCACGACGGGAACTGGAGCCGGCGAGAGATGTCGTGCGGTGTCCCACAGGGATCGGTTCTGGGGCCGCTCCTGTGGGACATCGGTTACGACTGGGTGCTGCGGGCAGACCTCCCTGATGGCGTCAGCGTAGTTTGCTACGCTGACGACACGCTGGTCCTGGCGCAGGGGAGGTCGCATCAGGCGGCGGCCGACGCAATGACACGCGGGGTTGCGATAGTCGTGGATAGGATCCGGCAGTTGGGTCTCGAGGTGGCATTGCACAAGTCCGAGGCCATGTCCTTTCATGGGCCCCGGTACGGGCCACCTTCGGGATCTCAACTGATGGTAGGAGGGGTTCACATCGGCGTCGAGACAACGATGAGATACCTGGGTCTCGTCCTCGACAGCCGGTGGAACTTCGTCGAGCATTTCCGACGTTTGGCCCCCAAACTGGAACGGGCCGGGGCCGCCTTAAAGCGGCTCCTGCCCAACCTGAGGGGGCCAAACGCCTCCTGCCGGAGGCTTTACGCGGGGATCGTGCGGTCCATGGCCCTATATGGGGCCCCGGTGTGGGCGCGTTCACTGCGGCTTCGAGCCGCACACTACCTGAACGCGCCCCAGAGGGTGGTAGCCACAAGGCTAATCCGGGGCTACCGCACGATCTCGCGCGAGGCGGCAAGCCTCCTTGCCGGACTGCCGCCATGGGATCTGGAGGCGATAGTCCTCGCGCGCCTGCATGATTGGCGCGCGGAGGCACTACGCCGGGGGGAAACTCTGCACCCGCGGCAAATCGCTGCGGAGCGGACGGACCTCCGGCGCGATCTCATGGCGGAATGGAAGGCGCGACTATCGCAACCCAGCGCAGGGCACGCCGCGATAGCGGCGATAAGACCCCTCTTTGAGGAGTGGCTAGAGAGGCGTCACGGCGTTCTCACCTTCCGCTTGACGCAGGTCCTCTCCGGACACGGATGTTTCGGGAGGTTCCTGCACATCATCAGGCGGGAGGAGACGCCCGGGTGTCACCACTGCCAGGATCGCCCGGAGGACACGGTGGAGCATACGGTGGCGGTCTGCCCTGCTTGGGCGGAGCCCCGCCGTGTCCTCGTAGAGGCGATCGGCAACGGCGGCGACCTCTCGCGTCCGGCCCTGGTGCAAGCCATGGTCCGGGGCGAGAGGGAGTGGGAGGCAGTCACCTCCTTCTGCGAAGCAGTCATGCTAGCGAAGGAGGTGGCTGAGAGGCTGAGGGAAAGAACCTCACGCCTCAGCCGCCGCGGGAGACGCTCCGGGCGTCGGGGGCCGCGTGACGACTCCCGGCCACCGTAGGCGCGGGCCTGCGGGCGGTGAGTAATGGGTAGCTCACCGTCCGATCAGGACCAGGCCCGTGCCGGACGGCGCGTTGTGTTCCACGCGCGCCTCAAAGAGAAAATGTCAGCAGAGGACGGGGCCCCATAGGGCCGAAGCCTGCCGGGGCGGCGGGATTTTCCGAAAGGTTAACCGCTGCCCTGGAACAGAAAGGGCTAAGGAAGGAACACGGATGGGTTTTAGTCAGTAAAAGTCTGACACTCCCTTCCGCTCCACCCAGAGCGGGAGGGGTCATTTGATGATTTCCCATCCAAAAAAAAAAAAAAAAAAAAAAAAAGGCCTGCCGAATATGAGAAGTGGTTTTTAACCGAAAACTATTATCACTCCATAAATGCTCAAATTGTGAATACCTACAGTTACCAACTGTTTTTGCTGGCAATCATATATGCATATTTAATATTATCTTGCTTACCACATAGTACTAAAAGTACACCTCTGCCGAACCCTTTAGGTATATATCGGTGTGATGTTATGTTATATTGTCATAATTTACTTCAGTTTTATTAAATAGCATTATAATATAAGAGGACATAAATTATACCTTTTACTAAAATAAAACAATAGTGATAGAAAAATAATTTACTATAGGTTTAAATTAACAATCTCATCTTATTAATAGAAACTAATTAGTCTTTTTTTTCATTAAGGTTTGCGACTCTGATTTGTGGCGATGCTAGCTGTAGAGGGGCTAACCATGTCTCCTTTTTATGGAATCACCATCCACTTAAGACTCACTTGGAACAACTTCACCAGGCTGAAAAGGAAAATTTGTGGTTTTTAGGTAAGTCAAATCATGTCAATAATTAAAATAACTTTTAAATAAAATGAAATTACAAACATCATTGTTTAATTTGAGTACCTATTATAACAAAGAAATATGTTTCAGGTGATGCAGGCTAACCCTTTAAATCAACGTTGAAGACACCACTAGTGGACATAGAGCTCGATACCTTTTTGCCTTTATGGAAAGTTTTTGTGTTATTTTAATGTTAGAATATAGTGTTTTCCATTTTGTATTTGTTTATAATTTTATTATATATGAATGTTAATGTTATACTTAATTTTTTATTGCATGTACAAAAAAAACATACTTTACCTCTATGGGAAACCAATAAATGTCTTTCGACTGCATCAGCAAGCCTCCCAAGGTTCTGTACTATTCATTTGCCATATAAACTGCAGCATGTTGCATCTCCTTCTGAGATACAATTACTCTCCAAACCTCATCTAGTGCAGCCAGAGGGTGACCTAAAATCATAATAAATATAACATACCTACTTAATCGTTTTCAATAGTCATCATTAGTCTTAACCGCAACATGAATAGCTGTAGGGTTAGAAAAATCTACTCACTGCGGCATCTCGCTTGCCAAGTTCGACTAGGCAGAGGCACCATTGTTGCATCGGCAGGGGTCGGCTTGATGCTGACGGACGAGTCTGACCGAACATGGGGCTGCAGTGATCTTGATAGGGGGCTCAACACCGACAGCGCGTCCACTTGTACACAAGTGTAGAAAGTCGAGCAGAATGTTCCATTGTGTCTCAGTCACTAGCTGAACGCCTTCCCATTCCTACAAAAAATTACGTACATTTAAATACTTTTGCACAGTGATACAATTAAATATTGATCTAAGACAAACAATTATGCACTTACTTTGTTTTAAAAACGATCTTACTAGCACGAAAATACGAAATACTTGTTTTATTGTTGATGTTTACAATAATAGTTGTCAACTTGACATAACTCAAGGGATATACTTAGAACTCCTTTGTACGCGTTGCCAGCCTATAAAGTTTTTATTCTTTCTAATTTCCCTTTTCAGGGCTTATCTGCGATATTTTTAACAGTTATTAGTAAATTATAATGAAATAACATTTAAACTGTAGAAATAAAAAATAAAAAACCAATGTGATTAATGAAAACTGTAATGAAAAATTTACCGATACAATTACGGTTTTTATTTTTTTCATGCGGCAATGTTTACACCAAATGTGATTCTAATATGAAATGAATTGTAGGTGATTCAGCTATTAAATGTGGTACCATTTTACGAAAATTAGAGGAATTGCTTATGATCTGCTGAGAGTTCAGGAAATGAATCACTTTTAGAGGTATTGCTTAAAGTGGCCTTTTTAGGCCCCCAGTTCATAACAGCTTGAATGTAAACAACAGCTATCGGATTCCCAGTACCATGGATTATACAGGTTTGTCTATAATACAGGATGGTTGAGTTTGAACACGTTTAAACAAGCCTATTGTATAGTTCGTTCTGTGGTTAAAATTACTGTTGACAGATGGCAGCCCTTTTCACTATCTAAAACACGATTATTTGTTCTGGTTTAAATATGGCCGGTTTTCACGAATTTCAAAGAGTCAGTGCTGAGCCGAGGGTTGAAATCCAACAGCGAGCTTATATAGTTTTATTTTAATGAATAGTAATAATTTAATTTATCAATGCCAATTTGAATGCTGTATTTTGCTTCGTAATGTAGGTTATTTTTACCTGAAATAAATGAACAGAATACATTTATTTCAGGTAAGATTTACAGAATAAACAATTTCAATTCATGTTTTTTTTAAGTATTGCGGGAGAAAATAAATACATTTTATTATTAATAGGCATTCATTTAGGTGTCGCCTAATATACGTGACAGGGGGCATAAAGTGAATATAGTAAGGTATTTGCATGTTATTAGCTTAGTTGACTCACATTTTAAACTAGAATCAAATTACAACAAAATCTGGTAATGCAAAAGATTGAATAGTTATAAAAATCATACTTTTACTTAATTGAGGCTAGTCACTAATATATGTAAAGCTTGCATGTCTTTAAAAGTCAATGCACTCCACGTTGAACCTGCGTTGATATTTAGATGCACAAAATAACAATCATATTTATTCTCACACGATTAAACTCACATGCATACACAAGACAGATGTTCGATAAAACCCAGACTGTTTCGAGTTCAAAATACAGATTTATAGTTTTCATTTTAATATTTACGAGTTCGTTACACCCTGTATACATAGAACATGTTTGTACAAGCATTAGCGGTGGAATTTAGCGCTCCCGCAAACATTAGCTCGACCCTGTATAACAAACTATTAGCGGGACAGAAATCAATAACTGTATTATGGTTTAAGTTGACTTTTGAAGAATTCCTTCTGTATTTTTAGTATTGAACAATTTTGCCTCGGATAAAGTGCTAGACGGAAATATTCATGACAGTCGTGATATTTTTTATTCCAGAAAGGATAACATAACGTGTTTTTTCTCCAAAGGGTTGGGCAGAGGTGTACCCATGGTAGAAACACCCACATTTCGCCAGTTATGTGTGCCATGAGTGCCCACGGTTTGAAAATTCGCAAACTCGTTAAGAGCTGCATTGAGTCAAACCAACTTTTACATTCCAATTTTACGCAGTCTTTTAAAAAACCTATAGCCTAACCTTTGTCAAACGAAAGCTCAAATTCTCACGCAGTACAAATACCTTAATAAATCTACGCTCTTCCCATTCTAAGTAGGTAGTCGAAAAAAAACAAAAGAGTAATAGACAACGAATCCGACATTCGATCCCAAAACACAAAGCTTTCGCTTTCCATCCAAAACTGGAGTGCCCTGGAATCGTTTCCAATTTATATGATAATTTTAAATGTTAACATGAGACATGCTTTATTTTCTGTTTGGAAAACATACCCTGCCTTGATCCTAGACACAGAGCACGAAGATACATCGGTGGCCGCTGCTAGGCAGCATTGTTAAAATTTTCCAAAAAACCCAAGCACGTCACCGTTTATTTTCACTACGACACCCACATTTTTTCAATAATGTTTACATCCAATGTGCTAGGAGGCGAGTCTACTGTCATCAACCAGCTGCAAATCCAGACCCCAGCCTGCTACTTAGAAATTCCTGATAGACAAACCCGAAAACACATTGCTGAATCTGGATTTCGAACTAATGACCCAACTAAGTGACATCCACCAACCCGCACTCGGCCCGTGTGGTAAGTGGCAATATCATAGACTGATTATAACCCAACTAAGGACACACCTGCCTGGATAAATAACCCAGATACGCAGAGATTAGGAAAAGTGCTATTTGGTTTTTCCGACAGGAATTCCCTAGTATCAGCTCAAGACAAATAAACTTTTGCGATTACATTGGGACATAGACATAAATAGTCATATTATGAGCTTATAAACCTTACATCTTAGCCCAACTACATATTTGGGGACGACAGGCGTGATGTTTTGTTATGTGACGTGAATCTAGTCAAAGCACGTCTAGCCTTCGCCAGCTGAACTGAACTAACCCTACAGCACTAGCTTGTGGTTAGAACGGTACACTAATACGTATCGTTGTGGTCACGACACCCTCACACCGAGTGCACGAACAAATTAATTGACTTTTTGAATTATTAACAAGCATTAGACTTGCAGTGTGTGTCGACTGGTCGATCTAGTTTACATAATTAGGTTAAAAGGCGAGTTCGTTAAGCTGTAGTGTTATCCTGCAAAGTTCACTGCTCACCTCACTCAAGTGAGCGCACACAATTCGAAAACGAACTCATTTGTTTTAAAATTAAATCATCGCGGATTCACGAGACAACATTCGAACTTCGAATTGATGCGAAACAAATGACAAGAAGGTGAATGTATATCCACGGTTTTTTAAGGCTTGTTTCCAATAGTCATTCGTTACCTACCTATACCAAGTTTATGACATACCAACTTTTGCCCGCGGCTTCACCCGCGTGGAGGTTAGAAATTATCCCACGTCAAGAGTATGCAATATCGTATCCCAAGTCATTTCCTACCCGTATGATAGACATCGAAATCCATTCATTCGTTATGATGTGAATAAGTAACAAACGGACAGACATATACTCTGGCATTTATAAAAATAATTAATAGTATAGAAACATGGATGTGAGAAAGTTCGAAAAACGTGTCTCGCGTTAAAATATTACTATTTTCCGTTTCCGAAGGCCCAAAATATATTTTCATTCCTTCTTTGGTTACATTATTTTCAAGGTTTATTTGCTTTACAAATTTACACATTCTTTTCAATACCTACATAACTTTTAATAAATAAACAGGTAAAGCGTTTTCCAATACACGTTTGCATATTAGAGGAATTTTACGATCAGAAGTGACCTCGATATTGTCGACTGTTGTACTGGTACAGAACTGTGTACTACATTACAGATAGTAAACACATAGAAACAGTTCAGTTTATTCCTAACCATATCGACAATATAGCAAAAAATCACATCATAAATCTTTTAACGTCACCCATTAATTAGGAATTTCCCATCGCACCCATTCCGAATTTTCACATTCGGTGCGCAATAAATTCCCATTAGGTTAATGGCGAGAGAGCGTTGACAATGTCTTTAATTATCACATTAAATGTTTACGATCGGAACCGTTAACTTGATATGGGCATTAACGTTTAAACCCGTTGGCTTTTAGCCGATGAATTACTGGTAGTTTGGTTATAAGTACGAGCTTTGAAAGTAGGTTTGTGACTTTAAATACTTATCTAATAATGAACTAATTTTGGAAAGTATTTGCTACTCTTTATTAATACATATAAAGACTAAGATTAATATCCACAGCATGAGCAAACGCTTGTCAAAATCGTTTGCAAATGCAAAAAAAAAGCATCAATTACTAAAAATTTTGGTAGTTTATTCATCAACAGCCAAATAAGTGCGAAACCTAACCCACTTAGTTGTTCCAATTAAAACCAAAAACGTAGAGATATATGTTAGGACATATGAAGGTAACCGTAACCAAACATTCGTTTTTACTTAATTAAAACTTTCAAAAACACCCTTCATCATCATTTCAGCCGAAAGACTGCTGAACAAAGGCCTCCCCCAAGCACCGCCATTTCAATCTGTTCTATCCTCGCATCCAGCGGATTCCTGTGGCCTTCACAAGGTCAGGTTCACCTTGTGGGAGAACTTCCAACGCTACGTCTTCTGGTGCACGGTCACCACTCCAGAGCAGGCCTCATCAGTCATCTGTTCTGCGAGCAATGTGCCCTGCCCACTAACACGTAGTTTGGCAATTTCACCAACCCTATCCAAATAATAATTCGTGAAAGAGACACCTCTACAACAATCATGGCAGTCATTACTTTCCACCATGAAAACTTAATTTACATATTGTATTGTAATGGGCTATTACTTTAATGAGAATTCTGCCTTTTACAAGTCATTAGCTTTTATGCCTGTTATTACGATGTATTTTGTAAAGGATTGGAAGGCTGTACTACAAAAGGGTTTTATGATGGTTCAGGTTCATGTGCTCCACGAAGAGTGATAGTTAATTCAGCACTCTTAGGAATTCCACTGTCCTAATATGAAATCTCCATACATTATCTGGATGATCAGATGACATTTGTGGAAAAATCAAACCGCCACTGTAAAATGTATTGTAGCGCACAAACGGCCTAAGGAGTTAGCCCCGTTACGTCTTAGCTGATGCTGAAATGTTACCACAGCAGTAGCTAGCCTACGGTAGAAGAATAATGGCAAAATGGAAATCACGTCAAATGTGGCCAACATTAGTACAACAGCTGACTGTCCAGGGTGTCCTGCACGTACTGCGCCAGTGGCATACTCATAGAGGCACTATAAGACGTTGCAGTCGTTCTCCCCTATCGGCACGATAGATGACGTAGGTATAGCTCCTGCCGATGTAAAAACATTTGCCAAAAGCCAGGTGGTAGCGGGGCTGACTGGTGAGTGTGTCGGATGTATCTACATTAGTACCAGCGTCACTCGTAGTGGCTATCTTATTGCAGTTGAATTAAGTTTTGACAAAACAAACCAACCCATATCAAAATGTCTACCGTGTTCTGAAGGAATTGTAATGATGTTTAAATCTATTGTACATACGCATAAGTTTTGTACAATTGTATATTAGACTGATTTTGATGAATAGTAGTTTACTACATTGGGAATATTAGATTTGTTTGACGCAATTATCTGACATTAGTCATCGACGTTGTATATTCAAATTAAGCAATCGATTAGCAATTAAGTGAGAATAATGGAATCAAATTCCAGAAATTTATTACAAGTCGAAAACCAAGGCAAAATTAACCTTGATTTGGTACGAAACGATTTAACTTTGAAACATTAACTTTAACAATAGTATTTATATTATACAAAGGAACATTTTGACTCATTAGCCCTTTTGAACTAACTTGTGATTTTATTACTTTTGGCAGTCTTCAACGTTGTTACTCAAATGGAGCGTTCTTTGGTTTACTTTGTAAGTTGATGTTTATTTATTTGAGGACTCGTATATACATTTGATCATGTAAGGAATTTTAATGAGGACTTGTTGTGAAGTGCGTTGCTAATATTTAATCGACGATATTAACACTTTCCATAAAGTGCAAAACCTAGCGCTAACACTGTTTCATAGAGAGGCGGCCTGCGTCCCAGCAGTGGGGATATTCGAGGCTGAGCTGATTAATTGAGTATGTTATATTATGCTGTGGTAATCTTTATGGTGCAACCACCGGAAAAGTGGTTTTTTAAATGAAGTTTCTGGAAACACTGCAATCAAGAATTTTGCAACCCTACTAAGGATGGGTACCTATCTACCTACTTTTGTTGCTTTAACAGACCATAGACATAATAACTCTTTAAAATATTTCAAACAAATGACCGACTGACGTGTACATATACTTTATACAAATGAAAAATCTGGATAGAAAGTTGAGTGACTTTTTACCGTGTTATAATAAAAGTTTACTCAATCATTCTCAAATAGAAACAATTGGTACAGTACTAATTGTTTCATTCCTGTTCTAAAGCCTGTGCTGTCATATCTACAGTACGACAGATTGGGCTTTAGAACAGGCATGATTGATTAACTGGCCACAATTCAGGGTGTATCGAATGATTGTTTTTCCTACCAGTACGCAAAATACGTGTTTTGACGTGGAGTTACAGAATCCAGCTCGAATTACCCATTACATATTTACAGGAACAGTTGGCAGAGACGATGCTCTATAGAGCTAAACTAGTTTTTTCTTTTCTGAAACTCGATGCGCAATATTTACGGGTAAAGAAAGAAAGAAAGAAAGAAAGAAAAAGTATTTATTGCGACTCGTACAGGATCATAAACTAAACTAAACTAAACACAGTTAAAAATAAAAATAAAACAAATTATATAATTTAAAAAAAAAATAAAAAAAAAAAATAAAAAAAAAAAAACTACTACCTGGTACTGCAAATTAATTTAAATGCCCACGCATCCTATTAAACTGCTGTGTATGGAGACAAAATCCAAAATTAAACTATTACTCGGAATAATTGTTATCTGAATACTATTTCCAAAGTTTAAATGAATTAACAATTATACACATAAGCTGTGTAAGTTTGAAAGTACGTTACCAAACAGTTTCAATTGAAGGTTCAATTGAATTTTCGTACGCGTATATAATATGGATAATGAGAATGACATAGGTTGTGGAGGTCAGATAGACAGTTGCTCCATGTAAAATACTGGTATTCAGCTGCATTCAGTTAGACTGGAAGCCAACCCCAATATAGTTCAGAAAAGACTAGGCAGATTGAATGAGAATGATATAATTAAAACAAATAACTCTATATGTCCCACAATATAAGCAAATGCCTTCCTCGGAAAGTTCGATACATAATACAATAACACTTTTACTATTCACTGAAAGAGAAGACATTGATACAGTTTAGCACGTCTTTGTCTAGAGAATATTACCTCAAGTGACAATAAACATCTTACCGTCGCTGGCAGTAAGCCAAGATAATAAAAGATTTAACACACTGTCTCAGTTCTGAATGTCGCAATCTGGGAAGAAGTAAGCTCTTGAGTTATTAACTACATATTATGTAGTTGATATTGGTAGATGGATTTGTCTTATATACCAAATTCTACATAAGGCTTTTCGTTAAAAGCAATTTCTGATGACAAACTGTGGGATGCATAAGAATGCTCCTCAAAAAACATATTATTATCATTAAGATAAAGGTATCTTTTACAAAATATTCTTAATTTTCCGAACTTTATTTAAACCAAATTTAGTATCAAGAGTTTTTTTTTACCTGTAAAAGCTAGGATTATTTTCTCGCGTGGCTTATAAGAAACAAGACGTGATGACTGTGAACTTCAAACAAACATAATGTACTAGTGGTACGATATTACTGAACGCTCTTGTAAACCGATGAGTCTCAGGTGAAGCATAAGCATTGTAAACCATTGCAAACGCACTATCTAATCCATATAGTATAGCCTGTTGTCTCAACGACTACTTATTACCTGAAGTAACAAACGCCTTCCATTATTGACACGAAGCCAAGGTATGATGCTAACGCTTGCACACATTGGTCCCAACATTGGCCCCAACGCTATTCGTCCAACATGACTAGTGAAAAAAGCATTAGGCCCGTCGTTAGCCAATGCTGCTTTTTAGCCAAGAAGTTGGACGGGTGGCGATGGGACCAACGTTGGGACAAACACGTAGAGCCGTAAAGGATTAGCACACAAGCGCTGTGAGAAACCTTCGTAATTAGTGGAGATTTATGTTATAAAAACATAGTACTGCTGCTTATTATGAAAATTACGTTGTTTCCATTTTCATAACATATATTTTCATAACCTTATTATTCACTTACATAACATCCCCGAAAACTTTACACCCGCTCCAAATTCCAATTCGGGGTCACCTTGAGTGTACGTCGTGACAAACAAGTCTAATTTATTTGAACGCCTGTCCTTGTCCGATATTTTGTTAGCTCATAGTATCATATTTTAGTGCTAAACCTTCGTATATTCTTTTCATCACTCAAATAAAATTGCTTCGTTTTCCTTGGGGTTTCTCTTTATGACGGGTAAGTTATGTTTTTTTCTTTACGATGTCATATAGTTTGTTGTTGGGATTAAAACTGCTGATAGAGGGCAGAAGAATATGTATTACAGACTAGGTATCACAGCTATAACATTTAGGTTTTCTAAGAATTTAATAAATGAGCAATTACCAGACTTCCAACTAAGCTAAGATAGCTCTGTCCCGCTGGAAACTTATAATAATAATAATAATTAATATTAATTGTTTATTTCATCAACTTATGTAAGTAACATTACAAAATTAGGAACTAAATTTTAAGCAAAAAAAGAGTGCTTGTAGTAGGTAGTTCCGCTCCTCTAGTTTACAGTAGCGGTACATAAATTTTAAACTAGTGACGATTTTAATTAAGTACATAGTAAAAATAAAATAATAAAAAAAAAACTATTTAAAATAAACTAAACTTCAATAAAGGATATTTAAAATAAAAAAAACAAACAGAAAGAAAGAAAAGTTAAGCTCAGTTTGCGCACTGGGTGTGTGTGTGGGGGGGGGGGTGTAATGGTGTGTGGGTGAGTATGTATGTTTTTAATTATTTGAATGCATATAGGATCGACTATAATAAACACTAACAATCCGGTTTCTTACTCCAAACTCCACGTCCAAACTTCGTTTACTTGAACTTGGCTTTGATGAAGACCATAATCTCAGTCGTCCATCGGCTTCATGTAGTCCTGCTGGATTTTATTCCTTTTAAGGATTTCGTACCCAAAGGTTGCGAACGGAGTCCTATTACTAAGACTGGTCTGTCCGTCTATCTATTGAACCGTAACAGGTAGACACTGGAAATTTTTACAGAGTATGTACTTACTGACTACAAATCAAAAACAAAAAAAAACGGGTCTCCATCTACAAGAAATGTGTTTTTTTTTAATATGTGTTAAATATAGTACAGTAATACGGAACCCTTCGTGTGCGAGTCTGATTCGTACTTGGCCGGCTTTTTTAAGCATCCACCATTAAGTAAAATAAACAAAAACAAACTCAACATAGAAACAAATCGGTATTTAGATAATTCAATCCAAACGTCCGACGCTATCCCTTTCATAAATCGATTCCCGTCGCAAAAGTCAATGCATCCCACGGGGAACGGGACACGTCCCAATTTATTTTTCGATTACAAATTACTTATTTAAACACGACACCGGAATCGGAATTCAGGGCTGTAAACAATGATTATTATCATTTGGTGTCCATTTTGTACTCAATGGGAAGTTTCCATTTTGTCCATCTATTGGGAAATCAATTCATAAGGAAGCCCATTATCTGGTTCCCTATTGTTTCCTTTATTTGTATCATTTGATTTTTTTTTTTCATTTCATATTACGAGCAGTGGTAGGCCAGTGGTATAGGCAACTACTTAGGTACGGGTTGTAGGTCGTGAGTTCTAACGTAGGCGGGCACTTTACTTTGTAAAATTAATTTCATCACAACTGCTCTCACAATGGAAGAAAAACATCGAGAGGAAACCGGCAAGTCCTAGAACCAAAATTTCGAAGAAATGTCACAACCACCAACCCACACTGGGCCCGCATGGTGGATTAAAGCCCTCTCCCTCTCACAGAGAGAAGGTCTGAGTTCCAGCAGTGGACTGCAGTAGTCTGAGTTGAATTATTGACATTAATATTGCTAAACCTATTTTTTTTCTGTAAGTGACTGTGTAATTATTTTAAGAAATAAAATATCTTTAACCTTAAGCAAACTAGAGTGTCAATTCCGCAATCTACTCTCAAAATTCGACCTGCATAGCTCAACTTGCATATTGATGTCCCCCAAACGTTGCCTATTTGGCACATGCAAGCTAAATTGGTGCCTTTCAACCGTTACTAAAAGGACTACCGCAGACAAAATACGATCATGTAGACTATTATAGTCTCACAGGCAGGATTTCAATTGAGTTAGGCAGATCCGGCGAGGCTTTTAGGCTGAATGTACCTATATGCCTAGATGGGCTCTTAAAAGCCCGATTCATAAATTTATATTGAGGTTACGCTTATACACTTAGACAGGCAGTAAATCCGATTTATTGAGTGCGTTGGTTATTAGCCTTGATTAAAAGTTGAGGTTTAGTTGGCATTTTGACATAACTATAAATCAGTAGCTGCAGATTTTTATGATTAGTTTTTATTTAAAACAGTACTCTGCCTAGGTCATCTAATAACTTTGCAAAGATCGGAGAAAACCTTCTTTCTACAAAAATGTCTCGTGGCTCCATCATCAGACCATCGTTTCCCAGATCAATTCCAAGATACGAAATTGAAAATGCAGGACAAGCTAATAAAAGCGTGTTTAAAAAAAGGTTTACGAGAAGAGGGAAGGGTTGGAGGATATGAGTCGATTTGAGAACCTCTTCCTTTTGTTCGTCGGGTAAAAAAGGCAGAAAACACAGCCTTATTCGTTAACAAATATGACAAATGAATGCTGCCTGAGACACGTTTGGCATGTGTTGTCAAATAAAAGATAAACTATTGGGCGATATAGCCTAAAATATACTGCATTCGCTTTTCAATGGAATCAACACATGCAATGGTATTTATGAGAATAATATTTCTCAATGGATGTATGAGATATTTGCGCTTTTATGTTTATAATAGCAGGCACAACTATAATAGGTATAGTGTGCGATAGTAGGCCGTACCTACACATCGTGTTTTGAGTTTCAGAAAAAGTACAACTTTGTAGAGCGTCGTTTCTGTCACTCACACGCACATATTTTTTAATGATATAAACTAGTGCTTGACTGCGATCCCGCCTGATGGAAAGCAGTGATGCAATCGTTGATGGTAAAGTGCACTAATTTATTATGGGCTATTCACTCTAGCCTTGAAGACACTTAAATTATAATCGGACGGGAAGACCGCTGCAGGCAAATTGTTCCGGTCCTTCGATGTACGCGGTATAAACGACGAGGCGAAACGCTTCGTCCGGATCGTCGTGGTAGCAACAACGTAAGGATGGACACTCGCCGTGGGACGGGTTGTCCGGTGATGGAACGGTGATGGCCGAATTAAGTCATGTAATTCCCGCGCACACTCTCCAGAATGCATCCCATAGAATACCAAAAGGCTGGCTACACTACGCCTGTGCTCCAGGCTTTGTAGATTGGTCGTAACTAAATCTGGATCCACCAAGTAGCCTCTCCACTGAGTCCAAAGCTGCTAGATGGCATTTTGCAGCACCAGCCCATATGTGGCTGCAGTACTCCACACACGATTGGACCTGCGCTTTGTATATTGGAGAGATACTGTCATACACATACCTGTATGTCAGGTTCTATCCAAAGCTCGATATGTAATCATCTACCCATACTAATATTATAAATCCATTCTTCCACACTAATGTTATAGATGCGAAACCAGTACCCAGTTTGTCTGTCGGTCTGTCTGTCTGCCTGTTTGTTACCTTTTCACTCAAACGGATGAATAGATTTCGATGAAGGACTAGGACATAGGATATGTTATATTCCGGTAATACATTCCCGTGGGATAAATACCGACATACACGCGGATGAAGCCGAGGCATACATTCTTCCACATTTTCATACGTCTGACCTAGAATTTGCTGGCTAAGTTTAAAACTTCAGTTTTCAGGGGCCGTATTGAGTTAATTATACTAAATACGGGTCTACTTAAACAACCTCAACACAAAACAAATACCAAAAAATACAAAACAGAACACAAACTTTTAAACATCTTATAATGAAGCTACTAATTAACTGTCTCAGTTGAATGCTCGTTAAGAAGAAGTCTGTTGAGATGAGACGAATTTGTGATGTAATTATAAAGCTTGGGATGTCAGAAAATACAATGGATGATAAGTTTAGTATTACACAGCTCTTTGTGAAGGAGCTCGTTCCAGGAAAGTACTACCAAGTATGTCTGCCGTCAAGCATTCTTGCTGTATTCTAGTTTGAAGGGTGCCGATGCAATTACAGACCCGAGGCGTTTCAACTTTTCCATGGGATGGCAATGCAACTGCAACTGCGATGCGTCTTCTAATGCAGATGTCCACAGGCGACAGTAAACTGGATGTTGTGACGTAATTTGGGACAGGCTGAGCAGATAGGGCGAGGCCACAACACTGCGTTGCGGCATCGTATCGCAAAAAATTTGTTGTTGTGTGTAGTAGATTTTTACGATGCGTCGCCGCAACGCAGTGTTGTGGCCTCGCCCATAGGCGTCGATTAACGATAGTGAGGTGGGCAGTTTGCGAGTTTGCTATGGGCGAGGCCACAACACTGCGTTGCGACGTCGTATCGCAAAAAATTTGTTGTTGTGTGTAGTAGATTTTTACGATGCGTCGCCGCAACGCAGTGTTGTGGCCTTGTACGGCAGTAGCGCTTGCGACCTCTGGACCACGGAGGCAGGACAAAATGTTTGACTCACTTTTATTTTTATGCAGGAGACTCATTAGTTTTAAGCAAAGATAACAGGCCACAACACTGCGTTGCGACGTCGTATCGCAAAAATTTTGTTGTTGTGTGTAGTAGATTTTTACGATGCGTCGCCGCAACGCAGTGTTGTGGCCTCGCCCTATATAAACGTATTAAAAACAATGCAATCAAAGTAATTAACCTTCTCATCCTGTATGCGATATTATATAATATTATTATACATCCGAAACGTAACTCTATTTGACACCTGAACCGCTGAACCGATCCTAGACTTTTAAGCGAAATCTTTAGAAGAAACTAACAATTTCAACGATAAATGAACGTTTGACGGTCAATCCAAGGGTTAAACGAAGGTCAACCTATCCGATCAACAGGCATTTAACTCATAAATGTACAAGGTCAAACCTTTTCCTCGCCACATTAAAGATTACAATAATACTATCTCACTATTATCCTTTCGAAAAAGATTGCGCTATCTGTATTGGAATTCGGAAGCAAATCCGATAAGCTAAATCGGACAACGTCGTGTGACTAGTTAAACTAGGAACATAGTTAAATATGGGGAGGTCAGTTCATCATCATGATCAGCCTATAGCAGTCCTCTGGTAGGCTTGGCCCTCTTCAATGACATGCCATTTTATTTCATGCTCACATGTTGGATCAGAAACACCACATAAACTTCCGTGGTCCTATTGGAATTCCCTGAACCGTTTCCGACACAAGTGGGAAGATGTAAGTCCAACCTGGTAAAGCGGGGCTCCATTGACGGAACGATAGTAGGGTATGATTGTGGAGCTGTGTCCCAAAACATGCAGTCAAAGTAACTGCATGTTTGCGCTGCCACCGACATCGCTGTGGAAGTGGCAAAGTTCTGGGCCAACGAGATCTAAAATACAGTCGTGCCGGCGACCTGAAGAAGAAGTAGGTACGCCACATGTGAGTATTGAGTATGGATGTGGATGGCTTTAAGAGTAGGGGAAGACCAAAGAAACGATGGACTGACTGAATAAAAGATGATATGGCTAGAAAGGGGTTAAACTCAAACTCAAATAATTTATTTCAATTAAACCATTCACAGGCACTTTTGAATTGTCAAAATTAAATAGTCGGTCAGTTAGTCAGAAAGTTGAAGCTAGTCGCCCATTCCAAAAACGTAGATCTCTATGGAGAAGAACGGGCAAGAAACTCCACGGACACTCTTTTTAATCAAGATATTATTACAAAATCCTGGGTACATTATTCTTATTGCTTCTACATATATGTGAGAACAATGTAAAAAAGAAACAATTTAAAATAGAACATTAAAAATAAGCCCTGGCAGTTAAGAGATGACCAGTCTCAACCAACGGCGCCCGTTCACGAACATGACGCGTGGATCAGCACCACCCAGCTCAATCATTTTGTAGGGGACCGAATGATCTTACACACGCGCCACCATCAGTGAGCATGACATATTCTCAACTGCCATCCTCTTTCAAGTCAACATCAAAATATCATAAAAACTGTCTGGTCTGTACTGAAATTACGACTAATAGCGAAGTATGAAAGAAGAAGACGCATATGTTGCGCCAGCAGAAGCGGTGTTTGGATTTGTTCCTGGTTGGTGGCCATAGCCTCGTCCCAATTACATGACAGAACTAATGTGATGTGGGGGTGAAAACCTCTATATACCCCTTTGGGTAATACAGGTTTCATTATAAATGCTATGTTATGAGCTCAACTGTCACTATTGAGACACAATAACTTTTTCTATTGTTACTGAACGTAATAAGCTTGCCTATCAGACGAGGGCTTGATTAAGCTATGTTTGTCAAATGAATAATTAAAAATAATTCTAACTTAAAACCAAATGCCCTTCCTCAATGCGTCCCTTGTTTAACCAGTCAACCAGTATACCACTCAATTCCTAATAAATATTAATTTAACTAAGGGTACGAATAAAAGTTTCCCAATAGCCTATCGTAATTCCTGTGAAGGTAATTCCCGGTACTGTAGGCTTTAGCGATAGAACAACAGCGGGGTTGGACCAATAATTTTTGTACGATATTTGCATATTGTAGTAGGACTTATGGAACCCAATAAGGAAAAGCCATTTTTGAGGAAAGATCTATTTGAGAATCGTAAAGGTTGAGGTCATGGCTACTAGGTAAAAGCAATTGAATGTGTTTTAAGTCTTTAAATTCAAAATCATTAGTTAGTGGTAAGAAAAGAATGAATGGACCTGGAATGAAGGAATGGAATGTGAAATACAATGTACGTTTGCCCCGCACGGCCCCCCAGAAATTGCGTTTTATGTGTGCACTAATGCAATGTACTCGCCTCTAGGAGTATATGTACCTGTTTCTTTTTCAATGTACCTCTGTACTTTTGAAGATATTTGCAAAAAAAGGGGGCCGTGCCAGCCAAACGTTTTCAGCACGGCCCCCGTGTAACTTGAAAAATATATAGCGTATTGAAAAGTTTCTTAAACTCAAGCAATGTACTCTATTAGCACGTTATATGTACCGCAACAGATATTGTGAATTCGTAATAACAAATAATATATAGATGCGGATAGGGGGCCGTGCTGGAAAAAAATTTATAAGAAAATATCTAAAAAAGACAAAACAATCTTAGCCAAAAACGATTAAAAAATAATTGATGTTTGGCAAGTAACATATGTAACGCATTGGTTTCTCATACAACTTGCTAAATTTGAAAAATAAACCAATTTTAGTTCATTCAGCACGGCCCTCTATAGTTGCCTATATCTTTTTAAATATGACATGTTTGTGTACAAATTTCGGTTTTCTGAATTATGTATAGGAGTACATTCGTTCCAAATAAATTGCGATTCTGCTATATTAGTACTTTAAAAAATAAATTGGATCTAAAATATCATACATTACAACTTATGGGGTGACCATGATTCCACGTGAAAATGGATAAAAAAAATACTGCATAGATTCAGTAAATCTTTAATAAAATAAACAAATCAACAATAACGTACCTAATCTATATTCACGATATATGTATAGTAGGTCGCTAATCGAACAAATCAACAAATGTCGCTAAGCATAGGTCAAAAGGCTTAAAAAATCTACTGTACTGTTATTAATTCCTTTGTAATTGAAATGGAACAGACGCAATGGTTTTGTGTAATATCCCGGTCACTATTAATTTAAAAAACCAAATTTATGAAGTCGTTGGTGCCATTGAATATGTAGGGAATTCAATGGAGTCTCTGGGCCATTATAAGTGCCATACGCTTAGCTATAATCAGTGGCTTTGCTACGATGATTTAGCTTTGAAAATTAACAACAGTACAGTAGATTCGATATTCGTACACACCCTTTTTCTCTCTTTCTTCTGATCTCTTCTCTTCTCTTCTCTTTCTGATCTTTGATGTTTTAAATACATCTAAAAATAATAACCTTTACAAATATTCCGCTTTCACGTCGGAGTTCGATGACTATATGATTCTATGAGTGGCGGCTCTGGTAATTACAGTGAAGCGATTGCCATCTCACCTTCAGGATCAAGCCGGAACCAGACTTTAACTTTGGATCATGGTGTTTTAAATACGTCTATTTTGTAATAATGACTATAGTTAAATAAACAGTATTTAGAATCTAGTAAAGACTAGTTGCTAAAAATCTACTCATGAAACCATGAAATGTTTAATAAGAAATCAATACCGTTGTAACATTGTGATTACTTTTAACAAGTTAATTTATGGATAATACTAGTTTTTCTATGATTATTCCACATGCAACATAATATTTCAGTTTTATGATTTTTTAACTTTATTAAAAAAATAATCTGTGATTTTATGATAACGTAAGTTCAAGCATGAAACGAACAATATTCTAATTATTATAGTTGCTTGAAAAACCATCTGTGATTACGTGGGTTAAATTAGTTGCCTGTGATTATTCCAAATAATTAATGTAATTAATGGTAACGTAAGGTTCAATCAATGTGATTTGTTGGAAACGTATTTGCGACTTTTTAAGCCTTTTAAGCTCTGTAGTGTTAGTGACACATAGTTATAGTTTTCTGTGATTACTCCTTATGTAAACTTAACTAATCTGTGAAATGTAATTGTATTGTAATGTACGGTTCAATCCATGTGGTTTATTGGAAATATATCTGTGATTTTTTTAAGCCTTTTGAGCTATGCTTAGCGACATTTGTTGATTTGTTCGATTAGCGACCTTTTATACATATATCGTGAATATAGATTAGGTACGTATATTGTTGATTTGTTTATTTTATTAAAGATTTACTGAATCTATGCAGTATTTTTTTTATCCATTTTCACGTGGAATCATGGTCACCCCATAAGTTGTAATGTATGATATTTTAGATCCGATTTATTTTTTAAAGTACTAATACAGCAGAATCGCAATTTATTTGGAACGAATGTACTCCTATGCATAATTAAGAAAACCGAAATTTGTACACAAACATGTCATATTTAAAAAGATATAGGCAACTATAGAGGGCCGTGCTGAATGAACAAAAATTGGTTTATTTTTCAAATTTAGCAAGTTGTATGAGAAACCAATGCGTTACATATGTTACTTGCCAAACATCAATTATTTTTTAATCGTTTTTGGCTAAGATTGTTTTGTCTTTTTTAGATATTTTCTTATAATTTTTTTTCCAGCACGGCCCCCTATCCGCATCTATATATTATTTGTTATTACGAATTCACAATATCTGTTGCGGTACATATAACGTGCTAATAGAGTACATTGCTTGAGTTTAAGAAACTTTTCAATACGCTATATATTTTTCAAGTTACACGGGGGCCGTGCTGAAAACGTTTGGCTGGCACGGCCCCCTTTTTTTGCAAATATCTTCAAAAGTACAGAGGTACATTGAAAAAGAAACAGGTACATATACTCCTAGAGGCGAGTACATTGCATTAGTGCACACATAAAACGCAATTTCTGGGGGGCCGTGCGGGGCAAACGTACATGAAATACATTGTAGCAAATATTTGTATTAATATATACTGGCTATGTTTCTTGAGTATAATTTTATTATGAGGGGTTTTCAGAAAAGCAATTCATCCCAGTTGTAATTTTACAGGGTTTAAATAATCTAGCCCATCTCTCGTAAAGTCTGTCTGTTTTATGGTTGGGGTATGTTGTGGTCGTTAGAAGCCAGACTCTGTGGGTCTATTGCGAAACTGACTAACTATATAAAAGGAGAAAGTTGACTTTCTGACTGTAAGGTATTTTGAAAACAATATTGCGCTTGTGACTTGCACCACACAGCAATCGGTCGCTGCCCTTATCAGTTTTTATGACGTGTTAAAATCCTGAGGTAATATTTAGGATCTCATACTTCAATATGGAGCTCTTTACGGGGTTAATAGGTAAACAGTTAATATTTTATGGTGTCCTGTTATGTACTGGCAAGCTGATCGATTCTGTTAAAATCTCACCGTGAAAAGTTAGGTGAAGTGAGCTGTCAATAGTGTCGATCCCTAGCATTAGTTGGAATGACAGCTCACTTCACCTAAGTTATCACAATGAGATGGTTGCAGAATTGCACTGAAGTTGTATTTTTATGTATTTTAGAACAAATTGGATAAGTGACTTATTTTCAGTAAGCAGAGCAGTGTTGATAGATGGATGGAGTGAGAGAATGAGACCTGAAAGAGGGAACGATTGTGTGAAGGATAACAATTGTGTAGCGGTTATTATTCTATAGCGGTGCACAAAATACATACTCTTTCCCATTTTAATCGATATATTGCAAATAGTCTCTGAGTAAAATGAATGTGTGTCATCCAGACAGACGGACAGCTGGACATGACGAAATTAAAAGGGTTCCGTTTTGCCATTTGTCTACGGAACCTTTAAAGGCAAAATGTTATTAACGCGAACCAAGTCGAAACGTATTTACTGTGCCACGCAATGGACTGATTCAATTGGTTTTATTTACCTAAACCTATTTATTATGTAATCGAGTTTGATTTTATGTAATGGTACTTTCGTTATTTATTTGTTTATTTAAAACGTTATGTAGCTGTTGCCAAACATAGGTTTGCAGTTCACTGCTATTCTGTAAATTTCACTGCTCACAACTCAAGTGAGCGCACACAATTCGAAAGCGAACTCATTTGTTTTTAAAAGTAAATCATCTCGGATTCACGACGTTCGTATTTCGAAGTGATATTGTACCACAATAGATTTGAAACCGACTTATCTACGATTTATTGGAACGAACAGCTTTGACACAGTACAAACACGTGTTCCTCGTGTTTACCTTGTCTGTAGTACAGACAAACTTTACATTTATACAGACAATTTGAAACTGGCCAAATTGAGTAATCACAACCTAATAATAATAATAATAACTTATATGTGTTTAAATTCAAATAAAGGAAATAATAATAAGGAAGTTCATGCGGTTAGACGAAAGTGCATTAACACCATAAATTCATCATACGCTGCATTTACTTGGCTTTGGCCCGAAAATGTAGCTAAAACCAGCCTAAGAGCTGAGAAAAAAAATACACCCAAAATAATAATAATATCCCTGGACATTTCACACAGCACCATTTGTCCCAAGCTAAGCAACCTAATGCTTGTGTTATGGTAACAAGATGGCTGATAAACTACTTATATACATTTTTTTTTTTTGTAAATACATACATATTATAGATAGAAAAACACCCAGACTCGGAACAAATACATGTAGGTCATACAAATATTTGTTCCGTGCGGGAATCGAACCCGCGACACGCAGCGCAGCAGTCAATCGCCTAACCACTGCGCCAACCGTGCCGTCAGAATAATTTAGAAGGATATAACTTTACTAATCCATTGCTTCATATGTTCAACAAAAGATTAGTCTGCTCAACAACGTACATAACGCAATGAATGCTGTTGAACTGTCAAAATGGGTTACTGTTAGTGTGTTATGCAAGTACCCTGCAGGATGTTGAAATATGATGTGGCAAGTTTAAAGTCATGATGTGGAAAGTTTGTGCTCCTACGTAGACCACATACTTTAGAGGTGCTGGATTCAATATAAATTTTAATGCAGTTTGCAGAAATTATAATTAAAACTCTTGATGATATTACGTGTAGGTACTAATTGATACTCGGAACCTCCCTTTGGCACACATTTCGAGGTAAGACTCTGTGTTCCGTTGAAAGGCAAACACAGTGAATTGACTTGGGTTAATTATTTCAGTAGTGAGAAATTGCCAACATGCAGTTTGTAATCGCGAGAAGAGGCCTTTTTATTTATTTATTTATTTATTTATATAACAATTGCTTGCTGCACTTACAGTACACACCAAAGCGCGCAACAAGCCAACAACATACATTTAACTAAAAAACTTCATGCAAACATTAAACATAAATTTACTGCTATACATAAATATGTCAACTTCCGGTTCATGAGCAATCAGGGCGTTCAGCAGATTGATCGCCTGGGTTGTGGGTGCATAACGAGCAGTGTGGGTATGCACTGGCGGCGGCGGCGCCGCGAACAGGCCCCGCGAGGCACAGGCGCGCGACATCCGCAGCCGGTCCGGAGCAAACAATGAACAGCGAGCTAGTGTAGTTGCGTCATCGATCTTATTATTGAGCAATAAGTAGTAGTGCATCAACAGCGCACACTTCCGTCTCAGTTCCAAGGTGTTGACTCCTACCATTCCCGCAACAAACAGAGACGGATACAAATAGGGATAATACCCATATATTTTTTTCTATAGGTAGCGAGCAAATTTTCGTTGGACCCGTTCTATCATGAGCTTGTATTTTTGCTCATGTGGATCCCATACAAGCGCATTGTATTCAAGTTTGCTACGTACAAAAGAATAATAGAGAGTGAGAATAACATTCCTGTCTTTAAACCTACTTGCCTGTCGCATAACAAAACCAAGTGATTGAAAGGCTTTGCCACAGATATTATTAATGTGCTGATTAAATGTCATATTCACGTCTAAGGTCAGTCCAAGATCTACTATTTCGCAGACGCGCTCCAGAGGGACCCCCGATATGTGGTAGTTATGTTGGATGGGCACACGCGAACGGGTAAAGGAAATAACTTTGCACTTAGAAGTGTTAAATTCTAAGTGATTGGCTTCACTCCATTTTACCACCATATCGATGTCCCTCTGCAGTGCCTCACAGTCATGCTCGCTATTAATACCCAAGAATATCTTCAGGTCATCCGCAAACATGAGACATCGGGCCGTTGTGACGACCTTCGGGAGGTCATTAGCCATTACAATAAATTGCGTAGGCCCCAGGGTGCTACCCTGGCTTACACCAGAGCAAGTTAAATATGGAGCAGATTTATGTCCAAAGATTTGGACATACTGAAAACGATCAGTGAAATAACTCGAGAAGAGTTGAAGCAACTTCGGGGTAAAACCTATTGCGGATAATTTTTTGAGAAGGACGTCAATTTGGACACGATCAAACGCCTTCTTAAAGTCAAAATAAGCCACGTCAACTTGCTTATTTTTTTCCATTTCGGTGACAGTAAAGTCTACAAAATTAATGTGGTTTGTCACAGTGGATTTACCAGCCCTAAAACCATGCTGACACTCAGCCAGTTGGGTCTTGATCTGCCTGGTGATGTACTGATTGAGTATCGACTCAAAGACCTTGCCGAAGGCTGACAGAACCGCAATAGGCCTGTAGTTGTCCACTTTTGACCTGGCGCCGCCCTTGGGTACAGGAGCAACCCGTGAAATTTTCCACTCTGCAGGATAAGAAGCTGTTTGTAGGGCTAAGTTGTATACAAACAGAAGTGGTTCTCTAAATATTTCCGAGCAGTCCTTAAGAATAAAGGGTGGGATTCCATCAGGCCCAGCAGATGAATGGGCTTTTAGGCGGCGAATTGCTGCTAATATGTCGGCTGAGTCAACCACATCTATGGCGATCCGCGCAGAGCATAGCGGGTCTGTTGCCTCCAACTCAGCATTAGCTGCAGACAAAACAGGGTCATACGGCAGGAACACTGAACTGAAGTATTCAGCAAACGCATTTGCTGCTTCTACTCCTACCACGGTCCGCCCATCATATTCAAACTCAGTGCACGTTTGTCTACGAGCCTGTTGACCTTTAACAAATTTCCAAAAACTTTTAGGATTCCTCTTTATATCCGCCTCTGTTCGTTGGATATATTCATTATATACCTGATCGATTAGCTTTTTAGCTCGCTGTCTGTAAAATTTGTGTAACTCTCTATTAAACTCTAATTTAAACTGCTTGAATTTTTTTAAATGAAAATTTTTATCTTTTAAAGTTTTAACTATGATGGGCGTAAACCACGCCGGATACTGGTACTTAGAATTTTTATTTGTTTTGTTTTTTTTGGTACATGTTTGTCAAAAATCTCATGTAACTTGCGGTAAAGTAATGTGACAGCTTCGTCAACGTCTGTTAGTGTAAATATATCGTCCCATTTTGTTGAATACAACTCACCATACAAAGAATGGAAATCAACTTTACGGAAATTCCATTCTGTCGGCTTATTACTCGTATCATCATCACAACCTGGATAACGAGGCGCGCGCGCCATGCGACCCCGCGGCTGCACATCACACTTACTTCGCACCCTCACTAATAGTGGCGGATGATAAGCATCAGCAGGGACCACTGGCTCCACATCGCCACTTACATCAATCGTCTCAACGTCCAAACTGCTCAGCACTAAATCTAACATAGTACCGAAATTATTGCAAACTGTATTGTATTGCATTAATTTACAAAAAGTTATCAGATAATTATAATGCATAATAACATTGTCGCTACAAGAATTTAAATTAAAATCTCCTAATATTAACACATCCAATTTATCGAACTTTGCAACAACATTCTCTAACACACAAAAGGTATCAATATATTTGCTATCACTTGACCTAGGAGGTATGTATACGACACAACATATAATTTTAGTAAACTTTAGTGTTATGATACCAATCACCACCTCCATATCGCTCGAGTATCCTTCAATATCGACTACTTGTTGTACTTTATACTGATCACGTACCGCGAGCAGCACACCACCCCATCCTGCATCGCCAGCACGATCCTGACGCAAGACTGTATATCCCGGAGGAAACAATTCAGCATCACATACGCTGCTAGTCAGAAAAGTCTCCGTAAATGCAAATAAATCAGCTGATTCAACTAATATGGCCTTTTTACAAATGTCCAGCTTTGAACGCAGACCTCGGACATTCTGGTAAAAGAAATCGTATGTCTTAAGCTGTTTACTAACCCTCATACTACTGCGGTTTTCGAAATCCACTTCTCCATGGTTTAATATGGACATCTTCTGCCCAGTGCTCGGGTTTCATATAATCCTCAACATGTTTTGTTGGCACCGTTAACTTAAATGACGCATAATCACCACGCGACTTTAATGCTTCCACTGAACAGTTGTCATCAACACAAATATTTCGTAGGTGAGTAATCACTTGTTTTGTCGTGCAGTGAAGCATTTAAAGGATCTCCGAAGTTATCAATCGCAATTGTCAATATCTACGTGATTGATACACATTGATGCGCAAATTGATCGTCTGCCAAATGCAATTGAAGCGATTGACAATATTACTACAATTGCAATTGTTTGTAGTTGATCGTTTACGACGTCTGAACGAAAGAGAAGATGCTGCATGTATCCAATTACGAAACGCACGAAATCCACGCGGTTCTGAAGTCGCGTAGTACCCGCCGTGTCTTCCCAAAGGTTAAGGTCAAAGCCAACATGAACTTCGTTGACACATGCAAAAGGCTCATTTACATTATATTTCTCTCACGTACGAAATTAAATTGCAAAGCATGTTTAAAATGTAAGTCATGCCTCTCTCATCACAGATGTTTATGAGAAATCCTCGCGAGTAATTAATACGAACAGTTGCTTAGCCAGAGTAGTACCTACAGAAGGTCAGCTCCATACAACGAGGGAGAATAAGCTCACATAGGAAAATAAGCTCACATAGGAAAATAAGCTCACATAGACGCGTACGTACGGCGATCTCGAACAAACAGCCAGTCGCGAGTGCGCTTGCACTCGCTGTACGTGAAGCCTGTCTATGTGTGCGTGTGTTTTTGCACGTCGTATGGAGCCGACCTTCTGTACTATTCTGTTGTTGCTTACCAGGATAAATTTCACTGTTTTCACACACAGCTTAAATTTTCGGCACGAGAGAACTTCACGAAAACATAGCGCGCGTATAATTTTGGCATAAACATGCTGAATTAAAGTTCA
Organism: Apamea crenata; assembly: GCA_949629185.1. NCBI lineage: Eukaryota > Metazoa > Arthropoda > Insecta > Lepidoptera > Noctuidae > Apamea > Apamea crenata. Next base: position 4,087,306 of record OX451380.1, on the reverse strand, counting down.
GCTTTTAGATTGCAATTTTGTTTGCATAGTTTAGTTTAGTGTGGCTTTTGTTGTCCATTTCTGAGATTTCGAACAATGGAATTCTCAGTGTTCATTAAAAATGTTTATATCAACATTTTCTAAATGACGAAGTTAACGAGATTTCTGAGGCACGGGAGTATCACACTGCTTACTTAAAAACTCCGGGCAAAAAAACCCAATATCCCTTTGCCCGACCCGGAAATAGAACCCCAACCCCCGCGCTCAGCAGTCGCGCTTGCGACCAACGTATAGTGTAACTGTACACAAAACTTTGTTTTTCATCAAAATCGATTTTGCAGTTTTAATGTATTGTGTTGTCGAGTAAAAAAACGGACAAAGAGACTTCACTTCACATTTATTTCGTGCGAATAAAAAGAAAAACCACTTCAATAAATTGATTGATGTTCACATAATGGTTGTTACAATCGACTGAAGCTGTGAAATAGAAAATGAATGATAAAGCGAAGAACTTTTGTTGAATCGCTCTAGATTATTGATCGTTTGGTTTACGAAGTTTAGGTACTGATTAATGGATTCCGACCCTTTTTAAATAGATGACGGCTGTTCACAGATTGAAAAAAACTGATCCAAAATGGCGGTATGCCACGGATCTTCACAGCCCTTTTTTTTTTTTTTTGTGTATGGGAAATCATCAAATGACCCCTCCCGCTCTGGGTGGATCGGAAGGGAGTGTCAGACTCTTACTGACTAAAACCCACCCGTGTTCCTTCCTTAGCCCTTTCTGTTCCAGGGCAGCGGTAACCCTTTCGGACGATCCCGCCGCCCACCTTCACAGCCCTTAAGGGCTCATTAGACGATAAGTTTCGCTGTCAGCTTTGTCACAATCACTGCTGCGATTGATACACGATTGACGTATCTTATTGTACGTATCTTACCTACTATCTAATGTGATGATTGATAATTTAAATTAAGCATTTGAATGACAATGTTGCTCCTGAAATGTTGGACTAGTACCGTTCTTCACGTTCTTTCAGCTCCATGTAATTTTAGTCAATTTTGACATAATGGTACTTGCTGACTCATTGGTATAGTGGTCGCAAGTATTACTGCTGCGATTTGGGTTCTGGTTTTATTCCCGGGTCGGGCAAAATTTTATTGGGTCTTTCCATCTGGAATTTCTCAGTAACAAGCCGGAACCGGCCGCCTGGAATCGCTGAAGGGTTAGGCAGAAGTGTACCTACCTACAGAACACTCACATTTCTCAATTGAGTAGGATGCGAAATTCGCACATTGTAACACTTTATGTAACTCATAAAAGTTTTTATTTGTTATCTTTATAGAGTACAGACGCCAGCACATCAAGCTACTACATTCTGTCAAATTTCTTTAATAGATTTTCAACTTTAACGCTAAAGCATTAAGGTTCAAGGTTGATTGGGAAAATTTGACAGTTTCGGGTAGCTTGACCTGCTGGCGTCTGTGAATAACATAACATCACTCCTATATACCCGGAAGAGTTAGACAGAGGTGTACGTACCTATAGTCCATCCACATTCCACCAGTTATGTTTAAGTTCCCGTGTAATAGGGAGCGAGACTATTGCTATAAACCGAGCACAAATTCAGACTCCAGGCCGCTCCTGAGAAGATCTGGATGGAAAAACCCAATCACACTTTTCTTGACCTGGGAGTCGAACGCAGGACCTCATGCTCAACAGTAGTGCTTGCGATCACTAAGCCAGCGAGGCGGTCATTAATTAACTTATGCTAATTTCACATTTCACTCACAAACAATTAGTAACAGCTCCACACGATAAATAAATTAAAACTATTGTGCTTATGACGCGGCATTACGAACTTCTTATAAATAACATTACAATAATACTGGTCACGCATTGTTCTCATCACTCAGGGACTGAAACTCAGGACTGTCCAGTCCCTCCTTAGCATAAATTAATGATATTGTATTGTAGTTATTCTAAATGTTACCCTACTCAATGTTGGGTCAAGTGTGCTATGAATTTATTTTTGCCACATGAAAAAAAATGGGATTTTAAAAGAGTCCTTGACCTTTTTTTTCGTATTCAAGCAATATAAGGTACCTATATTCAAATTTTAGTTATGTTACAAATGGACGTTATTTCAAGTCAAAGAAATATAAACTTTATTTTAATGGTAATTATGTTGATTTCAGAGTGACTAGCACTATTGAAATAGTTATTTATAGTCAAATGACTTAATATATGACTTATAAAAATGTTTGAAGTTGTAGCGTAAACTGAACTTTATTGTGTAGGAATTGAAGTATTTTTTTCCATAAACTCATGTTTGGTTAATTTTTTGGCGAATATGTCGAAATTCTTATTTATGTATATTTTGGTGTAAAAAATGAAACAAAGCGAAGAATGGTTTTAAAAATAAAACAACCAACTGAATTGTTACTGAAGGCCAAATGTACCTATGTGTACCTGTGTTTAATAAATAGATGTTTTCATTCATTCAAGGAAAAGGAAGAAAGCCAACAAAGATTGTTTTAAATATAATAATTATAATATTACGTGCACGTTAAATTAAATTAACAAGTTAACTGAATAAAGACAAGTTCTTATTACCTTACTAATCAACCTTTCCCGTTTTAACTTTTCCAAATTTAATCCGAAATTATTTAATTATAGCGTTAAACTCGCCCCTAAAATTAAGGAGTTGATTATAAAATATCCGTAACACCGTAATTAGGGACCTTTCATGGACCACTGGACGACGATCATACGCTACCTTTTTTTCCTTAATAAAATTAATTTCACTGAGTACAATAATCTGGTACAAAGGATTTACCTAATAATATTTCCCGTTTCTATCTATGATTATTTGGCTGTCGTTATTTTAGTCAAACAGTCGAAACAACTAACATGGGATTTAACAGTAAATTCACAAGAACTTTACTTTGTATAAATAATTTCATCACCACTGAGCAGTGGTGATGAAATCATTGTGAACCGTTTTGTGGGCACAAAACGGTAAAGGAAAACATCGTGAGGAAACCGGCATGTTCTAGAACCAAAAATTGGAAGACACGTAACATCTACCAACCCGCACTGGGCCCGCGTGGTGGATAATAGCCCGAAGTGGGTTTTTATAAACCATGCGGGCTCAGTGCGGGTTGAGCTTTGGGATCTCTCGACGAGAGAGGCCTGTGTCCCAGCAGTGGGAACATTACAGGCAGATTATTCTTATGTTTACAAGAACTGAGTATTCTATTATCTTTGAGATCATATCATGTGCGCACACGAGAATCAAAACAGGGGGTCTACTCCGAAGTGCAAAGTGCAAATGTTCGGATCGGACCGACACATGGCCGAATCGAATATTATTGAAAAATGCGAAAAAAGTTCGGATCGGCTCAGTAGGGTCGGGACCATAGTCAATATTCGAAAGAGTGTAGGAGTGTAGGATCGGGACCGACCGAACCAAATAGTAACTTCGTAGCAGGAAACGGCCGAACATTCGGCCGATACTACTTCGGAGTAGACCCCCAGTTTTTTCTCATAGACAGATACGTACGTTATTTCTTGAGTCAATAATACACTTAGACAATGAGATTGTTTTGTTGCGAATGTGGACGCCATCTTGGTTTTCATAGACCGTACCGGCCGATAGTCTGTCCCCGGAAAATTAAAACATATTTTTCTTTAAAAAAAAAACTACCTAGTTCTAGCAACATTCTGAAATTTATACAACCCATACGAATTTCCTTCGTAAATTTACAATAAACACCTTTATTGTTGTCAGAACAACGCCTCACACAAAGTAAACAATTAAGTAATATCCCTACGCCTGCCTTTCATTCTAAATAATATATTAACCGACCCCATTTTCTTTTCAGACCGCCCTACATACATATTTAAAAACTTGACATGACGTGACATTCGCATGTCTTAGTACAAGCATTCACGTCAAATTAAAGCTATATTAAATGTAAACTGTCATTAGTATATGGCTAGGTCAGCCCCTTTACGTGACTTTCATGTGATGACAATGGGAATTTAGAAGCCGGAGACGTTTGTTTTCGGAAACTATCTTTTAGGAAGGAGACTAATTTACGTTTAAGCTTTTATCATTTCAAGTTTACATGAGCATGGAACATGCAGTGATTGCGATCCGGTTATCGGGTAAGTCATGTGTCGTGTGAAAGAGGTATCTAACAAGTTTGTGGCAGTGAAAGTTAATGAAAATCTAACAGAATTGATAATTTAAATTTATTTATGATTATTTATTTTTTACTCTCTTACTAAATGCTAAGCTGGATAATGTTCACGTAAATAGTGTACCTAACAGCTGCAGTTCAAACTTTTAACCGTGCATAGCGGGTCTATTTTTACAAGATCTATTTTTCATCTTAATCGTCAGATAACGGCCAGTTCTGCCTTTTCTAATGCACGAACCACTATCATCCACACAATGCCCCAAACTGGCCACTATTCATATAATTTACTCCATCCTTAGTTACACAAAGGAACACAATGCTATTCATATGTCTCGACATGTTATAACGCGAGTTATTGAAACATTTCAAACATAATATCACAGTGTACTTACTACTCGTGTTCGAGACTGTTATTGTTTCTTTACTAAAGTTTTGTAGACGTTATTCCTGACTGTTATTCCAATAATGTATGTTCGTATTATTTTTCGTTTATGATTGTCTAAGGTTTATATTATGATAATGTTGGTACAGTGCTTTCAATATAGAAACTGTAGCCTCGATTTGGTTTTTTAGCAAATTAGGTTTGTATTTTTTTTAAATAATAATTTGACTACTTCTATCTCCTTCTCACAAGTAAAATAAAAAAGTGGCGTTAGTAATAAACGGTTGTCAACTGTTATTATAAATTAGCTTATCGTGAATGTTTCTTTCTTACGCTGTTTCTTACGCTTGGCATTTGCACTTATTACGACGACATTTAGACTCATGAATTAAGGACTTATGAATTTTCATTACATTATGAGTTCCGTGTTTTTTCACAACCTATTCACAATTTGAATTATATGTAAGTTTATTATAACCTCAGTAAGAAGGTATATTATGGCGGCAAATATGATCTCATTCAATAAAGCCATGACACAGCAAATTGTAACAAAGCTTGTGCAATGAGATTACATGATAAATCACCTTTGTATTATTATTCGATTTATTTTAATAAAATTGTATGTTTTTTATTTTTTTCCGGATATTTCGTTTGAAATTTGTTTAGTACCTACTCAATTTTGACGCAGCCTTAAGAGTTAGATATTGTGTTATGCCAACACCTACCTAGTAACTAGGTTGTGACCAGTTGCAGGTGCTAGGTTCGAACCCTGAGAGGCGCTTCACTTTGTGTAAATTGTTTCATCACCACTGCTCTCAAAACGGTGAAGGAAAACATCGTGAAGAAACCGGCATGTCCTAGAACCAAAGACATGTAACATCCATTAACCCGCACTGGGCTCGCGTGGTGGATTACGGCCCACTCCCTCTGACCGAGTGGAGGCCTGTGTCCCAGCAGTGGGAACATTATAGACTGATTATGCGATACAAAACTACCTAATGTTGTAATGACTACCCACGGTGCCCTCCTGACTACCCACGGGGCGCTAGAAGTAAGTGTAATAACTGTATCGTTACATAAAAATACTCTTGCCTTAGTAGTCTTCCAGTGACCCCTGTAATCAGAACAAGAAAAGTTCTGAACTCTTCATTAAATATTTCACAAGTTTCCTAATTCAAAAGGAATACTGTCTTTGGGTATACACAAGACTCTTAGATCAAAAAGAATTTCGCCTACTACCAAAACAGGTTTTAAAATTCAATGAGTTAAAAAGCGCTGTATCTTTAGAGTCCCCGAAGGATTTGTTCTATCTATACTTTGTTAAAGAAGAGAAGAAGATATGAAGCCAACTCCTACAACTAACAATAGTTACTACGGTTCATGTTGTTATATTAACTGAAAGATATTTATAGTACAATACAAATGGGAACAATCTTAAGAATAATTTAACTAAGAATGTTAAGCCAAAGTTATCTTCAGGGTTAATCGAACTAACTTGAAAAAGTGGTCTAGGCGTAAAATGCCATATTCTGAAAATGGCACTTGAATCTACAATTTAATGTTAAATTATCGTATGACATTAATAACTCTGAATAAATCTCACAAAAGTTATTTTATTAAAACATACGAACCAAAAGCTTTATCCTCCTTCTGGGCTCCTTTGGGGACGAGAAAATGCTCCAGAATGTAACAATCTTGTTCGACTGAATCGTTACAGTATTCCCGAACAAACTAAAGACGTAGTTTCAGCAACGTACTCCCATTTACGTAAGTGCAGAGTTGAGGCACTATAATTATCAACGATCTTGTAGTTGCCCCTCTCTGAGCGCCGATAACAATTTAAATAGGTCAAATTGCACCTAGTCTTGCGAAATATATATTAGGGGAATGTTTTAGAAAGGCTTCTCTACCTGTTTACCGTCTTCTACCTTTACCTACCGTCTTCTGTACCTGTTTTGAGAGCAGTGGTGATGAAGTTAATTACACAAAGTAATTTGCCTGCCTGGGTTCGACGACCAAAAACTCTTAAGTAGTGACCGTATCCATCGGGTTACACTGCTCTGCACTAATCTATAATAAAATAATAAAACATAAATTATTTAAGTAACAAGATTACAAGACTCATATACAAACAGATACCTAAAAGGATACAGACAGGATAAACAAGCACAGACAAAAACGAACACTCACAAGGTAGCAATATGTCTGCTGCAGCATTGCCGGATATAAACGAAATACATATTATGTAAATAATGTAACAGTAGATATCACAGTTTGTACTTGGTCTATTTGTTGCAGTTCCATTTAAGTCACGAATCGAAAGTACGAGGTTAAGAATTATTTTTACGGAAATTATGACACAGTTTGTCTCATCTGAGAATCGATGCCAGGATGTCACACTCAGCCGTATCACACTATTGGGATTATGATAAAACATGCGTGGGTTAGTTATATTACTTGCTACTTTAATAATAAAATATACAACTACCCACTCAACGTATTACAAAAATACTTTATCTTAGTAATATATTATTTACCAAGGCAGCTGTTAACCCTTATAAAACATTGAAACATTTCTTCTTTTTTCTGAATCCTACGCTATATAGCCGAATGCCCCTTTTCAAATTAATAATTTCTTGCTTTACTAAGTAGTTTTGTAAGAGTTATTACAAAGGATCAATTTAATACCTGAAGATATTGTATAGATTGTGTTCTTAAGGGGGTATCTCGTTACCCATACACTGGGTAACATGATAAGCCTGGACAGAATTTTGGGCTTAACCGTAACAACGGTCAAAGATTTACGAATGACAGCCGGGACCATCTTCTTAACGCGCTTTCCGAGGCACGGAGAGATATCAATATGTAATGGATCCACGAACTAACCGCGGCAAACGCAAATTAAAATTCGATCGACCGCGACCGGTGCTGTAATCATTTAACCCTTCCTAAAAATACGACTTTATTCAGCCAAGTGGAATAAGTCTTTTAGAAATATACATAGAAGACAATTTTAAGTAATAAATGCAAAAAGAATAGCAAGAAGCAACTGTACACCACTGCGTTAAGCTAGCAACCCTTTTAATTACTAAACGACTATTATTAGTCCTGCTCGAAACCAGAAACTTGTCTAGCACTTGAACTCAGTAAGAATAAAGGAATAGCGCTTGCATTTGTATGCTATACTGTAGAGACAAAGCGGTGAAGTGACTTGCAATATAAAGAGCAATAGATAATAAGAAACTGCAGAAAATACCAATGGTGGCTCCAGTCAGACGAATAGAAAATGGAGAAACTGATAAAATTACCCTGTTGCATTGATTGATTGCAGTTTTTGACTTGGCAATGCTAGCCACAGATAAATAATCTACAAATATCTGTAATTCTAGCACGCGAGGAGACTAAGGCTCAAAATAATGCTACACGTATAAAAAAGTTTCATTAAACACGCTGTCAAACGCAATATTAGATGATATACAATATACAATAGTTGCATGATACAGAAAAGGCGTAACCTTTTTTTCAATTTATGTGGTTTACGCAGACTCTTTTTAAAGTCTCTGTAGTTCATAGACATATAGCCGCACAGCTGAAAAAATGAATGAATAAATTGAATAATGATATTTAGTTAGAATCTTCCCCTCATACTGAGTCATTTGAATATCTTGGCTAGTTATACAATTTAATTTTATAGTAACAGTTAATTGGCAGGGGCGCGCCTGTCTTGGGGCAATAGGGTCCTAATAGGGGTTGAAGTTTGTTCGGGTTATTTTAGTACGGTAGTTAATTTCTGACAAATTATCTGTATCAGGAACTTGTACATAATTATTTGCATATAATTTCTGCCAGTGTCTAAATTGGTCTGTAAAAGTTATTTTCGCGTAAGATTTGAATGATTTCAGAGTAGGAACATGACTATTATTTTTATATCTGGATTTGATTTTGATATTGCATTAAAACACCTTCCACGAGTGACGATATTTGGTATTTCGATATTTCAACTCCGACGAGCTACCTAGCTGACTAGCTAGCTAGTTTTGACTCGAGATATAAATTCCAATTAAAAGTCTAATGATACGTTCCACACACGAGAAAACACAAATGCGAAAATAGGTCTGCCTGTCTGGTGGAGTGTTTTGACGGGTAAATTACAGAACTGATTTTGATTGTAATTAGCAGTGAGATAGCTCGGTACTTAGAAAAAGATTGCATTTCGATCGCAGAACAGCGGGTATTGTGTAAAATCATTATGAAAATGCGGAGGGAAAAGAATTGAATTTAATATTCAATTGTTTTATCTTTTATTATCGCATGAAGTTGACAGATGAATGACATTTCGTTCAAAGTTGAGTTTGACATATTAATAAGGGCTTACATAATAGGTTACATTAGATGCTTAAAAAGTCAACAACCTTCTCCTCCTCTTATTAAACTTATAATTGCATTTATAACTATGTCACAATTGTCACAGTTCATTGACTTAGTTTAAAAGTTAAAACAAATGATTATTGAAGACAGCTAGCTAACCGTCCTCGAGTATAATTTCTCCGGGGAATCTTAATACAATTGTACTGTTTTAAATTTTTCTTTAACTTTTAAATCAACTGGGGAAATTACCTTAAGAATATTACAAAAGACGGTAGATTTGACGTTGATATTTTATCTTGCAGAATGATTTAAGAGTGAAAACTTTATTCAAATTATTTTAGGGGTTAGTATTTGACAATTTTTTTTAGTGACAATGAGATTTTTTGAATAATGGACAGATGTGTATTACATTTGTTTCTAGTAGACTTATTTCTCCAAAATCCGCAGTCCACGTTCTAACCTAAAGCGATTGTCGTGCGAGCACGTGATCCTCGCGCTCGTTTTTAGGATCATGACGTACACACGCGATCAATCAAGTCGCGTTTGTACTTCATATGTAAAAGATCGCGTAATCGCATGTTCGCGCGATAGTCGCTTTCAGTAAGGACACAGGGTCAGATAGAGAACCCAAAAAATTATTACCTACCTAGAATTCTCCTGACGTTATTTCAAAACGGCTTTAAATATAAATTGACTCCACCACAACTCCTTTTTCGTTAAAAATAAAATAAAAAGAACTACCTTTTCTTACGAAATTCGTGCTCTCTAAGACCTTACGTAACGAATTTAGAAAATATATCCAACTTGACCTGTTAGACGTATCGAACTAGAGTGCAATTTAGAACTAAAGAACTCTAACACTAAACACAGTTGAATTTCACCTTTAGAACACCACAAATAAGGTTAATTTTCCTTTGGAGATTTTGATACCTGAAGTATTTACAAGCATTCTTTTAGAAAAATCAATAGTACCCAATAGATTAAAGGGAAGTAACGTTTAAAGGTAATTTTGGTTGAAAGTACAACAATTATTTGTGTTTAGTTTAATGGTAGCTTGTTCCCTTCGCCTATAATTTTGAACGGAGGTTTTAGTATGTCTAGGGTTAGTTATTTGGAACTAGGTAGAATAAAATGTTTTACTTCAAAGAAACGGCTCTCTTTATGTAAGTTTGTTAATAAGTAATGAAGGGATAACATAATGAAGTAAAAATATGAAGAAAAAATTAAAACGAAATAAATATTATGTGCGGAACGAGTATTTCGAGTATTTTTACGAGTTCTTTGTTTTTGTTCTTTGTACATATTAAAGAGTATTATTCTATTCTATTCCAATTCAAAAACCGTTCGAATTTACGTTACTTTTACTCGGCGTGTTAGTGCTAGCCCCGTGTATTCAGAGACTTTAACATCTTTAAAACAATAACACACAACACAACACAAGCATTAGGTTGCTTAGCTTGGGACAAATGGTGCTGTGTGAAATGTCCAGGGATATATTATTATTATATATTATATTATATTATTAATAACGCAATATACAATCTGAGTTACAGTCCGTTTATACAAAGTAACACAGTAGGCCGAGCTAGTCTTATCCTATCCCAGGTGTTGACACAATAAGCTATTGAGGAAAGCTGTTGTGGATTACGTAGCGTGGGTGAGTCTACGTCTCGTGTCTCGATTAGTAAAATGGTTAGCCACTTTATACGTAAATGCGGCATGAAATATTCATATTCATTTATTGCATTCCATATTGTAAAAAAGATCGTTACAATAGGCTTAAAGCTAGGTACAAAAATGTAGACCCTATAAGGGCACAGGAAAAGGATATAATTGATAGGACAAAAAAAAAAAAACAAAATTTAAACTACTACTAATATATAAAAAAAAAATACAATAAAATAAGGACATTCAGGCTATATACCTGCTTACCTCAAGTTAGGGGCTCAGAACTTTTCAATCTTTCCTTTTAGTTTTCAAAGAGCAATAACGTACCTGAAACGGAAAAATAAATACATATAAATTACTCTGACAGTTAGAATTTTTAAAAACGGTGCTAAATAAGCCCCGACTGTTTATTTTTTTTAATAACGACGACGACGCAAATTAAGTCACCTAGTTAATGGCAATATTTTTTTTCAAAAACACAATATTTTTTTCCTTACTGGTGCTGTTCTTCAGAAAGGTCAGGTGCGTATTATTCGCAACCGGTGTGCGTGTGACGTGTACCAGATGTATGAACGTTAACGAAGCAAAAGGAGTACAATATTATAGGTATTATATTATTTTCTTGTAGTTTTCACTTTCAGTGCAAGGTAAAGACGTATCAATGGTAAAGAAACGCACTTGCTAAACATAATGTAGTAACATTTTTCATTTATTTTTTAAATGTCGTAGCATTATGCTGAGATAGGAGCCTTTTGGCTTCGTACAGGACTTTTTGTTTCAATTTTCTTTTGTTACTTTTTTTATATAAGTAATTTGTTTTTTTATTTTTATTTTTGATTGCGTTTAGTTTAGTTTTATGATCTTTCTGTACGAGTCGCAATAAATACTTTTTCTTTCTTTCTTTCTTTAACAAATAAGTTAGGATTTGGCTTGTTTCCATATTCACATCGCCACAAAATAAAATACAAAAAGATCAATACACAAGTAAACCTATTTACATACCCCTTCACAAGACTATATCCAATACTTTTATATCTCAAACTGTCTTTAAAACCCGGTTTTAGTCCAAGTTATGGCAAATAAACCACTCAACAGATTACATAATACAATATGTCAAGTCGAGTAGGTTTTTACGAGACTCTATAAAAATAACCCTTAATGACATGATGTAGGGTTCGTACTGGGGACATAAAGAGTTATGTCCTAGTTTACGGTAGTTTTTGATGTGAGATAAGTACCTATTGGGAGTAGCATACTTTCTTTTTGTTAGGTATTATGAGCTGGAAGCTGAAACGGTGAAGGAAAACATCGTGAGGAAACCTGTGTGGCATCCTAGAGCCAAAAAATGTGAAGACATGTGACATTCACCAGCCCGAACTGGGCCCGCGTGGTGGATTATGGCATATGGACTTCCTCTCATGGAGAGGCCTGTGGAACCGGCAGTGGGAACATTATGGGTTGATTGTGCATATGCTATGAGCTGAGTTAGTTGAAGAATCTAAAGAACCTAAGGAAATATCACATATTTCCTTCGGTTTTCCTTCGGTTTTGAAGAAGATTTGACTATTTTTAGTAGCAACCCAGGCAGTCGGGGTGTGTACCTTTGTGTTTTGTTACATGGGACTTATTTCATAACTCACCAATGGGTACCCCTGCCTACCTCTTCGGGAAATACAGACGGTATGTTCTATTATCATCACATTGAGTACATCAAACTTTAATAACAAGATGTACGATTCCTATGTAGAAACGCATAACCTTACGGATGCAGTCGGATAAAAGCCACCTATAAACTTAACTGTACGAACTATACTCCCTAATTTATACTTCGACTCAGGATCTCTGCATCCCGCAGTTCTATGCAGAGACCAATCCGAGGTGCATCGGAAATGGTGACGCAATGCAGTCACTGACCGCTCACCTGTGCTCGGTTGCGTTAGTACAGTCGTGTCCAAATTACAGACAAGTGGGTACTGTCACGCTTCAGTAGTAACACTTGAATTACTAAAGGTCAGCCAACAGCACGTACACAGAAGTACCTACTAACACTTGCATATTATTATGAAATAGGTAACCTAAACATCATCATTATTCATTTATTTTCAGATCATAAAATCCAATTTGTTAGTAGATAAATACACAACTTAAACACTAGTGTTAGTACATCCATAATCATTTTTAGTTACAAAGCTCTTAAAACTATGATAGTATTACATTACAGACTAAGGTTAATAAATCAATAAGGCCAAACGTCGTATTTTATTTGCAGAAAATTATTATATTCCGAGAACGTATTGCGAACTTAACAATGAAAATTACAGTTCGATAAGAAAACCACTGCGAGAAGAAATAGTTTGATTTTGAAAAGGTTCATTCCACGAGTGAACACACTTCACTTATTGAAGTTGAACAATTTTCTAAAGTACCTTTTAATTAAAACTATGAGGTCTAATACTATAGGTTATAAGCATGGTATGCTATTATGAATTGTTTTATAATTCATCGAGTTTATCAAGAACTTTGAATTCAGTTCCATATTTACCCAATTGACTGTAGTAGATACGTCGCCAATAACGGACGAAGTGCAGGAAACAAGTTTGATACATTTCCAATGTGACACTAACATGAATATGCAATGTTCAATATGAAAAGGTCAGTCCATGTCCAATTTGATGTCGTGTCGTCTGATTTCTTTTGGCATACGAAGAATCAAATTGCATTGAATTACGTTATTGTATCATTCATCATCTCCCTAGCCTGAGTAATACGATACCCCTTGGTAAGACTAGTTGTCAGACTTTCGGGCTTCTGACAGCCGGGACCAACGACTTAACGTGTTTTCCGTGTCACGGAAGGGTCTCGGTATGTAAAGATGGTCACCCAATCACAGACCAACCGCGGCAAGCGTGGCTTAACCAGATCGATTACCCTGTGCGGCTGTTATTATTTTATTCTATACCTACATAGTAAAAATATGCATATTTATGTAATGCCAGGTAATGTCCGTGAAAACTGCCTCCCAATGGCACCGCCTCAAGTCAAACTCCGAGCCGTGCCCAATGAATATGTGTAAATAATTAAATAAACATGCAATGAGAATCCGATCCACGTTATGATCGTATTGCTATTATTCAAATATATACGGGCTAATTAATAAATTGATTTATGTCTATTGTATTTAACCTTTCATGGAAGCCTATTTGAAATCAAAAACAAACTATTTGCTTGTATTGAAAATGATAAATTGCCAACAAAAACAAACAATTACTGTCACGGTATTTGTTTATCAGGTAAATTATTAGGACTGAGTATTGTTCAATAAACTTAACGGTACAGGATAGCCTTTACTAGAAGTGGTCATCGTATTAGTGGTTCTGCAGCTTCAAGATCATCAGGCTTTTGTCTGGTATTTTTTTTTTATTATTGTGTTCGTCGTGGACGTGGCTTCGACAGCGGCTTCGCAACCATCGACGCGACGCTCTACATAGTGACTGTCACCAGCCAGTGTCACTCTAATCTGACCTCTTCGGTGGTTCCTAGTAACTTAGTAACAACACCAGACGGCGCCACTTGCTGCGCCATCTAAAACTAAAGCCAAATAGTTCGTAAGTCATAAAAATAAATATCGGCACCATTAAGGAATTTTATAAATGAAAAAACTATAACTACCGTCCCAGAGCAAATGGATTTAATCGACCTTGATACGATTCAATCGTGTAGAAACTTTTGGGTCCGAAACACCCGGGTTTTGTGGGTCCCCTGGGTCCAATAGTTCTTACGTGTACCGTTGTAAATAAGTAGGTACATGCCCTTTTGGTAGTGAAAGTGGCAGGTGCGAGTAATGTTAGGGTTTAGCCACAGTCGAACGTTTTTACAATTCACCTGTGCAAAATTAAATAGTATATTGTTCATATACTATTTAATTTTGATGTAAGAAACTTTCTGGTCCTTTAAACGTAAATCTAATTACGGTAACATGTAAAACGCCTTCTAGAATACCTACTTATAATTTGGTAAATTAAATTCCAGAAATACTTAATTTCTCTCTCTTTCTCAGAAGCTTATTTTCACGGTGCAAATAATACTTTTTGTAAGAGGTATATTTATTACCACATGGTTTGAGGAAGACTTAATGTTTGTAAACTATTTAATTTTAACTAGTTAATTAGAGGCAAAACGTAATCAATTCAGTTCCATAATGTTTTACTACGCTGTGAATCTCATCGCAGTTACTCTGTGGTTAACTAGCCGCAAATATCCGGTGCCTCGGCTCAGGAGTTCCTGTGAATACGAAGTGACTGACAACCTATTATTGTCGAGACTGGTCTTGTATGTATTATAGTGAGGGATAGACTTTGTTGCAACACTGAAGTACTGAACACTATATCTGGGTGTAACCATAGAGCAAAACAAAACTATACAAATTACAAGTCGTCAGTTGCTTTTCGAGTCTGTCTGCGTGCCTGCGTTGTTCTTCTAAACTACGCAATAGATTTTGATACACATTATTTCAAGAGTTTTCACTAGAAAATGTATTCGATAAGGTTTATGTGGCTAAAACATTATAATTAAACTAACATAATTATAATAAAGAAACCTTGCTGTTTTTTCAAGTCCCAGAAGTAGCTAAATCGTTCATTTCTGCGAACTTAACCTATTAGTGCAATTAGATTATGTATAGCCATCATTAGCCTATAGCAGTCCACTGCAGTCTACCAGCCACCTGCAGTCTACCAACCACCTGCAGTCTACCAGCCACCTGCAGTCTACCAGCCACCCTGCGAACATCGTCGCTCCACATAGCTTGAGGGCGTCTTACCGTAAATTATAGTACTTGGGTGTACTTACACGTATGTATAGTAGTATTTTTAATCGTGACAAACAAAGCATGTACTTGAACATCGATCGATACAACTATTAAATTATTTACAAACCTTGAACAGTCGTTTTCAACGTTTTAAATCAAATAACTTGGAATAGCTTGTTGCATGAAGAAGCGATAACTGAGTTGGAGAGGAAATTATATTATCGCCTAAAGGTGAACGGTGCGAAACGGTGTCCGTATTGTTAATATAATTTACCATATTTTGCTCGCGGATATCTTAGAATATCTTGGATTTGGTGAAGTGTCAATATTAGCAAATTGATTTAACAGGTAAGTTACATTTTGTGGCTTGCTTGAACAAATGCTTGAAAACAAGTTTAATTTTGATAAAGATTGTACTCATATTTTTGTAAAGGAATTTCTCAAAGTGATAGATGCCCTTTTCAGAATAAATGTATGTAAGTGATAGAAAACAATGAAGTCAAGTCAAAACATCGGTCATTCTTAATAAGATCATCAAATCTCTATGAAACTTCTGAATTTTCCACTGTCAGCTTAGAACTTTCGAAGTTTCTTTTTCACAAATTAATGCAAAATTAACAAATGCTACTGATAATCATTTCACAGAATTTCACTGATGGACACATCAAGGTCAACTTATTTTCACACACAATTTTCATTATAATTAAACTCTCCACTTCCTTTTTCAATTACAATATACAAAGCTCCAAATCCCCAAGAGACATACACAAACAAGACACATGCCACATCACACGAACGTGCCTGTTTTAAACATTCATACCCACGCGTCCCCTTGGGGGGTTGAATGCCAACTTTCGTTCATGATATTGCAAGTTTACTGGTTAAGGGTGCTTGCGTATACAGGTTTTCCGGTTCCGATATGTCGACAGGTTGGTACTGATAGCGTATCGTATGCTGAAGGGGTATGGGTAAAGTACTGGTATTCAGCTGAATATGATTAAACTGGAAACCGACCCCAATATAATTGGGTAAAGGCTAGGCAGATTTAGGTCGGTGCTGGTAGGCGGTAGCTAAAGTGTGATCGGCACCGACAAGTTTCAACCTGTTTCATGTCATTCCTATTTTAGGCATCTAAGCTTAAGTCGCCAGCTGATGATCACTTACTAACAAGAATTTTAACATAATTAAAAATCCAGTTCTACACTCTTCGCAGACTGACGCGATACCCCTCGCTGATTGGCTAACTTTTTAGCGCGCTATTTCTCATACATTCAGTTCGTACCGACTCAAGTGAAGCCTTTTAAAAAACCAAGACAAGGCAGCTTTCCATATTCAAACACAACTTTAGCATGAAAAAGAAAAATTATATGTCATGTTTATAATTCCACGCACTCCGCAGGGAAAAGTAATCTACAATATTACAAAGTTTGCAACATTACTGAAAAAAATATATAACTTTTTACGAGCATCCTCAGAAAACCTTGTTTTACAAAAAACTGAGGGTCAAACACGCAGAACTTTTGGGTCAAATGGTCCCTGTATATATAACGCGCAAGGACTTGCTACCTGCTTGACCACAGGGTTGAGAAAAAATTTGAATATTACACTGGACTAAGTCTTGAATGTATATTCTTTAAATGTAGAATATTGCAAATTATATGGCGTGCTAGCCAGTACCGTGCGAAAATGCTGGCTTTACGTCACCAACTCGATTTCTTGGATTTCTTATCAGTAAAATTGGTTTTGGAAAGTAGTCGTACATACATATATTTTAAAATGGTGGAGGTTCTCTACTCGTCATATATTTTCATTTCGTTGCCGTTAGCAGTTACAACAACACGCCACTTGTCATTATCTGTGCTGGGGAGTTTGTTGCGCCACTTCTTCTCCCCAGCGAAAGCGAAGCGAAGTGGTGAAGTGGTTCGGGCGTTTTGGGGGACTATCGTATGTTATTTTCATGTTCGAAAAGTGCTGATTCTCAGCCTAATTAAAATAAATGACTTTTGGTTTTTAATCATTATTTTTTACTATCTCAAAAAGTGTCTTTAAAAGATCTACTTACGGAAATAACATTTCATTTCATCTTATGATTGGTCTCAAATACTTTCAAAAAGGTATAAAACTTAATGTATGTATCAAAGCACCTACTCTCCTTTCAGAGAATAACGTACAGATGCGTGTTCCAGGATTATCTAATCGCAGGAATTGTCATCCTATTACCTACGCAGAATTCCCAAACGTGCCATATCCAATATTATTGAATCTAATACGATTTGGGATGAAAAGGTCATGAATTCATAATAGGGGAAAAGTGTGGCTATTTTCGTTTTTTTTTTTAGGTTGAGTTGATTGGGGTTTGGAAGAAGGTTTCTATACTTACCGTCCCTGAAATGTTAACGGTTAAAAAGATCGGCTCTCCGAAAATAACCTTGCAACGACCGGTGATGGTCAAGAGTACAAGGTCAAATGTATGTTTTGTTTTCTGTTTTAAACAGTGAATTGAAATAATAATATAACCATTAGATTCGTAAGTCAAGCTAACTATACTCAATGAACTAATGAATCATCTATAAGAACCTATATGAGTAGTAGAAACCAATGACATAACATTTACAACAAAGAAGCATGAAGCATGTCGAAGCATCATGCTGAGATAGGAGCCTTTTGGCCTCGTATAGGACTTTCTGTTTCATTTTTCCTTTTGTTATTTTTTATAAATAATTTGTTTTATTTTTAACTGTGTTTAGTTCAGTTTATGATCCTGTTCGAGTCGCAATAAATACTTTTTCTTTCTTTCTTTACAACAAAAAAACATCGAAATTCCGCAAAAGCGACTAATTTTTTAATAGGAATATTTTGTGCTGGGCATTGGTTCTGCATTAACATTGTATTTGTATGACGTCTGACAGTTTTTGTATGGAAGAACTGTCAAAAATTCAAAATTATTCCACGAATAAATTATCTGGCGTTGTAAAAATTAGCCCTAAGACGATCAAAAAGCACCGTGTGTAATAGCGTTTTCATTATGCTTCTTTAAAAATAAAAAAAATAAAATCACTAAGATAACAAAATGCCCAAATAGAGGCGCCAATAAGGTTGACAAGACCTGTCAATTAACCTCATTGGCGCCCAACGTGGGACCAATAGATTATAGATTAAGACCGATAGATAGATTCCATTATTTCTTTGAAACGACGCAAATCCTATTACAAATGATGTGAAAAGATAATTGATTTAATACATTAACAGGGTGTATTCTCACAGAATTCTTAGGATAAAATATTTTTAGGTGGCATCGGCCTGTTAAGACTTGAGTTTTTGTACAGGCTTTTAATAGACAAAGGCAAAGAGATAGTAAATCTGTAGTACTTATTGTGTAGCGTGTAAACTCCAAGGATTTAACGAATAAACATGGATCTTAGCCTAGAATTTTAAACAGGAATATAACAGCTTGGCAAACAGATCAGACAAGGATGCTGCTGCTGATCCTCTTAATATATTCCTTACATCACTCTCGGGAAAGGAAAATTCTTAGTCCATTCTATGTTGGAAACTCTTCATGACGAATACATTATAATATTAGAAACGCATTAAGACCCTACCACTAACTTCTACCTAAATCTTTTATTTCTTCATTAATTTATAACCCTAATTAACCTTATTCAAAATTACATCCACAATTTTCGCCAAGATGAGTTTAAAATAATATAATAATAATAATAATATCCATGGACATTTCACACAGCACCATTTGTCCCAAGCTAAGCAACCTAATGCTTGTGTTATGGTAACAAGATGGCTGATAAACTACTTATATACAATTTTTTTTTTTTGTAAATACATACATATTATAGATAGAAAAACGCCCAGACTCGGAACAAATACATGTAGGTCATACAAATATTTGTTCCGTGCGGGAATTGAACCCGCGACACGCAGCGCAGCAGTCAATCGCTTAACCACTGCGCCAACCGTGCCGTCGTTTGTTTTCTTTTGTGTTTGTATTCTTCCTCTGCGCCATGTTCACCGCAAATTAAGGTATTTTCTTTCTTTTTCTTCGTTAAAAATAACTTCGAAATAACAAAATCGTCGGTAATAAGCATAAATTCGTCCCACGTCGGGCGTCATTTAGCTTTTGTTTGTGTTTTGGTTGCAATAATGTTTGTTTTACAAAACTTTGTTTAAAAACGTGCCATTAATTTTAAACAAGTCTGCTTCATGTGGTTTAGTACACGGAGTCTGTCTATTTTTTCAGAGTTTTGGGGCGACGAGGGTGGAATGTGCACAAAAGAAAATGTTTAATTAATTATTACATGCCTTTTTGGGTCTGCTTACTTTATAAGATTTATTTGTTTAAATCCTACTAATATTATAAACGCGAAAGTTAGTATGGATGGATGAATGGATAGATGGATGTTTGACTCTTTCACGCAAAAAGTACTGAACGGATTTGGATGAAATTTGGCACAAAGATAGTTCATAATCAGAAATAACACAGGATACTAGGACTTTTTTTCTCGATATTCTCACGGGATCGAAACGTATGCGGGTGGAACCGCGAGGCGTTATATTATATTTAGTATAATGTAGGTAGAATGAGAGAAAAGAAAGCAAGTTAGTTAACTGGCAGCCTGTAGCCTATATTTGTACCCATGATGATGAGCATGGTGATGAGCCTATCGCCATGCTCATCATCACGTGTTTTCATTACACGGGACTTAGACATAACTGGCTTAGCGCTGTTCTGGTGTAGACCTTTGGGGACTATAGGAATGATGTATTGTTATGTAATATTATTTTTGATAAACATTGCTTTACACTTAAAGGATAAACTAATAGAACACTCGTGATGTACCAAAATAACATTGGTTGTATACGAGTACGTCGATATTCATTATGTATCATACTATTATATGACTCATTTATAAAATACAACTAATACTCATATTTCAAATGAAGCACGCGTGTTTATGAACGAAACTATGTCTATATTATGTGTGTAGCATAACTCATTGCGTGTCTACATTTCCCCGCTAGGGAAAACACAAAGTATATTTGATCAATGAACAAAACATAGATATTACGTTAACTTAAATACATACCACGAACCGAATTCCGAACAAAAGGCGACACCAACATAATGTACCAAACTACCCCATTTTGTGACACGCAACCGAAACTTAATAGTCAAACAATTGATTACTGTCTCACGACCTCTAGGAGACAGACAGGCAAAAAATGAGACGAATTTATTTTCTTACCAAGTTGTTTAAAATGTTCACTGAAGAAGTTGATTAACAAGATTAAAATACCACTCAGGGTTCCGTAGTTTGAAATAAGTAATGCTGTATTTATTTCTATAGCATATTTTATAAGCATAGCATAATCGACCTATGGTGTTCCCACTACTGTGACTCAGGTCTTCTGTCTGTGAGAGGGAGTGGGCCGTATCCACCACGCGAGGCTGGTACCGGCTGGCGAGTGTTAGTCTTCGATTTTTTGGGTCTAGAATATGATATTTTCGTTCATCGTTTGGAGATCATTTTCTAGCTTTCTGTCTAAATACAGTATACCTTTAGACTCTCCTTCCGCTCATTTCCTCTGTAAAGTATCTCACAGCTCAGTCGAAAATCATTTGAAACTGTCATCACAAGTTAACTAAAACAATTTAGATTGAGAGTTTGACCTTTAGCAGTACCAATCAGTCGTTTCATTTCCACATTTCTTGGATTCCTACTTTCAAAGTAGAAGGTACGAGTAGGTATGGAGTACATACGAACAAGCAAATGGTCAGGCAGCTACATAATATCTTGCATCTACTTCAAACCATTTTGTGAGTGTGCATCACTCGCTTAGGTCTGCCAAACAAGTTATGCATATTTGAAAGTTTATGTTACCAGACAGCTAGGTTTTTCAGCAAAATAAAACTGATGAAAGGTTTTCATTCTAACAAGTCACAAGATCCCTAAAGTAAATCGATTTGGGTTGCATGTCAATGTCTCGTTAAACATGTTCAATAAAGAAGTTAAATAAGAAAAGAAAACAGTAAAGTGCACTCTATTGTTTTTTCAAAAGGTTAAAGACAAATGAACTTGCTTCACAGTTTGTATTGAAGTTCAAGGAGTGAACCGTTCTTTTATTTCTTACTTTGTTAAGGGGCAATGGCGTGCATTGCATAAACGCCTAAAAGCAGCGCCTACCTCGATAAATCACCATAAGCCTGTCAATTACATTTTAGTGTGTGTGCCCCACACTAAACTTAAGAAACTCACTAAATTATCGTACTTAACAAATCTATTTATCAGAAAATTGCGTACATTGGAACCATTTTTCTCTGAAACTGTTATTGTGTATATTATAACAGCAGAGGAGCCTTGATTTAAAAACAAGAAAATATATTTTAATATCAATGTTATAACAGTGCGAAATGGGACTGGGCAGACATGTCTGCCGTGACAAACTGTGGGCCAAAATAGCACAGAATTGGTGCTCCGAGACAGCGAGGCGAGGTCGCGGCAGACCACGTAGGAGATGGCGGGACGAGCTGGATAGGTTCCGTCAAAACTGGAAGGAGGACGCGCGGGCTCGCGGAAGATGGAAGGAGTGGAGGGAGGCCTTTGCCCAGGCCACGCTGTCCCACTACAGCGTAGGCTAACATAAAAAAAAAAAAAAAACAGTGCGAAGTGTGATCTTTGTAGAAATCAAAACTATTTACATCACACATAACATAACATTACGCCTGTATTCCTCGAGGAGTGAGGCAGAGGTGTAGGTACCTGTAGTACAGCCACATTTTGTTTTGTTTTCTTTAATTCCCATGTATAATGGGGCGAGCGTATTGCCATCAACCAACTACAGATCCAGACACCGCGCTGCTACTGTGAAATTCTTGATGGAAGACCTCAATAGATAACACTCAGTCGGACTATTTTTGGTTTAGTCCATGTTCGACTCCC
The DNA here is from genome assembly GCA_949629185.1 of Apamea crenata. Taxonomy (NCBI): domain Eukaryota; kingdom Metazoa; phylum Arthropoda; class Insecta; order Lepidoptera; family Noctuidae; genus Apamea; species Apamea crenata. Next base: position 4,064,940 of record OX451380.1, on the reverse strand, counting down.
ACAATCTCTACCCCCGACCATGTTCAACCCCCAGGGGTTGAACATGGATTTCAATACATTGGTAATCTTTTCTTTGTCCATATTCAACCCTCAGTTTTTAACCCCCAACAAAAACATATGGCTGTTATAAGTTTAATATTATTCTATCATATTCTGAACGTATTTACTCATACCGTATTAACTCGACAGTTCTCCGAGTTTTCCCAAAGAACTGAGGAGTAATGTGTTTTTTTCTAAAATCGCCTTTTATATTTTTTAATATAAAAATACCCATCCTGATCGTGGATCCAGGTCAAAGTCAATAGCTTTATGGAGGCCCGTAAGCCGTCCTTCATGAAGGTTGACTGAGCAGTACTGGTGACTGGCGTGCATACATAAACAGATAGAGAAGTAATGGTCGCAACACTTGGTGGTCTGTAAATTTTGCTTTTCCTCGTAAAAACGGTTTCATTTGTTTTTTTCTACTTGATGAAGACTACGACCGCCTGAAGACATCTGCAAACTTAAACGTATCGCAGGATCGTAGGTATTTTAGAAACTACGCCTGGGCTAGCCACTGAGTTTGGCTCCCAGGTCAAGAAAACGCCCTTGTCTACCCAAAAATCTCATTTAGCTTGAACATTTTCACTAACAGACTCTGCCAGTTTACATACCTTATTATAACACAAGCGGTAACAAGCGAATAATTAAATATTAAAAACAATTATTATGAATAATTAATCCTTTGTTGCTCAACTCCTTTGACACAGGGTCTTACGCATGTATTTTTAAAACCATATAAGCTACTTCTACGTAATTACATGAATTCGTAATAACACACATGATTACTTCGCGCCACCAAAGAGGTTATGTTCACACAACAAGATTATCTTTGAACTCAACATTCATAGAACCATATTTACATAATCCCTCCGTGCCTACCCTAATTACGTAATACGTATATGTTATATTCACAAAAACCAAACATTAAAACCTTCCCACTTTTATGCAGCAGTAGGCACAGTACAGATAAGTGTACAGAAGGCCAGCTCACTACAACGAGTGAAAACAGACGCACGCACACAAATTATCACCTGCCTAGGCTGCCCTACTATGTTGTGGTCGGCTTCCAGACAAACACCAGCTGAATATCAGTAAATTACATAGAGCAATAGCCTATCGGACCTCCACAACTTAGTTACTGGGTAATACGATAGATACATAGATACCCGTTGGTAAGACTGGTTGGTGGATTTTCGGGCATCTGACTACCCGTATTGACTGTCAAAAATCTACGAATGACAGCCAAGACCAACGGCTTGACATGTTTTACGGCACTTAGGTGTCACGATATGTAATTGCCGGTCACTCACCCACGGACAGACCGTGGCAAGCATAGCTTAACCTTGATTGATATACCCGTGACGCTGATATTACTTAGCCAAGAGCCTCTTGTAACCAACCTCCTGTTCTTACTTCTTCAGTGACAGGATCAGGAAGAACAAAGACATATAAAATGGAATATCTTATGAGGCTCGTGGTGGCGACATCTTGTGCAAGATTAACGACAATGAGCCGTTGTCAAGATTAATGTTCGCGTTTACTGGCACTGGGATATTTCGATGCATTCAAATGGGTTTTCTGAGTCGATATACGTTCGGCACACTTAATAGTGCTGTCAACTCCGCTACCTTTTGGCTGTCTGGCTAATATTTTTACCGTGGTATGAGCTATATTATTGTCATGCCCGTACGACGAAAAAGCAAGTTCATTTGTTCGTCATTGGTCCTTGACTACTTTTCCGATAGTCGACCGCTTGTCCAGGATAACACTTTGATCTTGGGTCTAGCGTAGTACGAAGTTTGAATAAAATAAGAAGCCAGCTTATACTGGAATTATTATCATTGACGTGCCGTCGTTGACTTCTTTTTTTTTCCTCCTTGGCAACTGAACCGAAGTCGACTATTCTGCCAACGTCACGTGGTGGACCGAGTTTCATTTGTTACTCCTGTCAATCACACATTGTCACCCGTCAAATTATCAGTTTTGCTTGTCTGTTCATACTCGTACATTCATCTCTTTCACTCCATTACGTTTTATTGTCGACATAATTATATCTGTGTTTTATTAGGTAGGTATTCAGAGGTTGGTTGCAGAGGAATAGCAAATAGAAAAAAAAATAAGTTTTAAAATCATCACCATCGAAATGAATAATTTCAGATGTGTTCAAACATATTATGTGCACACGTGTTTTGACTTAACCTAGACTTCAGCAACATGTTACTTTAATTTTATACTTTTTTGACTGACTCTAACATCATCCGATTAGATCCGATTTTACTGACTTTTTTAAAATTTTCAGATTCATTATTTACATGTGACTGTAAATATAACTAATAAAAACGTTTTCAATTAAAACGCATTCTTATTTTTCTGGAAAACGTAATACTTGTACGAGTTTATTTTACATGCTCTAAATTGGATTGGTAGCAATTTGCTTTCGGGAAAGTGGGAATATTAAATGTATCGCTTTTCCAATTTGAAACGCGATTCAATCAAATGCGTTTTATTGTTTGTTTATTCTTGGTAGTGGTTTGCCATTTACATGATAGGAAATCACTTCCAAACATTCTAATTAATTACGTATAGAAGTCACGAAACGTAAAAGCATTATAGTATGTTAGGTGAGTTGGGCCCAGTAGGTGGTCACACCAATCGCGGCATCAGTATTTTAGATCCTCAGAAGTGCAGGTGTATAGACACTTTGGACACTCCATCATATGGGGCATGGGTTGGTCAGGGTCACCGCATTCGCACTAGGTGTCAGCTGGGTTAATAATCCCCCATTTTGCTAGATTGTACTACACATCACATGGGCTTCTTTTCATCCTCAATTTTTCCATAAAAACTGATGTAATACAAAATACCAACAGACGAAGTCACGGGCACCAACCAGAATGACATAATACATAATACACACAAGCCCTCTACGTAACCCTCTACTTTACCATAGTTGGGTACTAGTTAAAGGCCACGTCCACTCTGTAAAAGGGATGTAAAATTATTACCCTTAATGTAATTTTAAGGGTTACAATATTACATCCCTTTATGAAAAAATATGGTCGGAACCAGTGTTGACTTACAATTAGTCCGCTGTAGCTTTACAAAATATTATTCTTGTTAAAATTGTCGGCTCGGAACATCATTTTATAGCTGAATTTACAGGATTTTATTTTAGTTCTCTTTCTGCTGCCATGAGGATCAAGTAAAAAATAGTTGATTTAGAATACTAAGGTGATTTTGTTACCTACACAAATCATCATGCCTTGTTTTTTAGAATAGTTAGGCACAGGTGTAACTACAATACACCCAATGTGACCTTCAGAACCTAAAATACTATTAATTCCTTCGAGGTTATTTAACTCTAAAGAAATCCCCATTTAATCAAGCAGCAAAAACAACACTCGTGATAAAACAATAGACCTAATCTAACACAGAACGGCTGTACTTTAGAAAAATCGTCGACAATTTTATTGTAGGACAAGAGAAAACAATTACTTGAGAGAAAGGGCGATAGCTCCAATGTCAAACAGATTGTCTACAGACAAGAAGGTACTCAGGATTTATTGGTTTAGAACATGATTTTACAATTATTTGACGATTTAGCAGCCCGTATAGAAAAAAATATCCAACGATTTGTTTTATTCGTTGAGAGATAAATCCAGTATCTGCAGAATTAGTAAGATGTAGGTTAGTAGGTATATGGTTCAAAACTTGACAAGAGAAGGAAACATGGCGAGGAAATTATAACTAGTGCTATTCAGTAAAGTTCGCGTGCAACCTCAAGTGAGCGCACGCAATTCGAAAGCGAACTCATTTGTTTTTAAAGTAAATCATCGCGGATTCACGAGACACCGTTCGAATTTCAAACTGGCGTTTATCATTATAATACACGTGTAAACGTGTGTTAGATGTTTCAAACTCCTTAATTATTTATTCGCGTTTGAACTGCAAAAGAACAACAAACAATCAACGAACTTCACACAACACTACAAGTTACCTACCCTCCGAAACAAAATTATTCCAATACCTTTAAAGTAATAAATGCAAAATATTAAAGAGCAATTATTTACGTGAAAACTTCAGAAAGCCTTTCAGGAATTAAGGCCGAGATGAATATCCTTTTGATATTAAATAAAGTGCGATAATATTTCTTGTTGGCAACACTCCAGGGAAACGTTTAATCGGTTTCAAATTAAAGTTAAGTTCAAGAGTATTTGATTTTAATTTGTTAAATATTAATTGTTTGTCAAAGTTGCTATTTTGTGTTCTTCAGAGGATGGAAACTATTTACTGATAAGTGATATGATAACTTTATCAAGTTACCCTAGGTAAGTACTTACATAAGCTGCCTGTAATGTTCCCACTGCTAGGACACAGGCCTCCTCTCTTTTTGAGAGGGAGTGGGTCATAGTCAACCATACGGGCCCAATGCGGGTTGGTAGATGTCACATGTCTTCGAACTTTTGGTTCTAGAACATACGAACATACGTTTTCTCAAAATGTTTTCCTTCACCGTTTCGAGAGCAGTGGTGAGGAAATAAATTACACAAAGTAAAGCGCCTGAATGGGCTCGAACCCACGACTCACAACTCGTGAGTCGAAGCCAATACCACTGGGACATCATTGCTCTCGTAGGTAAGTACTAAACTTACATTTTTTTATAACAAAAAACTGGCATTAGCACAAACGGACAAACAACATGCCTATATAAATACCTGTACTGCTATTCTATAAAGTTCACTGCTCACCTCAGTCAAGAGACCGCGAATATTTCGAAAGCGAACTCATTTGTTTTTAAAGTAAATCATCGCGGATTCACAACGAGACACCGTTTGAATTTCGAAGTGATGTTTAGCGAATATCACTACAATCTGATCATACTGTTTCAAACCTATTCAATTTACATTACAAGGTCTTAATAAGTTAAATAATGAACAGAATCAACAATGTTCACCTTATTCTATATAAATTAACTTCCGACAGAACTCCGTCTTTATACCGTGGATTATCTTCCATTGTCTCTTCTCCGACGAATTATAAATTAATGTTATTTAATTAAAACAGTCTCAAGGAATTAAGGGAGCTAATCAAGATTGATAATGAAGGAATCCGTATAGTTACTTTATTCATAAGTTCATTTATATTTTAAGGTGTGATTTTAAGTCAAATTGTCGTTTATTTTAAGCTTTAAGCTGCCTCTCTGGTCTGGTGGCTACAAGGTTACTTCTGAGCGTTAGGTCTTGGGATCGATCGCTGGATTGGGAAATGTTATGGAGTTTTATTAGTTTAATTTACAAGATAACACTAAAATAACAAAATTATATCCTAAATTAACTAAAACTATTTACAGAGACCGGACGGCATGTCTTTATTTCCATGGAAGGTGGGTAGGCCTTTAGTGTGTGTCGATACTGTTGCGCCATCCCATCTTCCAGCGTCGGCATGCTGCGCTAGTGCTGCTGCTGCGGCTGCGGAAAACCTCAAGCGGCGTAAATATAATAACCTTATTAACAATTATATTTTCGGGCCGTTTGGGGTTGAAGAGTGTGCGTGGTCTTTTAAAGGAATTTTCGAAAAGACTGGTTGACGCTACCCAAGGGCTGGCTTTTACCTTGGCCAGAGGCTAAGCATTGCCATACAACGTGGCAATGCCGCCAGTGTCTTGGGTACATTACCAGTCGACAGCGATGCGGATGAATTTTTCGACGCTATATTTTAGTTTGTTTTATTAGTAAACACTACTAATTGCCCAATCTGGATAAGAACCCAGTTATTAGCAATAAACTTATCTCTTATTGCATAGGATTTAATCTAATCTAACTATATTTAAATTTTATTTATTGTTAAAATTGACGTTATTTCAAGCTAAACAAATATCAATTTTATTTTCATGGTGATTAAGTTAATTTCAGAGTGACTAGCACTATTGAAAAAGTTATAAAAATGTTTGAACTTGTAGCGTAAACTGAGCTTTATTGTGCAGGAATTAAAGTAATTTTTCCATAAACTCATATTTGTTTGCACTTTTGGCGAATATGTCGCGATTATATGTTAGTCTGCACTGTCCCACTGCTGGGGAAAGGCCTCCCCTCCATTTTCCAAACAATTCTGTCTTTTGCGAGTGTCGGCTAGTCGCTACGATAGGAGACAAGCGCGGACTGAGACAATAAAACTTATAAAACATGCAATGTGTATAGGTATGGTCGCCAAGCTAAACCCATAAGTATAGAATACAAGGCATTTCTTATGTTATGTATTTTTGTGGTGTACAATAAAGTATATAACACTAAATAAGCCAGTTTTGTTATTCTTATAATATAAAAAGTTTCGAAAACTTTTCTACTACGGAACAGAATTTAGTTAACATTTTAATATTCTTTTATTAAACAAACTAAACACATAAAGAACTTGGTAGGTACCCCTTTTCATACTAAAACTTTTATCAAATAAAATATGAAGATATTTCAGTCCAAAAACTTTTTGATGCCCTATCTCTGAGCCTATCTATGTGGCTCAATGTTATCATCAAATAAAATGTCATGACTGTTGTGAGCGATACAATGAAAACAAAAACGTTTTGTGCTGACTCCTAATGTGGGGACGTAGTGGAAAACATTTTATTAATTCTACCCTTAAAATAGGGGTCATTTGAAATACGGGTAGCTGAGACACGTGTGACTGTGCTTCCAAATAGTTCTATCTGTGAGTCTTCAAGTTACAAATGTTATTTTTGGGGCTAACGCGCAAACCGCCGCACCCGTTAACCGTTAACTGCTTCATCCCTTGTCCCTCAGACAAATAGTTAAAAGTAAAATTGTTTTTACCAACATTTGTTCGTTAGTGTAATTTCGAAAAATATCTTTGAAACTGTTAAAAGTCCCTTAAAATAAAGATTTAAAAAAATCTTTAAAAATACTTTTGTTTGAATGCCAGCAATCGACGTCAATTTTATTGCAACAGCTTAGTAACTAAACAATAAATCCGATAAGAATAACACCCGTCTGTTTTTGTCGGGGGTTAAAAATCCTTCTATTTCTTGATTGCTGCGTCCACAAGGGAAATTCCCAAGCTGTAAAGGTTTAAATTCCTATTTCGAGTCTAGTTTTAATGAGGTTTTGTGCGATTCTAATATCAATGAACTTAAACGCTTGCTCTAATCGGGAAACTTTAGGTCTAGGATACAAAAGCGAAAGCTCATTAAGCAATAAAATCAACAAAGGAACCGACTTCTATTGTGTAGCCGCAAACGTTTGTGAAACTCAACGCCTGTCATAGGGGGCGATTGTAATAGGGTAGAGACGCCAGCACATCAAACTTTTAAAATTTGTCAAATTTCTTTTATAGATTTTCAACTTTATCGCTGGAGCATTAAGGTTCAAGGTTGATTGGGAAAATTTGAACGTTTCGGGTAGCTTGATGTGCTGGCGTCTGTACAGTGATTATAACACACGGTTCTTCTTGAGAGAAAACAATTGATGTGAAAACTTCTTTAGGCGCACTTTGCGCTCTTTTTAAACAGTCGACGAAACTGAAGCGTCACTTTCTGGTAATCGGGGGGAATCGGGTATACTCAGCTCCAGTCGGTCGGTGACGCTTAATCGCGTATACTCGGCTTCAATCGTAAGTTTACACTTCTATCATGTGGTCATAAGCACACAGCCTCTTTTTTTAATTTAACTAGTCTTGTCTTTGGCCTTTATTTGAATTAGATACCTATGCCCCAATAATTAAGTTTCAGTTTTAGATTTTTGCAATATTTTGGTGTCATTACTCTATTGGTGACTCTGAAATGTATGCATAGCTTCTGAGTCACGTTAAATCTAAGACTAATAAGAGTTTTGTTGAAACAACTTTGGAATTATGCTCTTAATATTTTATACACACAGGGCTGAAACTAAAACTGCACGTTCGCGTTGATTTGGGAAACAGTATGAAAACTATCTATCTAGACCAGCATTTAATACACACTTAAGCGTTACATGAAACGGAGACACCATTTAGGCCTGTAGCGGTATCTACAACGCTCCATGCGAAGTACGCGTCATACTGACGTCACGCAAAATTCTGCATCTCGCAAGCAGAGTTTACCGCGCAACTCTCTCTAAACTAAACTAAACTCTCGGGCCGTTGTATACAAAAGCCCAATTTGAAGCTGAAGCTTACTAACTATGACATGTATTGTGTGTACGTCAAAGACATATACCTCACGTGCCTGACATAAAGGTCAATTTTTAATGATGAGTACTTCTCCAGCAATAATAATGTGTGTCGCTTTTGTCATAAAGCACTTTGATGACCATAATTATGTTTTACAAAACTCCATCGTGCATCGTACAAAAATCATGTTTCATAAAAAAAAAACGTGGTTTTCTAGAGTTTTTTTTTTGAAAAAAATGTGCGAGAATGTGGTCAGTTTTAAATATTAATCAGGATTTAATTAAAGCCTCTGCCCAAAGGCAAAAAAGGCCCAAATGGCGTTGCATTGCCATACAACGCAGCCGCAGGTGTTTTAGTCACATTGTCAAAACAACACATTGGTCACATGATTGTCATTGTGTCATTGTGGACAGCGATGTGGATTAATTTGTAAAAATATTTTATTTTTAGTCAATGAGTGTAGTTAGTCAGAAATAAAATATCAAATACGTGTTTAATAATACTGTAAACTGTATGTAATAGGTTTCATAATTGTAAAATAAATGACTTAAAATTTGTATTTATTTATTTATTTTATATATTGTTTTTCTATTTTTTCCTACTAACACTAGTTTTTCATAAGTTTTTCATAAGTTTTTCATAAGTTTTATTATACTAACATTCTATGGATTTCAAAAAGTCTGAATTAAAAAGTTTTTATTTTTATTTTATTTATTTACTTAAACTGTTCTTTCTAAAAATATTGTAATTTTCTTTCATCTCATGTTCATGGGGCAAGGCTTTTGACCAGTAATTTTGACCCTTCATAATACTATCTGAGGGGTCAAAAGTACACAATACACACACGCTCATTGCCACCGCACGATCCATTTTTTCTGTTTGACTCAACAAATCTTACCTTCAAGGGGTACCTTACGACGCAATCTTGAACGTAAAAAGGTTAGAAAACAGTTAAAGGTATAAAAGGTATGTTCTGGCTTTGTACTCATTGTGTTTTGTATATCAGCAGGAATCTGGGTCACTAGCACTGCTGGTTTAATTTCTATTGTAGTATATTCAATTCAATTATGGTCATTTTTTATCTTTTGTCTCAGAAACCACACCTTTATTCCATTCGTTTGAGACTGAGTTACTTTATTTCTGTGTCAAATTAGGTCAGGTTTTGTCATCGTTATTTTAATATTAAGTGACATCAACTAATGTACTTAAATAAAAAAAAACATAATAAATAATTATACTAAGTCGTTAAAGCTGGCAAGTTACTGGCCACACTGCATGCACAATTATGTGTGCAACATGTTCTTCATTGTAACAATGCTAGATAACATCTTGAGCTGTCGTGCTATTCAGTAAAGTTCCCTCGGCAGTTGAACCTCTCGCAATAGAGCGTACACAATTCGAAATCGAACTCATTTGTTTTTAAAGTAAATCAGCGCGGATTCAGAACGAGATAACGTTCGAATTTCGAAGTGATGTTTATAGAACAACACAACAAGGACTTAAAGGCATGAAGGCGCCTTCTTTCTTGAAAAGAGGATTTTACCTCACACTGAAATTGTAACAGGCCGATATTATTTTAATCATCCAAGTAAGCTTTTTAATTACCCTACTTTCAAAGATATAAAGATTCTCAACGATAAGATCTAAAGCTCGCTCCAATTCATCGTACCCTTGTTAGTTTAGGCCTCATCATTATTATTTTTTCATAAAATTATCGCACTGTTTACATGGGACCTGTGACCCCATTTGGAAATGGGAGACTAAATGTTAAACAAATATTTCAAGAGATGATAATATCTGTTGAAGCAAAATATTACAGATTAATTTTCCCTTTTTCATTTTTGTTTTGTTAAAGGTTATTTTTTATTAGATTAATGAAATGTGTAGGTAATTTTTTGTGAGCGAAATTAGACTTATGTGTTTTTAAGGATAACATTTAGCTTCGTTAGAACAATAATTTGGCTTTATAAATTGTGTTTTCTAATAAAAAAAACGGCACGTGTAACCAACCGTTATAACATTGCGAAATGCGTAAACGATTTTTTATATCGGAAGGGAAAATTTATTAGACGAAATATGAAAACATTGTTAGAAACTGAGCATTTATTCGGAATAGAACGATTTACAATCATAAACTAATTATAATGTTCATCATCTGCCTAGCCTTTTCCCACTATGTTATTTACAAAACTAGTATTTTACCTGGAGTGACTGCCTGTCTGACCACCTCAACCCAGTTACTGGATAATACGATACCCCTTGGTAAGACTGGTGTATGCATGCTGTCACATATATATTATATTTTTTGAATGAGAGCCGCCTTTAGATATTGTGTGTAACTGGAGCAATCTAATAGTAAATAATTAATTGTGTTGCTGTAACTGTAGGTTTATTATAACGACGCCATTTGCACTGCGGGTGGTTAGATTGGTAGGTTTATATAATTTGCTTTGTTCGGGTGTAGAAGTGGCTAGTGAAAAAAGTTTTTTGTTAAATATTATGGATTGTACAATTTATTCATTATTTATTTATTTATCTTTAATTCAGGTACATTCCCATCATTTTGATAGTATTACTTAAACTATGTTAATATAATTAACTAAGAAATAAACATAAACAAATAAGGAAAAATAAACTACAAAGTCAGTTTAGTCACAAAAATACACTTTAAAAAATTATCCTAATAGCGACCCGATGAATTACACTATTATTATTAAGTTAATGGTCGTTGCGATATTTTAATGATATTGTGCATACATTATATTTTATTTAGAATATTATTTGTATTAAGTTTTTGTCTTGCAAGTTGTGATAAAAATTAAAGTCTGAATGAAAACTCGAACAAAGGCCCAATATAGCTAAGTACTACCAAATAACAAACTTTACAAATTCAACTATGTAAGTACAAATTGAGTTACACTTCAGCTGAACGTTTAAAGTTAACAATACATAAAATTTTCAGTCAAACAAATAAGGACGCTCCGTATTAATTCTTACAAAGACAAGGAGAATTAACAATTCTGTGCCAATTCCCTTTTGTGACAAGGGTTGGAGTTAATTCTAAACCTAGTTGATGTACCTATTTCTAACACTGTGAGAAATGTCTACGGAATTCGTAGACGCGTAGCGACGTAGCGCGTAGTAAGTAAGTGGGTCTACGGCGTAGTAAACTAAACTTGTATTATTTTGTTGCCAGGTATTTTTTTCTACTTTACTAAGGGCACTTTGCTGAACTTTTTTTCATTTGTGTCTAGTGTTGAGTGGTACTTAATGAATAACTAAATTAGTCTGAACTTATATTCGACTTATTTTTTAAACCTTTTCTGTTCCAATACGAGTGCGGGTACTGAGAAGCTTGAAAGTCTGAAACCAGTCTTACCACCGTATCTTACCTCACCTTAGTATCATGTCACCCAGAAACTCGGTAGCGGAGGTCAAATAGGCAGTCGTTCCATATAAAATACTGGTATTCAGCTGCACACGGTTAGACTGGAAGCCGATCGCAATATATAGTTGAGAAAACGCTAGGCAGATGATGCTGACTGTTCCATTGCTAGCTAATCATTTATGTGTCGTATCTCTACTCGTCAACCTTCACCCATTGCTGGTCCCAATACCCCCACAGACTCCTTTACTTTTTCTGTCTCTATCTGACACCATTTTTCTATACTCATTCCAACTTATTATCTTAATACTAACTCCGCAATTTAAAATTACCATGATTGCATTAAAAATCTTCATCTTAAAATGCAAGTGAATTAACTATGCATAAATCTGCGTTATAAGTAGTTTCCAGCAGTTGTGACTGTTTAAATATAAGTTACATTCATTTTAATTCAAGCTTAAATTATACAAGCCATATTTCTGTTAAATATTCAAATTATACTGCTTTCTTTGCAACTCATTCATGAACATAGCCTTTGGAGTGAGATGAAAAGCAAAAGTGCTATTAAATTAGCGTGAACTATAACTCAAAAACAGTAGTGCTATCTAAACATCAATTCGAAATTTGAACGTTTCTGGTTGTGAATCCGCGACGATTTACTTTAAAAACAAATGAGTTCGTCGTCGCGTGAGGTTCCAAATAAACTTCACAAAAAAGATTTTTTTTAAATCCGACTGGTAGTTCTGGAGATTACCCCCTACATACAAACTTACAAACAAACAAATTCTACCTCTTTATAATATTAATAATAGTATAGATGAATAACGTAAAAGTTAAGTAATTTTTTAACAATTACTGCCAACATTCCTTTTCCTGCACCACAAAAGAATTACTTACTACTATGTAGATTGCGTAGGTACCTATAATCTGAACAGTAACAATATACTTGTACATTATTCAGTGCCTTACGCCATTCCAACTAATTTCATCCTTAGACTAATACACTCCCTTGTACCCACTCATTTGCCCAGAGGCTGTAACGATGTTGATTATTCCGTGTTGGGTTATGAAAGTGAATTTTATATTATGTTGTGTTAAGATATTGTATTTTCTATTTATATAGATAGAAACTTGTCGGTTACTGCCAATATAAATATATAAGCGATAACTGCGTTGTTGACCTTAAAAGCTAAATTTCAACATCTGATGGGCCTCAATTTTTTACTAATTGCACAAAACTTTAAAATAACACAGCATTCTGCAGCAACTGCAAAAGGGATGGCGGTAGGCTTGCTTTGCCTGGACCATTTCCAACGAAATTTTCTAAGACAAATACTTGTTTTCTTTTTTAGCCACAACAAATTACTAAGTGAATAGAAGATCACACGTTGATGGTAACATTTTGACCTTGAGCTGACCTAGCGTAGTACGCAGTTTCAATAGAATGCGAGGTCAGCTTATACTGGTATTGTTCCTACTAACTGGCGGTTGCGGCCTTCTGTACGTCTGGCGCACCCTGGACAGTCAGCAACGCTACCAACCTTTTGTCAAGCTTTTCTTACTACCACGGCATTAACAAATATTCCAATATTGCCCAATATGTGAAAACAATAAAAAAAAAACTGTTATTTTCATTTCACAAACAATTTCCCTATTGAAATATCGCAACATGTCTTCATAGGAAAAATCCACAAAGCATAGCAACGTTTGTTCAGAACAAAGGGATCAATGCGATCTTTGCGTGCTGTGACACGCCACAGGGAATCCTATTGTGCTGAACGCGAGTGTACGGTATGTAAAGAAAATAAAAAATGTGAGCTTTTAATGTAACATGTCGTGTTTGTTGCTAAGGAATGTAATTCAAATAGTATTAGAACAAAAAAATCGTTTTTCATTTGTTTGAAAAGTATTTTGCAGAACTAGAATTTTTGAATTTGGCATGCAATAGTTTAATACAAAATATATGGCATCTGCTAGGCTGACTGCCGTTGGTCTAGTAGTCGTTAGCGCGGCTTCTGAGCATGAGGTTCTGGGTTCAATTCCCAGGTTAGACAGAGTGATATTAGGTTTTTCCATTAGAAATTTCTCAGTAGAATCCTGGAGTTTGGTCGATGGCAGTAGGCTCGCCATTTATGTCACTGGACTTAAAAATAACTTGCGAAATGTGGGTGTAATGAAGGTACTCTACGTGACCTTTTTAACAAAACAGGTGTGATGTTAAATTGTGATTTGTTATGTAAGACTTTTTCTTATTCAGGACTTGTTCAACTCAAAATAGTAATGTATTTGCCACACTACACAATATTTACCACGAGAGAGCACTGATTTCCAAGATACAGGTTTTTACCTAGTTTGGAATTCAGGAGTTCATATAGTTTTAGTCTACTCACCTACAATATTTGTATCTAGTTCTTATTCTTAAGGAATCCAATTAATCGTTATTATTTTATATTTCCTTTTTTTTCATTTAAATACTTACAAATTACATTTTTAAATATTTTTATAAACAAAAAGATAAAAAAACATTTAAAAATATATATTACTAGATTATGTGAGTATTTTCTATCAAATATTTAATAAATTAGTAAATACCAATACAAAACCTTTACACAAAAATGTGATCATTTAAAATTCCTTTACTGAATAACTAAGGAATATTACTCAAAGAGCCCTAAAAGCTTTTACATGAAAAATATTTAAAGAATATCGTATTATGTTGGGGTTGATTAAACTTTTACTTAGCTGTCTAGGATTAGAAGTAGAATATTACGTCGGCGTAGTCTTATAACATCACGCCCGTGTTCCCCGAAGGTGTAGGCAGAGGTGTATTAGTACACCCACATTTCGCCAGTTATATTTAAGTTAAATGTTATAGGAGGCGAGCCTCATCATTAACCGGGCACAAATACAGACAGACTACTGCAGGGTGTTGGGGTAGCGGGGAACACTCCCTTAGAGTATGTCCCTCGTGTAAGTAGTACTCATTAAAATCAACAACTTTTTCAATTGGACTATCTCTGTAAAATATGAAAAAGTAATCTGAATTTTGTAGAAAACAGCAGGTTTTTATTTCATAACACATAATTATTACTGTACAACTATACTACTCCAGATCGTATTTCAGCCATGGCGACCAATCTCAACAGAGAACTTCGGCACGGGAGATATTATAGTGCACAAGTGTGTGCACACACAGGTGCACTCGCTCTCATAGTCCGATGGGACGGCATTCCGACGCGACCGGGGAGAGATCAGGCGCAAGACCAACGGCTTAACGTGCTTTCCGAGGCACGGCGGTGTCACATCGCCAACTTCCAAACTCCAGCCTGTTACTGAGAAATTCCCTCAAATGAAAAAACTCAATAACACTTTGCCCGACCCGGGAGTCGAACCCTCTTGGGTTCAACGACGTGACTGCCGAGCGTGAGGTCCTTCCCACGCTCAGCAGTCGCGCTTGCCACCATGAGACCAACGGAGTGGTTAATGTACAAGTAGGTAGGTATTGACTGACTACAAGGACGAATATAAACACAATCACCTTTTTTTCGATACGGAATGTTAATTAACCAGACCTTTATCATCATCAAAGTTATCTTATTAAACCAGTTTCGTAGGTAAGCTCAGGTTCAGTGAAGGTCAGTAACCTTTTTTACTTAATAGCTAATGAAGATTTATGTTTTAGTAACTGGTAACATTTTCCTTCACCCAGCCATAATCTTTTTAATTTGCTGAAGGTATTACAGAGGGATTGAAGTAAAGTTTGAAATAATAAGATTGTATGGTGTGCCTCGTTGGTCTAATGTCGCAAGCGCACTGCTGAGCATAAGGTCCTGGGTTCAATTCCCAGGTTGGGCAAAGTGTTGTTGGGTTTTTCCGTCAGGAATGTCTCAGTGGCAGCGTGGAGTCAGGATTCGTGCCCGGTGGACGGCAGTACACCCTATTACATGGGACCTAAAAATGAATGGCGATTAGTGTACTTAGGTGCACCAAAGTAATATGTAGAGTACCTAGCGTATTTTAGGTAAGTCTATGGATTTGAAAGTCTATTCCTAATAGCAATAAAGATACCATGTATCAGACTAACAACCATATTTAAGAGGACAGCGTGCAGACACCAGCACACAAAGCTACTACAATCTGTCAACTTTCTTCAATAGATTTTCAACTTCATCGCTAAAGCCTTAGGTTCAAGGTTGATTGGGAAAATTTGACAGTTTCGGATAGCTTGATGTGCTGGCGTCTGTACGAAAACCTTTGCCTACCCTTTCAAGAAATACTGACAAGACATATAAAACCAATAAAACTAAAATCGCTTGCTACTCAGAAACTCATAAAATGTTGAGCCGTTTTCAATACAACTCGGTTCGGTAATAAATTATGAACATAGCGTTATAAATCATATTATTATCCCTCGGCGTATGGGGATAGTCATCGATTGAAATATAAGTGGAGTCGCGTGTTTGATTTTATACATATAACGACGCCGGATAGCCTTTACCAGAAGTGGTCATCGTATTAGTGGTTCAGCAACGTCAATATCAGATTGTGCCGAAATATAGCAGTTCGTCGTGGACGTGGTAAAACAGCGGCTCCCCTGATCATCTCTGTCATCAGGAGACAGCCGCCACGCAACCATCGCCGCTCCGCTAGAGTGACAGTCACCAGCCAGTGTCACTCTTATCCAACATTTTCAGTGATTTCAGCGACTTCGTAACAAAACTAGACGGCGACACTTGCTGCGCCGTCACATATACATGCACAGATATTTAATATTTCAGTATTCCCATGTTCAATCCGTACTAAAAAACAACCGACTTCCATAAAAACACTACAAAGTGAAAAATAACTTTAATTTCGGAAGTCGGTGGCGAAAAACGAAATAAAAAAACCAAAGACACCGACTTCCGAAATTTGTAGTCCACTTTGTAGTGTTTTTATGGAAGTCGGTTGTTTTTTTTTGTAAAAAAGTTTTTATTTTTCACTTTTTTGTTGTGATCATGTTTTAAATTTTTGTTGTTTTTTCAAAAACCGCTCGTCCGATTTCGATAAAATTTTCATGGGACCATTTGGGAAGTATACCCTATCCAACAAAAAAAGAATTTATCAAATCGGTTGGCAAGCGACGGAGTTATGCGCGAACAAACATAAAAAAAAAAAAAAAAAATACAAACATCCGAATTGAGAACCTCCTCCTTTTTTAGAAGTCGGTTAAAAAATTGGCTGTGCTTCATCAATCATATAAATCACTTCCAACACAAGCAAAACCATACAGCAAACTAGTGCTATTCATTCAAAATCGTGCCTGGTACAGTCGACGCTGGTTTATAGTTTCTGATCACAGCGGTCAAACCGTTTATTTTAAGTCCAACACACCAATACAAAAAGTACAGATTCAAACTAGACCAATAACATCGGGTAATTTGAATAAGTTTAATATAACTTTAAATAGCCAGTTAAGTGCTCAGGGCCTAAGTATGACTAATGGAAATATTTTGTATGAAGAATTATTTTCACTAGTACAAACAGAGTTCAATAATTATTTTAAACAGAACTCTAAAACTATTTGCCCTAAGTTCTTATTCAGTGACTGGGCAACTAAAGGCATCAGAAAGAGTAGGGAAAGATTATTTGAACTGTATGGCCTTAAGCCGTATATTAACACGGATACTTTTAATAAGTATGTTGCTACTTATTCTAAAACTTTTAGAAATATCTGCAAAGCAGCTAAAGCTTCATTTATTAGTAACAAGGTTAAATCAGCAGACAATAAAATAAAGACAGTTTGGAGAATTATTAACAATGAAACGAACAGGAACAAAACACGTAATACTGATTACACTCTGAACACTTCCCGCGGTCTAATTAGCGATAGCATCGATGTTGCTCAGGAATTTACAACTTTCTTTACCAATATCCCAATTAAAACTACAGAAACTTTAAATTCCTCGCCCGCACTTGCTATAGAATTATTAAGAGCGAATGTTTCAGCCTGTACTGTGGAATTTAAATTTAAACATATTAACCCTATAGGCATTATAAAAGCATTTAAGCAACTTAAGATCAAAATTACCGAAGATCTGTGGGGCATGTCTACTAAAGTCTGTCAATCTATTATTGAGACAATTGCACCCTACTTAGCTTTAATATTTAATTTGTGTGTAGATCAAGGGGTATTCCCGGATTTAATGAAGTTCAGTAAGGTTATTCCACTTTTTAAATCTGGGGACAGCAAAGACACAAATAATTATAGACCCGTATCGGTTTTGCCGGTTTTCAGCAAGGTGTTTGAAAAAGTAATGTTGGATCAAATGCTCAATCATTTTAATCGTAACATCATCCTACACGATCAACAGTATGGTTTCACCAAAGGACGTTGTACAACAGACGCCGGTGTCACTTTATTAAAACACATCTTTGACGCATGGGAAGAGGCACAAGATGCAATAGGTATCTTTTGTGACCTATCCAAGGCATTTGACTGCGTTAATTACGAAACACTGCTTTTGAAACTTGAGCATTACGGACTGGGTAAACTAGCTCTTAACTTAATAAAATCATATTTAAATGATAGATTTCAGCGAGTTCAAATAAACGGTGTGAATTCATTGGGGTTAAAAGTCAAAATGGGTGTACCGCAGGGCTCAATATTGGGGCCGTTCCTATTTTTAGTATATATAAATGATTTACCTCATTTACTAAAAACCCGACCACAAATGGTGTTATTTGCTGATGACACATCACTGATTTTTAAAGTAGACAGACGTGCACAAGAGCTTGACGACGTAAATAACGCTATGCTTATGGTCCATAATTGGTTTACTGTAAATAATTTAGTATTAAATGAGAAAAAAACTAAATGTATTAGATTCGCTTTACCGAATGTTAGAAGTAGTTTATGTCACGTTGTATTGAATAAGGAGATACTTGAATTCGTCGAAAATACGGTTTTCTTGGGGATCACGCTTGACTCAAAGCTGCAGTGGGGTCCTCACCTAACATCACTTGCAGGGCGGCTAAGTTCAGCCGCTTACGCTGTTTGGAAAATCCGTCAATTAACAGACGTGGATACCGCGAGACTGGTCTATTTTAGTTACTTCCATAGCATCATGTCTTACGGTATTTTGCTGTGGGGACGAGCTGCAGATATTGATTCTATCTTCATTCTGCAAAAGAGGGCTGTCAGAGCCATCTACAATCTCAGCAGACGCGAATCTCTAAGAGAGCTGTTTAAAAAAATTAACATCATGACGGTTCCTTGTCAATATATATTCGAAAACATTATGTACGTTCGAAAAAACCTACATCTTTTTAGTAAGATAAGTGACAGGCATAATTTTAACACTAGGAATAGGAACAAACTAGATCAACCGCGCTTCAGATTGTCTAAAGTAAAAACTTCTTTTATGGGGTACTGTGTAAAATGTTATAATAAAATACCACTCGATATTCTTCAACTAAATGAGAAGAAATTTAAAACATGTATCAAACGCACACTATGTAGACAAGCATATTATAAGTTGGATGAGTATATACTAGATAAAAATGCTTGGCTTAATGCTGGTCCTGCTCCACAGGCACTTGGGCTCACTAGTTGATCACAATTTCTATATTTTGGAGGAGATGCTTCCCCTTTTTATTTTTGTTTTTATTTTTGTGTTTCTGACATTATGAATTTAATGTTTATTTTATTCAATCAAGATTAATTTTGAATACTTCACTATTAAATACCTCTTCCAGATTGGTAGTAACTTTTTATATATTTTTTTTTTTCTTATCTTATATTTTTAGTTAGAAAGTTGCAAACTATAGTTTTGTATAATTTAGAAGCATTTTTAAAATCTTGTAAATGTAAGAACCATGGATCCGTTTTTTATGATATTTTGATGTTGACTTGAAAGAGCATGGCAGTTGAGAATATGTCATGCTCACTTAAATGTCTCACTGATGGTGGCGCGTGTGTTGGATCATTCGGTTCCCTACAAAATGGTTGAGCTAGGTGGTGCTGATCCACGCGTCATGTTCGTGAACGGGCGCCGTTGGTTGAGACTGGTCATCTCTTAACTGCCAGGGCTTATTTTTAATGTTATAAATTGTTTCTTTTTTTTTTTACATTGTTCTCACATATAGAAGCAATAAGAATAATGTACCCAGGATTTTGTAATAATATCTTGATTTAAAAGAGTGTCCGTGGAGTTTCTTGCCCGTTCTTCTCCATAGAGATCTACGTTTTTGGAATGGGCGACTAGCTTCAACTTTCTGACTAACTGACCGACTATTTAATTTTGACAATTCAAAAGTGCCTGTAAATGGTTTAATTGAAATAAATGATTTGAGTTTGAGTTTGAGTTTGAGTTTAGTGATAGTTGCAGACGAAAATAAAATTTGATGAGCGATAATCCGTTTACAAGGCTGAACTTTGTTTGAAAATTTTAATAGGATTGTTGAACATGTTTTTTGATGTTGTAAGAAATTGCTAATAATACAGGCTTTTTAAGTTTTTATAGGTTAAGCGATGCAAAGACACAAATGGCATAATAATACCCCTGTAATGTTCCTTAGAACCTCACTCAAGTGAGCGCACGCAATTCGAAAGCGAACTCATTTGTTTTTAAAATAAATCATCGCGGATTCACAACGAGACACCGTTCGAATTACGAAGCACTACAGACTTGAAACACACTTACCTACGACTTATTGGAATAAAAAACTTTAATACATCACAGACAAGTTTTCCCCGTGTTTACCTGGTCTGTACTACAGAGAAACTTTAGAATCTCATAGAGAATTTGAAACAGGATAGCTGACATAGGACCACAAACTTTAGAGTTGTTGGTATTCAATGTTAATGCAGTTTGCCGAAATTATAATTTATTCTCTTGAAAGTAATATTACGTGAAGTTACTAATTGATACTCGAAATCTCCCTTTGATATACATTTGGAGGTTAAACTCTGTGTTCCATTGAAAGGCAAACATAATAAAATAACTTGGGCTTAATAATTATTTCAGTAATTTTGTCTTGTAAAAACAAGAGTGGCCGGTAAAGTGACGAGGAGGCACCGTTCGAATTTCGAAGTGATTTTAACATCAATATTGCAATGCCGAACCCACCACTTCTCGCCTGCCAGTGTTATGAGCTAGACTATAATATTGTCGAAAGAAAAAACATTTATTTGCAGCATAGCATACATGACGCATAAAAACAAACAAACACACAAAAAAAAAATGCTGCACCACCGCAGCCGCCACTGTCGCTTTTAATCTAATTTTATTAAACGTTTTGGAACGTGTTTTACCTTGAAACTTTTATAAAACCTTTAAAAACAAGGCTAAAAATTTAATCAGAATATTTGAAGCGTAATCTTTTGTAATCTGATTAAAATTACCCAACCGTTATAGATTTGTACCTACCTAAAATTGGTCTGAAATTACCTGTAAACTTAGTTACAGGGAAATTAGGTAATGTTATCCAATAAAAGGTTTAGCGATCCAAAAGCCTGCATCATTGACGTAGGTCAAAAAGCTGGAAGGTTTTAGGTTCCAATATATTGGAAGGTTTTAGGTTCCAATATATTCACAGGCACATTGTTATGTCAGTTTTGTCTTTGTGTTGGCAACGTCTCTGCTATTGCAGATGTCCATCGGAGGCGGTGACCACATACCATTAGTTGGACCATCCGACCGTTTTATATATATTATAAACTTTATACGTATAATAAAATTTAAAGTCGAATTTTGTGTCGGTCTGTATGCGGTCTGTATGGATTGAAAAATCAAGTTTCTTGGCTGGGCTCACGAGGTTGTCGACATGTACGATGTGGACTCAGCGATCATTGTGCCGATAGCCAGGAGCCTCGACCAACACCTGAGGAGGCTCTCGCTGGGCAGCTTGATTCAGAAAGCGGTACTTCTGGACACGGCTCGCATTGTCAGGAAGGTTCCTCTCTCTGGAGCCCTGACCACCAGTAGCTTGGACCTTGTTCCCGATACCGGTGGGCTATTATGTATTTTTTGTATTTTTAAATGTTTTTTATATTCTAATATTTAAAAATATAATTTATATGTATTTATATTGAAATAAAGGAGATAATAATGTATAATACACACAAAATAATAATTAATACACCTCGATGTTTTGTCAAGTCATAAAAACCTGCGAAGCACGGGCGGGTCGCTAGAGACATATAAAGTTGACATCCCAGAGACTTAGCTGAAATATCTCAGGTGCCTGTAACTGCACCGGCATACACACCCTTCAAACTAGAACACAGCATCGCTGCTTGGTGGCAGAAAAAAGTATGGTGGTAGCACATCCCGGACTAGCTCCTTCACAAAGACATCTACTACTACCGCCGACCCGTCCGTCGATAACATGCGTGATCTTATGTGCTTGTTAAAATAACTTGCAGCACTTCTGTGTGAGATCTTTAATTTTCTACGGTTGTAAAAACAAAGAAATAAAATCTTAATGTTGGTAGCAACATGTAAAAAGGTTTATGGAGTTACATAAAACACTTTCCTACAGGTTCCCTGTGGAGCCGTGTGTGTGGAGGAATCAAAATGTTATATCACTACCAACATGGCCAACAAGAAAGTTTTATTCTCTAAACATCACTTCGAAATTAGAACGGAGTCTCGTTGTGACTCCGCGATGATTTACTTAAAAAACAAATGAGTTCGCATTTCAAGTAAACGTAACAGGATAGAACACTACCATTACCAGCCGATATCTTCTTATTTCAAAAATGGTTTCTTATTTTTGTTTTGATCTGTATTATGACACACAACAAAGTCACAATCCTAAGAAAATACACATCGTACTTTTATAAACATTATTTATTTTATGCATTTCAATGAAATTCTGATCGTATAAAATATTCTGTACGCAACGTAGACATCCCAAATCAATATTTTCGACACAAGCATTTTCCTTTTATATTTAGCTCTGAAAGCATTGAGCAATCAAGAAAACCGTGAGTTTTCAATATTCACGTTTACTATCAAGAGTGTGTTCGTGATGTCTGGTTCATACTTTCACATTCAATTCATTAGCAAAGTGGTGAGGTTGCATTGTTAGCCTTTACAAGTGTACTTATAATTCTTATCGTCTACGATATATGACTGTACCTACT